>OX595840.1:1312614-2592728 GCA_951392215.1 Epirrita christyi | reverse complement strand
TATTTTATTGAAATGAAAGATATAATAAATCATGTAATTTTATAAATGTATGAAGTTTTTCTGGGATACACATGAAAATATATATAAGTACACATGGTACATAGTTGCCTCGGGTAGAGAAGAATAACAATTTACAAAATACCTAAGTGCCACTGTTTCTCTAGCTACCTGAATTATTAAAATTTACCTAAATTACCTGATTGAGCGAAGAATTAATTAAACCCAAAAGTTGATTCTTTGTACAGCATCCAAAATATGATCAATATCATCAATTCAGCATTACTTGATATGGAATATTTCAAAACTAATCGCGGAAACTTATCTTAGATTTGACAAAATTAGTCCTAACCTACGGACCACTTAGTTATGCCTATTTACCAACACATAAATGGGCCGGTAAGCGGCTGTCAAGTTAATAGATTTTGTCAGACATCGGGCCCAATTCTCGCGATAAAAGGCGTAAAAATCTCGAACGTGGCATTTTCATACAAATATCTTTCAGTTTTGACAGACCTCAAATACTTTTTTGTACAAAAACGTGTAACAATCCAGGGGCAAACAAGGTCGTATTTCAAAGCATAGATTGACATCGCACTTCTTGCATACTTATTACTAAAGCACTGCCCTCTTAATTTAGACAACCGTAACTACAAGAAATATTGTTTCGAGATATTCGCGCCTAAAGTTTTTAATCTTAAATTAGCGATCAGTGTCACAGTTTTAATAAAAAAAAACATCTTTAATGTTTTTGATCTGTAGTGATGAATGCTAGGGCGCCGTATGTAACATAGTTACGGTTCTCATGTCTAGGAATTTTGTTACAATGTTCTAGAAACGGATTTTGCTCAAGCTTTTCTAATCTTAAACTCGGTAACTTTACTACATACTTAATTAAGGTGAGAGAAAAAGGAAAAAAAAGTGTATGTAACACGACTTAAATTATATCAACATGCAAGTATTTATTATTAGTAAAATAACAATTTAAATGAGATCTTCTGAGTAATAGACATTTAACAGATAATGATTAAGGTACTAATAAAATATTACGTCACGTAATAAAATGTAATTATTTATTTAACAAGTTAAATGGCACTTTTAAAATCACTTCTCTGCTAGGAGAATAGGTGATTATTAAATATTACATAGTTAATATTCCTAAGTCAGTCATCAGACTTACCAACCTACACAATACAAAATTAAGATCAGTTTATAAGACTACCAGCTCTAAAAATCCAAAATCAGAAATAATTATAAATCATCTTGAACTGTGGAGTAACATGTTGGACCCGAAGTCCCTCCTGTTTTCTGGCATAAGTGGCACTAATTTGCTTACGATTTTTGCTGAAAGAAAAGGAGAAATTGGCATAGAGTTTTACGTGGTTTCCGGCCTTTGTGCTGCTCAATCACAGAATTAAATGCTTCGCATCCTGGTGGAAGATTAAGAATGCTCAAAAAGTCGAAATAAAATATTATTTTCTGCTGGAAAGAAATTCATTCGAAACAAAATTAAATAAAAAAAAAAACATCAATCACAAGGATCATTTTGAATTTTAAAAAAGTATGTTTGTGCTGATTTTCCCAGAGGCACAAAACTATCTAATTAGACTATAACTAAATAAAATTTGATATTGCTAATTTATATTGGTCTATCCATAAAGAACATCAACACTAGTCATAAGCACCGTATATTATAATGTTACTGTTCTTATGTGTAGTATTTATAGTCACACATAATTCATTTTGTTTAGATATTCACCGTGTAATATGGTGCTTATATTTAGGATACATTTTAGATGCATGATCAAGCTCAATTAGCCGAAAGGGCTCATACGGTATTCATACCTAGGAACGTACAAAAAAATAAGCTGTTACGGTGCTTATGACTAATTATATCTTCCTTAATGTAGGTTTTATCAAAAATACGTCAAAGAGAACATTATAGATCTCATCACGCTGATTTCGAATCAAGTACTAACTCATTTTTGATACAAATCGTAGTTACGGTTGTCTAAATTAGGAGGGCAGAACACGCTACACACAGGAGCTGCTGACCCAGCAACATATCCCAACAGCTTATTGACATTTAAAAAAAGCTTAGTAGGTATGTATTTTCTAATAAGACCAGTGTGTTCGGCTATGCCGCCAACTTCAGTGTATAACGTCCCTTATACCTTGTATTGCTTTTACTTCAACGAAATACTAAATGCAACCACAAAACCCAAACATAATGTCACATTAGCAGGTTGCAGTCAAAATATGGCTGACCTAAGCAATATATATTTTGACCTACAAGTCTTACAGCGATATGGGTCCGTCAAAAACGTCATTATGTAGGTAGGTAGTGACCTACCTACATAATGACGTTTTTGACGGACAATCTACTCTAACAAGCCCCTGTTATCTTCAGTAACCTTAATCAAAGAAATATAAATCATATCAGTTTGACTAAATAGTTTAACCACGAGGAGGAACTGGAAAAAACGGCATTTTGAACTGCATTTAAATGATTCTAGAAATGCATTTTGTTACACAGCCATCTTAGTACTTTATATTATTGGTACCTATACGTACTATATATACTTATATTTGTAACAAGGTCATGGGTAAGTGAACTTTCTGAATGAATGAACCCATAATGATCGCCATTGTTATCAGACTATTATACGAACAACGAACACCTTGCGGTAGGTTCAAGTCATAACTCTGAAACCTTGTTTGAGTTTGTTGATTTTGATTTACCGCGATTTTATGTCTAGACCTACCACTGCCTGTTAAGACTTGTTGCCTCACCAATCAAGCCAATGTTTTTATCAAAGAAAATTTAAAATCGGTCGAGGAAAATTAAACTGTGAAATTGGTAATTTCAGATTAATTTTCCTTGAAATTGGTGCCAAAGAGACGTTTTAAAACATTCTGAGGTGCGTATGAAATAACACTAAGATAAACTTTTTGTACATTCAAAGTATGGCCGGCAGGCTTCTAAAGCTGAAATATTTCGTCGTAAGGTGAGCAAATATCATGTTTTTGCTCGCCCCTTTTAGGAATGCTTGGCCTTACAATTTGGCTATCCATCTGGCAACCCATCGTCTGTCCATGCTTACATCTATAATAAATCTGTACAGATTGGAAACGCTCCTATTGCCTGGGAAAATTGCTTCTGAATATCTCGCAGAGCTGCAGTACAACTGCTGAGGGTAGGTATCTATGCTTGTGTTGTCTTAGTTACTATCACTACCTAGATACGTTATCAAGAGAACTTTATAAAATAACTCCAGATATTATATTTAAATTTGAAAGCTATCTATTAAAGTGTAGCCGGCAGGACTCCACATTTCAAATATTTCGTCACAAGGTGGCCATATATCATGTTTTTGCCTGGACACAGGAATGCCTGGCCGTATAATTTGGCCGGCCACCCGGCAACCACTCGTCTGCCGCGGCCGCTCTACGTCTATATTATCAGTAGATAAATTCATGCTTGGTCTTTGCATCGTATTTCGTCCTTTCGAGATTTCGCTTTTGTTTTTTTTTTGTTCGACGTGGACGGCAACAAAAAACTGAGTGGGTATAATTTATTTTATAGTCGGCTCGCTCGTAACTCGGCCGCGGACGGCTGGACGTCGATTTATCCCCATCTCGGCGTAATTAACGTAAATGGATTGGTCGTCGTCAGTGACGCCGCCCGCCCGGTGCTTGGCCGCGTCACGTTGACCCCTCCCTGTTTACATTCCCGACACCCGTTGCCACGGTACTCGCGGGTGTAACACCGGGTAATTTCTCCAAGTTATTCCAATTAAGTGATTATAATTTTTTCAACCGCAATCGGAATCGTATCTTGATTGTTTTGTGATTACTCGCGGCGGAGGCTTTGCTTCCCAGGGCGCGCAGTCTCCTCTCCCTGAGGGAATTATAATTGTTTTGCATTCTTGCACGGGTATAAAAACAAAAGGCCGAGGTACGGACCCCCCGCGCTGCTGCAGACCAGACTAAAGTCTGACGACTCGCATTCCCTTCAGACAAAAAGCTACGAATGAATTGGAAGCGAGCTTTCCGATTCGGTTAGAAAGATATTGCTTTTTTTTGTGTAGAGGTATAATTAAGACCGAATTTATCTTTCGATTGTTAATCAATGTAAATGGGTAACCGGTAAATCAGAGAAAGGATTATTAATATTTATTGTCATCATCATCATCATCGTAGAAGTCCACTGGTATGTTACCGTTACGTCCGTTACCTAAACGTAGCGAATAAAAATCTATTGTTATGCGATGTTAATGTTTATACTAATTATTCCTACCACGTGTCGTGAATAGCTTGTAGGTATAGGTAGAATAGCTATCCTACCTAACTAACTTTATAGTAATCTGAGTATCAAAAGGTGAAGATCGTGAAGCGATATGAGAGATGAGGTAGGTAGACGAACGAAATGAAGATATTTAATTTTGACTCGAATTAATGATTTTAATGATTTAGAATAAATACAAAACCGAAGAAAGTACAAGAAGAACACAAAACAACACGCACAACACGTGTTGTGTTTGTACGCCACAAGCTAAAGTACAGTCAAAGCTAAAAATGAAAACACTTCATCATCTATTGGTAATAAATAGGCTTCCCTCTCAGAATGCCACGACGAACGGTCTAGAACCGCCTCCATCCACCGAATTCCTACGACGTTTATAATGTCTTTAGTCCATCGATTGGAGGTCTTTTCTCTACCGCATCGTGCGGTTTATCTATGTCTTGAGAATGTTTAGCTAAGGATATTTCATCATTAGTACAGTCAAATTAGGTGATTTTTTGCACAAGTGTGGAACTAATTAGATGTAGTCATGAAAACTTTTCTAATTGTTTTGTATGGCTTAAAAATCACCTCTAATAATAAGCATCAGTAATTTCACCCTCCGGAACAGGGTGAAATAGGGTGAAAACCATAAAAATATCCGTAACTTAATGGGGGAAATAGAAGTAGTCGGTGCAATTTGGCATAGACTTTGAACCGTTATGATCTACATTTGCACCAAGTATTTTTTCAATCCGACATACGGAACATACAAAAAAAAACATTTACAAAAAAATCTTTTTGTGGTTATTACGGCTCCGGGGAAATTAAGGTAGTCGGTGCAAATTGATAGACTTATCAGAAAAATGTTCGAAATACATTACCAGGTTTGCACCTTGGTGCGTCTTACGGAAGGCACTTTTCCATATTTTATTGTCGCTCTACTTCGGGGAAAATTAATGTAGTTCTGGAAATTGACTCAAACTTATTCATTTAATTAGTACTACATCCGCCGGAAGTTTTATACTGGTTTTTTTTTACGGAAGATGCATTTGTTCAACACTGTGTTCCCTACATGCACGTGGTTTTTATTAAAATCATAATGCACTAAGACAGTCTCTATACGTAATTTAACTTGCAAGTAATTTCTTTCTATTTTAAAATTTACGGCCTTTTTAAGTTTGTACCTAATATTTAAAAGGGTTCCGTAAGCGCCGGAAACGGTGCAAACCTAGGATAAGCTTCTTTTCGTGTCATCTAACGTTTCCATAAGAATCCACGACTACACGACTTAGGTCCACACTTTTTGCTTATTTGCCTGTACTGCATCGTTAAGCTGTTACGTAGGCTAGCATGCCAAAAAACACTAGACTCATTATGACAATTATTTTTATTATAGCCAATGGCAATAGGGAACGCAGCAATGGGGTACAGTTTGGCAGCCTTAGCGATGTCCAAATAATTTGAAACTTGAAAGGGGTAATATTTAGGGTCAAAAAGTTTCCCCTTTTTTTTATACTACTTGGCATGCAAACAAGCATACGGCCCACCTGATGGAAAGCAGTTACCGTAGCCTATGAACGCCTGCAACACCAGAGGCATCACACGCGCGCTGCCGACCCTAAGACATAAAGATGAAAAGTCTCATGTGCCTGTAATTTCACCGGCACCAGTACCCTTCAAACCGAAACACAGCAATGCGAACACTACTGCTTGGCGCCAGAAATAGGTACGGTGGTAGTACTTCCCTGGACGAACTCTTTCACAAGTAGTTCTACTACTAACAATTAAAATTCCCCTATTCAAGTTTCATATTAAGATTTAGATAGTGCTAAAGTTGGCTAAAATGATTTTCAATGTTGCGTTGCCGATTGCCATTTGTTACTTTAATTAGGGAGCTGTTAGTATGTATGTTAGTTAGTGTGGAACAAATCTTGAAAATGAATCTTGAACCAGTTCCACCCAAGCAAGTCAAGTTCAGATGACAATACAATATTATAGTGAATGATGGAGACGGAAGGTGGACAGCGGAACTCCTCGATGGTTAATAGTAGCCTAGTTTGGGCTCATTTTGATCAGCTCACGGTTCCAATCATTAATTTAATAAAAGATTGTTTTTAACCGACTTCAAAAAAGGAGGTTCTCATTTAAACTGTATGATTTTTTTTGTATGTTTGTTACGCGATTACTCCGTCAAATGTGCATTGATTTTTATGATTATTTTTTTATTTGGTAGATCATACTTCGGAGGTGGTCTAACCTAATTTTTTTTTTAAATTGATTCAGCGCTTTTTGTAAGAAGTCTGTTTCTATGTTTTTTTATAATTTTTATATTTTTTTTTATGCTACTAGGCAAGCAGACAAGCATACAATAATTACAATGTTCTAGCAGTCACCTAGATCACACAAGTGTAGGACACCGTTGACATAATTCGTGCTAACGACATAACTAGAGCATGGATGTGCATTACAATGTGTTTTATGCAAAGTATATAAAGAACCAGTTTTAATTTGTGCATGCTTGAAATATTTGAGAGAAGGCGTGCGGTCGATGGCCGCGGCTCGGCTCGGCTCAGCTTCTCAATACGAGACATTGCGCCTGCGCATGGCACTGTGCGGCCCAGTACGGATACATTTAGTATTCAGGCTGAGATGTGATATGATTCGTGTCGAATTCTTTCAGAGTTTTCGTTGGAGAGGAGCGGAATTGTTGCTATACTATTTGTTCGTCTATTCAATATTGTATTTTATTAAGATAATTACTCAAAAAACACCCGACTTCTTTCATTTTTGAAAAAAAAAACGATTTTCATTTTTTCTAGTGCTTTTGCACTTAATCAATTTCAATAAAATTTATATGAGACCACTTTTGAAGTAGGTATTATGACCTACCAAACAAAAAAAGAATCATCAAAATAAATCCATAATTAGCGGAGTAATCGCGTACCTAACAAACATATAAAAATAAACATACCTACAGTCGAATTGAGAACTTCCTCTTTTTTTTGAAGTCGATTAAAAAGGAAAGGATCAGGAAGCTTTACATGAGTTTCGAAACCATAGGAAATTTCGTTTCCTTCCATATGGGAATATACGTATTCCGGTATATTCCAGCGTTCTGCGAGCTATTATGACCTGCCCATTGCCACTTTGACTTGCCTTTTTTTTGCTTTTTTATTGACTCATGAATGGATACCACTTTATAATTGACTAGAATCAGTCACACAAAAACACAATCAAAAACACAATAGAATAACATTTTCACTGTAAAAAAAGTAACAAAATTACCTCTAACTCTCTTTATTTCAATACGTTGTAAAATATTTAAGTAAAAAAATGAAACATCTTTTCAAAAAGGCGCGTTTGTTTTTTTAACCGACTCAATTCGGTTGTATTTTTTTTTATAATGTTTGTTACCTCATGTCTCCGGCATTTATGAACCGATTTGGAAAATTCTTTTTTTATTTGAATAGATATACATCCAGATTGGACCCATTTTTTTTCAAAATCCAGTTCTGATGATGGAATCCATGAGGAATTGAGGGAACTCCTCAAATATTGTAGGCATACATTTGGCGATTTTGATATTTTCAGCAACAAACCAAGCGTTTGCATTCAGAAAGTATCATAATCCTTTCACCACTATGGTTCTTTCATAAAAAAAATCATCCAAATATTTAGTCAAATACAATGGCGGAAGTCGGTTTTTAAATGAAAAGTTATTTTGTTAAGATTTCTGCTTGTTTCAAGCGAAGATTTATGTATAAAAAATACTTGATAGGAATGTTAGAAGTACATTCGAGCTTGTTTATAATACTATCATACTAGCTACAATCGTGGTGGTCATTGAACTATCTAACTAAATATTATCATTAAATGCGTCTCTATACGATATAATGGACTTTCAAGACAAAAATATTAACTAGGTTGATAAAGGTGTTATCACGAGGTCTCAGTTCGGGGCGAACCACTAGTTTAAATAGTTAGAATGTGAGTTTTTACTCAAGACCCTAGAAAATCTGTTAACAATGACAAAGTTGAAACCCATGTAAAACCATAGAGGCGCATAAGGCGTTTCTGACACATAGTGTATCATATAAGGCTCATCAGGACTATGCCATGCAGAATGTTTTCCAAAAACGCTACATAATTACCTGCCAGTATCACAGTTTCCATTACTAAACGAGTTAAGTCGTACTTATAATGTCCCCAGGCATCATGGAACATTTATCACGTTGCAGCCGCGTTATTTGCGTTTCAAATTTGAGCAACTGAGCGCATCTCGGGCCAGAATTGCGGTCACTTGTTGTAATAGCGACCTTTCTGTACATAACTCAAGGTCTAAAGTGTAATAATGTCTTGGTATGAAGGTAAAAATGATATAGTCGCGTGCCGCGTAGCGTTTTGTTTGTCCCGTACGTACGTACACACCTCATTTAAAATCGACTTTCACCAAAAGGGCAGAGTCGCGTAGCCAGATCTTACGTTTGCAGTCGCTTTTCTATCGATCGTAACAAACACTCTATTAACTGATAACCTACTTTTGCTTGCACCCAGTATAGCAGAAATGGTTGACCTGATTCATTGATTTGAATTAGCATTGTAGACGTGTTTGCGGCATGAAAAGTTTTGAAACGATTTTAGCTATTGTCAAGTGTCCTGGTAATACAGATTAGGGTTAAATCAAATCAAACGAATTGTATTCATTGAAATCACAAGGATAATTTTAAATCGTCTTATAAATTAAAATTACTCCTGTTCCAACGCGACCTGTTCCAAGCCTAGAAGAAACAGGGTAAAGTTGTGTATCAAGATCGTTGAAGTTTGTGATGCAGAGTTGGTCAGGGGGTTTTTTTTGGCGTCTCACTTGTGCATTTGCCATTGATCAGGGGTGAGACGAGAAAAAACTATGGTTTCCTCGCTGTCAACCTGACTATATGTATAGTAAAAGAGTTTTTTTCTCAAATGAGACCCGTACTAAACTCTGATCGTTGAATCAAATCTTAATTGAGGCTGAATCTAGAAAGAAGTTGATAAACTCATGGCGATCCCACTATTCTTGTTTTATCACGTGGCTGTATAACGGTGATGACATATTTTATCGGACACTGGCTACCGGTCAGATGCACGTCTTGTGAGCAGGTACGTACTTTTCGAAGAAAAACAAACTCATCTCACTTATGCTTAGTGCTTTGGATGTTAGAGTTTTAAAAGAAAAGTTCACATGTGAAGTCACATGTCAGAGGATATTAGAACACTAGATTTAGCCAAGATGTATGTCTTTTAACGTCATACTTTATTTTATTATAAAACTTTTATGAACCATGACTCCGACGAAGAGTTTTATGAAAAATAAAACCACATCATCATCATCCTTTAAAACTCACTACTTGGTGGAATTGGAGACGAAGGGGTTTTTCTTATGCCAGACACGTCATTATCTAACCGATATAACCATAAACGATGTAAATGTCTCATTATTTTAGGATCGTCTGGAATGAACTAAAGCTTTACAACCCCGAACCATCCCGAACTCAATGGAGAAACAGAACAAGGACTGCAGTCATAAGAAACATCAAATGGGCATCCAAGATAAAAATCATTCCTGTTTCATTACTAAATCAAAGAAGGTACTTCCTTAATGAACCAAATTTTTCATCCTCTTTTTATTATTTTTAGAACCAATTTGATTGATTTCATTAGTTTTCATCATAGTATCGGTATCTTGTCAACGTACCGCGAATACCATTTGATTGGAGCATAAGTTTCGGATAAGCAACGAATCATAGATAGCAAATAATCAAATACGGCTGTACTTGGTAGAGTGGCTGTAGTGTACGCTAGACAGACATAAACAACAATTTATTTCTGGCAACGAACCCGCGTCCTTGGCGCCGACCTTATTGCGCAACACCGGTTTTGAAACGCACGCGCACGCTCTATGCTCATGATAACTCTCATGATAGTACCTGATGAAAGTATATTTGCACGAATATACTAACCATAGAATTGAAATTATCATGGCTTGGTATCATTTTAGACGACGACTATACACACGTACTTTACTATTCTCTTGTTCCCGTCTCACGACCTTCGAGTGTGGTCGCGGTCGGTGCTCATGAGGAAGGACCTCTAAATGGCCAACGAAACGTCAGCAGGAGAATAGTAAAGTAATCATGACATAACATAACACATAAGTCACATAAGGTCTTGGATCCCACACTAGGATTCCCTGTGACGTGGGTATCAGGAACTACGAGTATCATGGTACCATAACACACAGACCCGGAACAAATATTTGCAGATCATACAAACATTTGTCCCGCAGCGGGAATCGAACCCGCAACCTCTTACATCTCAGCCGGCTACTCACCCGCCGCGCCACACAAGTCGTCAATCATTTTAACTACCATTGGATTTGGAAAAAGGTATGAAATTATAATGGGGTTTTTTTAGAGTAAAGTCAAGGGGCTGGTTGTTGGCCCACCTGATGCTAGTAACAATTACAAAGGTTGTCTGGAAGAGATCGCTCTCAGCGATAAGGCTGTCCTCCCTTTTTATTGCCTCTCAATAGTAAAATTACTTGTTTTTTGTTTCTGTGTGGTTATCAATAAAGTGTTAATCTATCTATCTATCTACAACTGCAATACCTAAGTTACATCCTCCTAGGATGCATCCTACGAGGAATTGTACTGAGCGCCTACCTAAGACAAAAGATGTTCCACAGAAACAGATACACAGCAATTTGGGGTTTGAGTGCAGAAATAGGTATGGTGGTAGTACACATAATTGAACATATTCTTTCACTAAGAACTACGTAATAAAATTATTTGATTGTCTTATGTCGAATCGCATCAATTCATGAATAACATTCAAGTGTAGACAGCTTCCAATTACAGTAACTAATGGCAATGGCGAACGCAACAATGGGAATCATTTTGGCAGCCTTAACGTTGTCCAAATCTTTTGAAACTTGAATGGAGAAATATTTAGGTTTAGAAGTTTACCCTATTCAAGTTTCATAAGATTTAGATAGCGCTAAGGCTGCCAAAATTATCCACATTGTTCCGTTCCCCATTTCCATTTAAAATAAATAAATAAAATAAATAAATACTGGACATTTCACACAACATTATCTAGCCCCAAGCTAAGCAGAGCTTGTGTTATGGGTACTAGAATAACTGATATACTTAATACAATACATTACATAGATAGATATTTTTTATTATGCATATAAATTACCCAGAACACCCTGAACAAATATCTGCAGATCGTACAAATATTTGTTCCGAGGCGGGAATCGAACCCGCAACCTCCTGCGTCGCAGGCGAACCATCGCCCGTCGCGCCACAGAGGTCGTCATTGAGTGGAGATTTGCAACAGTAATTGGGAGGCAGGGCATGGGCAGCAGCATTCATCTATACTGCGATCACCACCTACCAAGCTGGTGATTATGGTAGATCCCCTCATTGTATTCAGTGGGGAAAGCCTTACAGCAGTGGATGTCTAACGGCTGATGATGGCGCTGATTTAAGTTTAAAAGCAATTTCTCGAAGCATTAAGCATTTCGCTTAAGCTTATTTTAGAAGTGTTTGTGTCTTCAATTGGAATTCCTTTCCTCTATTGCAAATAAATTGTCCAAATTTGCATTTTTAAGCTGAATTTGTTTATTGAGTCATAAATGTATGTTTGTACGGTAGATGTGTTGATTGCACGAGCATCTAACCATCATCAAAACAGGAGCTAATTTACTTCATGTCAATATTTAATGTTTAGCTTAGAGGTGCGTCTATTAAGCACAAAAGCCATGTCAATAGGAGATAATAGCAATAATTTGCATAGTAATTTGTATAATAAATACCTAATGTTCAATGAATACCTACCTATAATTTTACAAGAACATTATTTATAAAAAGAATAATACAACTAAATACAAATAGGTATATACAAAATTTAAAATATATACAAATGAAACAGTTTAACTATCTAAAGACCGTACAAACGAAAATAAGAAATTGGACAGTTTTTTTCGTGTACTTAGTGCACCCATGTGAATTAAGTATACCGCCCCTTTTTTCTTTATTATTTTCATTCAAATGATATTTGCTGGATTAAAAATAAGTAGGTAGTAGTTTAGTAAAAGCTTATAAGACGATTCAAAGTTATTTCAATAATACCTTGAAACCTTTTTTTTATAATACCTTTGAATTTGAATTATTTTTTGTCTTTTTTTGTGTACCATCATCATCATCATCAGCCTGTAGAAGTCCACTATTGGACTTAGGCCTACCTCTTAGAATGCCACGACGAACGGTCTTGAGCCACCTCCATACACCGACTTCTTGCGACGTTTATAATTATTTAATCCATCAAGTGGATCGAATGGTTTTTCTGTAACTCTAAATTATATATTTTTATATCCAATCCCACGAACTAGGATGCAAAGGTACTTATTTACTGTAGATAGTTCTAATAGAGTGTTTGAAATAGCTTTTAGAAAATTGCATCTCATTTGACGCCCTCTGTGGCGCGGCGGGCGAAGGCTCGCCTGCGACGCAGGAGGTTGCGGGTTCGATTCCCGCCTCGGAACAAATATTTGTACGTTCTGCAGATATTTGTTCAGGGTGTTCTGAGTATTTTTCTATGTATAATAAAAAATGTATTGTATTAAGTATATCAGTTATCTAGTACCCATAACACAAGCTCTGCTTAGCTTGGGGCTAGATAACGTTGTGTGAAATGCCCAGCATTTATTTATTTATCTATTTAAAATAATAATGTTCCCTTACAAGATTCCACTTTATAGGTTTGGTAACATGTTCAGGATAAGAATTCTACGACCAAAATCACCGTTCAAGCACACAAACAAGCATATCCAACATTTCAAAATTTAACTTCAAGCAGTTCAAGCATTTGTAACATGTTTTGGTTTCAATACAGAAAATGTGCCAACGGCTATGTACTAGCGCGTACCACTACGTATTGGAAAAGGCTTTATAACTCAACACGTAACACAGGTATTTATTGTTGTTTTTATAACCACATTTTTCTGGTACGCTTATAAACGAACATCAAAAGTGTACATGCACAAGACATAGATCTATGAAACACTTTTATATTTATGGAATTTGCCTACGCGATCTTCAGGTTTTCTCCTAGATTCCTACATCTACTTAAAATATTCATAGTTTGTTGAAAAACAGATCCTATAATCGTTGATTTATTATTAGTTAACTTAACTTTACGTAATTTGTAGGTAGGTATAGAATAGATAATATTATTATGTTTATTAAGAACTTTTTAACCGACTTCCCAAAAAATCAAGAAAGTTCTCAATTCGGTAGTTTTTTTTTTTTTTTTTTTTTTTAATGTTTGTTACCGCATATATCCGGCGTTTAAGAACCGATTTGGAAAATTCTTTTTTTATTTGAATAGATATACTTCCAGATTGGTCCCATTTTTTTCAGAATCCAGTTCTGATGATGGAATCCATGAGGAACTGCCTCAAATATTGTAGGCATACATTACATATGGCGATTTTCATATTTTCAGCAACAAACCATAATCCTTTCACCACTATGGTTCTTTCATAATTTTTTTTTCATCAATATATTTAGTCGAATAAAATGGCGGAAGTCGGTTTTTTAAATGAAAAGTTATGTGTTCTAATTTTTTGCTAAATTTAAAGCTTTGGGTTTTTTTCAAACTCTTTTGTTAGGCGTTGGTAATATTTTTTGTTAAAATTGTTAAGTTGGATACACCAACACTGTTTTGAAGATGGCAACCCCACTTTCCCACAGCAAATCGAAGATGGTCGTTTATGAAATTTTAACTGGAAATACTTTGCATAATGTGATACTAGCAGTTACAAATACATACATAGCATAACATAAACACCCAACAGTCACATACATAGTATTGATCCCACACTAGGATTCCCTGTATTGTGGGTATCAGGAACTGCGAGTACCATGGTACCACAACACCCGAACCCGGAACAAATATTTGCAAATTGATAGATAGATAGATAGAAGATAGGGAGGGTTCCCAACGAGTAACACCCAAACGAGTAACACTGTTACTCGTTGGGAATTTTTGTCCCAACGAGTAACACCTCTCCTTGGGTGTTACTCGTTGGGAATATTTCTAGAAAAAAATATCCCAACGAGTAACAGTGTTACTCGTTAGGAAAAAAGTTCCCAACGAGTGACACTAAGATATTAGTCAGGGTGAAGCTGAAAATAAAAAAAACACTTTAATTAATGGCTGATCACTGCTTTTTATTTAAAAATAAAACAATCAACTTAATAAAATAAACATCGAAGTGTCCAACAACATTTGTATTAACTCCTCTTTAAATCAAACTTTTGTATCTATTACAGTTTTACATTAATTGTTTATGTACTTACCACATTCTACATTATCATAAAACACAAGGAAATAAAAATCCAGTTATTGACAATTACTATTATGTGCAGTTATTGACCAACTAAATTTAACTTAGCGATGCGAAAGAGACAAGCCGCGCTGCTGCCTTCGACCACTTTCCTTCAAGTGAAGCATTCCTTTTTCCCGTTCCGGATATAAAACCACGGACCATTTCGAAATAAAATATATTAGATAATAAATATAATTAATGTAGGTATCTCTTTTTGATGAGTTTTTGTAATAATGGTGCAAAAAAAAGATATAACCAATCTTTCTATCTATCTTAATATAGTCAGACTGCTGCCATTAATATTTTCGGAATGCTATTTTTCCCGCGAGCATCTGTACTTATTAATCTTTTTATAATGAGTATTAATAATTGATACTAATAATATAAGAGTAACATAGTGTTTATTTATTTCCACTAATTATTAGACTACAATTAAACTTTGATTAAATAAAAGGACGACGGTGAACACTCAGCAAGAAATGTTTTGGATTGGTCACTAGACTAAATCAGGCAAATACCTGGGTGATTGGTACCAGTGTAGCATAACACCCAACATTCACATACGTAGCCCTAATCCCACACTAGGATTCCCTGTGTCGTGGGTATCAGGAACTACGAGTACCATGGTACCATAACACCCAGAACCAGAACAAATATTTGCAGAGCATGCAAACATTTGTTCCGCAGCGGGAATTAAACCCGCATCTCAGCCGGACACTTGCCCGCCAAAATTAAACGCCTAACTTCAAAGTTAGGCGTTAAGCTGTTACAGTTTTTTTAGGAACTAATTTGTCTATGCCCATCTTTACTGGGCAATTTCAGCTCAACCAAAATCCATCGGCAGAATGTATAACACTATTAGCACATAATAATTAGTTACTTACTTTGACTCGAAACAGTCCGTAGCAAATTTTTCTTTTTACACACGCCCACACTTTCAAACCACTGTCATGTCTTCTTCAGGCGTAGTACTGATGTCCTCCCCGAAGAAGAACACTACCTCCATTTTTTTTCACCTATACAAATTTGTTTTGTTGAAATTAACTGGATGACGCCATTTTTGTAGTGGTTGTACGTTATTGTGTGCCCTGTGCACTGACTCACACTGACAACTTGACTGCACAAAAGTGTTGCCAGCACCTACTTTCATTCTGGACACGAGGTAACCATTTTTCACTATTAGAGGAAACTTCACCAAATATCCTTTTTAAGACATTGGCAACGTTGCTATCACTATTGTAAATTTTCTAAACTGCAGGCATTGTCTTAGGATTTAACTCGTTCTCCTGACTACAGTATCAAGAGTTGATATGTGTTTTTTTTATATAGAAATACAGAGCTGCCCAAAAAGTACTCTAGGAGTGCTCGTCATTCTCACCATAAAAAAAGTACTTGGTGTGATTCACCGTAGAAAGAGTATAGTTAGAATGTGCTTGCGCTTACTTCTGAGTTGTCCTATGCTGTGGGAATAAAGTACATACAAGACAAAGATTGAAAGTTTATTACCGGGTTTTTCTATCTGTTCGGTTTGTGCAGCCAAAATATATAGAGCAGTATTCATATATATATAATACACTCGAGAGCAATGAATCCGGGTCACTTAAAGAATCCTAAAAATCTCGGAAACTAAAAATGCTAGGTTAATGCAATAAATTGTATTTAATAGACAATGTAATACTCCTTAAATGAAGGTATTAAAACTTCTTAGTTATTGTAAAGTTATATCATAAAAAAATCAAATTTGAAAAAGGGCCACTTTCGAAGATGGAACTACGAAATTACAGCATTTGGTTTTGCTTTTGTTTGTAATCTGTCATTTATCATTGTTTGATTTCTGTTTTTTTGTTGTTTTTTTCTGCGTAAACGCAGTAATGGAAGCACGAGCAGGCAATACGAAGTATTAAAATTCAAGAAAATCGTAATAAAGTTCAAAAATTTCATGTTTCCTATTTTTGTTTTAAGGAGAGATCAGCAGTTTTTTTCTTTATGTAATTTTGTGTTAATAAAATGTATGGTGACTCATATTTTTTTTACCTTCATTTAAGGAGTATTACATTGTCTATTAAATACAATTTATTGCATTAATCTATCATTTTTAGTTTCCGAGATTTTTAACATTCTTTAAGTGACCCGGATTCATTGCTCTCGAGTGTATTATATTCATGTATATTATTATTATATTCATGTATATTATTATTATATCATATTCATTGCATACTTCACCAGTACTAAAACTCAATCACGTTGGAAACACTTCGCAAAATGCTTATCTCTGCTGCAATTCTGTGCAATATCTTATAGTGCAGTGTTGTCTACATACAAATTACAAACTGCACGATTGCATTGTTTCACTAAGATTTAGCCGTTGCTGTTTAATTATTGAACGTATTTGAAGGACTAGAGATTGAACTAGCAGTGAATATAATTTGTTTCAATCAGGCTAATAAAATATGGTGAATGTTCAAAGTTGCCATATTTTGGCGTTAATAGTGTATGGACAAAAATTCAAAATGGACTAACGAAGATCAAGTATAGCAACGCAGTATGGACACTTTCAACTAAATAGCTACGTATATTTTTTTATAACCGAACTAAAATAAAATGTCGTAATTTGTAGCACTGTTACTCGTTGGGATGTTTTTGTCCTATCGAGTAACAGTGTTACACTGGGTGTAACTCGTTGGGAATACTTCTTTTAATTTGTATCCCATCGAGTTACACTGTTACTCGATAGGAAAAAAAATCCCAACGAGTAACAGTGTTACTCGTTTGGGTGTTACTCGTTGGGAACCCTCCGAAGATGAAGATGAAGATAGAATTTTTTTTTGAACAGCAGAATTTACAATAACTTTTCATTTAAAAAACCGACTTCCGCCATTGTATTTGACTAAATAATTTTGGATGAAAAAAAAAATATGAAAGAACAATAATGGTGAAAGGATTATGATACTTTCTGAATGCAAATGCTTGGTGTCTTGCTGAAAATATCAAAATCGCCATATGTATGCCTACAATATTTGAGGAGTTCCCTCAATTCCTCATGGATCCCATCATCAGAACTGGATTCTGAAAAAAATGGGACCAATCTCGAAGTATATCTATTGAAATAAAAAAAGAATTTTCCAAATCGGTTCATAAATGCCGGAGATATGCGGTAACAAACATTAAAAAAAAAAAAAAAAAAAAGAAATACAACCGAATTGAGAACCTCCTCCTTTTTGGGAAGTCGGTTAAAAAAGAAACAATTTGACATACTAAAACTAAAATTAACTATGTTTTATACCTAACGGACCTAAGACATTATAAACGTCGCGGGGAGTCGGTGGATGGAGGCAGCTCGGGACCGTTCGTCTTGGCATTCTAAGGGGTGGCCTAGGACTTCTACAAGCTGATGATGATGATGATGATGATACCTAGAGGGCGGAAAAAAAAAGAAAGAAAGGTAAATAAAGAAGATGGATCATAGAAGTTGTAAATAGCACCTAGTTCTCAATCCTGAGGCCTTAGACAAAGTAACATTCTAATAGCGATGACGCCAGTAGAAAAGTCCAAAATGTATGGGATTGACGTTAGCTATCGATATGTCACGTGGTATTGAATTACGACTGTAGAAATGGAATCGCTTCCAAGCGAATGCCGTTTGGCTAGGCCCTCTGGACAAATTATTTATTTTGTTAACCTCCTCTATTTGACTTTCCATATTAATTACTACCCACATCTGGTAAAATCTACATATTAATAATGGAAATGGAATTTTGCTAATTCTGTTTTTGTTATTTACCAGGCAGAATTCCCAACTCCCACTTAGATGTTAACCATGATAAGATGTGTCATGCGTTGCAATATGAACCAATAATTATAGCCTGAGTAGGAAGAGTCTGGTAAACAATATACCTACAAGCTTAGTTTTTAACCGACTTCACAAAAAAGGAGGAGGTTCTCAATTCGGTTTTTTTTTGTTTGTTACCACATCTTGTTATCTCCGCCGTTTATAAACCGATTTGGAAAATTCTTTTTTTAATTGAATAGATATACTTCCAGATTGGTCCCATTCTTTTCAGAACCCAGTTCTGATGATGGAATCCATGAGGAATTGAGGGAACTCCTAAAATATTGTAGGCATACATATAGCGATTTTGATATTTACAGCAACAAATCAAGCATTTGCATTCAGAAAGTATCATAACCCTTTCACCACTATGGTTTTTTTTATAATTGTTTTTTCATCCAGATTTTTAGTCGAATACAATGGGGGAAGTCGGTTATTTAAATGAAAAGTTATGAAACATAAATATTGAAAGCGTTTATTTAACTTGCAATGTATGTATGTTTGTCCGGGTTGAATCTTGCAAATGAATTTTAAATCAGTTATCTTTAATCGATTGAGCTTAACTTTTTTCATACCTGTCAAGTTCAGATGTTAATACAATATTATGGTGACGGCAAGCTAATGTGATGATGGAGACGGAAGGTGGACATCGGAACTCATCGATGATTAATATTAACCTGGTGGTATTTGGGCTCATGTTGATCAGCTCACGGTTCCGATCACTAATTTAATAAAAGTTTGTTAATGAAAAATACATTTTTCAAAAAACTTATTTATATCAACTTTTGAAACTATCATGGTTATTAACATAATTATCACTAGAAACGGGATATTTACCATGATTTTTGAGCAATATTGATTCCCGATATTTCGGCACAGTTTCATGCGCCATGATCACGGGTAAACTAGATCACGGGTTTACCCGTGATCATGGCGCATGAAACTGTGCCGAAATATCGGGAATCAATAATGCTCAAAAATCATGGTAAATAACCCGTTTCTAGTGATAATTATTTATATCAAATTCTGAAATTTCACTAGGTACATGAAATAATTACTTATTAGATCATTCTCTACTATCATGTTGAAAGGAGATCCAACGCATAAAAACGAGCTAACAAATAAATTAAAGCAAAGTTGAATCATGGTCTCTATATACATACAAAACAGAGATTTAAAGTTAGGGCTCTGCTCACGCAGTCCAGGATAAAAAAAGCCTCAGGTATACCTAGCTTAATCCAGGGCATAATCTATCTGTGTACCAAATTTTATTGAAATCGGTTCTGTTGTTACAGCGTAAATTATTAACAAACAAGCATTTCAACTTTATAGCTCAAAGTTGCGCAGCGGGCTATGGAGAGAGCTATGATAAGAGTTTCAGTACGTGATAGAATTCAAAATGAGGAAATCCGAAGAAGAACCATGATCATCGATATAGCTTTCAGAATTAGCAAGTTGAAGTGGCAATAGGCAGGTCATATAGCTCGCAGAACTGACAACCGTTGGGGAATATAGGTTCTCGAGTGGCGACCACAAACCGTACGACGCAGTAGAAGAAGGCCCTCCTTTTTTACAAGCTTTTATTTAACTTGACCTGTTAATATATGTTAGTTAGTTTGTGGGAGAAATTTTGAAACTGAATTTTGTACCAGTTCCACCCAATAGATTGAGCTGAAATTTTTCATACCTGTCAAGTTCAGATGGCAATACAATATGTGACGATATAATGGTGATGATGAGCTGATCTGATGATGGAGACAGCAGGCGACAACGGAACTCCGGATGATTAATAGTAGCCTGCAGTAAGTGGGCTCATTTTGATCAGCTCACGGTTCCGATTACTAATTTAAAAGCATGTTTTTTTGAACAATAAATTTTCCAACAAAAAAAAAACTTAACTTCCCTATGTCAATCTCAAATTATTGAATCTTAGTGATCCAAGATTCTATTAACATGTTTGAAAGAATTGCCGTATCCAAATACGAGACTTTAATGAATGTGCGGTCGCGGAGTGAAAGTGGCAGCCCAAGCCTCGTCTCTCACGAAGGCCAACCACAACGCCCGGCCAGTAAATACTCACAAAAACTTCATAACTAATGTCCAAACTGATGTGAGATAAGTTATCTTAACAACATAAATATTGTAGCAGAAACTAACTTGTTGAAGTACTATTTGATAGTTAGAAACAGAGTCACAAAAAAATATTGAAATATATTTTGGTATTTTATACAAAACTAGCTTTGGATGTGTTGGCGTTATTCGCGGGGTAGGGAATAATGAAGGACTGGGTTTTTGCTACCTAGTTGCGTTCCTGATTAAAATCCTAATAGACTTACCTTTTTTTACCAGTAAACCAAATAAACCACAATTTTCAGTTTTATAAATTTTCAGGTTTGTGCCAATTTGTGCCAGCGTCAACAACGTCTTTGGGAATCCATAATAAAAAACGAACGTTTATCTGTCAAACTCACAATCAACATCGGTGATTGGATCTACATTCTATTCCTACTATTGTATGGACTTCGTTATTTTATTATGTTGGCACTCCACCATTTTTATTGACTATGCTAATCTCATAAGTAGTATATTGTTACACAAGGGCCCTCGAACAGCTCGAGAATTTACTTACTTTTCATAAAAAATGAGAGGAAATTAAAAAAAAACTTATAAAATAAATTGAATTTTCATAAGTTTTCTGCTTCTTATCTGCTTTCCCGATTTCCCGCCTTGTTTTATATTTTTTCACAACCAGCCCTTCTTGTTCCATTTTTAAATAGATATAAGAATTCATTATTATTATGAATGTAATGAGCCTTGTTCTATTTTCAAATTTACTGTCTTTTAATCAGTCAGTTTTCGAGTCTTGACTTACTTTCAGAGCACGAGTGATGAAAAATATTATAACAAATTTACAATGTCCGCATCAAACAAAACTCTAATTCCATACTTATTTCCACAAAAAGTTCCTCCTCCCACCAATCAATTTGTAACTGTAGCAGTAAAATCCATTTCTGTGGTTTGTATGTAGTTTGTATGTCAGTAATTTATATACATGACCCAATTTCTTCAGCAAGATCTGGTAAGTGTTGAACGTGTCTGTGTTGTGTGTTATTGTGTTAGTGAATTATGGCCCAATTTTAGTGATCTAGTTTTGGAGAAGTTTGAAATTAAAAATACAAGTGCAAAAATATAGTTATCCACAAGTATGACCAGTACTTGCTATGGCACCTCGAGGACAAACAAGATTCGGCCTTGTATATGACAATGCGTCGTGTGTCAAACTACATATCATCAATAACTTTTCATTTAAAAAACCGACTTCCGCCATTGTAATCGACTAAATATCTGGATGAAAAAAAAATTATGAAGAAACTATAGTGGTGAAAGGTAATGATACTTTCTGAATGCAAATGCTTGATTTGTTGCTGAAAATATCAAAATCGCTATATGTATGCCTACAATATTTGAGGAGTTCCCTCAATTCCTCATGGATTCCATCATCAGAACTGGGTTTAATAATTATTCGAGAATATAATATTTTGCGAATATAATATTTTGCGAATGTAATAATATGAGAACAAAGGATCAGAACTGGATTCTGAAAAAAATGGGACCAATCTGAAGTAATATCTATTCAAATAAAAAAAGAATTTTCCAAATCGTTTTTTAAACGACGGAGAAATGAGGTAACAACATAAAAAAAATTACAACCGAATTGAGAACCTCCTCCTTTTTGTGAAGTCGGTTAAAAAGGCCGCTAATTACCGTTTTTCAAGGAATATCCCGGAGGAGGCATTTGTATTGATATCATAGCTAAAAGAATTTTAGTTATCAATTGATCAGTTCAGTTTCAAATTTTATAGAAATTTGGAAATCGGGTAATTAACGGCAGTTTTACAGACTTTTAGTCATTCGAAAATCGCACCATAGGGAACATTTATATTTTTATTATGAAGTGCGACAGCGAAAACGCTTAAAATAATGTCACCGGTAGGGCTTTTTTTAACCGACTTCACAAAAAGAAGGAGGTTCTCAATTCGGTTGTTTTTTTTTTTCTTTTTTTATATTTATTACCTCATATCTCCGGCGTTTATGAACCGAAAATTATTTTATCATTTGAATAGATATACCTCCAGATTGGTCCCATTTTTTTCAGAAATCAAATCAAATCAAATCAAATCAATCATTTATTTGCAAGAATACTTATTTTAAAATGTCAGGTCTTATAACTAATTTAATCACTGTATTCAGCCTGCATGCAGGCGTGCAAAATTGTTTGTGAGTCATATTATTATACTTAAGTACTATTAAAATTAAAATTATTTACTTTACAATTTAACCATCCAAATATTCCTTTATATTATAAAAAGATTTCTCCAGTAACCATCTACTTAACTTTTTCCTAAAGATATCTCCATTCAACTCTTTTATGTCTCCAGGTAATTTATTATCAGAATCCAGTTCTGATGATGGAATCCATGAGGAATTGAGGGAACTCCTCAAATATTGTAGGCATACATATTGGCGATTTTGATATTTTCAGCAACAAACCAAGCATTTGCATTCAGAAAGTATCATGACCCTTTCACCACTATGGTTTTTTCATCATTTTTTTTTTCATCCAGATATTTTGACGAATACAATGGCGGAAGTCGGTTTTTTAAATGAAAAGTTATTTAGCTTTTGCCCCTCCCCAAAAGCTGAGTTAAGCCGATCATGGCGAGCATCTACACTTGTCAACGATATGCCACAGTAACAGCCGAGAACTGCAAAGAAGAACTTGTACTCAAAATAAACCAAAACTCAGAAATTACCAAAGAAAAAACCATACACAGTTATTGACTCTCTGACTTCTTCTGTCAATGTGTTACGTGCCTGAGCGCAAAATATATTTTTTTATACTAAAGAAGTCTCGGCTACCGTTATCGGAGTAATAAATTGATTTAACGACATTATTTACTACTCACTGTAACATCTTAAGTACATTAAACTATAATGCAAGCACAAATACAAGTCACAATGGACGTATAGACAGATTTCTGTAGGGTTGCGATTATGCTGTATGCAAAATGTTGAAATCTAGTTTGTGTACTTATTTAGAAGAGATTCCGGATGTACATAAATGTGTGCGGTGAAACCACAGAAGAAATAGCAATAACATATTATAGTACTGTCACTTCGACCACACTAAAACGCGCTGTCTATGAATCGATAGTAAACAGTCAGCGAATAGTCAACTATTTTTAACAGACTTCACAAAAAGGAGGTTTTCTTTTTTTTTTAATGTTTGTTTCCTCATGTCTCCTTCGTTTATAAACCAATTTGGATAATTCTTTTTTATTTGAATAGATATACTTCCAGATTGGTCCCATTTTTTTCAAAATCCAGTTCTGATGATGGAATCCATGAGGAATTGAGGGAACTCCTCAAATTGTAGGCATACAGTGATTTTGATATTTTCAGCAACAAATCAAGCATTTGCATTCAGAAAGTATCATAACCATAGTGGTGAAAGCACCACTATGGTTTTTTCATCCAGATATTTAGTCCAATAAACAATGACGGAAGTCGGTTTTTTAAATGAAAAGTTACTAACGAAAATAAACAATCATGGCTACAATTTTAGAATGACAAGGTACATGTCAGCAAAATGACCGTTTATCACCAATTTTTAAAAGTACGTGTATTTGAAACTCATTGATGACTAATATTGTCATACCTATGATATAAATTCAAGCCTCCTCCAGATGATTTCATAGGATTCCCAGTGTCGTGAGTACTACGAGTACCATAGTACCACAACACTAAGAACCAGAACAAATATTTGCAGATCATGCAAACATTTGTCCCGCAGCGGGAATTGAATCCGTACCTCTTGCAACTCAGCCGGCTATACTCGCCCACTGCTCCACGGAGGTCGCCATCGGTGATTTGTGGGCATTTTGATGGCACTCACGCGATGACACTCAAAACTTGCACCTAAATTTATCTATCACATTTAAAAACATAGCGATAAGGTTAATTTTACAATTAATGCCGATTTGTAGTGACACAGGCAACAAAAGCTCCGTTCGCATCGCAAGTCGCGAGCTCTACGATTACCGGCGTTGCTGGAGGGGCATTCCGCGCAGCCCAATTACAGCCGATGAGCCTTTGTCTAAATGATCTGTTCACCTTGCTTTTTTACGACTGCCTCGGCTCAGATGAAGGACATGGCCCTTTTTTGTTTTTTTTTGCAACAAAACGACGTTTGATCGCGTGATTTAGCATAAAATTTATGGATTTTATCGATCATCATTTGCCGTGATTAGGTATTTAGAGGAAAAACAGACACTCCTTTAAGAGTTAATGACTACAGAATTAGGCGGTGACGTTTTTGAAAACTCAGGCCGAGTTTCAAATTGAGTTCAAGTCTTTGACGTACATCATTTGAAACTCGGGCCGAGTTTAATGTTTTTATAGCTTCACCCAGGATAAAAAGTAGCCTTTCTCGTGTCAATGCGTCATAATCTATAAATCTAAAGATTTTTTAAAGAAAAAATAACAAAAACAGACTTCTTTCAAAAAGAGCAGCCCCAGTATTGTCTAACAAACTGGTAATCGCTTTTAATTACGATTACGCAGTACATTGCGCCGCATGCTTCAGTTTATTGTCACAAGCAGAAATATTCAAAACATAAACCGCAATGTACTTTAAAATCGGAATCGAAAGCGATTATCAGTTCGTTAGCCAATAAAGGGGCTGAATCAAATTCGATAAAATTAATATGGGACCAACTCAAAAGTATGACCTACCAAACAAAAAACTAATCTTCAAAATAAATTCATAATTAGCGGAGTGATCGCGTAACAAACATACAAAAAAAACATACAGTCGAATTGAGAACCTCCTTTTTTTGAAGTCGGTTAAAAACTGGTACAGCCGTTACAGTGTGTATTAGTTACAAGCAAACAAACATTCAAACTTTCGCTTTTATAATATTAGTATAGGAATACACAAAAGACGTCTCTGAATTTTAGCCTCAGCTTCATGGAGTAACATGAGGCAGCTAATGTGTCCGAACAGATGTAGAGAGCGTGATCCCTCAAACTAGCAAATAGCAAATAACTCGTTGTGTTTGGAAGATACCGATTCGTTTGTTTACCGAACTCAGCGCACACCGCTCCCCGCATCTCGAACTGTTACGTAAACATGTCGGACACATAGTGCATTGATCGGTAAAACAATATTTAAACAACTACCGGCGAGCTTCTTCACAGACTCGCGGCACCTTCGATAACTGTCGAACTCGGACATTCGTGTACTCAAAATGCTTAGACATTCCCGTCCATCATCGGTGAAATCATCATCAAGATTATGCAAAGATAATCTAATGGAAAATTATCACGAGAAGTGCGCAGACACTTGTAAACAATATTTTATTGGGTGTCCTACCGTCTTATGCAGTAAAGTACTTGTATATTACCTAGATATAACTTGTTTATATCAATGTACATACTTAACTATAAAAAAGTACATGGAGCAACGTGCACCGATATAATGCTCTAACCGAGCAAAGAATAAGTAGACACAGATAGGAAAGGCACAAAGAACCAACTTCAAATGTAATCATGAAACAGATGAAAGTTAATTTGACAGTGTGTCGTAACAGATTATTGATGAAAACGTTGCCAAGGTGTTATTGATAGTAGTTAAAACGAAGAACATGTTTGAGCAGTGAGGTTTATTCTATAGGCTCACTGCGGCCCGTTTTATAAATAGCCTGCGGCGAAGGCAGGTGCAATCTGGCCGGGCAGACGCGCGGACGCCGTGCTTCCGCGAATCTCCTCGCTTGCCCAACTTGGCGAGCTATGGACTCGCTGCTTATATCGCTACGGCCTTTTAAAGTTAGCCTCGAGGTTTTATGTCAGCCGGTTCTGAGAAAATTATACGTAAAGTATCGAAATCTTGTATTTGAAATCTATGCTGGGTTGGTTCTGACGTTGATAAGTATTTCAAACATGAAATACTATACATTATAGGTAGGTGGCCTATACATTGACGTATATACACTGACGACCTCTGTGGCGCGGCGGGCGAAGGTTCGCCTGCGACGCAGGAGGTTGCGTGTTCGATTCCCGCCTTCTAACAAATATTTGTACGATCTGCAGATAATTGTTCATGGTGTTCTGGGTATTTTCTATGTATAATAAAAAAATTGGTTGTCTGTAAAGTCGGTTTACTGACGATAGTTCAACGTGACAACGATTGCCCGATCCCCGATTGATTGACGATTGTGGCCGATTGTGCTTCTTTGTCGCTCGTTCCGCGCTCTCGCTTGCACTTTAAGCCTTACATGGAACGCCTCAGAGTGAGGTAACGCAGCATGAGTCATGTTTTTTCGTGCGTGCAGCCGGCTCTATCGAATTATAAGACGTTGTCACGTCAAAAAAACTATCTATGAAATGTATTGTATTAAGTATATCAGTTATCTAGTAGGTACCCATAACACAAACTCTGCTTAGCTTGGGGCTAGATAATGTTGTGTGAAATGTCCAGCATTTATTTATTTTATTTATTTATTTATTTATACAGTCAAGGAACCAAAATCCGAGTTTTACCAAGCAATTTACACGTATTGTGTAGTGAAACACGGATTTTTGTATGGAGACGCCGATGAGCGTCCCTAGCGAACACTTTGTGACACTTATTTTCTGTACAAAATCTGTGTTATACTAGGTATACCATACGTTCGTGTTATATTTTTTCATTTAAAAAACCGACTTCCGCCATTGTATTCGACTACATTTCTGAAAGATATTTCGATAGTGTATTATGTATTGTATATGTGTATTCTTTTCAACGTATTATGCACCACCTACATAAATTTATCCGCATTACACAAAGGTTAGCTGGTAGAGAATGCTTCCTAGCATTAAGTTCGCCTATGTACATGATTTGTTTTTTGTGCAATAAAGAATATTCTATTCTATTCTATTCTATAGTGAAAAAACCAGAGTGGTAAAAGGATGAAATCACCAAATGATACTTTCTGAATGCAAATGCTTGATTTGTTGCTGAAAATACCAAAATCGCTATATGCATATAATATTTTAGGAATTCCCACAATTACTCATGGATTCCATCATCAGAACTGGATTCTAAAAAAAATGGGACCAATCTGGAAGTATATTCAAATAAAAAAAGATTTTTCCAGAAGAATCTGTTTATAAACGAAGGAGATATGAAGTAACAAACATTAAAAAAAAATACGACCGAATTGAGAACCTCATCCAATTTGTGAAGACGGTTAAAAAGAAAAAAAGATGCTTCTTAAAAATTTGCAACTTCATACAACATTCTTCAGCATGGGCAAGATACCTATTACCGTAAAGTAGGTATACCTACCCTTGGAACTGGAAGGGCTCATTAGTATCAGAATACAAAAACCCAACTGATAGCTAACTGATTTATGACCATGCACACTTCTGATTGTCTTTCCTAAGTAGTAAGAGAAACAATTTAATCTATAGCAGTATTGGTAAAAATACGAGATGGTAACTAGCCTACTGCAAAGGTTAATCACCTTCTATAATTGACCTATTATGTTGGTTAGATGCGGGAATTACAAGATCTGTATCTCATTCAACTTACGTTCTAAGATTGATAAATAAATAAAAATAAAATAAATAAATATGCTGGACATTTCACACAACATTATCTAGCCCCAAGCTAAGCAGAGCTTGTGTTATGGGTACTAGATAACTGATATACTTAATACAATACATTACATAGATAGATATTTTTTATTATACATAGAAAAATACCCAGAACACCCTGAACAATTATCTGCAGATCGTACAAATATTTATTCAGAGGCGGGAATCGAACCCACAACCTCCAGCGTCGCAGGCGAACCTTCGCACGCCGCGCCACAGAGGTCGTCAAATGAGACGCAATATTCTAAAAGATATTTCAAAAACTCTAGTAGAGCTATCTTCAGTAAATAATCAAGGGAATAAAAGGAACCCGTTGGAGAGATCGATGCTCTGCCGCAACATCTATTGCTTGGAAACAGGAAAACAAGGACAGATATAAATGGAATCCCGATCGCATTCGCTGCCTTGTACCTACCTACTTACTTATAAATACCTTTCAACTTGGTGTGCACATATAGGGGAAACTCGTTTTCTTCACTAAAGAAATGACAATCTCAAATGTTCCAGTCATTAAACCTTCTACGTGGGTTGAATGGGGATTTCAAGTGTCATATTGATACACAGCTGCGTAAAAATATATCTGAATGTGGCAGGAATTACCGTATAAAAATGTACTTTATCTTGTTTTAGTTTAAGCTTCATTGTTATCTGATATCACTTCCATATCCCTTGTAAAAGCTGAGTTTTATCAAACCGGAACACTTTTTATAACATCTAAATATTTTTCCATCTGTATTTACAGATTACCAACAAAAAACAGGAAATTTAAACGCTTTAGTTATCCTCAATTTTACGTTTATTTTGTTCATTAATACCTACGCACCTTGAGCCTTTGCTTATCATAAATGCGAAATAAAATAAGTTTTTATCCTAATAACCATAAAGGTTTGATGGTGGGTCTCGGAGAAGGTAAATTAGGGTTATTTCATCAGTGCTTCAGGTCGTTACGTTGGTAAATAGTGTTTGGGAGGGAATAATGGCGGCTCGGCTGGTAGACGATAGGGCGCCGCGCGGTGACGCCGCACTGCCTGTCCGAGTAGCTCTATACGATACACACGGTCGAGGAGATTCACAAACTCGTGTTCTAACCTAAACATTTCATTCAAAATGAAATATGTCAAAAGTTTACTTAAAACGTACTTGCTTTAGTATTAATCAGTCATCCGTAGCAGTGCTACGAAGTCTACGAATTAGTAATGTATAATTTTTCTTCAAATTAATTTGTTTTCAGATGAACTGGATGTGTTCTGTGATGATGTTTATGGGAAGATTCATAAATTTACTCTTGCTACTTTGATAATATCTAACCTAAAACTATGATGACTATGATGGAGGCTTAGAAACTTTGAATTTGTTGAGATCCATCTACTTTTTTGATAAATTTGAAACATTAAGATCGTCATTTCTATCGACCGTATATATGAGTCTTATGTTACCGTATACGCACCCACCTGCGCACCGCACTTGCGTCATTTACAACTTTAAAATAATATAACTGGTTTCGATTGTGATCTACACGAAGGTGGATTGACGATTAATGTCCCACCCAGCACACCTGGCCTGCGACCCCGACACACGATACTCTGTAACCCGAAGCCAAAATCTAAAAAAAATACATTCCATATTCATAAAACAATGACATTAAACCAACTGGTCAAAACTGACATATAATCTTTGAACTTGATTCACGGTCATAGGTTCGTAGGTTACCGGTCGAATCGAAAAATAATCTGTAAGCTAATGTCATCATCTTTTTTATTATCTGTCGATGATAAATTATCATTTTTTTAATATTACTTAGAGAAGATTTGTAGATACTTAATATTAAAATATAAATTATGTCTATGAAAAGTTACTGGATTTTGTTAAAGTATTTTGCATATTTTTTTTGAGGAAAATGTTTTCCATTTGCTCAATTATTGGTTTTCCGCACACGTAACTCACACGTCAGTTTAAAGACATGTAAAATGTTGTTTTGAACAAAGACGAGACGGAGCAATGACCTTCCCTTATTTGGAGAAGCAAGGCGACACAGAAAATTGCAGAGACCCTGAATGTTCCTGTCACCTTTCACGGCAACATTGTTATGTTAGTAAATTAGGGCAGACCAAATTCATGTTTGTGTAAATTTTGGCACGTGAGTAGTTATTACAAAGGGGTACCTATTGATAAGGTGACACAGTTTATCCGATAGTTTTTACGCGTGAGAAAATAATCGTAGAACATAAACTTAGTATATAACGGTGATGTTTTTTTTTTATCTGGTTAGTGTTACACGGTTTTACTATACTAATTTAACGAATGAAGCGGCATCATAAATTATCGAATTTAATTAATTATTCAATCGTTAATTTTGTAGTTTTTTGCAAATCGCTCGTGATCACAGCACGTAATCGATATTTCTGGAAACATTACAACTTTGAATGGTCTATTAGCGAAGTTGACGAAGCTGGCCAGGTGTACGGGCGACCTATTCAATCTCAGTATCATGTTACACTAGGTTTCATATTTGGAAATTTATACGACGTCTCATATGACTACCGTCTGTTAGGTAATTATAATTATTGTTTTATTGACGAGATAAATTATCATTTATTAATCGTTTTCCAGAATCGCCTGCAAAACAAGGTGATTCATACGATTATTTCGCGGGCAGATGTGTGCGCCGCGGGGTGCGTTGATTTAATTAAGTGACATTTCATTAATTCAACGATAAATCCCAGAAATTATGAGAGCTATTATCGTACCACGCAGGTGCCGCAGTGCCACCAAGAGCCAAAGGTCTCTGTAAAAGGCTGCACTATACGCATAAAACAGGCTACCGATTGCCTACCGCGGCGCCAAAGCCACGAAGTAAAAAAGAGCTTGTAGAGATCAGTATAAATAAATAAATGCTGGACATTTCACACAACATTATCTAGCCCCAAGCTAAGCAGAGCTTGTGTTATGGGTACTAAATAACTGATATACTTAATACAATACATTACATAGATAGATATTTTTATTATACATAGAAAATACCCAGAACACCCGGAATAGTTATCTGCAGAACGCACAAATATTTGTTCCGAGGCGGGGATCGAACCCGCAACTTCCTGCGTCGCAGGCGAACCTTCGCTCGCCGCGCCACAGAGGTCGTCAACTAACACATCGAGTCGATTTGTGGAGTATCGTACAAAGTATAACTTTTATTTCTATGCAGGTAACCAGAAATGTTATAAATGTAATAAGAATAAAATCTGAAAAATAAAGAAAACATAGAAAAAAAAGTCTAAAGAAAGTACAGAATAATTCAGGCGAGCTTACCTGAAGCGAAGCTCGATCTTGATTATACAGCCTTCACCGAAGTTAGATCTTTGTACAAGCTGATCTACCGCAAGCATAGGAAATCGAAACAGTTAGCTACTTACTACCCTGGTTTTATAAGCTTGTTAAATTTGAATATCCTGGTTTAGCACTAAAATGTCCGCTACTGAAACTAACTCACACACAAAGGCAAAGTAATGCGTGAGGCGCGCCTTCGTGCTGGCAAAAGCCGGCAACAGCAATCGCCGGCACCCTGCTTCCTGCGTGATTTTATCCAATCGATGAACCGACTGACACAATGTCTACGATATCTGGCGCGCTGATAATTAATATACAACACTTTCTGAACGGTTATTTCTATCACTCTGTTAATATTTTACTCGCTTTGTTATTTATTTTTCTGCGTTGTGCTAATTGAATTTTATAAGTAGTCCAGAGTCTAATAATCTGTTGTCTCACTAAATCGGTGTTTGCCTTCCTGAGTTAAAAAAGTTTGATGGAAAAATTTTGTACAAGTGTGGTGAAAAGATTCAGCGTAAAACGCTAAATCATGCACTCGGACATTAAATAACGAAAGATTCAATTTTGATATGTTGGTAAGTAGCTGAGAAAGCTTTTCAGTTTTTTATAGTACACAGTTTATCGAAACCTCATAAAACTGTAAGTTTCTCCAGTTTGGCACACCTTTATCCTATTTACCTTCGAGTTTATCTGATAAATTACCTTAGGCTTGTAAATGCACATATCATGTCGTTACAGCCTGTGAATGGCACTAACCCAACCTTTAGGACGCATTGTAAGGTTTAGCTGGTAACCAACGAATTTTACTCGCGCTTACAGGCTCGAACCCACACTGTGTCACAGCACTTCCCACCAGCTAGGGAAAAGTTTAACCCCTGCCTTCTGTGTCCAATATCCTGCTAATATTTTAAATGCGAAAGTCGTAATCTAAAGTCAATAAAATAAATAAAGCATTTATTTATTTATTATGATTATTATTATTTCACACAACATTATCTAGCCCTATAAGCTAAGCAGAGTTTGCATTATGGGTACTAGATAACTGATATACTTAATACAATACATTACATAGATAGATATTTTATGTCTTTAGATAAAAGTCATAATGCTTGCTACTCAATTACGCCGAAACGACCACAGATTTTGACGAAATTTGATACAAATATACTTATAGCTTGTGAACAGGATTGACATATAGGATACTTTTTATCCGGGTAAGTACTATTTAATCAAACGAAGCTAAGGGTGGATACTTGTATAAAATACAGAACACTGAAAACATATCTCAGGAATAACCTTTGAAACTATCATGGTTATTAACATAATTATCACTAGAAACGAGATATTTACCATGATTTTAGAGCTTTATTGATTCCAGATATTTCGGCACATGGCGCATGAAACTGTGCCGAAATATCGGGAATCAATAAAGCTCAAAAATCATGGTAAATATCCCGTTTCTAGTGATAATTATGGCGCATGAAACTGTGCCGAAATATCGGGAATCAATAAAGCTCAAAAATCATGGTAAATACCCCGTTTCTAGTGATAATTATATCTCAGGAAATATCTTTTACTGAAAATAGTTTGCTGTTTCGTGTGCCGGTATAGACAGGTTGGTGGTAACCAGTTTTCTACGTTATAAGCCTTGCCCGCACCCAACCTCCGTCACTTTTACGCGTCTACTTTATATATTACATTACTGAGTATATTGTTTGTCAATTACATTTGCATAAGCAAGCCAATATTACTGAGAACATGACACGAGTACCTTAGGAGGCACTATGCTAAGAAATATTTAAATAGTTGAAGATAAAAGAAATTGGTAACTAACTCGAAGTAAAAAAGACTATGCCATGATAAATTTATAGTGTATCTACAACTATACTTAGTGATATAAAATATAGTTTCCATTGTGTAATCCACGGTGAAAGGAGGCCTTTGAGGCTATGCCTACCCCTTCGGGGAATAAGGCGTGAGTTTATGTATAATCAAAGGCTGCATGAAAACGGAGTATCAAGCACATAGCAAATATCTTATAAAACTGACGTCAACAATCATAACAAAAGTCTCAAGTTTCATTTTTTTTAAGAAAAAAACTTCAAAGTTCTTTTCACTGCATTGCGGCTGAGCACAATGGCTTTACTGAAACAGACGGTGAAAGATTTATAATAAAATCAAATTATAAATGGTAATTATTTTTTGTACTATACATACATTGTCGTTGCTTAGTGCCACTACGAAGTCAAACATGCGTACATTTTGCAATACAATCAATGTTATGATTGCTAATGATGTGAAGTCAGCAAAAGAAAGATAGTCTCTAATCTTAAAAGGTCTTAAAACTTCATGAAAGCTTGCCCCAAAATAGTTCCATCATCACTCCAGACAATATGCAAAATACAGTAGGTATTATCTATTACTTATACTTACAGCCATTGTAAGACTATTTAAAATATCCGTTCCAAATCTAGGCGTTATAGACTTTGATGAACAATTACACGTTATAGACATTTAAAAAAAACAAAAGAGCGTGCTTTTAAAATGGTTCCACAGTCATAACAACATCAATAAACAAAATGCAATAAATATCTATAACACTTTACAGCAGTTGTTAGACATTTTCCAACTCAAGGCGCGTTTTTAGAGCCTTTATGTTGCTTAAATCCACGACCACGAGTCCTGCGTCTAAACGACAGGGGTCTGATTTTTGAATGTCACTTAGTGACTGAAATCATGAATCATGAAACAGGCCGCAAATCACCGTTTTCCAGGAGATTTACTGCAGAAGGCAAATTCAAAAAAAAAATTACTGCATTGATATCAAAGGTATAAGAATATTAGTAAGTAATCAATGAGTTTCAATATCCGGAAATTTGAAAAATGGGGATCGGCAATTTTTCTGCCCCTGGTGACGACGTAAGTTTGTAGTTGCATTATTGTAGTACGTAGGTACCTAATTCAGTTTTGTTGCAGACTGTACCCAGCCACACCTTATTAACATAAGTATTTACAGTTGTATAGTAAATCAACACATTTATGTGTGTACTTTACACATTGCAAATTAGATACGGTCTTTAATCTTGTGATTAAATTAACATTAAAATATTATGTAGTAAGTAAAATACAAATCATTCGTACAATTCCTGTTGTACGATAAATCTCGCGATGCAAATGACGGATATATTGTGGCTTGAGGCATTCGTTATTTAATTCAAAGCTAAGAAATAAACAACGAATGCCTTTGAAATGTGAACTTTGTTCTCAGTTAGAAAAATAACATTCTCATCATTGAGATAAACGATGAACTCATGAAGGACTTAAGCCTTCAAGTGATCTATGCTTATTAAAACGATATAAGCATATATTTGACCTAACGGAGGGTAACCAAGAAATAACCTATAACATGAAGTAAAATAGAATAGACATAGAAAATACTTTAATGTACACCTTATGATAATAAAAAATAAACAAGCTAAAAGTACAATGGGCGGACTTATTGCTTAGAACCGAAGTAATTTGCCATAATCACCACGCTTGGCAGGCGGCTTGGTGATCGCAGATTTGGTACTCAGGTGGATGCTGCTGCCCATCCCCTGGTGTGATCCCTTAGTAAAGTTTTTACAACATTTTCTTAGGCTGGACACACTACGGCACACATAACTAGTGAAAATTGTATATGTGGCTAGGTCACATACGCATGCGCGGTGCAGTAGCTGACCTTGCGGGCGCGGGTGTCCAGTTGCGGCCACATAGCTGCTGAGCGGCGCGCGTGCGGTGCAGCCCGAGACGGAATGCACGATCTGATAGCTGGACTACACTCGATACACTCCCGAATACCGCAGAATCAGCCACTGTGACAAGAAATGCCATTGCGTTTCGCTTCTCGCAAGATCCTGGACCACAAACAACTGTACCTAATAGAAATCGAATCAAAGTCCATGCCAAGCTCACAAGTTGTTCTTCGCTCTCAAGATCCAATTCCTACCTATCATATACATACATAACATTACACCAAATAGTCACATATATACTCGTAGTCCTGATCCTACACTATTGGGGTTACGGCAGGGGATGGGCTAGCAGCATCCGCAAGCGTACTAAACACCAAACTGCGATCACCAAACCACCTGCCAAGTGTGGTGGTTATGGAAAGTCCCCTCATTGCATGCTTTTCATGTTATGGAGTAGGCCTCATCCAGCACTGTTTGATACCGTAAATGATGTTTAACACGCAAAAAAAATCTGTATACTTATTACGTCAGTAATATTCAACCACATGTTAAAACGTCCAAAGGAACTTCATGTTCGTCTTAAGAGTTTCTCACAAGATTCTACTACGTTGTAGCTGTCATCTCTTGAGCTCGTCGCCACGCCTTTGTTGAAGAAATATTCAATTCCAGTTCTCGTACATTATTTAATTTGCCTTTCAATACAGGCAAATTGTTGTTCATTATTATTGATGGATGTCAGTGCTTACTGTGATATTTTATTTATAATGCTAACGCTAATGAATTTACCTGTGCAGGTTCCTTTGATTCTGATATATTATACATTATATATATATTTATTGTGGGAATCAAATAAATGATCTGCGTTTTTTTCTTATTTCATGTATTTTTGCGTAGATTTGTCCAATTTTGAATTTTTCTTTAGACGTCCTCTACAGGACGATGCCTACCGTATAATGTAATGTGAGTTTTTTTTTGTTTGTCATAATCACCACGTATAACAGGCGGATTGGTAATCGCAGTTGGTGTTGATTATTCAGGTCGATGCCCATCCCTTGGTGTAATCCCTTAGTCAGCTTTTATGGCATCCACGGGAAGAGACGGAGGGGGTCTTTTCTTAGGCCAGAAACGCTACGCCACGCATTACCTCTTTGAAAATATGTATGAAATGTTAGCTGTGCCAGCGAGTGATACACCAGGGCCCCCTATTCTACTAAACAAATTGTGTTTGAATTGTTAATGAGTTATCTCAAAATGGCCACTTTTGACACTTTTGCTCAAAAATTAAAATTTAAAAAAAAAATCCTAAAAGTTTAGGAGAATTGGGGCCCTGAAAAGCTGTACAAACTTTGAATGCCCAGTAAATTTTTCGCCTTATTAATAAGTTCAGTTTAGTTTCGGTATAGTCCTTGAGCTTTGAGTGAAAATATAATTGTCCCGACTCGTCAACTTCACGAGACATTCAAAGCTTCTCTACAATTCAACTTGCAAGTTAATGGTGACATGCACGTGCGACACCAATCCACTGAAAAAAATCAACTGTTATTTATGTAAGCTATTAATAGTTTACTAGACTCCTAAGTCCTAAGGTATATTGCTAAAGGTCTGTTCACACCACATACACCCAAGTCGCGTCAGAGACCATAGGCTTTGTTTTTTTAATATTTGTTTTTATGACGGTCGTGTCCAGCTAATGTTTAGCAGTAACCACAGCCTATTACAAATTCAATACCTCTTACATCACATTCAACTAGGACGCGTCCTACGTGATATTGCACTGCGCCCGTCACCAGTGAGACAAAAAGATGAAAAGTCTCATGTGCCTATGTAATTGTACCGGCATCCATACCCTTCAAACCAGAACACAAAAATGCGAGCATTACTGCTTACCGACAGAAAGTATGGTGGTAGTACTCCCCGGACGAAGCTACTACTAACAAAACTACTATAGATTGACACGGACGTATCGTATAGTGTACTTATTTTTTGCATCTATATCATCTATTACTCTGATCGCAACTGGGAAAATCTGTTTTCCAGTAATCAGAAAATAAAGAACCTATTATAATTATCTTCACTAGTCTTGGTAGACAAAAAACCAACCCCCTAATGAAGACCAAAACTTCTAAACCTTTTAAATTTTTTAGAAGTACGTACTCCATTGTTTAGAAACCCAACCCATTATGATATTCGAATGTATGCGACATCTTGTTCCATCAGCAGCCTTTAAACGTCCAATGCTGGATGAGGCCTCCCCCATAAAATACAATAGAGAGAATTCTATGAATTCTATGAGAATTGCCATAGTCACTGCACGTTTGGCAGGCGGATTGGTGATCGCAGTATGGTGCTGCTGCCTATCCCCTGGTGCCCCATAGTCGCTTTGTAAGATATCCAAGAGAGGAGTTGGAAGAGTCCTATTCTTAGGCCGAGACCTCAAGTAACATAACATACAACAGTCACATACAAAGTCCTGATCCCACGCCAGGAATCCCTGTGTTTCTATGCTACTTGGCAAGCAGACAAGCTTACGGCCCACCAGATGGAAATCAGTTACCGTAGCCTATGAACGCCTGTAACACCAGAGGCATCACACGCGCGCTGCCGACCCTGAGATATAAAGATGAAAAGTCTCATGTGCCTGTAATTTCACCGGCACCCGTACCCTTTAAACCGAAACACAGCAATGCGAACACTATCTGCTTGGCGGCAGAAATAGGTACGGTGGTAGTAGTTCCCCGGACGAACTCTTGTTGTGGGTATCAGGAACTACGAGAACCATGGTAATACGTCTAAAACTGCACGCCTCACCATCGCTTTTATTTGACACTTGACACAAGCTAACGATAGAAAACGCTCCTTGTACATACATAAATACATAAACACATGCCTTTTCCCCCAAAGCAAAAATACGCAGAGCTTTTTCTTTTGAGGCGTGCCTCAAGGGTCCTCTATTCACGGTGAGTCACACAGTCGCAGGAATATAGACGTGACAAATGTTGAGCTCATTGCCGCCATTCGGCCGATTCGGCTCACTTTCAACAACGCGCAACGCGTTCCTCCAGTAATAACACACTCCTAAATAAGCCACCGTGGTTACCGATTAAGGAATATTTTATTTTGACGCATTTGTCCCGCATATGGAATTGAACCTGCACCTGTCGCATATCAGCCGACTACTCGCTTGCCGCACCACGGATCGTCATTAAATATAGACTGCCTGCAGTGAACATAAAAGTTGGGCGCGACCTGTAGTTTATTCAACGCTTTGCATAAAATGTAAGTTGGGCTTTAGATACTTTAGTTCGCGTCTATTTTTAGCCCAGATTCTTGGTCTAGCTGTGAGCTCGTAACCGCAGCGATAAATAATTTAAATAGACTATATTAGATTGACACACTAACTTAACGGCCCTGCAATTCGAGCCAACTCGATACTATCTTACCGAATCGAACGTCAAAATCGAAAAATATTACCTAAGAATTATTTTTATTCGGACTTTTTCGAAACGAGTCTTTCATTTTTGTTGTATTTCAATTTCTAGTGTTTTTTTAGTTATATCGTGTAATTTTGGTTGCATTTTAACCAGTTTAGCGTTTTTAAAGAATCCATGATAGTGAATATAGATAATGTTGTGTGAATTGTCCAGCATTTATTTATTTATTTATTAATATAAGAGTATATTGTCTTTTCAAATGGGTGGAAATTGTCCACGGACATTCTATTAAAACTACCATCGCTTTACTAGAACATGACTTGACTGAGGCTTTAACGACTTGACCACTATCAAAACAATTGGCAATGCCAAGTAATTGTTTTGATAGTGGTTTTGGTGGTGGTTGAGGAAAATTTTCCTCACAGGGTTGCGATTTTTAAAAGTCTGAGACTGACTGAGTGACTAAATATTATCAAAAAGGCCGCAAATCACCGTTTTTCAGGGAATGTACTGGAGTAGGCACTTGTATTAATTATCATAGGTATAAGAATTTTAGTCATCAATGAGTTTCAAATGCATAGAAATTTGGAAATCGTGAATCAAACTGCAATTTTACTGACGTTTAGTCACTTCAAAAACTTTCAAAAATACCACCCCATAATTTAAAGTTTTTTTTAATGGATATCGTGTAATTTTGGTGCATATGGTGATGATGATGGTGATCTTAAATTCATTTTAAACACATTCACATTTTACATTAAGTTTTTGTCCGGTATTTCTGATGATAAATTGAGCCATCAGAATCGTGACGCACCCAGTAAGTGACAAATGTGGCCGCATTTCAACAGGCCGCAGGTATCGAACCAGATACGTGTGCGTTTAAGACCCAATAATTGCGGTACACCGATCGATCATGAAGACTTATTTGTTTTTTGACGGTGACAGGGACGCGGGTCGGCTGGTTGTGGATAGTGGACGCGTTTCAGTCATCATTATCTATGGTTTGCATCGGGCCATTCGTCATGCTGTCATGGAGACAGGGCACGAAACAATCAAAGTGACCGCGCGATAACGGTGATGGGCTTCTTTCCCATACCTCGGGTGTGAGACCTTGCAGGCATAAATATTTACGACCTCTGTGGCGCGGCGGGCGAAGGTTCACCTGCGACGCAGGAGGTTGCGGGTTCGATTCCCGCCTCAGAACAAATGTTTCTACGATCTGCCGATATTTGTTCAGGGTGTTCTGGGTATTTTTCTATGTATAATAAAAAATGTATTGTATTAAGTATTATCAGTAATCTAGTACCCATAACACAAGCTCTGCTTAGCTTGGGGCTAGATAATGTTGTGTGAAATGTCCAGCATTTATTATTATTATTATTTCAGTCATTTATTTTCAAACACAGGTTTAACCTGGACCTTTATGAGGCATTACTGGGGCCGTATTAGCCAACAGTAAAAGGCCTTTTTACAACTATGATATAAAAAACGTTATTGCTATGGTTGATGGAAGACAGATGATTAAACTATTGTGGAAATGGATGACAGTTGGTGCTATTTTAATGAGAACATGCTAATTGAATGTTTATTTGGCTATTATAATATGAGAAACGGCACCTGCCAATTCTAAATTATTGAAAACCATTTAGGCAGGTGGTGACTTTCCGTTCACTAAACGGGCCCCTTAAATGTGCCGCCAATGAAGGCAGCGTAAGGGGCAACGTTGGTGTGGACGGCTAAAGGGTGTTGAGAGGTGTGCTGCAGTTTCACTAAGGACTACTCCCGGCTTTATGCCTTTAACATTTCCACCCTTGGAGCATAGGTTTCGCTCTTGCGCCTCCACCCTCAGCCAGCCGGCTATATAAGGCACGCCGAGGGTCAGGGGTCTCCGTTGACCCCAGGGAGTAATGGGGCTCCGCGGTGTCGCCACTCACTTATTATTATTGTTATTATTTATAATCACAAGTTTGTTTCTTTTTTACTACATAAGTACTAACAAATGAAATTAAATAAAAGCTTATGAAAAAAAATTTATTATCATTCTTACCTAAAATTAAACAGTAATAGAGTAAGTGTAAAGTTTTGAATCATTATCAAGAAGTCAAGTGCTGGACAGAATGCTATGACGAACGGTCGTGACTTCTTTATACTTGAACCGTTACTCCCAACGGTTGTCAATTCTGGGAGTTATGGTACCATGATACTCGTTCCTGATATCCACAACACAGGGAATCCTAGTGTGGGATCAGGACTACGTATGTGACTGTTGGGTGTGATGTTATGTTGTTATATGGCCTGCTCATTGCCACTTCAACTTGCTTTTTCTGAGAGCTATGTTTTGGTTTTTATCACGTAGTGAACCTCTGAGCACGTTGCCTTTCGAAAGCCAGCTGCGTGACTTTGATGATCATAACTTTAAGTCATCACTGACTCGCATTGACTATAGAATTTCATCTTGAGGCTTTGCGCGATTCTGTTTCTTGATTTGCGCTATCGGTGGCGAGAAGATATGGCGTTGTTTCCCGAATATTTTGAATGCCCTATCTTAAATTGCTTGAATACGAGTGTCACTGCTTTTAAATTTACATTATTTGTTTCGAATTAAGTCTCTAAGATATGAATCGTTTGAAATCTCGACTTATCGGTGCATGTATCGACGCGGTTGCAACGGTTGGACATGTGTACCATGCAGGTAGGTACCTCAGATGGAATTCCCGATACGCTCCTATATAATGATGTTAAAACAAACTATTAGCCTGTCATTAACGTGACTCGGAGCTCAAATGGAGGTGAACCATTATAAAAATTTGTCCCATCCTTTTCGGTCTAAATTTATGGTTATCGAACCTGCCCAGTATTTCTTAGGCCCTTGGAATTTTATTGCCTTGAGATTAGAGTGGGAAGAGTGATAACGATATTTTGGGATGGAATTGCTTGTATGAATGAGCGTATCTGATGGACCACTAGAATGCATCTTTACATTCCGATCGTAGGGGGTCCTAGAACACGGCTCGGGGCGTGTAAATACAGCTTTTTATTTAAACGAAGGTTGAGGTAAGGTTATTAATTACTAGTTTACTTCGTCAAAGTGAAATGTTAGTCCGTATGGAGATTCAGTTATTAAACATGAATAGGTAGTCGAAATTTTTTTTTTGTGTTGTGTCCGACCTAGGAATAAACACCTCCGTCTCCTCATGTGGATATATAAAGTAGTTAGAAAAGTAAAAAAAAAAACTATTTTTATATTGTTCCGTTGGGGAATAAAGGTTCTCGAGTGGCGACCACAACATGGATGACGCAGTTTCAGCTAAAAATCAGCGTTGGGTGTTAACTCATCCAGCATTTATGCTGAGCTGAACGCCATTTTGGCACACAGACACATGAGCCGATTTATTTGAGCCTTTATTATTATTATTTTTTAATTTGAAAAACGGCTAATTTGCCACTGTTTTTCGTCACTTTTGCTGTCGTTTCGAGGCTGAGTTCTTAATCCTCTTAATCATGGGCACCACGCGCGACCGCGACGGTTCTCTAGTAGGTACCTATGTTATTACGTAGTTGTTGGATTTGGTATCGGCTTTGTATGTCGTTTTTTTGTTTTTTAGTGAGCCAAATAAACGTTTTCTTTCTTTCTTTATTTCAGTAGAGGAACGGCTTCCTCTCAATGAACTAAAGACATTATAAATATAGCAGCAAGTCAGTGGAAGGAGGAGCCTCATCAGGTGCATCTAAACTTCCTATTCGAAGATTTAAATCCTACATAAAGATTAATCTAATTAAGAAAGCGTATTACACTATTGATGACTATATAAATGATAAGCCGCGTGGCCTGATGTCGCTCTGCCCCCCGACTGCTAAAATGGAAATTTGCAATATCTGTACTTACCTATTTACATGTTTCTATTAGATTATTATTTATAAGTATAACAAGCGTAGCGTGTACTGTCTTGCATATTTTTTTTTTGCTGTTGTTTATTTAATTTTGACTACCTTCCTAAGATTTTTAAGTTCTCATTTACTATGTATCAGCAACTCCTTGGTCCGAGGCACCACACAGGCGCTTCTCACCTAGTGGTAAGACGGACCATTTTTGTAAGCCAAGCCGTGTTTGTTGCCTGATTCTTCTAGGCTTGGTCGCTGTAACTCCCCCCCCTACATCCACCACTACTTCTTCTGTCTACTTCTCACGTCTACTTCTTTTGTTTAATCTAATGCTGACTGAATAGGTATATGAACCTATAAACTTTCTATTTAAGTTAACTTAATTTGTGGAAACCTACTTACTTAATTAATGTGGCCAAAATGATCGTCTAGTCTAGTGGTAGGAACATACATTGTGTAGTGTAATAACTCAGATCCTTTAAAGTTTTAAAAAGTCCTGTGCTACCTAATGACATAATTAACTAACCTAATCTTATTTAGATTACTGATATAATTACCTGTTTATCTTATTGAATGCTCACCAAATCTAACAGAAGGTCTAATTATTAAAATATTACAATGCTTAACTATGAACTGTAGGTACAATTAGGAATGTTAATGTAAACTCAATCTCTCAAAATAATCTATAGTTATTTAAACTGACTAATTTCTATAAATTGATCTAGGTAATCTATTGCAAGTTAATAATCCTAACATGTGATAGTGATCTAGGATTTACTGTCTTTCTATCTATCTAAAAAGGTTACTCGCTTGTATATTAGTTCAAGATCGCTTCATCATACCTATCTATGAAAGAGTTAGTAAGTTGAGACTTAATTATGATTATCTACCTCATACCTATAATGATACTACTCTATCTATCTTTCTAATGACAATATTGATTTGATTTCACGTTCTAGAATAAGATATATTTACAGAGGTTTTTAACATAACATTATAGTAATCACTTTCTTTCCATTCTGAAGTTACTCTACTGTATGATTTAATCAAAGCAAGGGACATTTCATTAATGTCTGAATTGTTCTCTAATAGTTTAGTCTCTGTATTTCTAGTAAAACAATAAACTTCCTTTAAATGTTGATGTTGATAAGTCATCACTAGGGGATATCAATTTAGCAGCTTGATTTAAGGCTCCTCCTTCGCCTTAAATAATAATTTTCTACCCGTAAAGTCTTGGTCAAATTCCTTCTGCTTTTATATAGATTTAACTATATATAGTGGAGGACAATCAGAATGATATTCTAATAAGCAAACTCTTTCGGTACTTTACTGCAAATGACAAGAGGAATTTTACTTGAGTATGTCGGAAGTAAGTCATTCTGTTTCATTCCAAATAAAGTTACATTTACTTCATGAACGCAAAATCAAATATTACCTCCCTAGTTAAAGTGGAACCTAACGGTTCCGTAAGGCAGTCCTGATCACACCGCTGGCCACTGGTCTAAACTATGTGTTCTCATTCTAAATAAACTTAATCAACATAGATTCGAACTATGATTCTGCGTACAATGAATGTATGGTTATGTAGGCAATTATTAAATAGCCCTTTTAGCAATCTTACTTCTGATTCTAATAATATTGAAAAGAAATATAGTACCCATTTTATTCTGAATTAACTAATCTCTGAAACATATACTTATCTAAATCAAAATCTTCTAATTTCTGTTAAAATAATAGTCTATAATAACTACTCTTTTTGGTATATACCTATAAATAAATCTGATAAAGCAAGAGTCCTGCTAGGTACTCAAACTTATATCTAGATAACATGAAGTTTACACAACTTGTGAATTTCTTCATACATTTTCATTATAAGAATTATTCTTCTATTATTTGAAGTTACTATATGTTTATTTGTATAAAATCATCTCTAGAATGCTATTGATTCTATCAGATATTTCTAATAATCTATTAGATTTAACCTGAAATCAAGCTGAACTAAAACATGAGGATCCTTTTTTTTTTGGTTCCTGTATTTAATTATTATAATTATTTTAATCTAAAATCCCAACTTTACAAAGAATAGATTTAATTTGAACTTTAAGAACTTCTAGGCTGAATTTAGACTCCACAATCTCCTTAAAATAATACAAGAGATAAGTAGATATTCACCTTAGATATCTTGGATCATTGACTCAAGTTTAATCTTCTTTTCTAGTCAGATTTAACTTTAGCATTGCTCTTGCTTGGCTATAGAGTTTATACCACTGGTATCGAAATTGAACATCTTTATACCTCAACTTATTCATATAAAATTAATCTGAAACATCTTCCTTTTAAAATCAGCTCAGAAGTTCATATTACTTTTAAGTATCTCACGTAATAAGTTGGATTTAAGATTCAATGAACTAAAATTCATAAAAAGTAATGACTAACTTTCGAATTTGTAGTTAATAAAGACGAAGTAGATAAAGGTTACGTAGGTATTTAGATGGTACAAGTATTTTCATTCTTGTTAAGTAAATTTTGTAGAATTAATTGAAGTTAATCTCATAATTAAGAAGAGCACAGCTTAAAAATGTTATGCACACAAAATGTAGTAGAACACATGAAAATATCAGACTAGAGCATATAACAATTTCAAAGATGAAAGCTGAAAGGAAACGGATTATCTTAAATACAACAATATGACACACATAATGGTGTAGTGAAATTAAGTCTCGAAGATAATCTGAAAGAGAGCGGGTTAGATACCTACTTCAATAAATTTAAGGTTCCTAAATCCATAATGACACGCAACAACAAACAGGTAAACGCTTCTTTATCATCATCAGTATCTCGTAGAAGTATTTCAAGTCGTAATGACTTCATAATGACTCTAGCAAGTACAACATCTTCAGCCTGCAGAAGTCCACTGCTGTACGGAGCCTTCACTATTAAAATGCCACAACGAACAGTATTGAGCCGATATAATAAAAAAAGTAAGTATCTACAGATAAGTGAAGTTAAATCTCAAAGACATAAGCTGAAAGAGAACGGGTTAAACTTACAAGTCGCAATGACACATTCATTAATAAAATAGATAGTCAGGTGAAATTCAGTCTCGAAGGCCGCTGAAGAAGTCTATAATCTAGGGAACCTAGAACCTAGAATTTTGAAAGTAAACTCTCATCCTTTCTCAGATAATCACTAGTAGACAGATGTATGTAACCCTTTTGAAATTATCTATTGAAATCTGTAAATAAATCATCATCCATTAATCAGTATTCACTGAATTGAAGTCTTCCCATAGTAGATATAGATGTAGGTATCTACTATTATTTAAGTAGTTCCAACAATAAAATTCTATCTGAGATTTTACTAGATCTTAAAAATTCTGTCAAGTCCTAAACACAAGTTACACTAAATAAATCAAACACACTGATAAAATAAAATACATAAACACTTACCAATGATGCACCAACTATATCCAAATCACTGAAATCCAAAATTAGGGCACTCACGTCACAGCACTTTTTATCGGAACTAGGGTTCTGTACCCATCCGCGACTCTAGCTTCACTTAGTTGCCCGTAACCGCCCGCGGTTCAATAAAAACTCAGTAGCCCGTAGCCGCCCGCGACTCAGTCATATCTTCGACTTCCGCTCCTGCCCGCGATTCCATAATAACTCCGTAGCCCGTGGCCGCCACGATTCAGTCATAACTTCGACTTCCGCTCCTGCCCGCGATTCAATAATAACTCTGTAGCCGCCCGCGATTCAGTCATAACTTCGACTTCCGCTCCTGCCCGCGATTCAATAATAACTAACGCTCCCCCAGAGCCCTGCTTTATTTATATCCATTTCCGAGATGCATTCCCACATCATCTGAACCTCCCCTCCCCCCAACTTTTACAGCAAACCTACATCAATTCGCACGAAATTTCTTCAGTGTAAATTTTTGTCACAGCTTGCCCAACTAACAACACAGCTCGCCACGACGTAAAACACGCAATGGCTTGGGTGTACAAACTCTTGGTACACTCTGTGTTATCACAGCCATGCCACCCGCATTGGCTTGGCTGTACCGATTCTTGGTACACTCTGTGTATCACACACGTTACCATCACACCCGTGCCACATTACACACAAGCCAAACTCAATTCCATTCACTAGAATACTTTCGGTTTTCAGTTCAAACTGTTTAACTCATTATTTTGAATGATTTTTTCCCCTTTTCTTTTTTTTAAATAAATTTATATACATATTTTTTTTAACATTTTTCTAAATTTTAAATATTATTATTTATTTATTTTTTTAATTATTATATTTTTTTTATGCCACGGAAAAAGTAACTAAAAATCATCCATGAATATTTGTTGAGATTTTACTGCTTATGCCCAATTATTGTGAAATCTTTATTTTGTGTACTTAATTTTTCTGCCGTAAAAGTTAATAATTGTGCAAAATATACTGCTATCTCAAAGTAATTTTTGTATGTTTACGTCGAAATAATTTATGATTTTTAGTGAAACTAAATTTGAAGTGACGCAACTTGAATGATTATTTTACCTACATTTTTTTTATTTTATTATTTGAGAAACTCAAACAATAAAACTGACCGACTGACTGATTGACGGTTTGCGCATCTTGCATCATCAACTTATATTTGACTTTTCTCAACTTTATGAAATAATTTGTAGAAGTACCAGAAACATTTTCTGCAAAACCTTTAATCTTTGTCATGAACGAATATAATTTTCAAGCTTGAATCTGATTGCCAGGTAATTGAATCCCTTTCAGCATTGTGATTCGTTACAGCTCGACCCCCTGCAAATTTCCGCAGTCAATTTTCCCAAAATTTACCAAAGGAAAGTTGTCAAAATCCATTTTTAAATAAAAATTTTAACTCTATTAAAATCAGATTCAAACAGTTTGATAGGCATGTGTGTCGGTGGGTGTGTAACTTATGTGAGTGTATTTATACCCAAATATTAACAACCGTACTTCGTATCAATGTTCAAATCGATTACATGATACAACATTATTAGCTTGTACCCCCATCCAAGGATGATTAAACTGCACGAGGAAAAGTGAGTCGTGAATTCACCGCATCCCTAATGGAACTAAGAGCCTATTGCCTGGCCAAGCCCTTGCTCGCCAAGTTGTTTGTGCCTACTCAATAGTATCCCTGCCCTCTACAGTCCACTCCGCCCTAAAGTCCAGAAGTATATGCCAAGCATGCTCTATCACATCTCGATCGAACCTCGATATTTTGTTACAATTGCTTATATTTCGGAGCATGTAAGTGTGCTTAGTTCGGACCTAACCACGTATAATAGATCCGCTAATGAAGGCACCTTGTGTCGAAGATAATTGTCTGTTGACGTAACCTAACTCCAAATCTCCTCCTTCATTCAACGTTCTTTGTAAGTGTGCTGTCTATCTGAATCTGGTCTCAACAAAGCGTCTCACAATGAAAAGGTCTTTAGGTTCCCAGAGCCCCTCATATCGTTCCACACCGTGCCTACTCATAATGTAAACATTCGTACTTTCATCCTTCTAATATTGTAATAACCAATTTTTCATCTCTTGCCAAACATCATCACAACCTATCTGTTAAATAAATATTCAAATTCATTCATACCCCTTTTTAATTCCCCCCCATTTAAAGTCATTCATTATACCCTAGAATTCTAAAGACCCTTAATTCATTTGAAACCGTTTAATTTTTATTTATTTTTTTCTTTAAAATTACTAACACTTTAGTAATTTCCCCATTGACGATCTACTCATTAATAGATTCCCCCTTTTCAACCATAATCTCCCTGAATATTTTTATTACTATTGCAAAACGCAATATATAATTTTTATTTTATTTTTATATATTAGTAGCTAGTCCGCTGCTGGATCAATTTTCTACCAAACAAATTATTATCCATTTATCTAGTGCAAACTAAACCCAATTCACACGGCGAATGCAATTAAAATGCACGACAGATAGATACCTTTAAGCCGCGTAATTAAGTAATTTCCATTCGCTCCTTCATCATCATCATCATCACCAGTCGTACTGCAGCTTTAAAACGCGTGTCTAAAATCCATTTATTCCATCATCATCATTATTATCTCCAGTCGTAGGTACTGCAACTTTAGGCCATGTATAAAGAATCCATTTAACCCATCATCATCATCACCAGTCACACTGCTACTTGAAACTGCGTATTTTAATATTATTTACCTTCATCTTCATCATCAGCAGACGTACTGCTACTTCAAACAGCATATCTTAATATTATTTACCTTCGTCATCATCATCATCATCACCAGACGTACTGCTACTTCAACCTGAGTATCTAAACTCTTTCAACTCCATCAACATATCAGTCCGTTGAGTAACTTCAACCTGTGTATCAAAATCCTTTTGACCCCATCCTCTTCATCAACAGACCTCTGATATCCACTACTAAACAAGGCCTAGACTTATGTTATCTCTTTTTTTTTAAAAGTCACGTTTTAATACTGGTTGAGTTAAAATCTTGTTCAGTTCTTGTGCTATTGGAAAAGTTGTTCGTACAATGATAAATCTTGAGTAGGCGTGTGGCGTAAATATTACCAATTAAAATAAAACATAACATATCAAACAGATGTTTATTCATAAGTCAAAAATGCTTTTACTTATATTTTCATGCATTTAAAGTTTAATTAACCTATATTTCAAACTTGCTCCATTCCATTTTACGTAAGTAACCTTTATCTTTCATCTGAATAAATATTAAATTACTGATTTCAAACACCGTTGAATAACCAGAGCCTTTCATACGAAAATTAAACATACGCTCTAGTTTTTTTTTTTTTTCAACAACGCTACTTGTTGTACGAGTTGAAACTATGAATATAACAACAATTGGAATAATTGATCTAATCATTAAGAATCTCACCTATCAAAATTTAAATTACTCTAGTTCTTGTTCCCCTTAATTTTTTTTGTTTTTATTTACCTAGGTATTTTTATTTTATTCAATATACCTAAAAGTGACTCTTCTTATATTTTTTATTTTGTAATATTTTACAAAAGTTTTAGTTTGCTGCCTTAAGTAATTAGTTAGTCTAGTATTTTAGAAGTAAAACTTGAATTGTTTAAATTTTAAATTATTTAGTCGAAAAAGTTCTAAAATTAATCTAATCGATGATAAGTGATTATGAAAATAACGATAATTCATCAAAACTAATTTTAATTTTACTAGTAGGTAGGTACTCAGTTTTTAAAACTTTTTGTTATACGTACCTAGCTACATTTTTTTGTTAAGATTTATATGATTAACCCTAATTTTACTTGTAATCATAGTTCTATCTACCTACTCTACCTAGAATGTTTATTTTCACCATGATGAAATCTCCTAAATCAAAAAATGTATAAGTACCTAAGCAAAGTTTTATTCCATCTGGTCTCTTTGCAATACACCAGATTAAAGAACACGTTATTATAAAACTGCCTATTCTACTCATGAATTTTCCTGTGCATATAGACAGCTAAATATGAATGCACTTTCCATAGCTACCTATTATTAAACAATGTTAATTAGTTTGTGATTTTTTTTTTTGTTCCTTTTTAAGTATGACCTACCAAGCTAAAACCCAGCTAAGTTTATCAATGCAGCAGATTCCATTATAGATCACACAAACAAGTGGCCCAAGACAGACCGTTCGTCCTGAAACATTTTTATAAGTCCTTCTCTATATTTAGCACTAGCTGACCCGCTCACGATTTCATCCGCGTGGAAGACGATAACGCAGCCGCAGTGAAACAAACAAACAAACGTCTAAAATAATTACAAAACCTTCTATTTAAACCCTGTTTTTCAGTTTGGGGTCACATTTTTTCCTGTAAATACTGAAATATCAACAACCACACCGTGAAACTACATTTGAAACGACACCACACTTGAGTTGTTCAATTTAATGGTCCTATTTTAAACTTAAGGTCCTGAAAATATTTCCATCTCATCAACTACACCATGTACTTAGTTACCTAACTTTTACTGCATCAAAATAAACTAAAATCAGGCCAAAACGTAGTGTATTTTTTTTTACAAATATACCGTTTTCATGCCTGTTTTCAGGAAAATTTCAGGAATTGTTGAATCACATGTTTGTTAATTTCATTTAAGGAATCTACATGTAAAATTTCAAGTATACGCTATAAACCGGTTCCGAAATACAGAGCACTTTTGTTTTACATTATAAGGATGCCCCTTAGAAGGCGAACTTTCCAAATTCCCACCTTAGTAGACCCTAATACTCTAAAAAGAATATACCCTTCAAACTTCCAAGTCTCTACGACCAGCGGTTTAGGCTACGCGTTAAGACTCGATCAGCTAGTCAGGACTTTGCTATATAATAGATTAGACCCATTCCAGTTGAGAATAATGACAATGATAGTTACGAGACAACTCGGTTGCTACATCAATCATCTCCCTTCCACCGTTATCCATCGAAGATAACCATTGGGCTATCAATCTACCGAAATAGAACCTAAACGAGCCTTAACACGATTATTCTAAGTAAGTAAATCATTGAGGAGTTCAGTTAACGCTTTCTAAGACCATCATCAGACCTGGTATTTGTGTAGGCATCAGCCTTCTAAATGATGCCGTTTTGAATTGTCATAAACAACAGCCTGAAGAAAATAGCATCGGCCATAGGTCCTTCTTACAAAATGACTGAATTAGATTTAATCCATTTTATCTAACATCTAATTAATACTGCGTACAAGATTAATACTAGCTCGTTGACAATTTATTTTCAACATTTGATAGAAAAAATGGCACAGACTAAAAATCTGACACAGAAAAATATTATTTTCACGCAATTCTAATAAATAGCCGAACCAGTCTATGGTTTATGGTCAAGCCGTGTTCAGCACCGTTCCGCCAGTACCAGAAGCTTGTGTATCGACCCTATACCATGGAATTGAGATTTTTTATTTGCAAGTGCGGGTAAGAACTGGCCCATATGAGCCGTCAACGAGCGGTCAGGCTAGTAGGTACGTCAAATAATAGATCCGTAGAACAATACGCCAAAGAAATTACCTATCAACCTACTCTAATAATATCCACACAAAATTCACAATCCACTTTCACATTCCAACTAAATGCAGATTTCTAATTATTGTTAAACAAGCTAAACTTAACTTTAATATGCTAAAACCCCGTAAACTATATAACCCTATTCATCTTTGCTGCGTTCAATAATCGAAGATCCTACTAGAACATTGATTCACTCGATTAGATTTTTTTATCTTTTCTCCTTGGATAGAATGACATCGTCTATTCTTTGCCTGTCTTATTGTGTTATAAGCAAATTCAGTGTGACCAACGCGGGTGAATTATCGCTATTTTAAGCTACCCGGGACGACAAAAGGTGACGAAAAATCTGAAAGGCGACTAGTCTCTTATTAATTGAACATAATAATATGCTTAGAATAAAAATCCACTCCCACATATGTTCAGAAACAAAAATGTTACCCTAATGTCTGTTCTAAAATGAAAAACCGATAGAGTCGTCATTCATTTCCAAGGACGCATTATCTATAGTGTTTATGAATTAATTTTGCTGTTACTGCTTATTCAAAGTAATTTCCATTGTTCCTACCTTTCCTGTATTTTGCAAGGAATTAGACTGCGTTATGCTATTTATGCAGTGAAAAATGGCGACATCAGATTTAGCGTGTTGGCAACAGTTGAACACTGACAGTTTTTATGACAGGAAGAAAAAAAAATACCACTTGTTGTTTGTGAACTAAGTTTAAGTCTTGCAAAAATGTTTTAAAACAACCAAAATTGCCTCAATAGTGGAAACAACAAGCTAATAGTTTTGTAATTGACATCAGCTATAGATAGCAACCTTTAGACTTACGATCACTTTCAAAGTTTGCAAAACTATGACGCTTCGATGTGATTTAGACAGTGTTTTCTTATGAAGATTTGCGTCGCAATACTCGCAATTCACTTCACAAAGTGCATCCTATATTATGAGCATGGTAAGTCACTCTAATTCTTATTTTCTTTTGTTGAAAACAGTCTTCAGTTCACAATTCACAAGAATTTACCTTTGCTGTTTCAGAACTTCTCAAATCGCGAATAACGCCGTGTTTGCTGAAATTTCCGTGGCTACATCCGGACGTCACAGAAAGAATTTGGAGTGCCCACCAGCCATCCAGACCGTTGTGATGTAAAAAACAATAGCGAGGATTGAAAAGGTATGTTAAAATGATTTGAATTTCTATGTACTTACTAGGGATGGAAGTAAATTGCATGCGCAAAATAAACAAATGTGATTGGGCCAATTGTAAAGGTTCACCTATACTTATTCTGTCCATAATGGACTCCTTTGGAGAAAGACCAGGTCAAAAATATAAATGAAACTAAGAGATATATTAGGAACGCAGCAAGTGGACATCAGCAGTCTCTGCCCATCCCTTTAGAAACAAGTGTAATTGTATGTATGTTTGTTGTTGACACATGATCGTTTCATTCCTCATTGATTAAAATTCTTCAGTATAACTAATTGTTATTTTCTAAGAACAAATTGTCTACTACCAACATGATCTCTCTACGTACCCTCCCGAGATCCATCAAGATTGACTTCTACTATGAAATTCACTCCTCGGCTATCTATTGTGGATGTCCGTTAACGCAGACACATCTACCATGATAGTTCGTACTGCTGGTAATATAAATAATTTTACTGTTGCTTGAATGTAATTACTTTGTTTAACATCCACTATTTATTCCTTAACTTAAATTTCCACTCAACTTACGATTGCTAAACATCTAAGAAGGACATACAACACTCCGACTGAATTTAGTTGGTAAACTATTATTTTTCATATCAAAATAACTATATAGCACTCATCCTACATATCTTATTTTATTTGAGCAATCCTTAGTCCCCTTTAGAAGAAAAGATGCAGCAATCTAACACATAACTAAATAATATTGACATAGACTTTCAACTCTGATTGAAGTCCGAGATCGGTCAAAAATGTCTGTTTTTCAAAAATGCCTTAAACCGATGTCATCTGTAGCTTAACCTATATTTCATCATCACCAGACAGTAGACGACTACTGCTGTATGAAGCCTTCCCCATGATTATTCTCTATTCTTAGTGAAAATATTCCTACTTTTATTTAGAATTTTTGATAACATTACTTCATTATTTTTCAGCCGGGGTCATAAGAATACTAACTCCAGAAGTGACATTAGCAACCGTGTTCTACTGTAAGCCCCACCTAACATCTACTCAAACATAATTATGTACATCTGCCAGTGCGGTTCATCATCAAAAATGTGCAGCAGACTAACTCTTCATGCCACTTCAGGACCTATCCATCGTTCACTGTTCGTCTCATGGAGGTAAGAATATTATAATTTAATAGATTTTAAGTTTCATAAATCCTCTGCAAGTTTTTCTTAGTTAGGTAAAATACTAATTCCAAATTAAGAACGTTTATCACTGAATGATTCAATCCTGTGATTAAACAAAGTATGATCTAAGAACATCTAACAAAGAAAGTATCGATCCTACTATAGCAAGTTGTCCTTTTAATTGAATGACTAGGTTTGATTAATATTCAATTATTATTATATTTCAAAATAAATTCCTTGCCTTCATCCTCTAAGTTCAAGAAATCATCAATAAGTCCTTCAACACAACAGAGAGAAAACATTAAGTCTAATTCCCTTCTATTCAGCTAGTAACTAGCATATTCCTCGGCTAATCCTCAGAAACAAATTTACTTATGTGTAATATAGCTATGTTAAGATTATGTAAAATACCTATGTATGAACCTAATATATTATAACCGTCGCTGGATGTCAGTGGATGGAGGCGGCCTAAAATCGTTCATCATGACATTCCGGGAGGAAAGCCTATGTACAGCCATGTAGATCCGATCGATGATCACGCCCTATGACCAATTATTAGAATACTAGCAGTTGCTCGCGGCTCCGCCCGCTCACAAATTATAACCTGTATGTTTCTTTTCATTGTAGAGAATGTACTGTAAAATTTCATCAAAATCCGTCTGTTTTTCGCTAAGAAATAACAAACATACCCACAATCTTTCGCATTTATAATACTAGTTTGATTCCCTAAATATGTATTTAATTAAGCATTATTTTTCAGTTCAGCATTTTCGTACGTACCTATGCATAAACTGAACACTCATACAAATTACAACCTATGTTCATGCATGCTAGTTACCTATATCATAACTAGGTGGCGCTGCCTAAATTGTACACTTCCTAGAACGCGCTATTGAAGCGTTTTGCATATTTTATGACCTCAGTGCGCTTATTTTAGTAAAACTTTTTTCTTCTACTAAGTCGGTTCGTTCCACAGCTGCTAGTTACCTGTATTCAAACTAGAGGGCGCTGCCAAAAATGCACACTTTGTAGAACGCGCTATCGATGCGTTTTGCCTATATTACTACATCAGTGCAATTTTATATGTAAAGATTTTTTATTTTTACTAAGTTGGTTCGCCCCACTCACAACGAAATAAACCCAATTCCAATCCTGGTTAGAATCTACCTGCACACTTCAACTGTTAAACTAGCAAAACCTTGCATTGGTTATTTCTTGGTAACGTTAGAACACAACCTTTAAAAGTAATCGGTGATTTAAGAAAATTGCAAATTCTATTTTGAATATTTAGTAAGTACCTTCCGTGTTTAATTTCAGGTTGAATGACTGTTCTACGACTATCAGCGGGGTGGCAGGTCTACGTCTACCAGCGGGGTGGCAGTTCTACGTGTACCTACCTACTTACTAATTAGACATAAGGCTTGTGAACGTTAATTTATTTTTCAAAACTGCTTTTAAGTATGTACTTTCGTAATAAATATCTACGTTTGTGTGGTTTTACTTAGCGAAACAAAATTAACCTCGCCTTAATAGGTAGATAATTTTGATTTCCAACAACAAGACAACTTTGAGTTAGACGGGCTTTGAATTCAAAATATTTAGGGTTCTGCATAGGTTTTTGTTAAAGGCCCTTTGCCCCCATTATTCACTAACTCAATTAAGTAAAAAGTTTCTGAGCTACGATCCCCAATTAAAGCATTCGATTTTAGTTAAGAAAATGTAATTTACCAATCTAAAACTCAACCAAAATGTCAAAGACCATTCGGAATTGTTCTTTAATCCGAAAATTAATCCTATAGGTACTAACGCGACCCCCCGTTCGAAATTTCACGACCCCCCGCTGAAAAACCTCCATAATTTTTTATTTATTTTACTATTTTAAGAATTCAATACCTGTGTCTATGTTATTTGAATACCTTTTGATCACGAATTTCCTGCATCTAGTTTTCAGAAGATAGATCTAAGTTAATGTTTAATCCTGCCTAAGTACATGCTATTCTGATTCCTAATTTACACGAGGTAGTACCTACTGTAAGGTAAACGAAACCCTTTAGTTATTGCAGCCTATTGTGTCCATATACTTAGCTTACAATCAATAATATAACATAGTAGTCACAAACATAGTTCCGATTCCACACTAGGATTCCCTATGTTGTGCGAGTATCGGGATCATCGAGCTTCATGGTACCACACTATCTAGACTCGAACAAACACTTGCTAACCATACAAGTACTTGTCCCGCAGCAGGAGTCGAACCCGCACCTCTTACATCCCCGCCGGGTACTCTCCGTCATGCTACCAAGGTCGTCAAATAGTTATGCTGCTCATAAATTGCTCCTTTTGTGCCTAGCTCACCTACCTAGTGTTATATTTTATGGTTAAGCAATTATTTAGCTAGGAATTGAATCATTATATTGTTAGATATACATGTACCTGAACTAACTAGCTAGATAGGTTCCATGTTTTTTAGAACGACTTACAGTTCCAATCATTATGACTTCTAGCACATACGTGGAGTGGAAACATGTCAAATCAAATCAAAAGCATTCTATTCATTGAAAACACAATGATAATTTTGATCATTGTGTGATTATTGAAAGTAAGTTTTAATCATTTGTTAGCTAGCTAAACTGTCTTTAAATGAAAGTAAAATTCAACTTTAAGATAGGTAGGTATCTATTTGTTTTATATTTAGAGTCACAGTTTAATAATCTAATCTAGATAGATACTTTTATCTAGTAATAACGAACGATCAGTGATAGCTATACTGAATAACGCCATCTAGCCCACTTTTCATCAAAGCTATCGCGCACCCTTTCTAACTTATTGAAATAAAAGAAACCGTCGTGGTCTCTACTCACTCTAACTCAGTTCAACCCCAGAGAATGATACTCAGAATCGACCCCCATTTCCCACTGTCTCTGTCTCCCACTGACCAACTGACTCTTGATTTTATTAAGTCCTTATGACAAAAGACTACCTAAGTACTTAATTCTGTTGCATGAATCTACTTAAAAATGGTAATTTATCAGTAACTAAATGTGTCTACCTATAATCTGAATTAAAATAATACCTATTACCTATCAGTACTACACAGGACTTAAAACTCTCCTACATTTACGGCAGCAAATTGTGCGGAAGACCGCGACTTTAAATGAAAAAGATTGAATTTAACTAGGTATGCTAATCAGAAATACCTACTATATTAATTAAGCTTATGAAATATGAACTATTTTAAAATTATTATCGTAGTAACTCAACAAATACATAATTATCCTGGTCATGGCTATCCCATATTGTAACTCCCCCCCCTACATCCACCACTACTTCTTCTGTCTACTTCTCACGTCTACTTCTTTTGTTTAATCTAATGCTGACTGAATAGGTATATGAACCTATAAACTTTCTATTTAAGTTAACTTAATTTGTGGAAACCTACTTACTTAATTAATGTGGCCAAAATGATCGTCTAGTCTAGTGGTAGGAACATACATTGTGTAGTGTAATAACTCAGATCCTTTAAAGTTTTAAAAAGTCCTGTGCTACCTAATGACATAATTAACTAACCTAATCTTATTTAGATTACTGATATAATTACCTGTTTATCTTATTGAATGCTCACCAAATCTAACAGAAGGTCTAATTATTAAAATATTACAATGCTTAACTATGAACTGTAGGTACAATTAGGAATGTTAATGTAAACTCAATCTCTCAAAATAATCTATAGTTATTTAAACTGACTAATTTCTATAAATTGATCTAGGTAATCTATTGCAAGTTAATAATCCTAACATGTGATAGTGATCTAGGATTTACTGTCTTTCTATCTATCTAAAAAGGTTACTCGCTTGTATATTAGTTCAAGATCGCTTCATCATACCTATCTATGAAAGAGTTAGTAAGTTGAGACTTAATTATGATTATCTACCTCATACCTATAATGATACTACTCTATCTATCTTTCTAATGACAATATTGATTTGATTTCACGTTCTAGAATAAGATATATTTACAGAGGTTTTTAACATAACATTATAGTAATCACTTTCTTTCCATTCTGAAGTTACTCTACTGTATGATTTAATCAAAGCAAGGGACATTTCATTAATGTCTGAATTGTTCTCTAATAGTTTAGTCTCTGTATTTCTAGTAAAACAATAAACTTCCTTTAAATGTTGATGTTGATAAGTCATCACTAGGGGATAGCAATTTAGCAGCTTGATTTAAGGCTCCTCCTTCGCCTTAAATAATAATTTTCTACCCGTAAAGTCTTGGTCAAATTCCTTCTGCTTTTATATAGATTTAACTATATATAGTGGAGGACAATCAGAATGATATTCTAATAAGCAAACTCTTTCGGTACTTTACTGCAAATGACAAGAGGAATTTTACTTGAGTATGTCGGAAGTAAGTCATTCTGTTTCATTCCAAATAAAGTTACATTTACTTCATGAACGCAAAATCAAATATTACCTCCCTAGTTAAAGTGGAACCTAACGGTTCCGTAAGGCAGTCCTGATCACACCGCTGGCCACTGGTCTAAACTATGTGTTCTCATTCTAAATAAACTTAATCAACATAGATTCGAACTATGATTCTGCGTACAATGAATGTATGGTTATGTAGGCAATTATTAAATAGCCCTTTTAGCAATCTTACTTCTGATTCTAATAATATTGAAAAGAAATATAGTACCCATTTTATTCTGAATTAACTAATCTCTGAAACATATACTTATCTAAATCAAAATCTTCTAATTTCTGTTAAAATAATAGTCTATAATAACTACTCTTTTTGGTATATACCTATAAATAAATCTGATAAAGCAAGAGTCCTGCTAGGTACTCAAACTTATATCTAGATAACATGAAGTTTACACAACTTGTGAATTTCTTCATACATTTTCATTATAAGAATTATTCTTCTATTATTTGAAGTTACTATATGTTTATTTGTATAAAATCATCTCTAGAATGCTATTGATTCTATCAGATATTTCTAATAATCTATTAGATTTAACCTGAAATCAAGCTGAACTAAAACATGAGGATCCTTTTTTTTTTGGTTCCTGTATTTAATTATTATAATTATTTTAATCTAAAATCCCAACTTTACAAAGAATAGATTTAATTTGAACTTTAAGAACTTCTAGGCTGAATTTAGACTCCACAATCTCCTTAAAATAATACAAGAGATAAGTAGATATTCACCTTAGATATCTTGGATCATTGACTCAAGTTTAATCTTCTTTTCTAGTCAGATTTAACTTTAGCATTGCTCTTGCTTGGCTATAGAGTTTATACCACTGGTATCGAAATTGAACATCTTTATACCTCAACTTATTCATATAAAATTAATCTGAAACATCTTCCTTTTAAAATCAGCTCAGAAGTTCATATTACTTTTAAGTATCTCACGTAATAAGTTGGATTTAAGATTCAATGAACTAAAATTCATAAAAAGTAATGACTAACTTTCGAATTTGTAGTTAATAAAGACGAAGTAGATAAAGGTTACGTAGGTATTTAGATGGTACAAGTATTTTCATTCTTGTTAAGTAAATTTTGTAGAATTAATTGAAGTTAATCTCATAATTAAGAAGAGCACAGCTTAAAAATGTTATGCACACAAAATGTAGTAGAACACATGAAAATATCAGACTAGAGCATATAACAATTTCAAAGATGAAAGCTGAAAGGAAACGGATTATCTTAAATACAACAATATGACACACATAATGGTGTAGTGAAATTAAGTCTCGAAGATAATCTGAAAGAGAGCGGGTTAGATACCTACTTCAATAAATTTAAGGTTCCTAAATCCATAATGACACGCAACAACAAACAGGTAAACGCTTCTTTATCATCATCAGTATCTCGTAGAAGTATTTCAAGTCGTAATGACTTCATAATGACTCTAGCAAGTACAACATCTTCAGCCTGCAGAAGTCCACTGCTGTACGGAGCCTTCACTATTAAAATGCCACAACGAACAGTATTGAGCCGATATAATAAAAAAAGTAAGTATCTACAGATAAGTGAAGTTAAATCTCAAAGACATAAGCTGAAAGAGAACGGGTTAAACTTACAAGTCGCAATGACACATTCATTAATAAAATAGATAGTCAGGTGAAATTCAGTCTCGAAGGCCGCTGAAGAAGTCTATAATCTAGGGAACCTAGAACCTAGAATTTTGAAAGTAAACTCTCATCCTTTCTCAGATAATCACTAGTAGACAGATGTATGTAACCCTTTTGAAATTATCTATTGAAATCTGTAAATAAATCATCATCCATTAATCAGTATTCACTGAATTGAAGTCTTCCCATAGTAGATATAGATGTAGGTATCTACTATTATTTAAGTAGTTCCAACAATAAAATTCTATCTGAGATTTTACTAGATCTTAAAAATTCTGTCAAGTCCTAAACACAAGTTACACTAAATAAATCAAACACACTGATAAAATAAAATACATAAACACTTACCAATGATGCACCAACTATATCCAAATCACTGAAATCCAAAATTAGGGCACTCACGTCACAGCACTTTTTATCGGAACTAGGGTTCTGTACCCATCCGCGACTCTAGCTTCACTTAGTTGCCCGTAACCGCCCGCGGTTCAATAAAAACTCAGTAGCCCGTAGCCGCCCGCGACTCAGTCATATCTTCGACTTCCGCTCCTGCCCGCGATTCCATAATAACTCCGTAGCCCGTGGCCGCCACGATTCAGTCATAACTTCGACTTCCGCTCCTGCCTGCGATTCAATAATAACTCTGTAGCCGCCCGCGATTCAGTCATAACTTCGACTTCCGCTCCTGCCCGCGATTCAATAATAACTAACGCTCCCCCAGAGCCCTGCTTTATTTATATCCATTTCCGAGATGCATTCCCACATCATCTGAACCTCCCCTCCCCCCAACTTTTACAGCAAACCTACATCAATTCGCACGAAATTTCTTCAGTGTAAATTTTTGTCACAGCTTGCCCAACTAACAACACAGCTCGCCACGACGTAAAACACGCAATGGCTTGGGTGTACAAACTCTTGGTACACTCTGTGTTATCACAGCCATGCCACCCGCATTGGCTTGGCTGTACCGATTCTTGGTACACTCTGTGTATCACACACGTTACCATCACACCCGTGCCACATTACACACAAGCCAAACTCAATTCCATTCACTAGAATACTTTCGGTTTTCAGTTCAAACTGTTTAACTCATTATTTTGAATGATTTTTTCCCCTTTTCTTTTTTTTAAATAAATTTATATACATATTTTTTTTAACATTTTTCTAAATTTTAAATATTATTATTTATTTATTTTTTTAATTATTATATTTTTTTTATGCCACGGAAAAAGTAACTAAAAATCATCCATGAATATTTGTTGAGATTTTACTGCTTATGCCCAATTATTGTGAAATCTTTATTTTGTGTACTTAATTTTTCTGCCGTAAAAGTTAATAATTGTGCAAAATATACTGCTATCTCAAAGTAATTTTTGTATGTTTACGTCGAAATAATTTATGATTTTTAGTGAAACTAAATTTGAAGTGACGCAACTTGAATGATTATTTTACCTACATTTTTTTTATTTTATTATTTGAGAAACTCAAACAATAAAACTGACCGACTGACTGATTGACGGTTTGCGCATCTTGCATCATCAACTTATATTTGACTTTTCTCAACTTTATGAAATAATTTGTAGAAGTACCAGAAACATTTTCTGCAAAACCTTTAATCTTTGTCATGAACGAATATAATTTTCAAGCTTGAATCTGATTGCCAGGTAATTGAATCCCTTTCAGCATTGTGATTCGTTACATCGCGTTGGAACAGGAGTAATTTTAGTTTATAAGACGATTCAAAATGATCCTTGTGATTTCAATGAATAAAATTCTTTTTGACTTTGACTTTGACTTTGACTCAAGACCGTTCATCGTGGGATTCTAGGGAGGCTAATGCCCAGCAGTAGACTTCTATAGGCTGATGATGATGACGACGAAGTAGTCGAAATAAAAAATCTTTGCGGGCTATGCAAATTATACTTACATAGGTGACTTAAGAATTAAGGGTGCGCTCCGAAATTATAATGCTGATTTGCCTAGTTATTGTGAGTAAACCAGATATCACATCAATAAAATAACTGAAATACGTGATTTTTCATACTTTTTTCTATCGATGACCAAGTTAGAAACACAATTGGCAGACATTTAGTAGATTCTTTAGTTTTTGAAAGTTATGCCTTTTGAAATTTCTAGGAAACAACTTCAGTCACATATCCAAAGTAAATACTCACCGAAGGAAAATATAGTTTATTAATAGGTGACCTAACCAATATTTACCTAGACTAATTAGTATTCTCATAATAAATTAAATAAGATTTGAGACTTTACTTCTGTGCAAGATATGGTTGTGCGATATTCAATCTTATTCCGTTAGTATTTGCGTCTAAAAGGCGATTTATACATATTATATTTTCTGAGCGCTCTCTTAACATACCTGAATTACCTCACGTATAAATACTTTTTTTAACCGACTTCCTAAAAAAGGAGGAGGTTCTCAGTTCGGTTGTATTTTTTTTTTTTTTGTATGTTTGTTACCGCATGCATATCTCCGGCGTTTATGAACCGATTTAAAAAAAAATTGTTTTATTTGAATAGATATACTTCCAGATTGGTCCCATTTTTTTCAGAATGCAGTTCTGATGATGGGATCCATGAGGAATTGAGGGAACTCCTCAAATATTGTAGGGATACATATGGCGATTTTGACATTTTCAGCAACAAACCAAGCATTTGCATTCAAAAAGTATCATAATCCTTTCACCACTATGGTTCTTTCATCATTTTTTTTCATCCAAATATTTAGTCGAATACAATGGCGGAAGTCGGTTTTTTAAATGAAAAGTTATTTTAAGTCAAGCTTAGCAGGCGGATTGGTGATCGCAGTTTGGTGTTAAGTACTCAGGTGGATGCTGCTGCCCATTCCCTGGTGTCATCCCTTAATAAGGCTTTTACTATAACCACGGAAGAAGGAGGGGTCTATTTTTAGGCCGGACACACCACGGCACTTTCCGTATACAGAGAAATTTTATCTATAGTAACGTTTAATCAATACCAGTCTATTTTTTTTCAACTTTTCCATTTAATTTTAGATAACTATAGACTTGTAGGCAACACTTGATATCTTGATGTTAAACGGTAATATAAAACTATTGAATATAAAACAAACCGGTCGATTGTATATTTACATACTAATTTAGAAACGCGAGTTCAGTTATTTTACGCTTTTGCGATTTGTGCTCTAGTGATAAGTAGCTTAGATATATGAGAATTTTAAAGAGAAGTAACTATATCCATTCAGAGTAGGGAGAGTAGGGTATTATTTACGCCAACGATGGCCTGTCTGCCAAAACGCGGTGGCCTAAACTTCGCGCCAACTACATATTTTCAATTCTGACAGCAGAATCGTGTTCAGTGATCATCATAATGGACACTTAAAAACAGAAAAAAAAGTTCTCCTACTGTTAAATATTAAATTTCTGCACGTTGTCACGAGTGGGGGACGTTGGCACTTTTTTCTCCCAACGTCCCCCAGTGGGGCCAGATAGGTGGGGGAAGCTGGGAGTATACGTAATGTGTGCTTCTCCGTTATGGAGGTTAGTTTTGTAGCTGTGAAAAATATTTGTATTAGGTATCATCAATTGCCGAAAGCTCCAAAAGCTTCATCAAGCAAATTACTAATTCTGAATTATCTAAATTATGACTATGATAGTAACTCAAAGATCAAACTATTTGGTACATTATAATTCAAACAGGGGGCTTACGGGTTTACGGGCTGAAACAGTACTTGATAAAACAAGCCTTCTATTCGGTCAGTGAATTCGTAGAAGATAAATAAATAATAAATAAATAAATTACTCATATGTAAATATAAATAAGTTTGTACTGAGTGTATAGATTATTTCATAATGTACCTACCTAATACTATGTACCTAGGTAGGTATATATTTTATCAATTTCACCATTTGACTTGTAAAATAAAATTTTACCAATAAATAATCTGTATCTGTATCTGTTTTGATAGTTTACGAAACTATATGAAGTTTCTTTTGAAACTATCATGGTTATTAACATAATTATTATATGAAGTTTCGTTTCCTTCCATAAATTTACTTGCAGCGCCCCTAGCGAAAACGAGAAGAACACTAAGGACGCTGTCAGTATATGTATTGGATGGAAACGAAACTTCATATAATTTCGAAAACCATTAAAACCCGTAAGTAAAAAAAAATATAGCCCCCTGAATGTAAAAAAAATATGATATAATACACAAAGTAATAATAATGCAATGTAACCATGTAATACGACCATTGCCAATAACCAAAGAAAATTACTCGCTACTTTTCACGAAAAGTGGGTTAAGAATTGGTAATAATTTAGTCAGTAGGTTAATTAAAATGAAAGTGTGCAATAGTAATTGATTATTCATTGATATTCGTTTTAAAAGCTCGTGTCACGTAACGCGGGAGCCGCCGCGCTGGTCGGCTCGTAATGTTTTGTGTTTTATGATCGTGGCCTGCGGTATGCAAAACTCGCCTTCAATAATCTTATGTACACAAACACAACTTTTCCACTCAACAAAATAAACTCCAATCAATAACCAACCTTATATGACTCAGCACACGATTCATTAAAACAATATTTTTTCTCGCCGAGTTACAATCGAAACGCATTTAGGTACGCGGTAGATACCTACTGGTCCTCACCGGGTTCTCAATAAGTTATTATTTCTGCAAATAGTCCAATGTCTCTTTATACAAATGCGTTTGAGTTATTGCTTAGACTTTGAGACTAAATTATGTTGAATTAATTACTTACTCAACATCGTTACTCATTAACTCCACAAACCTGATGATTTAATTTTTGAGTTCGCCCGGGGATACCACCATATCTAATTTCTGTCGCCAAGCAGGTAGTGCTCGCATTGCTGTGTTCTGGTTTGAAGAGTATGTATGGGTGTTGGTGAAATTACAGGCATACAAAGACTTTCTTCTTTATGTCTCAGGATGACGGGTGCGTGCAATAGCGTAGCGCAATGCAATAGCAGTGTAGGGCGCGTCCTAGATGGACGTGACCTAAGAGGTATTGCCTCTAAGGTCACGTGGGCTAGGGTTACCACTTAAAATGTCGATTTTGATTTGGATATTCATGTTTATTAAATTATCGAATTATTGACATTTTGTATGATTAAAAAATACTTACATACAAAGTTTTGTGTTTTCATCGGCTTATGACAGTTCTGAAGAAAACAATGGTTTAAGGCCACAGCACACCAGATGCGTTTGCAGCATGTAACATAGATACGCGCGTCTCTACGTATGTGCACGCTTGTGTGTTCCATACATTACAACGTCATGGTACGTCGACGTGCACGTCTACGTTTACGCGTACGCAGCCGGTGTGCTGTGGCCTTAGAGTTAAGTGATGACGTCACATGTCGTATAAAAACAATAATTTTGAATGTTCATCATGCGAGATGTGATACCATCGCGTTGACGAGATTTATAAGAGAGTACGGTTCCTTATACTAATGGGAAGTTTTCAGAGAAGCAATTAAAAAGAAAAAATTGTTCCTAAAATTCCGGTAGATGGCGGTGACTGGCTATGATTGTCTTCTAAAGATTTTGCAAAAGCACCAAATAGAACAAATTCTCTTTGTAAAAAAAACTTGTTTTTGTGGAAATTTATTTGTTAACAAAGTCCAACTTCTTACACTTGTGTTCTACAAACAACACAAAACTTCATTAGAGATACTGAAGTATCAACGAACAGCATGAGCGAGTGAAGTCAGTGACACTGACAGTTGGTGGCTGACTAGACAACCTTATCTGGACAGCGCCATCTATGCATGGGTTTAGAACTATTTTCTTTCAGCTGTCAGAAAACTCCCCATTATGAAAAGGGCTGAACAAATTTTTGGTGACTCATTACAAGTTTTACTGAAAGAAAGAGACTATAACGGTCTGTCTCATAATCATTTTCTAACCCTATTTTAGTTAAAATAGCTTTTGTTTTCTTCTCTCTGATGTAAAATGTCATACGTCAAAATGAGACTAAAGCTATTTTAACTAAAATCGGTTTAGAGAATGATTATGAAACAGGGGGTAAGAATGTAGACTTAATTTGAACTCATTCAATCGTAAGGCTGCAGTTTTTAAGGTTCCGTATTTTTAACTAGTTATGTTGAACAAAAGCATCCCCTTTTTCCTGCCACTTATCTATCCGGTTTGCAGTAACAGTTACTGTATATATTAATAATGGCATCTGTACTTTTTAACCGACTTTAAAGAAATGGGAAAGGTTATCTTCCGCTAAAAAAGTTTTTTGTCAACGTTTTTGGTTCACGATTACTTAGTACCCTACTTTTGCCTACGTGTCCTATCACATGTGGGAAAATGAGTTTTCGTTAAAAAATAACTAGATAATTGTTTACTTACTAAGCGCATAAAGCGCGCCGTGATACCTACAAAAATAATCTGGTTCTTTTCTCTCAGCTCTTATTTGAAACGCTTCAGAGATCCAATAAATCTTTCGCGGAAAAACAGAGTTGAAAATCTGGATTGTACAGGAATTGTGAATCAGCCGAATTTTCGGTAAAAACACAGAAACATACTTGTAATAATTATACAAGTGACTAAGGAGAAGTACAATTCCCGATTGTTGCGCTGGCACATCGTGGATCGTGGGTTAGCTTAAATTCTGTTTTGCATAGCTTTATTAATGTCTATCGCGAATGCATCATAACATAGCAGTCTAAGTAAATTAGTTAAGATGAGTTCATATCATCATCATCATTGTCTTGCCCTTATCCCAATTTATTTGGGGTCGGCGCAGTACGTCTTTCTCTTCCACTCTCTCCTGTCAGCCGTCACCTCATCATTCACTTCTTTCTCATTCATATCATCTCTCACGCAATCCATCCATCTTTTCTTAGGTCTAATTAAGTGTTAGGTTAGGTTAGGTCTAAGTTAATTGGAACAAAAACTAACTTTGATGATCCTCCATTTCCGTGACCATTATGCGATTCCCTGGCATTTGAGAAGTTGGTCCCATCCAGGGTGACCCAGGGTGGCCACGTGTGGGACTAAAATCACATGAAATGAAAGAAAGAAAATTTATTTATTTTTCCCCAAAAAACATAACACAAAATTAAGTAAGTAATTAGTAGTAAGGCTTAAACAACTGCTCAAACAATGTTGGTCTTCACAATACAGGCTTGGCCTAGTGTGGAGACCGCCGAATAAATATTTTAGTACAAGCCTTGTCAACACTCAAATTTGATAATTTACTTTATGTTAACAATTAGTTTTAAGCCTATTTGTTAGTTGAAAATAAACACTTTTTTTTTCTTTTTTTTTTCATTTAATCATTTGAAACAAATTACTAATAGACAAAACACAAGAAAAGATTAGGTAAACATTAAAAATAAATATGAAGGTAACTTGTACTTATGTTGGCATCAATTTATGTGTTGTGTGGGGTCAAATAGGTCCCTTCCTCAGCATAAGCTGTACCTGCCCCCCAATTAAAGTAGCAAATGGCAATGGACAACGCAACAATGGATATCATTTTGACAGCCTTAGTTCTGTCCAAATCTTTTGAAACTTGAAAGGAGGAATATCAAGGTCAAGAGGATTCCCCTATTTAAGTTTCATAAGATTTAGATAGCGCTAAGGAGCCAAAATTATCCCCATTAATGCCTTCCCCATTGCATTTTGCTGCTGTAATTGAGGGGCAGAGGCCCAATTCTCTAAGTTATTTTAAAACTACACTGAAAGTTAACCGAATCGAGACTGAATTGTAAATTGACAGAAAGTTGGTATTCTGGTCCCTCATAAATAACAATTTAGTCTACTTTCAATTCTTGGTGACCACCATTAGAGTAGGATAGTTATACATATAAAAGGAAAGAGTAAAGAGAGACTACATCTACTTATGCTAAAATTAACGAAAAAACTTTGAATCGTTCAAGTTTCGGTCACATTTCGATATAATCACATTACAGTGTTGTATTTTATGTCAGGAGAATACCATTTCTGACATTTAAGACATCGACACGAGATCGAAACATGATCCGAACTCTATTTTAACTATTTTTTAGTTAGTGAATTGGGCCTCAGATCTTGGTACGGTGCGGGCACTGGTTTTGAGACAAGACCTAGGTGATGCCACGAACATCAAACCACGGGTGGTAAAATAATAAGAATTATAAAATGAAAAAGTTTGTGGTTATGTTTATTATTATTATTAGTTATTTATAGATGAGCAGCTTTCGCTGATGTGTCTAACTGTCTACGTCACACAGTGTTAAAATTTATTATTAAATATATCTCTTAGTTTTGGTAAATTTTTTTGAGCACTGATTTATTTGTTCGATATGTAACACATCGGATCAACTCAGGGTGGATGAAATGGCGACAGGTCACAGCAACAACATGCGACCCTCGGATGCCACTCAAGTTGAAGGGTAAAATTTACAAATCCGTAATAAGACCTGTTGTTATGTATGGATTGGAATGCTGGGCCATGAAGAAGAAGGATGAAAGAAGATTGCATGCAGCAATGTTAAGATGGATGTGTGGAGTAACAAGAATGGATAAAATAAGGAATGAGTATATAAGAGGAAGTTTGAAAATTGCACCAGTGACAGAAAAGTTGAAAGGGAATCGTTTAGCTTGGCATGGGCATGTTATGAGGAGGGATGAAACACATGCAACTAGGAAAGTGATGAATATGAAGGTTAGTGGATGGAAAGGAAGAGGAAGACCTAAGAAAAGATGGATGGATTGCGTGAGAGATGATATGAATGAGAAAGGAGTGAATGATGAGGTGACGGCTGACAGGAGAGAGTGGAAGAGAAAGACGTACTGCGCCGACCCCAATTAAATTGGGATAAGGGCAAGACAATGATGATGATGATGATTTATTTGTTGGAAGCCAGATGTCGAGTTTGTTTTTGAATGCATGAATGTTTTTAAGGCTCAAACGGCTGAACAGATTTGAGTAAAATTTGGAATGGCGGTACCTTATACCCTGGATTAACACATAGGTTAATTTTGATTATCATCATCATCAATTTTCATCATTGCTCACGCGGGTGAAACCGTGGGGCACCGCTAGTATATAGATATCCAGGAAGTACACATTAAGAATAAAAACACATGTATACGTAAATATTAGCAGGTACAATATCGTACTTAAAATGTCCCAATGATTAATTATTATAAGGTAGTTTTAAGTGATCAAATCTTGGGCTCGCATCAGGGAGGCTGGATTCCTTCCTACATCCCGTCGACAGAAACATGTATTCACAATTACCTTATCTTGGACCCCGCTGACTCCTCACATCACCCGACGAATGTTTGTGAACATTGAATAAAACATTTGGAAAACTGTTTTAGGGGCGTAAATTTGTCACAAAATGCTTTAGACATGTTCTGGGAACGTATAAATTTGTCACCTGTACCAACATTGCGATTTTCTGTTTCTTCGCCGATTCAAAGACGGTTCGAGTCTCTTTAGTTCTACATTATTGGGTCACATTTGAAATAGGGTTGTTTTTAGAAAATGAGATTGCCACCAAAACACTTGTAAAAAATTTAGAAACGTAGATTTGTAGCAATCTTAATTGAACAGGATAAAGTAACTTTACAAATGCTACAAAAGCCTCCGTGTCAGTAGTACTACTAAGAAGTACAACTGGTAGTACAAATGACACACCTTTGTATCTCTAGTACAACTACAAAAAATACAAGTACATTCACTCGACTTCACTCGACTTTTTAAATTCCAATTAAGAAAAAACATGGGCGTGCTCCCACTATTTTCGTGGTTATTTACCTTCTAGTTTTTTTTATACTAGAGATACAAGTTTTCTTTTATTTTTTTATAGAAGGTATAAGTGTTCTGTTGTTTTTTTTACACTAGAGATACAAGTTTTTATCATGTGTACTACCAGTTCGACTTACGTTTCATTTAGAATCCAAAAAGTCGAGTGAATGCGTACTTGTATTTTTTGTAGTTGTACTAGAGATACAAAGGTGTGTCATTTGTACTACCACTTGTACTTCTTATTAGTACTACTGACACGGAGGCGTATAAAAGGACGAGTTTTGAAATAAAAAGCATTATTACTTTTAATTGATTTTAGGCTCGCTTGCGCAGAATGAAATTGACATTTCAATAGCAAAAACGAAAAGCTTGTATGCGCATCCCAAATGATTTAGCGGAGAGCGGCGCAGGCGTAGGTTCCCATGGGAAAGCTCCCGCAAATATTGACACTACAGAAACATGTTTATATGCACTTAATGCGCCGCTCACCTTTTTACATTTATTTGTTTTGAACGCGCAAGGCAGACGGAACGTCTCAGGAGTCTCGGCATGTGTTTTTGTCATAATTTTGTTTAACAGGTAGTGTCTAATGTCTTCTATAAGAATGTGCGTGCGTGATAAAAGATATTTATTATTTTAACGTTAAGTTTCACCTGTTTATAGCTGAGAACAGGAATGCCGAGGTAATATTTTTAATCTTGTGACTCCGGGTAACTGCCCTTCTCATTCATACTACAGGCCGTGCATATTCCAGAAATGCTTGAGGCAAACTGAAAGTTGTGGGCGGAAATAATATCTCAGACATTAAATACCTTATGGGTCCATCAATTCTAAAGCAATGCGCTTTAATGTAATTTTCATTTAGAATCTATATAATATCCAAATAATAACATTGTAATTGAATTTTAATTTTAAATGTGTTGTTTTTAAATTAATGCATGGTTGAATTTATTTAATTACCTACCTAGGTACTAATTTTAAGTTAAATTCCGACACCCTGATGGGTACATAATTGTGACACCTACCACTTAATTAGAACAAGAAACTACTCATGACATTGATATATCTACAATAATAATAAATCATAATTATGAATGCAATAAAGAATTGAATTGAATGATGAAAAACTCTTGTTCCCAAAAACCGGCTTATTTGGAGAGGGCTGGACTTTTCAGCTAGGTACATATTAGGATGCGGATGGGACCTGTGAATGGAGGTGGCACAAGACCGTTCGTCGTGGCCTAGGGGAAAGGCCTATGCCCAGCAGTGGACTTTTACAGGCTGATGATGATGATAAAAAATTATGATAAATTGTTCTTAACATTCTAAATGTTTTGTATAATTTTAATATGTATACTATAATATGTTAGTTTAGATTATATTTATCTTTTTAGTTTTATTGGTTGTACCTCACCATCTGTCTGCACGCCCAGGATGTCTGGTAGATCCTCCTAGCGCTAATGTTTTGTGTGAAAATTTAAATAAATAAATTTCGGGGCTGTATTTTTCAGTTCAATTATTTGTGCAATCATTCTAACCCTAGGATTAGACTTTATTCTTAATAATAGATATTAGGAATAAAGCCTAACCTTATGAAACCAACCTATAAATTGAAGAATATAGTCCATAAGACAAACTCCACGTTCCTCCAATCAAAATAGGCATCGGAAACTTCATAATTACAGATCACATAATAAGAAATAGAATGGCATTTGATCTACGAAAACCAATTTGGCCAATAAATGGGAGAGGCCCGAGGCTGGTTAGGAACGTTTTTTTGGTCCCACGATTTTGAGTGGACGTATGTCACACCAATGTGTAACACGAGCTCAGTGTTTCTGAAAAATTAGTGAAAATTTGCTTTTCTTATAAAACTTTGACTTGTGATAACACGGTGCACGAAGAGTCAGGACAAAACCTTCCTTCAAAAAAAAAAGGTCTGATACCTTTTATTATTTTTCCTTCTAGCACTCACTTTCTGTGTGGTTTTGATTTTTGGGTGATTGTTTTTTTGATTTTTTTCTGCGATTTATTTCTTTGGGTGATTTTATTCCTTCAATAGTGTAGCGATACGAAGACGGTTGTGATTACGCAACCCTACTTCAGTGCAGCTCACACACAAGTCTGTGTTTTACTTTAAAAAACTGTATTTACACGCGAATCGTACGTACGAAAGGTACTCTATGTAGTAGGTAACATACATGTGATACCCAATCTTCATAATACTGATAAAACTACGTCAATATCCGAATTCATGTTATTAGTTGGACGTTACAAATATGAAGAAGCGAAGCGAGCAGCATAAAGTGTAGCAGAATCGGTGACTCCACCGCAAAGAGCATTATAAGCTCCGAGTGCCCATTCCATCAGAACCCCCTTAATTTTATTGCTACACCAATATAAACACGACATTGTAAATACAAAGATGACAAAAAAAACCTACGGTGTGACCAATGATATCAATTTGCGGTCAAAATAATGGGTCAAAATTACGTGTTGTCCTTGCCGTGACCATGTGGGAATGTGATGGTTATTACCACTTATTGCGTCACGTCCCTCTAATTACAATTGATGGGTACACAAATTATAGACCTGTCGATGAACTAAGGGCCGACCGATTCTCATGGATGTCTTCGATAAATTTAAATTTTTGGCCTAACCATTTGGGGTTTATGTTTGCTCCGTCATCACAGAATCCTAAGTTTTTATCTACTTTGATGAATACGAATAGAATACTACCTAAGTACTTACCTAATTCACATTCTTTGTTGCTCATAAATAACGCTTGGAGTCACAACACCCCAATTGGTTCCCAAATACCAACGAGAATATTTTTATGTTTAAGACATCAAAATCAATTATTATGCCCAAAGTGGACCTATCCTTTGAGTTATTTATCATTATGATCTTAATCACAAAAGGACAACAACGTGGAATAACTTATTTAAGTGTTTCAATGGATTATCGCTCTTATAATGCTAGATAGAGATGTGTGAATTCAGTATCAAATGTCGGTCGATGCTCGAAGCGATTTCGATTTGGGATACATGAAAGCGTGCAAAGGATTTGGACTGTTTATGACTACGTGGGTGGTTATGGGCGTGGCACATTCTATCCTTTTCACCCAACTGGACTATACCTATATCCATCTCAATCCCGGCCGCTCCCACAGGACCTTTCTTGTTAACGTATTTTTTGTTCCTTTTAACCCGCTGTATGGAATGGTCAGCCGAGCAAATATTTACTCACGATTTTCAAAATCTTGTTTTCATACTACCAGTTCTTAAAGTAAAGATGATGACTCGTTACTTTGTTATGCTTAGGGTATGTTTCACTCGAGATAAGTGCTTTTTACTGCGCCCCTATATAAATAAATCCCTCTACTAATTCATTGCCATACTATGAAAGTTATGGACGCAACCTGTTGGTGCAAGTTGGTGCATGTATTTCGTCCAATTCGTTTGAATTTGTCACTGCCGTCGGTCAATGGAACTTACGAAACATTGTTTTTATACCTATGTCTATGTCAGTTGAGCTATCTTTAGATTGTTTGCAACGGTCTTTAGATAGCTCAACTGTTTTTACATTTGTATTAGTTGTGTTATTGTTTCTGTAAATAACCGCAGAACTGACAGCTGTTGGGGAATAAAGGTTCTCGAGTGGCGACCACAAAACGGACGACGCAGAGGAAGACCCGATGGACTAAAGATATTATACAGATTAAGAATTCAGTGGATGGAGGTGGCTCAAGACCATTCGTCGTGGCGTTCTATGGAAGAGGCCTATGTCCAGCAGTGGATTACAAATGGGCGATGGTGATGATGAATAAAGAAATAAAGATTTAACAAAAAAACTGTATGTATACCTAATTGGTTCATCAGCAACCTTTAGACGTCCACTACTGGACGAGGCCTACCCCATAAAATACCAGGCTTAGCAGGTAGGTTGATTGGTAATCACAGTATTCGTGTTGAGTACCTACTGAGGCGGATCCTGTTGCTAATCCCCTAGTGTAATCTAATAATCCGCTTGTACGACATTCACAGGAGGAAATGGAGATGTCTGTTCTCAGGCTGGACACACCACGGCAAAACCATTTATTATTAGGAGAAAAATGTATACAAAATGCTAATTGGAATCGTAGAAAAGTCTCACAATTCCAAAGGTACAATTAAATTGTAAGCCGAAGTTTCTCACGTTCGAACACATATCAATTTCCCCCTAAATAGTCAATTATTGTTTATAACTATTAGCGAGAAGTTTATGGAATTCCTGTGAGGTTAATTGAAATCACAGATTGAAATGGTGGGAGGCATTGGATGTTGCCAACTCCGCCATGTTTTGGCTAGATCTTGCCATTTTTGGAGCAGTATTCGACACTTAAAAATTAATTATATAGAGATACTTAGATAGTTTTGGCTATCATGTTAATTCTTCAGCTGTTCATAACACGTGTTTTGCTACCTCTAGGATAATTAATACATGCGCACATAACGAAAACCCCTCATATGCTTAAGCTTAACTCTTAATTATTGTACCTGGTATATTATATTCCATGACAAGATTTTTATTTATAAGAAATGATTTTTTGTTTGGCTACAACTCACCTGATCATGATGTGGTCTATTTAAGCACGCTCACACATAATTATGCTACAATTACATGGTATATAAGATATATAGATCCAAGTTACATGGTACAGGGAATACAGACGTGACAAAGGAGTTTCACCCCTTTGATGTCCGCACAATGAATGAGCTCGAAAGGTGGTCAGTAGCTATAAATTTATAAAACAGAATTATATATCCCAAATCCCATCCGTAAAAAAATGTTAGTAATACCCATATTGAAGGAAAGTCTAGCCATTTAATCTGGGCGAGCTGGCATCACACACGGGGCAGAGCGGGCGGACCTCACACGCGCCTCTTCGCCTTCGCGATAAAGAAATTATCCTCTTTCCGACTAACGACCACCATAACCTGCATGAGGCCTAATTGGTGGGTGCCTTGCTTTTTTTGGGATGACTGTACCTGTTCATAGAATGTTATGCATTAAAATACTTTTAATATTAACCACAGTACATTAATATTGGTAGGTAAAGCTTTAGCTACAGTTGAATGTGCTACTTAGATAAAAGTTTAAGTTTTTGCTGCAAATAACTCAACATAGCTCACTACAATAATTATTTGTTTTTAATGGAAAATACTAAGATTTTGTAATATTCAAAAAAAAAACAATCTGGTGGGAATAGAACCCACAACCGTCTCCATAAACTAAAATGCGTTGAACGATGCGCCACTACGACCAGTAGTGAAATGATCAGAGGCGCAGTGGTTAACGCATCCCCGTATCAAGGCAAGGAGACGGTTTTCTCCTCTAATCTGGTCAAATGGTAAATAATCTAATGTGCCGTGGTTTGTCCGGCCAAGAATAAACCCCTCCATCTCCTCCCGTGGATGTCGTAAAAGCCGACTACGGGATTACAACAGAGGCTGGGCAGCAGCATCCACCTGAGTACTCAACACGAATACCAATCCGCCTGCCAAGCGTGGTGATTATAGAAAATTTCCTCATTGCATACTATGAGAGAGGCCTCGTCTAAAAGTGGACTTTCAACAGCTAATGAAGAAAAGACATAATTCATTTGACATTTATATATTTGTACACATGCAGGGTGAAAACATTGACTAACATAGATTTTAGACCTCAAAGAGTAAACCTAAAAGTGTGTGAGTGTCTCATGTGCCGGTGAAATTACAGGCACATGAGACTTTTCATCTTTATGTCTCAGGTTCGGCAGCGCGCGTGTGATGCCTCTGGTGTTGCAGGCGTCCATAGGCTACGGTAACTACTTTCCATCAGGTGGGCCGTATGCTTGTTTGCTTACCAAGTAGTATATAAAAAAATGTGTATTCTAGCAAATTGAAAATGGAATCTTGAATGTTCCTGAAAGAGTCAGGATATATTCTGCCCCCTATTCCCTAACTTAAAGTCACTCGTTGACGTTTTGACAAGTAAAATTACCATCAATTGAGAATTTCTTAATGATAATTTTGATCAATTGATGGTAATTTTACTTTTCAAACATTAGTTACCTATAGGTAGTGACTTTCAGTTAGGGAATATGGGGGCAGGAGTGTTCAAAAAGTGTTTGGCTATCATAAATACCTACGTGATGACGATGAGTTTAAATGAGTTTTATTATATCATAAAACTAAAGGTTACCTTTAACAGTAAAACGTTATACTCACTAATATATTGATAGATCATTAGATGATCATAAAACTACATATAATTTCATTATTTTGATCATGTTTTAACTTTTCGAATAGGTATTAATTTATCGATTTAATTTATACCGTCATTATTTTTTTATTATTATCGACGCGAGATAAATAATATGAAGTAATATAATACTTAACACCTGTGTTGATAGTACGAAAACAAGTTAATATTACAATAACTGATATGGTAAAGATTAGCTAATATTTACTACGCACACTATACTTACCTACTCGTCTCTCGTCCGAGACATGTGCTCACCAACCATTTATAATAATAATAATAATAATTGGCCCACGAGATTACCGCCATGTGGGATGTGGATTCAACGATTATCGTCCCGATAGTTGTTTCAGTGAATGGACTGATAGCGAAGAGCCTTGACCAACACCTTAAGAGGCTCTCACTAAATGGTTGGATCAAGGGTCAGATTCAGAAGGCTGTTACTCTTGGACTCGGCACGCATAGTCAGGAGGTTCCTCTCTGCAGCCCTGGCCTCCGACCGCTTGGGCCTTGCTCCGTGGCCGGAGGTTTTCCGTTTTGATTTATATTTTTTACTATAATGTTTTTATACTATTATGTTTTTATAGATAGTCCTTTATAGTAAATAATTTTTTTTTTAACGAGATTTAAAATAAATTAGTGAAATAATAATAATAATATCGTTTATTTCAGACCTTGATCCATATACAATTGTTAGTAGGTACACAAATAAACTTAAAGTAAATTGATAGTACATTTATTATTCTTACTACCTACCTTATAAATTACTTATGAATGTGAAGCTGTACGAGGTGCCACATGACAGGACATTCCAGGATGGAGGATTTATGAGCAACCAAACAATGTCAAAGGAGATGTTTCATCCTGGGCCTGCTCTAAGTACACTACACAGAAAAATATAAAAAAACAGGGGATTTTCATAAAAATACAATTACATTAATTTGAAGCATAATACAGCGGTACAAAAATGTTTATTTATGAGTTTTTTTAACATGGTCACCCGATTTTTAGAGCAGCCATGACAGTCGAGTGACTTTAACAACTGACAGTTTTGTTGAGTGTCATTGACGCTCAACAAAACTGGTTCCTTGTATGATTTCCTTGTGTGTGATTGCTCTCTTTGGCGAAGATAATCTTTAATGTACACTACACGAAGCAATATTATAGAAAATAAACAATAACAAATGGTTTCTATATTGCTTAGCTATATTTATATATACTGTACATAGTGCAGGCCCAAGCTCCATACATTCATGCAACATCTCCTTTGACAGTTTTTGAAAGATACCTGTCAAATTGACATCATCAGCCATCAGACGTCCACTGTTGGACAACGCCTCCCCCATATACATAGTAGATACACATATAGTATAATTGAGGGATTTGCCATAATCTCCACGCTTGGCAGGCGGATTTATGATTGCAGTATTCGTGTTGAGTACTCAGGGAGATGCTGCTGTCTATCTCCTGGTGTACCTAATCCCTTAGTCGGCATTTACGATATTCATGAAAGGAGATGGAGGGGTATATTCTTAGGCGAAGTGTAAGATACAAACATAGTCCTGATCCCACACTAGGATTCCCTGAATATAATAGAATAGAATATTATTTTTTGAAAAGGAATAACACAATAACAAGTTAAACTTAATTAATTAGGCTAGTGTGACATCAGTCTCTCGTCATTTTAGGCATAACAGTTATTATATTTAAGTAACGAGCAAAATGTTATTATTATTATATGGATTATATTGTATTGTATTGTATTTATGTGAAGATAAATTTATCATAATATATTTACTAAGTAATTCATTACATACATTAATTATTATTAGCCAAATACATATTTTATCACAATTATTATTTAATAACAAGTACAACAACTACATCAATAAATAAAAAATCCGCTGTAAAGGGGCGTTACATAATAATAAAACAATTAAAATTTAAGAAAAATAATACAAGATATGCGTACTTAGCTTATTTTACTGCAAAAGGCTTTGTCATTATGCCTGTATCGTGGGTATCAAGGAACTACGTGTACTATGATACCCAACACCCAGACCCGGAAAATATTTGCAGATCATGCAAACATTCAATCCGTAGTAGGTATCAAACCCGCAACGGCGTGCTTCTCAGCCGTCTAAATTATTAGAGGTTGTCAAATTATTTTTTTAATTATTTGAATTTTTAAATTTTGCGTCTCAAAAATTTCCCTTTTTTATTAAATGTATTTTTATGTTTTTTTTATAGGTAAAGGTTATTTCTTAATCTGCTTTTTTATTTAAATATTTTAAAAATATATATTTTTGATCGAAAACAAAAGTGCTCCATACAAAAGACTTCAACGCGCTCCGAAAACATGTGCATTTGCTTGAGTAGGAGTTGGAAAAATTGTAACGTTGATTTTAGTAGAAGATTACTTCGGTTATTTAAGTAGTACCTATACTTTACTACTTTAGAGAAGTAGTACTACTTTACTACTTTAGAGAAGTAGTACTACTTTAGAGATTCTCATTTATATAGATCTGACGATATGCTCCCAATATTTGTACTACCTGTACACATGGTTTTATTAGGTTGTTATTTATAAGTATATCAAGCCTAGCATGTGTTGTCTTCTAAAACCTTGCTGATGTTTTTTTGCTTTTGACTACCTTCCTAAGGTTTTTAAGTTCTCATTTAGTATGTATCAGCTTCTCCCTGCACCGAGGCACCACACAGACGCTTCCCGCTAGTGGTAAGACGAATCATCAAATTTAGCCAAGCCGTTTTTGTTGCCTGATTCTTCTAGGCTTGGTGTCGTTGGAACAGGAGTAATTTTAATTTATAAGACGATTTAAAATAATTCTTGTATTCTTTAATGAATAAAATTATTTTGATTTGGCTTGATTTGATGTCCAATAATAATAAGATTTTATTTATCAAGACAACTGAGTCCAATTTGTTAGTAAAACGCAACCTAAAAACTAGGTTAGTACTTAATAATTAACAATGATTTAGTCCTCTGGACGAGCTTCCAAACCAGAGGACAATCGAAACGATCCGAGAACGCGCTTAGGATGCTGTTGCTGCTCGTGCGAAGCCTGCTCAGCAGTGAGGCCGTCTTTTTGCGCCAGATAGCGTCAAATGAGTCGGTACGTGCCTCGGCAAACATACCCGAAGCGCTGCAGAAGCGCGGAAGCCGCAACAGAGCCCTAAACGCATTGTTGTATTGGACCCGCAGTGACCCCCAATGATATAGATATATAGCTATAGAAAAAAAAGAGATTTTGGAAATATTGCATAAGATGAGATCATAAAGCAAATATTCTAAGATTCACAAAATAATTCGTCTCATCGACAAATATGTAAATCACATAGACATTTTAAACGGTTGTTTCGGCAAATTTCTAAACGTTACAATTAGCCAAGCGGACAACGGCTCGAGGCAAGTAATTAAAGCTATTATTCTTTTTCAAAAGAACTATTGAAATTCTTTAATAAAGATGTTCTAAAATGAGTCAGAAGTATGAATCACGATACACTAGCCGCTACCTTCTAACGTTTCACTGATAACGATGAAACAATAATGTTACATTAATTGTGTGCTCTTTGCATAAAAGAACTAATTAACAACTTCATCCTTTATGCGGTTATAGAAAAAAGGGCTTTAATGCTATTATATTGTGAGCTTCTCTGACATAAGAGTCCTTTTCGATGCCGACGCTGCTGATGGCGCTAGGAACACAATGGCGATTATGTGACTAACAGACAAAAATACAAACGGGCCACCTCAATATTATACCGGGATAAAAAAATTACAACTGGCGCTAAGGGAAAGTTAACAGGTATACAAAAGCCTCAAAGAGGTTTGAGATAACACAAACATGGTTTTATTTGAAATTCTTAAACACTCGAAAAACGGTACCTTTTTGTTGTTCTATCGTATCTATCTACGTTTTGAGTAATTCATACATACATATACATACTTATAATAACCTTCCTTTTTACAAGCTTTTATTTAACTGTTAGTTAGTGCGATAATGATGACAGATCTTGATGAAATTGTGTGTAATATATAAATATTTATTTATTATTTATTTATTTATTTATTAAAAAACTATTATAACATCTTAACAGAGTAGGACCTAAAGCGATGTTATATGCACATGATTACCTATATAAAATAAAAACAAAGAACCAAGCTTAAAAATAAGTAGCTACAATAATAAGATTCATCAAGGTTTTCAGAGTTCTAAAACTTAGAAACAATGAACCAGTAAACATCTAAAGAAATTTAAAGTGTAGGTATACCGCCCCGTAACTCAGCTAACATACTTTGACGAGGTGTACGTAGGAGCCTTAACGGAACGATTAACTCATTCGACGTATTGCTTTATTTTTTTTTTGACATTTACTGCGACAAGCATTTTTCTAGCAGAACGTTTTGTTATATAGGCAACATGCACGTACCTAAAGCATTTGAATTAGCTTATCCGATTTCACAAAATACTGGTATGATACCGAGATGATATCATACAATTTTACTAATTTGATAACATCATTAATACCTATCTATTTATTTCATGAATATTAACTACCCATTTAGAAATGTATATTTTGTGGATATCAGATTTCCTTCATTACTATAAAGTGTTCATTAATATTAATATTTATGATCATATATAGCGTGGAAAACATAAGTAAGAAATATCTGTGATAGAAAATATTCGACAAAGTTGTCCAAAGAATTTCAAAATGCTAAGGTGACGCATTGAATTGCGGTTATTTTGTTCAAACACTCAAACCCTGAGGGTCCAGGGTTGTCAGTAAGGTAGGTGGCGCTAACAGCTCAACGTGCTTTGTCCAAAACTTAGCGCCGCCATAAAAACACCGACAGAAGTAGCCCACAAAGCGAATGCATAGAGCAAAAAAATTAAAAAAAGTTGAAGCGAGGCTTTGGGCCACTTGAGCGCTCTTGTAAAATTTATAACAGCTCTATTTTTGTGTTCTTCTTGAGTCCACTTTATATTGTTTAGTAATAGGGGGCATTTGACGTTGACTTATTAATTTATTGTCAATGTTTATTGAGCGTAGTTTCGCTTCAGTTTTTATGGAGGTGCTAAAACGTCAGGCGTCGTTTCGCTTTTGTTTTTATACGGTCCTATGAGCAATGTTAAGTTTGTTTAATTTTATTGTAAAAAGGTTTTTATAGTTATTATTGTAATAAATAGCAGAGCTTATAAAACTTGGACTAATTATATTTTACCCTACAGAAAGTAGGTGGCGTTAGCTACTAACTTAATTGAAATTAATTCCTCAATAAGTATAGTATCCCTGACTTTACTACTATTGTGAGTAGGGTATATTTTACTGCCAAGCCAAGAACTTAATGTGCATATAACGGTGTTCCAGTTTAAACATAAATATAGCAACATACAATAGGTATGTAAGTACAACACAAGTAAACTCAGTCAGTACCTACATGACACTCCATTTACTTTCTAAGACTAGAATGGCCTGATACACAAGCTCAAAGTCATGCAGCAGGTTATGGTGAGAGCTATGCTAAGAGTTTCACTACGTGATAAAATGAGAAAATCCGTAAAAGAACCTACATCACCGACATATCTCTCAGAATTAGCAACTTGAAGTGGCAATGGGCAGGCCAGATAGCTCGCAGAACTAAAAACCGTTGGGGAATAAAGGTTCTCGAGTGGTGACCACAAACCGGACGACGCAGTGTAGGAATGCCCTCCTCTAAAGGTCGTAGGAAGTCGGAGGATGGAGGTGGCTCAGGACCGTTCATTGTGGTATTATATGGGAGATGCCTATGCCCAGCAGTGGACTTTGACAGGCTGATAATGATTTGTATAATGAGGCAGTTTGCAGGGAGATATAGTAAGATCTGATACCTTGTAGCAGGTTTTGTTTGGAATGGGTTTGGCTAGACAAATGGGTTTACGATAAATGTTCCAATAAACGCTTAACGCAACTTGTTATGATGATGCTTACTATTCAAAAAAAAAGAAAGAAAAGCAGTAGTTAAAAAAGTATATAATTATATCCCATAGCATACAATGGGGTATTTTCCATAATCACGCACGCTTGGCAGGCGGATTGGTGATTGCAGTTTGTAGTACAGTCAAATTAGGTGATTTTTTGCACAAGTGTGGAACTAATTAGATGTAGTCATGAAAACTTTTCTAATTGTTTTGTATGGCTTAAAAATCACCTCTAATAATAAGCATCAGTAATTTCACCCTCCGGAACAGGGTGAAATAGGGTGAAAACCTTATAATATCCGTAACTTAATGGGGGAAATAGAAGTAGTCGGTGCAATTTGGCATAGACTTTGAACCGTTATGATCTACATTTGCACCAAGTATTTTTTAAATCCGATTTTTGAATACGGAACATACTAAAAAAACTTTTTGTGGTTATTACGGCTCCGGGAAAAGTAAGGTAGTCTGTGCAAATTGATAGACTTATCAGAAAAATATTCGAAATACATTACCAGGGTTACATTACCTTGGTGCGTCTCACGGAGGGCACTTTTCCATATTTTATTGTCGCTCTACTTCGGGGAAAATTAATGTAGTTCTGGAAATTGGCTTAAACTTATTCATTTAATTAGTACTACATCCGCTGGAAGTTTTATACTGGTATTAATTTACGGAAGATGCATCTGTTCAACACTGTGTTCCCTACATGCACATGGTTTTTATTAAAACCATAATGCACTAAGACAGTCTCTATAGACGTAATTTAACTTGCATCAAGTAATTTCTTTCTATTTTAAAATTTACGGCCTTTTTAAGTTTGTACCTAATATTTAAAAGCCTTCCGTAAGCGCCAGAAACGGTGCAAACCTAGGATAAGCTTCTTTTCGTGTCATCTAACGTTTCCATAAGAATCCACGACTACACGATTTAGGTCCACACTTTTTGCTAATTTGCCTGTACTATTGGTGTTGAGTACTGAGGCGGAGCCTTATCCCCATTAGTAAAACTTTTACTACATCCACGGATGGAAGAGGGATCTATTCTTAGGATACACCCTGGCACACATAGGTACCTGTGTAATTTGTAAAATGTGTGATATGGGTAGAATACCTATAGAGTTTTCTGTCTATGTATTTCAATGGCATTACCCATACCACGTAGTACCAGATAGGTACCTAATATTAGTTGCATTTCTACATCATCCAACACTGTCGCCCGCGTGTCTACTACACCTGTGACCTACACCAAAACGTATCCAAATCTCCTCACATTCCACGTCAGTATACTAATAACGTGTCCTAATGCATCTTCTGAAGGCTGCGTTGGGTACAACGTCATCGCGAGAGAGCGATGGAAACGCGGCATACGATACGTTGTATTCTAATGTGGGATGTGGTACCGGCACACAATTCAGGTTCTATAGGCTGCAGTTACGTAGTAAACAGATTTCTGGCGGCAGTGTTTAGTTGCAGGTACCTTCAGAAGTAGCTCAGTGGCAAAATTCCCTTCATATTTAAAATTACCTTTACAACCAAAAACCAAATGTAAAATTACCTTTACATCAATTGAATATTTTAACACTTTCACACCAACACTGATTTAGTCAGTAGCTTGATAGATAGATAGATATATATATATTAACACTTTATTGTAAACCAGAAATACATAACAGGATTTATTAAAATTAGCAGTACAATGGGTGGCTTTATAACTGAGAGCAATTTCTTCCAGGCAAAATTTGGATGGACAGTAACGAGCGAAGTAGTGACGAAACGGGGCGGTGCACAGAGTAAAAATAATAACAATAATGACAGAATGATAAAATTCAACTTTTACATAACTCGAATACATAATATACCTACCTACTTTTATAATATAGACTAATAAATAGTAAAGAAGTAGCTTGACTAATCTTGACTCAATAACTGACTAACGATAGTGTTTTATTTTTAACCGACTTCACAAAAAGGAGGAGGTTCTCAATTCGGTTGTATTTTTTTTTTTATGTTTGTTACCGCATATCTCCGGCTTTTATGAACCGATTTGGAAAATTCTTTTTTATTTTAATAGATATATTTCCAGATTGGTCCCATTTTTTTCAGAATCCAGTTCTGATGATGGAATCTATGAGGAATTGAGGGAACTCCTCACATATTGTAGGCATACATATGGCGATTTTGATATTTTCAGCAAGAAACCAAGCATTTGCATTCAGAAAGTATCATAACCCTTTCACCATTATGGTTCTTTCATCATTTTTTTTTCATCCAAACATTATTAATTTTTTTATAATTGAATACAATGGCGGAAGTCGGTTTTTTAAATGAAAAGTTATTTGGTAAAGAATCGAATTGAAATAGGTAGATACCTTCCTTCCTTTGCACAAGCTGTTTTGAAGTTTGCAAAAGTTTTGCAATACGATAACTTGTTTAATTAATTTTTCATTGCGTAGGATGTCCCGGCGCTTTCTAATAGCAATTTTGGTAACTGTCTTTAGTCACACATGTTGCTGTGTTTCTTCTGCCACTGTACTTACCCGCGCTCATTCACATTCATCGTGTAAAAGCCGGTACACCGGCGCCGGCAATCTGCTATCTATGTGAAAGTGGCCATACGGCACCTCACAGCACCTGTAGACGAATGTGCCATTTACATTGTAATACGCGCACTGCTTCCAACCAGTTCGATTAAGAGGGGAATGCTGTCCACATACCAGCATAGTAGAAATAACATTAACCAAACCACAGAAATTTCACTACGACGACACTAACAAACACTTTTATGAATCTGTGGCTTGCTAATGAAATCCCTCTGAAATAAATATAAAACCCTAACCCCCTTATTCATAATCATTTTTAAACCTATTTTAGTTAACAAATGTTTTGTCTCGTTTTGACGTATGGCATTTTACACTAGAGAGAACAAAACAAAGGCTAACTAAAATAGGTTTAAAAAATTATTATGAATAATACCATAAAATATAATGTATATATATGTATATAAGTGAACTGAATGATGCCGATGTTTGGATGTTTGTCAAGCTGTCACGTCAAAACGGCTGCGCCAATTTTGATGAGATTCGGTAAACAGATAGATTTAAACACGAATTTAAACATAGAAACCTTTTTATCCCGAAACACAGTTCCATCGGGAGAATATCGCGGGCGAAATCGCGGACGACCGCTAGTTGAAAAATAAAATCTGCACGTGACAGCCAAGGTTCTATTAAACAAAATTATTACGGTGAACGAACCACGATTTTTGAGAATCCGCATTGCTCTCATTCCAGCTATATTGAATCTAAACTCAGAGTGATAGAGTAATTTTTACATTGAAAGCCGTTTTAGAGTGATATAGGCCCGATACAGCTCAACTTACAAATAAACTATTGTTAACGCACTTTGCTAGCTCTTTGCGCACTAAATGTGGAATTGCACGCAAATTTCCAATTGGACATTGCAATTTCTCTCCCACATTGTTGCTATCAGGAATGCTTCTAATTAATTTCCTTTCTGTTAGTGGAAATAGCTGTTATTTACAGCTGCTGTTAGGAACAGATATCTTGTATCTTGTAAAACACTCGCAAATAACTCAACATCAGATTTGTGTTACATTCTATAACATAAATAAAAAGCTAAGAAAGGAGTTTTTATAAAAGTTGGTTTGCAAATTGTGCCGTCACTCAACTGTGACGACTTACAACTCAAGCTAAAAGCCGAAAATAATAGGATTACACCATATAAATAGCGACAACATAGGGATATAAGTGACGGGAGCTTTTACAATATTGGTTATAAAATTGTCCTTAAGAGGAGGTCACCGATAGCTAGCAAAAGCTCGCTTAAGTTTGGCTATATTATTTCATCAAACTCCATGAAACTTTGTACACAACGATATGATAACTGATGAATTAACGCACCACAATTATTAGTGTACTGATCATGTGTACAAAAGGAGATGTTTCATCCTGGGCCTGCTCTAAGTACACTACACAGAAAGATATAAAAAAAACAGGGAATTTTCATAAAAATACAGTTATATTAATTTGAAGCATAATACAGCGGTACAAAAATGTTTATTTATGAGTTTTTTAATCTGGTCACCCGATTTTTAGAGCAGCAATGACAGTCGAGTGAATTTGACAACTGATAGTTTCAGGTTTCTTGTGTGATTTCCTTGTGTGCGATTGCTCTCTTTGGCGAAGATAATCTTGAATGTACACTAACACGAAGCAATATTATGGAAAATAAACAATTACAAATGGTTTCTATATTGCTTAGCTATAATATATACTGTACATAGTGCAGGCCCAAGCTCCATACATTCATGAAACATCTTCTTTCATATAGTTTGATGCAGTAATAACCAAAATAGAAGTAAACATCGTTCGCGTACAAAAAAATATCTTCTCTTAATACAAAGCTCTGTTTATGCCTACAAGCTCTGATAATCTTATGCCAGGGTTATACTGCGAACAGCCGACCCGATAACACCGTCTGAACACATTTTCTAAAGTTTTAGATGAATTGAAGCGTGTATAACATAACATATAACACCCAACAGACACATACCTAAATAGTCATGAGGGCCTAGCCAAACGGCATTCGCTTCGAAGCAATTCCATTTCTACAGTCGTAATTCAATACAATAGACCACGTGACATATCGATAGCTTATGTCAATCCCATACATTTTGGACTTTTCTACTGGCGTCATCGGTATTAGAATGTTACTTTGTCTACGGCCTCTGGTCCCGTATTCTCGAATAAATCTCGTTTCCGTGATGACGTTACATCTCGTATGACGCCCATACAAAATTATGGCTATCATTCGAGATTTGACATCATCACATATACGAGATTTTTCCGAGAATCACCCCGCGATCCTACACTATAGGATTCCCTGTGTCGTGGGTATCAGGAACTACGAGTAGGTATCATGGCAAAGTTTTGTATTGCATAATAATGAACACCCAATAACACATCGTGCGTCGGTAACAAGTATGCAAGCATCTATAGAAACTAATACTTGAACATAATCGGAACGTCGGGTGTTCACAGCAGGTCCCCCTAAGCATCCTTAGCGTTACTTAGATCGTGATTAATCCCAGTGACTTGATAAAGTGCAAGATGAGTTTTACAATATCAGTCTTCAAAGTAATTGAATACGATTTTTTTTAATAACTCCGTGCGATGTCTGAAAAGCTCCGTTTATAGACATTGGAAAAAACTATGTAGTACAGAATTTTAGTACTATTGCGGTGAAAAGAAAAAACTTTTACAATATCTGGGCTTCAATATATTTTCATGAAAACCTCTGCCCCCCTTTTTGGGGGTGTATTTACGTACACCCCCGGCCATTTGTCTAATCTTATAGATCTCTCTCCATCCAAAGTTTATCTGGAAGAAACCAACCATTGTACTTTTAATAATATTATTTTTATTATGTCAGGGTGTATAGTAAAGTATTTTCTTTTATATTCTATTCTATTCTGCTTAGTTAGAGGTATATACGTTTTAAAAGCTCTGATCTAGTAAGATTTGGAAAATAGGATTAGTATATAGTAAAAGTAGGTAGGGATTACACATGATAAGGAGATTATCAGTAGGTACTTATGTAGGTTCGTGATTGATCCCGATGAAGTGGGAAGGGGGGTAGGGGAGGGGGGTGCCGAGCTGGGCGCAGTGACCGCTGCAGCCAGGTGCAAGCGGCCATCGACACCATAAAATTAATAACCCGTCGAGCCTCCTAACCAATGCACTCCGCCCCATTCATGTGTAAAGCTGGTTCTTACCGAATATCGGCGCTTACCGGCACGACGTTTCACACAATACATAACTTTTCATTTAAAAAACCGATTTCCGCCATTGTATTCTACTAAATATCTGGAAGATATTTTAATGGTGAAAAACCCAGAGTGGTGAAAGGATTAAATCACCAGATGATACTTTCTGAATGCAAATGCTTGATTTGTTGCTGAAAATACCAAAATCGCTATATGTATCCCTATAATATTTTAGGAGTTCCCTCAATTCCTCATGAATTCCATCATCAGAACTGGATTCTGAAAATAATGGGACCAATCTAGAAGTAATATCTATTCAAATACAAAAAAAATCCAAATCGGTTTATAAACGACGGAGATGTGAGGTAACAAACATAAATAAATAATAGTTTAAAAAAACTAAAAAAATACGCTTTTTATAGAAAATCCAACTATAAAATAGAAACTACTATAAATTAGAAAATAAATTTTTAAAAATTTGAATTAAGAATAGTGTAAATAAGAAAAAAATATTTTTTATTGTAAAAAAAGCGTGGGGTGCATGGTGTCAATAGTTATAAATATTTTATTGACAGAAAATATTTGATTGAGTAGAAGGATTATCATTTTGATAATATCTTAAAAAACACCCCTCGCTTTCTTACAATAAAAAATAATTATTTTCTTATTTACACTATTCTTAATTCAAATTTTTAAAAATTTATTTTCTATTTTTTAGTTGGATTTTCTATAAAAAGCGTATTTTTTTAGTTTTTTTAAACTATTATTTATTTTTAATTTTTTGGTCGAATTTTTTATAAAAGCGTATTTTTTAGTTTTTTTAAACTACTATTTATTTTTCATTTTTTAGTGATTATTTAAAGTGGAAATCTTGTTAAAGGAAGGTGCAGATGTTGAAGCGCTGAATGAATAAGGATGATGAGACACCGCTTCATGATGCTATTAACAACGGACGTGTCGAAGTTGTTGAACTTCTTGTTCAACATGGTGCGGATGCTAATTTAGTTGGTCCAAAATGGGAAAATGGGTTCACTCCATTTCACTAAAATATTTTGAATATCGATAAAGAAATTACAGGGACTAATATTAATACTGACACCTGGATGTCACTAATTCATTACGCTGCTTCGAAAGGTAGTAGTGAAAAAATCTAAATTTTGCTAGGTAATGGAGTCTACGTTGATACATTAGATCAGAAATGCAGAACTCTAAATATTGCTATCAATGCAAACAATTTACAATCTGCAGAATGTGTTTTAAAATACTGCAGGTTTCATTGAGTGTGGTAGAAATACATCAATAAGCTCTTTTAAATTCGTTCGCTGTATCGTTCGCTTATTCAATCGCTGTACAAATTAATAGCTTATTATTGATTTAAAAATTAAAAATACATTCTAGTATGTAATCTGCCATCGATTTACTAGAACATGACATGACAGATTACTTGACGACTGGACATTGTTTGTAATTATCTATGCTACTTGACATTGACGCAGACCTTCCGGGTCTCAGGAAAACAAAAATCGCTGATCCTGATTATCCTAGTAAGGATAACGGGTCAAAATGTTTAAAATATTGAATTGTCATCGGTCCTTAATAAGTATGCCGAATTTCGAGTTAATCCGACGTTTTGAAGGGGGTAAAAATCATGTTCAAAGATTCCGTTACATACTAACATACGTCTGAAGCTAATAAAAGCGTATTAAAAAAACAACCGAATTGAGAACCTCCTCCGTTTTGTGAAGTCGGTTAAAAACAAGCTTATTTTCAAAGTCGTACTTCGCGTAATTAATTCTGTTGGTTATACCAGAGAGCAGTTCGAGGTATGGTGGACTTGAAAGGGGTCTAGTGACCAATGGTAAAATAACTAGGGTGGTGAAAGGATGAATTGTGCCTCATAGAGGTTTCTTTTATGCACATTTTTGTTCAAAGTCAAAGTAGGATACTAAGTATGATCTCTGTGGTACTAATTGGTACCTATAGTACCTACCAGTGTTACAGGATAATGCCACATTACTGGTTCTTTCTCGGTATAACAAGCGTAGCGTGTGCTGTCTTGCATATTTTTTTTGCTGATGTTTATTTAATTTTGACTACTTTCCTAAGGTTTTTAAGTTCTCATTTACTATGTATCAGCAACTCCTTGCTCCGAGGCACCACACAGGCGCTTCTCACCTAGTGGTAAGACGGATCATTTTTGTAAGCCAAGCCGTGTATGTTGCCTAATTCTTCTAGGCTTGGTCGCGTTGGAACAGGAGTAATTTTAGTTTATAAGACGATTCAAAATGATCCTTGAGATTTCAATGAATAAAATTCTTTTTGACTTTGACTTTGACTTTGGTCATTGCTCGTGAGGTAAGATCTGAAAAGATTTCAAAAAACCACATGACCTTTTCATCTCTTTCTGAGAAATCACGAGTTGTATAGGTGCGACCAACTAACAATATGTGATCCAATGTTGATTGAAATAAATAAAAATTATATTAATAGTGCTTGGTTCCGTGCCAGTAGAGTTTGGAACCTGTTTTATGTGTAAATTGCCTTTGGCATGATGCCCACTTCACATGAGAGCAAACCAAAATGCAAATTTATATTTCCCCAAATCACAGAAGATATGGAATTGTGATCATACAAACAGAAACCACATAAAAGCCTTATATCATCAGCTTCCTTTTGATGTCCAATGCTGAACGAAGCCTCCCCCATGGGGAACACAAAGGGGTGATTATCACCACGCTTGGCAGGCGGATAGGTTATGGCAGATATTTGTGCTGAATACTCAGGTGGATGCTGCTGCCCATCCCCTGGTGAAAGCCTTTAGTCAGCTTGTACGACATCCACGGGATGAGATGGAGGGATCTATACTGAAGACGGACACAACACGGCTTAAAAGCCTAATAGCAAATGCTAAAAGGACATTGACATGATCATATTTTTCTTATTTTCATAAATTACGGTACTGGCAATGGGTACCACCTCATGTCAAACCCAAAAAAAAAAGTAAGGTAATCCCCAGTAGGCAAACTGGTCACCGCCGACTGAGTAAGCAGCGTATCGGTTTCGTACGCCCTTCCATATACTTGAAATGCAGTGTTCACAGTTATCTAGTTTTGCGCTCACTCTACGCTCATTGGGCGGCCGACTCACAGGAAAACCTTTTCCAGTCGGCGGCGAAATGGTTTAGTTTGCCGGCGTAATAAGTGCAGTTTGCTGAACTGAAGATGAAACTGAAGATTCAGTCGGCAGCAGCAGTTCGGAACAGTTTGCTAGCGACGCCGGCAAACTGATCTGAGTGTGCCGGTGACTCGAATTTTAATTCGCCACAAATTTGCGGCTCACTCTGTCGGCGGCGAACAGTTTTGGGGACGAAGCCTAGGACACGTCTTACTAAACATAATAATGTGAAACTGAAAATATATAATTTGAAACTTATCGCTGACACACATTGAAAATACACGTATCTCAAGAATGCACCAATACATCTGATCGACAGGATACGTTATATAGCTTTTCCTGTATGAACAGTCCCCTCTTATAACGTTGGCAATTCCTCGAGCTATGAGTATGTATGGCTTAAAACGTTTTTATGGCACCCAGCTGCAGGTGAATAGAATAACTTAAGAATAGCCCATGAATTCCTTGAGCCTGATAATATCTACTGTACTCATGAAACATTTATGTGTAGATACCTGTTTGATGGTGACAATCTTTTAGTTGGAAGTCGTTGAATGGAGATGGCTCAAGACGGCAGGGCTATTCTTCATCTCGTGTGTTTCTTGAATGTCACTAAATATCATGAAAAAGTCCGTAAATCACCGTTTTTCAGGAGATGCACTGGAATATATATATTGTTTGTTGCTATTATTAATATAAAAGGTATATGTATTTAAGTCATCGATGAGTTTCAATATACATCATTTTGGAAATTGGGGATAAACGACAATTTTTTAAGTCACTCGATCACTTTCCAAAATCGCATCCCTGGTTTGCAACAGGCTTAAATTAGCAATCACGGCAATAATAATAATTATAATAATAATTGTTTATTTCAGGCTAATGTACAATAAATTATACCTAAACAATAAGCCCATAGAAATATATACCTTATAGACTAACATACATATTTTATATCTACAAAACTATCACTTAACATCTTTTGAGGGATTTTGTTTCAAAACCGCTTCCCTATAGTAGTACAGGCAAATTAGCAAAAAGTGTGGACCTTAGTCGTGTAGTCGTGGATTCTTATGGAAACGTTAGATGACACGAAAAGAAGCTTATCCTAAGTTTGCACCGTTTCTGGCGCTTACGGAACCCTTTTAAATATTAGGTACAAACTTAAAAAGGCCATAAATTTTAAAATATAAATAAATAACTTGATGCAAGTTAAATTACGTATAGAGAGACTGTCTTAGTGCATTATGATTTTAATAAAAACCACGTGCATGTAGGGAACACAGTGTTAAACAAATGCATCTTCCGTAAATAAATACCAGTATAAAACTTCCGGCAGATGTAGTACTAATTAAATGAATAAGTTTAAGTCAATTTCCAGAGCTACATCAATTTTCCCCGAAGTAGAGCGACAATAAAATATGGAAAAGTGCCTTTCGTGAGACGCACCAAGGTGCAAACCTGGTAATGTATTTCGATCATTTTTCTGATAAGTCTATCAATTTGCACCGACTACCTTAATTTTCCCGGAGCCGTAATAACCACAAAAAGTTTTTTTTAAATGTTTTTTTTGTATGTTCCGTATGTCGGATTTAAAACATACTTGGTGCGAATGTAGATCATAACGGTTCAAAGTATATGCCAAATTGCACCGACTACTTCTATTTCCCCCATTAAGTTACGGATATTATAAGGTTTTCACCCTATTTCACCCAGTTCCGGAGGGTGAAATTACTGATGCTTATTATTAGAAGTGATTTTTAAGCCATACAAAACAATTAGAAAAGTTTTCATGACTACATCTAATTAGTTCCACACTTGTGCAAAATATCACCTAATTTGACTGTACTATAGCGTCTGTAAGCAATGCCAGCTGGCGAGAAATCCGGATTAAGAAGCACATCCTTGTATTTCGCCTGAACCTGGAGAGCGTAGGACTTGAAGTCAGTGGTCCTATTGTGCAACGCACGATTAACGCCTGTTTCAAACTTGGTAAGATCTTGGTTTTTCTACGGATTTCCTCATTTCGGATTCTATCACGTATTGAAACTCCTAGCATAGCCTCCATACATTTATTCCTATCTCCATAGCGCGCTGCGCGACTTTGAGCTTGTCTATACGGGCAATAGTTAGAGAAACTATGTAAGTCATCACCGGAAACACGCACTGATTATAGACTTTCGTCTTGAAGCTCTGTGGCATCTGTGTCGAGAAGATAGATTTATTAAAAAGCTTCCCATTCGTAACGGTCCTGTTTTCATATTATAGACCAGAGGGCCTAGCCAAACGGCATTCGCTTGGAAGCGATTCCATTTCTACAGCCGTAGTTCAATACAAAAGACCATGTGACATATCGATAGCTAACGTCAATCCCATACATTTTGGACTTTTCTACTGGCGACATCGCTATTAGAATGTTACTTTGTCTACGTCCTCAGGCAATAATAGACGTTTTCGGGAGTAATCTTTTTACACTTTATAAACCTGTATAAACTTTTGTCCGCCCAATAATTGATTTATCATATTTTTGATCCTTTCAACGAATTAGGATTCATTCAGGGTTAATGTTAGATTTGTATTTAATGAGGGTTTTGGGCGGCTGGTCGCACAGACGAGCCGACGCGGACGAGGCCGCAGGCGGCGCGGGCGCAGGCTGGGGGGAGGAGGGAGGACCCGCCGAGACGGTGAGTCTGCTGATAAAGGAGGATTTATCCACTCGATTTAGCATGAAATTGGAACACAAAGTGAATAAAGCCACAAGATTGTAAACATTACGAGGTTCCCTTTTTTAGTGCAGGCATTCGGCTTAGTTACGGTTTTTTTATTGGTCACCGGCCTCCGAGCCTTCTATTTATTACCTTGTTAAACTCTAGTTAACGAACCGATCGCTAAGTAGGTATCTACAGTCCTTGCGATGCACTTAATTGGATATTTATCGCTTTACCCTGGAGCTTAATTGATTCGCGCTGTACGCGACTGTAAACTGGCTTCACAATTTCATTTCAGGTGCCATTCAATTGAATTTAAATAAAAAGGGACGAGTTTTCCTTCTGAGTTAAAATACCAAGAGTTAGTTGGTGTAAAATGTGTAGGTTACGCGTTCCCACGCGGGAGGGTAATGTTGGAACCGAATGAATGACTCACTAATCTCGAAGCTCCATTTCCACAAGTCATAGTGCAATTAATAATGTGCGGCATCCTGTCGAATTATCTCTCCTCGTGGCAGGGGTCCGGCGGCTTTAATTTACCACAATGGAAGTGGGTTCCAAGAAGCGTTCGAAGCGAGTCGGCCCGATTCGAACGAAAACAAACAGAAAATAATTATCATAAAGATGAAGAGCGACCGCTCGGGCCTAATGGGGGCCCACCTGGCAGCAGGGTCCTCCGCCCTCACACGGACCTACGTATCTACACATATAATGTGTAGGTACGCATTCCACAGGCTATAGCTGATTCCCGACGGGTGATAGCCGACTCATCTTCACCGTAAAACTAATAAGGACATGATTGGTTTTTGATTGCCGCTGGTAAAATCCGACGCGGCTGTGGAATAGAAACATTTATTTATAGTTTAACAAATCAAAGCTTGTTTAGACTTTTATGAATTGTTTAGAGGCCAAGTGGGTCCAAGGTTGGCTATCTATAGCTTTTTTTTATTATACTTAGTAAATGGCGGAACTGCAGGGTGATTCTAAAACGTCGGAAACGTTTCCGATCGAGTTAGTTTTTAATTTCGATGTTGTAAGTAACTAAAACAATTTTCTCTAGTAAAACACAGTAAAAAACAATAAATATTGTATATTACTGTGTTTTACTAGAGAAAATTGATAGAAAATTGTTTTAGTTACTCACCACATAGAAATGAAAAACTAACGAATCCGATCGGAAACGTTTCCGACGTTTTAGAATCGTCCTGCTGGTCTGTTTGCCCTGTACCTTTGTTAACCAGTAACCGCAGCCCATAATAAATGCAATACCTCTCAGGTCACATCCACCAAAGATGCGTTCTTGGCATTGCAATGCGCCCGTCATCTTGAGATATAAAGATGAAAAGTCTCATGTTCCTGTAATATCACCGGCACCATACTTCAAACCGGAACATAGCAATGCGAGCACTACTGCTTGGCGGTAGAAATAGGTACCTATGGTCTTAGTACTTCCCCAGCGAACTCTTTCACAAAGAGCTCTACTACAAGATGGGTACCTAAGGCCTAAATCTTACACCCTGGAACTATAGACCAAAGCAGAGGAACCACAGGGACTGTCGACTAATTCCAATCACAGTTTTGTCACTTATATACCTAAGTAGTTAGCGTATGAACGTGTATAAGAAGCCCAGAACAAAACAATAGCTGTACAAATACTGATACTTGCTTTATTTGATTTACCTACAATAATAATAACAGGAATTCTGTACGTACCTATCAGGGTAATTATTCTCAGCGTATAAAAACGTTTTCGTTAGACGCATGTTTTAACATGCATTGTTGATATAAATGTATGTTAATCTAAATATAAGTATCAACTGTAATTATTGTGACATTTTTTAATAAATTTATTTGACCTACAATTAATTATAACCGAAATCTAATAACTTATAATAACATGCGGCGTCCTTATGGATCCACGTACTAACATAAGAGCTATACACTATTAGTGCTATTAGATGTAAGCTTACTATGTAAAAAAATAGCATTGGAACATACACTATTATTATTATTAACACTCGGGCTTTATTACAATTAGGGCAAGATGAAGCTTTTAAAGCTTCGATGATAATACTTCTAATATTTCTACCTACTCTCATATTTCGTAGACGAGTGCTACGGATTGGGTTACGTAAGCATAGGTTACAATAATACGTATTCAAGACATGTTCAAACTTGCGCCTGCAACAGTTTTGTAAAAACAGTAGGTCTTTCATTGTTGTCCAATAATAACCAAAAAATTACACAACTTTTTTTTAAACTTGCACGAACAGCAATAGTCCTTTAAAAATAATCCAGTTACAACAATATAATTTCGGAGGTCTCCTATACAATGTTTTATTCTATTATTGGCTACCTTGCGGTGGATTTTCATTCAAAGTTCCCAGACTGACTTCCCATCAGGAACTTTCAAAAGGTGTTTACTACATTTTGAACCTGTTCAACTCGTCAAGATAACGAAGTACCTAGGAAACTTAGAGTTGCCTACTTCTCAGGATCGATTTACTAATAGTGAATATTTCAGTGTTAAAATTGTTCTTCATCTTGTTATCTTTGTGTAGCATTGTAGGAATCTTAAGAGACAGATAAAACAGAATGAGGCTATCTTTGCGGTACTTTTCTCAACAAAATCCCAATACGCAAGTAAGAAATATTGTTTGCGATGCTTAAGAATTCGACCGATATGTTATCTATAGGTAAGTATGTCAGAGCTTTGTAGATATCTTTGTCGACAATTTGACACTGCCCTACAGCGAACTGAGAAAGCTGAAGATAAAATGCTTTGTTGAATTCCTCGGCTACCTTAGCCGTTTTCAATGGTCGAAATGGTAGTTTTTCGTTTTGTTTTTTCATGGGGTCGGTTTTTGCGAATGCCGGTGGTCCATTAGACTGGAACAATGGACCCCACTCTGCAGCTATTAGCCGTTTTATCTAACTTTGACGCACTTTATGTGAATTTTGTCGGTGTTTGTTTTTAATAGCCCTAATGACTGAGAGCTTTTATTTTTGTCAGTTGACTCATTAACAATGACATGAGGAATATTATTCTGAAATCTTTCTATTACCTATACCTGCTTAAAAGTAGTTTTTAGAAAATGTGTATTATAATATACTTAACTAAGTTAGTATTGCTGCTTAGGTAGTATAAACGCACACGCTTCTATTTTGTGGCTACATCTATACCTACATCTTTAAAAAGCACTATATATTACCATCGTCATTTCAATAACTTTCTTAAACAAACAAAATAAATTAATTTTACAAGTTAATGGAATGCTAGAAGATATAAAAGAGTGTTGAGAATGTTATCAATTTATAGACAATGACGGTTGCGCCCCCTGTCGGCGTCGCTCCAGGTACTACTAAACTAACATGGAAACGGCTTATAATAGACGAACTTATTTACGCCCGCGGCATCTTGTTAGAACAAATGTTCCGTATTTCTATAAATGTGGGTATAATTATCATCATCATCCTGTAGAATTCCACTGCTGGACATAGGCCTCCCCCGTAGAATGCCACGGCGAACGGCCTTGAGCCGCCTCCATCCACCGACTTCCTACTACTTTTATAATGTCTTTAGACCGTCGGGAGGAGGACCTTTTTCTATTGCGTCGTCCGGTTTGTGTGCCACTCGAGAACCTTTATCGACTAATGTGGGGCTCCTGCCTCCTCTTTTCAAGGTTACGCCTGCAGGGCTGTATCAATAATTTTCACTAAAAGAATCACGAGAACATTCTATTCGGTCTTTGTATTCGGTGTATTTATTTTTCTTCACAATGCCAAAGATTATCTATCTAATACAATGACCACAGACTAATAATGGTCTGTGGTTGTTATAGTCTGTATAAACAAAACAGATGGGTTGAGTCTTTTATTCTGAGGGTTGAGTTATCCACAACCAATGTTGCTAGTTCTGCGAGCTAAGTCCTATATATACCAGCACATTGCAACTTCATACTATATTTGTTCAAACTTTAGAATTTAAGAATAGAAAACGACAATTTGCAGAACATGCAAACATTTGTCCTGCAGCGGGAATCAAACCCGCAAATATCGCATCTCTGTCGGCTACTCGCCGCCGCGCGACGAAGGTCATTTTCAAGTCGTGATTATGGCATTCTATGAGGGATGCTTCGTCCAGCAGTGGCTGTCTGACAGCTGATGATGATGATAGATTGAACAAAGGCCTCCCCGTGAAATACTATCCATAATTTCCAGTCCATCCCAAGGTTGTCTGGAAGAGATCACTCTCAGCGATAAGACCACCCACTGTACTTCCATACGTATAATTATGATTGTTTTAATGTTTTAATTTTTAATGTGGTGTGCAATAAAGTGTTTTCTATTCTATTCTATTCTACAATGGCGGAATTGCCATAATCATCACGCTATGGCAGGCGGATTGGCGGTCGTAGTATTCATGTTGAGTACTCAGGTAGATGCTGCTACCCCTCCCCTGGTGTACGACGAATTTATGATATCCACGGGAGGAGATGGAGGGGTCTATTCTTAGGCTAGACACGCCACGGCAAACACACCACGGCCACCATTATACGTGTGTACCTAATAAAATCTCATGTAAGTTACTTCTCTGTTTTTGTGTTTTGTAAAATATAAGTAATATTCTGAAGGGGATGTTATGCAATAATTCTCAGTAGCGTAAATACCTACCACAACGAAGCAGCTCAATGGAAATTAAACGCAAAACATTATTATTTACCAAGGTAGGTACTTTCCTTGGAAATTATTTAATCTTGGAGTACGAAAAACACGAACCCGATGTTTGTATTTGTAAACGCGCAAGACGGCAAGCCTTGGGAAGTGCAGCTAATATGTTCCATCTTTAATAAGCAAACTAGGTTTCTACAAGCCAATTTGAACTTTATCTGAAGCTATAAGAAATCAGTTTTCATTAACAATTCATGTTTCAGCCTCTTCCAGAAGTTTTCCTCCCACGCTAATATGAGCTTTGATTAACAGAAGATAAGTCTACATTTTGTTCAGGGGATGATGGTGTGGTTCGGTAGTAAAATATCAAAAAGTGTTTACCCATAAATCACGCTCATTGTTTGAGTAAACTTCTATTTCGATGGTTTTACTGTGAAGCGCGGTTTAGCGCTAACAATCTCGGTATGTAAAGCTGTGTGGATAACTAGACTGTGTGCTTGCTTATCTTAATGTTTGTAAATAAATGGGCGAAATGGAATATTAAACCTACCAAAGAAAGTACACCTATAGATCTAAAGACCTGGTTACACAGTGCTAGCTACTGTCTGGCAGTGCCATCGGTAACTTGTATGTCAGTAGCTCAACTTGCCTCGGCCGGTCACATAATGAGAGTAGAGTAGTATTGCGAGTAACCGAGTACAAGATCCCGTGAACTTTGTTGTTACTAATAGATCTGTTAAGTTTTTAGGCCTAACCACCTACCTGCTTAGTTACTGACGGTCAGTCACTTTGAAAGCAAACTTAATTACTTTTTCTAAGTGTTAAGTACACTACCTATGCTTTTGCTTTAGTAAAACTCTCAACAACTTAACTATCATTATTTACAAATTAGGGTAGGTAATCTTTTATTGGCCTTATGTTTGTCACACTTTTTTTTTGCCTAGATTATAAGAAAACGCTGTTGATTACCAATAAACAAGTAAACAGGCAGACGCAGAGCTCTAGTGCAAATTGTACAAATGTGACGTGCGGAAAAGGCGAGTGGTAAACAGAAAATATTGTATTAACTCGGATTGGACCGACACGCATAGGACAATAACTCGTATAATCGGCCACAGCACGGTGCCAATAGCTGTACTGCAGTGACTAATCACTGATCACGGCTAGCTCGCATGCCGGCTCACACTGTGTATCCTAGGCGTTACGTATATCTCTGTATGCCCCTACCCTAGTCATATTTCTAACTGCATACATACACACAACTATTTATTATAACTGCAAAGAACCCTAATGAAAGTAGGTAGGGTTATGTCGTCTTAGTTATATATAATTAACTCTTATGTTATGCTCTCTTTACCAAGCGATGGGCAGCAGCATCCACCTGAGTACTACACCAAACTACGATCACCAATTCGTCTGCCAAGCGTTGTGATTATGGTAAATCCCCTCGTCTGAGGCCTCGTTCAGCAGTGGATGTAAACAGGCTGGTGATGATAATGATGTTCAACTGCTGTTTAGTTAGGCACTACCCGTTTTCATATGGTTTTGTGCCCACCCGCAGTTTTGCGATTTTATTTTATTTATTTATAAAATAATTTATTTGCTGTGATTGTGGTTGTGGCACGTCTAAACAGTCCCTAAGCCGTAGGTTATTTGTTTTTTGTTTAACAGGATACATTCACTGGCTCAATGCGTCGCTCGTAGCTCCACCTACAGGGGAAACATTAGTTATCCAAGCCTGTTCTATAATTAAAAGTTAGTTTAGTTAATTGACGAGAAGTTTTGTACTGCAAGTTTCCTTTTTACAGACTTCAAAAAAATAGGAGGTTCTCTTTTTTACCCCCTTAATCATAATCATTTTATATACCTATTTTAGTTAAAATTATGGTAAAATAGCTTTTGTTTTGTTCTCTCTGATGTAAAATGACATACGCCAAAACAAGACAAAAGCTATTTTAGGTATCAAAGGTTTATAAAATGATTATGAATAAGGAAGAAATATATGCATGGTATGGTAACCCTGTCGGTAGGCACAGCTCCGCCACCTATCGGGGCAGCGCGTGAACGGCGTCGTGGCCGACGCAGCCTGCGCGGTTCCGATACTAAATTGTCTCTGGTTCTCTTTCTCTTGTTCGACCTTTTGTGAGAGGTTCAATGGCGCTCGCTCCTTGTGCTGTTACATCTACCTGATTTTAAGAACTTGTTTACAATCTTAACTTGTGTAACCTAATAAACGATTACGGAAATAAATAGTGTCTTATCTCATGTTCTATAATGGTAACATTAACACTTAAAAGCAGAAATCTGTATTGCTATGCAAACAAAATAAAACAAATATTATCGTAGATCGCATAAAAATTATGAAAAACGATGAACTGCCACGCGATATATTTTTTTATTTTTATTTTATGGGACGCGTGAATGTCAAAATATTTGAAAATGAGCCTAGTGCATAATGCGATGGGGGTTAAAGTTAAAATAACAACCACACTTTACACGTAGGGGAGATACCCCGAAAACATTACTTCGGAGTTTTTATTTCATAACTTTGTAGGCGTCTCTAGTTTGTATCACCTTGCAAAATTTCAGCATGATAGCACTTTCCCCCATTTTATTCAATGGGGGAGGCCTCCTCCAGCAGGGATTGTAAACAGGCTGGTGGTGATGATGATGATGATGAAGTGTTATTTGGGCATGAACCCTATGTAAATCATAAAAATGAAAAAAAAACCTAATCCCTTGGTTGGAGAACTTTTGTACGGGAATCACAAGAATTCTCCAACCAAGGAAAAACTCGATAGCGCTCTCTAACCTACTAGTAGCGACATCTAGTTTTGACTATAGTAAACTTCAGAACCCTAAAATATGCGTGGTTTGAGAAGAGACGCATATGGGCGTATGGACGAAAAGTACTAGGAGTTAGGCTACACAATTTTAGGTGCTATGATGATTTTAGATATAAAATTCGATAATTTTCCTGAAAATTTGAGTTATAAATAAATGCTGGACATTTCACACAATATTATCTAGCCCCAAGCTAAGCAGAGCTTGTGTTATGGATACTAGGATAACTGAAATATATACTTAATACAATACATTACATTGATTGATATATTTTGTCATACATAGAAAATACCCAGAACACCCTCAACAAATATCTGCAGATCGTACAAATATTTGTTCCGAGGCAGGAATTGAACCCGCAACCTCCTGCATCGCAGGTGAACCTTCGACCGCCGCGCCAGAGGTCTTCAGATCTGACACCTCTGAAAAAAGTTAAAAGTAGCCAAAAATCTGTACGCCCCTATGGTTTGATGCCCTCAATATGTACCTAGTTATTTTGTGAACGTAACTTTTTAAATAAAACCCTTGAAATATTTAATACACATAACTTTATTTCAACTATTATTTTATGACTAAGACTTTAAAAACTTTCATCTAATAAGAATTCCCGCACTGATTTGTTGTACCGCTCTGGTAGAGACTGCGCCATTTCAGAGCGCGTCAGCCAAGTCGAATTGCTTTTCGTGACTTTACCGCTTTTATAGTTCGCATAGTAAAAGAACACCTAAAAGAAAAAAAAACATTTATTTTCGACGAAGACAAGCCTGGGACACACAGACAATAGTAGATTGTTATACAAGGGGCTAAAATGACCCATTATATACGAGGTAGTTTCACTCCCGAGCTTTAACGAGGGAGTAAATAGAAACCGAGTGGAAGAAATGCTATTTTTTCTTCGCTCTAGTATGCCACAATGACTTTCTTTCAGAGCAAGAGGAGTGAAAACATTATTATTATTATTATTATTATTATTATTATTATTATTATTATTATTATTATTATTATTATTATTATTATTATTATTATTATTATTATTACATCAGGAGCAACCATAGGACGAGGCCTCCTATAGAATGTAATGAAGGCAGGCGGATTGGGAATCGCGGTACTCAGATAGATGCTGCTGCCCATCCCCTGGTGTAATACCTTGGTCGGCTTTTAAGATATCATTATTGTTAGTAGTAGAACTTCTTCTGAAAGAGTTCTTCCGGGGAAGTACTACCAACGTACCTATTTCTACCGCCAAGCAGCAGTGTTTGCATTGCTGTGTTTCGGTTTGAAGGGTACGGGTGCCGGTGAAATTACAGGCACATGAGACTTTTCATCTTTATGTCTCAGGGTCGACAGCGGGCGTGTGATGCCTCTGGGTGTTGCAGGCGTCCATAGGCTACAGTAACTACTTTCTATGAGGTGCAATGGGTCGTAAGCTTGTATACTTGCCTAGTAGTCAATAGTAGTATACTTAAAACTCAGACTTCGGTCTCTAGGCCCGGTGACGCGTAATTTTTTGCAGAAACGCATTTTTTCTGTCAAATGTGTACAGTGTGATATATTTATGTGTACGTAAGGGCGCTGCCACACGGGCGTTGCATCTGCGCTGCGTCGTCGTCGCAACGCAAGGATTTCAACGCAGTGAATGCCACACGAGCGCTGCGTCGGCGCTGCGTCAACGCAGCTATGCTATGCTTCGATATTCAAAAATTCAAAAATTCAAATTGTTTATTTCAAAATTAATTATGGTTACATGGGTTGGGATCTCTTCTTTTAAGTTAGAAAAACCTGTATTAGAAGAGTCCCCTCTTTTCCGTGGTTCAAAAATTGTTTAAACTTAAAACTCGTAATCCAAATAGATATTAACATGTATATATACTATATGACTGCCTGTATATAACATGTATACATATGATATGCTATTAAATACTGCGCTACCGCTCCGACGTTTCAACGCAGCTCCTTTCCCCACCTCGTCTCCCAAGCCCCTTCTCCGTCGAACGCATCGGCAACGCCCGTGTGGCATGTCGTTGAGATTTGTATGTAGAACTACGGAGCGTCACCGCTCCGTCGTCGTAGCGCTGACGCAACGCAGCGACAAGCTCGTGTGGCATCGCCCTAACGCGACGAAAGATCGGCGACCTAAATTCATGTTCACGTCGCCGACGTGTACGACGTGTTGGGCCCTAAGAGCCTGAATGTTAAATCTATTTTTCATCCCATCTATTCGAAAAGGACGACTTGGTTCGCCTTTAAGTGCACCAAAGGTGGTGTTTTCTGTATGAAGCTTCTATAAGTGCGCCGCAATTATCTTTGCCGCGCCCTTTTTAAATTTGGAACATATCGAACTCAAATAAGTGCGCCGCAATTATCTTTTACGCCCACTTTTTGAATTTGGAACATCTTGAAAAGAATCAAACACAAATAAGTGCGCCGCAATTATCTTTGCCGCGCCCTTTTTAAATTTGGATCATCTTAGTGTTCAGCGCCAAAGAAGGCGAACGCAAATATAGTTTAAATAAATACTGGCTGGTACGACGGCCCATAGTCGCGCCAGCGCCACCGGCTGAATAAAAAAAAACAAATTAGAAACGCGCGAACTACGGCCCGCGATTTCGTCATTTTTAACCGACTTTACAAAAAGGAGGAGGTTCTCAATTCGGTTTTTTTTTTAATGTTTGTTACCTGATATCTCCGACGTTTATGAACCGATTTGGAAAATTCTTTTTTATTTGAATAGATATACTTCCAGATTGGTCCCATTTTTTTCAGAATCCAGTTCTGATGATGGAATCCATGAGGAATTGAGGGAACTCCTCAAATATTATAGGCATACATAATATTTTGATATTTTCAGCAACAAACCAAGCATTTGCATTCAGAAAGTATCATAATCCTTTCACCACTATGGTTCTTTCATCCAAATATTTAGTCGAATACAATGGCGGAAGTCTGTTTTTTAAATGATAAGTTATTCATCGATTATTAGAAATTCATGGTTTTGTTTTGAAATAAAATATGAGGCGCCTTTTATTTTCTCATAGTGGGTGATGAAAAGTAGAGTGTAACACTCGGGCGCAAAATATATTTTTGGCTCGGGCGACGTACTTTGAATCCCTCGCTACGTTCGGGATTCTACTAAAGAATCCCTCGCTATGCTCGGGATTCTACTCTAGAATCCCTCACTTCACTCTGGAATCAAAAAAGCGCCCTCGCCGTAAAAATATTATTTTGCTCCCTTATGATACAATCTACTATTTTTAACCACGACTATTCTCTTTTCGCATAGGTTTTAGGATCTAATGCGGTGTTACCTTAGCGCCGACCTTCCCGTCTATTTCGGAGGGGTACTTGTACTTGTAGAACCCGCAGGGCGCATTCGACAAAAATGTTACTTTCAACTCCGGCCCGCATTGCTCGTGGACCACCCTTTCAGCAGTCTGTAAGCAATGTTACTCATTAAAATATATAAATAAATAAGTAATAATAAATGCTGGACATTTCACACAACATTATCTAGCCCCAAGCTAAGCAGAGCTTGTGTTATGGGTACTAGAATAACTGATATACTTAATACAATACATTACATAGATAGATATTTTTTATTATACATAGAAAATACCCAGAACACCCTGAACAAATATCTGCAGATTGTACAATTATTTATTCCGAGGCGGGAATCGAACCCGCAACCTCCTGCGTCGCAGGCGAACCTTCGCCCGCCGCGCCACAGAGGTCGTCATATAATAATTGATAGATAGATAAACTCTTTATTGCACACCAAATAAAAATACAAAAGCAAAGGAAAATGTACGGTCTTGTCGCTAAAAGCGATCTCTTCCAGACAACCTTTGGATGGACAGGATAGAACAAAATCAAAAGACGGAAGTGTTCAATTAAAACATAACTATATACATCTACCTTACTATACCTATACTAAATGTCTACTTGATAACTGTTGGTTTGTTCTATTAATTATAATGTAAATCCGTTATTGGCTGTCGGTTTGGAACATTACTTTAATATCTTATTTCTAAGAGATGTGGATTTTGTTGTGTAATAAATAAAAATAAAAATAAAAACTAGAGTATTAGTACCATAGTCGAAGTATTAGTACTGTATCTAATACTACGACTATAGTGGTTCGCAACTACAACTACTGGTCATGTTTTGTACTCTTCCATTACACTGCCTACTATAATCAACACCATCATCAGCCTTTAGACGTCCACAAGTGGATGTGGCCTCCTCCATAGGATGCAATGGGGGGATTTGGCATAATCAAGAAATAATAATAATAATTTAATCACCACCCTTGGCAGGGGGATTCGTGATTGCAGTATTGGTGTCGAGTACTCAGGTGGATGCTGCTGCCCATCTTCTGGTGTAATCCCCTGCCAATACCAATCCGCCTGCCAAGCGCAAATCCCTCCATTGTATTCAAGGGAGGATCCTTCGTTCAGCAGTAGACATAAACAGGCTGGTGATGATGAATATTTACCTGTCTCAATGTCTCTCCTTCCTTCCACTTTCCCTGAGGAAGTAAAGCCTTCACATCCTTGCCGAGCTCCTGTTGTGTTAGCAAGATCAAATGCCTCTGTAATGCTCTCTCTAAGGATGACTTGTCTGTCTTTTTATCTGCTTCTGAAAATTACAAAAAATTACTATAACAAGAAGCTAAATCAATACATATAAAATCGTGACTAACTAAACGACCAACTATCCGACAGATTACTATTCAAACACTCAATTGCGCCAAGAAAGACCTCAGAAGAGTGGGGTACAACATGACATGTGATGTGGCATCATGACTCTTATTAAATAAATAATGCTGGACATTTCACACAACATTATCTAGCCCCAAGCTAAGCAGAGCTTGTGTTATGGCAACTAGATAACTGATATACGTAGTATAATAACATTACATAGATAGATATTTTTATTATACATAGAAAATACCCAGAACACCCGGAACAATTATCTGCAGATCGCACAAATATTTGTTCCGAGGCGGGGATCGAACCCGCAACCTCCTGCGTCGTAGGCGAACCTTCGCCCGCCGCGCCACAGTGGTCGTCACATTAAGTTATTAGTCATTACGTTAAAAGTCAAGTCAAAAAGAATTTTATTCATTGAAATCACAAGGATCATTTTGAATCGTCTTATAAACTAAAATTACTCCTGTTCCAACACGATCAAGCCTAGAAGAATCAGGCAACAAACAAGGCTTGGCTTACATAAATGGTCCGTCTTACCACTAGGTGAGAAACACCTGTGTGGTGCCTCAAGGGTGCCTGGGAGCAAGGAGTTGCTGATACATAGTAAATGAGAACTTAAAAACCTTAGGAAGGTAGTCAAAATTAAATACAATTGATACAGATGATAAACAATATTGATACAGTGTGTAATAAACATGAATTAATGCAAATGGGGATAGCTTTTTTCAGCAAGATTTGCGGAGACCCGCTCATAGTGAAATAAATATAATTACCAGTTACAATATCAGCATACTTAAACTTGGCCACCTCTTCATTGGCCGCGTCTAGAAAGTCTTGTGCTGTTATTTTACTCGCTGCGTCCATGTCAACATCTGCTGAATCCTTCTTCAATAATTCTGCCCGAATCCTAGATAAAAAATCCACAGTTAAAAATCATAAGTTAACATTTTTATTTACAGAAATAATAATACAACTATTTAAATGAATAAAAAATTTAAAATACAAATTAAACAGTTAAGCTATTTGAAGCAATCTAAAGATAGTACAATTGATCCAAATCACTGATGGAAGCATCTCCTAGGTGCTGGCTGCATTAATTAAATAAATAAATAAATGCTATACATTTCACACAACATTATCTAGCCCCAAGCTAAGCAGAGCTTGTGTTATGGGTACAAGATAACTGATATACTTAATACAATACATTACATAGATATATATTTTTATTATGCATAGAAAAATACCCAAAACACCCTGAACATATATCTGCAGATCGTACAAATATTTGTTCTGAGGCAGGAATCGAAACCGCAACCTCCTGCGTCCCATGCAATTACCATGCTGAATGTCAATACTAATACATTAAGCCAGCCTAAGATAAGATAAGCCATAAGAGCCACCGTCTTGGATCACGCGCCGTTTCGGCCAGAAACCCTAAATGAATTTTAAAACAACAAAGAGAATTGGTGGTCCACGGAGCATATGTTAGTTCTTAATAATTTATGGCTTAAAGATACATACTTGTCACTTTCATGTCTCATCTCGTGATCAGACTTTAAACTATTCTCAATTTCAATGGTGCTCAGCAAGTTCTTGTATTTCTGTTGCATCTCGTTGAGGGGAGGTGTGATGACGGGCAAGCGTTCCACACACACCCCGGTTAGAACATCCCATGCTAAACTGGTACTAAGACCTGGAAAATAAGTTAAGATGTCAAAAGTGAGTTCGAGTTTGTCGCTTTCAGTCAAGATTAGGTAACTCGCTGAACGGATTTGAGTGAAATTTGGAATGGAGATACCCTGAATTAGCACATAGGCTACTTTTTATCATCGTCGTCATCAATTTTCATCATTGTTCCATATAAATCGAGTGTTTTTGTTACAAATTTACAATATCATTGTTTTGTCTAAGTAAGGTTATGTTTATGTATTTACAAAAACACATACCTCTAGTGTAAGTTCTGTAGCAGAGGCTGAGCTCTGCATTTAGCAAAGTTCTGCATAGCATGTCTCAGACCAGTATTATTTCACTGGTTGCTATGTGATATTATTTAATGCAGTGCAGTAGTATCCTTTAGTTTGTGGCTGCAGCTGTGCGGATATTTTTATATTTTATAATTTGTATCTGATCTGCTGACTGAAAGTGAAATATTATTGACATCAGAAATTCAGAAATGACATGACAGTTGACACTGACAGTGACAGACAGACCGGTCTCGTGTGAAATTGAAAGGTTTTTTTATATTTTTAGTCTTACACATACCGAGAATGTCCTCTATTTTGACGTGAAGCTTTCATTACTGGCAATTATTTTTTCCTGTCAAACTCTTTTTCCGGTTCTAGTGTCAAAGAACGTAGGTGAATTTGATTTTGTTCAAGAAAATCCTTAAAAATCTAATGAATTAACTACGGTATCGCTAATCCAGTGACTGTAAATAAAGCTACCTATTGTTTCACAAAAGTTTCACACAATATTTCATATACGTCCATGCTTAAAAACAGTTCAACACAACTTGTCAACTGATGCTCCAAATAGGTTAGAATTCATCGGTTTGTTTCTTTTTAGGCCTAGACATGAAGCAAATTGTTGCTAATCAAAAGGTGAAGATCCCTGATGGGCTCACTGTCCATGTGAAATCCCGTTTGGTGACTGTGAAAGGGCCCCGCGGAGTTTTGAAGAGGAACTTCAAACACTTGGCTGTGGATATTCGCATGGTGAGCCCTCGTCTACTGAAAGTGGAAAAATGGTTCGGTTCCAAGAAGGAACTCGCCGCAGTAAGGACAGTTTGCTCACACGTTGAGAACATGATCAAAGGTACGTTGGTTTGTGTTTGTGACGTGAAAGTGATAAAAACGATTTTTCAGTGGGATTTGGGACTATTATTATTAGTAAAAAGGGCCCTGGGCATTTTAAAAGTCCGTATTTTCCTCCCAGAACTTGTAGTCTATCCTGTTAGCTCATTGTAAACAAAGACCACAAGTCCAAGATAAATCAAACAACCTGTAACTGAATGCAAACTAAAATTTAGTAATTGATTCAAGACTAAAGTCTTGCACAGGACGGCACAGTGAAGTTCAATGAAAAACTGTCAAAAAAATCTACGGTTACAAGTCTATTTAGTTTTGAGTTAAGCTCCGATGTACAGGCCATTCATTGGAAGCTAAAAACATATGATCAATGATTCACACCCAAGTTCATCTTATCAGTTTAGTTTTTAAATTCTGGCCATAAAGTTGGAATGAAGTTCTGTCCTGTCCTGTGAAGTCCTGTCAAAGAAGTAGGTAGATCTTGTTTACGAATCTATAAGATTCCAAGTTTGCCTGAATGTTTGCAACTTATCCTTATACTTATTAACTTCCAAAAGACTGCTTTAAACTATGTAGTGTGCAAGCCACTTATAGTCCAGTATACTAATACTGAGAGCACATTTTGATAGTAATTTGTATTCCCCTCTGTTTATCTCCGGGACTTTGGTGCAGGGATCGGGACTGGTAAAAATGTTAACGTTAGTTATGTTAGTGTTAATGTTATTCTATAATGTTAAATTACCGATGTTGTAACCGTTATAATTAACGTTAATTTTAACAATAACTACAAGTCCCTACTCACTTTCTAGAAAGAGATGAAGTGAGAGAGTCCCTACTAGGGACCCTACAGTTACAGTTAGTGCTACTTTAGGTTATATGGTTTCACTTGTGACTGGCAAGGCAACTTCACCTAATTAACGTTATAGGTAACCATTTTAAACACCTTTACAAGTATCAATACTTTTTAACGCTATTTAAAAAAATTGTGGTAATATGTAGCTAACATAACATTAACAAATTGTTTTGGTACTTTTTATGCTAAATTCAAAGTAAAGGTATCTGTCCCTGCTTTGGTGATGCCAGGAACGAGGAGGGAGAGGCTCTAACTTCCCATACACTCTGATCAACAGTTGACAACGGTCATAAACAATGAGGTAGCATGGTTGACTATGTGTGTATAGAGGCAATAGATTTGACCCCTTTCAAATCATAGGACTCTATTCACACAACTACTAAGCAGAAATATCCTAAAGGCTAATTCTCTTAATTTTTTAAAACCACTGAATATTTACTGTGTCAAGACTGAATTGAGAATTAACCGAAAAAGGTATTCTGCTCTCTCTTACATTTAGTATATTTTCAATCAACTTTCAAACTCAATTTTTGACCTAACCAGACCACCCGGTGGTTTGTGAAAGTGGTCTATTTGGCGCTAAATTCATGGTATAGTGTTTTATGGGGTTGGAAAAAGTGAATAGTAATGCGTCTGTAAAGCTTAAATTCTAGCAAACATTTCTTGGAAAAGGTTAGCCCACCTGATGTTATGGTGGCACTTCACTTGGTGTATTTGTGTAAATGTTTGTATTATTTTGCCAAGGCAAACAACATTGTGTTCTGATGGAGTCATGGTTGATTTTGCCTTGGATAAATAACGCAAACATTTGCGAATATATACCAAGTGAAGTTGCACCTTTAAATGGTAACCCCAGCCCATTACAAATGTACTGTGTGTGTGTGTGTGTGTAGTGTTTTACTCTTAGGTAACATCCACTAAAAAAGGATTTATAACTTTCCATATAAATATTTACTTTTCCTCATTGTGTTTTCAGTAGGGAATACAATTTATGACATTTTAAGACATAGACAATAGACTGATACATGATGCAAACTATTTTTTGCTATCATATCCTTGAATATGGAGCTCGACTCAATCCCTAGGTTAGCCTTTAATGATTGAAAATGTACAGTATTTCAAAATATTTGTTGCTTTGTTCCAGGAGTTACAAAGGGATTCCAATACAAAATGCGTGCTGTATATGCCCATTTCCCCATCAACTGTGTCACCACCGAGGCAAACTCTATCATCGAAATCCGTAACTTCCTTGGTGAGAAGTACATCAGGAGGGTAAAGATGGCACCCGGTGTGACCGTTGTCAATTCCCCGAAGCAAAAAGATGAGCTGATCATTGAAGGAAACTCCTTGGAAGATGTTTCGAGCTCAGCCGCCCTTATCCAGCAGTCAACAACAGTAAAAAACAAGGATATCAGAAAGTTCTTGGATGGTCTTTACGTGTCTGAGAAAACGACTGTTGTACTTGATGAGATATAAGAACATTAAATAAGTTTACTGACATTTTTGGTTTGTTATTTGAGCATTATTACCTTCAGGAGTTCCAATTTATAAATCATAAACTGGAAGGTTAGGTGCCTGGTTGATGATTCCTTTCAGCCTCGGCCAACGGCTTCTAAGAGAAAATCGCCCCTAAAGAAAATCCCCATATTCACAGTTCGCCGCTTAACTCTTAACAGGAACAGGATTTTCTTTAGGGGTGATTTTTAGGGTTCCGTACCCTTATAAGTTTAAGGGTAAAACCAGAGACTAGAAATACTTAGACTGTCATTTGCAGTACAAAAAATCGTAACTCGCAAAAAGCTCAAAATTTCGTAATATTCTAAGATGGCGCTGACTCATAGCCTGAGAAATTTCATATCTGCAATTTAAACCAATAAATTAAAGACAACTCCTCAGTAAAATGCTTCAAAAATTATCTAGTATTTTTAAAAATGCACAATTGTTCACAAAATTCGCTTTAATGATTTTTATTTCTAATCGATAATTTACCACCATTCATGTGCTTTATGGTAGATTGCGTGGTGATAGCATGAAAGGTAGCCAACAAAGAAACGCATCGTTTCTTTACTAGATGGCGCTTAAAATAAATATTAGTAGCCGGTTTTTTTTTTACCTTCAAACTCTTCTAAATTGCGGGTTTATAGGAAAAAAACAATATTTTTTCTGAATAAATACACAAAATATTGGTCGGTACACAAATTGTCGGTGCCCGGCTGATTAAAACTCCGTATTTATTAGAACGCTAACTAGAATAATTAGATTTTTACTGGTTCTAGGGCATACAGATTTCCTGACTATGTTTTCATTCACAGGTGGAGCACATTAATTTTTCCAGAATATAAATCCTTTTGAGCATGGCCAGAATTCAAACTCACGACCTTCAGAATTAAAGTAGGGATACATCCCACAAGACGAACTCGGCTCCCTGATAACAACCCAACAGTTACATACATAGTCCTGACTCACACTAGGATTCCCTGTATCGTGGGTCATCAAGGAACTAAAAGTACCATGGTACTACATCACGCAGACCAGGAACAAATATTTGCAGATCATACAAACATTTGTCCCGCAGCGGGAATCGAACCCGCAACCTCTCTGCTGGCTGCTCGCCCGCCGCGCCACAGAGGTTGGTGGTAATGCTGTTATTTAAGCGGGTTAACTTATGCAAAATTAAAAAACAACATTCAATGTGAATTTAATTTCAATCAAATATCCTATGTTATATTTTAAACAGGTACTTACTATCTTTAATATACAGGTATTATGTATATTTATAAATATAATCTAAATACTGTGCTCGAAACTCCTGGCTAAGAACATATTTCTAGGTAGTACCTGTGCATTTGCATTCCGAATTTCCGACAAACAAACATACTCGCGCATCTACGTATAGGTGATAATGATTTGATTACAATACGAATAAATATCAATTGATTTAATCATTATTAATAAAGGGTTTTTCGTTTCCTTTAAAAATCCTATTTTGATGGAAATTTACTTGTTCTGGCAACACTGTTAAAAATTACAAAACAAGCAAAAATATACTAATGTTTAGATGTGAAGTCGAGAACGAAGAGCGGCAACGTAGCATTTCTGCAAATACAAGCTGGCAACGCAGCATTATATTTTAGCACAATCTGAAATAGCGCCATCTACCTATTTTTTTCGTATCACTAAGAATGGCAGTAAGCTATTAGAGGTTCAGATAAATAAGTGACGATTCTAAATAATCGATTTGAAACACTTAGCGACATCTCGCGTCGTAGCAGGTAATTAAATTTCGAGTTACGATTTCTTGTAGGTCATTGTTAGTCTATAGTATTTCTAGTCTCTGCTATTACTAAAGCTTCGCTGTCCGTTCGTCTGTCTCATGCTGTATCTCATGAACCGTGATAGACAGCTGAAATTTTCACAGATGATGTTTTTCTGTTGCCGCTATAACAACAAATGCAAATGTTCCCACAGTGCAGCGCGGCGCTCAGTGGGCGCGTTGGAATTGGCGCTGCGCGACTCCAACGTCAGCTGATCGACGCGCTGCGCTAATATTTCTTAGGCGGTTTTCATTGCTTTTTTTTGACGCTTTTATTTATAAACGTGTTTTTACTGATGGAAACTAGGTATGTGTGTTCTTTTTATTGATATCTAAAAGAAAACACGAAAAAAGAGGCCCAAAAGTGAACATTTTTTTTTCAGCTTAAATATTTTCAGAATCCTGGTCTGAGTGCACTATTTCAGTTTTCGGGAGTAGTCTTTTTCGTTCGCGACCCACCTTTACACTGAGCCTTCACACCACTGTGAAGGAGGGGAAATTAATTTCCCCGCCTTCACACTGTCATATTTTCAAATTTTAGTGTGAAGGTGGGTCACAACCACGTTCAACAGTGTTAACGTTGGGAATAACAAAAAGGAGACTAAAACATTCCTTTGTTACCCACCTTACTACCATAGTGTTACGGAAACGGGTTCTGGGATAAAAATCAAACGCTGCTGTGGCTTCTGAAACGTGCCTTTATTCACGAGACACAGAGCACTTTACATGCACTGCAATGCAAGGACACTAACGCAGCTTTTCTAAAAAATGCCCAATGCTTATTTCATTGGCATTGGGCATTAATAATGATGTTGTCACGAAGTATTAAATTTGATGTTCTCGTGTAAGTTAATTTCGCGACCCACCTTCACACTTAGCCTTTTCCCGTCATTCACACTGAGTTCCCCTCCTTAACACTAGTATGAAGGCCGGGATTTCTTTCACACTGGTGTTAAGGCGGGGAATTTAATTTCCCTAACTGGTGTGAAGGTGGGTCGCGAATGGTCTTTTTACACCCGTTATATGGTCAGACATTTTTAACGTCGCAGGATTGATGGAGGTGGCTCATTAGTCAAGACCATTCGTCGTGGCATTCTAGGGCCTATGTCCTGCAGTGACCTTCTATAGGCTGATGATGATGATGATTAGACATGATTTCTGTTTAAAAACTAGCCTAGGTGAAGAATTTGCCACTCACGTTGTTCTCAATAATTATTTTACTGATGAATTTCGACATAATTTTCTTTTTATGTTTTTGGTGGGCTAACCTGACCGATCTGTGAAGAAGGAAAGTAGGACCTTTGTAAAGCGAAAAAAAAAGGTAAGTTAATTAAGCTGAAAAGCCTCAGAATAAATTCTGAGTGAAAAGCACACAATCCTTGCCAACAATTTGCTGTCACGAAATTGAAGTTATCAATGTCAACAACAGATTGTTTTGACATTCCTATCTAATTGTCAAACAAATCTCAGAACCAAATCAAAACACCAAGGTCATGGATTGACAAAAATGTGAAAAACATTAGTAAATATTCCTCAAAAGTGCGCAAATATCCTTAAACATATGTCCGCATTCATATAAACATTCAAAATGTACACCAGAATAAAGTTAGGGTGTGTATACATTGTAAATAACGCATTACAAATTGGTACCATTTTGTTTATCACCATCGATACGCTGTAAGGCTGAAAAACGTGTGAACTCACATCTGCATTAACCATAATCGTTGTTCTATACAAACACTACAATTTGGTTAACAAACTCACACAGTCTCATACAATTTACAGGTGCAGTTGCCGTTCTGGAGTACTTTGTATTAGCCAAACCACACGCAGGTCCACGCAAGCGGATTGGTAATTGCAGTATTGGTGTTGAGTGCTCAGATGGATGCTGTAGCCCATCCCCTGGTGTAATCCCTTAGTAATAGCATTTTTATTTTGCAAAAGAGAGCTGTTAGAGGTATTTATAGACTTGGACCGAGAGATAGCCTCACATTTATATAAATATATTACATGCTAGAAAACATTTAAGTAAGTACACTAGACACTGTGATGTTCACAGCTTTGACACACGAAGTAAACATAAGCTTATGTTGCCAAAGTCAAGACTATCAAAAGTCAATAAATCTTTTTTAATGAACTGTGTTAGATTTTACAATGTGTTACCAGCCAGTATTACTAGATTAAGCGAGAGAAATTTCAAAAATACAATTAAAAAGCAACTGACATTAAAAGCATATTATGGCATAAATGAATTTATGACCGACCACAAAGCGTTGGTATTAATATATAAAAATTTTTTTTTCTTTTTTTTATGATATTATGTTTCGGTTTTGTATGTTTATTCACTTGTCTATTATTGTAAACTGTAAACGACTTCTTGTACCTATTGACTTTCCTAAGTGCATGTAATACGTGCCTATTGAGAAAATAAATAATTTAAATTTGAATTTGAGTCGGCTTTTATGACATCCATGGGAGGAGACGGAAGGGTCTATTCTTAGGCGAGACACACCACAGCCTTTTCCATTATAGTAGGTGCATCCTAACAAAAGTTTTACTAGGTCTATTTATTTTGCAGAAAATCAATGAAAATTCCCTACAACAATTAAGCGCACTTTTAGAGGCCCAGCAGTCTAGTCAAAGATTGGCTCTCCCGCCCCTATCATTCTACCTGCGGCAAAAAGATATGCCTGAAGGTAAGAAAATGTTTTTGAGCAAAAAAAATTTCATGTAAGTAAGTCAATATTATGGTTGGTGGCTGCTATATTTGTTCTTTTATGCTTCATATACTTTATGACACAGTTTCGGTGCTTGAAGTAAATAAATAATCCCACCTAGTATATATATATCCCGTGACATAACCAAAATAAACATTAGTAATAATATTCAAACATCTACACTACAACACTACCAATCCAAAATCTCACCTACCTACCTAATGTGTTTTATGTTACAGGAGAATTTAAACTAGTTAAAATGCAGTTAAACGGGAGTAATGTAAGAGAAACAGTGATCAAACTGCTACATGCCTGTGAAATGCCAACAAATTATGTAGACAAAATACCACCTAGTCAACCCAAACCTGATTTTAGGTAAGTTTTTTACTTTAGATAGGAAAATTAATTTTAAAACAAGCTTCTAACCTTGAGATAATTGGCATGGCTAAAACTATTTCTAACCTATGTCACTAATCGTTGGCTAGTCTAAAACATAGATCAAAGATGTCAAACATGCGGCCCTTTACAGCTTTGACTGCGGCCCGATTCCATTTTAAGAACATATAGTATAACGTATTTCCTGACATTTTCTATTAAGTAATAATAATGATATGTCATTATTTAAGCATTACCTACTTAATAGTAAAATGTCAGGAAATATGATATGATATAGGATGGTATGGTCATAACCATCAATTGATCAAAATTATCTTAAAGAATTGTCAATTGATAGTCATTTTACTTGTCAAAAGTTAGTCACCGAGTGACTTTCAGTTAACAGGGCAGGACTACTATACTCTGATTTTTAATTTTAGACAATTTTTGTAAACTAACAAATGTCAAGATATGCCACTGTGTTTATAAGTGTCATGTAAGTGTGTCATATGTGAATTTACACATATGCTACACAATCATGACACTTATACTCACAGTGGCTTAGATTGACATTTATTTGTTTACAAATATTGTCTGAAATTAAAAATCAGGGTATAGGTACCATATCTATGCAATGAGTTTGTTTTCTTTAAAGTTGGGTTTTGCGGCCCACCTATATCATTGGCATGTCTAAAACCATAGATAAACTATATCACTGATCATAAACAAGGCCAAAACCATAGATAAACTTTATCACTGAACATTGCCCTGGGCAACTGTATTACTGTATACTAAATGACATAGTGCCAGGGTGTGTCCAGCATAAGAATATGCCCCTCCTTTTCCTCCTGTGGATTTCATAAAAGCCAACTAAGGGATCACCATCGGTGATGGGACGCAGCATCTATCTGAGTACTTAACACTACTACTGTGATCACCAATCCGCCTGCCCAAGCATGGTGATTATGGCAAATCCACCCATTGTATTCAATGGGGGAGGATTCGTCCAGCAGTGGATATAAACAGGCTGATAAAGAAGAAATGGCATATTTAGTAGGGTAGCAATATAATAGTAGGAAAGTTCTTATTTCAAAACAATTTGCAGATCTGAATTAAACAAAGCTTACCAAAAATACAGTAATGAATTTGATCAAGCAACTCGAATGAAACAAAAAGTTCAAGAAAAGAAAGCTGTTGAAAATGTTGTGTAAGTATTTTACTTTTGATACTACTAACTATATTCCTTTGTATCTATTAATTAATGATTAATCTGTATTTTTTTTATCAGCAACAGATTAATTATTTATCTAGTAAGAAGGCAAAAAGAGATCCAAATGTTCTGGCTATCCCTTCTGGGAAAAAGGTGTAAATGTCAAAGTTTATTTAGTAAAGCTAATAATACTCCACAAGGGGTAGTTAGTACAAATCTTTTTTGACGTGAAATACGATCCCACCAGCATCTATATATCGTGAGGCGAGCTCATCAGCCCCCAGCAACTTCAAAAAATACTTTATGATGACCACAACCACTCTATCAAGAGTGCAACAACTGAGAAGAGAGCACCTATTAGCGATAAATAAAATGTATCATTCTATCTAGGTCAGGTTGTTGTGTTACCATGGTAACTCTTAGTTCCTGTTACTGTTGAACTGTATAGCCGGGTCTGCTGCGTCAAATTTTCTAATAAAACATGTTAGAAAAACATGTTATTAATTGTAAAACACCAAAACATGGCGCAGCAGACCCCGCTTTACACAGAATCCTAGTGTGGGGTCAGGACTATGTATGACTGTTGGGTGTTATGTTATGTTATGTTTATTTCAGAGAATGGATCTATGAGAACAGTGTAATAGCAAAAGATAAATATGAGTCCACGAGTGCAACCAGGGAACAAGTGAAAACTCTAATTGACAATCTCTGCAATACCTATGGTATAAAAGAAGTTGGTAAAATATATTTTTATTTGCTCTTATTGTTATGTTAATGAGCCCTGGTAGTCTCGGCCTAAGAATAAGACTCCTCCAACTCTCCCCCCGTGGATCTAGGGGATGGGCAGCAGTATCCACCTGAGTACTTAACACCAAACTGCGATAACCAATCCGTCTGCCAAGCGTAGTGATTTTACACATTACATTATCAGACAAATTTTTAACAATAAAAAAATGTTTTTTTCCTTATGATACAATCATTCTTATAGGAAACATCAGGACTGGATGTTAATTCTCGTAATTACTTAATGTTAAATTCACTATATAATTTTATCCCAGTCACCTTTCCATAAATTATCAACCTTCTCGCTCAGGGAGGCGTTCGTGAGAGCGAGAAAGATAACGTATGCGTGCAAAGATTAAGTGCCTATCATTTATACGTCTGTCATTGCGAGCGTAGAAGTAGTCTTCTACGCTCGCAATGACAGACGTGACAGTTTTGAGATGAAATTAGTTGTGAATTTAATGTTCAATAATTACGAGAATCGAAGCTCTGACCCCCCCCCCCCCCCCCCTCTGTTAAAAATACATACACACACACAAAAGCGTACCCATATTGCCTACACAAACACACCCACCCCCACACATACGCACCCATCCACACACACACCCCACACACTAACACACCCTCACACCAACACACACATTCTGAGATACCCCTGTATAAAATTGAGTGATAGTTAAGGACAATTTAATTGATATATTTTGTATTTTAAGGTAAAATACGATGATGGCTGGAATATAAGTCACATCAGAGGGTCACTGCAAAGTCTTGCGTCCCTAGCTTCTCAGCATTCCAAAGCTATGACCAATCTAGAAGGTAAGACGACCTCCGTGGCGCGGCGGGCGAGTAACCGGCTGAGACGCAAGAGATGCGGGTTCGAGTTTTACAGATCACGTGTTTGCGTGATCTGCAAATAATGGTTTCGAGTCTGGGTGTTGTGGTAGCATGGTACTCATAGTTCCTTGATACTAACGACACAGGAAATCAGATCAGATGCCTTAGCCAATATTTGACATTGGCGATCGTCTCCCTAGCGTCTCGATAACGTTAGGTATTCGTGCTTACCCCACATAGAACGTTATACAGGTATGTTGTTGTTTGGGTGTTATGTTAAGTTTTCTCAAATCATCCATATTCACCCTGATTTTATAATATCCCAAAAATTACCGAACGGGCGGAGATCGAACCCGCGATCTCGGGGCATCCAACTGCGCTCCCGGTCCGCCCCTCATCATGTCGAATTCTTGGGTTGGTATCGCCGCAGCTCCATTAACATTGCAGTTATCCAAAACTGTTATGAATAACGTTTAGATAAGTAAATAAACGAATTATTACTATAATAAAGCAGAAGCATTGCAGTCGGATCCGCTGCGCTAATTTTTATAACAAAACATGTTAGTAAACCACGTTATTGTTTATAAAACACCAAAACATAACGTAGCGGACCCGGCTATGGTTTCTGATTTTTATAATGCTAATCCTCATTTAAAGGAAACTTAAAAAAAAACATGCAAAACCGTATCAATTAGGGTGAGATTGAACTCGCGACCCACAAGGCTTTCATAACACACCAATTTTTTGCTTGGATTTGAATAAAGCGGGTTATGTTAGCTACCACGGCATGGCGGCATTCGACTTCGCTAACACCTTCCAATTACGTTATCATATATACATGGTGTCCGGTCAGAGAATAGACTCCTACGTCTCCCCCCGTGGATATAGTAAAAGCCGCCTGAGGACACCAAGGGATGGGTAGCAGCACTCACCTGGAGTACTTGTGCTTGAACACCAATACTGCGATCAGTAATGGACCTGCCTGAGGTTGCTATTATGGCCCCCCCCCCCCCCCATTGCATATGGGGGAGCGTGCACGTCCACGGACTGATGATCATGATGAAACTCAATAAGATGACAGATGCAAATATACATAGGTATAGGTCGCGCAACGAGTTATGAGCGCTCGGCGAAAGCGGTGGGGTTGATTGAGCATGTGTCCTCTCTCTCTCTCCCGTTGCGCCTCTCTATACAGACCCAAAAAGTTACTACTGCGCATTGAAGGTCGGCGCTCATAACTCGTTGCGCGACCTATAATAACAATTCTGTTTGCAGGTCGCACCATTGCTCTGGGAGCTTTTACTGGCGTAAGCTTGGACGGCGATGTTTATTTGAACATCATTGATGTTAGAAATGAGTGGCTTTCGGTAAGAAATTATATTCTTTTTTAACCGCGAAGAAACGAAATATGTATAATATGTATATGTGTTTGTGAGAAGTTGTTTGGTTTTTTTTTTTCAAATACACTTCTCATCAAAAAATCGAGACACTACAGATTTTCTTTCTGGAGACAAATAACCAAATAAGAGGATTATTTCTTTAAGAAAAGCCATCATTATATTTTCTAGCAGTTCGTAACCTACTTACTGTTATAATGTCAATTTTTTTTCTCGTTTATAACAATACTTTTCTAATAATCTATTAAACACATAAATTTGACAATTGTTTCGATGTTTTTGATGAGAAGTGTATTTTTATGAGTTGAATGAAGTATTTTATGTGTATAGCTTGTATCGCCAAACGATTAAATGCTTCAGTTACCTAACACGGAATTATTTAATGTTTCAATTAGTAAATTGCACTTCAGATAAATTTATAATTGCCAATTGAAGATGCTGCAATAGCAGATAAAAAGTTATGTATACATTTGTGAAAGAAAATGTGCCTAAGAAAAGACCGCTTCGTCTCCTCCCGTGGATATCGTTAAAAGTCTACTCAGGGTTTACACTAGGGGATGAGCAGGAGCATCCACCCGAGTACTAACCACTGATACTGCGATCACCAATCCGCCTGCCAAGCATGGTGATTATGGCAAATTCCCCCATTGCATACTATGAAAGAGGCCTCGTCCAACAAAGGACGCGTAACGGCTGATGAAGAACAAGATATATATTTGTAGCTCAAATAAACTGTGAAAGTTGTTTTTTTTATTTTTAGCTAATCAAAAAAGTGAGCCAACAAGACAGTGCCTTAGTAATGATACCGAACTATGAAAAAGCTTTATCCAGTATACTAAGAGACATCCATATTCGTAGAAGGTAAGGTTTAAAAGATCCTTTATTCATAATTCTTTTTGAACCCTATTTTAGTTAAAATAGCTTTTGTTTTGTTCTCTCTGATGTAAAATGACATACGTCAAAACAAGGCAAAAGCAATTTTAGCTATCAAAGGTTTAAATAACTTTTCATTTAAAAAACCGACTTCCGCCATTTTATTCGACAAAATATTTGGATGAAAAAAAAATGATGAAAGAACCATAGTGGTGAAAGGATTATTATACTTTTTGAATGCAAATGCTTGGTTTGTTGCTGAAAATATCAAAATCGCCATATGTATGCCTACAATATTTGAGGAGTTCCCTCAATTCCTCATGGATTCCATCATCAGAACTGGATTCTGAAAAAAATGGGACCAAACTGGAAGTATTCCATTATATAGTATTGGATCTATTCAAATAAAAAAAGAATTTTCCAAATCGGTTCATAAATGCCGGAGATATGCGGTAACAAACATATACAACCGAATTGAGAACCTCCTCCTTTTTTGGGAAGTCGGTTAAAAATGATTATGCATTAGGCTGCGTTTCCACAAGATGTGCGAGGTAGAGGAGCGGTGCGAAGATGTGTAGCGGGCTCTTTTCAGACTGTCTGCTAGTAGTTTCTCTCTTTCTCTCGCGTCCATTCCTCGCGCACATCTCTCGCACACATTCCTTGCTACACATTCCTCGCCCGCACCTAGCTTGTTTTGTACGTATAAAAATCTTGCTCGCTAAGTCGTTTCCACCAGAGCTGCGCTGAGCGAGGTAAATGAAGTGATTCTATTGGTTCTTAAAAAACACATCCCTGTCGCGAGCAGAACAGAGGTAAAAGCGTTACGCCTGCGCCCCGTCTTTTCTGTTTGTTTTGCGTCGCGACGCTTCTATACATTTTGTATGAAAAGGACGTGGAAGAGACATTTGTCTGAGCCCCGTCCTCGTCATACGTCTCTTCTGTCTGGCCTGCGCCTAAGGAGGATAGTCTGCGCGTAAAGAAACATGTTGTGTTGCTTACAACACAACATCCGTAAAATTATCTGGTTATTTATTGTTATGGAACCATAATCACCACGCTTGGCAGGTGGATTTGTGATCGCAGTTTAGTGGCAAGTACTCAGGTGGATGCTGCTGCCCATACCCTGCCGTAATGCTTCAGTCGCCTTTTACGACATCTTTCGTCTAATTAATCCAGTGCGTGCCAGCAGTTTTGTTTATTTAATCTAACCATCTCTTTTTAAAGTAGTACATAACATACATAACATAACATCCAACAGTCAACAAAAAGTGAGCATTTTGAGATAATTCATTAACAATTCAAACACAATTTTTTTAGTAGAATTGGGTCCTTGAGGCCTAATTCTCTAATTTAAAAACATTCAATTCGCAGTATAATCTTGGCTCAGTCGCACTGTCACGTATAGTAACTATTACGTAATCTTCGCGTTTCTTACTAAGAATATGTAATAGTTACTATACGAGACAGTGCGACTGACACGGCATTATATTGTGACTGGAATGTTTTTAAATTAGATAATTGGGCCTCTGATCCCACACTAGGATTCCCTGTGTTTCGGGGTATCAGGAACTAAGGTTACCATGATACCACAACACCCAGACCCGGAACAAATACATGCAGATCATGCAAACATTTGTCCCGCAGCGGGAATCGAACCCTCACCTCTTGCGTCTCAGCCCGCTACTCGCCCGCGACACAGAGGACGTCAAGTAGTAGTAAGCAGATTAAAAAGGCTCTTATTTTTCAGAAAATTCATGCCAAAAGTTTCCGCCATGCAATACTGCATGCACTTGAGACAATTGATCACTTCAGTTGGGGATTTCTACGGACGCGGTCATAAATTCGCGTCCTCTGTGCCGGAGTCGCTCATTAAATACGAAATAGTTGTGGAACCGTAAGTATTACTCCAACTAAGTTTGCTATTCAAGGAATGTTTTTTCGTACTAAAATTAACTACCTATACGCGGGAATTGAACCCGCATCTTAGATCTAAAGTTTTTAAAAACTCTTACCACAACTATACTAGTTAGTGGTTCGCCCCGAACAATTTACTGAGACCTCGCGATGGCACCTTTATTAGCCCCGACTACTAAAGTGGGGAAGAGAGGGTTAAATTTTAGTATTACCAGAGAACTTGAAGTATTTTTTGCCTATTTTACTTTCTTTACCCTTCTAACCAACTTCTAAAAACATTTACTGAGATATATTTTTCACCTTAAGGTAATTTTCTACACAGCATCAAAATTACATAAAATAAAATGTTTATTTTATTTATTTATTGTATTGTCCTATTAAAGTAATATTTATACTTACAGGGAAGCAGGCCCCCTAATGCTTTCGCCCACCGGACAATTCATCACGCCATCATCCTGCCCGGCGGAAGAACTCGTCAAATTCATCGCCGACCATTTAGACGAGGCCACGCAACTACTTACGGAGTATAGCATGTAAGAATAACATTCTTAGTAGTAAGCAGGTTCGTTGATTGTAAGCTGATCCGTTGATTGTAATCTGATCCGTTGATTGTAAGCTGATCCGTTGATGTTGTCGCCGATAGAAATTTACCGCTGGCCTTTTAGTTGGACGATGCGACGTAACTAGCGGAATATAAATTTTAGCACGTAGGAGCAACATTCTGAGTAGTATAGCAAGGTCCGTTGATTGTAAGCTGAGTCGTTGGTAAAGATACGTTGATTGTAAGGTAATCCGTTCAACACTCAACATGCCATCCTCATAATAATTGTTTTAATTTCAGAAATAAGCATGTAGAAAAGGCTCTGTACAAAGAAGTGAAAGAGAGATTCGGCTTGCTCGAGCTACACAAAGATGACAGCATCACACCCGGCCTTATGATACTGTGCTGTCAGAGACTACTCACGAGGAGCGATCAAATAAGAATGGTTAGTATGTATACGGTACTTTAAGGCCATTATCCACCTAAGCCGAGAGATGTGGCACAGTAAACCACTTTGACGGGTTATATCTTGCTGGCTGTAAGACTAATATAAAAATGGGGTATGTACACTCCCTCATTTAACAAGACCTTTTTAACGATACGAAGGGGGGGGGGGGGGGTACTAAAAGAACTGAAAGCTGACGCTGGGACGGAAGAATCGGAACGATCTTATTAGGGTTCCTTGTCGGACTCTGAACCCTAAAGATGGCGTCAGTTAGGCTTTTAGCTACATGATGCTATTTATCACCCAATGCGGAGGTCAAAGAGACACGGTTTCCTAGATATTGTGCTGTCAGACTATTTATCATCATATGGACATCAACCGTGATGTCCACTGGTGGACATAGGCCTCTCATAGAATGCCACGATGAAAGTTCTTGAGATGCTTCTATCAACCGACTTCCTGCGACCAGTACAATGCCATCGGTCCGAGTGGAGGGTCATCCCTCATGAGTAATTTTTTGTTTTTTATTTCTATAAAAAAACTTTGCCTTGGTTTGTCCAGCCCTCCTTCTCCCGTGGATGTAGGAAAAGCCCTACTAAGGGATTACACCAGGGGCTGGGCAGCAGCATCCACCTGAGTACTTAACACCAAACTGCGATCACCGGGGGGGGGGGGGGGGTTTATGGCAAATCCCACCCATTGTATTCAATAGGGGAAGCCTCGTACATCAGTGGGCGTATACAGGCTGGTGATGGTGATGATTTCAATAAATGGCGGAACTTGCTTTTGACCCATCTGAGCGGTAACCCCAGCCCATGACAATGCAACGTCCGGGCAAATTACTCACAAGGAGCGATAAAATAACCATTGGTTATTGTTTATTTTATTATCTTGATATTAGTACTGGGGCATTTATAAATATTAAAGGAGTTGTTGCACAATGTATGGAACCTAGCCCTTGTCGGTGTTCACTTGTATAAACATGGCTAAATATATGTGAAACCTTTTCCCACTATATTTTTTTTATTATTGCGCTTCATTTAATGCAATTTCCTAAAATATCTTTCTCACTGAGAGCAACACAAAACAATAAAATGGCGGGGCTGATACAATATACTCTTTGGTAAAATGCTTCGACAGCGGTTGACATCTGTAAAGAATATAGAAACACTACGTTTTTAAACACAACTCCCAACAAACAAATGAAGAAACAACCATAGAGCATATAAAACGCGACATTCACTGTCATGGCTGCCCTGGAAAATATGTTACCATTGTAAAAATTCTTCGAATTTCAAACATTTTTATGCAGATATTTAAGCTTCAAATTAGAGTAAGAGTATTTTTTCGAAAATCACTGATTTTTTTCGCCATTATCTGTCATGGTGGACATAGACATAGGCCATTTTGGAACAACTCCTTTGACGAGACAATGTTGCTAACAATACAAAAACCCAATCTTCAAATTCCACAACCATAATTTTTCTCTAATAGCATGTTTTTCCCTTCACAGAAACTACAGGGAAACATTCTCTATGTAACGCATTACTATTCTGTGTTATCGGAGGGTGCTTTGTGTGTTCCATGGAACTTTAAATAGCTGGTATCCCACTAATATTATCAATGCGAAAAGTTTATTTTGTATGTTTGTTACTGTAACAGCTGAACCAATTTCTATAAAATTTCATACACATAGATTATGACCTGGATTGAGCTATAGCATAATTTTCATCCTGAAAAACAATACTTATAGGAGTAAATGGAGCGACCGCGAAAGACTCGTTTCTAGAGATATTTTCTTCTCCATACTACAAGCTGTGGAAAGAGCTGTCATCGGAGGTTTTCTCGCTTAGTTACTACATAGGCAGACTAGAAAAATAATTACTTAGCGGTGCATCATAATCAAAACCAATGTAAATATATAAATAGTATTAAGTAGACAAATATACAATTTTATACAGAACATCAAATTTAATTTGATTTTTGTGTTGTTCGTAACCGCGATTCTTGCATGCACTTGACCCATTTTGATAGCGTTTTTAACATAATCATAGGTGAACTGAACCCAACTCTCTCTCGTAATGAGGGCTTCTCAATTTCGATTTTAAAAAAATAGTTCAAATTGGTTCGATAGATGGCGCTGACTCAACTGTAGCTGACAAGATTGTCAAATGTGTGGAGTACACGTACTCGTAAGCTATTATCTAACCAATCCGTGGCTATTTTTTTTTTTTTTTTTTTACCGTAGGGGCTTTACAGCACACTTGGTTATGTCAAATTTACACAGTAGGAACAATAAATAATAAACTAAACAAATACAGAAATATAACCTACTCAGAGCCATCCAAAAACAGACAAGCATACACAAGATAACACAATAACAAAAACACAAAAAACTATAAACTAAAAATACAAGTTATTATTCAAAGCTGCTGTAAATGGGCGTTGTCAACAAATTACAATCTAAAAATTCTTGTCAAACATTAAATTACTTATACCAAAATTAAAAGATTCAAAGAGAAATGTCAAAAACATAAGCTGCTGTAAAGGGGCATTATCAATTACATATTTAAAAAAAAAACAAACAAAGATTGACATGTCATTGATAGCTGCTGTATAGGCATTGTCAGATTTTCATTAGAAAACTTGGTACTAGTCTCAAGTCATTAATCTAAGGTACTAGTACTACCTAGTATGTCATGTCAAGAAATAGAACAAAAAACATAATAATAAAATAATTATTATTGACTACACAAAATTTAAGGTACTAAGGTATTAAAATTTATAAGTATAAAAGTACCTCATGCAATGCAATCGTCATCCAGGGCTTCTTTCAAGGTGTAATAGCTTTTATTTATTACTACTGGCTTCATCTTTCTCATAAATAATACACAACTTAGGTCTCTCAAATCCTTAGATAACTTGTTGTAAAGTTTTATCCCATTGCAGAGAGCAGCGCTATCTATTTTCAACGCTGAAAGCATTATTTGAAACGCCCGTGAAAACCCCTCATTATAAAACACTAGCTGTGACCCGCGGTTTCAACCGCGTGAACAATGATGACAATTGATGATAATGATGATGAAAGTAGCCTATGTGTTAATCCAGGGTAAAAGGTATCTCCATTCCAAATTTCACTCAATACGTTCAGCCGTTTGAGCGTGAAGAATTAACAAACATACCCACAAACTTTCGCATTTATAATATTAGTATGTCTGTTCACATAATAAACCCATTTTAGTCTACTTTTCATCATCATCATTGTTCACGCGGGTGAAACCGCGGGGCGCAGCTAGGGTCAAATAATTGAGTTTAGCCCCAGGTGCAAGAAAGAAGCCTCAGCGAGGCACATTCAATATTTCCACCACATTCTGATGGTAAGCCACCAGCTAACCAGTTTCTTACCATCAGGGCCACCATACCTCAAGCTGGTCTCTACCCTAACGCTGGGTTACCAAAAAAGAACCAGTGACACTTAGTAACCGGTTATTGAAACCAAAACAAGTTAGGATTTAAAAAATAAATTTATTGCGAGATTCAAATTGATTAATAATAAAAACAGTCTTCGAATATTAAAATATTTACAACAAAATTTTATTTACACCTATCTAAGAGTTTAAGTTCTAAAATTGTATAATTGAAAAAGTCCGAGGCAAAAAGTTATTTTATGTTGATAAAGCTAAGCGTCCACTGGATCGTGACGGCCACAACAGTTTTCCATTCACAAAACGGTTTTCTTTGTACGGATTCCCATGCCGTTACGGTCCAATACTCTTACATAATTAAGTATACTGTGCCATGTCAATAAAATAAATGATTTTTATATTTCTTACCTCTCTATTTGAAGATATCATTTTCAGATTTTCATCATCAGCCTGTAGAAGTCCACCGCTGGACAAAGGACTACCCTAGAACGCCGTGACGAATGGTCGTGAGCCGCACTTCCTGCTACCTTTATAATGTATTTAGTTCCATCGAGACTTCCTCTACTGCGTCGTCCAGTTTGTAGCCGCCACTCAAGAACCTTTATTCGCCAACGGCTGTCAGTTCTGCGAGCTATATGACCTGCCCTTTGCCACTTCGACTTGCTAATTCTGAGAGCTATGTCGGTGATATTGATTCTTCTACGGATTTCCTAATTTCAGATTCTATCACGTAGTGAAACCCCTAGTATAGCCCTCTCCATAGCCCGCTGCGCGACTTTGAGCTTGTCTATACGGCCAATAGCTAGCAACCACGTCTCATTGCCGTGAGTCATCACTGGCAACGCGCATTGATAATTGTCTTTCGTCTTGAGACTCGGCAGTATCTGTGAAGCAGGAAGTCGGTGAATGGGGGCGGTTTCTACCCCTTGGCTGATGATAATGTAAATAAGTACCCAAAGGTCTAGTCCAGTGTGCTTAAAGGCCACAGGACACCGGCTTCGTACGCATAGACGTACCATGACGTTGTAATGTATGGAACTGTATGAAACATGGCACACCGCTTGCGTGACGTGTACGCAAGCGTGTACATACGTAGAGACACGTGCTGCATACGCATCCGGTGTGCTTTGGCCTTTAAGCGACATACCGGCGCGAGGTATTCCCCGTTCTACAAAATGGTTATCGAGTCTGTTAATTCTTCGCTAAACAATTAAGAACAAATGTGACACTAGATAGAAGTCAAATAGCTAATTATCCAAAAATATCTGAACTACCAACTAATTTATTAAAACTTCCGTGAGAGTCATGCTTTGGGCCTCAGAATTAGCAAGTTTAAGTGGCAATGGGCGTTTCATGGCTCGGACGACGCGGTAGAGGAAGGCCCTAAGCTCGATGGACTAAAGACATTATAAACGTCGCAGGAAGTCGGTGGATGGAGGCGGCTCTAGACCATGCGTCATGGCATTCTAAGAGATCTATAGTGTGTCCGGCCTAAGAACAGACCCCTCCTCCCATGGATGTCAAAAAAGCCGACTAAGGCCGTTTGTCCACCACCGCCGTCACCGTCACGTGTCACCGAGAACGAGATTATTTTGGGTAGAGTTTAATATGAAATGACGCTCGGGTGACGGACGTGCGGTGGACACGCGGCTATAGTAAATGTATGTATCGCTACTTCGGCGCCGTCATCTCGTTCTCGGTGATGTGACGATGACGGCGGTGGTGGACAAACGGCCTTAGGGATTACACCAGAGGCCAAATTCTCTAAATTTTTATTTTAGTCACAATATCGTGTCAGTCGCACTGCCACGTAGTAACTATTACATAGTCTTCGCATGCGAAGTACGTGACAGTGAGACTGACACGTGATTATATTATTATGATTAGAATATTTTTTAAATTAGAGATTTGGGCCTCATAGGATGGGTAGTAGTATCCACCTGAGTACACAACACCGATACTGCAATCACCAATCCACCTGCCAAGTGTGGTGATTATGGTAAATCCCTCCATCGTTTTCAATGGGGGAGACCTTGTCCAGTAGACGTATACAGACAGGTGGTGATGATGATGATGGTATTCAATGCTGCCTCTTATTCTGTTGCACTATGACAAGCTTGTTCCGTTCCTTGGTGACTGTGGCGACTGGCAGGCTGGTGGCAGGCATGAGCTGTCTCAAGTTCTGACTAGGTATTATAGGTGCCTGCAACAGATCACAATAAATTAAGGATTAGGAGACATGCCATGATACTAAGGCTGCATTTAGTGCTATACGGATACTCCGTACGGACTACCGTACGGAGCTCCGCAGTACGGATCGTCTGCATACGAGCATACGGCTCGGACGAGTATAGTCGCAAACAGCAGCAGTACAGCAGAGTAGTCCGCTTAGCACTAAACGCGTAGATTAGATGCCTCGCGCGTCCGGATACGGGCGTGGCGTACAGAGCACGGACGCGTTTTGTCCGGATGGACGGACCATCCGTATAGCACTAAATGCAGGCTAACAGCTCTCAGTGTTAGCAAGTTGAAGTGGCAATGGGTAGGCCATATAGCTTGCAAAACCAACAACTATTGGGGAACTTTCCTACAATCACTATCCTATACTTATAGTCTAGGATGATTATTCCAAAGGAACTTGTCATTAGGAAATTACAGGCACTTGGGTCTTTTAACGTGAATACGTCAATAAATTTGCTTCCATAGTGGGAGGCAATCCAGAAAACTGATGATAACAAAATCGGGGATACAGTTTGGTGTTGCAGCTACATAACTATCGTCTAAATCAGAAATGTATACAACAATCTATAGCTAAAGGATCAAAGAATTAGTTTTTTCGTTGAGCGAAGGCTGTTACGCAACGTGGTCGTTTCGCTGCGTCACATAATTTCGTATTCACGTAAAACACACAACCGTGTCCACGATACAACCACATCCCGAATTTTTTATCTTTATATCTCATGGTGCAGTGTAATGCCACGTAGGGCGCGTCCTAGCTGGAAGTGACCTAATACATAACATAACACCCAACAGTCACATACATAGTCCCACACAAGGATTCCCTGTGTCGTGGGTATCAAAAACTACGAGTAGCATGGTACCCAAACACCTAGACCCGGAACAAATATTTGCAGATCATGCAAACATATTTGCCTCGCAGCGGGAATCGAACCCGCAACCTCTCGCATCTCAGCTGGCTACTCCGCACCGCAGAGGTTGTCCAAACAACCAAACTTACCGTTGAATAGCGAGCTAGCTGCTTCATGCGATCGACTAGTCGCATCGCATCGTCTGATGTCTCGGAATCTGTGGTCATGCCGAGGGACAGAGCCCGTTCAGGATTCCCGCCGTCGAAATATCGCTGTATCGATTGGAAATGCCTGAAACATTGAAGAAAATAACATAACACTCAACATCACATATTATATTACTACCTGCTGGTCTAAAAATGCCACTTTATATGAATCATAGATAGATAGATAGAAAATTCTTTATTGCACATAAAAAAAAAGAAGTACAAAGGCGAACTTAATGCTAAGAAGCATTCTCTTCCAGATAACCTTGGTTTATTGTGGACAAAAATAGGCGTCGGTAGTGCACAGAAAGAGAATAGTGATAATTATACAGAAAAGAATTGCAAAAATAAAAAAGTTCAATAACTAATATTAATTAACTAAGTCCCAACTAATAATGCCTAAGATATTAAATAAACTAATATATTATAAATATATATATAAAAATAATATATAATATATACAGATAGAAAAGTAAACATGCTTAAATAAAAATAAATAAATAAATTGCTCTTTATTCGATCTTACTGAGGAAATGACTATAGATTCTAGACCTGAACACCTCCACTGAAGAGGCATCACAAAAATTGGGAGGCAGATGATTCCAGAGATGAATTGCAGTCATTGTGAAAGAGTCAGAGAATGAAGCCGTTTTATGCAGTGGCGTCATTAATTTATAACGTAGAGAAGAACTCAGGTAACTTGGAGATAATTGGTTATGAAGCACATTAAACAGGAGAGATAGTATGTGTGCATTTCTACGGGTTCTGATATCAAGCCATTTCAGTTGCTGACGGAAGTCTGAAACTTGGTCATACTTGCGTAGACTAAAAATATATCGAATACAGAGGTTTTGCAGACGTTCTAATCGATTCAGTTGCTCCTCCGTAGCATCAGAATAGCAGACATCTGCGTAGTCTAAAATGGGAAGGAGTAACGCATTAACCAATGTGATCCTCGTAGATTGCGGTAGGAAATTTTTCATTCGTTGAAGAGAATGCATGGTACCATACATCCTCTTGCTGATCTGGGTTATATGATAGTTCCATGACAAATTGTGGGTAATGTGAAGACCTAAATTCTTAACCTCCCTGCAGAACTGTATTGCAACATTGTTGTATTTAACTGGAGGAAGGGTGTCAATATCAATTTTGCTGATCTGACCGCGACCACCAACAATTATCACCTGTGTCTTATTGGGGTCTTATTATTATAATCATATTACGATTCATATAAAGGAATTGCTAAGGATCTGCTAAGAATTCGTCAAATGAATTTCGTAGGATATCTAACTAATGCCATTGAATGTCCAGCCTAAGAATAAACTCCTACATCTTCTCCTTTAGATGTCGTAAAAGCCAACTAAGAATTACACCCGGGGATGGACAGCATCATCCACTTTAGTACACACCACCAATACTGCAATCACCAATCCGCCTTCCAAGCGTGCCCCCCCCCAATATGGTAAACACGAAGAAAAAACGGCACCCAGTCTCCGGTTCAAGCCCGTTCGTCGTGGCATTCTAGGGGGGAGGCCTATGTCCAGCAGTGGACGTCTAAAGGCTGCTAATGACTAAAATAATCTTCTTAGTCATACACTCTTGACAGAGTGGTTGTGGTTATGCAGGTTTTGCTTAAGTGGCGTCTCCACTCGGCTCTATTAGCAGCATAAAGCCGGGTCGGCTCTATTAGCAGCATAAAGCCGGGTCCACTGCGCCATTTTTTGGTGTTTCACAAACATAATATAACATTGTTTTCTAACAGAAATGGGATGTGGTCTAGCTGTTTTGTGTTAGCAAAAGCAAACACGTTTGCCGCGACGAACGGAAATCATACGCCGCATTCGCCAAAATAACATGTTTTGCTAGAAAATTTGGCGCAGCGGACCCAGCTTAACAACTAGTATAATACCGATGTTATTATCTAGCTAGGGGATGTAGGGAATGTGGCATCACCTAGATGGGTGTACGTTGGCGCGTAGCTTCTGAGCGTGCCGCCAAGCTGCAGCGGCGCGCGCCCGCCACGCGGCGGCGTCGTCTGATGCAGCCGCGGTGCCCGCCTCTAACGCCGCACACGCCCCGCGCAAGTCTACAACCTTGAAAAATAACATATGTTATGTTATTTACATCTAACAGTCACATACATAGTCCTGATCCCACACTAGGATTCCCTGTTGTCGTGTGGGTATCAAGAACAACGAGCACCATGGTACCATAACACCCAGACCCGGAACAAATATTTGCAGATCATACAAAGATTTGTCTCGCAGCGGAAATCGAACCCGCAACCACTTGCATCTCAGCCGGCAACTCGCTCGCCACGCCACAGAGGTCAAAAATATATAGAGTGCTAAGAGACCATTGATACACCTTTATTTTTCAAAGGTTTCAAGGCAGCTCTAAACACGAGCTGAGAACTCTGCAAGAACGAGTGTAAATAGCCTTCTCAGGGATCTCATAGACAAAAGTTCTCGCCCAGAAACAGAGGACCAGAGGCTGTGAACACACCGAGTGTGGAGTGAAAAAAACCACTGGTGCATAACCAGGGTTCGAACCACGATCTAAGGGTCAGGAGTCCGGGTCACTAACTACTACATCATCAGCAATCAATAACAAACAATAATAATTTATTTATTTGTGTCGTGGTATGTCCGGCGTAAGAATAGCCCCTCCTCCCTTGGATGGAGTGAAAGCCTTACTAAGGGATTACACCAGGAGATGGGCAGCAGCATCTACCAGAGTACTTAAAAACAAACTACGATCACCAATCCGCCTGCCAAGCGCGGTGATTATGGCAATCCCCCTATAATGCATTTGATAGGGCCTCATCCAGCAATGGAAATCAATCGACTGATGACGATGATAGTGTCCTCTTTTATTTGTGGCTTTAGTTTGCCAATATCAATGTTGACAAGATTTAGAATGGTAACATGGTGGAGATTCAAGTGTAAAAGTTGGTTGGTTAACAAAGACAGACTTGGCCACTAATTATGACAGTACAAGGTGATAAGTGTGGTTATGGTTAGTAGTAGAACTTCTTGTGAAAGAGTTCGTCCGGGGAAGTACTACCACTGTACCTATTTCTGCCGCCAAGCAGTTCCTAGTGCTCGCATTGCAGTGTTTCGGTTTGAACGTGTGGGTACGGGTGCCGGTGAAATAACAGACACATGAGACTTTTCATCTTTATGTCTCAGGGTCGGCAGCGCGCGTGTAATGGCTTTGGTGTTGCAGGCGTCCATAGGCTACGGTAACTACTTTCCATAATGTGGGGCCGTATGCTTGTTTGCTTGCCAAGTAGTACAAAAAAAATGGACAACTCAGTTATTACGAAATTATAATAAACATACCTTTTGAAAATATCTATACAGCAAGGTCTTCATCTCATCGTGCGACAGTTTATCCAATCTCGCCATCAGCATCTGTTCCCCGCGGCTCCGAGAGTCCTTGTTGTCTTGAGAATCCGACAGAGAGGCCGCGGGAGACTTGCCGCATATGAGGTTATTTTTATACTCAATCGCCGTGTCTATCGCTTCTATAGCTTCCTCACACTCAAGGAGTTTCCGCTCCTGTAATATTAACTTAATTAGAGATGATAGCTCAATTGGAAGTTACTAAAATTGGCAACCGTTCGGGAATAAAGCTTCTCGAGTGGCAACTACGAACCGTACCACGGAGTTTGACCTCTGTGGCGCGGCGGGCGAAGGTTTGCCCGCAGGCAAACCTTCGCCCGCCGCGCCTGCGTCGCAACGCAGGAGGTTGCGGGTTCGATTCCCGCCTCGGACCAAATATTTGTACGAACTGCAGATACTTGTTCAGTGTGTTTCTGAGTATTTTCTATGTGTAATAAAAAATATCTATAAATAAATAAATAAATAATTCATATTATTATTAGTTAGGAAGGCCCCACTCTCAATGGATAGACGACATTTTGAAGGAAAGTCGGTGGATGGAGGCGGCTCAAGACCGTTAGTCATGGCATTCTATGGGGGAGGCCTATGTCTAGCAGTGGACGTCTACATGCAAGAGCTGGACCCACCATCAGATTATGGAAATACTAATGCCAAGGTGAGAGAGAGAGAATACATACCTCGGAGTCAGAAAGTGATTTATACATTTTCCGCTTATGACCAAGACTGCACCTCTGCTCATGTAAGCACTCCCTTGTCTTCCTCAAATTTTTGATCTCCTTTCTCAATAACAACTCTTTATCTTTACTTAATTCTAAACTCTCCAAGTCATTGGTCTTCTCTTTTAGAATAGTGTCCAATTGAGTGATTCTATTTGTGAAGTGTTTTAGTGAATTCACTTTTCTGTCTTTTACATCAACCGTTGTATTAGACAGATCATCTAACTTTAACTTATCCTTGACTAGTTCAACATCTAAGGTATTTTTACGTTTTTCATCCTTTTTTATCTGCCGTTTCATCTGATCAATTTGTTTTTTGTAAGTTTTTAGATTTGCTTCGTGTCTTTTGATCTCTTTCACAGTATCAGGATCAACTAAGCTGTATTCAATTTTGTCATTGTAATGCTTATTATGATTAGTGAGACACATCGCCTTAGATAGATCATCTATTAGCCTTTCCTTTGCTATGCATAGGTTTATCAACTCTTTCAACTGTGTTTGACTACTACTAATCTCTTTTGATAACTTCCTTGCCAGCATTTGTTTTTGAGTATACTTTTCCTTTGTGATTTTGTATTTCTTACATAACTCTTCAGTCTTTGGAGAGTCAATCATTTTGAGCAGTTCCCTTTCTATCAGTTTAGGTTCGGGGTCAACATCCTTTTTGTGAGATTCTATTAGTATTTTCTGTGATTCAGGTGATATTGCTTTAGCTGCTACTTTTCTGAGTAGCTCTAACTCAGGACCTGATAAGCTTTCGCCAGGTTGAATGGTCCGCCTTCTCCCAGAGTTAGACTGTGATGTCATAACAGGTAATGACTGTGAACCACTAGTTTCTGATATTGTGATGTCATCAGAGTCAATGTGATTTAGATATTCTTCACATCTGTCAGCAAATAGTTGGTCATTCTTCTCTCTGAAATATTCCATATATTTCTCTAATCTGTCTTGGAATATGGTGTCAGAATGTCCATCTTCTTCTTCGTCGGAATCTACATCTGACTCGCTGAGCTCACTGGGTTCAGTATCTTCTGCAATTCTTGGTAAGCCCTGCTTGGTACCAACATCTTTATTGTCCACAGCAGTATCTGTGTTCAAGCATTCATCACATTCAGCTTTCAGAAACAGCCACTCGCTAACTTGATTCACATCAGCTTCAGACAATGTCTTGGATTGGAGAATTTTATTGAATAGACCTTCTGCATTAGAGACTAACTTGATCCATTGTGTGGTAGCAAATTGTAAATTGAAATTGTTATCAGTTGATGGCACTACTGCTTTTTCTGTATAAACAGGTGTGTTATTGTCAGCAAAAAGGTTAACAGTGACAAAATTCTTTATCCCACGACAGCACAAGCACAAATTTAATATCTTCAATGTATCTTGATAGTCCTCTGGTTCAGTGCTGATACATCCAATGACCCATGTAAAGGCTCTGCCACCAAATGAGTCTCTTAGCATGGCTGTAAGAATACACTGATCATAGTTTATTTGCTTCGGAGGGTTCCCCGCAAGTAACTCTTTCATGATGTTTTCCAAAGAGTAAAGTCCTGGTTCAGGGTACGCTGCCAGATCACAGAAACTTGCTGTGGACATTCTGTGGTTGAGTACACCGTTGGTCCCAACCCATTTTTGTTCAACACTGACAGTAAAAACGGTATGGTTGTTGCCAGAACATCTCTGCCGCCACCCCAACTGTAGATACTGGAAAGCTTCCTCCACGTTACAGCATCTAACTAGTCCAGCGCCAAGTACATCAAATATGTTGTTGTTAACAACTTGCATCCACGTTATGTGCAATATGAATTCTCTTTCAGGCATCTGGTTCAGTTTGTGAAAGATTTCAGTCAAAAACCGAGGCACAATTCCTTGATCACACTCACTGTGAATACACTCAAATCCTGAAACAATTAGAGATAATGTAAGTACACAACCATTTAAAAAAACACGATTCAAATCGGAGTGCTGTAGGGCGTTTCTATCGATTTATTTAGTATTTATGAGACCAAAATAAAACGAACTTACCTGGTCCAAATAATGTATAAGTCTTTCCAGTTTTAGCCTGTCCAAATACGACCACGGACGTATCACATCCATCTAGAAAGCAGTTTATCTGAGGTATCATGAACGAGTTGAACAGATGAGCTTGAGTGCAGTCTAGGGGCAGGGCTCTGTTTACATGAAATGTCTGCCCACTCTCTGTAATTACTATTTGAGTCACTGGATTGCTGAAGATACATTGTGTCGAATCAGCCAGGCTAGGAGGCTTCAGCCGTATTGCTATTTGCACTGGGATATCCATCGTTTGCTGTAAACACGAAACCTATCGTTTATTAATTTTCTTGCTTGACGACGCACGACTCGTCTTTTTTAGATAGTACCACAACACAACAATTCAAACCAATAAACAGAGTAAACAATCACTGATACTGGGTATTATATTACTTATCTAAAATTGAGTTTCAGTACTTTTTTTTCACGGAACCTATAAACCCGGAAAATAAATATGTCACGGAACTCGGTACCTTATTTTGTTTGTAAAGGCAACTGCTGTCAAAACTCTAATCGCCATTTTTGTTTGTTTTTGTTGGATGGCATGGCACAGACTATGGAGAGTACTACACATGAGGAGACCAAGGAGGAGACACGGCCTCTTGGACGAATTATCAATTCGTCCAAGCACAGGACAGGGCAGCAGTTTTAGCCTCAGAATAAGGAGGTTTTAGCCTCAGTTTTAGCCACCGATATATTACTAAAGAGGATCGTGCAGTATGTTACTAAAAACTGTTCCTTGCTCCAAGCTAAAGTAAAAACGAGCCAAGTGAGTGGCGTCTCCTTCTCGACACCTCTCGCTCGGTTCGTTTTTAGTAGCTTTGTCTCTGTCTACTAGAGTGTCAAAATAAAAGTTTTACGGATTTTCAAGCCCGCTTCTTAGTAGTTCTTAGTGTCCGGCCCTCGTCCGGCTGTAAGATGTTAGACAAGGACACAACTTCCACTAGATGCTCTACCTTGAGGAATGGATATGGTTTAGCGATGCGCGACTATGAATAAAAGTATTCGAACTAGTCGACTAATAAATTCATCCAACTAGTGCGACTGAAGTCGCGAACACCGAATGAATTCATTCATCCATCCAACTGACGATTGACGACTGAAGCGACTGACTTTCATCGCTAGCTATTCGCTAACGTCACCGAATTAATTCATTCATCCTAGCATTATAACACTTTTTCATTCGTTTTATGACCGACTCGGGGTTTTCCGCTGCAATTCGGCCCGGTCATTGCTGGAACTCCACTTTTTAATTGGTTAACTATTTGAATCTGGCATTGTATGTGGCAGGTGGTCCCTCTACTCCGGCACGTTCGTTTTCTTCTATTTCTAATTGGATAGGGTGCTTTCTTTTTAGGTGATCTTTAAGATTTGAGGTGTTGCCGTGGTTCAGGTAAGTTTTTTTGCAAAGTTTGCAAACCGCCTCATTTTTGTTGGTTGATAAGTCAAAAAAATGCCAAACAATAGATTTTTTAAAAGTCTGTCGAGGCATTTTCACCTCCACCAAAATAAAATACTCCAAGCAGACCAAAATACACTTGAATCTTTTTCAAGACAATAATAATTCACTTTTCGTGCCACTTGCAGCTTTTCTTCTTTTTTTTAAGCCTATGCCTATGTGGCAAAAAAAATATTAAGAAAATTTTACCTAGTTAAAGTGTATTTTGAAAAAACTACACATAGGCGCGAAAATTTTTGGTGTGAAGTCAGGGTCAAGAAAATTCACTGCTATCTTTGTCTTTCATGGTGTGTTTTGAATAGAAAAGAGCGTGTGCGTTATCCTAGCAAAATCTTGTGTCCTTTCAGGATGTGAATATCACGAATAATTCGTATTTAATCTTCTGTAAATGTGCCTGAAATAAAAAATTAGTGCCTTCTGCCGTTTTTGAGTTATTCATGAAAGACAGATTTTGCTGGGGTAACGGTCTTCCAGCAAAAACTTTTTTCCCTGGTTGGGCTAGGCCAGCTGAAAGTGGCTAGAAAGATAAGTTTTAATTTGTGCTAAATGTGCATCTAAACTCTGAATTTGTGGACCCTAGGATTTCAGAGATATTTCAGTTTTTGCTGGGGGAACATTTTAAAAATGGCTGTATCTCCGAAACTTTTAACCGCACAATCATGAATTTTACTACACATATAAGTGTTCATATAGGGTAATTTGTGCCAGTTAAATTTCTTGATAAAACTGCGCCTCTCGTATTTTAATGGGATTTTTCCAAAAAACTAAAATAGCTCCTAGCACTCAAACAAAGGCACCTATGAACTTTATTTAAATGCAAACTTATACCATTCTTTGTTAAGCAACATTTGGTAAAATTTCATAAGCCTACGTTAAGTACTTTACGAGATAGAGAGACTTTAAAATAATCCGGTGGTGAAATTATTTTGACCTCCAAATACACGAGCTTTCTACGTGCTGTCCATTAACGTGTTAAGCCAATAATTAGTGCCTCTATTCATCTCCACATACACCAATTTTCAGCTGAATCCATGTGATAATTACAGTAATATCTCAAAATAACTGATCTGATATGATTTCAGGCTATTAACCCACCAAATTCGAATGACTATTAAAAAGCGGCCGTTTCATAATTCATGCTAACCTCTCTTAGTTGTTGGTATTGTAATGTAATTTGTTTGGTACAGTCGCCTACAAAATAGCTTGGGTTGTTCATACACGACGGAACCGTGTCGGTATCTAGGCATTTGCGGTTAAGTTTGTGTATGATTTATGGTTCGTCGATCAAGTCGAGTACCTAACCTACCAAGCCAACCGAACAATTTGGTCTTAAATCAAGTCTTAAAAATTGTTATAAAATTGACCTATCGTAATATTATCTTGCGCATTATCATAATGCCAACGTGAAAGTCTGCCATAATGACTTTTTTCAAAAGTAAGTAGTTACGTACAGCACAATTTTTTTTTTCAAATTTTTCCGTACGTTTACCACCTTTTGTTGTATCAAAATCTCAAAATCTTTTTGGTTTCGTTATAGTTATAAGAACAAAAACAACATTCATCAAAGACACATTTATACTCTTAATTAAATCTATGTACATCGTACTCAACTCAAAATGGGCACAACAATCACAGGTCGTTCATTAAAGTCTTAAAAAATTATTATAAAATCTACTTATCGTAATATCTAAGCGTATTATCATAATACCAAAATGAAAGTCTGCCATATAGTTTGTTTAAAAAGTAAGAAGGTACCTACAGCATAAATTTTGATAAATTTTTTTGATGATTTCAAAATCTCAAAAACTTTTTGTTTCGTTACAGTAACAAGAATTAAAGTTATATCAGAAAGCTATAAATCAAAATAACATGACTAAAACACACACATACTCTTTTAATTAAATCTGTGGACAGCTTACTTAAAATAAGCACAACAAGCACAGGTCGTTTATTAAAGTCTTCAAAAATTATCATAAAATTTACTTATCGTATTATCATAATACCAAAGTGAAAGACCAGAGGACCAGAGTTTGACGACCACTTTCGCGTGGAGGCGAAGGTTCACTTACGATTCAGGAGGTTGCGGGTTCGATTCCTGCCTCGGAAAAAATATTATTACGATCTGAAGGTATTTGTTCAGTGTGTTCTGGGTATTTTCTATCCTATCCTTCCTACTAATATTATAAACGCGAAAGTTTGTGAGTATGGATGGATGTATGTTTGTTACTCTTTCACGTAAAAACTACTGAATGGATTTTAATGAAACTTTACAATAATATAGCTTATACATCAGAATAACACATAGCCTACAATTTATAAAGATATTGTGTGAATTGTCTATAATATGACGATAAGTGTCAAGTAAGTTGGAAAAAATCCGAGCGGTCCGACGCACGGCGGGTGAGGTGGGGGAAGAAGTCGCTTATCGCTGAGTGCGCGACAGACGCGGGCAGACGAGTGAGGGAAAACGTCATTGACGGTTGTGTCCGTTTCACGAATTTTCAAGGCACTAGCGATTTGTTAAAAACGCATTGTACTTAAAGTAATATAGTATAGACCCAAGGTTAGGCAAGTAACTAAATAGGCAAGTATTGCATTTTTAACCGACTTCCCAAAAAAGAAGGAAGTTCTCAATTCGGATGTTTTTTTTTCTTTTTTTTTTTTTATTGTTTGTTACCGCATATCTCTGGCGTTTATGAACCGATTTGAAAAAAAAATTTTTATTTGAATAGATATACTTCCAGATTGGCCCCATTTTTTTCAGAATCCAGTTCTGATGCTGGAATCCATGAGGAATTGAGGGAACTCCTCAAATATTGTAGGCATACATATGGCGATTTTGATATTTTCAGCAACAAACCAAGCATTTGCATTCAGAAAGTATCATAATCCTTTCACCACTATGGTTCTTTCATCATTTTTTTTTCATCCAAATATTTAGTCGAATACAATGGCGGAAGTCGGTTTTTTAAATGAAAAGTTATTTAAGTATAATAAACATAATAATAACTACCGTACTGTATTTTTTGGAAGTGTAGAAAAAGCACGTACTAAGAATTATGTCGCGAAAATTATTTATGTGATAATTTCATAATGTTCTTTTCTACGCCATGCTAATATAAGCTACTCGAAATACTAATCCTGCGCAGACGAAGTCGCGGGCACCAGCTAGTGTATAATCAAAAAATGTCTATTTATGTAATGTATTGTATTAAGTATATCAGTTATCTAGTTAGTACCCATAACACACGCTCTGCTTAGCTTGGGGCTAGGTAATGTTCTGTGAAATGTCCAGCATTTATTTATTTATTTATTATTTATAAAGTCTGCCATATAGCTTGTTTCAAAAGTAAGAAGGTACCTACAGCATACATTCTCAATCTCTCATCTCAAGTCTCACTGGCGATGACGTAGGCTGGTATTGACCATCATGTCTCGGAATAACCAAGTATAGGTATTATACATAATACCTATTCAAAAAGGTATAACTACCTTTTCTATATTATAAGTTTATACCATGGTTTGAACCAAAGTGCAGTCGGCTGACTGGTTATTTGTATGGTGAATATGATGAGCGCCCCTAGCGGACTTGTTGAGAACCTCAGTATCAAACATCAAAAACCTATCTTCACGCAATTTGGTAGTTAGGAAATGAGCGCAATATTTAGAGTAGGTCGACCAATAAATGCAGCACTACTGACGATATAAACAGGCTATGAACCAGTGAATCTGGTGTATTATACTATTCAAATCCGTTTATTAGAAACATTCGATTGTCTTTTGCAGCACTCCCTCACTAGGGGGCGTTTTTAACCAATTAACTTTTCTATAAGTCATACAAACCGACTGCAATAAATTAAATTATAACTAAAACAGTAACAACCTTCAGTCGGTATCGGTATATTTTCCATAGCGGTTAAAAAAAGAGAACGTGATTAAACTGTTTTTCTTCTTATATGCCATTTTTTACTTGTTATATTATTTTCTAAAATGAAATTAAAATAATCTTTAAATTTTTCTACATGACTGTACCAAAACACTAAAATATTGTTGTATGAATTTAAGAAGGTGGGTGCCATGTATTGGAATCTCGCTTTTTGTCAGTCATTCGAATTTGGTCAGTTAATAATTTGGCTGGGTATTCATTCATTCATTCATTCCCCTGAAACGTTTCAATTTCGTTTTTTAATGATATTACGGTAATTGTTTGATAGATTCAGCTGAAAATTGGTGTATGTGGAGATGAATAGAGGCACTAATTATTGGCTTAACACGTTAATGGACAGCACGTAGAAAGCTCGTGTATTTGGAGGTCAAAATAATTTCACCACCGGATTATTTTAAAGTCTCTCTATCTCGTAAAGTACTTAACGTAGACTTATGAAATTTTACCAAATGTTGCTTAACAAAGAATGGTATAAGTTTGCATTTAAATAAAGTTCATAGGTGCCTTTGTTTGAGTGCTAGGAGCTATTTTAGTTTTTTGGAAAAATCCCATTAAAATACGAGAGGCGCAGTTTTATCAAGAAATTTAACTGACACAAATTACCCTATATGAACACTTATACGTGTAGAAAAATTCATGATTGTGCGGTTAAAAGTTTCGGAGATACAGCCATTTTTAAAATGTTCCCCCAGCAAAAACTGAAATATCTCTGAAATCCTAGGGTCCACAAATTCAGAGTTTAGATGCACATTTAGCACAAATTAAAACTTATCTTTCTAGCCACTTTCAGCTGGCCTAGCCCAACCAGGGAAAAAGTTTTTGCTGGAAGACCGTTACCCCAGCAAAATCTGTCTTTCGTGAATAACTCAAAAACGGCTGAAGGCACTAATTTTTTATTTCAGGCACATTTACAAGAGATTAAATACGAATTATTCGTGATATTCACATCCTGAAAGGACACAAGATTTTGCTAGGATAACGCACACAAAAGAGCAGGACCGAATATGATTGTAATAGTACCTGTTCGTTCCTTCTTTCACTCACTCACCTCAACAATGATGCCATCACTCCACATCACTCAAGTCCATGCCTTATAGTAGTAAGTATAATGCCCTTGTGCGACGCCAAATACAAAAAAAAACCGTGCCATAGAGATTAACTTTTTTAAAAAGGGAAGTCTGGTTATTGCACAGGGCGGTTGTTCTGATAAATAAGGCGTGCTCGATTTTTGGGTCGGACTGGGTCGGCTATTTGCCCGACCAAGCCCTAGTTGTAAACAATCTTGTAAGCAATAAATGAATTACTATGAAATAATGATATTTTACACAACAATGGCACTAATGTCCTTATGTTTACTCTAAAGCTCACTAACGAAAGTAACGAAACATACATTTAGAACAAAATAATGAAGCAAAACTACAATTTCAATGAAAACTGTTGAAGCACTTGTGTAAAGTCAGCCCAGGCCGATACTGGCTTTGCCTCGTACCACAATGCACTATATTACACTCAGGCATTGTGAAATCCAACTTGTGTAGTAAAAAATATAGGTATTTGCTAATAAATTAGTGAAAATTTACGAAAACACAAAAAGTAAACAAAACTTTGAATGAAGGCAATCTAAGGTCACAGAGTATTAAATGAATGGTTGAATGGCAAGCTAATGGTGGGCCATTTTCATACAAAATAAATGTTACTGCCGCTCCATTTTGTTCCTTGCTCCAAGATTGCTGTGAGCTCATGAGCTGAGCATTTGATTTTGATTCTACGGAAGACAATTTACGAAATGTAAATTAATTACATTATTTATTTTAACGTTGAAGTGCGATTTATAAATACTAATTTATTAAATGTAGGTTCATGTAACGAAGTAGTGTCATTCATAGTTAGTGAAATTTATATGATAAATCATTCGCTGAAGCACACTGAGTGGAGATCTGAAAAAATGGGAGACCACTGCTTGGATGAGCCGCCAAAAATTGGTCTAAAGCTATTGCTTGATCATGAATTCCCTATGCAAAGCAAACAGATCATCAGACCAAGTGCCCATCAAGTGATTGACTTGATGCCTCTGACTGCAAGGTAAATTCACAAAATTAATCTGATATACTTTGCCTTTGCTAGATAATATTTAGCTTGACCCCAGATAGGCATCAGAGAAATGTCTTACACCTACTTTGATGCTACATTTTATTTTAGATACCAGCAAATTCTTAAGCTGTTAGTACGGAGGTGGCCGATATGTAGGTAATTTCTCTTAGAATATTACAAGATCAGAATTATAAACTTCTAATGTTAGGAACCTTTTTAAAAACCTAATTTTAAAGGTTATGTTTTGGTAATTTTTCTTTACAATGGCCTGTGATTAGAAGTTTTCTTGTATTCGAACACAATAAAATAGTTTTAAAAAAAAACCTAACTACCTACCGAGGACCTGTCTATACTATGGCTTGTGATTAGAAGTATTCTTGTGTACAAATACTATACAATAGTTTTTTAAAAAAACCTAAGAATCTACCGAGGGCCATCTATACCTGGCCTGTGATAAGAAGTTTTCTTGTTGTCCCAAGTTTTTTTATGTACTTACAAGAACTAAAAGTATGTCCTAGTTCTGAAACTTTATGAGATTGCTCAAGAAAATAAGTACTTTGCATAAAAAATAATTGAAGAGTCTACTACAAGTCCCATATATAAAAGACAAGCCAAAAGTTTTTATGTTAGCTTGTAATAAGCACTCTAGTGCAATCTTTACCATAGATAAACTTCTAGAAATCCTAGAAATTACATGTATTTTACATTATAATAATGTTGCAGATATGTGAAGTACTACATTGGGAAGCGTTTGAATCACAAGAAACCAATAATGGATTATTTTAATACAGTTTCAGCTCAGCGAATGTATGGTAAGTCACTTGATCCATTTTGATTATAGTCCCGAAATAGCAAAGTCATACAAGAATGCACAGTTTTCCATGGCATAAACTACCACAGCTATAAAATACTATTTGGTCAACTACCTATTTGTGTAACAGCAACTGATTTTTCTGCTAAGTATCTTATCTTCCTATCTTGTAGTATTATCTTTACTACATCCTGCCAAGCACAGCCAGTGTTGATTTTACATCCTATAACTAAACACCCTAGCATCTAAAAATCCCATGCACTTATTTAAGTTGGACCTAGCTAGGTAAAAACATTGCTCAAGTAGGTATTCCAGCTCCTGCAATTCTAAAGCTTTATAGTTATCATTCTTCTATCGATATGTAGAATTCACCATATTATTCATAGAAATAGTTCTGTTGGTTTAGAATTCAACATAATATGAATATGTTCTGTTCATAGAAAGGTTCTGTAGGTGTAGAATTCAACATATTCGTAGAATGGTTTGGTAGGTGTTAATTTCAAAATATTCATAGAAAGATTCTGTAGTGTTCAATTCAACATATTCATAGAATGGTTCTGTAGGTGTTAATTTCAAAATATTCATAGAAAGATTCTGTAGTTTTAAATTCAACATATTCATAGAATGGTTCTGTAGGTGTTGCATTCAACTTATTCATAGAATTTGTCAGTGGCCCCAAATGAAGATACAATAAGGTTGTTGAACTCCCATTAGTAAATTGCCCTAAATATAAATACTAACTAAAATGTAATTTACCAAGCCAGTAGTATTTAATTAATAGATATCTCAATGATCATGTTTCATTACTCAATTTGTTTTGAAGAGCCAATGGCTAATGGGTTTTGCATGGATATTTTTGAAATAATATTCATGTGTTCCGAGTATGGCCAATTGTAGCATAAATATTATCAAAATGAATATCTCTATATAACATAATCATTACAGGCACCAGGTGCTAAAAATTATCTTGCAAATGATAAAATACTTATGTATAAAGATTATACAATTATTTTATAATATGAAACCAATTGGCAATTGATAAGAGTTGAATCCATATTTCACAAATTTTGAATGGAGTGTATTCGATTTGAATGGTTTAAGTATACTCTGTATATATCAACTGAAGTTGTGGTGTGTCCAGCCTAAGAATAGACCCCTCTGTCTCCCCCTCTGTATGTTGTAAAAGCTGACTAAAGGGAATACACCAGGGGATGGGCAGCCGCATCCACCTTAGTACTCAACACCGATACTGCAATCAACAATCCGCCTACCAAGCATGGTGTTTATGGCAAATCTCCCCATTGCATTTTATGGGAGAGGCCTTGTCCAGCAGTGGACTGTGTCTAAAGCATGTTGAAGAAGAATATGCAAACTTGATTTATCTGTCTCTAAGCATCAAATCTGCTCATTCAATGGCTTCGAACTCTATGATGGTCCATTGTGCGTGAGAGTTAACTGGCTAGATAGTTAGCCAGCCTAATTCCGTCCAGAAGCACAAGCTTCCTGGGGTCTTCGCAGGCTTCGCGGAGTGACCTCCTCGGGTTGTTGAGGATTTGTTCACGTTGAGCTGCTACTCCCACGCATTCCAGGACTACGTGGGCAGCCGATTCTTCTTCGGTAAGACACCCCCTGCAGAGTGGGCTGTCTGTGGCTCCGATGTTGTAGAGGTGTTTGTTCAGGAGACAGTGGCCTGTGAGTGTCCCCACGATGGTACAAGATCTAGTCTTGAAAGGTTGAGCAGACGACGCGTGAGTCGTGGTGAGACAGCCGGAAGGGCTGCTCTTGACGGTCTGCAGTCCGTGGTCCGTGCCCAACGTTCGTTGTTTTGGTTTAAGGTGCATTCAATGGCTTACATTTATGAATGTGGAACGTCCATGCATATCAACACAAAAACATGATGTTATTATTTTTCTAACATAAGTATTGTCTTGTAATTTTTCATTTGATACATGTTTACTCCAAATTGCAGCGCCCTCATGGGGTTCATGTACCTACCTAAATTACAGTAGACTGTCAATATTGTACGTACATGTGAGCAATAAATAAAAAGATTTATACATAGAAAAAAAATATTTAGGTAAAAAAAAGGAGATGCATTTGCCAAGTATTTTTTTTTTCAGTCTAAACACACATTTTATTGATAATTTTTATACGTCACATTATCGAATCTATAAAATTTTATATAGCGTTCAAATTCCCTTGGCTCTCTGTATATTTGTTACAGAGCAATGTATTTAGACAAAGGGCTCAAGGCAATATTCATTCGGGAATCAATTTGTCTGTGTTTGCTCCAATAATAACCGGCCCTTATTTAGTAAGTGCCGTAAGTGGCAAGTGGTATTTGACTGTCAATCAATAAACATGATCCTACTAATTCAAAAAAATTTGCTTTCAATTGGCCTTAGTAGAAGTTGAGGCACCTCAAATTATGATAAACTAGTTGCGCCCCGCGGTTTCACCCTGGTGAATAATGATGAAAATTGATGATGATGATGATGATGAAAAGTAGCCTATGTGTTAATCCAGGGCGTAAAGTATCTCCATTCCAAATTTCACTCAAATCCATTCAGTAGTTTTTACGTGAAAGAGTAACAAACATCCATACTCACAAACTTTCGCGTTTATAATATTAGTAGGATAGGATATGGATTATAGATAGTTATCTTTCACATATTATCTTATCTACCATCCACCTGAGTATTCAACACCAATACTGTAATCCGCCTGTCAAGCGTGGTAATTAAAGCAAATAACTTTTGATTCAAAAAACCTACTTCCGCCATTGTATTCGACTTAAATGTCTGGATGATATTTTGATGGTGAAAAAACCATTATGGCGAAAGGATTAAATCAAGGTCAAAAACCATTATGGCGAAAGGATTAAATCAAGGTCACACATAAAATATGACTCAAGTAGTTCAATTTAAAACCGGGATATTTCCATTAAAATCATTCATAGCCATAGTGCATCTCATGGCGTTTCCGTTTCCAATAAGCCCAAACATGGCCAGTTCCTTTTTTAAACAGAAGTAAGGAGTTGTCATGAAGATTGAATTTCATTATAGCATATTTTTCGTTAAATGCTCTAAGCATAAAGTAAGAAGCGGGACAGCGCGCCGCATATTATGAATGTATTCTCGTTCTATTTTGAAATTCATTTTCGGACTACGGAGCAGTTTTCGCTATAACCTACTTTCAGAGCATAAGTGATATTTAAAAAAAAAAATTGTATTATTTGTTGTCCCCAGGCTGTCCTATCGGCGGCATAGGCGGCGGCACGATCGGACGCGGCTTCAAAGGAGAGTTCTGTCGTTTCCAGCTGTACCCGGGTATTTACGAGTACGTGACGGTGCCGGAGTGCCAGTTCATAGTGAACATAAGGAATGACAAGAATGAGACCATATTCCAGTCCGTTTTATCGACATACAGGTAAGCAGTGTCCTAAGTCCTAAGCCATTCTTGTCTTCATCATCATCATCATGATAATCATCATCATGATCATCATCATCACCACCATCATCATCATCATCATCAGTTCACTGCTGGATAGGCCTATCCACGTACGCGCCACTGAGCCCCGATGTTTGGTTATTCTCATTCACTTCTGCCCGTCGCCTTTCGTCATCGCTCTTAAGCCGGGGGTTTCCCCACGCTACGTTTGCTAACACGCGGTCTCCACTAAGTTGGGTGTAATAAGGATATAGCCTAACAGCCCAACAGTCACATAAATAGTCCTCATCCCACCCTATGTTACCCTGTGTCGTATCAAGGAACTACGAGTACCATGATACCATAACACCCTTGTTTTTTTTTGTAAAAAGTTAAGGAACCTCAATTGAACCGAGTTATGCAGAAGGCAGCCAAATGGGGCTAACTACAAACCGAAATATGAGCGTTTTTCTATCGAAGGTTGCACTTCAGCTATTTATTAACTTTTTTTAGTTTTTGTAATTAAATTACAAAAAATAATATTAATTAATAAATAGCTGAAGTGCAACCTTCGATAGAAAAACGCTCATATTTCGGTTTGTAGTTAGCCCCATTTGGCTGCCTTCTGCATAACTCGGTCCAATTTACATCACACGCCTGTGTAGTTGCTTGTAGTATTTGTAGACTAGGCCCTCTGTAGTGGACTTCTAAAGTTTTCTAAAAGTTAATTCTTCTGTATGAATTCTCACGTACAGATTTGGTACACTTTAGTGCACTTATCCTATCTTCCTCTATCAGTAAAAAAATTAGTAATTTTTGTAATCTAAATATGAGTACTTATGTGTAACACGTTACGTCAATATGTATCAAGTACCAATATGTAGTAAGTAAGTAGATAAGTTATCAGATCGGTACACTTTCAGTACGCTACGTGCATTCCCTATCTAAGTATATCCCAAAAATAAGTTGTCCGTGGCGTGTCTGGCCCCTGTCTAAAGAATATACCCCTCCGTCTCCTCACGTGGATGTCGTGAAAGCTGAATGGGATTACACCAGGGGATGGATAGCAGCATCCACCTGAGTACTCGACACCTATACTGCGATCACCAACCCACCTGCCAAGCGTGGTGCTTTAAAAAAAAAAAGTTTGCGAATCCCCCCGTTGTATTATATAGGGAAGGCCTCGTTAAGCAGTGGACGTCTACAGGCTGCTGATGATGATGATGAAGCAAGTAAAAACGTATATTTTGTCAAAAATAATACAATAGTATAACAGATAACATAGGCAATTAGTTCAGGGTTTGTGCTGTGTATACTTGTATAGTGCTGTTAAAACAGATCCCTTAAAGGCCTATTGAGAATAATCAAATCAAATCAAATCAAAAGTCTAATGTATAATAATAATAGTACAATTCATCTATAATTGTACTTGCACTATAAGCATTCAGCCATATATTATATTAGCATAAACTACCTATATGCAATAAACCAAATCAAAATATAAATGAAATAAACAATAAAATATGTTTTTTTTTATTTCTGACAAAAGTAAATGTCACTACTGTCAACGGCAAACTATTATTCTGATTAAATAAAAAAAATTGCTAACAATGAGGGGTTGTCACGGCCGTTTCATATCATGCTTTCAGAATTGAAAATAGATGGCGCTGCTCTGTTACGTAAATGTCAAGTGTCAAAATAAAGTTAAATGTCAACATCAACAACGTAGATAAATTTTCGTTTCGTGGTATTTATTTTTGCTTACTTCTAAAAACATCACGAAATCACAAGCGCAAACTCAAGAAGCAATCACAAACAGGATAATTATCATGAGTAATAGCCACAGACTACTTAGATAATAGTTTCGTACGCGTGCACCACAGACAATCTTGATTGGTACAGTTGAGTCAGCGCCATCTATCGAACCAATTTGAACTACTTTTTTTTCTTTTTAATCGAAGATGAAAAGCCCTCATTATAAAAAACATAAGTGATTTTGATCAAAAAATATTTGGATATACTATGATGAATATTAGGTTATGGAGAGGAGTTATAGGATTGACTTCAGAACCCTTCACTATACCTACGTGGTTCGAGACGCGACGGATGGCCCGTTTATTATTTTTTATTTTTCTTTTAGCAAACCCAAGAAGGCTCCTGTATCATGGGAATGGAACCTAGAGGCAGATAAATGTGAATACACGGGTCTATACCCGCGCGCCTGGACCACGTATGATCTCTCCAAGTACGGCGTTAAGCTTGTCTGCCGGCAGATATCACCGGTCATACCGCATAATTATAAGGTAAATTCACGCTAGTAGTATTTGCTAGTAGTACTCCTTGTGAAAGAGTTCTTCCAGGGGAGTACTACCTTAATAGTACTACTATTTCTGCCGCAAAACAGTAGTGTGAGCATTGCTCTGTTCCGGTTTGACAGGTGTGGGTGCCGGTGAAGTTACAGACAGGCACATGAGACTTTTCATCTTTATGTCAGTATAAGGGACGCAGTGCAATGCCAAATGCCACATGCCAGTTCCGTAAATTGACTATATAAAAAAAAAGAAAATGAAATGAAATGGTTTATTTGCTGGAAACATGGTTAAAAGTTCTTACAAAATAGTTGTTTCACATGTTTCACCAAAACATTGGCATACAAATTTTAAAAGTTGTAAATTATGAAATTAATATTATACAATTGAATTACTTAGGTATCTATAATTTTAGTCAATTTTATCAAATAAATTAAACAATAATAACATAACATTAACACAATCACAGTTGGTCACTAATTAGTCATTATTTAGAAATTCGTTAACACTTTAAAAGGTTCTGTCAACTAGCCATAATTTTAGCTTCCTTATAGCTAAAATTAGCTAGCTTTTTAGCTTTTTGCCTTGTTGGCAAGTCTTTTATTTCATTGGGTATTTTGTTAAATATTTTACCACACATAGCATAACAACTTTTAAAAACAAATTAAACTTTGAAAAAAAGAAAATTGTTTTAGTTACTTCATATGAAAAACTAACGAATCCGATCGGAAACCCTTCCGAAAGTTTTAGAATAGCCCTGCAGAATTCATATTTTACATCACTTCCACACGGAAACACATAAACATTTTTACCAAATTCAAACCAAGTGCCATTCCAATTATAGTTGAAAGACAGCCAGCTAAAAATATACCTACTGTTTCAACATATAGATTTCATAACCTCCCTCATCCTTTTTAAGTGAGAGTTTAATTCTTTATTAAGCAAGATCTAGGCTCAATGCAAAATAGGCTTTCTATGTCATCTTAAACAATTCGGAATTAACCATAGGTACATATTGAGCAATAAACTTTCTACAGGACAGCAGCCTGCCATGCGCTGTGTTCGTTTTCTCAGCCGTCAACCTTACCAATGAACGACGAGATGTCAGCGTCACGTTCACGTGGACAGAGATACTGGGGAGCTCCAATAAAAATAAAACTAACGGTATGTATGACTAAAAGAGGGGGGAGTGCAAAACACACTCCTCAATTATGAAATACATGTATGAAATACATACATACATATGAGTATGTATGTAAGTATGTATGTATTTCTAAGCAACACGCCCTTACAAATACATACACACCTACCTACTTAAACACAGGCCTTTATCTAGGGGTTCGGCAGAGCCTCAAAGGGTCTCTTTTCACCGTGGGTTGCGCAGTCGTAGCAATTTAGACGTGACAAGTGGTGATCTCATCGCCGCCATTGCTTTCCACGACCAACTCGGTCTTCCAGTAATAACACACTCGTAAATAAGCTAGCAGCCAGGACAAATCTTATACCAACGAAAAATTGCCCAAAAATACCATAGGGTGTGTTTTGTATGGGATTGGAACCGGGTGCGATGTGTAGAAAAAGTCGCGGTGTGGCGCCTTTTTCATAAGTTTTTCTAACTCTTGTAAGTTAACGAATTTGTCTGGAAGTTTGTATTAGCTTGGGAGCGAATGTAACAATTTCAATGCGGGAAATTTTTCACGTACCGATATGTTGGTGGAAGCACCAACAGGTTTCAACCCTAATCGAGGGCCTTCATCAGGGTGAGTGCGATCCGAGCTACACTCTGCGTCCCTCCTCGCACTGCGTCTCTGAGCTCGCTCCTCTCGGCTCGTGAAAAATTTCCCGTTTTATAAAATGAATGATATAATTCACGAAAGTTATTTTAGTAATTTTTATGCGGTTTTGGTTTGAATAGATGACTTCGCATATCACAGCTTCGTCCTGCGGTCGTTATCTTTGTCTTTAATCATCAGTAGAAGACCACAGCTGAACATGGGCCTCCCCCCTAGAATGCCACGACGAACGGTCTTGAGCCGCCTCCATCTACCGACTTCCAGCGACGTTAACTTACTGTGTCTAAATGTAACTGTGATCTTAATGACCAACCGTAATTGATCCCTTAGCAAAACTCGACCTAGAGCGATACTCCGAAGAAAACACCTGTGGGGTCACCCTCGAGCAGAAGATAAACGATACTCCATGCACTTTCACCATAGCCAAGAACAAACAAGAAAACGAATCGATTCACGAAGGATATTGTCTATGGAACGCATCTAAGACATCCAGTTATATATGGAGTTGTCTGAAGGAGCACGGGAAATTGTCACCGGACCCCAGTTTGACCCCGCCGCCCCCAAAACTGCCGGATAGCAAGACGGATAATGCTGAGAGGAAAAAGGAAAAGCCTAAGAAACTGTATAAGTGTGAGTATGTAATAGAACTCCTTTATCACCGTCCACTGAAGGAAGAGACCTCTCAATAGACGTAGTAGGTAACTATGACTAAATCTTCTCATGCATGCGGATTGGTTATCGCAGTATTGGTGTTGAGTACTCAGGCTGATACGTGTAATCCCTTAGTCGGCTTTTACTACTAATATAAAAGCGGTAGGTACTGTATGCATAAAGTATAAAGTCGAATGGAATATTCAACTATACATGCTTTTCAGATATAGTCTCAATCAAAAGGACTGTAGTGAGCGCGTTTACTCACGCGTGGGCGTGGCTAGGGCATGCTGCCATCAGTTACTTCGCTCTGTTTTTCACTCGCAAGAATGCCCAGTTGACACGAGGTTAGTAAATAAAGCTAGGATAGTAAGATAAAACGAAGCATACAATGACTTATACTTTGTTTACTAGCTTCGTTCCATCAGGGCATAACTTTATACTTTGTTTACTAGCATCGTGCCACCTGGGCATAACTTTATACTTTGTTTACTAGCATTGTGCCACAAGGGCATAACTTTATACTTTGTTTACTAGCTTCGTGCCATCAGGGCATAACTTTACGCTTTGTTTACTAGCATCGTGCCACCTGGGCATAATTTTATACTTTGTTTACTAGCTTTGTGCCATCAGGGCATAACTTTATACTTTGTTTACTAGCATCGTGCCACCAGTGCATAACTTTATACTTTGTTTACTAGCATTATGCCACCAGGGCTTAACTTTATTTTGTTTACTAGGATCATGTTCACAATAAGTAATTTTACCTTACATTATTCTAATTTTTGTCGACAGGTGACTCGGTAGCTTTATCGAGCGTGATTTTTATGGATCCCGGGGGATCCGGCTCCACGGAGTTCTGTCTCGCCTGGGACATGCCTGTAATAAAATATAAGAAGGATAAAAAAACACATAGAAGGTAATTCATAGCACATGCCTGAGTAATGCTGGACCCCCTGAGCTCTAAAGGAGCTCTTAGAGGAATTTGCGAGTGTGCGTGAGATAGACACACATCGTTCAACAAAGCAAAGTAGCTACTACGCATTTTCGTAACATTCCAAATTGTAATTCATTAGTTCAAGTTCAAAGTTTCAATTCTGTTATGTTAATTGAAACTTTCGTGGTTGGGTGACGAAAAACCGATACCGATTTGGAAAATTCTGTTTTTATTTGAATAGATAATACTTCCAGATTGGTCCCATTTTTTTCAGAATCCAGTTCTGATGATGGAATCCATGAGGAATTGAGGGAACTCCTCAAATATTGTAGGCATACATATGGCGATTTTGATATTTTCAGTAACAAACCAAGCATTTGCATTCAAAAAGTATAATAATCCTTTCACCACTATGGTTCTTTCATAAATTTTTTTTCATCCAAATATTTTTTTGAATACAATGGCGGAAGTCGGTTTTTTAAATGTAAAGTTAAAATTAAAATTAACACACAATAACCAATTCTATTACGGTTATTGAAACTTTCGTGGTTGGGAATCATTGGTGACGAAAAACAGTGGTAATTAGCCATTCTTTCGATTTAAAATTAACAAACAATAACAATTTGTTATTTTTTTAGATATTATACAAAATACTTTGGCAGCGATGGCATAGCGGGTGCCTCGATAGCGGCGTACGCGCTTAGAAATTATCAGAACTGGGAGAAGCTACTCGCAGAGTGGCAAGACCCTATCTTCACTAATAAGTAAGTGTTTTATATAGAGCACAGGTCATTCTAAATAAATAACTTTGCATCGTATTGTACTTTGGTATGTCCGACCTACGAGTATACCCCTCCTCCTCCCGTGGATGTAGTAAAAGCTTTACTAAGAGGATGGGCAGCAGCATCCGCCTGAGTAATTCACACCAAACTGCGATCACCAATCCGAATGCCAAGCGTGGTGGTCATGGTAAATCGACGACCTCTGTGGCGCGGCGGGCGAAGGTTCGCCTTCGACGCAAGAGGTTGCGGGTTCGATTCCCGCCTCGGAACAAGTATTTGTACGATTTGCAGATATTTGTTCATGGTGTTCTGGGTATTTTCTATGTATAATAAAAAATATCTATCTATGTAATGTACTGTATTAAGTATATCAGTTATCTAGTAACCATAACACATGCTCTGCTTAGCTTGGGGCTAGATAATGTTGTGTGAATTGTCCAGTATTTTTTTTGTTTTTTTTTAATCCCCCCATTGTATTCAATACAATGGGAGGGAGGCTTCGTCCAGCAGTGGACGTAAACAGGCTGGTGATGACAGCGTATTGCATTTTGGTTCGTGTTGCGTAGTATCCCAATGACAGCGTATTGCATTTTGGTTCGTGTTGCGTAGTATCCCAATGACAGCGTATTGCATTTTGGTTCGTGTTGCGTAGTATCCCAATGACAGCGTATTGCATTTTGGTTCGTGTTGCGTAGTATACCAATGACAACGTATTGCATTTTGGTTCGTGTTGCGTAGTATCCCAATGACAGCGTATTGCATTTTGGTTCGTGTTGCGTAGTATCCCAATGACAGCGTATTGCATTTTGGTTCGTGTTGCGTAGTATCCCAATCAGTCTGTATGTAACTCAACATACCTGATAACATCAAAAAGCAAATTTTTTTGTTACTAGTAGAGCTTGTAAAAGAATTCGTCCGGGGTAGTACTACCACCATACCTATTTCTATAGCCAAGCAGTAGTGCTCACATTGCTGTGTTTCGGTTTGTGAGGGTATGGATGCCGTTGAAATTACAGGCACATGAGACTTTTCATCTGTCTCAGGCGCGTTTGATGCCTCTGGTGTTGCAGGTGTCCAGAGGCTACGGTAACTACTTTCCATCACGTGGGCCGTGTGCCTGCCAAGTAGTATAAAAAACTTCCTCCTATACCTTCAAAATGTCGTCCATCGTCCTTCCGCGTCGTTTAATTCGTGGTCGCCACTCGAGAACCTTTATTCCCCAGCGGTTGTCGGTTCTGCGAACTATAAAGCCTGGGGTGCGATTTTTGGATGTCATCGAGTGACTAAACGTCAGTGAAATTGCCGTAAATCTCCGATTTCTTAATTTCTCTATATTCTATTATATTTGATGACTAAAATTCTTATACCAATGATATCAATACAAGTGTCTCCTTCAAAACATCTCTTGGAAAACGGTGATTTGTGACCTTTTTAATGATATTTAGTCACTGAGTGTCGAAGTCAAAGTCAAAAAGAATTGTATTCATTGAAAAAACAAGGATCATTTTGAATCGTCTTATAAACTAATATACTCCTGTTCCAACGCGACCAAGCCTAGAAGAATCAGGCAACAAACACGGCTTGGCTTACAAAAATGGTCCGTCTTACCACTAGGTGAGAAGCGCCTGTGTGGTGCCTCGGAGCAAGGAGTTGCTGATACATAGTAAATGAGAATTTAAAAACCTTAGGAAGGTAGTCAAAATTAAATAAACATCAGCAAAAAAAAATATGCAAGACCACACGCTACGCTTGTTATACTTATAAATAATAATCTAATAGAAACATGTAAATAGGTGGTAAGTACAAATATTGCAAATTTCCATTTTAGCAGTCGGGGGGCAGAGCGACATCAGGCCACGCGGCTTTATCATTTATATAGTCATCAATAGTGTAATACACTTTCTTAATTAGATTAATCTTTATGTAGGATTTAAATCTTCGAATAGGAAGTTTAGATACACCTTCTGAAAGTTTATTATAGAACCGTACAGAATTCCCCATAAAAGACCCACTTGCTTTCTTTAATCGAAATTTTGGTATATTTTAGTTTGTGTTTAGTGTGTTGTGTCGCACCCCTGCCCATATCGTTACTGCAACTTGTTAATTCTGAGAGCTAATTTGGTGATCTTGTTTTCAGCAATATACCAGATTGGTTGAAGAGTGCCTTAATGAACGAGCTTTACTTCGTGGCCGATGGCGGCTCCATTTGGTTCGATGTGTCGGACGAGTACCCTGATACAGACCCGAGGTTTGTATGAGACCACTGTCCATTTAAGTACTCGTCAGCAGCCCTGTAGAAGTCCACTGCCGGATATAGGCCTCCCCCTCAGAATGCCACAACAAACGGTCTTGAGCCGCCTCCATCCACAGACTTCCTGCGACGTTTATAATGTCTTTAGTCCATCGAGTGGATAGCCTTCCTCTACCGCGTCGTCCGGTTTGTGGTCGCCACTCGAGAACCTGTATTCCAGTTTTTCGAGAGTTTTTGATTGAAGTGGCAATGAGTTGACCTACTCATTGCCACTTCAACTTGCTAATTCTGAATGCTATGTTGGTGACCTTGGTTGGACCTTGGTATTCATTATTATATATGTTTATTTACAGAAATGAATTCGGGCTGTTCGGTTATCTGGAAGGGCACGAGTACAGGATGTATAATACGTATGACGTACATTTCTACGCGTCCTTTGCTCTTGCGCAGTTGTGGCCTAATTTACAAGTAAGTGCATAAATCGTTATGAACCTTTGAAAGCCGCGTGGCCTGATGTCGCGCTACTCCTCGACTGCTAGAGTGGAAGTGGCTATTTACATGGTTTTATTAGATTGTTATTTAAAAGTATATAAAGCGTAGAATTACTTTTGACTACTACTTACCTAATGTTTTTAAGGGCCCCTTTTTGTATGTATCAGCTTCTCCCTGTTCCGAGGTACCAAACAGGCCCTTTCCACCTAGAAGGATCATCAAATATCCTTCTTAATCCTTTTTAGGGTTCCGTACCCAAAGGGTAAAACGGACCCTATTACTAAGGATTCGCTGTCCGTCCGTCCGTCTGTCACCAGGCTGTATCTCATGAACCGTGATAGACAGTTGAGATTTTCACAGATGATGTATTTCTGTTGCCGCTATAACAAGAAATACTACAAAACAAAATAAAATAAATATCAGGAGCCCCCTTAAATATTTATTTTATTCTATTATATTTTTTTTTTGTTGTATAACAAACGTTATATTTTTGCCGTTTTTATAGATAATTGTACGGAACCCTTCGTATGCGAGTCCGACTCGCACTTGGCCGGTTTTTTATAAATTTGATATGTTATGTTATGTATTGTGTATTTGCAGGTAGTTTTACAATACATGTATCGGGACTGCATAGGGATGGAGTCGGAGAAGACGCGGCCTTCTCTTTACGACGGTAAAAGCGTCAAGTTCAAGATAAAAGACTCCATTCCTCACGATTTGGGGGATCCAGGTATGTTTTTTTTAAGCAACTTGGCAAGCAAACAAGCACACGGCCTGCCTGATGGAAAGTAGTTACCGTAGCCTATGTACGCCTGCAACACCAGAGGCATCGCACGCGCGCTGCCGACCCTGAGACATAAGTTTCACCGGCACCCGTACCCTTCAAACCGAAACACAGCAATGCGAACACTACTGCTTGGCGGCAGAAATAGGTACGGTGGTAGTACTTCCCCGGACGAACTCTTTCACCAGAAGTTCTACTACTACTGTACGATATTCTTGGCGTCACTGGTTCTTGGTCGCCCGTCTGGTTCAAGTTCTATTCGCACATCATTATTCATCAGGACTTTCTCCTGACTGCTGAGAAGGGAGACGGCTTTTGAGTTGGCAAACCTATTCTTATATCTTCAAAAGTTTGGAAAACGCTAAAGGCACACTATGCCGGCGGTCCAGCCGGCGGGCATGCCGCTGACAAGCCCGACGACCTGCCTGGCGGGTATTCTGTGTACCCGCGGCGTATATCGGCATACCCGCGCGGCAAAAAGCCGCCGGCTGTGCCGCCAGCATAGTGTGTAGGAGCCATAAGCTGTCAGAATGATCCCCATAGTGGTATTCCCCATTACCAGATGCTAGCGCAAGTCATACGCAGAACATATTAGCATTATCATCATCAGCAGCCTTTAGACGTCCACTGCTGAACGAGGCCTCCCCCATAGAATACAATGAGGGGATTTGCCATAATCACCACGCTTGGCAGGCGGATTGGTGATCGCAGTATCGGAGTTAAGTGCTCAGATGGATGCTGCTGCCCATCCTCTGGTGTAATCCTTTCGGCCTTTACGAGATCCACGGGAGGAGATGGAGGGGTAGGACATACCACGACAATATCATGAAATACTATTTGCGCCCCGCGGTTTCACCCGCGTTAATAATGATGAAAATTGATGATGATGATGATGATGATGATGAAAAGTAGCCTATGTGTTAATCCAGGGCGTAAAGTATCTCCATTCCAAATTTCACTCAAATCCATTCAGTAGTTTTTACGTGAAAGAGTAACAAACATCCATACTCACAAACTTTCGCGTTTATAATATTAGTAGGATTATCATGTTTTAAAAAATTTCAGAGGATATTCCATTCTTCAACATAAACGCGTACAACATTCACGACGTGAGCGAATGGAAAGACCTCAATTTAAAGTTCATACTGCAAGTGTTCCGTGACTACCGCATTTTGCGCGCGCACTCAGCGCCCTTCGGAGGTCGGCGCTGCGACTCCATGCAGTTCATAGACGATGTCAAGGATGGCGGGGAGAGGGCGCTGTGCTCGCGCGGGCCTGTGTCGCACCCCGCCACGCCCGCCCCCTCGCCAGCGCCTCCTAGACCACAACAGAATCATCAAGAGGTACATCTTTACTGAAGTTGTCATGAATACATGGATGATGGCAAAGTTGAGGAAAGGGCGCTGTGTACCCTGTGTGTGTGTGTTTGTGGGTGTGTTTGTGTGTGTGTGTGTGTGTGTGTGTGTGTGCTGTGTGGGGGTGTGTGAACCAAGGGACAAGAACTATTGTGACATTCATAATTTACGGAAATTTCCACTTAGACCGTGTCCAGTAACACACGCTCCTCTATTTTAGTGAGTCAAAATAAAATATTCCATAATCCGTAATTACAAGGACCATTTTCGTACGTCAAGCTTGTGTCAAGTGTCATGTAAAAGTAGTGGAGAGGCGTGCAATTTTAGACTAGACGCACAATACCAGTATATTAGTGGAGGCACCGACAAGTTTCGACTCGAATTACAAAGTTCGCTCGCAATTGTCTGATATAGCAGCGGCTCGCACCGCAGTGCTGTACGAGACGCGGAGGGAGCGAGTCGAGTTCACTCACTCTGAAGAAGTCACGTTTAATTCGAAACTTGTCGGTGCTTACTGAAAGATATGTACAAACCTGCCTGACCTGTTTAAAAAATAAGGCAATCAAGTACATACCGACATACATAAAGTCACGCCTGTTTCTCGTAGGAGTAGGCAGAGACCACATATTTCCTCATACGATCCTAACAAGATAAAGATCGCAAAACTCAGGGGAGACCTTACCCAGCAGTGGTATTTCTTCACTGAGCAACGGCTTTCCCCTGAGACTAAGATTATACGACTTAATCATTTAATTACCACCACCATCAACATCATCATCAGCCCTTAGACGAGGCCTCCCTGTAGAATCAAATGGGGGCCATTAATTTGCCATAACAACCACGGTAGCAGATTGGTGAACATCAATAATAACAACCGAATATCCGGATCAAGATCACTATATTTATAATTAATTTAATATATTGTATATATCTAATATTCTATTATTTATATACATATATATTTTATTATTATATCTATATATTAATTTTATCTGTTTTCTTTTCGCTTACTAGAATAACATAACACCCAACAGTCACATACGTAGCCAGCATCCCACACTAAGATTCCCTGTGTCGTGTGTATCAGGAACTACGAATACCATGATACCATAACACCCAGACCCGCAGCAAATATTAAATCATACAAACATTTGTTCCGCAGCGGTAATCGGACCCGCAACCTCTTGCATCTCAGCCGGCTACTCGCCCGCAGCGCCACAGAGGTCTTATCAAAGTCAAAAAGAATTTTATTCATTGAAATCACAAGGATCATTTTGAATCGTCTTATAAACTAAAATTTATCCTGTTCCAACGCGGCTAAGCCTAGAAGAATCATTCAACAAACACGGCTTGGCTTACATAAATGGTCCGTCTTACCACTAGGTGAGAAGCGCCTGTGTGGTGCCTCGGAGCAAGGAGTTGCTGATACACAGTAAACGAGAACTTAAAAAGCTTAGGAAGGTAGTCAAAATTAAATAAACATCAGCATACCACTGTAAACAGGTAATATATTTTTATCTAAACTTAAACTTTCCAGGAAACTCCACATCCTGTACCGGGCATCTTAGAGTTGCTTTACGGCGCCACCGCCGAACCACCGCCGGACCCCTCGCCGGCGGTGGCGCACGCCGCCCCGCCCGGCGTGTGGCGCGCGGCGCACTACTTGCGCGACATGTACCAGCCGTGCGTGGACTTGTTGCGACGGGCGGCGCTGTGGGACCTGGATGATGACGGATTGATCGAAAATAGCGGGTTCCCGGATCAGACTTATGACGCTTGGGTCATGTCGGGACCGAGGTGAGAACTTTATTTGTTAAGAGATGTTTATTTTAACTACTTCCATAGTGCTATGTACTATGGTATCATACTGCGGGGGAAAGCAGCAGATACCCAAGCTATATTTCTCTTACAAAAACGGGCAATACGTGCCAATTATAAAATGAAGTCACGTTACTACTTGAGAAAGTATTTTAAAGTAATCAATATTCTCATAGTAATATAGCAATACTAGTTGCGCAGTAGTTGTTGAATAATGATGAAAATTGATGATGATGAAAAGTAGCCTATGTGTTAATCCAGGTATAAAGGTATCTCCACTCCAAATTTCCCTCAAATTCGTTCAGCTGTTTGAGCGTGAAGAAGTAACAAACATAATAGGTAACAAACTTTCGCGTTTATAATATTATACACATATACACATTTTGGCTGTAATGGCTTACACATAAGATATAGATATATACTGTGGCGTGCTTTTTTGTAGGACTATTTAAGATAAACATTTCTATCATACATTACATAAGTTTAACTCTAGCGGTTTTGGCAGCGCACGCCAGAATAGCTCGCAGATGGTAGATTTTTTCCTAATTACTTGACACTTATCGTCATATTATGGACAATTCACACAATATCTTTATAAATTGTAGCCTATGTGTTATTCTGATGTATAAGCTATATTATTGTAAAGTTTCATTAAAATCCATTCATTAGTTTTTACGTGAAAGAGTAACAAACATCCATCCATCCATACTCACAAACGTTCGCGTTTATAATATTAGTAGGATATCTATGAAATATTACTACTATGACTATCAACTGTCTCGTTCCAGTGCGTACTACTATTACTATCAACTGTCTCGTTTCATTACGTACTACTATGATTATAACTTTCAACTGTCTCGTTCCAGTGCGTATTGCGGCGGTCTGTGGGTAGCGTCGATAAGCGCCGTGCACACGATGGCGGGAACGCTCGGACACGAGGCCGATGAGAAGGAGTTCGCCACACTACTGGACCGCGCCAAGCACGCCTACCACGAGAAACTGTGGAACGGTTCCTACTATCGGTTCGACACCAAGCCGGCCAACGAACATGTCGTCATGGCGGATCAGCTGGCTGGACACTGGTGAGTTCGCAGTTTAGAGTTCCGTATCCATGTTCTTGTGCAAGAACCAACATCACCGACATAGCTCTCGGAATAGACAAGTTGAATTGGCAAAGGCAGGTCATATTGCTTGCAGAACCGAAGACCGTTGGGAAATAAAGGTTGTCCAGTGGCAACTACGAACTCAAAAATTATCATGAGTTCCTTACGCGCACTGGGAGTTTCGTCAGTTGCATCGCATCGGCATTTTCTACTCTCCTGTCTGGTCTGATTTACTCGCTTTGTCTTCTGGGGATTCATCTTTTCATCTAATTTATTTACATTGTTTGCACATGTGCATCCTCCTTTATGTTTTGTCTTCTCTTGCCACTGTCACACAATTTTTATTTTTAATTATTTATGCAAGTACCCACATTCTGTGTATCACTTTTTTTTTTTCTATTGAAAGTAAATATTATATATTTTTTTTATAATTATTATATAAGTAGTTTTTAAGTTACTAGTATTTGCTTATTTTTATTTGTTATTTTTAATCCGTGAAGTCGCTCTTTCTGTGCTCTGTCTGAAAACCAGCGCTGCTCCATATATGAAGCATGTGGAGCAGCATTATGCTGAGACAGGGCCTGTTCGGCTCCGCACCACATCGCACAGAGCGGACTAGTTGGCTCTTTTGTATAATATTGTTTATATGTAGGTAGGTATTACGCCTTTATTATTCCTTTCTTCTACCTGTCTGTTCTGTGTATTTGTTTTGTGATGTCGAATAAACGTATTTCATTTCATTTCATTATTTCATTTCAATCCGACCGAGCGGCACAGTGGGCAACTTTGCATTAACACGCACACTAAATGTTGCGCAACACTTTTTTAATTTTTAAGCCATTAGGAAACAAATTCTTAGCTTTAGTAACAAATGTTGCCTAATGAATACCCAGCTTTATCCAGCGCTTTTGCTATTGCTTATTTTTTTAATAGGCGGTAATTTTTATTTTTTATTTTATAACATTTTGAAGATATATTTGGATAAGAGTTATCAAGGTGCACACAGTGTTCTAGATATCCTAAGTTTTGATTCGGTGGATGGAGGCGGCTCAAGACCGTTCATCGTGGCATTCTAGAGAAGACCTATGTCCAGCAGTGGACTTCTACAGGCTGATGATGATGATGATGATGAAGTATTGATATAAAAAATTATATGTATGTGATAAAGCCTAAAGCTAAGAATAATATTCTTCTCCCAGGTTCCTACGGGCATCCGGCTGCAACGACCAAGTGTTCCCCACGGGGAACGTGCGCAAATCCCTCGCGTCCATATACGAGAACAACGTGGGCCAATGGTGCGGCGGGAAGATGGGCGCCGTCAACGGCTACGTAACGGGAACGAGGCCGCACGTCGACAGGTCGGCGCTGCAGAGCGAGGAGATGTGGACGGGGGTCACGTACGGCCTGGCCGCTACTATGATATATGAAGGTAGGCGACTTCATTGTAGATAGATAGATGGAAACAACTTTATTGCACACCATAAACATAACAATTTAACAAGTAACTTATCGCTAAGTAGCGATTTCTACCAGACGACCTTTGGATGGAATGGATTTATCTACCAACTAAAAAAATAATACGACCACACATACATATATAAACACACGCCTTTTCCCCGAAGGGGGGGGGGGGGCAGAGCCTCAAAGGGCCTCTTTTCACCGTGGGTTGCACAATCGCTTGATTATAGACGTGACGTCACCACGTTAAGTGGTGAGCACATCGCCGCCATTGCTTTCCACGACCAACTCGGCTAACGCTTTCTTTCAGTAATAACACACTCCTAAATAAGCCCGCAGCCAAGACGAATTCTAACAAAAAATGTACTACATGAAAGTAATAAATAAACTATGAAATAATTATGATATGAATTAGGCTTCTCTTATCCCAAAATTTAAGTATTATTCCCATTCCTATAACCCCTATATATGTTCCTATTTCTGCCGCCAAGCAGTAGTGTTCGCATTGCTGTGTTTCGGTTTGAAGGGTACGGGTGCCGGTGAAATTACAGGCACATGAGACTTTTCATCTTTATGTCTTAGGGTCGGCAGCGCGCGTGTGATGCCTCTGGTGTTGCAGGCGTCCATAGGCTACGGTAACTGCTTTCCATCAGGTTGGCCGTATGCTTGTTTGCTTGCCAAGTAGTATAAAAAAAAAAGTCACTTTACCTCACCGTCCAAAAGTATTGGTAGAGGTTTAATTAATTGCGGTCTTGAGGTTTGTCGTTTTGATAATGTTTGTGATATTGTTATCCTTATATTTTTCTTAAATGTATCATAACTAGATGGAGCCACTGAAAACTTAAGAACGCGCTATCGTTGCGTACTGACTTTTGTCCAAGAGCTACTGAGCTGTAATAAATTTTAGTTGATGGATGGACATTATAATAAATTTTAGAAAAGGCTGTTCCAAAGGAAATCGTCTTTTAAAATTAAATTAATATTAAACTTACTAACTAATGCTTTAAATGTAAAAAAAAATGTTATAGATAACTTGCTAATTCTGAGAGCTATGTCGGGTCGGTGACCTTGGTTCTTCTACGGATAGTACGGATTGATTACATACATACATACAAAAATAAAACATAAATATTTATATAAATATATATTCTCTCTCGTTTTATAGTATAGGATAAATAATTTTGCAGTTGCGTTGTAGATATTTTAAATTTATATTGAATCACATTCATTTTTAAATTGCACGCAGAAAATAAAAATGTATTATAAACAATGTTTTAAAAATGATCATCAGGTATGCACGAGGAAGCGTTCGCGACCGCAGGCGGCATGTACGAGACGATGCTCAAAATGGGACTCTCATTCGAAACGCCCGAAGCCTTGTACGAAAACGGCAACCACCGCTCCGTGGCCTACATGCGTCCTCTAGCCATCTGGGGGATGTACCAAGCTATACTATCCACGCCGCCACCTAGTGCCAGAACCTCGCAACTGGCTAAGACTAACGGACAAGTACATCACGCGGTAGACTTATAGCTTAGCTCAATGTTGAAATGTACTGTTCAGGTACATTTGTGTCAGGATGATACGAATCGGTAACGAGACTACGCGACATCGTTTCGGTACAACAGCGATGTCGCGTTTTAACTAGAGCGGCCATTTTAAATTTGAAGTCACGTGACATGCCCATAATAGGAGCCTCTACAAGGGGTACTAAATCCACTACACGGTTTGTTTCGCCGTTGGTCACTATGCCCTTTACAAGGACACCTCAAGCTGGCGTCTGACGTAACGCAGGGTTACCAAGAAAAAACCGGTGATAATAAGTAGTATTACTTTAGTGGCTGCGTATATTAGAGACTACGCGACATCGTTTTGGTACTACAGCGATGTCGCGTTTTAACTAGAGCGGCCATTTTTAAATTTGAAGTCACGTGACATGTCCATAAAAGGAGCCTTTACAAGACGTACTAAATCCATTCACTACACTGGTTGCTTCGCCATTGAGTCATGCCCTTTACAAGGATACCTCAAGCTGGCCTCTGACGTAACGCAGGGTTACCAAGAAAAAACCGGTGATAATAAGAAGTATTATTTTAGTGGCTGCGTATATTAATTCCCATTTTCACCAAACTAATCATGTGTTACGGGATACTTATGAATGTTAAATTGACATTTCTATGAAAAACTGTCCAAAGTTGTCATTCTTTAAGAAGCACTTTGGCGTAGGCGTTGGTGAAACTGAGCACGTAACTTATTGCGTGCTGACGTTTTAGCCCTGAATTTTATTGAATAAAATGGGACGGCGGGGCCACTCGATGGACTGATGACATTGTAAAGGTCGCGGGAAGTCGGTGGATGGAGGCGGCTAAACCCCGTTCATAGTGACATTGTTCTACGACCTATGTCCAGCAGTGGGCGTCAACCGGATGATAATAATGATTTTACTGGGCTTTGTTATAAAGAGCAGCGTTTTTGTTTCTCATATTGTTTTTAAACATATTTTACATACAAATAATATGTTTATTTTGGATATGTCGATACAAATTGGCCTTTATTTCGACCGGTCATAAAGGTACCTACAGAATAAATTCTGCAACGTTGACACCTTAAGAGGTTGCTATACTAAAATTATGTTTTATCGTAGTTAGAATCTGTTAAATTATACTTGTGATAATTCGTTTGGACGAGGATGCAATGCAAGTTTTACATTAAGTAAAAGTTTCGAGTAATTAACTTTACCGAGACGATCGCAAATGTCAAATATTGGCCAGTGCATCGGGGTAACTTAAAAACTTTGTAAGTTGGTTAAACTCTGGAGCATCGAAAGGATTTTCAAAATTATTCTTTTTGTTCATTTCATTTCATTTCATTTATTCAGGAACAATTTTACAATCGTATTTGAAATTTAGGTAAGTACATAAAAAACACAAAACTACTACTACTACTTACTTGTTACTAGCGTAAGGTCAAGACAATTCTATTTTAGCTTCCCTAGCTGTATATTTGACGTTTACTATTGTCTCTGTAACGTTATGCCGGCCGTACACACTCGCCGAGACCCTCGGGCGAGAAGCTTTCGTGGAGAGCACACCATGTACGTCGTATCAGTTTAAACCACGGACACCGTTCATCGTACACGCCACGATGGACCTAGAAATTGCTACTGAGCTACTATAATTATTTGAAAGAAGAAGATGGTGGATGGTCAAATCAATAAATAATGCAAATGAAAGAGTGTGGAGAGCTAACGAGAGACCATTTGGCTCGAACGCAAAAAAACGACACACAAACGATAGGTGGCGAGGCGTGCCGAGACAGCGAGACAAGACGAGAGCACCATGTACACACTCGCTCTCGGCCTGTCTCGGGATGTCTCGACGTGTGTGTACAGTCGGCATTATATATTTGTGCTTGGGCCTCGGTACGCATTTGTTTTTTTGATGTAGGTAAGTATACTAAATTGTTATACCAATGAAATTGTAAAAGTATTATGAACTTAATTGTTTTAAAATCCAATGTTGATGTAATGTAATGTTTGATTGTGTTGAGTTGGTTTCTGAAAGTGTAAAATTATGGATATTGCTGTCAATAAAATATTTTGTACTGACTTCACTTTTTTATTCAAATATTTGTTGTATAAAGAATTTTCCTTTGAAAATGAAGGCTGAAGTACTTGGTTTAGTAACGCCAAGTACAAATTTATGAATTATCTACACATAAGTTACAGACATTCCTCAAGTGACGACCTCTGTGCCGCGGCGGGCTAAGGTTCGCCTGCGACGCAGGAGGTTGCAGGTTCGATTCCCGCCTCGGAACAAATATTTGTACGATCTGCAGGGTGTTCTGGGTATATTCTATGCATAATAAAAAATATCTATCTTTGTAATGTATTGTATTAAGTATATCAGTTATCTAGTTGCCATAACACAAGCTCTGCTTAGCTTGGGGCTAGATAATGTTGTGTGAAATGTCCAGCATTTATTTATTTTATTTTTATTACATTATAGAGTTGTAAAAGTTGAAATGATTTAAAATCAAAATCAATGATCAAACAGATTGAAACCAGGGATTTTGTAGCGGTTGTTGACATTTAAACTTTAAAAAACATAGTGGTACATAGGCAGAGCCTCAAAAGGCCTCTTCACAGTGGTGAGCACATCGCCGCCATTGTTTTCCACGACCAACTCTGCTAACGCTTTCTTCCAGTAATAACACACTCTGTAATATAAGCCAGCAGCCAAGACAAATGCTAACAAAAAATGTAGCCATGAAAGCAATAAATTAACTATGATATGAACCTTGGCTTCTCTTATCCCAAAATCTCAATTTAAGTAACTTTACCTAACCGTCTAAGAGGGCTTTTCTTCGATTAAAAAAAAAAGTAGTTCAAATTGGTTCGATAGATGGCGCTGAGTCCACTCTAGCTGTCAAGATAGTCAAATGTTTTATCTGTGGTGCACGCGTACTAAGTTAATAACTCGCTAGTCTGTGGCTATTAGTCATGATAATCTGTTTGTGTTTGCTTCTTGAGTGTGCGCTAGTGATTTCGTGGTGTTTTTAGAAGTAGGCAAAAATAAATACCATGAAACGATTATTAATACGTTGTTGATGTTGACATTTCAATTTATTTTGACACTTGACAGCTAAGTTACAAAGCAGCGCCATCTATTTTCAACGCTGAAAGCATGATTTGAAACGGCCGTGAAAAAACCCCTCATTGCGTAGCGGTCTTGCGGTGTGTCGTTTTGATATTATAAAAAAAAAATACAACCGAATTGAGAACCTCCTCCTTTTTGTGAAGTCGGTTAATTATGGTTGTGATTAGCCCTTATTCTAAGGTTGTGATATTGTAATCTTTATATCATCTGGAAACTTTAGAACGCGCTATCGTTGCGTATTGACTTTTGTACAAGAACTGCTGAACGAATGTTATTGTTGATGGACTAAGGTCCGACGACAACATTGTGATAGTCTTTATAAAAGGCTGTTCAGAAGGAAATCGCCCTTTTTTTTAAATTAATATGATAATATGTAGGTAATGTAATCACAATCAATATCATTCAGATTTCAGAAGTCTAGCTATAATGATAATAATAATAAATACTGGACATTTCACACAACATTATCTAGCCCCAAGCTAAGCAGAGCTTGTGTTATGGGTACTAGATAACTGATATACTTAATACAACAACATTACATAGATAGATATTTTTATTATACATAGAAAAATACTCAGGACATCCTGAACAAATATCTGCAGATTGTACAAATATTTGTTCCGAGGCGGGAATCGAACCCGCAACCTCCTGCATCGCAGGCGGACCTTCGCCCACCGCGCCACAGAGGTCGTCAACTATGTATGTCTACTATTATGTTAGTATGTAGTATTTATTTTATTCCTCATTGGTTTGTCCGATTTAAATGGTTCTTTTGATGTTGTGTTGGGAATGCTCTCGAGATGCTCTCGTAAAATATTGACCAAAATGTTTTTTGAAGTCGGTTCTTCCTAGTCCCCTGTGCAGTCTTAAACAATCAAAACAATGGCGGACGGAAGTCGGTTTATTTAATGAAAAGTTAAAGTTATAGATTAGACGATATAGTATACACTTTTTAATCTATATACTACGCATACTAATTAAGTACTACTCGAGACACTTAATCTAATCTGTTTTTTAAAAGGCTGTCTTTTTAATATTTTATAAAATCTTGAATGCCAAATCTGGAATGAAAAACCTAGAATGCAAAATATCGAATGAAAAATTTAGAATGAAACATCTCTAATGAAAAATCCAAGTTTACTTATCTAGCTAGAAAAAATTGGATAGAGGCCAAAATTCCACGGATGTCGTGTATTTTGGGAGAAGGTAACTTTACCACCGGCGATAAAAGGTGCGGTTAGGTGTAAGGACGACCTCTGTGGCGCGGCGGGCGAAGGTTCGCCTGCGACGCTGGAGGTTGCGGGTTCGATTCCCGCCTCTGAACAAATATTTGTACCATCTACAGATAATTTTTCAGGGTGTTCTGGGTATTTTTCTATGCACACACGCACACGCAACCATCTATCGCGTCACACCCAAATAACCTACATGGTGATTTTATATAAGTACATAATATAACATAAAGTAAAGTCAAGTAAAGTAAAAAGTTTTTATTGAAACAAACCATATTATACAGTTCAGGTTGAAGCCCTGGCTCCTGAACTAGCGTTAGCTGTATGTCAGGAGTCAGTTCCTTCCCATTTTATGGTAATTTTTACATGGTTTTTTAAATTATTATAACAATTAATATTATATTGTGCTTAGACAAACAACAAAAAAAAAATATTAAGTAAAACTGTGTGTTTTACAGGGTTTGTGTGTCTTGAATGATGTGCCTCAAAGAGTTTGGGTTGGTAACATAACACCCAACAGTCATAATCCCAGGTACCATGGTACTCGTAGTTCCTGATACCCACGATACAGGGAATCCGGATTCCCTGTATCGTGGGTATCAGGTACGAGTACCATGGTAACGCAACACCCAGACCCGGAACAAATATTTGCAGATTATACAAACATTTGTCCCGCAGCGGGAATCGAACCCGCAACCTCTCGCATCTCAGCCGGTCACTCGCCCGCCGTGCCACAGGGTAATTCTTAGATTTATAATGCTATACGTGTTTTGATTTCGAAAAATACGAAAATCACGAGGGATGTTTTTTTGCCATCATTTTGCAAACCAAATACCTAGTATTTGGTTTTGTTAAAACCGTTAAAATGATTTAAAATCAAAATAAATGGTTTAGAACCCGATAATTCGAGCATGCCGCTTAGAGCTCTCATTTTTTCAGGAGTGCGATTTTTGAAAGTCACTCGTCGCGTCGGTCGCTTTGGAACAGGAGTAATTTAATTTTATATAAGACGATTCAAAATGATCCTTGTGATTTCAATGAATAAAGTTCTTTTTGACTTTGACTTTGACTGAGTGACTAAATATCATCAAAAAGGCCGCAAATCACCGTTTTTCAGAAGATGTAATGGAGGAGGCACTTGTATTAATATAATTGGTACTTATAAGAATTTTAGTCATCAATAAGTTTCAGATGTGTAGAAATTTGGAAATCGTAGAATAAGCGGCAATTTTACTGACATTTAGTCACTCGATGACTTTCAAATATCGCACCCCAGTTTGTTTGAGTAGGTATCAGTGTTTCTAAAGTTCATTTACGTAAATATAACTTCAAAAAAAGCTTAAAGGTATCACATCACATTAAACAAAGTTTAAATTAAAATTAAATAAGAAATAATAATTAGAACTAATAATAGCAATAATAATATTACTTAATAATAATAATATTCCAAAATCGTTTTTTTAGTCAAACTGCTTTTACTTCATCGTTTACGTATTGAGGCAAACTAATTACCTACTCATTACCTGGTTATTCATTGGGATAAAGTCCCGAAACGGTTATAATAATAATAATTATAATTATCACGGTCTTTGCGTTCGTTGTTTACATATTTCATAAATAGATGGAGCCACTAGAAACGTTAGAACGCGCTATCGATGCGTTTTGCTTTTTGTTTGTGACCTATTGAACTTCTAATCATTCTGATGGACCTATCTAAAGACCGATGGTCCGATGACATTGTATATTTTTAGAAAGGCTATTCCGAAGGAAACTGTCTTGTCTTTTAAATTAAGTAAATTAAAAATTTTAATTTTATATTTTAAATGTAACAAAAAAAAACTACAGTTTTTATTGTAAACACAATAAATAATTATTATTTTACAATAAACAAGCACAAGCAAGAAGCAAAGAAAATAACTAAGTCTGCCTGAGTGCCTGCCTGGGCCTGCTCGCTCTGCTGAGTGCTGCTCTGCTGAGTAGGGAGTTGAGTTGAGTATATAAAAAAAAACAAACTTAGTGACAGAGATCGTAGTTTTTTTTAGGCCCGTATTCCAGGGGTGCGATTTTTGGAAGTCATCGTGTGACCAAACGGCAGTAAATATGCCGTTTATTCCTGATTTTAAAATTTGTATGCATCTGAAACTCATTTATGACTCAAATTCTTATACTTATGATATTAATACAAGTGCCTCCTCCAGTACATCTCCTGAAAAATGGTGATTTGTGGCCTTTTTAATGATATTTAGTCACTCTGTGACTTTCAAAAATTGCTCCCCAGAAGTATGCTCAAGCGTGAATCGAGACTCAAGCAAAGATTTGGTGACAGTTTTTCATAAAAATCTCAAAAAAATCTGCTCGAGTCTCGATTTAGTTTGAGTTTAGTTTGGGTTAGAATACGGGCTTTAGTTTGGGTTTTTAACTTTTTACTACAATGCAAGCAATTGACACGGCTGAATATCACGGTGTAGGGAAGGGATTTTTAGATGTATATTAAGTTTCACTAAGTGGCCGCTAGGGGCGCTTTTCACGGGCTTTAAACATAAGCATCGGACGCGACCTATGTCGTGAACTTTCCTCTCGTGAATTCGATAATTTTCTTTTGAAATTTTTCTTTCAATATTTGCGTGGGTTTTGGCTAAAATTGCTGGAAATCTTAACATTTTAGCAAAATTACCGGAACAAATCTCAAATCAACCGATAATTTTAATTCGAAATTGTTTTATTTGAGATAAGGCATTCGTAATTTTTTGTTCGGGATTTTTCAGTCGAGATTTTCTATTCGAGATTTTTCATTCGAGATGGTTGTTAAAATGTTCTCGTACATTTATCATAAATTCCCACTACGTTTAATTTGACAAAATGCCAATTTAACAGTTTCTTAACTCTAGCATTACTCTAGAACGCACTAATTGCTAACTCTTGGTGTCGGAGTTGTCGGACGCCGTATGCCCTATATTTGTCTGACGTCCGAGCGCAGGTCACCCAAGGGCAAGTCCGTGATTTATTGCGTTTAGTTCGCAGAAGTATTTTCATTGACCATACCTACGGCTTATGTCCGTTTATTCCATCCAGTTCTACTAGAAGTTCGATGAACTGTTTGGACAAGTCACGATCATCGCACGGCATGTCACGAGGCGGTAAGACCGTTCGTCGTGGCATTCTAGAGAATAGACCTATGTCCAGGGGTGGACTACAGCAGGGCGATTCTAAAACGTCGGAAACGTTTCCGATCGGATTCGTTAGTTTTTCATTTCGATGTGGTAAGTAACTAAAACAATTGACAGGTTGATTGCCAGGTTGATGAGGATTTGCCAAGAATCCGCATGCGGATGGCAAACATAAAAGGCGCCGCGTAACTTTGATAAATAATACACACGAAAAACGGAACTTGCTTAAAGATAATAGAATAGATTTTCCCATTGCAACTCACACAAACCCAGTCATCTTAGACTTTTAATTTTATTACTAACTAGTTGCGTCGCGCGGTCTCGCCCGCGTGAACAATGATACAAATTTATGATAATGATTCTGAAAAGTAGATTGTGTTAATCCAGTGTATAAGGTATCTTCATTCTAAATTTCACTAAAATTTTTAATTTTTTATCAGGAAATACAAATAATTGGTAGATTTAGATAATTTATTAATAGAATATTAATAGATTTCTAATTCATCATTTTTTTTCTATGTCCGTCTGCTGGTTCTAATAGCTACCTCCCCACCAATTTCCAGCCAAATCGGTTCAGCTGTTCTTGAGTTAACTAGGTAGGAGTAGGTGACTAACACGACTTTCTTTTATCATAAGTATAGATTTTTCATTACAACATCTTGTAGTCGAGCTATAATGACGAGACAGTGTTGATAACAATACAACATCGGTAATTGAGCCTTCCTCTCTTTCAACACAGGCTATCCATTTATCGGTTAATCGGTGATACACGATCATAGATTTTTAGGTACTGATGTCATCATCATCATCATCATCATCATCAGCCTGTAGAAGCCCACTGCTGGACATATGCCTCCGCCTTAGGCGACGAACAGTCTTGAGCCGCCTCAATCCACCGACTTCCCGGTACTGATGTAAATAACGTAAACAACATATTTTTAACATTTTATTTCAAGAATATCAGATTAAATGCATTATCGGTATATTTCCATACAAAATTCACAACTTAAAATAAATATTTACCCTCTTACTCATAATAAATTTATAAATTTTTGATACCTACCTGGCTATAGTAGCTTTTTTTTTGTTTTGACTCATGTCATTTTACACCAGAGAGAACAAAACAGAAAAAAATTTAACTAAAAAAAGTTTGGAAAATGATTATGAATAAGGAAGTTAATGTGTATCATTTATTATGACAAAATTATATGAAGTATAATTTTATACATATTCATAATTATGGACTTTAAATTAATCTTTACTTAACATTTATTTATGTCAATAAAATAATTATATAAATGCTTATTTTGTTAACTAAATTAAAGTATATTAGTTTTTCCTACTTATTTATAGAAGTTATGTTACGTATTTGCGGTAAATATAAATAAATTAGAAAGAGAATAATATACAAAATATTTACAGTCAAATATCGGTTTCAGTCTTTATTTTTCGATGGAAAATACTATGCCATAAACAATTGAATGAATGACATACTTAATTCAAATGATTTACTAAAAGCTTTTACAGTTCTGCCCATTGGATCTCGTATATTCCCAGCGTCTCCCACCAATCGGGCCCAACGGAGCGACGTTGGGAAAAAAGTGCCATCGTACCCCACTCGTTGGATCTTGGCCGGGGATTGGAGCTGAAGTTGGCCACCTCAACCCCTTCACCGCTTTTACTTGGCACTAAACACAAAGCTTGACGTTCGAAAACGGTCCTTGTGTTTACGGATTATGCTATATTTTATTTTGACGTAGTGAAATAGTGGGACGTTCAGTTTTAGATAAGACACACTGTACTAATGTATATATATCTCTAAGTATCGGTAGTGTATATAACACCTACACCACACAAGCATGTACATACATGTGTGCATACCATCCAAAGAGGAAATAACCACATTTTACTAGTACTTAACTAAATATTCTCGCGAACGATAATCGCGGACATAAAGAAAAAAACTGGTCAAGTGCGAGTCGGACTCGACTCAACGTTTTTGGTCTTGTAGAAACGGAGTTTGTTGTCTTTGGAGAAAATAGGCAAAGGCGCACAGGCAGACGGAGAAGCACCTGAGTGATCCTATAATGGTTGTTGGTACCTTTTGAGGTACGGAACCCTTAAAAACCAACTCTATGTTTTTCTGTGGCGTCTTCTTATTCTGTCAGTAAAAGTAAGTTCATAAATTGTTTTACGTGTGCGTGGGTGAAATGTTCATGTACATATGAGCGCCGTCAAGGTCGCCGCGACTCGCGGCTCGGTCGCGCGACGCGAAGTTCAGTCGCAGGTGAGTTCCGTGCAGGTCTGACTCGCCGTCCAGTGTTTCGCGCGACGCGGACGCTTCCCGTTCCACTATCGTGGCCATGTGTTGACCCCTACAAAAAACAAGATGGTGGAAACTCAGGTAATGCCGAACTAGCACACGCACGCGGCTTCGCTCGGGATATCGAGATAAAAAGTAACCTAATGTCAATTCAGGTTATAATCCTATAATGGAGCGTTCCCAACGAGTAACATCCAAACGTGTAACACTGTTACTCGTTGGGATTTTTCCCAGCGAGTAACACTAATCCCTGGTTCAAAATCATATATTAAAAAATATTTTTTTTTTAAAACTTGCGCCCCATTGGTCAGGATATTACTGTACTGATCATGTGTACAGCATTTCATAGAGTTTGATGAAATAATAGCCAAAACAGAAGCAAACTTCGTTCGCGTACAAAAGGGCCCTATGGTGGTTTGAATAAAATGTTTCTTCTACTTCTAGATTCTATGGAGACGTGCATAATGCGAGCACCCGATAACACGTCAGGCAAGTCTGCACGCCTCCATAGAAATCAGTGTCCAACGGTGGACACTAAACCGGGCTGGTGGCTCCATGTTTACCTAGGGTCCTTCGGATGTCCAAACGTAGTGAACTGCGGGCTGCCGTTTAGCGGGCGGGGTGGCGGTGGTATCAGGTAGTCATCCATCCTGTCCTCGCCACACGCCGAGTGCATGGTGAGGGTACTTGATGAAATCTATAGAAAATATAGGATATTTTAAGGCTCCTGTGCACGTTGGCCCAAAATTGGGCCAATTGTTTTGAGCCCTAGAAGTTTTTTTTTTTGCCTGGTTATTATCGCCAAAGAGATTATTTTGGGGCTGTCACATGTCTGGCATACCATGTAGATTTGGGATAATATACCGCATGATTTACTAAAAAAAAACGATATTCTATAGATGAGCAACATGTTTGTTTGTCTCAAAGTCAAAGTCAAAGTCAAAAAGAACTTTATTCATTGAAATCACAAGGATCATTTTGAATCGTCTTATATAAAATTAAATTACTCCTGTTCCAACGCGACCAAGCCTAGAAGAATCAGGCAACAAACTCGGCTTGGCTTACATAAATGGTCCGTCTTACCACTAGGTGAGAAGCGCCTGTGTGGTGCCTCGGAGCAAGGAGTTGCTGATAAATAAATAAATGAGAACTTAAAAACCTTAGGAAGGTAGTCAAAAGTAAATAAACATCAGCAAAAATATGCAAGACAGCACACGCTACGCTTGTTATACTTATAAATAATAATCTAATACAAACATGTAAATAGGTAAGTACAGATATTGCAAATTTCCATTTTAGCAGTCGAGGGGCAGAGCGACATCAGGCCACGCGGCTTTATCATTAATATAGTCATCAAGAGTGTAATACGCTTTTTTAATTAGATTCATCTTTATGTAGGATTTAAATCTTCGAATAGGAAGTTTAAATGCACCTTCTGGAAGTTTATTATAGAACCGTACAGAATTCCCCATAAAAGACCCACTTACTTTCTTTAATCGAAATTTTGGTATATTTAGTTTGTGTTTATTTCTCGTGTTAATACCATGCACGTCACTTTTTATCATAAAACTATCCAAGTGTTTATGTGTATGTAATAATATTTCATAGATATATTGCGATATTACTGTAAGAATATTAATTTCTTTGAAACGCTCTCTCAAGGAGTCACGCGACTTCATTTTATAAATGGCACGTATTGCCCGTTTTTGCAAGACAAAAATAGCTTGGATATCTGCTGCTTTACCCCACAGTATGATACCATATGACATAACACTATGGAAGTAGCTAAAATAAACAAGCCTAGCTGTAGCTTCATCAGTAAGCTGCCTTATTATACGAACTGCATATGCAGCGGAACTAAGTCTACCAGCAAGAGCCACAATTTGTGGTGCCCACTGCAAGCCCGCATCAATATTAAGCCCTAAGAAAATGGTAGACTTGACAAGATCAAGTGTCTCCCCATTTATTTTAATATTAGTTGGATAATGTTTTACATTTGGCAATGTGAATTTGATGCATTTAGTTTTTTTAGCATTAAGCAAAAGATTATTAACTGTGAACCACTCAAGAACACGCGATAGTGAATCATTTACATCATCGTAATTAGATTTAGATCTATCAACTTTGAAAATCAAAGAAGTATCGTCAGCAAACAGAACTATGTCACATATGTCTTTCACAAAAAACGGGAGATCGTTAATGTAAACTAGGAATAAAAATGGGCCTAGTATTGAACCCTGTGGCACCCCCATGACAATAGTCGATCCTGAAGACCTTTCACCACCAACATCAACTTTTTGGACTCTATTGGATAAGTAAGAATTTACAAGATTAATTGCCTGATTTTGTATGCCATAATGTTTTAACTTGGAAATTAAAGTATCATGCCTCACGCAGTCAAAAGCTTTGGACAGGTCGCAGAAAACTCCGATCGCGTCCTGCGAGTTCTCCCATGCTTCAAATATGTGTTCTAAGAGCATGGTACCAGCATCGGCTGTCGAACGACCCTTAGTAAATCCAAATTGATGACTATGAAGAAGTCCGTGGAGGTTGAAGTGTGACAATAACTGAGTAAGAATAAGTTTCTCAAAGATTTTACTTAACGCAGGCAATATAGAAATTGGCCTATAATTACCTGGATCTTTTTCATTACCAGACTTGAACAAAGGAATTAATTTACTATGTTTCATAAGATCAGGAAAGACTCCCTCGTCAACACATCCATTGAAAATATAGGCCATACACGGCGCAATATCAATAATTATAACACCTAACACCTTTGTAGATATTCCCCAAAGGTCTTCAGTATTTTTAATATTAAGTGACTTAAATGTCTTAACAATATCAATGGCATTAACGTATCTGAAACTAAACGCGACCTCACACTTATCAACACTTAATTCCAATAAAGTAAATGCTCCAGAGGCAGTTGATTTTAAAGATTGAGTCACAATATTAGGTATACTAGAGAAAAAACTATCAAAGGCATTTGCGACCTCAATATTATTTGATAATATTGTATTGTTTACGTTTAAATTAATTTGTTTACTACGAGGTTTAGCTTTACCTGTTTCATTATTTATTAATTTCCAAGTTGTCTTAATTTTATTTGTTGATTTTTCTATTTTATTTCTCAAATGCAATGATTTTGCTGCATGACAAACTTTTTTGAAGGTCTTGGAATAGTTCTTTATGTACAAGATAAACGTTGTATCGTGCAACATTGATTCTCTAGCCGCATAGAGTTCATATAATTTATTCCTACTTCTATAAATACCGGTTGTAGCCCAATCAGCTAACCCGACATTAGCTCTAGCTTTACATTTTTTTAACTTAAATATCTCACTATGTTCCTCACATATCAACTTAAACAAACTAGTAAAAAGGTCATTCGGATCATCTACGCACGGTACAAGGGGCATTTTAAGTTCAATACTGCCCTGGAACTTCTTAATGCGACTTTCTGTGATAGGCCGATAAGTGAATTCCTTAGGTTCATCTACAAAATTACAAGTAAATATAGCACTGTGACCATAGTGATCTGAGGTGAAATGTTTAATTACTGATTTATCAATTGGAACACTACTGCAATAAATATTATCTAAACAGGTGGATGTTGTTAGTGTCACCCTTGTAGGTTCTTCGAAGAGGTGATTTAAGTTAAAGCATTTAAATAAATTAAGCAGCCTCTCAGATAGAGGATTAACCGGAATATCTATATTGAAATCTCCGCAGACTATTAGCATTTTATTACAAACAAAAGTTTTAAGCAATGCTTCTTCCATAGTGGATTCAAATAATGCGAAGTCTGCGTCAGGGGGACGGTAAACGCTCACAATGATATGCCGCTCTAGCTCAACACAAGATAGCTCAATAGTCCTCTCAATAGTGAGATTTGCAACATCTTTACGTTCCTTGCATTTTAAAGTATTTCGAACAACAATTAAGGAACCCCCACGTATGGCGTTTTTGCGTTTGTATGAACTTACAATCTGTGCGGAACCGCTCGAAAAAGGCTCTGAGGATACTCATGTAATTTACATGATAGGCTTTCTGAGACGAGAACACAATCGAAGTTAAAGTATCTTATTCATTGAAATTGAATTGAAACCGGTTTCACGCGGTCATTCCCAAAAACCTAACCAGCAAAACCTAACCAATGGTGTTTTTGGGAAAAAACGTAATAGTCCAACATGAATACTCACAATAGAGCGGGCCTTGTCGTCGCATTCCGACTGAACGCTGTTTGTTTCAGCCACGCTGCCGCCACTCACAGTGCTCAGGCGACCCGAAGACGAGGAACCTGAAAGAAACAGACAGATAAAAAAAATACAACTTGAAAATTTAGAAGAACGTAAGTATTAAGTATTTGGTTTTTGCGCGAGAACAGCGACCAACATTTTGTGCTTGAAAACACCGAAAACGTTTTGTGCTTGAAAACAGCGAAACATTTTGTGTTTGAAAACAGCGAAAACGTTTTGTGCTTGAAAACAGCGAAAAACACGAGTGTCGCTACGAGTTAAAGGCCGTGGCTAAGAAGAAACTCACTTTCACTCAGACTGCTGTTTGGCCTTGTACTCCCATTCCGTTTCTCTATGGCGCCATTTTGGTTTTCATGATCTGCGAATTAAATTTAAACATATCTTCAACTAAAAATAATTTAAAGTTTCACGGCAATAGCAGTGACATTTTTTTTACATTTTGTGGCAGATTTAGAATCATTTTTGAATATGCTCAGATTTTAAAAGATTATATTAATATATATAATAGAGGTATTACAAATTAATATGCTCCGATTATTCAATGAATTCATCATCGTATTTAGACGCCCATTGTTGGACGAAGCCCCATAGAATGCAATCCCCGATTCTTCAGAACTCGAACCAAGAACCGCATCTTTGCCTTTTATCGGCCTATTTACCAAATTCGCCCATGTTTCGCATTTAGTTTTTTAACACAAAATTTCGACACCATTCTAAATTTACTGCGGCCATGTAGGCCCTATTGTGATCAAAACTTTTATTAAATAAATAAATATAAATACTGAACTTTAAACTGATACTTACTTTTACTCTTGCTTTTCGAGAACATTTTCTTGACCCTCTCGAACGGTGTCGGCCGCTTCATACGATCCTTGATCCGCTGCTGAATCTTATCGTACTCATCCCGCATCTTGTTCAACTGCTCCTGCTTTTCCTTCAGAGATTGCTGAGTTTCATTTCTATTCTTCCATTCCATCACTAGCTTCTCAACTTCAGATATCGAGAATACATTGTTTTTAAAATCATTAATTATTTCTGCTAGTTCTTCTTGGCCTGTTAACGGGCATATTTCTTTACCAGATTTGACGCTCGGACTGCGAATTTCTTTGGTTAGGTTAATTTGGCTTATGTCACTAGTTGGAGTGTCGATGGTGAAATTCTTTGATTCCTCGGTGGGGGAGTATAGGAATATATCGGGTTGCATTGGCATAAGTCTTGAACTGTTGGCGTAGAGATTGTTCGGTCTGAACTTGGGGCTTTCAACTTTGATATTGGAAGGTTGGACTAAATAGTCGTGTTCAAGTGCTTGTTGGATTCTATGTTCGGTATCGTTTAGGGGGAATTCGTTTTGGTATAGTTGCTCTCTTATTTTTGGCAATTTTAAAGTTGGTCGTGGTTTCTTTTCAATGTCAGTTTTGGTGTTCTCTTCTAAGTTCAGTGTGCAAGCTTCGCTAAAGGGGTCTGTGGTGTCATTTATCTCAGTGTCGCGTGGAGAGTCGACAGTATCACACGTCTCGACGATACGTAGCTCCTCCTCTTTCATATCTTCTGTACTATCTTCTTTGTCGTTATCCGACATGTTTTTGAGATAGTAGTACATGTTTGAGAATTCGTTTATTTTCTGTAACAATATGACCGCTTTTGTTAGTAACTTAGAAACTATTAAATGGTGACACATACAGGTTATGACTGCAAGCTGACATGTCTCATGGAATGATGGTCTGATTCAGTGTTACGTGGGACATGTCAGGACATGACATGATGAATCGGTTGTATTGTATGGAATGCCCAATGATTTCACCCTTGATGTGTAGGTCATACTCATGTCATCATCATCATCATCAGCCTATAGAAGTCCACTGCTGGACATGGGCCTCCCTTAGAATGCCACGACGGTCTTGAGCCGCCTCCATTCACCGACTTTCTGCGACGTTTATAATGTCTTTAGACCATCGAGTGGAGGGCCTTCCTCTACCGCGTCGTCCGGTTTGTGGTCGCCACTCGAGAACCTTTATTCCCCAGCGGTTATCAGTTCTTCGAGCTATATGACCTTTGCCTCTTCAACTTGCTAATTCTGAGAGCTATGTCGGTGACCTCAGTTCTTCTACGGATTTCCTCATTTCGGAAAATGTAATATAATTAATAATGTCATGGAATGTAAATGAACTTACTACTAAGTAAAATCACGTTTATTCTATTCTCGTTACACTTAATCACACTTAACTCAGCGATGCGACCACCATTGTATTCACATGCGTAAAAGTGCGGAAAAGTGAGCGAAGCAATACCCAAAAACGTAAAATACGACTCGAGCTCCATCAAAATCACATGCCTACTCGGAAACGTAACAAGCATTGAAATGCTATACGATAATGTGGACGATCTCTGTGGCGCGGCGGGCGATGCAAGTGGTTGCGGGTTCGATTCCCGCTCCGGGACAAATGCTTGTATGATTTGCAAATATTTGTTCCGTCCTAGTGTGGGATCAAGACTACGTATGTGACTGTTGGGTGTTATGTTATGTTATAACAGATGATCTGCCATCAGGGGTGCGATTTTTTTAAGTCATCGAGTGACTAAATGTCATTAAAATGTCGTTTATTACACGATTTCCAAATTTCATCTGAAACTCATTGATGAAAAAAAAGAAAAAAGAAAACGTTTATTTGGCACACCAAAAAACAAAAAACGACATACAAAGCCGATACCAAAAACCCAACAACTACTTGATAACAGAAGTACTAGAGAACCGTCGCGGTCGCGGGCGGTGCTCATGATTAAGAGGATTCTGAACTCAGCCTCGAAAAAGTGGCAATTAGCCGTACTTTAAATTAAAAACTAAAGGCTATAAATCGGCTCATGTGTCTGTGTGCCAAAATGGCGTTCAGCTGCTGAGCTGCTGAGCTGAACGCCATTTTGGCACACAGACACATGAGCCGATTTATAGCCTTTAGTTTTTATGCTGATAAATGTGATGACTAAAAGTCTTATACCTATGATATTAAAAAAAGTGCCTGCTCCAGTAAATCTCCTGAAAAACGGTGATTTGCGGCCTTTTTGATGATATTTAGTCACTCAGTGGTATTCAAAAATAGCACCCCAGCACATCAGCGAGTCTGTAATGACATACCAGATGATCCGCAAGCACATCAGCGAGCCGGTAGTGCTTGTGGTCACGCGCAAGGTCGGCGGGCGTCTTGTGGCGCACATTGCGCAGCGCGACAGCGGCGCCGCCTCCCGGACACTCGAGTAACTGCCAGCACACGCGCTCGAGACCGAAGCGAGCCGCCCAGTGGAGGAGAGTTGGATATTCATCGCCACCTGAAACATACTCATATTAGAAGATAATAATAATAATAAGATAAAGTGCTGTGTTATGTACGCCCTAAGAAAATACCACTCCTCCTCCCGTGGATGTTTTAGAAGCCGACTGAGGCATCCACCTGAGTACTTAATATTACGACCCATTACATTACATTTATGGAGGAGGCCTCGTCCAGCAGTGGACATCTATCCAATGATGATAATGATGACGGTGGTATTAATTACGTACCTAGAGTAAGTTCAGTGATCATCATAATGGACACTTAAAAACAGAAAAAAAAGTTCTCCTACTGTTAAATATTCAATTTCTGCCCGTTGTTGTCACGAGTGGGGGACGTTGGCACTTTTTTCTCCCAACGTCCCCCAGTGGGGCCAGACAGGTGGTGGACGCTGGGAGTAAACGTATCTTAGTACCACAATACACAAGTACAAATACAAATCTAAACCGCAAAAAACACAACCAACTTTCGATTTAAATCCCTCGATATAGAGCATAATTTTCTTAAAAAACACTATATTAATAACATTTTATTGATTTTTGTGAATATTCGACCAGAATGACCGAAGACTAGGTTCATTTTATACATTGTTTTATTGGTAGTTAGGACTCTATTATTAAAGTGAAAATGTTATCTACATTCATGTCATATAGAATGGCACATTAACCGTAGGGAACGAGATGGAAATATTTATAGCAAAAGATGGTTATCAATCAGTATACTTAGTAGATAAAATGCAGACTCTGTCCCCGTTTATATTTGATGCGTTTCCTCTTAGTCTTGTTTAATTATATAATTATTGTTTTTCTTACTTGTCTATATTATAATAACACACACTACATTATTTATTATTAATGTTTATTTACTTTGTAGTTATCGATAAGTTTTGTTTTCATCCCTTTTTCACACATACAAGTGCCTACCTACTTACTATTTATAGTGCCTATAAACCTAGTTACTATTTTTGTAACCTTAATCGAATAGATTCCATGTAGGTACCTAGTTTAAACACATACCCAGCCCATCGACACTTGCCTAAAAATTGAATTATGAACGTACTTTGTACCAACATTGTAATATAAAAATAATCTTACTAAATTAAAATGACTACTGATTCCTTTGGGTAGCACGTGTCGTAACGTCTATTTGATTAAGACGCATTATACCTTTTTTTACTGTTGGTAAGCATGTTATTATTACACGAATTTTCAAAATACAAATTCCAAAAAATCTGTATTGTTGTGAAATTCGTGTTTTAAAATTGTGTTTTATTTTATGCGTGGTTTTATCCTTCTCGGGTGTTTTATGCATTATGGGAGGGAAATCTCTGAGAAAATGTGAAGTTTGTGGCATCAGGCGTGTCAGAAGAAGACATTCCGGCATATTTTTGGCCAGATTTCCACTTGACCCGGGCAGGTAAATCTTTGTGTATTTATTATTTTTGTAGTTTATTATCTTTGCAATACAAATTTACTTTATAGATTGTATTAGTTAGTTGGTTTTACCCATATTAGTAGCAGATATCATATCCTAAATAATATTTTCACAAAAGTCATGCCTGGCTCAAATACATATAGTGATGTGGACAATGTATCGATAAACTTTTTTATTATAGGTGCCGTTTATGGGTGAAGTTGACTGGAAATGAAGACTTGGCGTACTTACCTATCCAACGACTAAACGAAAACAAATTCATATGCGGAAATCATTTTCCAAGAAATGCTTTTAATAAAAACGGAAATCGGTTGAAAAGAAATGCCATACCTTCTTTAAATCTTAATACGCCACTGTCTGATGAAATCCTTTTGTAATTTCCTATTTCTGTTCCTACGCATGAAATATCCGAAACAGGTATTTTTTTAAGAATGCACCATTATTGTTCGAATTGATTTTATATTTTGAGTTGACTTATTGATTTTATTACAGATGTTTCTGCTGAAGTTCAGGGGGAACTTATTGGAAAAAAACGAAAACACGGAGGTAAATCTTTTAAATAACACTTTTATTACCTGTTCTACTTTTGTTCGTTATTAATCTTGTAAAATTTGTTTTAGTTGAAAATGATCCTCAATGTTCAAAACGACTGCACGCTGAACATAACACACAAGAGTCGTGTACCATGAGAAAGGGTGAAAGAAATATAAATAGCGCTCGTGATTGTGACCCATTAATAAAAGAAACAATCTGCGACAAATCAAGCAAAACAGGTTAGTTTGGTTGGTTTTTATGTTATTTGGTTTTAAATTCAGGCATCTCCCAAGGCGTGCCACTGAGCCCGATCGTTGGCTCTTCTCATCCTCTCGGACTCAGTGGTGCCCCTTGGGAGAGTCCTATGTCCAGCAGTGGACTGTGGTAGGTGGATGATGATGATGACGAGAATTGATTGATTTCTGATGATGATTGTGAGAATATTTAATTTTTATCCTATTGTTTTTATTTCAGACGTTTCTGTCGCAGTTCAGGAAGGACTTTCTAATACACAAGAATCATGTAACATGAGAAAGGGTGAACAAAAAATTCATAACTCTCCAGATTGTGCACCATCAACATCAAAACAGACAATTTGCAAGAAATCAAACAAAATAACAGGTTAGTAAAGTACGGTTTACAAAGGGGTCACACGTTCCCCCCCCCCCCCCACCTATCCCCACAACCGTCTACGCGTGCTTGCGTGAGTCTAGAAACGATTCTATAAGTTTAATTAAATTCTTATTTTTGTTTGTTACAGCAGATACACACTTAAAATATGGCTACTGCAGTAATGAAATGACACCACGTAAAAAAAAACTCATTAAAAAGTTGCTGACGACACAGAGTTTATTAAAATCACTGTCAAAAACATCTGTTAACTTAGAAGAAATAGATTCCGATTTCCTGAAAAGTATTATTTCAGACTCTTTAAAAAACCAAGCCCGGAAACCTTCGGAAGAACATTCGGCTAATGCTTTGAAAATTGCTCAATTGCGAAGTGCTGCTAAGTAATGTATGTCTTTTCAACTTTGGTAATATTTGTGCTAAATAAATTAGTAGATATGTGGAAATCTCATAAAGCATCTCTTTTTTTCAGGTCGTGGGTCAACCAACTGCATTTTGTAGCTTGAAATTACGAGTTATATATTCAATAAATAAAAATTTTATAGCGCATTTTTATTTTCGTACGACTAGTAAGTACTTAATAAAAAGTACCTAGGTAGGCAGCTACGATCAATCGAATATTTATCGATATCGATAGAAAAGCATGATTCATATTTTGTCAAGCCCTAGTATCAAATTGTGTAACAGTTGGTTTTCTAATATTGGTATTACTTTTATATTTGCGTGGTTGGTACAAAGTACGTTCATAATTCCGTTCAGTAGCTTGTAAGAAAATGCCGACTCTAAAACGTAGTGATTATATGCTCTTTGCACATACCTACAGTTTTCATGAGGTGCGATGTTTGAATGTAACTGAGTGACACTGAATATCATCAAAAAGGCTCCAAATCACCGTTTCTCTGGAGATATACACGCACTTGGCACTTGGAGGCACTTGTATTGATATCATAGATATAAGAATTATAGTCATCAGTTTCAGATGCATAAACATTTGGAAATCGTAGAATAAACGACAATTTTAATGACTTTTTGTCATTCGATGACTTTCAAAATCGCATTCCTGGTCTGAAAAAGGCTCTAACGGAAGACCATTTGGTCGACTTAGCAAACCGTCCACTATTTTTCACGACTTCGTAATCGATAAACTTCGCAATCAGTCAACTTCTTGATCGGTCAACTTAGCAACTAGTCATCCTCGCAATCGCTCCTCATAGCGTTCGGTCAAAAAAATTATCAGTTTGAAGCAAATAAAATATTTTTGTTTTACCTACACTGTTTTTTTTTTGTTTAAGTTTGAAACATCATTTAATATAAAAATACTTTTCCGAATTCATTACTCTCGAGTGTAGTTTGCCGGACACAAGGAATAGGGGACCGTTTGAGAAGTGGACCGATTGATACGCGGACCTTTTGAGAAGTGGACCTATTGAGAAGTGGATGGTTTAAGAAGCGGCCCGATTGCGAAGTTGACTATATACGAAAGAGACCGATTGCTCATCTCCTACAGAAAATTTTAGTGGACGGTTCGCTAAGTTGACCATAAGCGAACAAATGGGAAGACCAGTGTAGGTTGCTTACAAGCATATATGCTGAGTTAGGAACCATTATTATAACAGCAATATTTGTTACTAGCTGGTGCCCGCGACTTCGTCTGCGCAGGATTAGTATTTAGAGTAGCTTATATTAGCGTTATTTTGTTGTAGTTATGGTTCACTATTTTGGCTATAATGGCTTACACATAAGATATAGATATATACTGTGGCGGGCTTTTTTGTAGGACTATTTAAGATAAACATTTCCATCATATATTACATATGTGTAACTCTAGCTGTTTTGGCAGCGCACGCCAGAATAGCTCGCAGATGGTAGATTTTTTCCTACTTACTTGACACTTATCGTCATATTATGGACAATTCACACAATATCTTTATAAATTGTAGCCTATGTGTTATTCTGATGTATAAGCTACATTATTGTAAAGTTTCATTAAAATCCATTCAGTAGTTTTTACGTGAAAGAGTAACAAACATCCATCCATCCATCCATCCATACTTACAAACTTTCGCGTTTATAATATTAGTAGGATTTTGTATCACTGTATTTTTTATTTGCAAAAACACTTTTTATATTTGTTTCAAAAGAATTTTACTAAGATATCTTACTTTTTTTATGGCTATGACCGAAGTCCGAAGTTTCCCTTAAGTTAGTTTGGTGATTTTCCTATGACAACAACGCGTGTAGCTTTATCTAATTGGCTCTATAGTAATTATATTGGTTTCGTACTGTAACTATATATATTTCTTCAAATAGAAACACAGTATCTAGTACCTAGGTACTTACCTAGGTACTAGATACTGTGTTTCTATTATAACATATACCTACCTAATTATATTATATTATTAACATATACCTACCTACCTACTTAGGTAGGTAGGTATATGTTTATGTAGGTTAATTAATATTATTAAATTATGGACATAATTGAGTTGCTAATCCATTATTAGAACCTTTACTGCTTTTATTGAAGACTTTTTGCAAAACGGGAAATTTTGACGTACTGATATGTTGGTGGAAGCACCAGCAGGTTTCGACCCTAATCGAGGGTCTTCATCAGGGTGGGTATAGGATCCGCGCTACACTCCCTCCTCGTCCCTCATCGCACTGCGTCTCTGAGCTCTGGCGCGGGGGTGGGGGGAGTGCTTGTGTCCGCGTTATCACCCTACCCTGATGAAGACCCTCGATTAGGTTCGAAACCTGTTGGTGCTTCCACTAAAATATCGGTACGTGAAAATTTCCCGTTTTACAAAATGAATGATATAATTCACGAAAGTTATTTTAGTAAATTTTTTGCAAATTTATTATCATACACCTACTTACTTGCCACTACAATAATATTAGTTTCTCTAAGGAGTATTCGGTTTAATGTTGTGTCCGGCCTAAGAAAAGACCCCTCCGTCTCCTCCCGTGAATGTAGTAAAAGCCTTACTGAAGGATTACACCAAGGGATTGGCAGTATCATCCACCTGAGTACTTACAACACTAATACGCCTGCTAAACGTGGTGATTATCGCAAATCGCTCAGCTTCCAGAGGCTTCGTCCAGCTATGGGCGTAAACGGGCTAGTGATGAAGGAGTATTGAGTTTTTATTTGTTTTTTAGGGGTCCGTACCACCGGAACCATTATAGGACCAAAAAGTTAAAGTTTGGTACATTTATAGAGTTGACCCACTCACGGACGTGTAGCGTAAATAAACGAATATTTGCAGATCATACAAACATTTGTCCTGCAGCGGGAATCGAACCCGCAACCTCTTGCTTTTGAACTCTAATTCTAAGTGGGGGTGTTAAGACCTGCACTAACGTCCCGCTGTGGGGTTTATTGTACATTTTTTTTGCACATAATTCATTCATTCATTCATTCATTCATTCATTCATTTTTTTTGCACAATACACCCCACAGCGGGACGTTTTTTTTTAACTGTGTCAACTTCCCCACGACAAGAGAATCCTAGTGTGAGATCATGACTGTGTGTATGTGACTGTTGGGTTTTATGTTATGTTTATATGTTTGTTTGTTTAGGCCTTGAGTCTCGAAACTGTGAGCCATTTCCATCCACCCAACCGATTGAGCTGAAATTTTGCATTATCAAGTTCCGATGATAATACATACATGTAACAAATTAAAGAGTTGATATCTTATAACGCCTTTTTCATTAATTTCGAAATTATTCATCGATAGGTTAGTCAATGAAGTCTCTTCTCTAGTCACTCACACTTGTACATATCTACAACTGCACACTGACAGAAAACGGACATGCTTTGAACCAAAATGCTCTGTCCATTGTGATAATTCGTCCAAGGGAAAACTATAGATAACATTGTAATGTTCAGTGTGTCAGAGAAATAAATGTCCAACTTAACAGACCTACGACGTCATTCAAATTTTTACAAATGGGAGTCCAACAATGGATGTTAAATTGGTTATTATTTTATTGAGTATAAATCTAGAAATTCTTCAATGTTAGTTTTAGATTTTTTCCTGTAGTTCTGTCACAAAAATTACTAGCATGCTTAATGTAAGGATTGTGGGATTAGTTGAAGTACCATAGAGGTATTTTTTGAAATTTTTTTTATATCAAAAACTACAAAATCTGAAATAATAGTAAAAATAGTTTTAAAATGTTCTGACTGTCTAAATTTTTTTTATTCCCAATATCTCAACATCCCCCTGACCGATGTAGCTCATCAGATGAGCCAGTAGAAGTTTTTTATTTTTTATTTTTATACTACTTGGCAAGCTAGCATACACGACCCACCTAATGGAAAGCAGTGACCGTAACGCCTGCAATACCAAAGGCATCACACGCGCGCTGCCGACCCTGAGACATAAAGATGAAAAGTCTCATGTGCCTGTAATTTCACCGGCACCCGTACCCTTCAAACCGAAACACAGCAATGCGAACACTAGATAGGTACTGCTTGGCGGCAGAAATAGGTACGGTGGTAGTACTTCCCCGAACGAACTCTTCAAACCCACTTCAACTTGACTTCAAGTCCACTGCTGGACATAAGTCTCCCGTATAGAATGCCACGAGGAACGGTCTTGAGCCGCCTCCATCCAACGACTTCCTGCAACTTTATAATGTATTTAGTCCATCGAGTGGCCTTCCTCTACCGCATCGTCCGGTTTGTGGTCGCCACTGGAGAACCTTTATTCCCCAACGGTTGTCAATTCTGCGAGCTATATGACCCATTGCCACTTCAACTTGCTAATTCTGAGAACTATGTCATTCACTAAGTGCCTACTAGGTACAAGTAGCGGCACGAAACTCTAGCGCTGACCGTTATTGCCCAGAAGTCAAAAGTAAAGGTCTCTTGGGTCCCCCCCCAAGAGACCTTTACTTATCTTTTTACTTATCTTTTAGATATCCCTATCTATCTTATACTTACAAATTGTATTGCTTGCGCGACAGTAAACATGCGCAGCTATCCCGTCCACGTTTTGTTACACTAATTACTTGTACTAAGTACTCAATAAGGACAAATAGTGCCTCCATGTCAGTTGTACTACTAAGAAGTACAATTGGTAGTACAAATGACACCTTTGTATATCTATTACAACCACATTCTCTCGACTTCACTCGACTTTTTGAATTCACATTAGAACCAGCAAAAAAGCGTTCAAGGAAAGTTGTAGAATGGGATACTTATATTTTTACTTATGTTGTGTACCTTCTATTCTTTTTTTATACTAGAGATACAAGTTTTCTGTTATTTTTTTATAAGAGATACAAGTGTTCTGTTTTTTTTACACTTGAGATACTAGTTTGTATCATTTGTACTACCAGTTCAACGTACGTTTTAATTTGAATTCAAAAAGTCGAGTGAAGTCGAGTGAATGTACTTGTATTTTTTGTAGTTGTACCTACGAGAGATACAAAGGTGTGTCATTTGTACTACCAGTTGTACAACTGACACGGAGGCCAAATAGCAATCTTAGTATACGATTCGATCGAACTTACTTGAAACATCAGCTTTCGGGTTGAACTGTTCCGTCGAAGCCAGCAGGTTGAAGTGCGGTGGTATATTCTTCTGGAACGCGTTCAGCATCCAACTGTCCAGCTGCTCTTTGCTGGTTGTCTTGAAGCCCAGCGTCTGCACCACACACAACATAATTTTTTTAACACATGTCACTATAGAAAACCACATAGTCTCTACTACTAGAAGCCAGTTTTGAGTCATTAGATAATTAGAGGTATCACGTTTAAGACCTCGATCAACAAAAGGTAACTTTTTTTTTAAATTAAACTAGGCAAACGTCTGCCAACAATTACGCTCTTTTCAGCACTGATTCTCATGAACGACACTCAGCTTGGAAATTACAACATGGTTTGTTATCCCTATAGCTACTGAGCTAATTAATTTGGAATAATGTAAGAGGAAATTTCCTAATTTCAAACGATTGCGGTAAGTATTAATAACAATACCTCTCGATAAGGGTAGGTACATTACATTCCTATAGCTACGTAGTTACTTTTGTTTCACTACCAAATATAAAAAAAACCGAATTTCCGTGGTTATATTTTTTCACTTATCGGTCACAAGACCCTTCTAATGTTTTGTTTTGTATGTCTATGTATATACATTGACTACTTTGTAATTTTTTTGACATATGCTTTGTTATTATTATTATGATCTTGAGTTAATTTGTATTGAAATTTGAATTGTATTATTATTGCTATTTTTATGAGCTTGAAATAACCGAATTTTATTATGTTTTTTTATTTTGAATGGTGACTATACCACGCTATATAGCTGGCCATTGAAATTAAGCAACTCCAATGGTTACCAAGAAATTACCAGTTACAGGAAATGACACCGTGACAACGACGACAACTTAAATCTCTTTTTACTCGCACTTTATGGGTCTGCAGGTTGTGCTAGCACTGACACTATACGTTGCACTAAACTCATACTAAACTTTAGCATTGATACTTCTAAGCATGACTTTAGCATTGACCCTTCTATACAAGACTCTAGCATTAACACTTTCAAACAAGAGACAAGACTCTAGCATTGTTATTTCAAAACATGTCTCTAACATTGGCACTTCTAAACTTAACTCTACAATTGACAATTCTAAACATGACTCTAGCATTGCCACTTCTAAACTTAACTCTAGCATTGCCACTTCTAAACATGACTCTAGCATTGAGACTTGTCAACTTTGTTCTAGCTAGTAGATAGTATTTACCTGACACATGAACTCGAGCGGATGATCAGATGCCCTCAACAGTTGGTCCAGCTCTCGCAGTCGGCTCTCACACTTGATCTGTCTTCGTCCCAAAGATTGGCCATTCTTGCTGACGCGCACCCATACCAGCATTGACACTTCTAAACAGGATTCTAGAAACAAAAACAAAGTTACACTTAAGGGCCGTCCATTAATCACGTGATGTTCTTTTAGCATTTTTTAACACCCCTCCCCCTTGGTGAAACGTGGTGAGGTTTAAGACTAAAAAAAAAATCATGTGTATTTTAAAATTAATTATTAATAAGTGTAAGAGTCTTAAAATTTTTGAATATTATCTTTAAATACAGTTATAAAGTATAATCTAATTTTATTCGGAAATTAAGGCTTTTCGGTTTAGAAATCGCGCGTTTGACGAAAAAATAAATACACGTGATATCTTACAACACCCCCCCCCCCCTCCCTTGTTATATTCCCCCCTTTCAAACCTCACGTGATCAATGGAAGGTCCCTTAACTAGTGGAACGCTGTCATCCACGTACGTGGAAACCTATGAAATGTTTGATGGCGTCATTGACATTTTTTTCCTTTGATACTGGCACCAAGGCGATTTTCCAAGGTAAAATCAACCATGAGTCTATCGGTACATAATGTTGTTTTCCTTGGCGAAATAACAAACGCAAACATTTGCGAATATACACCAAGTGAAGTGCCAAAATCAAAGCTGGATTTGCGCGATGTTGCTCTGCCATGTTTGAGAAACATCCATCTAGGTTTCTAAAATTATCTGTCGGGAGTTTTTATGTAATAGAGATAAATAACAGACTCCTTGACATACATACATAATTAAATGCCTTTTTCTTTTTCCCGAAAGGGTAGGCAGAACCTCAAAGGGCCTCTTTTCTACGTAGCAGTTTCTTAAATGATCTGTCGGGAGTTTTTGTGTAATAGAGGTAAAATACAGACTCATTGACATACATACATATAAACACGCCTTTTTCTTTCAAGGGGTAGGCAGAGCCTCATAGGGCCTTTTATCACCGTGGGTTGCACATCCATCTAGGTAGCAGTTTCTTAAATTATCTGTCGGGAGTTTTTGTGTAATAGAGGTAAAACACAGATTGCTTGACATTTACCTGGTATATCAAATTGCAGCGTGTAGGGATTCCTCTTCTTGTAAGTGGGTATGTGTATAACCTCGCCTTTCTTGTCGACCATTATTTTAATGCTGTCTTCGTCTCTGATGGGATCGTTGAGGAGCGCTATCACACGACTTTGTCCCTACAAAACCAGAACATTGATTTAATGGTCGTCTATGATAGTAAGACAAAGTATTCTACAAAGCGGTTCTTTATCAGTCAGCTTGCGTTAGTTCAGAGACCAGCCCCCAATTACAGTAGTAAATGGTAATGGGAACGCAACAATGGGGATCATTTTGGCAGCCTTAGCGCTATCTAAATCTTATGAAACTTGAATAGAGGAAAATTCTTTACCTAAATATTCCTTCTTTTAAGTATCGAAAAATTTGGACAGCGCTAAGGCTGCAAAAATGATCTCCATTGCCATTTGCTCCTGTAATTAGGGGGCAGTTAAGTTAGGACTGCACCTACCTTATGTATGCCGTTATAGATGCCCAAGTCTACAGTTAAATATGCCTTAAGTATGCCGTTAAATATGCCTAAAGTCAGTAGTTAAATATGACTAAAGTCTGCAGTTAAATATGCCTAAAGTCTGCAATTAAAGATGCCTAAAGTCTGCAGTTAAAGATGCCTAAAGTCTAAAATTAAATATGCCTAAAGTCTGCAGTAAATAGTCTGTAGTTAAAAATGCCTTAAGTCTAAAATTAAATATGCCAAAACTCTGCAGTTAAAGATGGCTTAAGTCTCCACTCAAGATGCCTAAAGTCTTAAATTAAATATGCCTAAAGTCTGCAGTTAAAGACGGCTTAAGTCTCCACTCAAGATGCCTAAAGTCTAAAATTAAATATGCCTTAAGTCTAAGACGGCTTAAGTCTCCACTCAAGATGCCTTAAATCTGAAGTTTAATATACCTGCCTAAATTCTGCAGTTAAAGATGCCTAATAAGTAACTTACTATTTTAACTTTCTTCGGCACGATAGAGAAGCTCGTTCTATCTGTAGCCGTGTCTTTACAGTCTTTAGTCCTCAGGATGCCCACGGCCGCGGTCAGGAATGTGTCCACAAACGCCGTGTCCTTCTCGCGAACCGACATCATCTGCCACTGGTCGATCGTCGAGTATTCTAGAAGGAAAACGTTACTAATGACACCCAAACTTAACAAGATGGCTTTTTGGTCACGTCCACTATATTAAATTCAAACCAAAAACGGCGAAAATTACATTTATGGCATGGCAAAAAGTGCCGTTCACCACTGTGTAGGTAAATGATAAAAGCTATGTATGGTATCTAATCTACCTAATACATAGCTACAGCTTTAATAAACTTTGCTTAAATTGGAATTAGTAGGTAGTAACCGACCTACTATTCTAAATTTGTGTTTTTACAATTATTACAATTCAGTAAGTAAGTATATTAATTAACTTATTGAAATGGGGTTTAGTTTGGTATTCCGTATTATTATCATAACTATAGGAGGCGTACCTACTCAGGGGATACGTAATTCTCGGAATAATCTAGAAATGAGGTCTTATGAAAACCGTAATTTTGTATGGGCGTCATTTGAGGTGCGTCGCGGACGAGATTTATCAGAGAAATACGGACCCTGATCCTTGCGATACAAAGTGCACTTTCTCTTATCCATGGAAAAATGTTCAATTCGGATAATAAAACACTGATTAAAATAGATCATAATTTTGAGTAGAATCATTTCTCAGCATTTGTAAGCAGTGTCGTGGACTCTTGGGTCATGAGCGCCCAGGACAAGATTTGAATTTTGCGCCCCCAAAACATATTTTGTAGGAAGAGAAACAATACAATAACTAAGTTATACATTTAAACATTTTAGCAGTTAAAGTAGGCAACGCTCTAACAGAAGTAAACGGCGAGCAGAGCGAGCCGCGAAAGTTAATTGCTTTTAGAAGTGAGAGCAGCCAACATTGGAACTGAAGTTAGTATCACTCAGGTTGCGGCTCTGCGAGTGCACCCCTTGAAGTTAGAGCCCCGTGGCCAGCCACTAGCTACGACGCTGTCTGTAATAGCTTGTCCAGATGAGGCGATTTATGCGCGATTGATGCATGTGGACGGAATGTATGAAGCTCTAGTATTTCACAATCGGGGGAGTCGAATCGCGCGTAAAACGCCTCATCTGGACAAGCTCTAAGTATCTATCAATTGATAAACAACCAGCCTGTCTGGTTCGCTCCATTTAGCCTAAAAGTCACACATAAATCAGCACAATAACAGAAGCTCCTACCTTGACAGTTATTAGCGATGACATGGTTCTTCTCAACACCGAGTAGCATCACCAATATCTTGTCCACCTTAAATATCTCTTCGCAATTGATGTCTTTTTTCAACTCAGCCATCTTTGTCGCGAAATTCGGACACAGAATCAATATCTGCAGTTGTGCTTTTGAGAGTATGTCGACCTTCTCTTGAGAGTCATTCGATAGGAGTTCTTCTACTGTGACTGGTGTTACTCTGTGAACGGAAATTATGGAATTATTATAGACAAGTGCAGACTCGAGAGTGCTGACACTTCCATACCGTTATTCTAGCCTAACTTGTCCTATTATGCCGAATTGTGTATGTAGAGACTTTTCCATACAAAGCACACCTTCCTATTTTAAGACTTTTCTTGTTGACACAGATGTACAATAATTTTATTACACAATTATATAATCTAGGAATATTTGTGTAGGTATACAATATATTCGCAGGAAGTCGGCGGATAGAGGCGGCTAAAACGCATTCGTCGTCCAGCAATGGACATAGGTGATATATATATATAACGTAATATTCGAAAACGGCTCTAATGATTTCGCTGTTGCTATGTGGCAAATTGAGGGTTTGGTGTGTGTGTATATGGTGTGGTGTTTGTGAGTGGTGGTTTATATTTTGGGGTCGCAAAATCGATCTATAGCTACGTTCTCTGGGAAAACAGGTTTTTCCGGGTGGTGCTGTATTCTTCTTCTTCAGCAGCCTTTAGACGTCCACTGTTGGACGAAGCCTCCCCCATTAACATCCACGGAAGGAGAAAGAGGGGTCTCCTTAGGCCGGACACACCACAATACACACAGTAACGTTATATAAATGACAATATTAAAATGACAGCAAATAGTTACCTGTAGTGATGCCTGGCTCTCTGTGACATGATCTTGTCAAAACTGGCGACGAGATAGTCGGACCAAAGAGCGCTCTCCGGCGATCCAGAGCTCCAAAGAATGGCTATGTCTTCCATTTCTGTGACAAATAAAAAAGTCCTCTTAGCAAATGTCATCATCATCAACATCAGCAGCCTGTAGACGTCCACTGCTGGTGGCCTCCACCCTAGTATGCTTGGAAGACGTATTGATGACCGCAGTATTGGTGCGTTAAGAGGACGCTCCGAAAATATTATATGCATGAATCGTCTTTTAGGCGCAAATACTAACGGAATAAGATTGAATATCGCACGACCCTATGTTGCACAGAAGTAAAGTCTCAAATCATATATTTAATTTATTATGAGAATACTAATTAGTCTAGGTAAATTTTGGTTTGGTCACGGATAATAAACTATATTTTCCTTCGGTGAGTATTTATTTTTGATATGTGACTGAAGTTATTTACTAGAAATTTCAATAAATCTAGTTTAAAGGCATAACTTTCAAAAAAATAAAGTATCGAGTAAATGTCGGCCAATTGTGTTTCTGGCTTGGTCACGGATAGATAAAAGTTTGAAAAATCATGTACTTCAGTTATTATATTGATGTGATATCTGGTTTACTCACAATAACTAGGCAAATCAGCATTATATTTTCGGAGCGAGTTCTTAAGTGCTCAGGTGGATGCTACTGCCCATCCCCTGTTGTAATCCCTTAGTTGGCTTTTACGACATCCACGGGAAGAGAGGGAGGGGTATATTCTAGGCCGGACACAACGGCACTTGACCCTGTATAACTGGATATCTGCATGTCAAATGGCTGTGTGTGGTCTGATTGAGTATGTGCAAATTAAATAGGTCACCAACTCACCAGTTACGAGTTACGATCAATGCAGTTTATTAATTGAATATTAGTCTGTGGGAAACGTTTTGTTTGTATCATATTAATCTTTAAATCCCCGTAATTGGAGCATCTTCAACACACACACTTTCAAGCTAAAAGTTAAACAGCACTACTTATTAGTCGCATCTCTACCTAGCGTTATTTAAGCATATTATGTAATTATTGGTATTCTTTCATTGTTACAGTTAACTTCGTATATAATATGTATTAGTTCATTATGTGAATATATAAGTACTAGGATTATACTTAGGTAGGTATTAGTCAATATTGTTCATAACTTCTTATATATTTTAATTAATTTAGAATACTTCTTAGTTTTGCTTTGTAGGCACACCGCAGTCTATCCTCCTAAGACCCCGGGTACATTATAATGTACATATTTAATTACTGCCATCAGTCCCATTACAACATCTGTCTATATAGTCAGTGAGACCCGCCGTACATTTTTCTGTACATAACATTCAAACAACCCTGGGGCTTTTTGATTTTTCGCGGGCTTGAGTTTAGACAGTTGACGTTTTTGAGTGATGTTTTTTGTCTATGGTTTTCAATACTACCAACCGTTTGTGTTTTTACCTGTCACGCACACGAGTGGACGAGGGAAAAGATGGCGCCGCCCAGCCGCGCTGGTGAGTTTTTATCGTAATTTGTCAAAATAATCATGATAGATATTACATCAAACTAATATACTTTTCATTGAGCATTAATCAATTTATTCGATTTTTATAATATTTACTCGGAGTTCACTTTTCTAACCTACTTTATTACGCATGGAATAATTATGTACATATTTCTGCACTTTGGGTCTGAAGATCATTTCTTCGTCACTCAACTTTAGTACATTTTTATGTACTTTGGGACTCAAAGTCACTTTTTGCCTTACAGTATTTGTACATATTATTGCACTTTGGGTCTCTAGAGGGTAATCATTTCACTTTTATCCACAGATCTCGCAGAAGAGCAAATCAGTCACATACTTGAGAATTCTGATTATGAAGGGGACGATTTTCAAGATGGAGATGCTTCGGACGATGACTTCAACCCAGTCGTTGAAGAAGTGGTTTCGTCTGAATCAGAAACGGATGAAGATGAACCGCTTTCAGCTCCTCCTCTTCGTCATGTACGTGGGCGCGGACAATCAAGAGGTCGTCGTGGGCATGGATCAAGATCAAGCATTGGAAGAAGCGCTGACTCGTCAAGACAATCAAGAGGTCGTCGTGGGCATGGATCAAGATCAAGCATTGGAAGAAGCGCTGACTCGTCAAGACTTCATGATCAAGAAGCAGAGTGGATGCCTAAAGACTTCAACCCGCCAATTCATCAGCTGTCTGAACCAAGTTATCGGCCTATTGACAGCAAGGACTTCACGAGCATTGATTATTTCCAGCAATACTTTGACGATGCCTTAATTCAATTAATTACTGAAAAATCGAACCAAACAAGTGTAGCAAATACTGGACGATCTTTAAATCTAACGGAAAGCGAATGCAAGAAGTTTATTGCGATCACCATGATGATGTCCTGCTTGAATTTCCCTTACCTTAGGATGTATTGGGAGAATAGATGGCGCGTACCTATGATTACAGCAGCTATGGCGAGAAACAGATTTTTTCAATTGAGATCGTCGCTAAAGGTTGTATTCGACAACGACGTGTCGCGAGAACAGAGAGCCAGTGATAAACTGTGGAAGGTTAGACCGATTATAGAAAAAATGCAAATGGGATGTCACAAACAAGTCAGGCAACAACATATATCAATCGACGAAATGATAATACCCTTTTCAGGAAGTTGCGGAATTAAGCAGTATTGTCCTAATAAACCTAACCCTGTTGGATTGAAGATATTTGTTCTGGCTAACCCAGACGGCACAGTTTGTGACTTTACTGTTTACCAAGGGAAAACAACATATCCTGAAGAAAATGCAGCAGGTTTTGGTTTAGGTAAAAGTGCTGTCCTAAACTTAACACGCACTCTCGTTCCTGGGCATATTTTATATCACGATCGGTATTTTACATCCATAAAATTAGCCACAGAGTTGAATGCAAGAGGGTTCAAAAGTGTTGGGACAATCATGAAGAACAGGATCCCAGCCACGCTTAGAAACGCACTTCCGGGCGACTTGGAAATGAAAAGAAGAGGAAGAGGCGAAGATTCGGTTTTAGTCAACGCCAATGACAATATAGCATGTACCAAATGGTTCGATAATAAACCTGTGGTTCTACTGTCCACAATTTATGGAAACGAACCCCAAGACGAATGCCGCCGTTGGTGCAAGACTCAGCGAGAGTACATAACCATAAAGCGACCCATGGTTATTAAAATGTACAACTCTAACATGGGAGGAGTCGACATGGCTGACCGAATGCTGGCTGTTTGTCCATCTAGAGCCCGGACAAAAAAATGGACTATCCGATTCATCTCGCACATGATTGATTTAGCTGCCTCGAATTCCTGGATTCAATACCGCAATACGCAAACACAGCTAGGTACTGCAACAAAAAAAAATAAATCATTGAGGCAATGGAAAATGGCATTGGCGGAATCCATATTGGAAAATATCCCTAATGAACATGGATCATCATCCGATGAAGAAACCTCAGATCCAAGCAGGAAAAGAGGTAGACCGTCAGTCAATATAATTCCATCCAAAACGAGTCGACTTCGTGAGGCATCACATATGCCAATATTCACCGGAGTGATGAATAGGTGTCGCAAAGAAGGCTGTAGCAAAAGGTCTTCAGCCAAATGCACCACATGCGGTGTGGTTCTCTGCTTGTCAGCTTCTCGCAATTGCTACACAGAGTTTCATAAGTAACGAGAACTACTTCTCCTTCCAGCTGCAATTGTAGCCAATTATCTGGATCTCATGAAAAATTTTGATTTTTATAGTTTTATTTGTTAAGTTTACTGTTTTTTTTTTGCAAATAGAAGTGCAATTTTTAAGTTTTTTGTGTCAAACACGCCAAATGTTCCTAATATACTTTAATAACAATAAATAATGAATATAAGTTTAATTTTATTTCTATATTTCTTGTTTTATTTACTACACTTAAGACCAATCATAGGTAAATGCTAAGACCCAATGTACATTTTTATGTACTAATTAAAAATACATTTTACAACTATAGGTGTATTCCAAACATTCAAAATTAACCTAAACAATACAAATTTTCAGCTCAAAAACTCAAAAAATACAAAAATAAAGCATTTTTAGCCTTGGGTCTGACAATGAATTTTTAATTTGTACATTTTTCTGTACAGAGTGTACCAATGAGTACACAAAAAATATAGTTCCAGGTCTTAGGAGGCTATTATAGCATTGATCATTTCGTTCCATCCAAAGGTTGCCTGGAAGAGATCGCTTTCAACGATAAGGCCGCCCATTGTGTTGCCTTTCTATAGTAATATTACTTGTTTATTGTTTCTGTGGTGATCAATAAAGTGTTAATCTATCTATCTATCATCTTGTAATGATGATGATGAGGTAGCAGACCTCAAAGCCTAGAGTTAACCCTATGTACGATTTTATTTGGATAGAGAGAGAATGATTTTTGTTCGCCAATTTTGATAAATCCTACTATTTAAATACTTGTCTCTGATCCTACTAATCACATCACACTAATATTATAAATCCTATGAGGACCTAAAACATCAAGCCGTTGATGTATTCAGCTTGATCAACGTTCAATGAATCGCCCTGTATGCACAAAGAGCCACTGTGTTCCGAACCAGAGCCAGTTGCGTTAATATCGAATTCATCGTAAGACGATGAATAAAACAGAAAGGAAGCTGTCAAGGGATAATCAAGGCATGAACGTAAGTGTTCACTTGGTATTGAGAATTGACTTCGGGTCATTGGCTGGATCAAAGTTCAAAACGCCCGGATGCATCATAAACATGAAGCATTCTCATACCTGAATACATGTTCAGCTGGACTGATATGTCTTTGGCAAAACTTTCAAGTTCTATGGTAAGTCATTCACAGATTTTAAAACTACACTGAAAGTTGACCGAACCAAGATTGAATTATGAATTGGCAGAAAGTTGGTATCGTGTTCCTCATAATAACAATTTAGTCTACTTTCAATTCACGGTTACTACTATAGAATAGGATAGTTATAATAATTGGAAAGAGTACCTAAAGAATGACAGCATCTAAAATTATCTTCAAATTACTTTAAAAATATCTAAGACAGTTTTTCAGAGGTTTTTCATGAGGAAGTTCTGTCACTTTGACATTAACTTCAGACACATCTACGAAACATGTTAATTATGTAATAATCTAGTGAATCTATATACCATTTTAAAAGTGTACCAGTGTCCGGAGGCCAATATGCATGAAAAAACTTATAATATGGTGTGACAGTGTCCTAAAAACACATATTTCTACATGAATGAAAGTATACGTTGGATTTAAAATTGTATGCCATGCAACGCTATGCATACGCATTTAGAAATAAGCTATGCACCGCGCGCGCCGGAAGCTCGTACGCCGATAAACCCACCTTGGCAACAGAAGAATTAACAGTAGCAACGTCCTCTGCCGCCAAATGAAGACCCGACTAAATGTAATATCCGCTTCCTAAATAGACAAACGTCTATCGGCGTCGCCCGGAATAACTATAGCCGATTACATGCACCGCTAACTTGCAAGGGCTGGATGAATATGATGCTCTTTTGAATCTACATAAATAGAACCAGATCGGATGTAGGCATTGAGTCCGTTATGTATTTCAGGAATGCACTTAGGTATTATCCTATCCTATTAAACAAGCAATATTTGTATGTATAGGTATAATATGTATATATGATTTGAGATCTTGAAAACTAACGATTTTAATGAATCTAGCTATACGTTATATCTCTGGAAAAATGCGTTTTTCCGAGTTTTCTGAGCAAATCTTGGTCACCCAGGTACTATTAGATTATACCTATTAGATGATACATAGCTCTCAGTATTAGCTGAAGTGGTAATAGGCAGGCCATTTAGTTCGCAGAACCCGTTCTGGAGTGGCGACCGCGAACTGGACGACGCAGTTTATAGGAAGGAACCTGAAGGAACCCTCTAGATAGACCGACGACATTTTAAAGGAGGGAAGTCGTCGGATAGAGGTTTATGCAACAGGCTGATAATGGTGATCAGTATTGTATTTGAATCCAACATAAATTCCTTTGTCTTTCACACACATGACAAAATATAACATCACAAAAATAACCCCTGATTCTGACTTGATGACGTCATCAAACTGACCTCGTCATCATCAGCAGCCTTTAGACGTCCACTGCTGGACAAAGCCTCTCCCATGAAATACAATGTACATAACAATAGGTACAATGGGAAGTTTTCTGACAGCTGAAAGAAAATAGTTCTAAATCCATGCATATAGATGGCGCAGTCCAGAAATGGTTGTCTAAATTTTGTCGGTCAGCCACCAACTGTCAGTGTCACTGAGTTCACTCGCTCATGCTGTTTGTTGGTGAAGTAAAGTAAGTATCTACGTAAAGTTTTTGTTGAAATTCTGATATATTTGTTAGTGTTACGTTATTGTTATAATTTTTTGTTGTTATTTTTGAAGCCGGACCAAGTAGACCGGCCGGTAGACTTGAAAAACGAGCTTCGGAATCGCAACGCGAAACTTTGAGGAAAAAAAAGATAAAACAAAGAGAATTTGTTCTCTGTGGTGCTTTTGCAAAATCTTCAGAAGACACAACCATTGCGAGTCACCGCCATCTACCGGAATTTGAAGAACTATTTTTTCTTTTTAATTGCCTCCCTGATAACTCCCCATTGCCACAATCACCACGCTTGGCAGGCGGATTGGTGATCGCAATATTCGTGTCGGGTATCAGGATGATGCTGCTGCCCATGCCCTGGTGGTCCTTCATTTAGCTTTTACAACATCCACGGGAGGAGTTGGAGGGGTATATTTTTTGCCAGATGCATCACGGCATAAAAATTTAAAATTGATATGCACTGCGGCCTCTGACTTTTATGGTGAAAATCGAAGCTCCATCTGCTCAACTACGCATGTTCCATTATAACATAATACCCAACGTCACATACGTAGTCATGATCCCACACTAGGATTCCCTATGTCGTGGGTATCAGGAACTGCGAGAACCATGGTACCATAGCACCCAGACCCGGACCAAATATTTGCAGAAAATACAAAACATTTGTCCCGCAGCGGGAATCGAACCAGCAACCTCTCGCGTCTCAGCCGGTTACTCGCCCGCCGCGCCACAGAGGCCGTCAACATTATGTAGATTTCTAATGGATGTGCCGTTGATTTATCGATGGCTTTGCAACGAGCTATTCTATCTATTTTTACCACTTCAAGTCAAATGCTTACGCAAAGCTTCAAAGTGGAGCAACAGGTACTGAAAGTAGGTACATTTGGGCCACAACACTTGGCTTTGGCTTAACAGAAAGATATACATACAAAGCAGGTTGCCGCCGACGTCTACAGGCACTTACCTACCGCTCTACTTTGACATTTGTGCATGAAGGAGGCTCCTTATGCCCAGCCTGTTTATGTCCACTGCTGGACGAGGCGAGAGGATTAGTCATAATCACCACGCTTTGGCAGGAGGATTAGTCAGGTAGATGCTGCTGCTCATCCCTAGGTAGCCCCTCAGTATAAGGCTTTTATTACATATATACGAGACAGAGGGGTTTATTCTTGGGCCGGACACACCACAGCATTCACCACACAGGTTTTTCCTATTACCGATCACAATCGGCTCTTTTCGGGTTTTCTTAATGTTTGCTGTTTTAATGGTTACTACGTTAGTCACGGTAAACGCTAACGCATCCAACGATAGAATTTGCAATGCAAAACTCGTCATAAGCCCTCTGGAAGAATGCGTTAGCCGAGTAAGTCATGGGTAGGTAATGGCGGCGATGAGCTCACTACTAGTCATGTTTATATTCCTACGATTGTGCAACACACAGTAAAAAGGGACTCATTGAGGCTCTTCCTACCTCTTCGGGGAAAAAGAGCGTGTATTGTATAGATGTGAGACCGTGCAAGCGCTGGTATAAACGCCGGCGCCGGCAATCAGCTTTCTACGAGAATACGTCCACGGTTTACCGCTTTCAGTTTTCAGTTCAGTGGCCGCTGACGTCTTTGATGTGCCGATGCGGTTGTTATATTGTAACAGAATGGCTAACACACTGACAGGTGTTCGATCTGCCTTTTTTATGCCATTGTTGAACTGTTTGGAAAACTTGTGTAACATGGTAACAAAACGCCATGAATCAGTAAATCTGTGTTTTTTTAACTTTTGCTTTGTACAAGGAAGGAGTTGCTGATAAAGATAAAGATAATTTTATTTGTTTTGAATATGGTAATTTTACATTGGTGGTCATAATTCACATGTCCAACATACTCAGTCATACATTATGACATACAAATAATTTCGTTCCCATAAGTAGGTACTAGAGTAGGTAGATACATCAGAATAAGGACAAGCAAGGTAGATACATTAGTACATTATTATTAATACATTAGTAGATAAATTTATTGAATCAGATTCTTAAAATCCATTTTTTTTTGTTAAAAAAAGTAAAATACACTTAAATTATTTGTTAAAAATAAATAAATAGCCGTCAGACAGTAACTGGTGGAAGTAGGTAATTAAAAACAGACTCCAGCGAGAAGCCTACCTGATCAGGACTCGAACAAAAGCCTTCATTACTGGCAGGTCATAACGATCAGGAATGACCTGCAGGATGCTGTTGGAACTGCTCCGCTATCTGCTGAGTAAGGAGGCAGTTTTCTTACGGATGATGGCGTGAAAACCATCAACCCTAGCCACCGCAAACATTGTAGATGCACTGCAGAAGCGAAGCATAGCATGAAATCGCAGTGTCATGCGTGATCAGAAAGGATATTTCACGTAATAATGCGACTTTAATTAAGAACTGTATCACAACTTTATTATAAGTATTGAAAATTTAATTGAGAATGGTTTTTACCTAGCTTTAAATCTTTATAGGTAGGTCCTAAACAGTCATCCGAGGGGATTCGAAATACAAAATCATAACAAAACCTATAGATGATTTTCAAATACCTATTCAATGATACCCCACTAAATATAGTTTGACACTTTCATTTTTTTTTCTTTCACATGGGCCGTCTGGTTGACTCCATCTTAGAATAAGGACTGAAGCAAGACGCCATTGAATTTTGATTATCATTTCACATACAATTTTTTTTTTTACAATTTATATCTTGCTTATTTAGGATATATTTTCTCTATTATTGGGCTCTTTCGAGTGACCCCTTTTACACCCCTAACCCTTTTTTTTTACTTTTTTTTTTCGCACGCCATTTTATTTTGAGTGTCAATGTGCTTTTGACTATTTTCTTACTTTTGACGCAATGCTTTTAATATCAAGTGTAAAGCTGTAACCACTAGTTGTATAGCTACTAATGACGACTGTACCACAGAAGTCCGTGTGACTGCAGTTAGACGATTTTTCATTAATTCCCAGAAGCCATGACTAATTTCTAATTTGCTCTTGTTTTCGGCGCGTGGGCAGTAGGTAGGTGTGTTCACTCATATTTTATTTATTTACTCTCGTTTGAGTGAGTCTATTAATTTTATCTTTAATTATCGCTGTCCTACATAATGGAGGAAGTTATTGTCTGCGAAGAAAGGGGCTTTATCAAACAACTTCATTGTGTATCTACAGTTCCAGGCACTTGCTGTAGCATCTATGGCGCCATTGATATACAAATTAATTTAATATAGCAAACATTTTAAACTAAGGTACAACAATCATACAATTATAGTTCAAATGTTCCTAATTATGTATCCGTTATAGCCCCATTTTGTAGCAAGACTCTACAGCCCCACACTGGTTAACAAACGAGTCAGGGTGTTGTGGTGCCATGATAATCGTAGTTCCTGATATCCACGATACAGGGAATCCTAGTGTGTTATCAGGGCTACCTATGTGTGTGACTATTGGGTGTTATGTTATGTTGTTCGTTCGTGATGTCAGTCGGGCAGGCCCTGTTTGAAAATCAGCGCCGCGCCGTATCTACTTGTAGGTCCGGTGTAGCTGTATGCTGAGACATGGACCTATTTGACCCCCACACAACATGCATTACGCCATTTGGTGTTTATTTTTTTTAGTTTTTGTAAAGTTACCTACTACTTAGGTAGGTAGGTACCTATTGTTGTTTTTATTTTGTTTCTTTTAAGTGGGGACAAATAAACGTGTTTTCTTTCTTTGTTTTTTAATTACAGAAAAAATATGTTTTCAAATTTCTTGTACTCGAATGTACAGATGTCTTGTCCACAATGTGCTACAGCAACAGCCGGGAGCTGTATTGTGCGTGAACTCGCTTATCTTGTAGGCGCCCGTCGAATGAATCACGATATCGAAATAAATATTATTTTGCCGACATTCAGGCAGTAAATCACGCATACGGCTCAATTATAAAATTTGGCATTAGGTATTAACAATGTTGAGTCAGGTCCCCCGATTCTGTATCGCTGGTTTCGGTTGACTTACCGATTATCTATATACTACGCTACGAGCTACGACGAATATTTGTCGAAAGTAATCCTCTGACGGAATTAGTTGTAAGTAAGTTTTCGATTCAATCAAATGCATCGGTTCGGCAGATGGGCCCAATAGTACGGTCCAGGAGTACTTTTAGCTTAGCCAGCTCATTTAAGCCGGATAAAAATTAAATATTGCTTATGGCAATTTTTTCTCTTTCTATTGCTATAGCATAATCTCTTCGTGTTCTTTTTTCATTGTATGTAACTTAGATTATACTATACGATTATTACAACAAAATGTTATTAGAATGAAAACAACAAAACGTTAAGGTGGATCGTCTCGCATATGGCGCGAAATTCAAATTTCTGCTACGACGACGAGCAAAAACACAATACAATTTTAATTTCGCGCCACATGCGAGACGATCCACCTTAATGGAATGGTTAAGCAGTAACGTTAATATGACACTATGAAATGCGTTAAAATTTATCCAAGCTGGCGAAAACTAAGAGGGCAGTTTAAATTTTAGCAGATTTAATTTTTCGCTTTACGGCCGCGTTTAGGGGGTTTGTTTTTTATTTGACGTTTAATCAGTTTAAATAACCTAGCTAAGTCAGCTAAACGCAGCCCTGAATCAGGAGGCAGTTCGACAAGTCAGCCGGATCAAGCGGTTCCGAATCATGAGGCTGAAGTCGTTAATAATGTTATGCATGAAGCGAGTCCTACCGGCCACGTCAACTCCACATGTTGCCATTAGGGATATGCTCTGTTAATTTGTTAGTTAAAGTTGGTTCGTCCAACTTGGTTATAATAACATTTCCGTTCGCTGTGGGTTTCCATTATCCAAATGGTTCAGTTCAGACAAAGTTCAGCTACACATGAACTAAGCCGGATATGTAATTTATTCGGACAGTTTAAAAACTAGGCCGAATTAGAAGCAAACATTGTTCACGTGCAAAAGGGCGTATATGCCTCTAAAAGTTAAAGTTTAAGTTAAAGTTTTACCCCCTTATTCATAATCATTTTTTAAACCTATTTTAGTTAAAATATGTTTTGTCTTGTTTTGACGTATGACATTTCACATCAGAGAGAACAAAACAAAAGCTATTTTAACTAAAATAAGTTTAAAAAATGATTATGAATAAGGCCCTTAGATGACAACACGGTAATCTTCCACCGAGCGATTTTAAGTTCAGGATCCGGGGTTCACCAAAGTGGAGAACAGCTAAGAATCTATCCTCAGACCGGAACGAAGTGTTTTTGAAGACCTCTGTGGCGCGGCCGGCGAGCAAACGGCTGAGACGCGTTGTGGTATCATACCATGGTAATCGTAGTTCCTGATACACACGGACGACACAGAATCCTACTGTGGGATCAGGACTATCAAATATACCTAATATGTGACCGTTGGGTTTTATGTTATGCGTAATAAAAATAACAGATATACCGGAACGGTGGAGGACATATTCCTATTTGTTGGTATCTACATTGTTGACCCCAATGTTATGTGGTGAATGGATAACCCAGAAGTGAGGTACCAATATCAAAAATTGTGTTGTCATATACGATAAAAAAGAAATATGGCGGAACGAAAAAAAAAACTGATAGAGTCCTCCCACGAGATCACGACATTGAACGTGCGTGTTCACAAACAAAGCCCTAATTGAACTTTGAGAACTATCATTGATGATAACGGTTGGGTTTTGCCCGAAATTGTCGTTGGTTCATGATCTTTTACGACCTTTGAAACTCGAACAAACGGCTCACTCAAACTAAACTGGAGAACCCAAATTGGTCTTAAAGTTTTCGTGACACGTTTCTACAATTCCAATAAACAAATACTTTAAATTGGTTTCTGTGTTACACCTATTAGAAAAATACGAACCTACGAGAATACAGAGTAAACTCTTGTAGAGGTATTTAATTTACATTCCCAATGCGAATTACATTACAGAAGACGCCCGATGCATGTAAATCAAAACATGTTTATTCAGCCATACATGCCAGCCTGCATAGTTAATGGACACAGTCTGCCAACATGGGAATCACCATACATATCACCATAATTATTCTCGACTTAGCTCCACAGCCTTAAAGCTTAAGGTCCTGTAAAGTTTGTTCGAAAACAGTAAACCTAATTTGGCAGAATTGTACGGTGTTCCTTTGACATTGATTTTGGATGGGCCTGGACATCGAATTCAAAGTGTGACGATGCTGGGTGGGACGAAGGTCACAGACGTATGTAAGACAATGGCTACCTAGACACAAAGGGCGCTAATGGATTGCTTAAAAGCATTGTTACGGCCATTGCATTGAATAAATTATAAGTTTAAGTTGTTGATCCTTATTTATTTTCAAAATTGGATGAGACTATTTCAATATTATTCGGTAAATCTTCATCTTTCACATCTATCAAAGACGGCCTTCATTTGCGTAACTAAAGGGTGCATGTGTCTATCATATAATTAACTGCATCTAACTGTAAAGTTATGAACTTATTTAATTACAATATCATGATATACGAAACCACTGAAGTAATTTCTTACAGTCCGTGATTGTATTTTTAAAACGAAGTTACTTTAATGGCATTTTTACGACCACAAATAAACTAAAACGATCGTTTTATTAGCAACGTTTTAATTCGCAAAGTCCACATCGCAAGAAAGTCTTGCTTGCGACAAAAAAACAAAAATATTGTGTAATTTAATTGCCACAGGGGCCAAATAAAAACAAAAGAACGTAACTATAAAAAAAACTTACTTGAATCGTCCATTGTTTGAATCCTCACCCGAAAAAGTCAGAGCTTTTCTTTGTCTTCACGTTAAAAGTCTGTCATTGCACTGAACTGCGGGCTTACACTAGAAAGCGTACTTAATAATACGCGAGCCCTGAGAAGTGTGACAGGGAGAAGTGTCGGGCACTGTCGTGTCGGATCGTTTCGCGATGTACCAACACTGCGCGGGCGCTCGTGGCGCGACGGGCGAGTGGCGTCAGGCGGCGACGTACGCGCACGCACATCGCATACTAAAACCCCTGTCGGACGCGATAATCTCTATCTTCAAGTTCTCCAACCCTCGTAGGTACCTTATCTCAGAATCCAAATGTAAATATTCCCTTAACGTTAAGAGGGCCAATAAACATTTGACACGTTCCAATTGTATGTAATACAACAATTTCAGAATTTGGATAAGCGATTCATTTGGCGTCTTTATCTGGCATTTTTATGGCTTTTTTACTGGCGTTAAATGTAACTAATCAAACATTAAAAGAGTTCTGATTTCGGATGTCAGCAGATACAGTTCTGATATCTTTTAAGGCCAGAAGTCACTGATGTCTTGATAAGAATCAAAGTGCCGCGCCAGAAATCTAAGCTTCGGAATTTCGGTGTACGCACCATGTCATGCCAGTTATCAAAGGTCTAAGAGCAGTCGAGTGCAATGGTCTCTACTATCAGACTCTACGTCGCGATTGACTTGTTTATGATCGTTTATCATAGCGTTCGTTGCCATAACCATTATTATTTAATAATAGATTTTACGGCAATAACTTCCTTATTGACAACAGATACTAGCTGATAATCAAAGCTAAGATGTATTTTTTTATAGCTTTAGTAAAAACGCGTCAAGTTTTTAAGTTTGTCGTAGTGTTGGGATGGTCATTGAGAATGTGATGACCAAATGGATCGTAAACACCCTAAATAAATATATGTTCAGCAAATAAACCAATTCACTTAATGTAGGCTTTACAGATTACGGTCGACACCATCAACGGTCTGATAAGGTCAGGTCACAATAAGAAAAATTGCAAGGCATATAATTGCTGCCCAAACTGTGCTTTGTGTCGCGAGTGTACGGCGCGGCGTAGGAATGTACCTTCTTCTTGTGGCTTCTCCCGTGGGTATCGTAGAAGCCGACTAAGGGATTACACCAGGGGATAGGCAGCCAGCATTCACCTGAAGGCACTCAACACCAAGCGTGGCTGATGATTGAACTATGCTTTTACCCAAAATTGTACTTAGATCTTCAGTATACTTATTGATTATCCCCGCATGTAGTTTATCTCCAAGGTTGTTAGTTATTTAGTCTGCGTCTCGGCCTGACCGTAAGGGGACTTCCAACGTTCATACAGTTATGGCAAAAATGTCCAGTTGCAAGTTTATCGATGTAGTTTATTTTTACAATAAAATGTAATTTTTGTTTTTAGATGAGGAACTACGTTCTTGAATAAATTACCTAAAATTATATATACCTTCAATAAGTGACTAATTAATTCGAACATTATTAACTGTTTGGTGATATATAACGTAATAACTACTTATTTATTTTCTTTTCCTCTTGCAATATGTAATTAATTGTGCAATACTTTTGATAGACATTTATAGACATGAGCAACAATATTGGCGATTTGGCGCAAAATGAGTTCATTTACCTTTACTAAAGGTTGAGTAAATGATGTGAGGAATGTTATAGCTTCACAAGGCTTGTGAAGCATTCTACTTCAAAGACATACGTACTGACCTTTAAATGAAAAGTTCTTGGGCCTCCGTCGTTTCACACTGTCCTCTTCCGTTTGATTGACCCTCGGTGCTTGCATTCGGGGCACTTCGCTAGGCACTGTTGTAACCTCGCCAGACCCAGCGCCGTCAGTAGTCAGGTACCCTCCGACAGAGTGCCTCCTCCGCCCATGAAGTGGAATCGTGTAGAATATTTCCTCACGCTCCTGCATACCGTCTGATGTTGCGACTGTTGCGCTAATTTTGCCCTTCCTGCGAATAAAATATCCATTGCATAACCAGCTAAAAATGACATTAATTTACGAAACTATAATAGTAAGGGTTGGAAGATACGGCGGATAAAGGCAGCTCTATGGTTTGTATTAGCATTCTATGGGGGAGGTATTTCAAGTAGGTATTTCAAGACCAGCAGGAAAGATAGAATAGAAATAATGCTTACTTGATTCTTGGGGCGGTAAAGCTATGCCTCATATCTCCAGGAGCGCAATCTCCCGGCCTTGGCTGCCCTTTTAAAAACGCCTCGGCTTGCTCTGGTTCTTTTGCCGAGAGCGATCTCAACAAAGCCCTGAATTCCTTTCGTCTCGGACTTTCTGGCTCCCGTCGTCTTGGTGAGCCCAGGGGTCGCATGTCGGTCCAGACGCGGCTTGGGGCGGAGCGGGAACATGGTTCGGATGTGGATTGTGATTCGGAGCTGTCAGTAACATCCTTGTTCGGGAGTGCGAAGTATGACGGGTTGTCTGTAAAGGAAATTAACATTATAATTCACGATTGGTAATTATTTCCATTTCTGGAATGGTTCCTTTGACGGTTTTTTGCCTATGTTTGTTTACTTGGTGCGTATAATTACTCGGGATCTATAGATTGGATTAGAATGAGGATTTCACATAATTGGTAGGTTTATAGACAAAGATGCTGGCGCGTGTCTTCTAATAGTAAAAGTTAGGAGAAATTATAATTGTAGGTACAGCACAACTCCATGCAACATTGTTACCAACTTTAATTGATTTTTAAATAGTTTTGGTGCAATATACTATGTTAAAAATGGTACCAAGAAGCATATTAGGATCTGCAGGTTCGCACCACTGAGCAAGGGATCACTACGTTTTAGGTTCGCACGGTATCACTGGCCGGTACACGACTGAGGGAATTATTCAATAAACCAATGAACTAACGGCTCCCCATTACGTCGGAGTGGTGCAACCTACTTCGAGAGCCGGATAATGCGAATTGAAGGCAATCTTCGCCCATTGTCTACCCTAGATAGTACAGTCGGCAACTAAAGTTACAGAACATGCCTGATGCCTGCCTGGTTTTCGCTGTATAGAATCATCCATTTTGCTTGCGAAAGTTTTGGATTTTCTGTTTCTGATATTCACCAATTTCACCACTAGTTAAGATATTTGTAAATGATCGTGTTCAGTTTATTATGATGTTATTGGCAGACCAGCAAGTTTTGATACAGAAGGGTATAGGTGATTTTGAAAGACCATCATCAGTATCATAGGCTGAAACTTTTGTTGCTGACTTTACTATCTCTGTTCTCGTGATGTAGGTACAAACGATTGGATGCTGCATTTAGGTACGACATAGTTCGCTAGAGATGTGGGTTATTTGAGATGGCTAATGGATAAAAGTTTATGTGTCAAATCTTCTTCAATATGTCAGGCTACCACGACTACCTTTAATCTTTAAATGTACCTACCTATATTCCTCTGGATTTTATCACTCCATAAAAGCCAAATAAGTGATGGGAGCAGCATACACCTGAGTACTGACTAGGTACCAATTTGTTGATCGCAGTATTGGTGTTCAGTACTCGGGTGGATTCTGCTACCCATTCCCTGGTCTAATCCCTTAGCCGGCTTTTACGACATCCATGGGAGGAGAAGGAGGGGAGATCAGCAATGGAGATCGCAGTATTAGTGTCAAGTTCTCAGGTGGATGCTGCTGCCCATCCACTTTAAGACAATTTCAGGTTTCATTTTGTTGTTCAAGGTTTGACTAGAACGAATGTGAATATTCGTCATAGGAACTACATTTCTACCGACAAACTTTTGTAATTTTTTTTTGTGCCCGCATGTGTGTCGTTTATTCGGACCCATCTACGGTCCACAGAACTGTCCCTGGGAACATGTGCCTTGGGACAAAAAAAGCCAACAATAGCCTAACTAAACATTCATTTAGTTATTAATATAGTATTTATCACAATAAACCAGGACATTGACGACAGACAGACAGTAATTGATTGTTGTTTTTTCTGAGACGGACAGCGTTTTTTTTAATTGGAAGCTGTTCAATCTTTGTCATGTGATGAAGATTTGTTTTTAACCTAAGTATGTACCTACATACATAAGTAAATAAAATCACGCCTGTTTTCCGGAGGGGTAGGCAGAGACCACAGCTACATACGATCCTGACATACCTCTTTCACATACAGCTTCATTCACTCTCACTACATTCTTTATAATACATGCGCGTCGGTTTAGGGTACTTTTGACCTGAGGCCCAATTCTCTAATTAAAAAACATTCAATTCGCAGTATAATCTCGTCTCAATCGCACTGTCAGCTGTCACCTATATAGTAACTATTACTTAATCTTCGCATGCATACGCGAAGATTAAGTAGTAGTTACTATACGATACAGTGCGACTGACACGAGATTATATTGTGACTGGAATGTTTTAAAATTAGAGAATTGGGCCTCTGGCCTTTCTCAAAAACGTCTCCGATTTGGTCAGAATAAGTACGCCGAGGTCTTACCCTTCCAACTGGCCCATTAACACTCGCCTTATGCACCTGGTTTCGTCAATCTTCTTTCATCCATCCTCTACATGCCCAAACTATCATAGCATACCTTTCTCAATCCTCATCACTTTGTCTTCTTTCACATCACAGCGCTCTCTTATCACACTGTTTGACACTCTACCAAAACCATTTTTTTTTAATTTGAACAAAGTGAGAAATTCCAATTCCAAAAGGAGAATAGATTAGAATAAAAGTTTAAATGCAACAACAAGACATTAGAAGAAGAAGATTTAACAAATAATAAAAAAAACAGTAATCAAAAAAATTAAGAAGTACCTATTGCTGTAACAAAAAGGCCACTAACTCAGCATATGCAGGTCGTAAACAACCTACGCTGGTCTTCCGTTAGAGCCTTTTTAATACCAAGAGAACAGCAGACGTGTATACATATGTATAAACTAGGTACCTAAATAAAAACTATTGAGCTACCAAATGCAATAAACATAATAAAATGCCTGCTGTGTCACTGGTTCTCTAATTGGTATTACTACTAAAAAGATAACAAGATAAGTAATATATAAGTTGTTATAGACAAATAGTCTATTCTTGTAGATATAAAGACACATCTGTATATGATTGTACAATAACTATAAATTTCGACGATTTTCTCGGAAACAGACAGTCTCAAGATTGTTTAAAGAATTCTTGAAAATATGAGTCATTTTGTATTTTGGGTTTGTTTTCATAACTTTTTCGTTTGTTGTCCTTACTTAGTAAGATATATTATTATACTTACCTATATTTTAAAAGCTTTTTAAAAAGACAAAAATCAAATCCCTTTGATTAAAAGTCTCTAAGGCAGGTAAGGTAGGCTATAATTATGCATTATATGTATATATCAAAATAAAAGATGAAGTACTTACCCAAATAAATATGAAACCTAGGTAGACCTATCTATCTATAAGTACCTAGTGATTCTGTGCAGTATTATCTAAATTTAAAGTGTGCTAAAATTATCGCGCACCCTTTCTAATAGACTAAAATGAAAGGGACCGCCATAATTTTAGCGCAGATTAAATTTAGAGAATTTAGAGACTTAACTATTTATAAGTAGGTACCTATGTAGGCATAATACTAACATAGATTATAAACAGTCACAAATATGGCTATGATCGTTTTTGCTACGGCATTTTTTCAGACAAGCGTAGAGGTGCATCGCGAGCTACGTCTACAGAATATCAGACTAACTTTTCAACACCAATAACATGTAAATAAAAATAAATAATGTAGATTTAAAGAACTCACTTGTCGCACGAAGACAATAGTCAAACTGGGGTCCCATGTTGTCCATAAATCACCATACGAGGTACACCACTAAACACGACACATCTCGGCGAATGCGCGGCGTGCTCTGCGCTACGCCCTATCTCGTAGCATAGCGCGGGCGCAGGTGTACGGACGCTAAGCTGAGCTTTAGTTCAGAACACGTGCGAGCTTTCATGAGTACGAACTAGGGTTGTAATATCTACAGATATATAGTATCGACGCTTTTGCTTATATATTTTGATCGATCAATAGTAGCATTAACCATTATAGAAACACATAATAAAGTGGCATCCTATTGCTTGCGTTAATAATTTGTTGTGTTTATTAGTTTTTTAGTGATTGCATGAAAAAAAACTCGCGATTTTTTTCTTTGGTTTTTTTTTTCTTTCAACGATGAGGCATTACGCTTTAGTTCAAAACACGTGCGAGCTTTCATGCGTAGGAACTAGGGTTGTACTATCTACAGTGTATAATATCGACGCCTCTGCTAAGTAATATATTATTTGTATCGATCAACAATATCATTAACCATTATAGAAACACATAACAAAGTGGCATCCTATTGCTTACATTAATACGTTTACTGCTGTTTTTCTTTTTGTAGTGCATAAAAAAAACAATTTGTGATTTTTTCTTTGCAAAATTCTTTGCGGCAATACACGCAGTCGGTTATGTTTACGCGATCCTACTACAGAACGGCTGACACGGGGTCTGTGTTTCAACTCATAAAACCGTATTTACACGTGAAATCATGGAAAAAATTCCGCAGTGAAAGATCTTCTATTTGTCACATGCTGCTGCTGCTTACATGTTCTTGTATTATTAATGCTAAATTGGTTCAAAAAAAAAGTAACTACCAACAATTTTATGTTTACCGAATTGCAACAACAAAGACCTCTGTAGAAGACATCTGACCTGAGTAGAATATTGGTATCGTTAATATTGTTACAAAAATATCGGTATCATAAAATCAGCATATTATTATCATCGGACCTCTATGGATCTGTGCTTTCAATAGGAAGCTTAGGCATTGGGTACAAATAGCAACGAATACAAAATGCATTCTTATTCAGCGGCGAATATCGCGGCCATATTTTCGGTATCGTATCAGCAGATTTGTCACACCCCTAGTAGGAACTATTATTGACTCTGTACTTTCAATAGGAAGCTTTCAGCAGGAAACGAATAAGAGTTGTCTACACGAATTGAAAACGGCGGATATAAAATCTACCTTGTTTATGTTTATTTCTCATCCGGCTGGTATGATTGCGACAGCTGCGATTGATTTTAACGGCAAGATTTTTTATCAAAACAAAGTTTTTAATAGATCGTATGATTTTTTTGCTGAGGGTATACCTACAGCGAAAAAGCCTTGTCTAGTAGTAGAACTTCTTGTGAAAGAGTTCGTCCGGGGAAGTACCTACTACCACCGTACCTATTTCTGCCGCCAAGCAGTAGTGTTCGCATTGCTGTTTCGGTTTGAAGGGTACGGGTGCCGGTGAAATTACAGGCACATGAGACATTTCATCTTTATGTCTCAGGGTCGACAGCGCGCGTGTGACGGCTCTGGTGTTGTGGTGTTGCAGGCGTCCATAGGCTACGGTAACTACTTTCCATTAGGTGGGCCGTATATGCTTGTTTGCTTACCAAGTAGTATAAAAAAAAATTAAAAAAGGGGGGGGGGGGTAGTGGCTCTGACCTGTATCTAGCCCTGTGGCGTCCCCTAGCTGCAACCCAGTCTGGTTAAATTTATTTTGGAGTGTTTACGGTGCACGTGCCTTCGGAAGCACGAGGCTAGGCGTCAGTGTTTGTAAATAAACACTGAATGTTGACGTTACTTCATTCACATTCGAGTCGGCTGCGCTCCGAAAGGGGTTGTACGGGAAATTAACCAAACATTACCGAGCTACGATGTGTAAAAATAGTTTTAGTACCTAGGGACTAAAACTATGGGTAGCCATTGGGCTCTTATTACTACGTATACTATTCGTGTCACCAGTTTTTAGGGTTCCGTACCTCAAACGGTAACAACGGAACCATTTATAGAATCACTCAGCTGTTTGTCTGTTTGTCACAGCCTATTTTTTCAGAATCTACTCGACCATAAAAGTTGAAATTTGATATACATATGTTTAGAATTAGGTGACCAAATCTAAGTATGGCGTTTATAATCGAATTCTGATTTTGGGGGTTAATTTATGAAGGAAAACTAAAAAAAAATAAAGAACTTGTGTTAAATGTCTCATGTGAATCAAATGAAAGAGCATACAATTTTCTTTTTTTATAATTTAAATATGCTTATTTAATAAGATATTAAAGCAAATATGCGAAAATATACAACAATATCATACATTCAATAATATACAATAATATACATTCAATATCTCCAAAACTACCGAGACCACAATTTTTAAAAAATACGGAATTTTGTGCGTCTCTCATAATAGTTTAATTAAAGGATAATCTAAATGACAATCCTGTCAATGTCTTTAAATACCCACTGGAAACGGTTTTATTTTTTATTTATTATTTAAAGAGAAAATGTGTTGATTAACTCATAAATTGAATTGTTCTAGTGGTTACTATGGTAGCCTACTTGTACGGAAACCTCTCACGCGAGTCCGACTCGCACTTGACCGGTTTTTATTTCAGATTAGACCAGCTCGAGGTAAGGTGGCCCTGAATAGGGCCTAAGGACTACCTAATACTGAAAGACCCAGTGTGGTGAAAGGAATACGCTTCGTTGTGGCTCCTTTCATGCACATGGCGAACAACTTTAAGTCCTTTAAGACTTTATAAATTTCGAAGTTTTCGATTCATGAAATGCTTCGTATATTTTCCTCCAGAAATGTAACACGACATGTGCCCTATTATACAGCATTTAGAGTTCACGAAAACAGGTTAAATAAACAGCTGTAATAGGGCAGCCCTATGTTGTGTGTACATTTCTGGAGGAAAGTTAACGAGGCATTTAATGAATGAAAAACTATGCCGGCTGAGATGCGAGAGGTAGCAGGTATAAGCGGAGGGTTCCCAACGAGTAACACCCAAACGAGTAACACTGTTACTCGTTGGGATTTTTTTTCCTATCGAGTAACAGTGTAACTCGATGGGATACAAATTAAAAGAAATATTCCCAACGAGTTACACCCAGTGTAACACTGTTACTCGATAGGACAAAAGCATCCCAACGAGTAACAGTGCTACAAATTACGACATTTTATTTTAGTTCGGTTATAAAAAAATATACGTAGCTATTTAGTTGAAAGTGTCCATACTTCGTTGCTATACTTTATCTTCGTTAGTCCATTTATTATTTTTGTCCATACACTATCAACGCCAAAATATGGCATCTTTAATTTATTAGCCTGATTGAAAAAAAATATATTCACTGCTAGTTCAATCTCTAGTCCTTCAAATATGTTCAATAATCAAACAGCAATGGACGGACAAATCTTAGTGAAACAACGCAATCGTGCAGTTTGTAATTTTTATGTAGAAAACACTGCACTGTAAGATATTGCACAGAATTGCAGCAGAGATAAGTGTTTCCAACGTGGCTGAATTTTATTACTGGTGAATTATGCAATGAATATGATATAATAATAATATACAGGGTGTTTTTTTTAAATGGGACAGTATGGGGATATCCGAATCCATAAGATATACGGTAAAACTGTCTTTGGAACCATTTGCTCATTTTGTATGAAAATGATTTTGGCATAGTTATTTTTTTGGTCAAGCGTGAGTTCTCCATAAAAATGAGTAGTTTTGATCAAAAATTTTTTTTATGCGTATCGTCTCAGTTTCATGTAAGGATTGTTTCATTGTATCGGAAGAAAAAATTCTGAGCAGTAGCAGTTAGTCAAATTTTATAAAATGTTTTCTCATACAAATTGTAAGTAATCTGGTACCTACGTTAATAAAACTATCGCAATAAATTTTCAAAATGGCCTCCCTCTTGCTGTTTCCAGGTACGGGTACGTTTCAGAATACCTCTTGTGGCCTTAGACAATGATTTTCTTATTAAAGTTTGACTAAGTTCTACAGCTCTGATTTTTCTCATTTCACGAGACCATCAGAGCAGTAGAACAACATTCACCACACATCTTTGTCTTATGCCACTAGAGATGTTCTGAAACGTGCCCGATCCTTGTAAACAGCAAGAGGGAGGCCATTTTGAAAATTTATTGCGATAGTTTTATTAACGTAAGTACCAGATTACTTACAATTTGTATGAGAAAACATTTTATAAAATTTGACTAACTTCTGCTGCTCAGATTTTTTTCTTCCGATACAATGAAAAAATCCTTACATGAAACTGAGTCGATAAGCATAAAAAAATTTTTTGATCAAACTACTCATTTTTATGGACAACTCACGCTTGACCAAAAAAATAACTATGCCAAAATCGTTTTCATACAAAATGAGCAAATGGTTCCAAAGACAGTTTTCCCGTATCTCTTATGGATTCGGATATACCCATACTGTCCCATTTAAAAGAAACAGCCTGTATATGAATATAATATTATATATTATGAATACTGCTCTATATATTTTGGCTGTACAAACCGAACAGATGGAAAAACCCGGTAATAAAGTTTAAATCTTTGTCTTGTATGTACTTTATCCCCACAACATATGACAACTCACGAGTAAGCGCAAGCCCATTCTAACTGTATAGTTCTTTCTACGGTGAATCACACCAAGCGGCTTAATCTACGTTTGGCACTCGTACTTTTTTTATGGTGAGAATGACGAGCACTCCTAGCGTACTTTTTGGGCAACTCTGTATTGCAATATAAAAAAACACATATCAACTCTTGATTCTGTAGTCGGGAGAACGAGTGCAATTCTAAGACAAGACCTGCAGTTCAGAAAATTTACAATTAATAGTGATACCAACGTTGCCAATGTCTTAAAAAGGATATTTGGTGAAGTTTCCTCTAATGGTGAAAAATGGTTACCTCGTGTCCAGAAATGAAAGTAGATGCTGGCAACACTTGTGCAGTCAGGTTGTCAGTGTGAGTCAGTGCACAGGGCACACAATAACGTACAACCGCTACAAAAGTGGCGTCATCCAGTTCATTTCAACAAAACAAAATATACGTGAAAAAAATTGAGGTAGTGTTCTTCTTCGGGGAGGACATCAGTACTACGCCCGAAGAAGACACGTCAGTTTGGAAGTGTGAGCGTGTGTAAAAAGAAAAATTTGCAGCGGACTGTTTCGAGTCAAAGTAAGTAACTAATTATTATGTGCTAATAGTGTTATACGTTCTGCCGATGGATTTTGGCTGAACTGCAATTTGCCAGTAAAGATGGGCATAGAGAAATTAGTTCCTAAAAAACTATGTAACAGCTTAACGCCTAATTTTGAAGTTAGGCGTTTAGTTGCGGCGGGCAAGTAGCTGGCTGAGATGCCGAGATGGTTGTGAAATGAGAGTGGTTTTATATCCGGAACGGGAAAAAGGAATGCTTCACTGGAAGGAAAGTGGTGGGAGGCAGCAGCGCGGCCTGTCTCTTTCGCATACACCATTCGCTAAGTCAAATTTAGTTGGTCAATAACTGCATATAACAGTAATTGTCAATAACTGGATTTTTATTTCCTTGTGTTTTATGACAATGTAGAATGCGGTAAATAAAAAGTAAAAAAAATTAAACCTAAATTTTAGAGCACAATTAAGTAAAACTGTAACAGATACAAAAGTTTGATTTTAAAGAGGAGTTAATACAAATGTTGTTCGACACTTTGATGTTTATTTTATTAAATTGATTGTTTTATTTTTAAATAAAAAGCAGGGATCAGCCTTTAATTAAAGTGTTTTTTTTTTTAATTTTCACCCATGCAAATATCTTAGTGTCACTCGTTGGGAACTTTTTTCCTATCGAGTAACACTGTTACTCGTTGGGATTTTTTTTTCTATAAATATTCCCAACGAGTAACACCATGGGAGTGGTGTTACTCGTTGGGACAAAAATTCCCAACGAGTAACAGTGTTACTCGTTTGGGTGTTACTCGTTGGGAACCCTCCGTATAAGCTATGTACATTCCTTCAACCAAAACGCTTCAGCTGTTTCATTGTGAAGGAGTAACAAACATACTCGCAAACTTTAGCATTTATAATAGTAAGATGAGATTGGTAAGATGAAACTGAAACAATTAAAAGAGAGTTGATGCGTAATTCAACCAAAAAGTTCAACATGGTTTACGTGGGAACCAAGGAGGTTTTACCAACTAAAAAAACATTTGTTCTAAAGCATAGAGAAGGACAGATAAAAATAAAAAAAGATTTCCTCTCGCGTTGGCTTTGTAGAGACAATTTCCCCTTCCAGTTGAGAGATTCTGAACTCTCAATCAATAGTCATTACCATACAAATGATAGCTAGACGTGTAACCTGCAGATTGACCTTTTAGGTATCCATTCAGCTGTTACTGATGAACCTATCTACAAGCTACGTGATATCGTCTTCAACTCCGCATGATCAGTTTATAAATCCTTGAAACATTCGGCCGGAAACGCCACGTAAGCTAGAGTTTGGAGAGGCTGCAAACGTAATTCGTCTTAAAAAACGTACTTGCTTTATTTTGACTCAAAAAAGCATCTAAGTAAAAAAAAAATTTAAGTAAGTATTTCAATCTGGCTTGAGCCTCAATTCACGCTTGAGCATAGTTCTGGTAGGTATTTGAATAGAAATAGGACGATAAATATAATCGAAAATACTTTATTGTACTTACACCTTAAGAAACCGACTTATTTCAAAGAGCGCTGAATCAATTTCGATAAAGTTTGTATGGGACCTCCGAAATATGACCTACCAAACAAAAAATAATCATAAAATAAATTCATAATTGGCGGAGTAATCGCGTAATAGACATACAAAAATATACAGTCGAATTGAGAACCTCCTCCTTTTTTTAAAGTCGGTTGGAAATAAACATGAGGGGGACGCTGGGAATATACTATACTTAATTAAAAGTACAATGGGCGTTCTCACTGCTTAGCGTTAGGATGGAGAAAAAAAAATGATTCGTGGTAATGCTTGGATCATTACAAAAAACCCCACCAGTTAGGTTTTGACGCTCGGTTTGCACTGACCAATTCTTAGATTTTGGATTGAAAGTATTCAGTCGTTAGAAGTGATCATTCGGAGCTTAAGACGTAAGTTTGTAGCTTCTGAGTTCTGACTGTACGCATGTCTAGATTATTCCCTGGAGTATTGATTTTAGAGGACAGGATAGTGAAGGTACATACTTAAACAGATGCTGAACGTGAATTCAGTTGAACGCTTTGAAAAGTTATATTGAAATTAAATTGAAAGCTCTCTTGAAATCGAATCAATCAACTTGGGCGTATTAGCACAGTAATAATATTGGCATTGCGGGTAGACTGAGAACTTTGAACATTACTTGTTTCCCGTTATTGGTTTATTCGGTTTATTTACGTTTAATTAGATTGAGAGCGACCTACTTACGAGTAGAACCTCATCACATCGTTTTGGATGATGAGTTGCTTGCTTTGTTTTAATTCCGTTACAAGTACCGACCTCTGTGGCGCGGCAGGCGAGCCGGCTGAGATGCGAGAGGTTACGGGTTCGATTCGCTGCGGTACAAATGTTTGTATATAATCTACAAATATTTGTTCCGGGTCTGGGTGTTATGGTACCATGGTACTCGTAGTTCCTGATACCCACGACACAGGGAATCCTAGTGTGGGATCATGACTACGTAAGTGACTATTGGGTGTTATGGTAGTTTTATGATATTCGGTATATTTAATCCTACTAATATTATAAACGCGAAAGTTTGTGAGTATGGATGTTTGTTACTCTTTCACGTAAAAACTACTGAATGGATTTGAGTGAAATTTGGAATGGAGATACTTTACGCCCTGGATTAACACATAGGCTACTTTTCATCATCATCATCATCAATTTTCATCATTATTCACGCGGGTGAAACCGCGGGGCACAACTAGTGTTTAATAAACCACTACTCCAGTTGGTCCTATAAGTCCTTTTAAATCAACCTGTGTCGCGATTACGTAATTCCGTTGCTATCGGCTTCAATGCTGCTTCTATTACGCAGTCTTTGCAATCAAGGTTTTTTAGGCAAACTGCGTAAATTGGGTAATAGCAAAAGCATCAATTCGGATTGAAACAGCATTTAAACTGATTGAAACTGATGGCAACAGAGTTACTCAATACGCAAGCAATTCATTTCCTGTAGAGCCGATGGGATTGAACAAAATATACATTATTTAACTTCAAACTTTTCATCCTTAGCCGATAGACATCTACTGCTGGATGAGGCCTCCCCCATAGCACACATAGCGTGCAATGGGGGGGATTTGCCATGGTGTTAAGTACACAGGTGGATGCTGCTGCCCATCACCTGGCGTAATGCCTTAGTCACCTTTCACGACATCCACAGGAGTTTGAAGAGTTCTATTCTTAGGCCGAGACTACCACGGCTAACAAACTTTTCAAACGGACAAACTTTTACCAAAGCTATAATTTAAACTTCGTAGGTACAGTCATAAACAAAAACAGAATGCCCCTTGTTGCGTCCGGAGAATGCTCGGCCACAAAAGTGAGCTTTGTTTTAGATTGCAAGTAAACACAGAAACACAGTCGTTTAACATCTGGCGTATTTTTTTTACTCCATTTGGTGAGGAGTCGATTTCTTAGTCACTCGAAATGGTTCAGTGTGAAATGTACGAACCTAAAACAATGGTTTTGCTAATGGTAATGAATGAATGACAAACGACTTGAAACACGACTAATTACGAAAACAATGAGTTTAATGGTTATCAATTTAAGAGTTGCATTCAGAATGTCTCTACCTATCACACAAATAATACAACTTCGTAATCTAATATAGCGTAAGAAATAGGTAGCAGCGTTCTTATAATTCTTTATTATTAGGTTTTGAAAAAAAAAACATATGGTGCGAGTTTGTTGTATGTCCGGAAACTCTGATTTACTAGCATAAAATAAAAGTAAAAAAAATAACCCGTTTCTCCGGAGTTTCCAAGTCGAGAATAAATAAGTTTTTTGAAAAATGTATTTTTCATAACAAGCTTTTATTAAATCAGTGATCGGAACCGTGAGCTGATCAATATGAGCCCAAATACTGCCAGGCTGCTATTAATCATCGAGGAGTTCCGTTCTCCACCTTCCGTCTCCATCATCACATCATCTCGCCGTCACCATAATATTGTAAAGTATTGTCATCTGAACTTGACAGGTATGAAAAGATTTCAGCTCAATCGGTTAAAGATTTAAAATTCATTTGCAAGATTCCACCCGGACAAACATACATACTTACATTGAAAGTTAATTATAAGCTTTTAAAAAAATTATGACAACAAGAGGGTTTTCAATATTTTTCACTAACAAAACTAACTTCACTAGTTTCAGAACTAAATACTATAGTTTTTGATAAAAAAAAGAAGCTTTTTCCTCTGCCGTACTCCTCAACAATCCTTTTCTACTTACTAATATTAATGGATGTTTGTTACTCTTTCACGCAAAAAATCTGAGCGGACTTTGATTAAACTGGTCAGTAAGTATATAGCTTATATATCAGAATAGCATAATAGGCTATACTTTATAATAATTTGTAATAGAGGCGGAGCCTCGAGAAAATGCTAGTAATGCAATAATTGTTTTGTATAAAATGCTAACTTTGATTCCTTCTGAAGACAACAAAACCCTGCACAAGTTTAGACTTGTGATTACGATTACGGATTAGGGATTTCGGGAATATAACCACTCTCTTCTGGTACTGGGTCATATTTGTTGTTCCTTGATATATTTAATATATATATAAGTATTATAAAATGTTATGTAATATACATATATAAGTTTTTCTTAGATTCGAGTTTTTTTAATCTGAACTCTGGCGTTTCATGCATCAATCCCTACAATCTCGTTCAAAGTCTGTTGAGCCGAGATTGAAATTGTAACGTGATGCCCGACTGAACATTAGCTGCAGCCAAATGAAATTGAAGTGGAGTTTTTGCACAATATTTTGTTAGTAAAAATATAACATTTCTAAAAGCTTTTCGTACCAATGCGTAGGTACGTTGAGCCAACATGAACGAAAGTGGCAAAAATTTGAGGCCCAATTCTCGATATTTATAAAACTTAAATTCACAGTAAATTTCAGTCCCCTGTCTCGTCTGCCAGCTACGTGCGTAGACGTAGTAAAAATTACTCACTTATTATTTACTTGAGAATGTCATTGCACGCGAACGAAGTTTGCTTTTAATTTGCCTATATTTTCTTCAAACTCTCTGATACTTTGTACACATAATCAGTACACTAATATCTAGACCCGTGGTGCGTTAGTTTCTTATAAAATTATATGGTTACTAATTTTTTTTAAACTGACACACCACGTGTCTAGATATTAGTGTCCTGATCATGTGTACAAAATTTCATGGAATTTGATGAAGTAATAGCCAAAATAGGAGCAAACTTCGTTCGCGTACAAAGGGGGTGTAAGTGCCTTACCGGTGACCTTCCCTTAATCTTCGTATGCATACGTTATCTTTCTCACTCTAACGAACTCCTTCCGGAGCGACAGAAAGGTTCATAATTAATCGAAAGTTGACTGAGATGAGATTACATTGTGAATTGAATGTCAAACAATTACGAGAATTGGGCCCCAGATTACCTATCTAATTGAGTAGGTAGTTGATGGTACCTCGCCTGCGTAATATTCGAACTCTTTCTGTTTCTTATTGTTAACTGCTGAATTAATATTTTTCCTTCCCTGTTTTTGACGCGCTGCCTAGGTGCACAGGTAGTTTTGATTCCCTAGTTTATAAAGTTGCCTGTGGTTATAATTTTGAGCCTGATGCTGTATCGGGTCACATGAGTTGTAATGCTACTTCTGACGTAGTTTTCCTGGTTCATTTGAAATCAGGAAACATGTTTGCTGAATATCTGAGTAAGAGTTGAATTCCGTGTTATATTCGCAGAATGCAGTTTATTTTTGCATATAGGCACTCGCTGCGAGATTAACATGATTAGTCATACGCGCGCTGAAATATCCACAAAAAGGCTTGTTTCTTTAATGAAATGCCGTACGAAGAAAATAAATTTAAAATTCAGGAATTTGAAAATATTATTCTTTTTGTAAAACGGGAAATTTTCACGTACCGATATGTTGGTGCAAGCACCAACAGGTATCGACCCTAAACGAGGGTCTTCATCAGGGTGGGTATAGGATCCGCGCTACACTCCCTCCGCGTCCATCCTCGCACACCTTTTTTTTTTTTGTAAATATTAATTTAAACTTCGGGAATATAAGTTTTCGAGCAGCGACTACAAGCCGGACGACGCAGCCTCGTGGACTATAGTCATTATAAAGGCAGCAGGAAGTAGGTGGGTGGACGCGGATCAGGACCCTATGTTCTATGTCATGCAGTGAGCTTCTACAGTGAGATGATGATGACGTAACAAATACTTAGGCTAGGTACGATACAAGCTATAAAACATAGTGTATGGTGATGTCGATGGAGCTGGCCAACAAACTTTACTTCCTCGGCATCTGCTTAATTTACAATTGGATGCTTCCGCTAGTGTCCACTTTACTCTATGCCGGTACATGCATTAAGGATACAAAGTACCATGGAATTGCAGACAAAGGTTTCGTAATATCCAGTAGATTAGCTAGGTACCCACTTGTGTTATTGTGAAGGATGGAAGAAAGCGAGCTTGCATTTCCGGCAACAGCACAACAAATTAAACAAGTAAATATCTCATCCATTGGGATATTATGGGACTTGCTCAAGGGCGATACAAGATGGAGGACAAGAAACCTGGAACGCAGGGTGACCAAGCAAGAACAAGATAGATAGATTAACTGTTTATTGTACATAATAGCAGTTAAAACCCAAAAACATAAATGAATTACCAGAAACAAAAGAAACGCACAATGGGCGGTCATATTTATTTCAATACTTTATTGTGGGCAGAAAGGCATTAAGTTATTAAGTACTTTAGTAGGTACCTACACAATTAAAAACTTTATTAGGTATATCAAAAAATAAGAACAATTTATAAATTCATAATATACAATACAAATTAATATACCCTGCAGTGCACTTTCTGTATTACGTTTAAAAAACGCCATATACTTTATGAGCTCTCCTAAATCATGAAAGTTTACGTGACAATCTAGATATTGTATGCTTGTGACCTTAATTAGGGTTCATTGCCTTACTGTATAACAGCCCTTATCAGTAACTACATAATTACTTTATCATTGCCCATAAATATCTATAAATTGAGTTATATCTTTGCCATAAAACTTCCAAACATAGTTTTCACTTGATATGTGATAGATTATATTATATTATATTTTTATACAGGAGTTATTTCACTAAGTTTAAGACAAACTTACCAAGTTTAATAACCTTATCTTCATGTTATCAAACGGAAATGAATATCTGATTGCCAAGACTTTGTTAAACAGGTTTTTATATAATCAACTCTGAAAAACCCATGTGCGGAAAAACCAATCATATTTCACAATTCATAGTAATCAGACTCAAAAAGTAGGTATAAAGTTCGTCACAAAATGAGTAGGCAAAAATTTTAACTAAAACTTCGACGCTTGGGCCCTCTGCATATAAACGAAGTTTGCTTCTTGTCATCAAATTCCATTAAATTTTGTAAACATGATAAATAAGTACACTTGCTCGTGGATTGTTAGTTTCTTATAAAACTATATGTATAGGTAAGTAGTTTCAAACCACACCGACTTTAAGATTTGTATACAATTTTAAAGCCCTTGCTAGTTTGATTCTATACATTATTATAATTTACTAGGAAACCACAAGCCTATAGATATTAATCTCTAGATTGTGTCTACAAAATTTCACCAGCAGCTTTTGGACGTCCACTGCTGGACGAAGCCTCCCACATGAAATAATAAGAGGAATTGCCATAATCACCACACATGGCAGGCGGATTGGTGATCGCAGTTTATGTAGAGTACTCAGGTGGATGCTGCTGCCCGTCCCTGATGTAATCCCTTTCAACGGGAGGAGATACACCAAGCCAAAATTTTCAAAATTTAAATTACTTGAATTAATTAATCCTTCCTCTATATAATAAAAATCAATTGCTGTTCGTTTGTCTGGCTAAAACTCGAGAACGGCTGGGCAGATTTATTTGATTTTGGTTTTGTTGTGTTCATAATTGTCACGGGAAGGTCTAAATGTACCGGGACCACCGGGAACACCGGGACCACGCGAACGAAGTCGCGCGCGGGCCGCTAGTATCCAAATAAAAAGCAAACTTCAATTTGCATGGAGCGGGCAAGTGATACAGTTCTCTTAAATATAAATAAATAAAAATAAAAAAAATGAACAAAGACAGACACGCTCTTAAGAGGAGGTCACCGGTAGGGCGCTTATACCCATTCGTACTCGAACGAAGGTTGCTTCTATTTTGGCCATATTATCTCATATATTTTGGCATAATAATAGCCAAATCAGAATCAAACTTCGCGTGCAAAAGTTATAGCAACGGTTGTCAGGCAAGTTAATAGTTACAATATCAATCGACTACACAGTCATCATTTGTACAAAAACAAATTAACTTTAATCGCAGAAGCCTATAGACCTTCTGCTACTGTGCTTTTAAATATTTTTATTTTTATTTTTATTTTCTTTGGAAAACAAACAGTACTTAAAATCTAATAACTAAACTAAAAATTAAACTATAGACCATTAAAATGTCTCCGCATATTGTATCTAAGATTACTTGCTTATTGTGAGAGTTATAAAAATGGAAAAAAAAAAGGAAAAAGAAATATATATGGCATAAAAATCTACAAATAAAAAAGGAAAAATAGTAAATATGGCATAAAAAACTACAAACAAAAATTAAAACTTAAAACAGCTATGAAAACATGTCAAACCAGTGATCTGTCAAGATTTTTTTTATTTTATGAGCCTTTGAATTGAACAAGTCAAGTTCAGGGATGTCAACCAGGTTATTGTAAGTAACTACCGCTCTACTAAAGAAGGAATTTTTCCTATAATTGGTTGCACTGAACGGAACTTCCAAACGAATTGTATGTCTTGCTGACCTATTTGGTATTTTTAATTTAATGTTGGCCAAGAGTTGAGGAGAGTCAATTCTACTCTGAGCAATCTTGCTCAAGAAGACAATATCCGCTATTTGACGCCTCTTTTGTAGCGGCAACATGTGATGTCTTCTACACCTTGCATCGTAGTCAATATCATGGCACTTACATTTGAACTGAATGAATCTTAAAAATCTGCGTTGGATGGACTCAATCCTGTTAACATAAATATCATACTGAGGACTCCATACTTGTGAACAATACTCGAGGATGCTACGCACATAGGTACAATATAATATTTTTACTATATATTTTTGTATAAAAGATACAAGAGAACTGTGAGCTGGCTCTAATAACAAACCCCAAAGCTTTATTGGCTCTTTTTGCAATGTTATCAATATGCTTGTCATACAATAACATTGAGTCCTGTATCACACCAAGGTCCCGAATCTCATCCACTTGCTTCAGAGAGGTTCCCTTCAGGATGTAGCTACATTTAGTAGGTTTTAACTTTCGTGTGAATGTGATTGAGAAACATTTAGATACATTGAGATCTAACTTATTACGCAAACAGTAGACCTCAAATCTATTTAGGTCTTCCTGCAAGAGGTAACAATCATTGATGTCAGAGATTTGCTTGAAAACTTTCATGTCGTCGGCGTATAATAAAAAGTGTGAGTGGATAAAACATGAGCCAATATCATTAAGAAAAATTGTAAAAAGTAGAGGTCCAAGCAAAGAACCCTGGGGAACACCAGAGGGAACACGAACCCAAGCCGAAGAAGAAAACCCATTGACCACAACAGCCTGAGACCGATTCTCAATGTATGATGTGAACCATCTGAACAAGTTCCCGTGAATTCCAGCATTTAAAAGCTTCAATAATAACATTTGGTGATCTATTCGATCAAATGCTTTACTGTAATCGCTAAACACAGCATCAACTTGCCCCCCAGAGTCCATATTTAAAGAAGTATAATCAATGAAAGAAAGCAAATTTGATGTAGTAGAGCGACTTCTCAGAAATCCGTGCTGTTCAGGAATAAAGCAAGCTGATAGCGTCGCGTACACTTGAGCATAGACCAGCCTCTCAAAGATTTTAGCAAAAATACATAATTTAGATATAGGCCTATAATTTAAATATAGCTGCGGACATCACGGAACCAATATTTTGTAATGAATAGTTTTTGAACTGAATCGCTATAAAAGCTCATGGTAAGCCCTCAGCACTGAATTGTCAGTGTGGGGTTGGTGTGCCTTCTAAAAGTCATACAAACAAGTATTTTTGCTTGGCTGAGCTATAATGGTAAGTAGAACATTCTCGAATTCAGCGCCCTCTTGCTAGCTACCGGTGAGGATACCTACTCTTTCTGGTCTGACATAAGCATATAGGAAATCCAATATATTTCTACAAAGAAAAGCGTTTCCACTATACTAGGTCAGCGAAGTAAATAAACGGAACTGAACCGAATTAATATCCAAAACATGACGATAACCAGACCACCTGATGCTTGAAGACTTGCTCATCACAGGCAGAGGGTTTGTGGCGCCGTCCTCGATGCCGAGTCCGTCCACTGACTAGGGCCCTGCGCACCGGGGATCGCGCGGGACGAGGTAGCGGAGGACACCGATGCTACATTAAAATATCATTGCGCTCGCGTCGCCGCCACACTCGCTCCGAGCCGTTCGACAGTGAGCACGTACCGCTTTGGCTCAGCCGCCGAACATTTTGTTCGCCATATTTACGCTAAACTCATATTTCATCTTTCTATTTCACTGGTATAAATCTGTATCGCTTCTACCTTCCTTCTAACGTCTGTATCTATCGACTATCTTCATTAAACTCTGTAAATCATCTTGCTGTTTCCATAATCATCGCCTGGCCTACCCGCTACCTAGCTGAGCACCTAGGACACTGCAGTAGGCCTTAGGAAAGCGTTCTAAATCGCTTCAGTGGTGACCCCGAACAAAGAAGATGGAGAAGTCGGCCGTGGAACAGCCCGGACCATCAGGACATTCTGAACAAAACCCTGGATTGTGGAGAGTGGGCGTGCGTGTACCCCCATTTTGGCCCGAGGAACCGGCCGTCTGGTTTGCGCAGATCGAAGGTCAGTTTACCATTTCAAATATTACTTCTGATATGACCAAGTTCTATCATGTCGTCGGTCAGTTAGAGCCTCAGTATGCGGTGGAAGTGAAAGACGTAATTTTGAACCCACCAGCTAGTGGTAGATATGAAAAATTAAAAACGGAGTTAATTAAACGATTGTCTGCTTCTCAAGAGCGTAAGCTGCAACAATTACTGACCCACGAAGAGCTGGGCGATAGAAAGCCGTCCCAATTTATGCGGCATTTGCAAAATTTAGCGGGACCGACCGTCCCAGAGCATTTAATCAGACAGATTTGGTCAAATAGGTTACCTACACACATCCAAACGATTATTGCTTCGCAGTCAGGTAGTAAACTCGAAACCGTGGCTGAGCTGGCGGATAAAATTAACGATATCTCATCACCAACGCAGCAGGCGGCTAGTACATCAGCATGTGAAGCACCAGGTACAGTGTCAGCCTTGGAAGTGATGGCAAAACGTGTCGACGAATTGGCGAGACAAGTACAAAATCTTTCAACCCGTAACTCTCGGTCAAGCACCAACAATCGGAACTTCCGAAGCCGCTCGACCTCCAGGAACCGTTCTAGGTCACGAGAACGCCCCGATGATCACCCGCACTGCTGGTACCATTTTATTTACGGGTCTAAGGCAATCAACTGCAGACAGCCATGCACGTTTAAATCGGCGGGAAATGCAAACGGCGGTCACTAGTGGCGGTAGCTGACTGCCCGAAATCATCAGGCCGCTTATTCATCACTGACCGGAAATCGAAGGCACAATTCCTCATCGACACGGGTTCGGACCTGTGTGTATTCCCAAAGTCAGCCGTAAGGGAGCCTAGAGCGAAGACTAAGTACCAACTATTTGCTGCAAATGGCACGCTTATATCTACATATGGTCATATACAACTAAACTTAGATTTTGGACTACGACGAGCATTCAGCTGGCGCTTTACCGTGGCTGAGGTTACAAAGCCTATAATTGGAGTAGACTTTTTATGTTTTTACCATCTCCTTGTAGACTGTAGACAGCAACGCCTCATCGACGGAATCACAATGCTTGCCATCGACGCGCCGCAGCCCAAGGAAGGTGTACTTGATATCTCATCCATACGTACCACAGCAGATGACACCATTTTTGATAACCTACTACGTGAGTTTCCTGATATCACCCGCCCAGCTGGTAAGCTGACAACGCCCAAGCACAAAACCGTACATCACATCCGAACTACTCCAGGACCTCCTGTTTCGAGCCGCCCACGCCGTTTGGACCCCGAGAGGTTACAGATCGCAAAGCGTGAGTTTGACGAAATGCTACAAAACGGAACTGCACGAAGGTCCGAGAGCCCCTGGTCATCTCCTCTTCATCTAGCTAAGAAGAAAAATGATGGTTGGAGACCCTGTGGGGATTATAGAGCACTGAATGCTCAAACGATTCCTGATCGTTATCCTGTGCGCCATATCCACGATTTTACTAACCAGCTAACAGGAAAAACTATATTCACGACTATTGACTTAGTTAGAGCTTACAATCAACTACCAGTCTTTGAGGACGACATACCGAAGACTGCCATCACGACCCCATTCGGGATGTTTGAATTCCCGTACATGACCTTTGGCCTTAGAAACGCGGGTCAAACGTTCCAGCGCTTCATGGACGAAGTCCTAAATGGGCTGGACTTTGCATACGGTTACATAGATGACATACTCATTTTCTCTGAAAATAGAGAGCGACACCTCGAACATCTTCGTATACTTTTCGGACGTCTAAAGGATTATGGTGTCCTGATAAATACCTCAAAATGTTTTTTCGGTCAACCTAAAGTCACTTTCTTGGGATTCAGCGTCTCTTCCGAAGGCATCAGCCCACTCGAATCGAAAACGCAAGCTATTCTAGATTTTCCGATACCGAAAAACACCAAAGAGCTCAGAAGATTTCTAGGAACCTTAAACTTTTACCGCAGGTTTGTTCCAGAAGCAGCCAAAAAACAAGCGCCTCTTAACACGATGCTGGGTGGAAAACAGAGCAAAGGTTCGAAACCAATCGATCTTACGCCCGAACAGCTGGAAGCCTTCAAAGACTGTAAGTCAAGCATTTCTCACGCTACTTTGCTCGTTCATCCAGATCCCGATGCAGAACTTGCTATACAGACCGATGCTTCTGACGTGGCTATGGGAGCAGTGCTACAACAGCGAAAAGGCAACGACTGGCAACCCATGGCATTTTTCTCAAGAAAACTCAGTCAAGCGCAACGAAAATATAGCACGTTTGACCGCGAGCTCCTGGCGATATATGAAGCTATACGATACTTTCGCTTTATGGTAGAAGCAAGACCATTCACCATACTGACCGATCACAAACCTATCACATTTGCTTTCACCACTCGACGAGACAAATGTTCGCCCCGACAATTCAGATATTTGGATTTTATATCTCAATTTTCCACAGAAATCAGATTCGTCGCGGGTAAAGACAATATTGTGGCTGATAGTCTTTCTCGAATCGAAGAGCTTTCAACACCTCTAGATTACCACAGCCTTGCCAGAGCCCAGGAGACAGACGCTGAGCTACAAACTCTACTCGTGGATGGATCCAGTCTACAGCTGCAAAAGGTTTCCCTACCTGACGCTAAAACGCAAGTATACTGCGATACTTCTACTCCGAACTCTCGACCATATGTCACTTCTGCATTTCGCCGTCAAGTTTTCGAATCACTTCATAGCCTAAGTCATCCTGGCGCTAAAGCTACAGTACGACTAGTGGCTTCTAGATTTGTTTGGCCGGGAGTAAGGCGACCGACAATGGGCTAAAGAATGTCATCAATGCCAACGGTGCAAGATCACAAGACATACAACGGCACCGTTTACCACGTTCACAGCACCATCAGCTCGATTTCAACATGTTCACATGGATATAATAGGTCCCTTACCTTTGTCTGCTTCCCACAGGTACTGCCTCACAATAGTTGACCGCTTCACACGTTGGCCTGAGGCGTACCCACTCACCGACATCACAGCCGACACCTGCGCTTCTGCCTTCATCTCTGGTTGGGTCGCGCGGTTCGGCTGTCCCGAACGCATCACAACGGATCGTGGCCGCCAATTCGAGTCGCGTCTCTTCAAATCCATCGCCGCCCTGATCGGAGCCACTCACCTCACAACGACTGCTTATCACCCGGCCGCCAACGGCCTAGTTGAACGCCTGCATCGCCAACTCAAGGCCGCCATCACCTGCCATGAGTCATCCCAGTGGACCGAAGCACTTCCGCTGGTGCTGCTGGGCATCCGCAGTGCATGGAAAGACGACATCCAATCTTCAGCCGCTGAACTTGTCTACGGCGAGCCACTCCGCTTGCCTGGACAGTTCTTCAACACCGTCCTCGAGAAAGAAGTCGACATCACTAACATGGCCGATCGCCTCCGCAGTCGCATGAGCAAGCTGGCACCAAAGCCAACTGTGTGGCACTCAACTCGACCTTTTTACATACCAAAAGATATGGGTACTGCGACGCACGTCTTCCTACGCCTTGGTCCAGTCCGACGTCCACTTCAAGCACCTTACGCAGGCCCTTACATGGTCGTGCGCCGAGGATCCAAGACATTTGACATCAAAGTTCAAGACAAAGTACTTACCGTGACCGTAGACCGACTGAAGCCAGCGTACATCGCAGGTGAAGACCCAAAGCTGATGCCAACTCCTTCGCAAAACCCAACGCTAACACCGACATCAACTCACGCGCCGTCACCTCCGTCACCTCCGTCAATGATCACGCCAACGATGACGCCGGTGACCACTTCCACCCCTGTTCCAGTTCCCGACGGGGTACCTACAAACTCTGTTAAGAAGACGAAGAGTGGAAGGACTGTGAGATTCCCCGACTACTATCGATCGTAGTTACGATCTCGGCGGGGGAGTACTGTGGCGCCGTCCTCGATGCCGAGTCCGTCCACTGACTAGGGCCCTGCGCACCGGGGATCGCGCGGGACGAGGTAGCGGAGGACACCGATGCTACATTAAAATATCATTGCGCTCGCGTCGCCGCCACACTCGCTCCGAGCCGTTCGACAGTGAGCACGTACCGCTTTGGCTCAGCCGCCGAACATTTTGTTCGCCATATTTACGCTAAACTCATATTTCATCTTTCTATTTCACTGGTATAAATCTGTATCGCTTCTACCTTCCTTCTAACGTCTGTATCTATCGACTATCTTCATTAAACTCTGTAAATCATCTTGCTGTTTCCATAATCATCGCCTGGCCTACCCGCTACCTAGCTGAGCACCTAGGACACTGCAGTAGGCCTTAGGAAAGCGTTCTAAATCGCTTCAGGTTCATCGACTCATACAAACGAATAACAGACGTAGACTACTATAGATGGTACAGCACAGCAAACTCTATCAGAAGTAGCTGAGCAACTCATGTGTCATAACACCTACGCAGAAAATTACTATAAGCTTGACTTGCTCGCAGAACGTTAACATTTACAACCAACGCTAACAGCCATCGAACACACAGCCAACGTGTAGTCGATGCTAATAGCAGATGGTATGATTATGATATGACATTGTTAAAACACTTGCTTATAAAGGTTCCTACAACTTACTTGGTCGATGATCAATCACAATTTCAATTGAAAAGTTGAATGCTTTGAAGCTATGACGTTTTGAGTGTAGATGCTTTTGACGCCCAAAAAGTTTTGATCAGTTTTTTTTATGTAACTATAATATAACACCCACCGGTCACATACGTAGTCCTAATCCCACACTAGGATTACCTGTGTCAGGGGTATCAGGAACTACGAGTGCCATGGTACCACAACACCTAAACCCGGAACAAATATTTACAGGACATGTGTTTGTGCCCTGCAGCGCGCCCTCAGACATAAAGCTGAAAAGTCCCATGTGCCTGTAATTTCACCAGCACCCAAACCCCCCCCCCCCCGGCCCTTCAAACTGGAACACAGCATTGCGTACAATTGCATGGCAGCAGAAATAGGTACGGTGGTAGAACTTTCCCATACGAGCCTTTTAACAAAAAACCTCTACATAGTGCTAAGATTAGATTGTGTGTAGGTAAATATGGTTATTTTAAGTTGCTCAGCTACTTCTGATGGCGACGTATCTACAAATGAATAACAGGCGCAGAAGTATGAGATACAAGATCGTAAAATCACATTATAATATAAACGGAATATTTCCGAGACAACGTGTTTGTTTTGTTGAGCTCAGCTGTGAAATTATCTGTTTTCAATATTCTAACAAATCTTACATTTCTGGTGAAGCCAAGCCACTAGGTACGTGTTCTAGTAAGTAGTTGGAGTTATTCTACAATAACATGGGCCAAAATGTTATGTGGATGTGCGACAATAATACTTAATTACGTTGATCGCAGTTGTAATATATTTTTTATGTGTAGCTATAGTCTATAACTATTCATTTAAAAAACCGACTTCCGCCATTATATTCGACTAAATAATTTTGGATGAAAAAAAAAATGATGAAAGACCCATAGCGGTGAAAGGATTATGATACATTATGAATGCAAATGCTTGGTTTGTTGCTGAAAATATCAAAATCGCCATATGTATGCCTACAATATTTGAGGAGTTCCCTCAATTCCTCATGGATCCCATCATCAGAACTGGATTCTGAAAAAAATGGGACCAATCTGGAAGTATATCTATTCAAATAATTTTTTTTTTAAATCGGTTCATAAACGACGGAGATATGAGGTAACAAACATACAAAAAAAAAATACAACCGAATTGAGAACCTCCTCCTTTTTTGTGAAGTCGGTTAAAAATAAAAATTATTGAATTGAAGTAAATTGAATAGATATACTATTCAGATTATAACATAACATATTACATAACATAACACTCCACAGTCACATACGTAGTCTTGATCCCACACTAGGATTCCCTGTGTCGTGGGTATCAGGAACTACGAGTACCAAAGTACCAACCTAATCCGATAACATCAATACCACGACACTTAAAGGCTACAAAATAGCGTTATCACTGCGCAATAGGTATCCCTCAAGCACAATGAATAATAAACATTTATTGCCGCCTTCTTTGAACGGGGCCCGTAGTACCGTAGCAGTATTTGGTACGGATAACAGTACCGACTGCCAATGTCACGCATAGTAAACATAATTAAGTAGCTGTGGTTAATGAGGAATGTAACTTCATTTACACTCTGATGACTACATTACAGGAAAAGCCGCGTGGCCTAATGTCGCTATGCCCCATCGACCGCTAATGTAAATTTGCAATATCTGTACCTACCTAACATGGCAACCTTTAAACATGGTTTTATTAGGTTGTTAATTATATGTATTATACATATAATATAATACACATAATACATATATAGGTATAATATATAATACACTAAATATTCTTGGATTGATTTGATTGGTCAAAATGTAATATGGCCGCATCAGGGCGAACAAAGTCACGAGTGGGTCGCTAATTAGGCTATAAATATCTCTATACGACCATATTACGTAAAGATAAACAAGAAATACACAATAATAATTAATTTACCTGCATGTAAACGAAATAGCTCTTCAGCCAGAAACTCTTGTTCGTTTATAAAACCCTGCTGTAAACTAACACAACATCCGATCCCAAAATAGATACCAAAAATCATTTCGATCTACTTCCCCTCTTTGCTATAGGCAGCTGGGTGTGTGTGTGTTTTGGAGTAGATTCATATTTCAATCATAATTATAAACACTAGGCAAGTACAGTCAACCAAATATGTGGATTACCGCGCTGTTGACGCAATTTTCTTTCCATCAGGTAGGTGTTCGCACACGTCACAACATGGTTGAATTGTGCTGAATATCGAAATACATCTTACTAATAAAGAAAATAAATATACCTCTAATTACAGAAATAATAGTACAACTAATACAAGTATATACAAAACTAGTGGAACGCCAGTGACTTCGTACTATTATGTCAAAGCGTAGTGCATGACATACTCAGTACTAAAATGGAATTGACTTCAGGAGATCAAGGGCGCTTTTCAGAGCAGGTGACATAACAGTAACCAGTGATACTAGAGAAAAATAAACCAGACATGAGTCTCGCCTCTCGAATCACGCATAGTATAGGGTTCCGTTTACTCAATTCAAAACTAGATGTGGCGACATCTAGTTTTATACTATTACATTAAAATGCACTATCGCTGTTATTCCTTGGTAGAAGAAGTCTTTTTCCTTTAGACGTGTTTTTTTTTGCATTTTTATTGTTTGCAAAGGGTTCATGCTAAAACAACACAATCTGTGAAACATTTCAACTTGGCTATGTCTTACGGCTGATAAGATATAATACACATACCCCTGTGACAGAATAGAGACAGACAGACAGCGGCCCCAATTCTACTTAGCAGATTATGTTTGAATTGTTAATGAATTATCTCAAAATTGACACTTTTGACACTTTTGCTATACTAAAAGTGTCAAAAGTATAAATTTTTAGATTGAATTGGGGCCGGTCGACGGACGACAGCGCGGCATAGGCTTAGCAATAGGGTACTAGGGCTTGAGCTCCGGAATTCCGGAATTGGCATAATTCCGGAATTCCGATAAAATCCGATATTTTTTTTTTTTTTTTCGAATTTTAAAATATTATTTAATTCAAGAACTTAATCATTTTATTTGTTTTATTTGATCATACATTTCTAATACCTACGGATAAAGTAAATCCATAAAATTAATGGTATTTTATAGAAAACAGACATTTAAATACTTAATAATAATATTAGGTATGACCTTTTTGCAAATTTTTTACACTTTAGAGTCAATTTAAACATTTACGTATCACTATTTTATACAAAGACACTTTTGAGTTCCGGAATACCGGAATTCCGGAATTAAAATACTGAATATCGAAACCCAATTCCGGAATTGAAAAAGCGTCCGATATTCAAGCCCTATAGGGTACCCCTCTAGCACCCTTGGGGTACGGAACCTAAAAAGGCTTCTAGTATTAAAACTTGCCTATATTTAGCTGACCGTACATTTTTGCTCAACACGTTTTCTCGAGTATGAAATGGTGGATAAGGGTGGCTCTCACCTTGTGTTTATGTCGCTTCCGTACAATGAAACTTTCGTGTTAAAAAGAAGCTTTCAAGCTTGGACAAAGAAAAACACGAGGGCTCTTATCTCGAGTAGTAGTTGAAGAATGCACGTTGCTAAGCTTAAATCTAAGCTATGAGTATTTAATAGAGTTATTAATAGAAATGCTGTTGTCTTTCTTGCCGGAGATTATGAACTCTTCTTGTAGTTTTTGGATACGAGTAGAACTTGCATATTTTTTCAAGTCTTTTGCATTATTTGGCTAATGATGATGCTTACTGACAATACTGACTACTGCCTATCGACCAATTTCTTGCAAGTTAACTAAGAGAGTGACGTATCGTGTCCCGTCTAAGACTAGACTCCTCCGTCTCCAGCCGTGCATGTCGTAAAAGCAGATAAAGGGATTACAATGAGGGGTTTTCACGGCCGTTTCAAATCATGCTTTCAGCATTGAAAATAGATGGCGATGCTCTGTAACGTAACTGTCAAGTGTCAAAATAAAGTGAAATGTCAACATCGACAACGTAGAAATAATTTTCGTTTCGTGGTATTTATTTTTGCCTACTTCTAAAAACACCACGAAATCACTAGCGCACACTCAAGAAACAATCACAAACAGAATATAATGAATAATAGCCACAGACTACTTAGAATAATAGTTTTGTACGCGTGCACCACAATCTTGATTGATAACGTTGAGTCAGCGCCATCTATCAAACCAATTTGAACTACTTTTTTTCTTTTTAATCGAAGATGAAAAGCCCTCATTGCTCCAGGGGAAGGGCAGTAGCATCCACCTGAATACTCAACGCTAATACTGCGGTCACCAATCCGCCTGCCAAGCATGTGGGAAGCAAATCCCCCCCCATTGCATGCTATGAGTTGTACGCTACGCATATGCATGCTATGGGGTATGGGGTTGGCCTTATCCAGGAGTGGACATCTACCGGCTGACGAAGAAGCTAAAATCTGAGAATATACGCACATTTATAAATACGATACGAAGTATTTTATCAGTACATCTTTAATACTGACAATAACGAGACACAGTCCACCCACACTATCGTAGTAAACGTAATGCTGCTCGCTACACAATATGTACTCAATGCAATTACTTATTTCTAAACTTTGGACATGACTATCTACTCCAGGAAACTAGTCTGTATCGGTTTAATTAATTAGAAAATATATGCAACGAAATAATTATAAATATAAGCATGATACGGAAAATAATCAAATGGAATTCGGAAATAGATAGGGCAAAAACTTGTGTTTATTTAATCTATGCAAACCGGCAATTTCTAACATAGCCTAAAACCAGATTTTCACAGTAAATGGACGTTTATTTTTAGTTACCCTACAGTATATCAATTTTATATGAAACATTTATTACTTAGGCAATTCCATCCAAAAGTTGTCTGGTAGAAATCGCTACGAAGCGATAAGACCGACTATTGTAAAATATATAGTTAATTTTAGTTTTTGTGTATTATGGTGTCCAATAAAGTATTTTCTATCTCTATATTTATCTATGTAACTCAAAATCAGTCTGTGTCTGAATGTGAAATTTGTGGGATTGTGCGAGGTAGAAACAGTTCTCTTGAAAGTTTTTAGATACTACTTAGAGGTACCTAAAACATGGTTTTCTCGTGCTAACTAAACACATAATACAAATATTTGTGATTCAAGCCCACACATTTCAGAGTAAAAGCAGTTTCTTTCGTCAAATGGTTGTTATGGCAGTTCAGCGGAATTACAAGGTTACAATACTCTGAATGAGCAACCTACCATTCATTATCATCATCACCAACCTGTTTACGTCCACTGCTGAACGAGACCTTCCCCATTGAATACAAACTTACAATTGGGAGTTTTGCCATAATAACTATACGCTTGGCAGAAGCATTGGTGTTCGCAGTTGGTGTTATGTACTCAGATGGATTCTTCTGCCTATCCCCTGGTGTAATCCCTTAGTTAAGGCTTTAACTACATCCACTGGAGAAGGAGGGCTCTATTCTTAGCCCGGACACACCACAGCACCTGCCATTAATCGATATTAAATCCAGTCAAGTCGCAATTCAAGCAATAAATTATTTTGACATCACAAGATACAACACTTTGTTTCAGAAGACGTGTCTTTTTTATAAATGCGTCTAAGTTAGTCGAGCTAAACAAAAAAATTAAAGGTTGACAAACTTTTGGCGGAGACACGGGACGAATAGGAAATGTGGGAGCGAAGCTGTGCTGTATTGTTGTTAGATATTCATATGCTACCACTCAACTCACCCATTACCGGGACATCCGTTTGTTACTTCCGCTGCCAAAGATGGTAGATCTTCGTGCTAGTTCGTTGACACACACTGTTGAGCATAACGTTTGGAAAGAATTATTATTTTGTTTTCGATGTACACTATTTTTATGAAGCAAGAGAGAACACGGCCGCGGCGTCCGATGGACCGCGTAAACTTACGTTTTAGCGCGTCTTCGGTAGCTATTTTTGATGCAGAAGCGAATGGGACGCCAATGTCTAGAGCATGCACGGAATATGCAATGTCGTCAGCCTTCATTTTACATTGGACGTTTGGATTTCACCTTATAATGCTTTGTCAAGCGTACCAATACGTTGAAGATTTTCAGATGCTCTAAATTCTCTTTTTAACCGACTTCACAAAAAGGAGGAGGTTCTCAATTTGGTTGTTTTTTTTTTTTTTTTATGTTTCTTACCATACCTCCGGCTTTTATGGACCGATTTGGAAAATTCTTTTTTTATTTGAATAGATATACTTCCAGATTGGTCCCAGTTTTTTCAGAATCCAGAGCTGATAATGGGATCCATGAGGAATTGAGGAAACTCCTCAAATATTGTAGGCATACATATGGCGATTTTGATATTCTCAGCAACAAACCAAGCATTTGCATTCAGAAAGTATCATAATCCTTTCACTACTATGGTTCTTTCATCTTTTTTTTTTATTCAAATGTTTAGTCGAAAACAATGGCGGAAGTCGGTTTTTTAAACGAAAAGTTATATAGGTTGGATTACCATACACTTTGTACTGAGACAATTCTTGTAAAAGAAACAGTGGTAGTGGATTAGTCGGCGCCACCGCACCTAACTTCCGATCTTAACAGGAGGTTACCGGTATATAGGGCGCTTCATTTATTTATTCAGAAACCATTTTTACAATCGTATTTGAAATTTAGGTACATAATATTAATAAAACAAAACACAAAAATAAAATAACAATAACAATTAATTATCATCAGCTTGTGGAAGACCACTGCTGAAAGATTATTCATAACTAGTTGGGCCCCGCGGTTTCACCCGCTTGAATAATGATGAAAATTGATGATGATGATGATGATGAAAAGTAGCCTATGTGTTAATCCAGGGCGTAAAGTATCTCCATTCCAAATTTCACTCAAATCCATTCAGTAGTTTTTACGTGAAAGAGTAACAAACATCCATACTCACAAACTTTCGCGTTTATAATATTAGTAGGATGTCATAAAAAAAGAATCTGAAATATGTCAGAATATCATTAATAATAGAATATCACTTATACCCTGATTTTTAATTTCAGACAGTTTTTGTAAACAAACAAATGTCAAGATATGCCACTGTGTGTATAAGTGTCATGATTGTGTAGCATACGTGTAAATTCTCATATGACACACATACGTGACACTTATACACACAGTGGCATATCTTGACATTTGTTTGTTTACAAAAATTGTCTGGAATCAAAAATCAGGGTATAGATGTAATTAGTATGTATTAAAATTAATTAGAACTTGAGCTCATCTATAGAATATAGCACCAAACACACTTTCACCCTTTCGTACGCGAACGAAGTTTGCTTCTATTTTGGCTATTGTTTCATCAAACTCCATGAAACTTTGTACACATGGTCAGTACACTAATATAATACCCGAGGTACCCGTTTTTTTTATATTTTTTATTTGGTAACCATATATATTTTTAAGAAAATAACGCACCACGATTCTTATATTAGTGTACTGATCATTGTGTACAAAGTTTCATGGAGTTTGAAGTAATAATAGCCGCATTAGAAGCAAGCTTCGTTCTAGCTACCGATATGTTTGTGGGTTCAAATCCACAGGCTCTACAAAATTTTTGTCAGGTACTCAATTAAATGGCAAAGCAAATGGAAAACGATAAGGCTTGGGTTTCTGAGTCTCTATTAGTCTCTTCACTCCCTAAAGCAGGTGTAGTTAGTCCATAACAGACTTAATTGCCCACGAACAACAGATCAGAAGGCGTGTCGCCTCTTGGATAAGATCTAACTAAGTACCAATAGTAGTTCTAGTTATGTAAGGTATCTTTATGCAAGTATTATCATAACAAAACGAATGCGCTGAGGTCACTCACTGGGATCTTACTAACAAGTGCCACTGACACTCTTATATAGCTAATATTAAGTACGTAGGTTCTTATTTGATAGGGTCTGTCCGTCAATTCAAGATAACTTATTCCATGATTGAGCCAGAAACATTCGCCTGCCTGCACTGTTCTACACTTTGTAATAAGTATTGCGCAACATATTACATTAGGAGGAAATTGAAGTAGCATTTCTGTATTTCGATTTCATATGGATTTAATATCGTATCATTGTAAAAATTGTTCCTACCCTAAGCCTACCCTAGTTTTACTGATTTTAGATATAGGTATATATTTTTTATTTTTTTCTTACAATTTTTTTATAGAAATGTTAGGCCTGCAATTTTATGCTTACCTACCTAAAGATGTGGAAGAGCGAAAATGCCTATCACAAGTATTTCCTAAATACTTAAAAGGTGTTTTAAACAACTAGTTAATATTAAGTATCTTTTATTACTTAATTAAACATTTGTATTTGTATTTGATATGGTTGCCGTTTAGGGATCCACGCATTATAAATCTTCCAAAATGTTTTAGTTTTAGGGTACCTAACTCAGGTTTATTTTTAATTACACGCAATTTTAATAAGGTTCTGCCCCTCCAGGTATTAGCAAAACGAAGGGACGCGTGCGCTTCTTCAAATTTCGAACATAACAACTATAAACTAAAGTTGAAATCAGAATACCGAGCTGTCCGAAAAATGAGGAGTCTTCTTGGTAAATGTCTTAGCAACAAAATATCAGCATCTTGCTCGGATAAGCGCCTTGGGATAAAATTTTATCTACCTAGGTTTTAGGAGGTATAATATTATATGCGTTGGTAGCTGAGTTGAATTAAACTATTGCAGCTATCACAGCTACAATGTTGTTGTATATATTTATGTATTTTTCGTGGCAACATTGTATTGAGCGCGCGAGAGCATTGGTAGAGTCGGGCAGTTAATTCCGGAACTTCCTCAAATCATTAGGTAGTCGATTAGTTAATCGAATAAAATCGTTTTGAAATATATCTTGACTGAAAATGGTTCATAAAAGAAAAACATTATCTATTTAATAAGCTACCTACAGGAAAACGACACGTCAAAATCTTATAAGTAGTATCTACTGATGTCTGTGAAAAATGGGGAAATGTGTGTAATAGATTTCAATGGTAGCGATTATGTGCATCATTCACTAAATTTAAATTGCGCTAAAATTATCGCGATCCCTTTTATTTCAGTCTATTAGAAAAAGCGCGCGATAAATTTAGTGAACTTTAAATTTAGTTAATACTGTAAAAGAATCGCTAACATGTCATTCTACAGCAATTATTAAAAGTCGGAGTATACCATGTACCTACCTGTTATAAATAAAGGTAACATTCCGGTTTTAAGTAGGTACCTATCTTAGGCTTCAATCTTTCTGTGTTTTGACAGGATTATAATTTACATATATAATTATTATGTTTAACGAACTGCAGGGCGATTCTAAAACGTCGGAAACGTTTCCGATCGGATTCGTGAGTTTTTCATTTCGATGTGGTAAGTAATTAAAACAATTTTCTTTAGTAAAACATAGTAAAAAACAATAAATATTGTACTGCGTTTTAGAATCGCCCTGCTGGAATTGTTAATTTATCTTGCAGTCAAGCTCTACCATAAACGAGAGCAGATATCCCTGAGCATAGATGAGTGCGCAAGTCTCGATTCGATTCATTCGACTAACAAGTCGAACAGCCGCACGCTACCTCTACTCTACATTACCCAGCCAGCAGTACCGTTCCGAGTATCGCGCGGGTGTGTTGTCGCCATCATGACTGGCGTGGACGAGATATTGAGTTACAAACAAAATCCTGATGATGACTTCTACGGACTACTGGGTTGCGATGAGAACTCTTCTGTGAGTACACTTTCCCATTCAAAATCAAGTCTAATGTCCTTTGGTGTAGGGTATAGTTCTCCAGGGTACCTGACAATGTTTTATCGATTACGTTTAATGACCTTATTCTTTTGAGGCCTCGATCTGACTGACCTACATCATGGTTCTAGGTTTTTTTTTGCAATTTAGTCATTGCTTTTGCAAATAAGTCTTTGCGTCATTGTCTTACGAGTTGGTTTACTGATTCACGTCAGGGTTTTCCCTGTTCCCCCATTTATGCTTTCCACAGAGCGGCAGAGCTAAGTTGTTATTGATTTTTTCACAAAGCGAATTTGTATATGCGCATTTGTTATTCACAAATTCACAATGTTTTATTCATTCTGATACAACTGCTGTTATGAAATTAGTTAACGGTTAATTAAAACTGGTTTCGTGCTTTGCATTGTGTGGTAGGTAGTTTTAAAGGTATTGTTGTAGGTCATTACAATCATCATCAGCCGATTGCTGTGGTCGCGACTTCCCCACTGCTCAACTAGATTGCTCAACTGCATCAAGTTGAGCAGTGGGTAATACCAACGGCTCAACTGGTAATTGCTCAACTATGAATAGTTGAGCAGTAGGTTACCCTCTATTCAACTATATTTATGAATAAACAATATATTTTTTGTTCTAGGTTGAGCAAATAACAGCTGAATACAAGATTCTCGCCTTGCAACACCACCCTGATAAGAACGGTGGAGACAAAGAAGCTGAGGCTATGTTTCAGAAACTGAAGGTATGCCATTATCATCGTCATCAGCCTGTCGAAGTCCACTGCTAGACATAGGACTCCTCCCTAGGATGCCACGACGAACGGTCTTGAGCTGTCTCCATCCACCGACTTCCTGCGACGATGTTTATGTCTTTAGTCCATCAAGTGGAGGGCCTTCCTCTACCGCATCGTCCGGTTTCTCAATTTGAAATTTATCACTTAGAAAGGTCTGTGACCTTGTACAAAAAGCTTCAATCTTCTAACTCGATACATTAAAAAGCTATGGCAATAATGCCCAAATTTTGTATGGAAATCGCGAAAATTAATAACTAAAATTTAGATTTAAAATTGTGAGGTTACGTGCAGTACTTAACCAAGTCTAAAATTGAGGAGTTTCGAATTTTTTACCCCATAAATGTAGGTGAAGTTTGTAGGAAACGTGGCTGAAACTGAAAAAGGGCTCTCGACGAATTAGATAATAATTTACGAATGGGATGCCTCAGGGCACGAGTCTCACTCGCACTTAATCTGCGGACTGTATGTATGGAGGGCCTAACTTCGCAAGTATACAGACATAAGCTGAACATCAAACGTTTTTGACGTGAAACGTGGGAAATTTTACAAGTATAGACATGCAGATCTCAACGAATAAAGAATACGAATTTTTAACGAATAAAACTAATGGCAAAAACCTCCAGCGTAGGTACTTACTATAATTCTTTTGTATGGATAAAGATTATTTATTTTCTCAAAAGAATTTACATTTCCCATAAGTAAAAAGCTAATTTTAAAGTAAGTGCTTCTTACAACTTGATTGTAGTAAATTAACTTAGCTAAGCAATTTAACTGTACCTCTAGTACGGGTTTTGATAGTTTTCGAAAACTATATGAAGTTTCGTTTCTTAGTTTTCTTCTCGTTTTCGCTAGGGGCGCTGCAAGTAAATGTATGGAAGGAAACGAAACTTCATATACTTAGTTTCGAAAACTATTGAAACCCGTACTAAGGCCCCTGAATTAGTGGGTAATTTGAAAAAACAGGCCATGTTAAATATGCCCAAACGTATAGTTACTTTATCAAGTAAGCCCAAATATGCCCAAACGTATAGTTACTTTATCAAGTAAGCCCAAATATGCCCAAACGTATGGTTACTTTATCAAGTAAGCCCAAATATGCCCAATTACGAGCCGTATCTCAAAAAAAAATCCGTAAATCATCAAATCAAATCATTGATTTGCTATAAATAGGGTTAAAAGTTTCTTAACATATTTGTAGATTGTAGATTTGTAGAAATGGTTTCTTAACAGGAAGCAAAAGAGACTCTATGCGATCCCTCCAAGCGCGCTCTTTACGACAAGTGGAAGAACAGCGGCATCGCCATGGGCTACAAGCAGTGGATTGGCATGAAGGACCAAGTGCAGCAGTCCATGCATTGGACCAAGCCGAACACTAAGGACCGCATGTTGGAAGGAGATGCTAAGGTAAGCCTCCAAAAATCCTATATTCTCTTAAATAACATTAGTTCCCCGAATTAAGGTGGATCGTCTCGCATGTCACGGGAAATTGCAAAAAACACAATCAAATTGATAAAAGGATTGTCAACCTTGTCTTTTAATGTCTGGGGCATGCTCTGATTCTTTGATCCTCAATCATGTTATTGTTTAAATAACTACTAAGCCTTATACCTAGTAAATATGTAACAGATGTTTGGTATAAATAAAAATATTCTTATTCTGATTGAAGGTTTTTGTTTGAAAGCTGGTATTTTCGAGATAATTCTTACCCCCGTATTCATAATTATTTTTAAAACCTATTTTAGTTTAAATAGCTTTTGTTTTGTTCTCTCTGATGTAAAATGGCATACGCCAAACCAAGACAAAAGCTATGTTAGCTATCAAAAAGAATATTATGAATAAGATGAAAAAAATCGGTGATAGGTAGGTACAATTTGTGCCAGAAAGGTTTTAAGAACGTTTAGAGATCATCGTCATCATCTTCACCAGCCTATAGACGTCCACTGCCACCACAGGCCTCCCCCATAAATATAATGGGAGGAATCGCCATAATCACCACGCTTTTCAGGCGATTTGGTGATCGCAGTACCTATTCATGTTGGAGTACTCAGGTGGAACTTGCTGCCCATCCCCTGGTGTAATCCCTTAGCCATCTTTTACGATATCCACGGGAATTGTAGGGGTCTATTCTTAGGCCGGACACCACGGCACGGCATTAAAGGCCACAGCACAACCGCTGCGTATGCAGCGCGTAACGTAGACACGCGCGTCATTTTGTATTTACACGCTTGCGTGCACGTCACGCAAGCGGTGTGCCATGTCTCATACAGTTCCATACATTACAACGTCATGGTATGACTACGTCTACGCGTACGCAGCTGGTGTGCTGTGGCCTTCAGAGATTATCATTCTGAAATAAAATAACTATAATTGTAATTTTCAGGGCTCCGGGCCGTCTAGTCTCGGAGGACCTACAAACGCGGCTGCCCGTCGCGCCTCCGAGGGAGGGGCTAACTTGTGGGGGCGCTGGGGTCACGGCAACACGGAGCCACCTTCCGAGGTTATCTCCAAGTTCCGTAACTATGAAATATAACTTCACATTTCATAGCACCCCAGGCACTTTGCATGGGGTAACCCCAACTTTTTTTTGTTTAGTTTTTTTTCCCCAAAATATTATTTTTGTAACCTGTGCTGTGTTACAATCAGGCTGTTATGAACTTGCCATTATTGATTATTGATGTCGTATTGAATATTATAAGGATAATTAGTTTTAATGACAGCACAAATTCATCAGATCAGCTCGAATGTTACTCGAATGTCACTCGTATTTTTAACTATTAACTTTTTCAGTGTTCTTGATGTTATAAGTGTCTATTATCAATAGTATTTTAAACAAATTTTCAGTGTTTTCAATGTTCTAAATGTCTTTATTGCGTTTAAGAGTAGCAGATAGCAGTTAGTTATTAGTGCCCCAAACCCTTGAGTGTTACTAGTTAAATAATTATGTAGGCACGATACATAGGTGTGTATGTTGTACTTACCCTAAGCTTTAAACTATGCACATTCCTGATAAAGTCTGATTTATGAACATTTCTGCGAACACGTTAATTAACGTCTATTTAAGAAGCTCTATGTACATTTGAGAAATTATATTTTTGATCTTTTTTATCTTACTATAAGTCCCTACGTTATGATATTATTTTTACAAGAATGAGAGGTTTGCGGAGGTCGTAAAGAGCTAGAACTTACAGGGTAAAGTTGTGAAATAGATGACATGTGTTTTGATTTTATTTAAATACTTAAGTATATTAGTTATTACCTCTTCTGACCTTAATAAGGCAACTTTCATATCGTCCCAACATAGATGTTGTGTTATTGATAGTTATAGAAGTTTAATATTAAATGTTTTATCAGTATTTATTTCGATGTTTGTATTTAAATAAATGTTATAATGAGTAGTGAATTTTAATGTTTTCAATGTTTTATCAATAGTTCTGACAAGAAACCAAATATATTAATGGTTATTTTGGATGTTGTTCCATTTTTAAATCAATAAAGGATTACCACGCACCAATGTTTTATTGAACCATAGATCGCTTAAATGTAGGACCTGATAGGAGGGGATACCTAGCCCCTGACCTGGTTTCTTAGTCAGAACCAGTGACTCTTCAAGATGGAGTACGTTAGTTAGTTTACGCCAATGGAGATAAGTAAGTATAAGAGTTTTGTTTATTTATAATAGAAGAATATAAAAATAAAGCCCTCTTCAACCAGCAGATAAGTCTTATCCAAGTTAATTTAAAAACAACAAGTCACCATAATAAAATGTAGATAATAGTAAACGGATAATGCTAATCGAGGTCTAAAATGTTTTGTTTTGAAACAGAAAAAGTTGAAGCGGTATTCCACAGCGAAGTTCGACGTTCACCCCAGAGGCAGTAGACAAAGTAACATTCTAATAGCGATGACTCAAGTAGAAAAGTCCAAAATGTATGGGATTGACGTTAGCTATCGATATGTCACGTGGTCTATTGTATTGAATTACGACTGTAGAAATGGAATCGCTTCGAAGCGAATGCCGTTTGGCTAGGCCCTCAGGTTACATACTAAGTTGCAAATGATACTACTATAAGTATTACTACTTGTTATTAGTACAATTAATAGGTACGTAAATAGGTAAACCATATAAGTACAAGTACCTATCTATAGTACTGTCTACTACTGACAGTACAGTGCCGTAGTGTGAATAGGCCCCTCCGTCTACCCCCATGGATATCGTAAAAGCCGAATAAGGGATTACACTAGGGGATGGACAGCTTTATCCATTTGAGTAGGTACTCAACACCAATAGGTACTGCGACCACCAATCCGTATGCCGTCTGTGGGGGAGGCTTCGTCCAACACTGGACTTTTAGCGGCTGATGATGGTGATGATGACTGACAGTACTAACCACCGACTAAGGAACCGAAGGAAGGGTGGTTAGTACCGACTAAGGGATTACACCGTGGGATGTGCAGAAGTATCCTCCTGAGTACTTAACAAAAAGGAAGGCTCTAGCAGTGGACATCTACCGGTTGATAATGATAATAAATAAGGAGATTGGAATCAACAGATGTCAATAAAATATAAATGCTACTCGAAACGAAATTACCTGCGGAAATTCGACTAGATAGGCACTATAACTTTTAGCCGCTTCGAGGGGAAGTAATCCAATAATTTCAGCTTTGCTCTAGATAGAAGAGCTTACATACGTTGGTATAAAGAATCCTGGAATTGATATAGGTACTTATAGTACAGTCAAATTAGGTGATTTTTTGCAAAAGTGTGGAACTAATTAGATGTAGTCATGAAAACTTTTCTAATTGTTTTGTATGGCTTAAAAATCACCTCTAATAATAAGCATCAGTAATTTCACCCTCCGGAACAGGGTGAAATAGGGTGAAAACCTTATAATATCCGTAACTTTATGGGGGAAATAGAAGTAGTCGGTGCAATTTGGCATAGACTTTGAACCGTTATGATCTACATTTGCACCAAGTATTTTTTAACACCGACATACGGAACATACAAAAAAAAATCATTTACAAAAAAATCTTTTTGTGGTTATTACGGCTCCGGGAAAATTAAGGTAGTCGGTGCAAATTGATAGACTTATCAGAAAAATGTTCGAAATACATTACCAGGTTTGCACCTTGGTGCGTCTCACGGAAGGCACTTTTCCATATTTTATTGTCGCTCTACTTCGGGAAAAATTAATGTAGTTCTGGAAATTGACTTAAACTTATTCATTTAATTAGTACTACATCCGCCGGAAGTTTTATACTTGTTTTTTTTTACGGAAGATGCATTTGTTCAACACTGTGTTCCCTACATGCACGTGGTTTTTATAAAAATCATAATGCACTAAGACAGTCTCTCTATACGTAATTTAACTTGCATCAAGTCATTTCTTTCTATTTTAAAATTTACGGCCTTTTTAAGTTTGTACCTAATATTTAAAAGGGTTCCGTATGCGCCAGAAACGGTGCAAACCTAGTATAAGCTTCTTTTCGTGTCATCTAACGTTTCCATAAGAATCCACGACTACACGACTTAGGTCCACATTTTTTGCTAATTTGCCTGTACCCGCAAGAAGAAAACACTTGATTTGGATTGTAAATAAAGGTCATGACGAGATGACGCCTTCTAGAAGGAATTGAAGGTAGGGCAGGGTAGAGTCATCTACCCACCAGTGTTTTCGGCAAAAAAAATATTGAAAAAAACAAATATAGGGGGGATGTCGAAAAATCGCTAAGACCACCTAACGTAATTAATAGACGCCACCCAACCGGTGACCCTAGCCCATAACAAATGCAATAACACTTAGGCTCTCAGGTCTCTCGTAAAATTGCACGTCCTTCACCCTGAAAACATAAAGATGAAAAGTCTCCTGTCCTAAGATCAGCGGCACCCATACCCTTAAAATCGGAACACACAGCAATGCGAGCACTGCTAGGCGGCAGAAATAGGTATAGTGGTAGTACAATGTCTACAAGCATCCATGGGCGTAGCCAGGGAGGTTTTGAGGGTTCAATACCCCCGACATATTCAAAATGTTGATACTTTTTAACCGACTTCAAAAAAAGGAGGAGGTTTTCAATTCGACCCGTATGTTTTTTTTTATTTTTTATGTATGTTTCTCGATTACTCCGTCAATTTTGCATTGATTTTGATGATTTCTTTTTTGTTTGGTAGGTTATTCTTCAGAGGTGGTCCCCTATAAATTCTATCGAAATTGATTCAGCACTTTTTGAAAAATTTGGTTTTTTGTGGTTCCCATAGAAAAACCTAATATTTTACTGTGTCATTCTTGGTTCTGTCAGCGCTAGATGATACTGCTAGACGTCGACAGATAGCGTTATAGAATTAAATACCTACCCCCCGATAGATAGTGTTTATTCAAATATGAATTACCGATATTATTATAGGCACAGGCTTGAAGTCGGTTTATGTTTTTTCCAAACATTAATTATTATTGAAGGTTTGTTTTATTTTCTTGAACCCACCCCCCCCGAAATTAAAACCAGGCTACGCCCGTGCAAGCATCTACTTATTTCGCCGAACAAAAGTACCTACAGGTCGGGAATATAGAATTGCAGTTTTTCATAAACCGGCGTCTGTCGCTCAATGTTTTCAATTCAAGAAAACACAACTGGATGTACGACACATTTTTCAGAGAATATGTTATTTAAACAACGCGTGACTTTTCCCACACAACATCAATGGGTGAATACATCGTCCTGTTTAACAAATACCAGGGATTCTTGTGTTGGAAAACAACCAAGGCACGTGCTATAGATGCATACTAAGTAACATTGACACTACTTATGTACTAACTATTTTTATTTTCTTCAAAAGAATATTGTAAGTTAGCGATAAAATGTATCCAAACCATCTTCAGGAAACAAATAAAAAAATAAATGAGCTCAGTCGTTGTCCGAAACGTTGGATTTTACGTGAAAAATTTAATTTTCTCCGATTGTGTTTCGTTTTGAAGGGTACGGGTGCCGGTGAAATTAAAGGCACATGAGACTTATCATCTCTATCTCTAAACACACGCCTTTTTTCCAAAGGGGTAAGCAGAGCCTCGAAGAACCTCTTTTCACCGTTGGTTGCACAATCGCAGGAATATAGACGTGACAAGTGAGCTCATTGCCGCCATTGCTTTCCACGACCAACTCGGCTAACGCTTTCTTCCAAATAACACACTTAAATAAGCCAGCAGTCAGGACAAATCTTGTATCAACGATAATTGTTTGTTGCCTAATTCTTTTAGGCTTGGTCGCGTTGGAACACGAGTAATTTTAATTTGTTAAAGATTCAAAATTATCCTTATGATTTCAATGAATAAGATGCTTTTGATTTTGATTTGTCAAGTATACTTCGGTCGCTAGACGAAGGCCTTACACATAGCCGAATATAATACCGCAATTAATAATAATAATAATAAAAGCCTTTATACAGATACGTAAGTTACTAAGTTTAGACAACGACAAAAAAATCTGTTTCTCCAAGTATGGCAAAGACCTCCTCCAACTTCTTCCACTCTTCTCTTGCTCTGGCTGTTCTAGAACATGTCTTACCAGCTAGTGCTTTTATTCCGTCTTCCCATCTTCTGAACTGTCTCCCGCATTTCATTCTCCTGTTTCTTGGATAGCAGTTCATAATATTTTTTCTCCACTTCTTTACGCGCAGAGTGTATGTCCAGTCCATCTCCATTTGTGTTTTCTTATGGTGTATGTGACATTCTTTATTTTTGCGTTGTGTATCGCAATACCGCAATAAAAAATTGCCAAATACCAAGGTAAAGAATCACCACCGAGGTGGGCACCGGTTATCTTTATGTCGTTATTGTTATGACCGGTGACAGCGAAGATTCCAGTAGATGTTTACAGAGCGGCTCCGGTTGCATCGTTACCCGTCGGCAATGCCAGTCCCAGCAGTTTCTCGCCAGCTGCTGTTCCATTCAAGTGTATTCAAAAACGTGCCTTTGAATACGTTTTATGTGATTAATTGGGAAATTAGAATAGTGTTTATGAATTAAATTGACACAGTATTTTGAAGCTTAATGTGGTCCGTCGCTGGCATAATTGAGGTATCTTAACAACAAATTTAAATAACTGAAGTATTTTTAAAAGGGTAAGTGTTTCGGTTTTGTTAGCAAAGTAGTCCCAGGTTGTAAGTTTGGGTTTGATATTTCAGCATGTTGATTTCGATGAAGAAAATTAAGCCCTTTTGATGATGCCTTTACTTTCGCGAGGAAGGATACTCAACGGCTCTCTATAATTGTAATAGTATGGTATGAACCACTACAATTCCATCATTCCGTCATATCCCCTACGACCCCCCTCCCCTCTCGGACCGCCACTGCTCCACATGGCAGACCATTGATGTCTCTATTACCAAAGCAATGCGGAGGACATGACGACCTCTGTGCAAGAGACATGCAAGAGGTTGCGGGTTCGATTCCCGCTGGACAAATGTGTGTATGATCTGCAAATATTTGTTCCGGGTCTGGGTGCTATGGTACCATGGTACTGGTAGTTCCTCATACCCACAACACAGGGAATCCTAGTGTGGGATCAAGACTACGTATGTGACTATTGGGTGTTATGTTATGTTATCCACATGTTACAGTTAACCCTCTGCCGCTAGGCTTCCACTGTAGGAGGCCTCCTTAATAGAATGCAATGGGGGATTTGCTATAATCACCACGCTTGGCAGGCGGTAGAACGCAGTATGTGTTAATTACTTAAGTGGACACTGCCCATCCCTTTAGTCGGCTTTTACTACATCCACGGGAGGAGATGGAAAGGTTTATTCTTAAGCCAGACTCACCACTCACTATTCACAGCATGTTACAGTTAAGTTGTATTATATAATTTATTTGCATATTAAAATTGATAGCACTGTTTGTGTAGTGGCTAGCAGTGACCGCGACTTCAGATCCTAAGATCGTGTGTTCGAATCCAGGTCGTGCACCAATCGAAAGTATTAAAATCGTAATGATTGATCGCTATACATAGCGTAATGTACTATCGCTATGTATACATACAACGCTATGGCGTTGAACTATTTCGAACGCGAATTCAACGCTCCCGGTGAGCTGATCGACCCGTAGGGCCAATATTTCTCATGCGGTTTTCATTGCTTTTTTTGACGTTTTTATTTATTAACGTGTTTTTAATGATGGAAAATAGGTTTTTGTGTTATTTTATGGATATTTATAAAGAAAACACGAAAAAGCGGACCAAAAGTGAGCATTTTTTTTCGTGTTTTTTCAGCTTAAATATTTTCAGAATCATGGTGCATTCACACTGTTTCAGTTTTCGTTTTACGCCTGGTATATTTATTTGTTTTCTTTTTATGTATGTAGGTATATGTATTTGGTAGGTTATAATATATATATATTATGATGTGTGTATCTAGTTATTTTAAGTAGGTTAGTAATTAATTATATTTACTTTATTTGCTCGATATGTTTTATTACCCTATAGCACTACTCCCACTCTACATTACACAAAGGTTAGCAGGAAGAAAATGCTAATTAGCATTAAGTTCGCCTATGTACTTGTTTTTTTTTGTCTTGTGCAATAAAGAGTTTTCTATCTATCTATCTATTTATCTATCTATCTATGTCTAGCAGTGGACTTCTACAGGCTGATGATGATGATGATGAAAGTAACGTGTACATTTGAATTGAGACAATATGAGAATGGAAACCAGCAGACGATACCATGGAAAGCTTACAAGCAAACATTAGTGCTTCCTTGAATATGGAAAGCAATCCGAGACCCATTTGTACGTCCGATGGGTTGACCTTATAACAAAGAGCGTAAACGAGTCTTTGTTTTCGTGTGGAATCCGATTCCGAATTTGAATCTTGAAAAATTATGAGAAATATATCTTTCATTCGACGTTTAAATTTTTACACTAGAGCAGAGGTTCCCAAACTTATTTTGTCTACTGTCCACTTTGAGAATAAATTATTTTTTAGCGCTCCCATTTTTCATATATGAACTACACGGAGAGAAATATCGAACAGAGTTTGAGCAATCTCATAATTAATATTAATTTAGTTGATGTTCACAAGTTGCAGTCGAGAGTCGAAAGTTCAGTCGGCGTCTAAGAGTCCTCCTAGCTAGATGAAATTACAAATCACCCCCTAAGCCTCTACAAGTCTATACAACGCCGCCATTTTTTTCTGGGTCTCTTACTGCCCCCTTTTAGGCCTGCAGCGCCCACAAGGGGGCGTTATCGCCCACTTTGGGAAAGGCTGCACTATAGGTTATCGAACCCAACAATTTTTTTTAGAATTGTTATTTTTTAACATGCCCGTAAACCTTTTTAAATGTTTGTTACCGCATATCTCCGGCGTTTATGAACCGATTTGGAAAATTCTTTTTTTATTTGAATAGATATACTTCCAGATTGGTCCCATTTTTTCAAAATCCAGTTCTGATGATGGGATCCATGAGGAATTGAGGGAACTCCTCAAATATTGTAGGCATACATATGGCGATTTTGATATTTTCAGCAACAAACCAAGCATTTGCATTCAAAAAGTATCATAATCCTTTCACCACTATGGTTCTTTCATAATTTTTTTTCATCCAAACATTTATAGTCGAATACAATGGCGGTAGTCGGTTTTTTAAATGAAAAGTTATTTTTAACCGACTTCCCAAAAAAGGAGGAGGTTCTCAATTCGGTTGTATTTTTTTTTTTTTTTTTCAATTCCAAATAAGTATGTATAACATTATCTCAAGGACGTCATCATCACCAGCCTTTTGGACGTCCACTGCTGGATGAGACCTCCCCATAAAATACAATGAGGAAATTGCCATAATCACCATGCTTGCAGTGAGTATTCAGATGGATACTGCTACCCATCCCCAGGTGTAATCTCTTAGTCGGTTTTTACTGGAGATTATACGGAGATGGATGGGTCCTATTCTTAAGTTGGACACATCACTTTGGCCACTTTGGTCGGCGAACGACTGCCGCCGGCAGTGGCGAGAGGCATCAATGTCACATTCCTGGAACGACCATTAGGGTTTGTTTTGATGTTATTATTGTGTTATTGTGTATGAGACGAACGGTCATGAACGCGTTATCATTCATTTATAAAAAAACAAATCAAAATGATTACTAGCCAGGGGTGATTCGTGTATGTGTGTGATATGGAAGAATTTTTTAAAAGCAATATTGTGAGTGTTGGAAACAATATTCACACATATTTGGAGCGTGCACAAAGGTCATCTGTACTTAAGGGGCCGATTGTTTATCAAAGGGGGCCGGGCGAAGGCCACACGCAAATTCAATTCAAGGCGAGTGCAAAATTCGGCACGAATATTGCTATCACTGTTTGGCACCGTGCATACGATGGGTATACGAGCCGTTCAGAATTTGTAACAAATTAGGTCGTGTTTCGTTGTACCAAAAATTATAAAAACATAATGTTTTTTTTCATATCGTGTTGTTATTCTGTAACTTGAAAATATATGTGAAATCCCCTTAAAGGGGATTTCAGGAATAACGCGTTTTGTTCCTGATCAAACAATACTAGAAAATACGTTGATTTTAATACGATGAAAACATGAGTTCGTCATAAGTCAACCTACAAATGGAACTCGTTTACATTTCGTTTTAGTTAAGTATTTTGAAAATATAATTATCCAGGTACATAAATAAATACTACTCAAATTAGAATAGTGGCATAATAATATGGTGGAAATATGTTTAAATTACAAATGATTTTGGTATTGCGCTTGGATGGGCAATTTATCCTCCGCTGGCCCCTTATCAACAATTTTGTATGCAGTGGCCATGGTGTGTTAGTACCTAAATTACTTCTGTGAATTTTTCTGTTTCATATTTTGTTTTATGGTAAATAAACATTGTTATTTTGTAGTAATTTCTAGATGCCGTGAAGCCACGAAGCCAACTCGAGTGTTTCAAAGCAAACACAGTAGTGTGCAATGCTAAGCTCAATCATGCATGTACTTACTTTGTTTGTTCTGTAATGTTCTTGTAATCATCGACGTCGGGTGAAGACAGCCAAGATAATTTGTATCACTGCCACGAAAAAATCGCTCATAGCGACACGAATAACTCGCTAATAACAACACGAAAAAATCGTTGATAGTCCGCCTCTTTGCATAGCCTTGCATCATCGGCCAAATACTATGGTTTTCTCATATATTTACATGTCAAAATGTAACAAAAGTATATTTAGGTTTTAAATCAAGATAGTTGACCTTGTAAGCTCGCTTTAAATTCGTATCATTGGACCTAGTTATAAATCTATGATTCGAATACAAAACAAAAGCCCAAGCTATTTGTGATTTTTATAAAAATAACATAACATTATTCCAAAGCTCGCATCAATGAATATATCTCAATTCTAACAGTGATAAAAAAATCTTAGTATAGAAATTTTAAAATTGGAACGTGTTCAAGATCGCTTTGAGTCGTGGTAGATTTATTAATCCAGGTCCTAAAAGAAAGCGATAAGACTGCCCATTGTTTATCAAATCAAGATTATTTGATAATTCAATAATTTGATCTAAAATAATAAAATAATAATAATCTCGTATTTTAAAATAAAAACTTAATTCATCGAGAACCTAGTGTCTAGACAAACCTAACTTAGGGTTTAAGACATTACTAACGAAATTTTTTGTAATCACTTTGTTTGATAAATAAATAAATATATAAATAAATAAATTATTGAATTGTTGTTTTTGGTGTAAAATAAGGTATTTTCTATCAATCTATCTAGGCATCTATGCTAAAGTAGTAATTCACATTATTAGGCTCATCGCTTGTATTTTGATAACGCTGGCAGACTTTGCTGGAAGTGAGTCGCTATCAGTGAACTTTTCGTGGCCGATAATGTTTTTACGATCAACTCAACACAATAACTGAAGAACCCAAGAAGCTTTAGGGTAATGTATAAACAACAGGAATGTTATGTACAGTATACTAATAATTCTATATGTAACGTTTTTGTTGTCTTACATTGCTCTCTTCACGACGAATCGAAAGCTTCAGAAGATTGAACAATTTGAACAATGAAGAATATTTTCGATTTGTAGAATATAAACTTATTCAATAATGTGTATTATACCTATTTGATACATATATATATATATATATACACACACGCTAGTGTACCTATACCTGACACGAGACAGCACAGGTGCGCTACACCGTCTCGGCTCGTCCGGCGCGGGGGTGGGGGGAGTGTTTGTGTCCGCGTCATCACGCGTTCTTCGGTGACGTCAAACCGGTCGGTTACCTGTTGGTGCTTCCACCAACATATCGGTACGTGAAAATTTCCCGTTTTTACAAAATGAATGATATAATTCATGAATGTTAGTTTAGTAAAAAAAATTTACTTAAGTATCTTTTTCTAAAAAAACTTTTTTGAAATTAGTGATCTGGACTGTGAGGCTACTACTAATCATCGAGGAGTTTTACTGTCCATCTTCCGTCACCATCATCAGATCAGCTCGCCGTCACCATAATATTGTACTGTCATCTGAAACTGACAGGTATGAATAATTTCAGCTCAATCGTTTGGGTGGAATATAAATAAACGGGCGTTTAGCGTAACCATTGGCCAAGGTGACATATGATCTTTGAAAATACCTGTCAAAAAGAATTGGTTAGGCTAAACAGTTGTTTTTAACCGCCTGTTTATTTGTTGGTGAAATCACCGATTACCACATATTAATAGGTCAAGTTAAATAAAACCTTGTTATCATAAGCTTTTAAACAGGAATTGTAATCACTTTTGTACAGTTTCTCACTGGGTATTAAAATAAACTTTACTTACTTGTCAAACACACTGTTTGCACTGTCACTATCGGCGTATCAGCAGCGTTTGTTACCTGGAGGTCCTCTTCACGGGTTTCAGCAGTTCGAGCGCAATCCCTTCCGCTTGGTACTCCAGGTTGCAAGGCTTCAGGAACTCCTGACCTCCGAAGTGGATCCACTTGTTCGACACTACAACGACAAACATCATAGAATTTAAACTTTCGTGGTGGGGAATCATTTTAAATTGTAAAAAACCGGCCAAATGCGTGTCGAGCTCGCGTACGAAGGGTTCCTTACCATTATCTATAATAACCGGTTAAGTGCGAGTCAGACTCGCGCACGAAGGGTTCTGTATAACTCAATTATTCTGTGAATATTTCAAGCGTCTACCTGTTTCCGTTATCAATATCGAGCAAAAACGAGCATAAAATTCTCTCGTTTATTGTATGGGAGCCCCCTTAAATATTTATTTTATTATTTTTTTGATTATTTGTTGTTAAAGCGGCAACAGAAATACATCATCTGTGAAAATTTCAACTGTCTAACTATCACGGTTCATGAGATACAGCCTGGTGACAGACGGACGCACGGACGGACAGCGGAGCCTTAGTAATAGGGTCCGATTTACCCTTTGGGTACGGAACCCTAAAAACAGCTTATTACCTTTTTTTCCGTCATTTTTGCTGACATTTCGAGACCGAGTTCAGAGAGATGATTCTAAGTTTTGACAAGCAATTGACACAGACGTATGGTGTAGTGTAACACGGATTTTTGTATGGAAAATGAGGTTCTCAGAGTGTACGCTAGGGGCGCTCATCGGTGTCGCCATACAAAAATCCACACTAGACGTCCGTGTCATTTGCTTGTCAAACCTCAGAATCAGCTCTCTGGTCGCGGGCGGTGCTCATGATGAAGAGGCTTCTGAACTCAGTCTCGAAACGTCAGCAAAAATTACGGAAGACAGTGGTAATTCGCCGTTTTTTTTACATTATGTGTACAAAGTTTCATAGAGTTTGAAGAAATAATAGCCAAATTAGAAGCAAGTGATACCAGTGACCTCCTCTTAATCGAAAGTTGCGGCAAACAAGGCTGAGTTTACCAATGGCCTAAGGCCTACCATGAGCTCTTATAGTCCTTGTTGTTGATATGTTGGTGGAAGCACCAACAAATTTTGACCCTAATCGAGGGTCTTCATATCTCTCATAGTGATGTATAGTGTATATAGCATAGTGGTGTAGTATGTGTTTCATAGCTCTTATAGTTATTCAGTTCAAAAACTATTCAGTACAAAATATCGGTTCGTCGTTGACATCCGTCATCATTGAATATTTTTAATCGGAGAAGTCTATGGACCTTCTGCTACTGTGCCTTTAAATATCTGCGGACATCACGGAACCGATTTTTGTGGGTACTGAATCGCCATAAGAGCTCATGGTGCCTTACCATCAAGTATAAATCTAGTTCCAACTTCGATACTACCTTGAAATCTGTGTAAATGAAAGCAAATATTTTTTTTTAATTAAAAGTTATTGTTACCCCATTTAGATCCCCTCAGCACGGGGCAGCCCGCGTGTCTCGTAGCCATGTCTCCTTCTCCTGAAGGATGGAGGTTCATCCAGAAGGCAGCCGTTCGTTTGACGGGGAACAGACTAAGGCCCAGCTCCGTGAAGACAGTCGCACCGCCTTGCGCCACGTCCGACATCTGAGGAACAAGTATTATATTGACGTTTCAATGTTTCAAGCAACTACATTCTAGATAGATGAAGCGCGATCACAGACCTGCCGGATCTATCTCTTCTACCTAGAACAGCAAAGAAAAGAATTACACCTCTGACCTCTGACAACCTCTGTGTAGCGTGGCGGGCGAGTAGCCGGCTGAGATGCGGGAGGTTCGATTTGCTGCGGGACAAATATTTGTATGAGCTACAAATAATTATTTGCAATGGTTTAAAATTAGGGTCGGCTCGCTTAATCAATCTGACCAGTGCCTATTAAGTTTTTGATCCTTTCATCTCTCTGTAACCGTCATCTATAACGTACCAATTTTAAGTGTGATTATTACTGTGTTTATAACTGACTCAATGTTATCCTACTATAACAACTGAATTGTTACTATAGAACCACACCCCTTTATTATCTGAATATACTTACCTAAATTCTTACAACTTACCCTTTTGTATTTAAGTATAATCCTGTTTGGGTGCCTAGCTTTATAGGTAAGTGTCTAAGGCCTAGTTTATAACGAGTTCTCGGTGGTTGTTTTCCTTTGCTGAACAGTAGATAGCTTCCGAGTATCATGGCTGCTGTGACGACAGCAGCATTCTAAGGTGAGGCTGATAAACAGCATGGCTGAGCCCTCATCCTTACACTAACTACTATACTATATTATACTTGTACCTTTGTAACTAAGATAAGTATTAGTGTAAGTGAATAAATGTCCTTTTATTTTATTTTTAAATACAGTCAAACCTGGGTAAGTGAGAACGGGATAAGTGAGAAAACTCTATAAGTGAGAGTAATAGCCAAGACCCCTCATTTTAAGCTCCCAAAACCTCTATTAGCGAGAAACAGAAACCTTTGTAAGAGAGTCGTTTTTCCCTCATGGACCTCCGTAAGTGAGACTGCTACTTATCTATACCTCTAGAAGCGATAGTCGAGCTTTATTTATTTATGTATATTATTTAGGAGGAACAAATGACAAAACAAATTACAAATTTAACATCTGCTATTTTATGACTCATTCTTAACTATCGTGGAACTTCTTACCATTGTTTTTGTATTGTTTCCTCGTCAATATTGTTCCTATTCTATTTCGTGGAACTAAATAACGTTGTTATTTTATCGCATTCTTTTCAAATGGACACGTGTGCCTGTGTACCGTCCTGTTTGTCGGACTTACTCAGTTTATCGTTTGAATTGGGCTTTAAATGCGTTGGAGACGGTCCATCAGTACTTTGAATACGCGGCGGTTGTTGATCAAGCAATATTCGACACAATTTATGAGTTAGAGAAAAACATTCAAAATACAAAAACAGAAACCCAAACGAAATTGACGGATTTTTTTAAGTGTAAATAATTTCTAAATAAAATAAAATTACATAGTGCATGGATATATGTCTTGTTATTGCTGCGTGCTTCTATAAGAGAGAAACGCTACCCATGTACCTGCATTAGCGAGAAACTCGGGTTAGTGAGAAACCTCTATAAGCGAGAATGAGATTGTGCTCCCTTGAACTCTCGCTTATCCAGGTTTGACTGTATTTGTTCCGGGTCTGGGTGTTAAGTAACTATGACCATGGTACTCGTAGTTCCTAATACCCACGACATAGGGTATTCTAGTGTGGATCATGACTACGTCTGTGACTATTAGGTGTTATGTTATGTTAATTGAAATCAGGAGGCTAGAATGCAATACAAAATGCACACACCTACCGAACCTAACCGGCAAGAACGCCCGGTCTGTAAGCAACCGTCCTCATCGCCGATCCATCGCGGCGCACGGAGAGGCTACGCACGTGTGTTAAGAGGGCACTATACTCCCTCTTTTACGCACGCGATAACCCGCGCGCCATCTCGCTCGCGCTAGCGAGTGTCGTCCACAAAAATGAAGTTTTTTGTTTATTATGGCGAAAATAAAGTGTTTATCAAAAAACAAATTTTAGCATAAGAATAAATAGTTATTACCTACTTGTTGTAGTAAAATTTATCTTAAAACACCGTAGGGTTCCTGAGATTTCTTTCAAAACGTGTGGGAAACAAGGATTTTTCATTAAATAAAACTATCGAGGTTTTTTTTACATATCGTGTTTTCAACTTTACAAAATAAATGCAAAAATATAAAATTTTCATATTCCAAAATATTTATCTCGTAGAACCCGTACATACCGAGTTATACATAGATCGATTTTGTTGGGCAAAATCACATATTACGCCTTCTTAAGCTTCACTTTGCAAGAAAATGTATATGATCGTTTCCACTGCAACCCACGGACACGCTACGCATCAATTGATGTCATTGATTCATAACATGCGTGGCTTGCTCGAATAGGCGCTTACATAGCTCAACGCTGTCAAACGCCATGCACGCTGTCCATGCGGTACACGGCTACTTCCACAAAGCGTATCTCATCGCTAGCGCTGTACATAGTCGTGGGTTAGTATTCGTGTATAGTGTGTACTGCAGTGGAAACGTAGACCCACGTTGTCAAACAAATAAATCGCTGTTAAAATGCACCGCGTGCTCATCACAACATGTGTCGCGGTGGGTCTGCGCCTTAAGTGTAATCTATCATCTATCTACACCAATTCAACTTCACTAGTTTATAATGCATTTCAACACATTTTTATGCATTTTCTCTTTACGAATATTTTCTGCTACATCCTTTAAATTTACTATAGACCTATAACATTTGTATAAAAAATTTAGTCATACCTACTCAAAGTGTAACTTACGTAAAACAGGACCGTTGCTATTCTATTACCGACCCAACCCTCACTTTTGATTGCTATTTCTCTTTTCTGGAAACAAAGTATATAATTTTTTAGAATTAATTTATCAGTTCTATGTATGCCATTGCTGTGGTGTGTCCGGCCTAAGAATAGACCCCTCCGTCTCGTTACGTGGATGTCGTAAAAGCCGACTAAGGGATCACACAATAGGATAGGCAAATCAAATCAATCATTTATTTGCAAGAATACTTATTTTACAATGTCGCTTCTGACCCACCGTACCACCGACCATACCCAGTGGTACGGTGGGTGTCAGGTCTTATAACTATTTTAGTAACTGTATTCAGCCTGCACGCAGGCGTGCAAAATTCTTTGTGAGTCATATTATTATAGGTACTATTAAAATTATTTAACAATTTAAATTTCTAAATATTCTTTTACATTATAGAAACATTTTTCCATTAACCACTTAACTTTTTCCTAAAGATATTTCCATTTAATTCTTTTATGCCTTCTGGTAATTTATTATAAATGGCGATGCACATAATATTGATTAATACATTAAATTTGGAGGGTATATTCCTTAAGGGATGAGGGCGCACTAAAAAAGGAATTTGGAAAGCTCACCCTCTAATTGGTTCAAAAAGGGACCTCTTTTTAATTTTGGGATAGGGATGACAAATGCTTTCTTCCATGTTTCAACAGTCATGCAGGAGCGAAACATTTATGATAACTGTGATCTGAGGAAGGATTATGTCAAGCACTGGGATAATGATTTTCCTACCAATACCATGATGGCCGACCGGTCACAAATATTGTATTTTCGACTCGGCTTATATTTTACTAGAAAGATTTGCCACTTGACTAGTCTAGGAAGTATAATTTTTGTAGACTCGATTTGAGTGATTTACAAATACGATGAATAATAACACATGTTTGTGAGAGGAGAGAAGGAGAGCAGGAAGTGAGGGGTTGAGGGGGAATCAGGGGCACGTGAGAGGGTGAGGAGTAAGTGAGGGACGGTGCGGGGGAGATTTAGGGGCAAGTGGAGACAGGTGAAAACGTATGGGCGAAGTGAAGGGGCGAGGGGATGTGAGGGCGGGTGAGGGGTAAGAAAGGGGGAAGGAAGAATGAGGGGGTTCGGTACATGGTACTTACCAAAGCGAAGTCAAAGTGCGGAATATAATGTCCTCCAATGCCGTAGTTGACTACTTGTAACTCCTCAGCTGAGATCATACTGAGGCCGGTCATATCGGTGACCCGTTGGCTGATCCTTGCGATCTCTGGCGATTCCTCGTCCTTAAGCCAGGATGATTTACTGATGCGGTAGTTGGTGGCTATCGCCTCAAAGGTTTTTGGGTCGTGGACTAAGGCACGTTGGAACTGAAATAGGAATGAAACTCGTGTAATTGATTGTGTGACGATAGATGAACCTAATTATTATTTGACGACCTCTGTGGCGCGGCGGGTGTGTAGCCGGCTGAGATGCGAGAGGTTGCGGGTTCGACTCCCGATGCGGGACAAATGTTTGAATGATCTGCAAATATTTGTTCCGGCTCTGGGTGTTAAGGTACCGTGTTACTTGTAGTTCCAGATACCCACGACATCTTATTTTTAATGGTATTCTGACATATATCTTTTTTTATGACATTTTGAATAATCTTTCAGCAGTGGTCTCCTGCAAGCTTGGATCATGATTGGTTATTATTGTTATTTTATTTTTGTGTTTTGTTTTATTAATATGTACCTAAATTTCAAATAAAAATAACTATTTTTATTCATTTTATTTTATTTAAATTTCAAATACAATTGTAAATTGTTCCTGAATAAATTAAATGAAAGGTACCTACCTATTATACGTATCTACTTCTGAATTTTTATTTCGTGCACTACCTCGAAATTGTTATACACATTCACAAAGGTTAGCTGGAAGAGAATGCTATCTAGCATTAAGTTCGCCTATGTACAGTATTTTTAAGTTGTGCAATAAATAATTTATCTATGTACTATCTCTCTATGTACATTCACATACAATATTGTCATAGGTCTTATTTCTACTGTCAGTCAAGCAGGTACATCAACCGCGTTAGGGCGCTGCAAATTGGAGTCAAGATACCAATCATTTTTTTTGTATTAGAATTTAAAAATCCAAAATGTTACTTCGGTTTCAGAGCCCTGGATTTTGATTGCATCGTAATGCAATTGTCCAGTTCATTTTCGCAACCGATTACGGTCATTGACCCCTAACCGAAATGAATTTCGGTTCCGGTTAGCACCTAACCGGTATTAACAGGTTAAAACCTTATAACCGGATAAGAGGACGAAAGAAAACTTTAACCGGTTAAACCCGTTATTGAATGAGTAACCGCCAAACGAAATCGTCCCAGTTCATTAAAATTCGTTCCTTCGATTAACCGGTTCGTGGTAACCGGAATTATTTACCGGTATTTTGTAACCGGGTTCCGAACCGTGTCAAAATCGTTAGCGTCGTTTTCGAACGGTCATGGCAGAAAAATAGGAATGGTATAAGAAAGCTTACTCTGGGCGCGGCGAGAGATTTGATCAGCTCAATCTCACTATCACTCATGACTTCGTGGAATAAGAGCACATCTGGTTTTATGTACAATTGCTCCGTTTTGATGGGCGCGTATTTCAGGAACGGGTGGTTCTCGGTGCTGTACCAGCATCTCAGTCTGGAACAAATACCGAAAAAGTAAGTCAAGTGAGAACACCGATGGTCTAGTACTGTGATCTGAAGGTTGTGTATTTCAATTCTGGCTCATGGATCTGACAACAATTTCATGTTTCAGTCATCACAGACTCTCAGATATCGATTTTGATAGCAAACGGTCAAGAAACAAAAAAGTTCAAAATGGCGTCCACTTTATTCAATGCTGACAACAGAGGCCCAATTCTCTAAATTATTTTAAAACTATACTGAAAGTTAACCGAATCGACACTGACAAAAAGAACAGACTAAATTGACAGAAAGTTGGTATTCTGCTCCCCCATAAATAACAATTTAGTCTACTTTCAATTCACGGTAACTACCGTTAGAGTAGGATAGTTATATATATAATTGGAAAGAGTAAAGAGAGACTCCATCTACTTAAGCTAAAATTATCGAAATAACTTTGAATCGTTCAAGTTTCAATCACGTTTCAATATAATGTGATTATATCGAAAACGGTTTTGTATTTTAAACTTAGAGGATACCATTTCTGACATATAGGTATACAAGATCGAAACATGATTCGAACTCTATTTTAACTATTTTTAGAGAATTGGGCCTCTGATTCCTGTTCAGGGATCACATGAACTTTTAGATACAGTAAAAAAACTTAACATAATATTTGTCACGAGTGGGGGGCGGATAGTGGCAGTTTTCTTTCTACTGTCCCTCAGCGGGGCTAAAACAGGTGGAAAAACTGGAAGGCATGAGACTTCCAGCAATCCGCACCGAATAAAGGTTTTCGAGGGGCGACCACGAGCCGGCGCCGAGGCAGTGTAGGAAGGCCTACTCTACTTTATGGAGTCTAACAACTAAACAAAGCTATTTTCTAGTTACCATATTGAGTCTAACAACAGCGCAAGAATGTAAATTTTCTTCAGCGCAAGAAAGCTATTTTTCTGATTTCCATATTGAGTCTAGAATCCTAATTTCCTAATTTCCATATTGAGTCTTACAGCTGTGCAAGAAACCTGATTTTCTTATTCAAACACTGAACATCAACGCAAGAATGTTAATTTTCTTCAGCGCAAGAAAGCTAATTTTCAAATTTCCATATTGAGTCTTACACCAGCGCAGAAAAAGGTAATTTTCTAAACGGCCAAAAAAAAACTTTACTAACGTTTGTTTTCCATTTTTTTTGTACTTATCTATTTAATTAAGTACTTTTCACTACTTGTAACTTGCTATAGTGAAGTTCAACTTGCTCAAATTAATCTTATTATTAATTGTCCGGCGCAGGGTATACATGTATAGGTATTAGGTACGTCATCTTACAGGATTCCCTAGTTTGGGTACCCATGTCACCTATCCCAGGATTGTAATAATTTAAGAGCCCAATCTGATATACATACACCAATAGAATTGAAGTTATCGTGGCTAGGTATCATTTTGGGTTCCCGTCTCATGACATTTGTGCGTGGTCGCGGTCGGTGCTCATGAGGAAGGACCTCAAAATGGTCAACGAAACGTCAGCAGGAGAATAGTAAAGTACGTGGTGTATAGTCGTTATTTTTCTAAAATACATACACCAAATTGTTTTTGTGAAGTTTGTTAACGCAATAAATTAAAGTTATTATAAAATTGGTACTCGTAATGCACATACCGCTTGCTTATCTCAGCGGGTATTTCCATCTCGCCGCGGCAAAGTGCCTCGTACACCGTCCGCTCATTCTTGCAAGAACACTCAAAGTTGCCGTCGCCTAAGTCTGGCTCCTCCCCTTCGACTAGATTTTGTTTATCATCACCTGTGTCCTGCGAATATAAAACAAATCTCATTCGTTCTATGTCTCAAATTAGAATTACTTTCGTACTTCCTTAATTACCTTCTTTATGTAAGTTAAGTAGGTACCTATATTGTTGGTGTTTAGTCTTTTTTTTATATCTATTAGAACATCGCTCAGTAATCTATTTTCCAGACTATGATAAACGAGACTAAAATGCACTTTAAATTGCATTAGTGATTTTTTTTTTTTTTCAAATATATCATAATTGCCCGTTACTTAACTAGAGTTTCTAATTTTCGACGCTAGATGGCGTTATAACTGTCAAAACAACAATCGTACGGTCGAACACCCCCATCTGGGACTTTTTCTGCTCTTTCGAAGGGAGACGTCGTCCTTTTTTATTTTATTTCAATTTCTAGTGTTTTTTTTTTAGTTATATCGTGTAATTTTGGTGGCATTTTAACCGGTGTAGCTTATAAAGAGCATATAGTAGTGAATTTTAATAAAATAAGTGTATTGCGTGTCTTTTCGAAGGGGTGGAAATTGTCCAGGAACATTCTAGTAAACTGCCATCAATTTACTAGAACATGACTTGCAGAAGACTTTGACGGATGGACATTGTTTGATTATATCAATAACTTGACATTGGCAAAATTGAGAAATTCGTCAGATGCCATTATAAAAAAAATAAAAAAAAAATACATATATTTTACCGTAAAAACATAAAAGATATAAATAGTAATTCAAATAAGATTAGCAAGAAAATTGTTCCTGAACTTAACAAATAAGTAATAAATAGGGTGTGTAACTTACCCGTCGTCTTTTCTTCTTCAGTGTTTCCCCCTTTTCCTTGATGCTCTTGATGAAGTGGGTCACGTTCCCGAGAGCACGGACGTGATCCGGATCAATGGCTAAGAGCTTGTTAGTCCATTTTAGTGCGGTTTTCACGTCTCCTAAAACGTTTTTTAAACGAAACACCTTCAAATACTTTTGTTAGTACTTAGTAGAATTTCTTGTAAAAGAGTGCGTCCAAAGAAGTATTACCACCGTATTTATTTCTGCCGCCAAGCAGTAGAGCTCGCATTGCTGTGTTTCGGTTTGAAGGATACGGGTGCCGGTGAAATTACAGGTACATGAGACTTTTCATCTTTATGTCTAAGGGTCGGCAGCGCGCGTGTGATGCATCTGATGTCCATAGGCTACGGTAACTGCTTTCCATAGGCCGTATGCTTGATTTTTTACTAAGTAGTATAAAAAAATACCAATGGTACCATGGTACTCGAAGTTCCTGATGCCCACGACACAGGGAATCCTAGTGTGGGATCATGACTACGTATATGTCTGTTGGGTGTTATGTTATGTTATTTATATCAATAAATAAAATACTTTTAACTTTTTTTTTGTACTTTGATTTTGGTCAGCCTATTAAAAGTTACTCACCAAGTAAATAATGCGCGAATCCAATATACTCCAAGATATCTACATCAGTGAACGAATACGATTCGTCATTCGCATCTCTGTACTTGTGTAAAGCTACGGCCATCCACGCAAGTGCATTCTTAAAATCCCTTTCATTGTATAGAGCTTTACCGAGTTCGTAGCATTCGGCTGTTGTCATGGGTGTACTGAAATGGGAGAATATCGGTCAGTAAGGAATATTTTTGGTAGAATAGTATGGTTAGTGATAAAAGAAAAGCATGCATCAGCACCGCGCGCCGCTGACAGCCGCACAGTGCTGAAGCGTGCGCGATGAAATGTAGCTCATATCCATAGATAAGGGGGCTTAGTACGAGTTTTGATAGTTTTCGAAACTATATGAAGTTTCGTTTCCTTCTATACATTTACTTGCAGCGCCCCTAGCGAAAACGAGAAGAAAACTAAAGACACTGTCAGTAAATGTATGCAAAAAACTATCAAAACTTGAACTAAACAGATGCCGAGAATATATACAAAGTTGATACACGCAAACTTAATTTTCGATGACTCTGCCCAAGATCTTTATTTCAATCTCACACCGTGGTGTTTCGCGCCTAAGTATAGACCCCTACGTCTCCTTCCGTGGATGTTATCCAATTTACAGTTGGGGATGGGCAGCAGCATCCACCTGAGTACTCAACACCAACACTGCGATCACCAATCCACCTGCCAAATGTGGTAATTAATCCCCTATTGCTTTTTATGGAGGAGGCATCGTCCAGCAGTATACTGCTGATAATGATTTCCGAGGACGTATTACGAATTTTGCATTGCACCAATCGATTTGCGAGTCGTGAGCATTCAACGTGACTAACATGGTAACTTTTTGTGAATCTGTGCTGTTTCTATCGACTGCGCGGCACAGAATGATGAATAATAAATAAATAAATAATAAATAAACGCTGGACATTTCACACAACATTATCTAGCCCCATCACTATCTAGAACCGTGCGAAAAATAATTCGGTTTTTTTAATGTACTTACTGCGTATGGCTATAGGGAAAACGAAAAATAACATTAGTTTTCGAACCAAAATATTGAAGGCATAGTGTAAAAGTGTAAGTATTTCATCATCATCATCATAATTTCAGCCCCAGCACCCATTGCTGGTTCTCCTTTTTAATACGCCATTATTTTCGGTCCCTTGTGTGCTTACATAAAACATTTCGAATAAGAAGGTACCTAACATACGCTATCTGCATTTAAGTGCCTCAATAATGCGGCTAATTTATTATGCAATAGAGCGATAATGTTTAAAGCTTACACAACAACTTTATATAGGTTAAGGTCTCGGGCAATAGAAGGATTTGAATGAGTTTCAAACCAACTTACATAAGAGAAGGTTATATACCGTTTTGTACGTGAACGAAGTGTGTTTCTATTTTGGGTATTATTTCATCAAATTCCATGAAATTTTGTACACATGATCAGTACACTAATATTTATAGTGTATTATATACCAGTGGTGCGTCAGTTTTTTAAATTAGTTTTTTAGGATCCGTACCCAAAGGGTAAAACGGACCCTATTACTAACGCTCCGCTGTCCGTCCGTCTGTCACCAGGTTGTATCTCATGAACCGTGATAGTTAGAGAGTTGAAATTTTCACAGATAATGCAGGTATTTCTGTTGCCGCTATAACAACAAATACTAAAAACCGAATAAAATAAATATTTAAGGGGGCTCCCATACCCTCCCGTGATTTTTTTGCCGTTTTTATAGATAATGGTACGGAACACATCGTGCGCGAGTCCGACTCGCACTTAAACTAACGCGCCACGGGTCTAGATATTAGTGTACAGAGGGCCTATTACGAGTTTTGCATTGCAAAAACCGGAATGCGAAACGTGAGCATTCAACGTGACTTACGTAGTAAATATTTACTAATCTGTGCTGTTTCTTCCGACTGCGCGGCACAGAATGATGAATAGTTATTACGTAAGTCACGTTGAATGCTCACGTTTCGCATTCCGGTTTTTGCAATGCAAAACTCGTAATACACCCTCTGATCAATGCAATGCTTGCATAATCTGCAAATATTTGTTCCGGCAGGGCTATTCTCTACCTCGCGACAGGTTTGTAACAGGCGTAAATTGTGCGATTAGCAAACGTCACTTTCCTCATACAAAATGTACCGTTTGCCAGCCCTGATTGCACAATTTCCGCCTGTTGCAAGCCTCGAGATAGAGAATAGAACTGCCAAACCTGTATGACTATGGTAGAATAAATAACAAAATAGGCACCTACTTACCCATCCTCTCTTAGATTGTGAAAGCTGAAATTTGGCAAAGGATTGGATGATGAGATTAGATTTGCAGTATGCAATGTACTTACCTGTATCACCATTTAGGTAAGTACTTTGTGCCTGTATGTATTGTATATGTAATAGTACCTACTAATGTACTACCTTCAAAAAGGATATATATTGTTAGTACATATATATATGTATAGGTGGGTATATTAGTAGTTCGTAAGCGTGATCATAAAACTGCCTGAAGCCCATTGGACAGGACAGTGGGTATTCTAGTATATATGGTAAAAAATATGGAGTTCAAAAATAGGTAAGTATAAACGATTTGTTGAATAATATTACTCATTCAAATTTTGTTTATTTTTAAAACAACGCATAAAACCTGCTTGTCGAGTAAATTTCGAACACACAGAAGTACCTACGTAATTCGCGTGTTCTTTTTTCGAAAATAATGACAATATAAATATTTCCATGCATGTTTGAGATAACTTTTCATTTAAAAAACCGACTTCCGCCATTGTATTTGACTAAATATTTGGATAAAAAAAATGATGAAAGAACCATAGTGGTGAAAGGATTATGATACTTTTTGAATGCAAATGCTTGGTGTGTTGCTGAAAATATCAAAACCGAAAAAATAAAAAAAGAATTTTCCAAATAGGTTCATAAACGCCGCAGATTGAGAACCTCCTCCTTTTTAGGGAAGTCGTTTAAAAAATAATATAATTATCTTGTAAGGTTTCGACGACCTCTGTGGCGCAGTGGGCGTGAAGCCGGCTTAGATGCAACTAACAATTGGAGCAGTAAGGTGTTGCTCTGCCCCTTACATCTACATGGTTGACCAATATTACCTGTACACGATACCATTCAGAACGCCTTCAGAGAGTTCGTGCACGTTTAGTAGGTACGTCTCTTGAAGTCTGGTGAGCGCCTGCGCAGCGCCCGTCAGGTCTTCCAGAGTTGGGTATTTCACGTCAGAATGGTTCATTGTGATGTTCTTTATGTAATCTGTAAAGAATTTGACCAGTTAAACCGGTGCTACGTACCTACCTACTGGTTACAAACTGAACTTTAAGGAACATACCTACCCATACTGCGTGACTCATTTTTCTAAATTTTTTAACCCTCTCCCCCCCTCTGTGACCACCCGTGGTATTTGCTAAGCCCCCCCCCCCTTTCGAGTTTTAACGTAGTATTCAGAAATATGGTTTTAAATCATTTTTTGCAGAAAGAGAACAGAAAGTTAAAAAAATATATTTTGGCTCACGTTTATCTTTATTATACGGCGCTTGCGTAACGCGCAGAATGCGTGCTAATAAGTTTAAAAAACACTCATATTTGAATATAGCCACAGAATATAGACAGTACTGCTTGACGAAAACCTAAGAACACCCCCCCCCCCCCACCCCTGTGACCAAGCGTGGTATTTTTAAGAACCCCCCTCCCCCCCTAACCAGGTCACGTAGTATGGGTACGTTCCCTTATGTTATATGCATGGATTTATCATAGGACAGCTCACTGGCCACAGAATTGCACCCGAACATTATTCGCGGTCGGTGAGGGGCATGCGGAATCATAGTCGACTTCTAATTCGCCCTATTACAAAGAGACACTGCAATTCCACACCCACCAACCCCAGGAAGGCAATTCTCGTAATAGTTTGATATTCGATTCACAATATAATCTATCTCTCATCTCATCTCCGTGGAGAGCCTTCCTCTACCGCGTCGTCCGTCAGAAGAATGTCCATTTTGTTTTAAATCAATCAATCAAAAATTATTTTATTCATTGAAATCACAAGGATAATTTTCTATTTATTATCCTCAGATTATTGTATAAACATTTTAATTAATTAATTAGTATGAGTGATGCATTTATTATCAATCTATTATCATTATATTGTACCCAATGTAATAGGGACGTAAACATTTGCATGCTTGTGAAGCAAGAACATGAGCTACTTACTATAATATAAGATCTTCAATGTATCCTACCATGTTCTAGCAAATAAATTAATTTCATTTAATTTCAGTCGCCTTATAAAATAAATTAATCCAAAAATCAATTTATTTTGATTTTTGGATTTATTTATTTTTTATTTTTATCCAAAATAAATTCAATTTGGTATTTATTAATTTATTATTATATGGAATGTGTTGCGAGGAATGTATTGCGAGGAAAATGTTGCGAGGGATGTGTGCGAGAGATGTGCGTGAGAATTGGACGCGAGAGAAAGAGAGAAAGTACTAACAGTCTGAAAAGAGCCCGCTACACATCCTCGCACCGCTCATCTACGCACCGTTGCACAGCCTCGCTACACATCCTCGCACCGCTCATCTACCTCGCACATCTTTGGTGGAAACGCAACCTTAGACCATGCCCTGTAATAAGGCTGACTGACTCTGATATACTATCTACGAAAATCAACAAACAATTACTCAATTGAATCTAGATGTCATTAGTTATGCACTATTTTAAATGTTCATGAAATCCATAAAACATTGGCTAAACTGGGATCAAAACTTTATGCTAACCCACAAGTGCCACAAACTGTGGTTACTGTTACTCATCTAACGCTAGGCTTACCATTGGAATTGTCTGAAAACATTTATAATGTTATTAATTATTTAGACTCGCTACACGAGAGGTTAATCCAGGGTGTAAGGTATTTCCATTCCAAATTTCACTCAAATCCGTTCAGCCGTTTCAGCGTGACAAACATACTTACAAACTTTCGCATTTGTTATATTAGTGTGATTTTTGCGACAGAGATAAAGCTTATAGTGTTCAAAGGCAACAAAAATCCGTTTTTGAGTTCCTTTGTCATTGATTTCTGAAAACGTTTAAATTGGTTCAGTCGGAGTGCTCAAGAAATCTCGCATTTGCTTAAGTGATTTTTTTTGTTTTGGTATTCTTCTCAAAATCCAGCTGACGCAAGCCGACCCGTTTCTATGATCAGCATAATCGCGAAAATTTGTCCAGAACAGAAGTAGTAGCCAAATGTGCGAAATAAGCTACAAGATACACTGCGTTACGTTATGACCTATGTCATGTATTATTATGACTATAGGCATGATAATTATATGATAATTAGGCTTAAACATTTGTAACTTATAGGTACCTACATAAATTTACTAGAAACGGGACTTTTCCATGATTTTTGAGCTTTATTGATTCCCGATGTTTCGGCACAGTTTCATGCGCCATGATCACGGGTAAACTGAAGTCTTTGCGAGTAGTTTTATTGTTATTGGTAGCCGTAACGATCTACCCTCTTTCTCACTCTTTTCATCAGTTTCATTGTCACACTTCACTCAATCTCGACACACCACACTAACCGCATCCGGACGAGCAAACTGTGACGAAATATCGGGAATCAATAAAGCTTAAAAATCATAGTAAGTATCCCGTTTCTAGTGGTAAAAACCTACATAAATTATTATATATCTTAGCTTAGAGTAATCAGTGATTCATACTTAAATAGATGTACCTTGGCATAGCTCTGTCCCTCACATTAAGTCTCTGTAGAGCCTATATATATTGTGAAGTAACAGCGATCCGCGTCGGACTCTTAAATATAGCATGTCTAGATAGATTTCCACATTAGATGGTTTAAATTTGTTGTAACTTGGCAAGCAAACAAGCATACGGCCCACCTGATGGAAAGCAGTTACCGTAGCCTATGGACGCCTGCAACATCAAACGCATCACACGCGCGCTGCCTACCCTGAGACATAAAGATGAAAAGTCTCATGTGCGTGTAATTTCACCGGCACCCGTACTCTTCAAACCGAATCACAGCAATACGAGCACTACTGCTTTGCGGAGAAATAGGTACGGTGGTAGTACTTCCCCAGACAAACTCTTTCACAAGAAGTTCTACTCTACTATGCATTTACTAGCCAAATAATAAAAGGAAGGTGATAATAAAAATATAAGTGGCCAGTAATTACTTGTTCCCTTCTTGATGCTCTCTTCAATCAAATCCAAATCTGTGGTGAGTCGTTTAATAAGCGTGAAGGCGTTGATAGGATTCCCAAGGTAGTTAGGTATATCTTCCATAGCCTTCTCATGCTCCTTCTTGTATTGATTCAGGTGCCTGTAACAGAAGATTAAGTTAAACAACGAACAGAAGTTCCACTACGTCGTAACACACGTCAGCGATCTATTCGCCAAACTAGAAAGGCACCTGGTTTTTAGGGTTCCGTATTTCAAAAGGAAAATACGGGATCGTTATAGGATCACTTTGCTGTCCGTTTGTCTGTCTGTCAAGACCCTTTTTCTCAGTGACTCACTTCAAATTTATATCAAATAATTTTTCATTTGAAAAACCGACTTCCGCCATTGTGTTCGACAAAATATCTGGATGAAAAAAAAAGTGATGAAAAAAACCATAGTGGTGAAAGGGTCATGATACTTTCTGAATGCAAATGCTTGGTTTGTTGCTGAAAATATCAAAATCGCTATATGTGTGCCTACAATATTTGAGGAGTTCCCTCAATTCCTATTATATAATTTCAGATACTTATATATTTTTTAATTTGAAGTATATCTATTCAAATAAAAAATAATTTTCCAAATCGGTCGGCTCGGCCGCAGATATGAGGTAACAAACATTAAAAAAAATAAAAAAAATACAACCGAATTGAGAACCTCCTCCTTTTTGGGAAGTCGGTTAAAAAGGTTTGTGACCATAAAGAAAACGTAGCAGTAAGTCGGTGGATGGAGATGGTCTTGAGCTGCTCAAGACCGTTTGTAGTGGCCTTCTAGGGGAGATTATGGCATTGGAAATGGATTACGTGATTATGGCAAATCGCCCCATTGAATACAACTGCAACGTCCAGCAGTGGACGTTGCAGTTGCAACCTGCTGGACACGATGATGAATCCCTGTTGACCCAGGCGCCACCTCCGTAGAGCGGCGGGCGAGTAGCCGGCTGAAACGCAAGAGGTGTGGGTTCGGTTCCCGCTACGGGACAAATGTTTGCATGATCTCTAAATATATGTTCCGGGTCTGGGTGTTGTTGGTACCATATTACTTGCAGTTCCTTGATACCCACGACACAGGGAATTCTAGTGTGGGATCATGACTGTTGGGTGTTATGTTATGTGACTGTTGGGGTGTTGTTATATATAGGGCGTAAAAAGACAGATCCCGAATACTGAAGGTACCGGTAAACCTACCTATATCATAGCTATATAAAATTGCTTTCGCCTGAGAGGTGATTCAGCCGACGTCTGTGGCGCGACGGGCGAAGGTTCGCCTGCGACGCAGGAGGTTGCAGGTTCGATTCCCGCCTCGGAACAAATATTTGTACGTTCTGCAGATATTTGTTCAGGGTGTTCTGGGTATTTTTCCATGTATAATAAAAAAAAACAATCTATATATGTAATGTATTGTTAAGTATACCTATAAGTTATCCAGTACCCATAACACAAGCTCTGCTTAGCTTGGGGCTAGATAATGTTGTGTGAAATGTCCAGCATTTATTTATTTATTTTATTTATACCGGAGAAAACCTTTTTTTTCGGTTCGTACCGTATTTGTCAGCCAGTAATGTACGCATTTATTCCGGCCGCGCGAGTTCAACGCTCCCGGTCAGCTGATCGACCCGTAGGCGTAGGGCCAATACTTCTCATGTGGTTTTCATTGCTTTTTTTTGACGTTTTTATTTATTAACGTGTTTTTAATGATGGGAAATAGGTTTTTGTGTTCCTTTAATGATATTTTATGGATATTTATGAAAAAAACACGAAAAAAGGTGAGTATTTTTTTCGTGTTTTTTCAGCTTATTTTCGGGAGTAGTCTTTTTACGCCCTGTATACAAGTTACTTACTTTTTTAGAACTTTAAATCTTGATTCCTCCTTCTCTATGTAGAAGTTCAGTTCATCTATGATCCTCTTGTGCGTTTCCAACAGAGGCTCTACTTCGGCCATGGCAGTGAAAAGCTCCGTATTCGCCCAATGGCATAGGCTCAATAATATTGCAATCGATAATAAATTTATGCTAGATTTTGAATCCATTTTCACGGGTATAATACTCTTAAACCAAAAGATAAATTAAAAGTTTGATAGTAAGTATAAACATTTACACGTTCTGTGTCAAGAACACATCCCGTTATCTATGTTAAAATGAAATATTATGTAAGTAACGATTATAGACAGAATTGTACAAATTAACCGGATATATTAGACTAAGTTAAACTATATTCCAGTGACTACAAATTGAACTAATTGGACAAAAATATGACTATTAGTTAAGAGTAGCCGCAGTATTGTCTAACTAACTGGTAATCGCTTTCAATTACGATTTTGAAGAACATTGCGCTGCATGTTTTAGCTTATTTTCCAAGAGCAGAAATATTCGAAACATAAAGCGCAATGTACTTTAAAATCGGAATCGAAAGCGATTATCAGTTCGTTAGCCAATAAAGGGGTAGGTTACCGGTAGGGCGCTTATGCCTTTTGCACGAAGTTTGCTTCTAATTTGGCTATTATTTCTTCGAACTCCATGAAACTTTGTACAACATGATCAGTAGGTACACTAATATCTAGACACTAGAATTAAAAAAAAACTGATGCAGCTCCGGTCTAGATATTAGTGTACTGATCATGTGTACAAATTTTATGGAGTTTGAAGAAATAATAGCCAGAATAGAAGCAAACATCGTTCGCGTACAAAAGGGCGTTTAGTTATGTAGTTACGTAACTATACTCTGATTTTTTGTTTTAGTAAATTTTTGTAAACAAACAAATGTCAAAATATGCCACTGAGTATAAAGTGTCATGATTGTGTAGCATACGTGTAAATTCACATATGACACACATACATGACACTTATACTCACAGTGGCATATCTTGACATTTGTTTGTTTACAAAAATTGACTAAAATTAAAAATCAGAGTATAGTTACGTAACTACATAACTAAACGCCCTTTTGTACGCGAACGAAGTTTGCTTCTATTCTGGCTATTATTTATTCAAACTCCATAAAATTTGTTTGTTGTTAGGTAGGTAGAGTGCGTTCAGTCACAGGTTCAGTCTAAGACTGCAACCGCCACTATTTCACTACCGTCAAAATAAAATATTCCAGAATTCGTAAGCACAAGGACCATTGTCGAACGTCAAGTCTGTGTCTAGTGCCAAGTAAAAGTGATTGAGGAGCGTGCTGTTTTAGACTGGAAGTACTTTACTAATGTACCTACTATTAAACAAACGAACGTTTTTTGATATTGCTCAATCTAAATAAGGTACAATATAAAATAGACGAACAAATAGGTAACAAGTCCGCCCCTCTCCAACGAAAACTCTGAAAGAATACGACACGTGTTTCACCTTTCAACGAAGCATCCTCAGAAAACAAAAACTCCGCAGCCATGTTGCCTCGCCGAACGCCGAACAGAAAGTAAAATAAAGTACATCGGATGTCATCTAATGATAGGTCAATGACATCCATTACAATTTTGCCATTGTGTGACTATGAACTCATTTTAATGAAGTGAAATTCCTATCACTCCATTCAAACATGTCATGGTACAGGCACGGTATAACGTGGTAGCCTTGGTAGTCTCGGTCTAAGAATAGGACTCCTTCAACTCCTCCTATGGATGTCGTAAAACGCGACGAAGGGATTACGCCATAGGATGGGCAGCGGCATTCACCTGAGTACTTAAACACCAAAACGCGATCACCGATCCGCCTGCTAAGCGTGGTGATTACAAGGCAAATCCCTCCATTGCACTATGCATGGCATGAACAAAAATTAATAAGCATAAATGACGCACAAAATTAAGAAGGTTCAGGTTCTAACCTTATTTATCCTTTGTATATTGCAAAGCTCCGTTTATTTACAAAAATTATCAACAAAAAAAATTTTTGTAAATTCAAAAAGTATGCTTCCATTCAATCTGAACTTACTTCATATGCCATGTTTGCAATAAATTAACACAATAAACCGCGTGCAAATTGATTTCTTTAGTGCTTTTGATTGGCATCATATAAATACGGGGTGCTATTTTTCACATTTAAGTCTGTTCGATTCCCAGACGAAGCAAGTACTTAATTTTTTGAAAAGCTTTGAATTCAGTATTACTAAATTTAAGAAATAAAACAAAGTCTCATTTTCGCAAAATATCTACAATATCTTCAATTCAATATCTTTATCTAATAGTACTGTCTCTTCAAGCTTGGCGCTAGGTGTAGCACTTAAAGCTGCGCTAAATACCTAGGGCCTTATTCATAATCATTTTTGAAACCTATTTTAGTTAAGGGGGCTACTCTTTTGCGCATACTAAGTCTGGTAATGAGTCCGAGGTACGAGGCGCTCGGCGCCGGCGGCGGGTGCCGCCGCGCAAAAATAGTTTTGTCATGATTATCAATGTTTAAATGAATACACGCTTTAAATTAATGAGTTTATGTGTAATATTTCCTTGGCAGCTACATATATGTCGCAGGTATATTATTAGAGCCGTAAAATTTTAATTTCCCTAGTGAAATTATAATTTCACGGCAGTTTTTTGTTCGGTTTTTATAATCTCACTTTAGCTATTGAAATTATAATTTCACAGCTTTGACAATTTCCCTGCGACATATACAGGGTGTTTTTTTAACTAGGACAGTATGGGCCGAATATATATATCCGAATCCTTAAGAAATACGGGAAAACTGTCTTTGGAACCACTTACTCATTTTATATGAAAACGATTTAGGCATAGTTATTTTTTTGGTCTAACCTAACTAACATTAAATTTTAGTGTTAGTTAGGTTAGACCAAAAAAATATCTTTATACAAAAGTACTTAAACTAGATCCATAATATTATACTAATACATAAGAATAAATAATAAATACAAATAATACATATAGGTCGCGCAACGAGTTATGAGCTCCAATGCGCAGTAGTAAATTTTTAGGTCTGCATAGAGAGACGCACACTGAGGGTTCCGGACGACCAAGTATGATCCCAAATTAATAATATTTACTAAACTATTATTTGTTCTAAAGAGCACAGCAGCTCTACAGTAAATTGTAGAGCTGTTATATTTCATTAAACCAGTCAAATGCGTATCGCGAAGTGAAGGAAGGGTTCCGAAGTCAAGCCACAGTTTTCCTACATAACTCGAAAAATATTCATCACAGGATGTAAGGATCTACTACTACTGTACGGGTACTACTGAAGCTGAATATTCAGTTTTGACATGACATGTCTTTCTCCCGCTGACTCCAGGGTCTGATGATGGCCAGCACGGGATGAATAGGATCTAGAGAGCAACGATGTCTATCCATAAGGGTTTCCTTTTCCAATTTTAACCCTTTATTTGGCAAGAATTTTTTATTTTTGATTATTTTCGAAAAACCTGGTAACCCTTTTATTTAAAGGATAAGGAAGCCAACAAACCTAAAAAAAAACTAGAATTAGCAATTTTGTAATAAAACCTTTGTTACTTTTTTACAACAATGCCAAATACTAAGGAAAATATTATGTTTTGAGAGTGTATCTTTTTTACAACATTGCTAAATTGGGGTAAGGAAATTAAAAACTATATTTATGAAGAATTTTTATTTTCTAATATGAATTTCAATTTCGATTTCTTGATAGGCAAGTGGGAGTTGCATTTTATGCATGTCATTGTGGAATAACCCGCCTTACACATACGGCAGCGACCATTATCCGTAATGTTGGGCAGGTGACCTATGCCATCATACTTTAGGTCATCAATGGGTCTGGAAACTATTGGCGTCTTTTATTTTCTCCGCTGGCCATGTCAGTTTTCGTAGCTGTTTATTTGACGATAGCAACAAAAATCTGGATGCGAAACTCTTTCAAACTCGAAGTCTTCTACAGCTTTTTCTGAGCACAGTGTCGCCTATTACAATAACCAAGCGCTATTGACACAGATAACCAATATCTGGAGAAAGTACCCATATACCCTCCTTGTTTTTATTGGGTTAATTTCTTTAGAAGACTATGATCATGTAGAATAAATCTACGCCCCCACATGTGTGAAGTATTGTAATATTTTACAAACATATAAAATATACTACTCTGACGGGCCTTTGGCAAAGTAGCTTTTTTACAACACTCATTAAATGTCGCGCTTTTGGTGATGATGCTTTAAAGCAACATTAAGATTAGAAAGCTTGTCATGAGTGAGAAAATGTATTTCTAAATAAGATTTTTGTTGATATCGTTAGTTAGCTTCTATTTGCATGCCAATAAAAAAAAAATACCAACTTATGGCTTTGTTGTTCACGCTGCGCGGCATCTCAGCTGACTGACGCAAATAATGTTGTGCAATAGTCAAAAACAACAACCGTTTTTTTTGTTTTAAGGTTGTTCTTGAACCCATTTTCAAGACTAAATCTATCGATTCAAAAAAAAGTACTTCCCTAGACATGTAGATTTATTTAAAGTAGTTGTTGCCTAGAGGTCGCATAATCAAATTAAGGGTTAATGGAATATTGAAAATAGCAGAGATTTTTTTATAAAACTAACTTGTAAGGTACTGCTGATACAGATATGCTCCCAGACAGACGGACATCATAGGGCTAGAAATAGGGTCCCGTAGGCACCATTTGGGTACGGTATTCTAAAACGGAGTAGAGAAACTAGATTCGTAAAAATGTTTAAACTGATACCTGTCCTGCCCCTTATTAGTAAAGTGATCATCAATTCAAAATTATCAATTGTCAATATATTTATGGTAATTTTGCTTGTCAAATATTAGTCACCGAGTGTCTTTCAGTTAGGGTAGGGGGCCTGGATGCTGAGTCAAAGTTTTTTGCAAACAATGAGCGCTATTCAACTTTGATAAAAAAAAGTAGTTCAAATTGGTTCGATAGATGGCGCTGACTCAACTGTAGCTGACAAGATTGTCAAATGTCTTATCAAAACCCGTACTAGACGTACTGTACCTGGTGTCTACCTAAGAAGAAAGATTTTTCTTATTCTACTTAATAAATAGCCGTGTGGTTGTGGAGTGGTTAGTTAAAACTACACAAATCAGTCTGTTTTTTTCTGTATTACATAAAAATTCAAATAATTTTTAAAACATACAAATAAACTTAACTAATATATTATAATAAACTATAATTAAATGGCAAACAAAATACATTAACACAAATACAGTTTTCTATTCTACATAATCTAGCAACATTATCGGTCTCATTTCGAAATATGGTTTAAACCTGATTTAAAACCAGTCCAATAACATTAGCAAAAGGCAATGGGGATCATTAGATCTATCTAAATCTTATGAAACTTAAATCAAGTTGAAGTCAGTTTTATTTTTGACATAACCTCGGTTATCTCGAATGTTGATTTTGGAAAACAAACCATCTGCTTTTGTATTACAGTCGTATATACCAAAAGACGATATTTAAGCCTGGGGTGCGATTTTTTAATGTCACTGAGTGACTAAATATCAGCAAAGGTCGCAAATCAACGTTTTTCATGAAATGTACTGGAGGAGGCACTTGTACTGATATCATTGATATAAGAATTTTAGTCATCAATGCGTTTTAATATGTAAAAATTTGGAAATCAGGGATTAACGGCAATGTTACTGTCTCACTCACTCGATGATATTAAAAAATCGCACCCCTGGACAGGTTTAGACCAATTTTCGTAATGAGTGAAATTATAATAATGTTATAAATTATTAACAAATGCATTTGAGGAATTTAATAAACTTACATATAGTTAAGTAATAGTGTACTTATGTAATAGTAGTAAATTTTGATTATTTTTCTACGTTATACATATTTTACATTTATAAAACTGATTAATTGAACACAATTGTTATATCCTTCGAGCAACACGGAAGGGAGTAGCCATTCGCAGCGTTCCCCTCTGTCAAACTACAAGCCAAAGTAGGCATATGCGTTTGATAAAACTAGTTGATATTCTGTGCAAGGTTTGTTAGTGTGAGTGTCGTCATTACAGTCTTGTATTTGGATGTGTATATGCGGAATTGCGCTTGTGTGCACATTTCCCCCCGCAATAAATTACAGAACTATTTGAATGGTAATATATCGCTAAGGCTACTCCCTTCCCGCCCGCGGCAGGAAGTCCGTGTTGCTCGAAGGTTATATCCTTTAAATTGTTGGATAACTTGGACAATATTGTAATGTGTGCAACGTAAGTCATAACTGGTTATATTCATTAAATATTTTGTATGTATTTAGGGCCTCTTCCACCGTCAATAGATATAAAGTGGCTGATAGCATAAGCTAAGCTTTTTACCCGACTACTTTAGTGAGGTAGGGTAAAGATCTCAACGTTTATGTATGCTTGTATTGTATGGATGTACAATCATAGCTCGCTCTAAAATCAAATAAACCGACTGAAAAATGTGGTGGCTTGATGATAAAAATTATAAAGCGAAATATGATTTTTTTTTCGCTTTCCTTATGATGTGCTATATAATTTGAAAGGTCTTTCATTTTGCAATTCCAAAGTCCCGTTTGAGACTATTTATTCAAAACAAAGTTTAGGAGATGGACTGTCATTTAAATACTTTGACGTGGTCCAATATAGCAGGGCTGACAGATATTTTCATAAACTATCTTATTACTGGACTCGCGCGCCTTTGTATAAACTATATTAACTATATAATTATATAGGCCTTAGTGTTATAGAAATATGATGATAAATAAAGCCATGGGATTAGCTGTCATGGGACGCTTGGTCCTTGGACAGTATTTTATTAACGGGCGAATTCAGCCGTGTATGCTTATTAACGCCCGCATAGGCAACTGTCTGATTGCTGTGGTACCATGGTACTCATAGTTCCTGATACCCACGACAGGGAATCCTAGGTGGTATCAGGACTATGTGTGTAACTGTTGGGTTTTATACCAGCCAGTTATCTGTCTATAGTAGAAAATGCCCTTAGTAATTACAATTTCATAAATTGTCTAAGGTGACTTGGTGTGGCATATATGTACCTAAAATACTTACGAGTATATTATAGACACACATAAGTTTATTTGTACATGATACATTACTATAAAACTACACATTAAAGCAGTATATTCACTGCGTGGTAACGGTGTAGCCTCTACTATAGTCACATATGATTTAATATTCAATATTAAAATATTTTAATTCAAAAAATCGTATTGAGGAAAACAGTCTAAACTACAAAATGCTAAAGACAATACCATACACCAACACATAAACTGGGCCCCAATTCTACTAAACAAATTGTGTTTGAATTGTTAATGAATTATCACAAAATTGGCATTTTTGACACTTTTGGTATAGCAAAAGTGACCATTTTGAGATAATTCATTAACAATTCGAACACAATTTGTTTAGTAGAATTGGTGCCCTGGCGGTTAGACAGTGTTAAGGCCAGCCAAAGGTTTTTGATAGATGTTTTTATAACATTATCTGTCATCATAACTGGTAGTTAACTAACAGACCGTTTAAGGGTTGGTTATTAGAGGCTGTGATTTTTTTGCATTACAAGCATTACGGAATTTTTGTTTATTAATTTAAATCTTATCTATTTCTAAGATTGCTTATAACCAAAGGCCCAATTCTCTTATAAAAAAAAATACATTCGCTTTCTTAATCTTCGCGTATGCATGCGAATATTAGGTAATAGTTACTACGTGACAGTGCGACTGACGAATGTGATGGAATCTTTTTTAATAAGCGAATTGGGCTTCAGATCATTGTGTAATTCAAAATCATATAGATTTTAATGATATTATAATAATAATGGCCATCCATTTATAAGAGGCATTTTTGTTAATTATTGCTTATATTCAATGGTATATATAATCCCAAAAATTGACTTTCACATGGTTTGAACACATATTTTGGTAGAGTGTGTATAATCTAAAACTGCGCGCGCCATTATTACATTCAACATCACGCTTATAATGTCTTAAGTCCATCGAGTGGAGGGCCTTCATCTACCGCGTCGTCTAAGTCTGTGGTCGTCACTCAAGAACTTTTATTCCCCAACTGTTGTCAGATCTGCAAGCTATACGATCTGCAAGCTATACGACCTGCATATAGCCACTTCAATTTGCTTATTCTGAGAGCTATGTCGCTTCATTACGTCAGGATAAAATATACCATAATCCGTAAACACAAGGACCGTTTTCGAACGTCAAGCTTGTGTCAAGCGCCATGTAAAAGGAGAAGCGTGCAGTTTTAGACTAGGCGTATCCTAACACTATTCTCAAATAAACATGTTATTGTATACAGTAGGGACACGATTACAGTTTCTTTTTGAAAGTTTTAAGTTTGAAAAATTGAAATCACCCATTACTAACATACATATTAATAGGTCAAGTTAAATAATCAAGTTAATAAGGAATTGTAATCACGTCCCTACACTATCTTTTGTACAGTTTCTCACTGGGTATTAAAAATAACTTTACTTACTTGTCAAACACACTGTTTGCACTGTCACTATCGGCGTATCAGCAGCGTTTGTTACCTGGAGGTCCTCGTCACAGGTTTCAGCAGTTCGTGCGCGATTCCTTCCGCTTGGTACTCCAGGTTGCAAGGTTTCAGGAACTCCTGACCTCCGAAGTGGATCCACTTGTTCGACACTACAACAATCATCATAGAAATTAAAGTTTCGTGGTTAAGAATAATTTTTGCTGACGTTTCAAGACTGAGTTCAAAGGCATTACCATGTGCTCTTATAGCGATTCAGTTCAAAAACTATTCAGTACAAAATATCGGTTCGTCGTTGACATCCGTCATCATTGAATAACTTTAATCCCACAAGTTATACACTGTAAGCAAACAAAGAAAATGCTTCCAGCTAAAAACAAAAGGATAACAAACACATTGTTAAAGATGAAACGCGAAGACCTACGGATGACGGTGGGCATCATCACGGGACACTGTGATCTCAACCACCATCTGCTGAAGACAGGGGCTACGGACAGTGGGCTATGTCGCGGCTGTCTTCAGGACGAAGAGACAGTGAAGCATGCGATATTAGAACGGCCACAAATGAAGCCAGGAAAAAAACCGGACTCCAGGAGCTGATACAGTCCTGTTTGACTTCTTCCATTTCTCACTCGGGGACACTGGAACAGTGCTGCCATCAACCCAGAGTCCTTCTTCGTTATTTTAAGGAGTTGGGCTGGCTGGGCTAGGTTTAGCAGGGGGACAATGCACAATACACCCCAATGCGGGAAGTCAGTGCAGATCTTATCTCCCCCATTTTGAATTAGAAGTCTGTAGACCTTCTGCTACTGTACCTCTAAATATAGCTGCGGACATCACGGAACCGATATTTTGTACTGAATCGCTATAAGAGCTCATGGTTAGGCCTCTGGGTTCCATCAAGTATCAATCTAGTTCCAACTTCGGTACGAGTATAACCTTGAAATCTGTGTAAATAGCAAATAATTTAGGTAAATTAAAAGTTATTGTTACCCCATTTAGATCCTCTCAGTACGGGGCAGCCCGCGTGTCTCGTAGCCATGTCTCCTTCTCCTGACGGATGGAGGTTCATCCAGAAGGCAGCCGCTCGTTTCACGGGGAACAGACTAAGGCCCAGCTGCGTGAAGACAGTCGCACCGCCTTGCGCCACGTCCGACATCTGAGGAACAAGTATTATATTGACGTTTCAATGTTTCAAGCAATTACATTCTAGATAGATAAAGCGCGATCACAAACCTATAAGATTTGTATAAAATATATAGTCATACTTATAAGTGTAACTTACGTAAAACAGGACAGTTGCTATTCTGTTGCCGCCCCAACCTCCAAGCCGGTCGGTGAACGCTGTTTCCTTTTGCTGCAAACAGAGTATATAATTTTTAATAATCAGTTCTACGTATGTCATTGCTGTGGTGTGTCCGGCCTAAGAGTAGCCTGGCCTCCTCTCGTGGATGTCGTACAAGCCGACTAAGGAATTATACCAGAGGATCGGCATTCGGCAGCATCATGAACCTGAGTACTCGGCACTAATAGTGCGATCACCAATCCACCTGCCAAGCGTGGTGACTGGCAAATCCCCCCATTGCATTCTTTGGGAGAGGCCTCATCCAGCAGTGCACGTCTGATGGTTGATGATGAATGTATAATATCAAAAAAATTGTATTTACGATTCGGCTTCTATTTTTAATAGGAAGATGCCCATTGCACTTGTCTGGTCTAGGGAAGAATAATTTTTGTACTCGATTTTTGAGTGGTTTACAAATACGATGAATAATTACGCGTTATCATCAATGATTGAAGATTACGCGGGATGCGGGGAATGTATGGTTGCGAGGGAAGAGAGGTGTAAAAGGGGAGGAGGAAGTGAGGGGTTGAGAAGAAGTGATTAAGGGGGAATTTGGGGCAAGTGAGGGGTGAGGAGGAAGTGGGGGCAGGTTAAAACGTATGTGCGAAATGAAGGGTGAGGGGGAAGAGAGCATAATGTGAGGGCGGGTGAGGGGGTAATCAAGATAGTCAGAGGGGTGAGAGGGTAGTGAAAGAATGAGCGGGTGAGGGGGAAGTGAGGGGCCGGTACATGGCACTTACTCTAGCGAAGTCAAAGTGCGGCTCATAATGTCCTCCAATGCCGTAGTTGACTACTTGTAACTCCTCAGCTGAGATCATACTGAGGCCGGTCATATCGGTGACCCGTTGGCTGATCCTTGCGATCTCTGGCGATTCCTCGTCCTTCAGCCAGGATGATTTACTGATGCGGTAGTTGGCGGCTATCAGCTTGCCGGATTTTGGATCATGGACTACGGCGCGTTGGAACTGAAATATAAATAATACTAGTGTCATTGATTGTGTGATGATAGATGAACCTAATAATTATTTGGCAACCTCTGTGCCGCGGCGGGCATGTAGCCGGCTGAGATGCGAGAGGTTGCGGATTCGATTCACGCTGCGGGACAAATGTTTGAATGATCTGCAAATATTTGTTCCGGGTCTGGGTGTTATGGTACCATGGTACTCGTAGTTCCTAATACTTACGACACAAGGAATCCTAGTGTGGGATCAGGACTACGTATGTGACTGTTGGCTGTTATATATGTTGTATTTATCATCGACAGCAGCCGGTTGAAGTCTACGACCAGACATATGCCTCCCTCATGTGAATACCACGACGTACGGTCTTCAGCAGCCTCCATCCACCGACTTCCTGCTATCTTTATAATTACGAAGGTATATAGAGGGGTCATTAAGTAGGAAACCATTCACAAGAACACGACATCCTTTGTCCGCAAACTAGGTTAACCTGTATCTTGGGGACCTACTTGTATTTGTATTTATTTATTGCTCACATGTACGTACAATATTGTTATAAGTTGTATTTCTACTGTTAGTCAGGCAGGTACATACACCCCGTTAGGGCGCTGCAAATTGGAGTCAAGATATCAATCTATTTTTTTATTTTTTATTTTAGGGATTAAACATCTAGCCTAAATGCTACTTTAGAATGCAATCAAAATCCAGGGCTCTGAAACCGGTTAATTTTCGCAACCGGTTACGGTCATTGACCCCTAACCGAAACGAATTTCGGTTCTTTAACCGGTTGTTTTTTTTAGTTATTGATGAGTAAACGAATTCGTTCCGGTTCATTAAAGTTAATTCCTTCGATTAACCGGTTAGTGGTAACCGGAATTATTTACCGGTATTTAACCGAAATTAACCGGTATTTTGTAACCGATTCCGAGCCCTGTTTCTCTCTAGCTATCTTTAGCGCCGTATTCGAACGGTCACGTACAGAAAAATAGGAATTATGTAAGAAAGCTTACTCTGGGCGTGGCGAGAGATTTAATTAGATCAATCTCACTATCGCTCATGACTTCGTGGAATAAGAGCACATCTGGTTTGATGTACATTTGCTCCGTTTTGATGGGCGCGTATTTCAGGAACGGGTGGTTCTCGGTGCTGTACCAGCATCTCAGTCTGGAACAAATACCGAAAAAGTAAGTCAAGTGAGAACACCGATGGTCTAGTACTGTGATCTGAAGGTTGTGTATTTCAATTCTGGCTCATGGATCTGACAACAATTTCATGTTTCAGTCATCACAGACTCTCAGATATCGATTTTGATAGCAAACGGTCAAGAAACAAAAAAGTTCAAAATGGCGTCCACTTTATTCAATGCTGACAACAGATTCCTGCTCAGGGATCACATGGAAACTAGAAGGCATGAGACTTCCACCAATCCGCAACGAATAAAGGTTTTCGAGGGGCGAACACGAGCCGGCGGAGGCAGTGTAGGATGGCCTACTCTACCGACATTTAAGAGTCGCAGAAGCCAACGCGGTGGACGGAAGCACATTTCTTAATTTCTTTATCGAGTCTAACAACACAACAAAGCTATTGTCTAATTTCCATATTGAGTCTAACACCGCCGCAAGAAAGGTAATTTTCTAATTTCCGTATAGAGTCTAACACCAACGCAAGAATGTAAATTTTCATAAGCGCAAGAAAGCTAATTTTCTAATTTCCATAGTGAGTCTAACATCTGCGCAAGAAAGCTGATTTTCTAATTTCGATATTTTTTTTTTTATTTATTTACTCAATCGACAAGGATCATTGGGTTAGTAAAATACACCTTGCCTACCTACTCTATGTTTAGTAAGAATATTTACAATTATTTATATATAACATCAGAGTCTAACATTAGAGCAAAAACCCTCATTTTCTAATTCGCACCTTGAGTCTAACACCAACGCAAGAATGACAATTTTCTTCAGCGCAAGAAAGCTAATTTTATGAATTCCATAGTGAGTCTAACATCTGCCCAAGAAAGCTCATTTTCTAATTTCTATATTGAGTCTTACACCAGCGCAAAAAAGGTTATTTTTTATTGAACGGTCATTGGTACGCGTAATTTACTTACCGCTTGCTTATCTCAGTGGGTATCTCCATCTCGCCGCGACAAAGTGCTTCGTACACCGTCCGCTCATTCTTGTAAGACCACTTCCAGTTGCCGTCGACAAAGTCTGGCTCCTCCACTTCGACTAGATTTTGTTTATCATCACCTGTGTCCTGCGAATATAAAACAACTCACATTCATTCAATGTCTCAAATAAGAATTACTAGTACTTCCTTAATTACCTTCTTTATGTATGGTATATTGTTGGTGTCTATTTTTTTTAATATCTATTAGAACATCGCTCAATAATCTATTTTTCAGACGAGACTAAATTGCACTTTAAATTAAATTTTTGTTTTTATTTTTTTGCAAATATATCGTGTGCAGGTCATAATTGCCCAGTACTTAATTAGAGTATCTAATTTTCGACGCTAGATGGCGTTATACCTGTCTAAACAACAATCGCGCCCTCATTCAATTACATATTTTACCGTAGAAAATGAATAGATATAAATAGTAATTCAAATACGATTTGTAAGAAAAAAACGTTCCTAAACTAAACAAATAATAAATAGGGTGTGTAACGTACCCCTCGTCTTTCCTTCTTCAGTGTTTCCTCCTCTTCCTTGATGCTCTTGGTGAAGTGGGGCACGTTCCCGAGAGCACGGACGTGCTCCGGATCAATGTCTAAGAGCTTGTTGGTCCATTCTAGTGCGGTTTTCACGTCCCCTAATAACACAAGATATATAAGTAATTAAGTTTTTTAAACGAACCACCTTCAAATACTTCTATTAGATGAAATGATTCTATTAGATAGAACTTTTTGTAAAAGAGTTCGTCCGCGGAAGTACTACCACTGTATCTATTTCTGCCGCCAAACAGTAGTGCTCGCATTGCTGTTTCGGTTTGAAGGGTACGGGGGCCGGTGATATTACAGGCACATGAGACTTTTCATCTTTGTCTCAAGGTCGGCAGCGTGTGATGCCTCTGGTGTTGCAGGCGTCCATAGGCTACGGTAACTGCTTTCCATCAGGTCGACCGTATGCTTGTTTGCTTGCCAAGTAGTATAAAAAAAATACAGGGAATCCTAGTCTGAGATCCGGACTACGTATGTTACTGTTGGGTTTTATGTTATTAGTAAACTAAAAAGCACGATGTTCTATTTCAAAGTCAAAAGTATTTTATTCATTGAAATCACGGCGTGGCGGGCAAGTAGCAGGCTGAGACGCAAGAGGTGAAGGTTCGATTCCCGCTGCAGAACAAATGTTTGCATGATCTGCAAATATTTGTTCCGGGTCTGGGTATTGTGGTATCATGGTACTCATAGTTCCTGATACCAACGACACAGGGAATCCTAGTGTGGGTTCTGGACTATTTATGTGACTGTTGGGTGTTATTATTATTAATAGAGAACCTCCTAGTATGAAGCCAGTTAAAATAAAATTAAACTACTCATTAAATAAAATAAATAATAAATAATGCTGGACATTTCACACAACATTATCTAGCGCCAAGCTAAGCAGAGCTTGTGTTATGGGTACTAGATAACTGATACTTAATACAATAACATTACATAGATAGATATTTTTTATTATACATAGAAAAATACTCAGAACACCCTAAACAAATATCTGCAGATTGTACAAATATTTGTTCAGAGGCGGGAATCGAACCCGCAACCTTCGCCCGCCGCGCCACAGAGCTCGTCATTATTTTGTCTCCTTCTGCCTTATGATGTTTGTCGATAAAACCTAAGAAGACCTCTAAGAAGCTTCTCGATTCGAACAAAACGATTGCAAAATCCGCAATACAAATAAAGGCGTTCGTGACATCAGAAAGATGATTCAAAACAAATACTTGTAATACGAAACATCTTGTTAATCTTGTTTGTCTAACCTATATACAACTCAACATTCATCGAATCATCTGCTAATATTTGTCTGATAGTTCAAAGCAAGGTCAATTCTATTTACCTACCTTTGCTTGCATTGCATGTTATTATAAACATGTCGTTAGACAGACAAGTTATTGCAATTATGTTAAAATTTTGCATACAGGTTAAGACGCTATAGGTTCACAAAATGCCTTATTGAGCTCTAGAATATTTAAGTTTTTGATATGACTTCTTACAGTTTACGAAAAGAAAAAACTATATCGTATTCTTAAGCATTTTATCTAGTGAAATCATAAATTCAGTACACAATTTGAATTGCTTCACTCGATAAAAAAAATAAACAAAGATACTTACTTACCTGTTTTTTAACCTTTTTAAAATTTAAATCTAATTTTAGACTAACTTCTAACACGTTAATTTTTGGAACATTTGGTAACTAATAAGTTATAAATTGGGTTAGTGATTTCATCAACAAAATCTAACAAAACTTTTAACGGAATTTTTATAATCATTATTTTATACACAAAACCAAGGTATCAGAGCGTGAGCTCGCCGTCTTTAGTTCATACAAAAATTTTCGTTGAACCTATACGGCCTTATGACAGAACATGGACTAAATCTGAATTTAGTCCAGGCGTATAGTCTAAGATTAAATATCGACATTAGGCATATGCGACTTTAAATACGAACGCAGATGGTTTATTTTCCGAAATAAATTCTCGCGCTACTTCGCGAATTTCCAAAGTATCAAACTGACGGATTGTGTCACATCACAATTGAGATGTCCAAATTCTTACCTCTAACAAGGAATCAATTGACAATTTATAGACCATTGCTAAACTAGGGGGCTGCCTGGTTTTAGATAAACCAGAGATAGTCCAAGCTTATGTCATATTTGGCATAAACGCGGAATATCTAGCTCGAAAGTGGCTTCTGGAAAACAAACCATTTGCTTTTGTATTACAGTCGTATATACCCTAGGTCGATATTTAATCCTAGACTGGTAGTCCTGGTTTAAACCTAGACTTAGAGCATTTTTTATAATAACACCCATAGCGTCTTAAGTTCCGATGACAATACTATTATGGTGAAAGCGAGCTGATCTGATGATGGTGACGGATGGTGGAATTATCAGTTACACAGCTGACAACAGTTAGGGGATAAAGAATAAAGTTTTCGAGTGGCGAACAATCCATGTGATAATCTTTGACGACCTCTGTGGCGCGGCTGGTGAGAAGCCGGCTGAGATGCAAAAGAGGTTGCGGGTTCAATTTCCGCTGCGGGACAAATGGTTGTATGATCTGCAAATATTTGTTTCGGGTCTGAGTGAGGTACCATGGTACTACTAGCTCCTGATACCTACGACACAGGGAATACTAGTGTGGGATCATAACTACGTATGTGACTGTTGGGTTTTACGTTATGTATATCAATAAATAAAAAACTTTGAACTTTATTTGACTTTGATTATGGTTTACCTATTAAAAGTTACTCACCAAGTAAATAATGCGCGAATCCAATATACTCCAAGATATCTACATCAGTGAACGAATACGATTCGTCATTCGCTTCTCTGTACTTGCGTAATGCTTCGGCCATCCACGCAAGTGCATTCTTAAAATCCCTTTCATTGTACAGAGCTTTACCGAGTTCGTAGCATTCGTCTGTTGTCATGGGTGTACTGAAATGGGAGAATAATGGTACTGTCAGTAAAGAATATTTTTGGTAGAATAGTATGGTTAGTGACAAAAGAAAAGCATGCATCAGCACCGCGCCCGTTGACAGCACAGTGCTGAAGCGTGCGATGAAATGTAGCTCATATCCATAGATCAGGAGGCTTAGTAGGAGTTTTGTTAGTTTTCGAAACTATATAAAGTTTCGTTTCCTTCCATACATTTACTTGCAGCGCCCCTAGCGAAAACGAGAAGAAACTAAACTCGAACTAAGAAACTTCATCTATTTTCGAAAACTATCAAAACTAGTACTAAGCCCCCAGAGATACACAATGTTGATATGTACACGCGTAATTTTCGATGACTCTGCCCAAGATCTTTATTTCAATCTCACACCGTGGTGTTTCGCGCCTAAGTATAGACCCCTTCCGTGGATGTCATAAAATTGACACTAGAGGATAGGCAGCAGTATCCACCTGAGTACTCAACACCAATACTGTGATCCCCAATCCACCTGCCAAATGTGGTAATTAATCCCCTATTGCTTTTTATGGAGGAGGCATCGTTCAGCAGTAGACGTTTAAATGCTGAGGCCCAATTCACTAACTAAAAAATAGTTAAAATAGAGTTTGGATCATGTTTCGATCTTGTGTCGATGTCTTAAATGACAGAAATGGCATTCTCCTGACATAATATACAACACTGTAATGTGATTATATCGAAATGTGACCGAAACTTGAACGATTCAAAGTTTTTTCGATAATTTTAGCATAAGTAGATGGAGTCTCTCTTTACTCTTTCCAATTATATATATAACTATCCTACTCTAATGGTGGTCACCATGAATTAAAAGTAGACTAAATTGTTATTTATGAGGGACTAGAAATTCAACTTTCAGTCAATTTACAATTCAGTCTCGATTCGGTCAACTTTCAGTGTAGTTTTAAAATAACTTAGAGAATTGGCCCTCTGATAATGATTTCAATCTGAGAGCGTTTTAGCATTTCAACAATTGAATTGCATGTCGTGAGCATTCAACTTGACTTACGTAGTTCCTGTGTATGAATCTGTGCTGTTTTTATCGACTGCGCGGCACAGAATGATGAATAGTTATTATGTAAATCACGGTAAAAGCTCACGACTCGCAAATCGATTGTTGCAATGCAAAACTTGTAATACGTCCTCTGTATTTTCGCTCATACATTTTTACTGAGGACAGTGCGGTTTGTATGGGAGGTAGAATTGCACTCGAATATAGGTTAACACAGATTATTGTTTAAGAACATTTAGTATCTAAGGCAACACCATCTCCGTAAATATAGCGCGTGTACAGATCAACTTTTGGGTCAATATCCTGTATGATCTATACTACCGAAACATATTGTAGAATGAGTATGAATGAATAAATTGTGCTGTTAATTTCCACCACTTAATAGAGAAACCGTGAGGCAGGCTCAAAAGACTACGTTCAGGCCGGCCATACAGTTTGGCGCGATCTTTATAAAAAAGCTGTTTGCCTCTATGAAGACATCTGTGCCCGACAACCATTTTTAGTTTTTTTTAAATATTTTAGCGAAATACCAATAGCCAGAAGACGCCTTTTTATTAGGGACCGTGCGAAAAATAATTCGGTTTTTTTAATGTAGGTACTTACTGCGCATGGCTATAGGGAAAATGAAAAATAACATTAGTTTTCGAACCAAAATATTGAAGGCATAGTGTAAAAGTGTACTTCATCATCATCATCATCATCCCAGCCAAAAAATAATTATTAATTTTTAATAAAAAATAAAAACCAGTGCGTGCTGAGAAGCGAGAGGTGCGGTTTCAATTCCCGCTGCGGAACAAATGTTTGCATGAACTGCAAGGTTCAATTCAATATTAGTATACTGATTATGTGTACAAAATTTCATGAAGTTTGAAGAAATCAATTCGGCACCGTTCGTCCATTTCCCCGTTCGTCTACTCGGTGCCCGTTCGTCCATTTCCTCATTCGTCCATGACATGTGCCAAGTAATATTTTTCTAAATGGCACAGACTTCAGAAACTAATTTCACTACGAAGTGATTCGCGAATACTCATAAAAAAATATATAAATGGTCAAATTGAGAAACCTCCTCCTTTTTTGAAGACGGTTAAAAATACTAAATATGTAATGGTAGCTACAAAGGATGATATATTTATACTTATCATATCTGTATTGATAACAACTGGCCACTTATAACGGGGAAACAGACGAATGGGGCATCAGACGAACGGGGAAACAGACGAACGGGGAATGAACTAGTCAGACGAACAGGGAACCAAACGAAATGGACCTAAACCGAAGAAATAATAGCCAAATTAGAAGCAAACTTTGTTCGCGTACAAAAGGGCGTAAGCGCCCTACCGGTGACCTCCTTAACAGCAGCAGTTTTTGTTTTCCATTGCATTATTGAGTTATGTCAGTTATGTATAAGGTCGAAGTTTATAGGAACTTCAATATAGGAGTTTATCTACATGTGTACCGTCACGTAGGCATATTTTCTGATTATCAATTTAAGTTATCAGCAGTGTATAAATAGACTCATAAAAATCCGAACAAAACGTAACCAGTACCGTATACCAGTGTATAATGAATAATTTTTAGTACCTACCTAAAACTTACATTTAATCTTGTAAGGATATTTAAGGTTCCCACGTATACCTCGTCAAGCATTTAAGCTAAATTACGCTTAATTTTTTTTTGGCTCAATGTTTATCAGCTGTACAACTCGTCGTACCTTGATAAGTCTTGTAGTTTTAAAATTAATGAGAAAAATCGTTTTTTCTTACATCTGGTTTTAGTTTCATTTTAATTTAAAAAACTACAAGTCAGATCTTCATAAAATATTGTACATATAATCGGATAAAACTTATCAAGGTCTAAAGTTTTTAAGTTCTCATTTTCCATGTGTGATCACAGGCGCTTTCCACCTAATAGTAAGAAGGATCATCAAATCAAACCAAGCCGTGTTTGTTGCCCAGATTCTTCTAGGCTTGGTCGCGTTAGAGTAATTTTAGTTTATCAGCAGATTCTAAATGATCCTTGTGATTTTAATGAATATAACTTTTCATTTAAAAAACCGACTTCCGCCATTGTATTCGACTAAATATTTGGAAGAAAAAAAAATTATGAAAGAACCATAGTGGTGAAAGGATTATGATACTTTCTGAATGCAAATGCTTGGTTTGTTGCTGAAAATATCAAAATCACTATATGTATGCCTACAATATTTCAGGAGTTCCCTTTATTCCTCATGGATTACATCATCAGAACTGGATTTTGAAAAAAATGGGACCAATCTGAAAGTATATCTATTCAAATAAAAAAATAATTTTCCAAATCGGCTCATAAACGCCGGAGATATGCAAAAAAAAATACAACCGAATTGAGAACCTCCTCCTTTTTTAGGAAGTCGGTTAAAAATACTTTTGAATTTGATTTGATTTCGACGAAACCCAGATTTATGAAACAATTAACAAAAAAAATTTAGAGAATCGAAGCTTAATTTAGTCGAACAGTTCACCAAGGTGTACGAAACAATAGGTTTTCGAGATTTTGTCTACCACTGTAGAGTCTGTTCAGCGGAGACCCGTAATGGGATTGGAGGGCGCTGCTGTGCTTAATTATCTTTTTTGTTTAGAGGGCAATACATGCGCGTCTGTTCCGTTTAGATCATATTACAACTGTTACAATGTTTTTAGTTTATGATTCAAAATGCAGACAGAAAGAAACCAGCTCCTAATTATGGTTTTAATTAAGTAGTTCACAATTTGGCCACGACGGCTCTCTTTCTGAACAGACTCTATCAACATGCACTGTCAAATCTCCCAGCATTGATTTAAATCATCATGAGCAGACGGTAAGTGTTTACGGATGGACATAGGCCTGCTTTCCGGCTCCCTTAAACATATTGTGTCACTTACACCTGGCCGGGGGCGCCCCACACTACGTTTGCTCTCCCTCTAACCCGAAGTTTCCATGGCATGGTCGCCAGAGCCGTAGGTTGACAATTGGAGCAGTAAGGTGTTGCTCTGCCCCTTACATCGACATGGTTGACCAATATTACCTGTACACGATGCCATTCAGAACGCCTTCAGAGAGTTCGTGCACGTTCAGTCGGTACGTCTCTTGAAGTCTGGTGAGCGCCTGCGCAGCGCCCGTCAGGTCTTCCAGAGTTGGGTATTTCACGTCAGAATGGTTCATTGTGATGTTCTTTATGTAATCTGTAAAGAATTTGACCAGTTAAACCGATGCTTTATCATAGGACAGCACACTGGCCACAGAATCGCACCCGAACAAGTATATTATTCGTGGGCGGTGAGGATGTGGAATTATAGTTGACTTCTGATTCGCCTTAATACAAAGAGACACCGCAATTCTATACCCACCAACCCCAGGGGCGCTATTTTTGAATGTCACTATGTGACTAAATATCATCAAAAAGGTTGCAAATCACCGTTTTTCAGGAGATGTACCTACTGGAGGAGGCACTTGTATTGATATCATAGGTATAAGAATTTTAGTCATCAAAGAGTTTCAATATACTTATCGAAATTTGGGAATTTTTACTGACGATTAGTCACTCGATGACATAAAAAAATCGCACCCCAAGGAAGACAATTCTCGTAATAACTTGATATTCAATTCACAATATAATCTCTTCTCAGTCACCGTTCGATTAATCATCAAACTTTCTGTCGCTTAGGTAGGCGTACGTTAGAGCGAGAAAGATTACGTAAATAGTTACTACGTTTACGGTCACAGTGACAGACAGTAGACTGAAATGAGATTATACTGTGAGATTTAATCCTACTAATATTATAAACGCGAAAGTTTGTGAGTATGGATGGATATTTGTTACTCTTTCACGTAAAAACTATTGAATGGATTTGAGTGAAATTTTGAATGGAGATACTTTACGCCCTGGATTAACACATAGGCTACTTTTCATCATCATCATCAAACGCGAAAGTTTGTGAGTATGGATGGATGTTTGTTATTCTTTCACGTAAAAACTAATGAATGGATTTGAGTGAAATTTGGATGGAGATACTTTACGCCCTGGATTAACACATAGGATACTTTTCATCATCATCATCATCATCAATTTTCATCATTATTCACGCGGGTGAAAACGCGGGGCGCAACTAATGTTTCATAATTACGATAATTGGGCTTCCTATCACGGTTACACATCCAGTTTACTGCGTAGTTAGTATACTTGGTCCGGTTTCTATGTTGGACTCCTAGTTGTTTATGATTGTATCACTACGTAGAAGGCCCGAAGACGGTTACCGTTTTAGGAGTAATCCTTCATTTTGGTTGGCAACTATGGATGATTTGGGTATTTCTTAGGGTTCCGTAACTCAAAAAACGGAACGCTTATAGACTCACTTTGTTGTCCGTCTGTCTGTCTGTTTGGCAAGACCTTTTTTTTATCACGAAAGGCTAAAAAAAGTAAAAAAAAAAAAATTTACTTTTTTACCCCTTAAATGGGGATGAAGATTGTAGGAAAAATTGGCTGAAACTTATTTATTTTACTATAAGAACGGCAAACATCTACCAATTACACTAATTAAACTCAGAGAATTTATAGTAGGGAGATGGCAAGCATACGCTTTCCCCTCTGCCGAAGTACATGAACGGTCGTTCGTGTCAGTTTATAAAAACTAGTTTAGCCACGATCGTTCGCCATTCTGCGTTCATACCTGTCGCTATACGGAGCTCCTAAAAATGGTTGGTTGTGCTATGATTTCGTGTAAATGGCGGTCGGAAACATCAAATTTAACAAAATATGGAGTTTCTTATCACATTTAAGTAATTGACAACACAATTAAGCCATTAAATTTCACCGTAAAATATATTTTCTTACTGCAGGCTTACGACAGAAATAACGATACGTAATTTCTTGGTACGGGGACAAGTGATGTGAAAACAACGAACGAACAAATGAACGAAAGAGGCTGCAACGATTTTTATGAAATTAACAGAATAGTTATAGGATTAGTAGGATAGTTTTCAGGCCGAAAAAACAATATCAAAGCTGTAAAAAAATCTGATTCCAAAGAAAATATCAATACGTCGTTCAATACCAGCCTAAAATATAGGTTAAATGGGCTTGATTAGCTGTTTTTGGGGTTTAAAAGGATTGTAAGGTTATTTAGAGGTTTGTACTTCCGATTATTTTCGGTTTTAGGGTTATTTCATCAATCAAAATATGGAATTAGGAAGGTATGCATAAGTACCTATACGGATATTTGAATCTCGTTTCGTATGAAAAAGGCAGATCCGCGAAAATACATTTTCTTAACAATAAATTGACCCATTTTAAAAACTAATAGCTTATATTTTCATTAAAACAATGCAAAATAAAATGTCTTAATCCCAGCTTATAATTGATGGATATGTGGCACCGAATCATAGGCCTTTCAATACAGGCAGCCGAAAGGTTTCCCTTGCTCCTCCTGACCTTCTGTCTGATGGCCATGTCAATGAAGAGAAGCTCCTTAGTACCACGGGACCCAACCTTACATCCATTCCGAGCAGGAGCCAAAATATTGTTTTTTTAACACTCAACAGTCATATACGTAGTCTTGATCCCACACTAGGATTCCCTGTATCGTAGGTGCTTATCAGGATCTACGAGTACCATGGTACCATAACCCCAGACCCGGAACAAATATTTGCAGATCATACATGCCTGATGCGTGTGATTTCAAAACCATATAATTTTATAAGAAACCAACGCACCACGGGTCTAGATAATAGCGTACTGATCATGAATACAAAATTTCATGGAGTTTGAAGAAATAATAGCCAAAATAGAAGCAAACTTCGTTCGCGTGCAAAAGAACGTACGCGTCCCAGCGGTGACCTCTTAAATCCAAAAAAATCTATTTTTAACTGACTTAAAAAAAGCAGGAGGTTCTCAAGTCGCATGAATGTTTTTTTTGTAAGTTTGTTACGCGATTACTTTTGATCAATATAAATCTATTCACCCATTCAAACATAATAAACATACATCCATAGACAAGGAATAATCTTAATTTCATTCAGTCTTTTACACCCCATCACTAGTTTTTGCGCTAGTGTGTAACTAACCAATAGTGTAATTACAGAAATAATTTATTTGTGTGCTTGTTTTATGTTAGTGTGGCAGCTTTTATTTCCGTGTGCGTTTATAGAGACGCCTCAACTTTCAGCATGAGTGTGCGTGAGTAAGTAAATGTGTGCTGTACGTGTTTACCTCGCCTCCCCCAAAAAGTGGCAGAAATAATTTAGTACTAGAAATTGAGCATGCCATCTCCCTACATAAATTCTCTAAGGTTTTCTGTGTTATAGATAGCTATACCTACTCCCTCTACGGTTTCCTTATTTTGTGCCCTTAGCCGTAGGTTGGTAGTACCTCCTATCGGTAGGTATGGGTACCAAAGTAACCCGACAGGTGAGCCAAGGCAAGGCAATAACGATAGTTCTTCCTATACCTACTAATATCTGCTAATATTATAAATGTAAAAGTTTGTGAGGATGGATCTTGGAGCAAGGAACAAAATGGAGCGGCAGTAACATTTATTTTGTATGAAAATTGCCCACCATTAGCTTGCCATTCAACCATTCATTTAATACTCTGTGACCTTTGATTGCCTTCATTCAAAGTTTTGTTTACTTTTTGTGTTTTCGTAAATTTTCACTATTTTAATAGCAAATACCTATATTTTTTACTACACAAGTTGGATTTCACAATGCCTGAGTATAATATTGTGCATTGTGGTACGAGGCAAAGCCAGTATCGGCCTGGGCTGAATTTACACAAGTGCTTCAACAGTTTTCATTTAAATTGTAGTTTTGCTTCATTATTTTGTTCTAAATGTATGTTTCGTTAGTGAGCTTTAGAGTAAACATAAGGACATTAATGCCATTATTGTGTTAAATATCATTGTTTCATAGTAATTCATTTATTGCTTACAAGATTGTTTACAACTAGGGCTCGGTCGGGCAAATAGCCGACCCAGTCCGACCCAAAAATCGAGCACGCCTTATTTATCAGAACAACCGCCCTGTGGGATGGATGGATAGGGATGGATGGATGGATGGATGCTTGTTACTCTTTGACGTAAAAAGTACTGATGAACTTATTTTGATGAAACTTTACAGTACTATTATAGCTTAATAACGCTTATATTTTGACGACCTCTGTGGCGCGGCGGGCGAAGGTTCGCCTGCGACGCAGGAGGTTGCGGGTTCGATCCCCGCCTCGGAATAAATGTAAGATCTGCAGATATTTGTTTAGGGTGTTCTGGGTATTTTTCTATGTACTTATAATAAAAATATCTATCTATGTAATGTATTGTATTAAGTATATCAGTTATCTAGTACCCATAACACAAGCTCTGCTTAGCTTGGGGCAAGATAACGTTGTGTGAAATGTCTCCAGCATTTATTTATTTATTTATAGGTACTTAGGTAGGTACATCAGAATAACTTAAATTCTATAATTTATAATAATTTATAATAGAGGTTCCAGTTGTACCTTTTAAAACTTATTACATCAATGGTATTTTGCTAAAATTAAATTAGGTCAAGTCTTTCAAGTCTCAGTAAAGACATGTAATTCTAATATAAATAAAGCTATGGTAGATTTACTGAAATGTTGGCGGTCAATTTCCACCCATTTGAAAAGACATGCAATACGCTTATATTTAAATTCACTTTTACCATGTGCTATTTATAAGATAGACAGGTTTTAATTGCCACCAAAATTACACAATAGTACCTACCTACTCAAAAAACACTACAAAACAAAATAAAAATGGACGACGTCTCTTTTAGAAAAAGCGGAAAAAGCCCCTCGTTTAAGTATACCTATTACCTACCTACTTGGCCCTTGAATCAAACTTCATTGAGTGCGTTCCTTTTGGGTGACATTTACGTTATTTTCGTTATTTTTGATCACAAATGATGTTCCATTCGATTTGAAAGTGCTCACTGTGATCGTTTGTAACTGTTTTCACCGTTCTTTCAGGCAGATTAAAAACGCTAAGAACGCCACCGAATTTTGCCAATTTTTACCCAGCTATTTTGATGGGTAAAAATTATCGTTTTTTGACATTTGCGTAATGTTTGACATTCTGAAGTTATTTGTTTCGTAATATGCTGTAGAATTAACATTTTAAAACGGTGAAAATGAAATATTTACTAGTCTAGGAATAAGTTATAACGGCCTATGAATAGGGCTCCTCGAACTCCTCCTGTGAATGTCGTAAAAGGCGACTAACGGATTACGCCAGGGCAGCAGCATTCACCTGAGTAATAAACACCAAACTATGATCACCAATCAGCCTGCCAAGCGTGCAAATTCCCTCCATTGCACGCTATGAAGGAGGCATCATCCAAAAGTGGATGTCTACCGACTGATGATAGTAAGTATAAATAATATTTGATATATAACCTGCACCTGCATAATTATGTTTACAATAAGACTTACCACCAAGTAACTGACAACCGTTGGGGAATGAAGTTCTCGAGTGGCAACCACAAACCTAGCGCAGAAGAGGAAGGCCCTTCCTCTCTCAATGAACCAAAGATATTATGAAGGTTCCAGGAAAATGGTGCATGGAGGTGGTACAAGACTGTTTGTTGTGGCATTCTATGCGGGAGGCCCATGTTCAGCAGTGGACTTCGATAGGTTTCATGATGGAGATGATGAATGGACATACTGATCAGAAGCCAAATGTTAAAAAACATAATAAGTCAGGTACATGTCTAGTTTAATTTTATGTTGTACCTATAATTTATTTTTTCAGTGACTCTTCGCATTCGGGTGCTACAGCCAGCACATCAGCTACCTACATAGAAAAAGATAGGCTGTATAGAGAAATCTCCAAAAGCTATCGGATCATTATCGGACCTTATGAATACCGTTTTGGAATAATTTTGTAGAACATGAAGTCTGATTTCACCTCTTATAAATCTTTAAATTGAACAGTTTTAAAAGATACATGTTTTTTTTTGTTTATAAATGTTTATAAATGTTGCTTAGGAATGTCTAATTTGTAAATTCAGGCACATTGGTACTGACTGATGCACACATTTAATATAAGTATACATTAAATTACAATTTATGATAGTTCTTAGAAGTAAAGACTGATCTAAGATTCTTTGTTATAATTTTTTAGTTTAAACAATATTATTTCATTTAAATGCTGTGGTATGCCTGGCCTAAAAATAGACCTCTCCATCTCCTCCTGTGATGATGTAAAAGCCATCTAATGTGTTTGCCACTGGAGAACCTTCATTCCCCAGCGGGTGTCAGTTCTGCGAGCTAAATGACCTGCTCATTGCCACTTAAACTTGCTGATTCTGAGAACTATGTCGGTAATCTTGGATCTCTAAGTCATCACTCGCAACACGCACTGATTATAGACAATAATAAATTACAAACAGTATATTCTGTTACCATATATTTTATTATATACATTATTATATGCAAAAACATGTACTTAGCCTAACTGAAATGGACTTTTATATTTAAATACCCTCTAAATATCCTGAAGAGGTAATTTAGTTGCTACATAACATAATAATTGGCAATAGCTTCTTGATGATAGAGTCCACGCACGCACGCACGCACAGTAGTCGACTAGAGTGTCTGAACTTGAGGCTCAGACTGAGCTATTGTTATCTAGAATTAGTTATCTCATTATATTATTCTACAGTCCTTTCTTGCTTTCTATTTCTTTCCAATCCATCCACAATTTCTCGAGTAATTTCCACATACCACATGTTTGTTTACAGTGTTTGCGTGTTTGGTTTGGTTTGCTTGACAAGTTTGTTTGACAGATTTCGTTCCAGACACCTGTGAACAAAATTTTTGAAAATATCGTTTTTATCAGTTTATCGCCAAGTGGAACACTATTGAACGAATGTAATCGTTTTGTGCGTTCTTGGCAAAATTAACAGCGAGTGGTACGAGCCCATAATGGGCCCATTCCACTTGATAAAACTTTGCTCACAGGTGTCTGGAACTAAATCTGTCAAACAAACTTGTCAAACCAAACACGCAACCTCACGCAGCACTGTAATGTAAACAAACATGTGGAAATTGCTCGAGAAATTGTGAAGAGTGGATGGATTGGAAAGAAATAGAAAGCAAGAAAGGACTGTAGAATATAATGAGTTAACTTATTCTAGATAACAATAGCTCAAAGCCTCAAAGCCTCAAACTCGGAAAGTTTTGTCGACTACTGTGCGTGCGTGGTCTCTATCATCAAGATGCTATTGGCAAATGTAGCAAAGCAACTAAATTACCTCTTCGGGATATTTAGAGGGTATATATATTTCAGTTAGGCTAAGTACTTACATGTTTTTGCATATTATACTGTGTATATAATTAAATATCTGGTAACAGAATATACCTACTGTTTGTAATTTATTACTGTCTATAATCAGTGCGTGTTGCGAGTGATAACTTGGGAACCCGTAGAAGAACCAAGATCACCGACATGGTTCTCAGAATCAGCAAGTTGAAGTGGCAATGAGCAGGTCATATAGCTCGCAGAACTGACACCCGCTGGGGAATAAAGGTTCCCAGTGGCGACCACAAACTAGATGATGCGGTAGAGGAAGGCCCACCACTCGATGGACTAATGACATTATTAACGTTACATGAGGCTAAGACTGCTCATCATGGCATTTTAGGGGGAAAGGTCTATAAGTGGACTTCTACAGGCTGATGATGAGTATGATGATACAATATCAGGTGGACTGGAAGAGATTGATTTGTGTCACTACATTTTTTATAAAATAAATAATTACAAATAAAATCATCACCAGCCTGTATACATTATACAGCCCATTCCCTGCTGTAATCCCTTAGATGGCTATTACATCATCACAGGAGAAGATGGAGGGGTCTATTCTTAGGCCAGACATACCACAGCATTTAAATGAAATAATATTGTTTAAACCAAAAAATTATAACAAAGAATCTTAGATCAGTCTTTACTTCTAAGAACTATCATAAATCGTAATTTAACACTGTTAAATTTAAAGATTTATAAGAGGTGAAATCAGACTTCATGTTCTACAAAATTATCCCAAAATGGTATTCATAAGGATTGATCCAATAGCTTTTGGAGATTTCTCTATGGCCAATCTTTTTCTATGTTGCTGATGTGGTGGCTGCAGCACCTGAATGCGAAGAGTCACTGAAAAGATAAATTTAACAACTTACAATTAAACAAGACATGTACGTACATGTACCTATGTCTTATTATGTTTGTTAACATTTGGCTTCTGATCAGTATGTCCATTCATCATCACCATCATGAAACCTATCGAAGCCCACTGCTGGACATAGGCGTCCCGCATGGAGTGCCACAACCAACAGTCTTGTACCACCTCCATGCACCATTTTCCTGGAACCTTCATAATATCTTTGGTTCATTGAGAGGGGGGGAAGGGCCTTCCTCTTCTGCGCTAGGTTTGTGGTTGCCACTCGAGAACTTCATTCCCCAACGGTTGTCAGTTACTTGGTGGTAAGTCTAATTGTAAACATAATTATGCAGGTGCAGGTTATATATCAAATATTATTTATACTTACTATCATCAGTCGGTAGACATCCACTTTTGGATGATGCCTCCCTCATAGCGTGCAATGGAGGGAATTTGCACGCTTGGCAGGCGGATTGGTGATCATAGTTTGGTGTTTATTACTCAGGTGAATGCTGCTGCCCTGGCGTAATCCGTTAGTCGCCTTTTACGACATTCACAGGAGGAGTTCGAGGAGCCCTATTCATAGGCCGTTTTAACTTATTCCTAGACTAGTAAATATTTCATTTTCACCGTTTTAAAATGTTAATTCTACAGCATATTACGAAACAAATAACTTCAGAATGTCAAACATTACGCAAATGTCAAAAAACGATAATTTTTACCCATCGAAATAGCTGGGTAAAAATTGGCAAAATTCGGTGGCGTTCTTAGCGTTTTTAATCTGTCTGAAAGAACGGTGAAAACAGTTACAAACGATCACAGTGAGCACTTTCAAATCGAATGGAACATCATTTGTGATCAAAAATAACGAAAATAACGTAAATGTCACCCAAAAGGAACGTACTCAAAATCATCATTTCCACCCGTCTGGACTGCAACCACTGTTGGGTATAGGCGCCATTCTTTTCGGTCTAAAACTTTTCTTTATTATGACAACGTTCGAAAATAGTATTGTATTTACAGGGCTTTTTATATTTTTAAACGATTTCAAAAAAAGGAGGTTCTCAATTCGACTGTATTTTTTTTTGTATATTTGTTACGCGCTACGCTAGTCATTCTAAGGTTAAGCCTGGTTAAGCGATTATTGATTTTGATGATTCTTTTTTTGTTTGGTAGGTTATACTTCAGAGGTGGTCCCATATAATCTTAATTCTTAATATTATAATGACGTAAGTACCTCCTAATTTAAGTTTGAACTTCCGATCCTAAGTGGATTCAAATCCCGGTTCGTTCACCAATGATTTTGCTACTCGAAAAATTAAATGAATGAATTAAAAATATTACATGCTCTCAAAATGTGGGTAAAAACATCGTGAGACCCGACCACCCGTTGATATATTATAAATATTTATACTTGGTATGTATTATTATAGGTATTTTATTTGTGTTAGTTTTATACTAGGTAGCTACCGGTGACCCCTTAGAGAATTTATAGTAGGGAGATGGCAAGCATACGCTTTCCCCTCTGCCGAAGTACATGAACGGTCGTTCGTGTCAGTTTATAAAAACTAGTTTAGCCACGATCGTTCGCCATTCTGCGTTCATACCTGTCGCTATACGGAGCTCCTAAAAATGGTTGGTTGTGCTGTGGTTTCGTGTAAATGGCGGTCGGAAACATTAAATTTAACAAAATATGGAGTTTCTCATCACATTTAAGTAATTGACAACACAATTAAGCCATTAATTTCACCGTAAAACATATTTTCTTAGTGCAAGCTTACGACAGAAATAACGATACGTAATTTCTTGGTACGGGGACAAGTGATGTGAAAACAACGAACGAATGAATGAATGAAAGAGGCTGCAACGATTTTTATGAAATTTACAGGATAGGGAGTTTTCAGGCCGAAAAAACTATCTCAAAGCTGTAAAATCAATACCTACGTCGTTCAATATCAGCCTAAAATATAGGTTAAATGGGCTTGATTAGCTATTTTTCGGGTTTAAAGCTTGGAGCAAGGGACAAAATGGAGCGGCAGTAACATTTATTTTGTATGAAAATTGCACACCATTAGCTTGCCATTCAACCATTCATTTAATACTCTGTGACCTTTGATTGCCTTCATTCAAAGTTTTGTTTACTTTTTGTGTTTTCGTAAATTTTCACTATTTTATTAGAAAATACCTATATTTTTTACTACACAAGTTGGATTTCACAATGCCTGAGTGTAATATTGTGCATTGTGGTACGAGGCAAAGCCAGTATCGGCCTGGGCTGACTTTACACAAGTGCTTCAACAGTTTTCATTGGAATTGTAGGTTTGCTTCATTATTTTGTTCTAAATGTATGTTTCGTTAGTGAGCTTTAGAGTAAACATAAGGACATTAGTGCCATTGTTGTGTAAAATATCATTATTTCATAGTATTTCATTTATTGCTTATAAGATTGTTTACAACTAGGGCTCGGTCGGGCAAATAGCCGACCCAGTGTGACAGAAGGTTCGAATAGGCAAAGAAATGACCAGTCCGACCCAAAAACCGAGCACGCCTTGCTTCAGAACAACCGCCCTGTGGTTTAAAGGGGTTGTAAGGTTATTTTAGAGGTTTGTATTTCCGATTTTTTTACGGTTTTAGGGTTATTTCGTCAATCACAATATGAAATTAGGAAGGTATGCAAAAGTACACGGATATTTGAATCTCGTTTCGTATGAAAAAAGCAGATCCACGAAAATACATTTTCTTAACAATAAATTGATCCATTTTAAAACCAATAGCTTATATTTTCATTTAAAAAATACAATATAAAATGTAATCCTAGCTTATAATTATTAAATACATGTATGTGTCACAGAATCATAGACTTTCTTATAATCAATACAAGCAGCGGAGATGTTTCCCTTGCTCCTCCTGACCTTCTGTCTGAAGGCCATGTCAATGAGGAGGAGCTCCTTAATACCACGGGACCCAACCCCAACTTTACATCCATTCCGAGCAGGAGCCAAAATATTGTTTTTTTTAACACTCAACAGTCACATACGTAGTCTTGATCCCACAATAGGATTTCCTGTATCGTAGGTACCTATCAGGAACTACGAGTACCTGGTACCATAACAACCAGACCCGGAACAAATAGTTGCAGATCATACATGCCTGATGCGTGTGATTTGGAAACCATATAATTTTGTAAGAAACCAACGCACCACGGGTCTATATTAGTGTACAGATCATGAATACAAAATTTTAAGAAATTATAGCCAAAATAGAAGCAAGCTTCGTTCGCGTGCAAAAGGACGTACGCGTCCTACCGGTGAGCTCTTAAATCCTAAAACAATTTTTAACTGACTATGTTTTTTTTTACACGTTTGTTACGCGATTACTTTTGATCAACATGAATCAATTCACCCATTCAAACATAATAAACATACATCCATAGACTAGATCCATAGACAATTAATAATCTTAATTTCATTCAGTCTTTCACACCCCATCACTAGTTTTTGCGCTAGTGTGCAACTAACCAATAGTGTAATTACAGAAATTATTTATTTGTGTGCTTGTTTTATGTTTGTGTGACAGCTTTTATTTCCGTGTGCGTTTATAGAGACGCCTAAACTTTCTGCATGAGTTTGCGTGAGTAAGTAAATGTGTGCTGTACGTGTTTACCTCGCCTCCCGCAAAAAGTGGCAGAAATAATTTAGTACTAGAAGTTGAGCATGCCATCTCCCTACATAAATTCTCTAAGTAATTAAAGAAACTTGAAAAGGACTCTGATGATTTCAAAATAATTTACGAATCGGAAACCAAAATTTAAAAGACAGAAGTGTAATTTTTTTTTTAAATTTTGCCATTTCAGTGGTTGAAAAATAAATGGTTGAACGTAAAAATAAATAATAATAAATAAATAAATAAATGCTGGACATTTCACACAGCATTATCTAGCCCCAAGCTAAGCAGAGCTTGTGTTATGGGAACTAGATAACTGATATATTTAATACAATACATTACATAGATAGATATTTTTATCAATGTTCCGTTGTCCGTTATCAGCATTACATCGTTTTCCTTGAGTAAAACAACACCAAATATGTTTTATGCATGTCTGCAATGATGTCACCGTTACTTCACCAAAACTAACGTTTTTTGCATTTGGATGAGCTTACCGGTACCCTGCCATGCCAACCCGACATTTATGGGTAGAAAGATCTGTTCAAAAATAAAACATAAGGTAACATAACATAACACTTAAGGAAAAACATTTTTGCTTACTGCTTATTTTGGTACATATTACATGCCAGCAAGTTTGAATGGTTGAATTTTTTTTTGAAAGCTTTCTTAAATATTTTTGTGTGAACGAATGAATTAATAATTTATTTCGCAGAAAAAGGGTTTACACCTCCTCAAGGCCTCTTTTCAATAATCTCTATCTTGAGCTATTTGAAGATTTTACATAATATAATTTAATTAATGGATTATTTATTTATTTGGTACACACATTGATTAGTTGATTAATTATGATTGAGTCAAAATAAAATGTATAATAAAATGTATACCTAATAAGCTATGCGAAACATAGGTGATCAATTTAGTTTTGTACTCTTTAACTGAATAAAAATAATTAGAGCCATCATTTCGACTCCCGAAGAGTCGAACCAATTTATCAGTAAACTGGGCGATAGAGCCACTATTGTGGTTTCACAACCTTTTGGTCCCCGCGTAAATTTATAAATTCTGTAGACCACGCTGTTCGTCGCAAATAACCTTAATAGGAACTTTTCAAAGTTAACGAAATATAGGTTGACGCTTCTTTGCCGCTGCGCTGTGCCTCACTAACTGACAATTTATACCAGTCCAGTCTCCAAAACTACACTGTAGCAACGATGCAAATTACGATTGTGCTAGCATGCCGTGGTGAGTATAAGTTGTTTTGATTAACCGATTTAAAAAGAGAAGAGGTTTTGATCTAAAGAAGTGTTGTTTAGAAGGAGTTAATGTTTTTAGACTAGGATAAAAAAAAAATTGTAAGAGGGGTATTACTGTAGCGTGTGTGTGCGCTACAAGAATGCTGACTCGTATGTTAGGGCGAAGCACGGCGAGCGCATACGAGCAGTCACCTCCGCTCCACCATAAGAGACACATGTATGGAGTTTTATATTCGCGTAATACATTCGGTATACATATGTGCTGTATCATTTAACCTTCCCAAGTAATAGGGACAAAGTATCCCAAAATACCATAGGACTTTCTACCGCTCAAATATCAAATTCAGTAACTTGTCAGGACATTGATTATAATAAACCTACTAACTCTGATACCATCTATGAAAATCAACAAATACTCATTAAAGATGACATTAGTTAGGCATTACTGTAAATGTTCAAGAAATCCATAAAACATTGGCTAAACTGGAATCAAAACTTTATGCTAACCCACAAGTGCCACAAACTGTGGTTACTATTACTCATCTAACGCTAGGCTTACCATTGGAATTGTCTGAAAACATTTATAATGGTATTAATTCTTGAGACTCGCTACACAAGAGGTTAAGGCGTTAATGGATTCAGGAAATGCCTATAATGAACTCTGGAATTTTTAAATTTTTTGATTTGACTTCTTATAGTTACGGATGACCGGAGAATACTGCGTGCGGCCGCGGTCGCGGGCAGTGCTCATGATGAAGAGGCTAATGAACTCCAATCTCGAAACCTCAGCAAAAATGACGGAAAACAGTGTTATTTGTAAATTAAAAAAAGGTTTATCGTGACATAGCTCTGTCCCTCACATTAAGTCAATGTAGAGCCTGTATTGTGAGGTTACAGTGACCCGCGTCCGTCTCTCAAATATAGCATGTCTCGATAGATTTCTACATTAGATGGTTTTAATTTGTTACAATGTATGTATGCTTTTTATTAGCCAAATAATAAAAGGAAGGTGATAGTAAAAAAGGTAACTATAGGTGGCCAGTAATTACCTGTTCCCTTCTTGATGCTCTCTTCAATCAAATCCAAATCTGTGGTGAGTCGTTTAATAAGCGTGAAGGCGTTGATAGGATTCCCAAGGTAGTTAGGTATATCTTCCATAGCCTTCTCATGCTCCTTCTTGTATTGATTCAGGTGCCTGTAACAGAAGATTAAGTTAAACAACGAACAGAAGTTCCACTACGTCGTAACGCACGTCAGCGATCTATTCGCCAAACTAGAAAGGCACCTGGTTTTTAGGGTTCCGTACTTCAAAAGGAAAATACGGGATCGTTATAGGATCACTTTGCTGTCCGTTTATCTGTCTGTCAAGACCCTTTTTCTCGGTGACTGACTTAAAATTTATATCAAATTTAAAGGTTTGTGACCATATAGCAAACGTAGCAGGAAGTCGGTGGATGGAGGCGGCTCAAGAACGTTCGTCGTGGCATTTTAGAAGGGAGGCCTATATCCAGCAGTGGACTTCTTTCTACAGGCTGATGATGATGATGATGACAATAAAGTGACATAAAAAAACAAGTTTTTTACTCGATTCATTAAAAAGATTATGACAGCGAATGTCTAATTTTTGTATGGAAATCGCGAAAATTAAAAACGAATGAATGAATGTTATTTGGAATGCTAGGAGCATTTGTGACTCTAATAAAAAATAACTTTTCATTTAAAAAACCGACTTCCGCCATAGTATTCGACAAAATAATTTTGGATGAAATTTTTTTTATGAAAGAACCATAGTGGTGAAAGGATTATGATACTTTCTGAATGCAAATGCTTGGTGTCTTGCTGAAAATATCAAAATCGCAATATGTCTGCCTACAATATTTGAGGAGTTCCCTCAATTCCTCATGGATCCCATCATCAGAACTGGATTCTGAAAAAAATGGGACCAATCTGGAAGTATATCTACTCAAATAAAAAAAGAATTTTCCAAATCGGTTCGTAAACGCCGGAGATATGCGGTAACAAACATTAAAAAAAAAAAAAAAAAAAAATACAACCGAATTGAGAACCTCCTCCTTTTTTGGGAAGTCGGTTAAAAAGTCTAATATTAAGGATTTTTTCCCCTAATAATGGGTTGGTGTAGTTTGTAGGAAAAAGTAGCTGAAACTCTAAGGGCTCTGACGATTTTGAAATAATTTACGGATCGGACCATCAGGGCGTGAGTCCCGCTCGCACTTGTCCGTTTTATTGGAAGGTACGATTGTTTGCATCCGAGCCATATTTAATGCAAAAACCAGCGCGATAAAGCTTGTTTTACATTGAAAGCTGATTCGGAGCCGGCTGACCAAATAAATGCATGAATTAGGACGTATTGAGTGTTGTTTTCATCAGTTCATTATAACTATTGTTCTATGATGTGATTATCAGTTTTGCAATGTGATTTCACCTGTGCAATCTGCTAATGTTTGTCTAGGCTCGATAACATATTATTTAACTTTGAATGACGTAGACACGTCGTAAAATCCAAATTCAAATAAAATATACGTCATTCGAAAAATGACCTACACTATTAAATGTAGCTTGATTAGAACGACAGATGACGATATTTCACGCCATATTTTTGTAATAGCGTGGATTATCACAAAACAATACACATATTTTTCCATTCTATCCTAAAAAGCCAGTAAGTCAGATATTCAGTAACGTCAACTTGCATAAAATTTAAGGGGTGTGTGTGCCTAAGAATATAATCCTTTTTCTCCCGTGGATTACTTACTAAGTAAAGGATTACACTAGGGGCTGGACAGCAGCATCCACCTGAGTACATAACACCAGACTGCGATCACCAATCCGCCTGCGAAGCGTGGTGATTATGGCAAATCCCCCCATTGAATACAACTGCCACGTCCAGCAGTTCATGGACGTAAACATGCTGGGCATGATGATGAATCCCTGTTGACTTAGTCCGACCGACCCAAGTCACACGACTTATTCGTCATCTCGCGGATCTGAAACTCGCTTAAATCCGCGAGACGATGACTTTGGGGTTTTGTTGATTTTGGGGTGTGTTGTTGTCATACTTACTTCTTTAGAACTTTCAATCTTGATTCCTCCTTCTCTATGTAGAAGTCCAGGTCATCTATGATCCTCTTGTGCGTTTCCAATAGAGGCTCTACTTCAGCTATGGCAGTGAAAAGCTCCGTATTCGCCCAATGGCATAGGCTCAATAATATTGCAATTGATAATAAATTTATACTAGATTTCGGGTCCATTTTCACGGGTGTAATATTCTAAAACCAAAAGATAAATTAAAACATTTGATAGTATAAACATTTATACGTTCTGTGTCAAGAACACGTCCCGTTATCTTTGTTAAAATTAAATATTATGTAAGTAACGATTAGATAGAATTGTACAAATTAAATGGATATATTATACTAAGTTCAACTAAAAGTTAACCACTTGAATTAATTGGACAAAAATATTACAATTAGTTACGATAAGGAATTAGACGCGAACGAAGTTTGCTTTTAATTTGGCTATTATTTCTTCAAACTCTATGAAACTTTGTACAAGACTTTAGAATTTTTTTAAAACTGACGCACCACATTTCTATAAATTAATGTACAAAGGAGATGTTTCATGAATGTATGGAGCTTGGGCCTGCACTATGTACAGCATATATAAATATAAGTAGCTAAGCAATATAGAAACCATTTGTTATTATTCGTTTATTTGAATTGTTCCCGGCATGTCGATTCCCGCTACATCGACTTCTCGTTATAGCGAGCTCTATTAAATCACACAAGGAACCAGTTTTGTTGAGCGTCAATGACACTCAACAAAACTGTCAGTTGTTAAAGTCACTCGACTGTCATGGCTGCTGTAAAAATCGGGTGAATATTAAAAAACTCATAAATAAACATTTTCGTACTGCTGTATTATGCAATTAATATAATTGCATTTTTATGAAAATCCCCTGTTTTTTTTATATTTTTCTATGTAGTGTACTTAGAGCAGGCCCAGGACGAAACATCTCCTTTCATGGAATTTGAAGAAATACTAGCCAAAATAAACGCAAACTTTGTTCGCGTACAAAAGGGCTTTTATTAGTTAGTTAGTTACGTAACTAGGTAGGCAGAGTGCGTTCAGTCACAGGTTCAGTCTAAGACTGCAAGCGCCACTATTTCACTACGTCAAAGTGTAATATTCCAAAATTCGTAAGCACAAGGACCATTTTCGAACATCAAGCTCCAAGTCCAAGTCTAGTGCCAAGTAAAAGGGATAGAGGAGCGTGCTGTTTTAGACTGGAAGCACTCTAGTAATGTACCTACTATTGAATAAACTCTAATGTTTTTCTAATATCGTTCAATCTACATAAGGTACGTCGGACGTCATCTAATGATAGGTCAATGACATCTTACAATTTTGCCATTGTGTGGGAATGAACTCATTTTATAGACGTGGAACTGGAATTCCTATCAGTCCATTCCATTCAAACATGTCATGGTACGGACTACGGACACGGTTGGTCAAATTTCAATCCCCTCCACCCCCGACCGTCCGGCGTGGCGTAGAAGGCGAGTAGCCGGATGAGACGCAAGAGATTGCAGGTTCGATTCCCGCTGCGGGGCAAATGTTTGCATGATCTGCAAATATTTGTTCCGGGTCTGGGTGTTGTGGTACCATGGTACTCGTACCTGATACCCACGACACAAGGGGAATCCTAGTGTGGGATCAGGACTATTTACCTATGTGACTGTTGAGTGTATGTTAAATGCTATTAAAAACGAAACTAGGAGAGAATACGAGAAAGGACTCCTCCAACTCCACCTATGGATGTCGTAAAAGGCGACTAAGGAATTACGCCAGAAGATGGGCAGCAGCATTCACCTGAGTACTGCGATCACCAATCCGCCTGCCAAGCGTGGTGATAATAGCAAATCCCCCTATTGCACGCTATGGTTGTACGCTATGCATGCTATGGAGAGGCCTCATCCAGCAGTAATGTCTACCAGCTGATGAAGATTAAAAACTTAATGTTTCGGTTAATAAACATCAGAACAAAAATCATAAGCATAAAGGTGATACAACATTAAGAAGGTTCAGGTTCTAACCTTATTTTATCCTTTGTATAATTTTGCAACGCTCTGTTGCAATATACCTACAAACTATAAAAAATGACTTGTGGTGTCACTTGTGAGTAATAAAACCTGTTTAAAGAAAATTTCAGTGATACCTAAAACGATTGCAAATAACTTTTCATTTAAAAAACCGACTTCCGCCATTGTATTCGACTAAATATTTGGATGAAAAAAAATGATGAAAGAAGCATAGTGGTGAAAGGATTATGATACTTTTGAATGCAAATACCTAATTTGTTGCTGAAAATATCAAAATCGTCATATGTATGCCTACAATATTTGAGGAGTTCCCTCAATTCCTCATGGATTCTATCATCAGAACTGGATTCTGAAAAAAATGGGACCAATCTGGAAGTATATCTATTCAAATAAAAAAAGAATTTTCCAAATCGGTTCATAAACGCCGGAGATATGAGGTAAGAAACATAAAAAAAAAACTAAAAAAAAAATACAACCGAATTGAGAACCTCCTCCTTTTTTGGGAAGTCGGTTAAAAAACGCATTGCAATCGGTGGAGCCGATTTGGAGAAAAATTATAAAAGGCGAAAACAAACTCTTACCCCTAACACAGATACCTACATCCCTACCATACTTATTTACTTCGTCGTTGGAATAAACACCGCGTTTTAAATTTAAGTGCAGTCCATAAAATAAATATCATCCTTCATCAGCTGGTGATGTCCACTGCTGAACGAGGCCTCCTCATAGAAAAGGGGGGATTTGCCATAATAATAATAATAAATAAATAATGGACATTTCACACAACGTTATCTAGCCCCAAGCTAAGCATAGCTTGTGTTATGGGTAGATACTAGATAACTGATATACTTAATACAATACATTACATAGATAGATATTTTTTTATTATTCATAGAAAAATACCTAGAACACCCTTTACATATAATATTTGTGCAGAGGCGGGAAGCAAACACACAACCTCCTGCGTCGCAGGCGAACCTTCGCCCGGCGCGCCACAGCAGGTTGTCACCACGCTTAGCAGGCGAATTGGTGAAATCTCACTCTTTTTTAGAAGCTTTAAAATTATTTTATCAGCGTATCGCTGGTTGATTTCTCTAGTAATTTCCAGAAACAATATCGTGATGGCCTCTTGCGCACGTAACGCCTATCAAACGTCGCCGGCCGGCTATGGAAACATTATTATTCGTTTACGATAAACAAATAGGACGCAGCCACCGAATGTTCTACTGCTTGTCATTTTAAACATGTAATCATTGAAAACAATAAGGGCGTTATTGTTTGATGAACTTTCAATTGGTTGAAAGAACTCGCGCTATACGATGGTTAATAAATGTTATGTTGTTCTTGCCGATACTATAGGAGTCTAATTTTATTCATATGCTAATGAGAAAAGCAGATTTGCCATTATGTCATTCATAATGAATGTATAATAGTCAAATTATACCATTTCAAATCTACTATTCAAATTGTAACGGAACCGTGTCTTTTATGGAGATTTTAGGAAAATATGGTTAATTTTGACTCCATTTCATTAACTTTTATGACAAAGGGTGCCGTGGTGTGTCCGGCCTAAAAAAAGACCCCCTCCATCTCCTCCCGTGGATGTCGTAAAAGCCGACTAAGGGGTAGGTAATCCCAGGAGGAGGCAGTAGTAACACGAATACTGCGATCATGAATCCGCCTGCCAAGCGTGGTGATTAAGGCAAATCCCCCTATTGTATTAAATGGGGGTGGCTTCGTCCAGCAGTGGACGTAAATAGGCTGGTGATAATGATGATGACGAAGGGAAGAACGCAAGATCCAAACAGGAATGTTGTCAGGACTTTTGGAAGAGAATTTTTGACAAGACTTAAAGTATAGGTAGGTACATACTTATACTCTCACCTCATGTCAGTCATGTCAGAGCCTCTAAACTACTCGAAAGTTTTATTCAGGTTGCCTGGCAGAGATCGCTGCTAGCGAAAATGCCACTCATTTATAAACTGTAAGACTAAAATTATACAGTCGTGTGTCCAGTCTAAAACAGATTCTTCCATCTTCTCCCATGGAAGTCGTAAAAGCTGACTAAAGGACCAGGGAATAGCCAGCAGCATCCACCTAAGTACTCCAACATTAATAAATGCTGCAATGCGATCCAATCCGCCTACTAACCTTGGTGATCATGGCAATTCCCTCCCATTGTATTTTATGAGGGAGGCCTAGCCTAGCAGTGAACGCCTAAAGCCTGATGATGATGATGGTGAAGAAGTGTGGTGATCAATCAATGTATTATTTAGATCGCCTAACCAAAAGATAGTGCGGTCATATAAAGCTTCATCAAAAGAAATAGCCCAAACAAATTAAGAGTTAGAAAATATGGCAAGATTGATGATCATTGATCGTCCTGCCTGAGTAATTTAAATTGTCTCTATGCAAATAAATAATCATAAAAAGCCGGTTTGCCAGTTCGTTGACAGCAAACAGATGTAGATCCACGAAAACAAGGCTTTTTTAAAGAAAGAACCAGTCACCATGGTAATTTAAATAAACTAATCGATATATAAATCAATTATGGCAATGTGATGATAAAAATTGAGAAAATGTTTGATCGTCACAAACTTAATACGAATTTTAAAGTTCTTTGGTCATATAACACGCAATGAAGGCTCAATGGAGCGTCTTGTAGTGCAAGGCAGGATGGAGAGTAAGAGACCACGGGGTCGCTCTCCCACACGGTGGTCAGACCTTATAAAGTCCACAAACTTCCATGACCGAATGTTCTCGCAATGCTGCTAATAGAGCCGAGTGGAGACGCATCGCAAGAGCCGCCACTCAAGCAAGACCTACTTTATCACGACCACTCTGTCAAGAGTGTACGAATAAGAAGAAGAGAGAGAACTTATAAGAGAGTTGCTTTTCGCGTTTAACTTCTCCAAAACCACTGAATGGATTCGAATAGGATTTTCATTGATCTAAGCTAACTCAGCCTAAACTGTACGAAGGGGTATCTACTAGTTTGCAAATAGTTCGCAATGTTTACTCACATCTTATTTCTCACTGGATTTTCAGACTATTTCGGATTCAGGTTTCGCAATTGAATACCTCACTTCTCGGAGAAAACCCGTTAGGTGTTCACACTATTACTGGTTCTTTACGACTTTACAGTCTGCACTAGTTCTAAAATATTTTTAGTATAAACAGCTAGCGTCCGCCAACGCAGGCGCCCGTGGGTCAACGAACAATATACTGCGGGAGCTTAGCGACAAACTGGGGATTGGGCCGCTGACCTAAAGCTCCGTCCACAGCAGAGTTTGAAGTAATCGATAACTTTTTAACAGACTTCAAACAACTTTTCATTAAAAAACCGACTTCCGCCATTGAATTCGGCTATCTGCATGTTTTTATTTGCTAAAGGCATACAAAACAATAACTTGTTTTTGAAAATACCAAAATTGCTAATGTATGCCTATAACATGTGAGAAGTTCCTTCAATTCCTCATGGATTGCATCATCAGAACTGGGTTTTGGACCAATCTGAAAGAATATCTATTCAAATAAAAAAATAATTTTCCAAATCGGTTTATAAACGACGGAGATATGAGAATTATGAGGTAATAAACATAAAAAAAAATTAGAACCTCCTCCTTTTTGTGAAGTCGGTTAAAAAGGGAGAAGTTTCTTAATTCGACAGTATGTTTTTTTTTGTATGTTTGTTACGCTATTTCTCCGCCAATTATGAATTTATTTTGATGATTCTTTTTTTTATTTGGTAGGTCATACTTCAGAGGTGATTTAGCGGTTTTTGAAAGTCGGTTTTTCTTTTTTCTAAAAATTAACTTTTATATTTAATTTCGCTTTTGTTACGCCACGACCGTCAGGGGCGCCCATTGTATCGCGATATTCAATACTGTGAGGACGAGGCGTAACTTCAGCCGATGAGATAACGCGACCCTAACTATAGGTACGGATAGAATCGAACACGGAAGTTCAGTTATCGAAATCTGAAGAAGCCTAGTTAGTGGTAGATAGTTACAGCATCTCACGTCTATATTCCTGCGACTGTGCAACTCACGATGAAAAGAGGCCCTTTGAGGCTCTGTCTACCCCTTCGGAGAAAAAGGCGTGTGTGTATTGTAGTAACAGCACGCAAGGTGGAACTTGGCAGCCCAGAAGTTAGGCTCTTGTTCCTAAAAAATCACAATATAAAATAGACGAACAAATATATAGTAACAATTCCGCTCCTCTCCAACAAAAACTCTGAAAGAATTCGACACGTGTTTCGCCTCTCAACGAAGCATCCTCAGGAAACAGTAGGCTCACTGCGTGCTAGAACGAAAAAGACACACTACTGCAAAAACTCCGCAGCCATGTTGCCTCTTCGAACGCCGAACAGAAAGTAAAAAAAAAATCATGTAAGCTACACCTAACTTCAGCCGAGGTAGGTAGGTACTGTAGGTTTAATAAATTTAGCTCCAGTATGGACGAGGCGTAATTTCAGCCGGCAAGATGACGTGCCCCTGTCGGTTTGGTAGCTATTATTACATAGATAGAGGCACACGCGGTAGGGGACCTCACACATTCAATGCAGTTATCATAATCTAGAATATAATAAGGATGAAGAAAAAGCAACCAAACATTTGAAGCAATTAAAAACACGTACTTAATACCTCTAATTATATTTACGTGTGAAATAAAGTATAGTCAAAGTCAAAGTCAAAAAGAACTTTATTCATTGAAATCACAAGGATCATTTTGAATCGTCTTATATAAAATTAAAATTTATAGTATAAAGTACCTATTATAGGTACTGTACTTGCAACTACGTATGCCGATTGCATACGTATAATATGCGACGTTGCATTAGTTTTTGGCAATAACTAATAACCAAATAGAACGGACATTGGCGCTAGTGTTAGCGCGGCTTGTTGCACTCAAAGCCGCGCTAAATACCTACCTACCCCGTTATTCGTAATCATTTTTAAAACCTATTTTAGCTTTTGTCTTGTTTTGACGTAAGACATTTTACATAAGAGAGAGCAAAGCACAACAAAAGCTATTTTAACTAAAATAGGTTTAAAAAATGATTATGAATAAGGCCCCTACTTTCTCGCGCATACTAAGTCTGCTAATCAGTGCGGGCCGCAGGGGCGAGGCCGTTACGATGTAATTTTTACATTTATTATGTTACATACGTAATAAACTATGATTGAATTATGTGATGCGTTTGAAAGTATTATGTGTGGATATTGTTGTTTCGCACCTTGGGTCCACCGCGCGGTGGCGGGTAAACCACCTACAAGCATTCCTAAGGAAGGTTGGTGTCAGGCAGGCGGCCGACTAAAAATCTAGCCATATCTTTCTGCAGTATGACTAGTTACAAATTATAATATGCCCGATAGAGCTAGGGCGTACCCTACAGGCGACGGAAAGGAAGAGGAAGGCCTAAGAAAAGATGGAAGAGAGTGTAAGAAAAAAGACGTACTGCGCCGACCCCAAATAAATTGGGATAAGGGCAAGACAATGATGATTGTGTTGTTATCGTCTAAAGCGAAAATGCGAAAATGTGAATGCGCAAGTAGTAACATATTCGCCAAAAGATGCACCAGAAGATATGCAGCAGCATCCACCTGAGTACTCAACACTCAGCATCAACTAATTTAATGCATAATGTTTCATCACAATTACATCAATCTATCCTATTATTCTATAACAAAAGACATGTTCCAAAATGGCCTATATCGATGTACACTAGACAGAGAATGGCGAATAAATCAGTGATTATCGTAAAAATACTCTTAATATAATTTGAAACTTAATTTACTGCACAGAAATAATTAAAATTCGAAAAAAAATTACACTGGTAACATATTTTCCTGAGCAGCCATGACAGGGAATATCACGTTTATTGCTCTGTGGTTACTTGCTTTATTCGTTCGTTGGGAGAAGTGTGTCTACATAGAATGCGTTGCCTACGCTAGCTTTATTACGATCATCACATGAGTACAAGTTCTTCAATTCAACATTTCGATTCTACGAGAAAATATTTTCCTTGCTTTATGACCTTGGAGCCAAGACGCAAACAAAATGCAGTTCTGGTCAAAGTTGTCAACAGCTGTCAAAACATTTTACCACAGAGTAAATTGTATCCACCCCGCCATATTGTTTTGTCTTGTGTTGCTCTCCGTGAGAAAGATATTTTAGGAATCTGCATTAAATGAAGCGAAATAATCAAAAAATTACAATGGGAAAAGGTTTTTCATATATTTAACCACGTTTACACAAGTGTACACCGACAAGGGCTAAGCTCCATACATCTTGGAACAACACCTTTGTATAAATTCTCTAAGTTTGTAGCCTTAGAGAATTTATGTAGGGAGATGGCATGCTCAACTTCTAGTACTAAATTATTTCTGCCACTTTTTGCGGGAGGCGAGGTAAACACGTACAGCACACATTTACTTACTCACGCACACTCATGCAGAAAGTTGAGGCGTCTCTATAAACGCACACGGGAATAAAAACTACCACACAAATATAAAACAAACACACAAATAAATAATTTCTGTAATTACACTATTGGTTAGTTGCACACTAGCGCAAAAACTAGTGATGGGGTGTGAAAGACTGAATGAAATTAAGATTATTCATTGTCTATGGACTAGTCTATGGATGTATGTTAATTATGTTTGAATGGGTGAATTGATTCATATTGATCAAAAGTAATCGCGTAACAAACATATAAAAAAACATAGTCAGTTAAAAATTTATTTTTAGGATTTAAGAGCTCACCGGTAGGACGCGTTCGTCCTTTTGCACGTGAAGGAAGATTGCTTCTATATTGGCTATTATTTCTTCAAATTTTGTATTCATGATCTGTACACTAATATCTAGACCCGAGGTGCGTTGGTTTCTTATAAAATTATATGGTTTCCAAATCACACGCATCAGGCATGTAAAAAAAGCATGTATGATCTGCAACTATTTGTTCCGGGTCTGGGTGTTGTACTCGTAGTTCCTGATAGGTACCTACGATACAGGGAATCCTAGTGTGGGATCAAGACAACATAACGAGGTGACTGTTGAGTGATAAAAAATAAACAATATTTTTGCTCCTGCTCGGAATGGATGTAAGGTTGGGTCCCGTGGTATTAAGGAGCTCCTCCTCATTGACATGACCATCAGACAGAAGGTAAGGAGGAGCAAGGGAAACCTCTCGGCTGCTTGTATTGATTATAGAAGGTCTATGATTCGGTGCCACATACATGGATTTAACAATTATAAGCTGGGATTCAATATTATATTGTATTTTTTAAATGAAAATATAAGCTATTGGTTTTAAAATGGATCAATTTATTGTTAAGAAAATGTATTTTAGTGGATCTGCTTTTTTCATACGAAACGAGATTCGAATATCCATATACTTTTGCATACCTACCTTCCTAATTTCTTTATTCTTTATTCTTTATTGTACACACATATTAATAAGATCACAAGACAGAACTAGAGGACATGTACAAAGGCGAGCTTAACCCTAAAAAGAGTTTTCTTCCAGCAAACCTCTGAGGCTAGAGAGTGGTGATTATAGAGGTAGGTTCGTGCACACATGTAAAAAGAAAAGTGAGAAACAAAACAAATTAAAAATTATATATTAATTAAAATAAACATACTTAAACATAGATAAATATATATATATTAAATAGCAAATACATATCATAAATATACTAATATATATAATTAGGTAGGTATCATACATAAATAAAAATATAAATTCTACCAAAGAAACAATTTACAGAGAAAGATAGTGCTCTTTCATAATGTGCTAATTTCATATTGTGTTTGACGAAATAACCCTAAAATCGAAAAAAACGGAAATACAAACCTCTAAAATAACCTTACAACCCCTTTTAAATCCCAAAAACAGCTAATCAAGCCCATTTAACCTATATTTTAGGCTGGTATTGAACGACGTAGGTATTGATATTTTCTTTGGAATCAGGTTTTTTTTACAGCTTTGAGATCGTTTTTTCGGCCTGAAAACCCCATATCCTGTTAATTTCATAAAAATCGTTGCAGCCTCTTTCGTTCATTCATTCGTTCATTGTTTTCACATCACTTGTCCCCGTACCAAGAAATTACGTATCGTTATTTCTGTCGTAAGCTTGCACTAAGAAACTATATTTTACGGTGAAATTAATGGCTTAATTGTGTTGTCGATTACTTAAATGTGATAAGAAACTCCATATTTTGTTAATTTTGATGTTTCCGACCGCCATTTACACGAAATCACAACACAACCAACCATTTTTAGGAGCTCCGTATAGCGACAGGTATGAACACAGAATGGCGACCGATCGTGGATAAACTAGTTTTTATAAACTGACACGAACGACCGTTCATGTACTTCGGCAGAGGGGAAAGCGTATGCTTGCCATCTCCCTACTATAAATTCTCTAAGTTTGTAGCCTATAAAAAACTAGTTTGGAATTATTTTAACAATGTACATGTTATAGGTATTTTAGGACAGGAAAATAATCTGGTTCCACCCCGCTGGGAAATATCTTAGCAAACCTAGCTGAGTTATTAAGGCATCCAGTTGCTCAGTAAAGCTTGGTCAACCTATATTGATTTGCATAGCAGACCCAAAGCTGTTTTTGAATAGTATTTGGGTAGACAAGTAGTAAGTACAGACGGCAAGCTAACTGGTTACCCCCTGTATGTTAAACATTGAAGTAGAATCATGTTTTTTAAGACAAGTTGTGTATTGAGCACTAGCCTATATTTATGTGAAAGAATAGTAGATTGTATCATAAGGGAGCAAAATAATATTTGATTCAAAGTACGTCGCCCGAGCCAAAAATATATTTTTCATCCCATCTATTCGAAAAGGACGACTTGGTTCGCCTTTAAGTGCACCCAAAGGTGGTGTTTTCTGTATGAAGCTTCTATAAGTGCGCCGCAATAACCTTTGCCGCGCACTTTTTAAATTTGGAACATATCGAACTCAAATAAGTGCGCCGCAATTATCTTTTACGCGCACTTTTTGAATTTGGAACATCTTGAAAAGAATCAAACACAAATAAGTGCGCCGCAATTATCTTTGCCGCGCCCTTTTTAAATTTGGAACATCTTAGACTTTACAAAAAGGAGGAGGTTCTCAATTCGGTTGTATTTTTTTTAATGTTTGCTACCTCATACACTGAAAGAATGCTATGGTTGAATTTACTTAAGTCCTGACGGTCGATAGAATTTACAAGAGTAATAGTAAGATTTACTAAGACTTAGCTGTTCAATTTACAAAACAACTAAGGTTGACGGCAAAATATAGAATTAACCCTTTTATTTGATGAATTTAACAATTGCTATGGTTGAATTTACAAAAGCTCCAACGGTTGATAAAATTTACGAGAGTAATAGTAAAAGTTACTAAGTCCTATCTGTACAATTTACAAAACAACTAAGGTTGACGGCAAAAAAAAGAGTTAACGCTTTTTTTTTTGATGAATTTACCAACTTGCTATGGTTGAATTTACAAAAGCCCCGACGGTTAATAAAATTTACGAGAGTAATAGTAAAAGTTACTAAGTCTTAGCTATACAATTTGCAAAACAATATAGGTTGATGACAAAAACGGGGCTTAACAATTTTTTTCATGAATATTACAATTCCATTAGGTTATTATTACTAAAGATAGGTACAAATTATTGGTAGATGATGTCGTAACACATATTTAAAGTTTAAATTACAAAAGAATTAAGTAGATTATAACAATTGTAAGTTTATTAGAAATAACCATTTTGCTGTTGCAAATTTCACAGTTTTGAATGTGAAATCGAACCGAGAATATTGTCATATTTACGAGTTCGGTGTGTATCTACAATAAATAATGTTGGTATTACAAATATTATCATTGGTTTATCAAATTTTCAGCGATATTTTCATGAAGTAGATAATATTGTTTAACTTTTGCACGTTTCACAGTTATTAAGGTTTAAATCTATACGGGAATCATTGTTATATTTACGAGCTCACTATCATAGATAAGTTCCTATTTTTACCGCTGGAGACGCTGTGTGTGTTACCATTAACAAACGTAAAATTATAAAAAAATTAAGTAGATTAAGTATACTGAAGATATAGGTAGACATACTAGTAGGTAGATAGAATGAAAGCATGTTAGGTAGCAATTGCTAAAGAATTTACACATATGTGTGTCAAATCGAAAGCATTGTTACTGTCGTGTGACTTTGATTTAAGTCAACAGTAGCCAGCGAACGAAGTTTGCTTCTAATTTGGCTATTATTACTTCAAATTCCAGGAAACTTTGTACACATGATCAGTACACTAATATCAAGACCCATGGTGCGTCAGTTTCTTATAAAATTTAATTATATAAGAATTTTTTTAATTTTACCAAATTAAAAAAACTAATTTAAAAAAAACTGGCATTCTACGGGTCTAGATATAAGTGTACCTAGGTACTGATCATGTATACAAAATTTCATGGAGTTTGTTGAAATAATAGCCAAAATAGAAGCAAACTTCGTTCGCATACAAAAGAGTGTAAGTGCCCTACCGGTAACCTTCTCTTAAGTACCTATGCTCATGGGCATGATATCTATCCATACCATTATGTATAAGTGTAGCTAAGCTACCTTCCTGCAACAAAAGATACCTATTCCTACACGACGGAAAGCACTACATTAAATGACTAGTGGTAGGTGCAACGTAAATACCTGGTACCACTCTACCTACCTTTTTTATTTTGGAAATATTATATTATTAGCATAGAATATTAGTAGTAGGTACAGATACTGCAAATACTTACAGGCAAAGATTTATTAATCTTTAATATTAATCAGTTAGTAGGTGTAGCGGTACTTACTTACCTACCTACTTATTTACTTTAATAATAAGATTTTTGTTGAAAAATATCTCTTTCTAAACAGGGTTTTATGAAATACTCTTTGGGACCGTGAGCTAATTAAAATGAGCCTAAACACGACTGTACTATTAACCATCGAGGAGTTCCGTTTCCATCATCAGATCAGCTCGCTGTCACCATGGTATTGTATTGTCTGTAAGTACTTATACGTAAATACTTACCTACCACTAGGTACTTAAACAGATCTAGGTAAATAGTTGATATGTAGTAGGTAATTACATAATACCTATCTATCTACCTGAGCAAGTAGGTACCTACCTATCCAATTTAGGTTCAACAGCAAACATACTAGGTACGCACATAGGTAGGTAGGTTAGGTACCTACCTACCTACAAGAATCAATTCCTTCCCAATAACATAGTAGAAGTAGGTACGTAAATTAATGGAACACCATGACATTATGAAATAAGACAGAAAACTTCCAACTTCAGTATTTAACGTAGGTCTACATGTCCTTCATGTAGCATTGCCGTGGGTTACGCTGTTTATTTTATGATGTTACTAATAAACCTAGCATATAACTACCTATGCATGGACTAGTTCTATTTCGATCGAATCTGAAACTGCCTGTGAATGCACATGACAAAACTCAGTTTAACTAAGTACCTATTCCAAGGTTAATTAGTCATCATTATCATCATCATCTTCACAGCAACTAGAAGTCCTCCTCTGTTCCAACTAGTTACATACCTAGTGGTTACATGCTGGACACAGGTATGGTCTCCCTCCCCTAACCACGCTTTGCAGATGGATGGTGATCGCAGTAATAGGTAAGTAGTGATAAGTGCTCAGGTGGTGCAGCTGCCCATCCACTGGTGAGATCTCTTAGTTGCCTACGACATCCACGGGAAGATGGAAGGTCCCTATAAGGCGTAGAACAGGTCACTCTTTATTATAAGGAGGGGGCTATTCGAGGCCGGCAACCACTACGGCAATGGTTTATAAATTGGTAGCTAGGTACCTACCTATTAAGGTAGGTTACTTAAATAATACTAATGTAAAAACGATACACGGTAGATCATACACCTGCCTACCTATACGTGGGTATTAACATTGGACGAATACTGTCTAATGGTAAGTAGTGTCACTGGTTCTTTCTTGGCATTTTACTGTTAAATTGTACCTAGTCTGTGGTCTTTGACTAGCTAGAGTTGAGTTAACCTATGCGAAGATGAATCAATAATCTCATCGCAATCGCAATCCTATCTTTAAGTAAATCAACTAAGTGTTACTTAGATAGATCTTAGTGCCGTAGACCTAGGTACCTACTTAGGCAGCGTAAATCCAACTAAATCGAGTTCTCGAAATTGGTATTTTAAATTAATCATCTCAGCAAACCAGTTTTAGATAGGTTTATTTCTTGTAATGTAAGTATGTAGGTACATAACATCATTATTTCAGAAACTTACTGTACATCCAACGGATACACAACGTTAAATCTAGTGACCTAGGTAGGTGCCTTATAGCTATATTGAATCAGCCAAAAACCGCGGGAGTCGATAATACTTACCAATAAGTTTGGTAAAATGTAGGCAGTGGGCAGATGTGCTCAAGATGACATATTTTCTCTTAGGTGGTAAAATAAAAAAAATTAAGTCGTATGAATTAAAAGCGTATATTCATTAAGGTGCGATTCAAGATTCTCGCTTGCTAGTGTAGAAAGACTTCATACAATTTGTGTTTCGTTTTTCGATATTGTCCCAAACAGAATCGTTTCGGTTTTAGGGCAGCCCTACCGTGCTTCTGCGGCCCCCTCGCACCCGCGCCGTGGCTCCCTGCCGCGGCGCGGGCGCGTTCCCTCTTTCTGTTCTGTTCGCGCCGCTATAAGGAGTGGTTGTGCTGTTTGCACCGTCCACTCCAATACTACAAAGTTTCAGTTATTCAGCCAGTGTGTGTCCCAGTCCCAGTGAGTAGAGAAATATGTAAACTATCAAAGTGAATAAAGCCGTGCGTGAGGATGACAGATAGTGAAACCGAACAATTCCTACCGGCTAATTTTTTAACGACACAGGAAGCATTTAGAGGTAAGTTCCTACCTATGTGTAAAAAAACGATGTAACACTGCATATTAAATTTATTTAATATGCTATTTTTATATTTATTTAAATTTATTTAATAGGCCGTGGTGTGTCCGGCAACCCGATCACACCACGGCCAATCAAATTGTTCTTAGGCCCCCTTATCGACACTCAGACCGAATAGACTCCTCCCGTAGATGTCGTAAAAGCCGATTTTATACCAAGGAATGGTCAGCAACATCCACCGGAGTACACAACACCAATGCTACGATCACCAATCTGTACGCAGTATGTTTCACACTAGCTACGTAAGTTTAATGTAAAATTAACCGCTTATTTATGAGGTGAGTAGGTAGGTACTTAGGTATGTGCTATGCTAAAACACTCAAACTTATACCTATTATTGTTTCAGTGCATGACATTGATTTAGCCTGTTCAGACTAAATGACAGAATCCAATATACAATCGTTGATACCCACTGAAAGCATAAAGGATCGAATAAAATTGAGGCTTGCTACAATACATGAAAGAAAATATTTTTTGCGTAAGTAACTTTTTACCTACATCTTATTATTAGGCTAGGTAGGTATGGTACCTTTTAGAGTACCTAAATGAAAATATGACTAAAGTAATCTGGTAACTTTTATAATAATAGAATGTGTATGTTTTTTAGAGTTAACTTTCAAACTTTTCTACTACTGACACCGAGTTCATAAGCTCTGTAGACATTGTAAATGACGTAAGTATTAATCCGTTATGACTTTTTGGTACGCTTGCCTGCCCCCATGTTTTGGGTTTGATTCCCGCCTAGAGAAAATAAGGGGTTCGTGTCCCTAGATCCGTTGGCCGAATTATACCTATCTACCTACTTGACTGCAGGTAGGACCTTGTTAACGTAACTACCTAACCGAAGTATTTTTTTTAGAGTCGTGCTTCTGTGACTTATTGGACAAATGACGAAAATGAAATTGATCCGGGTCCTCAAAAGAAAAGGATAAAAAAAGGTAATGTAAGCTACTTAGCTAGTGACTATTAAAGTGAGTAGGTAGGTATACCCAGAGATTTTTCAATTCAAATTCAAATTTTAATTTCAATTTGTAATAGCAGTACATTAGTTAGATAATGATAGTAGTTACTGATGAGGACTTAAGTTAGAATATTTATGTCGTAGTACTTTTAAGCATCACTGGCGATGATTTATTAACTTAACTAAGATTAATTTCTGGTTGTTGTTACATTACAGGAAACCTACTATATACCAAGCCAAAAATATGGTCATGGTAAATACATCCCTGCAAGATTGAAATTGGTTGACAAATACAACAACCATGAAAAAAACTGCAAAGTCTTGGCATTATAGAACATAAAAGGCAAAAACACATACCCAAAACAACAGAATTGGTTGATAAGACATACCATACCATGTACTGGTACCATAGCAGTAAGTAATTTACCTATTACAGTATAAATTGTCTCCTACTATATTGTACTATTATACCTACTTATTTTTCAGTATCGTATGAAGAATTTGAAGAGCACAAAGTATGGATGAAATTTAATAATGAGCCAGTTAACGATATACTCAAAAAATGGGACAAAACGTCCAAGCGACGAGTTGAAGATTTAAATTCAAACAAATACAATAACTATATTGTACAAGGTGAGTTTTATGTTATATTTATTTATTAAGCAGTTCGGTCACTGTTCAATGTTTTAAAAATACTTTGAACGTACAGTCAACTGTGCTACTGTTAAAAAATATAACCATGATTTAATCAACTGCACCATGCAACCGTACAGTTCCCTCAACAGATCTAGGCATATGTGAAGTAAGCAGTGGGAATTAAATAAAAAGCTGGTCAAGTGCTAGTCAGACTCGCGTGGAGAGGGTTCCGTAGACCAATTAACTTATTAGTCAATCCACACAATTTTGTCAGCATTTTCTCACTACGAGTTTCATCTTTTTGGGTCCAGTAGATTTAGAGCAAAAAAGACTATTGCAAACAGACAGACAGACACCTAAGTAATCCTATAATGGTTCCGTTGGTACCTTTTGAATTAAGGAATCCTAAAAATGGGTTTGTGTCACTGCATAAGGTGCATAAGGAAGACCTCTGTGGCGCAGCAGGCGAGTAGCCGGCTAAGAGGACTAGGTTGAGAGGTTGCGGGTTCGATTCCCGCTGAAGGACAAATGTTTAATGATCTGCAAATATTTGTTCCGGGTCTGGGTGCTCCCCATTGCCATTCGCTACTGTAATTGGGGGGCTAGACTTGTTGGGCAAGTTTCGTTGGTATAAAATTTGCCCTGGCCGCTGGACATATTTATATATTAAAATTATAAACTAAAACCAGCCAAGTGCAAGTCGGACTCGCGCACGAAGGGTTCCGTATCATTATCTATAAAAACGGTAAAAAAACAAGTGAATTGTATGGGAGCCCCCTTAAATATTTATTTTATTCTGTTTTTAGTATTTGTTGTTGTAGCGGCAACAGATATAAGTACACCATCTGTAAAAATTTCAAATGTCTAACTATCACGGTTCATAAGATGTATCTCATGAACCGTGATAGTTAGACATTTGGGTCCGCCTGGTGACAGACGGACGGATAGCGGAGCCTTAGTAAGAGGATCCGTTTTACCCTTTTTGCGTACGGAACCCTAAAAACTCAGCTTTCGTATGTTTGTGTCACCAAAACTTAAAACGTAGTTGATAGATTGACTTATTTTTTTACAGAATTGCATTTCTACAACACCCAAGAGTGTTTTTGTATACTTTGTATCCCGAAGTTCAGCAAAAAGTAGCAAAGTTTAGCTAGTTTATTTTTTGAATATTTCAGAATGACGGTGGAGTAGTTGGACAGTTGGAGAAAGGTCCTGTTAGAGAAGAAATCGAGATGTCAATCGCTCGTCATTGTGGTTTGTACTGAAGATAAACTGCAAGATTTTTACGTGCCATGTGACTATATTTTTTGCAAGATTGACAGTTTATTGAAGGCATTAGATGTAATGTTGCAAAATTTTTCATGAGTTCTTCATCATTTGATATAAATTCTATGTTATTATGAAGTGATAGCAGATGGTGCCTAAAAGACCTCAGGCGTTGGAATTCACGATCGCAGTTATGCTGTGCGCAGCGGTCGGTAGCGTTTAATGTTGTAAAAATATTTCTGTAAAAATATCCAAATCTTAATAAATATAAATAACTTTAGATGGAAAATTTAGTATCATCTAGCAAATTGGGTAGGTTTCCTGAGTTCTCACTCAAACAAAGATATTTCATATCGTGTATTCACTCTTGCAGAACCAATTAAATAATATTAAATTTTCTTACATATTCCAAAATACTTAACTCGTAGAACCCATCCATACTGAGTTCTAGGACGATTTTGTTTGTAAAAATTAACTAGATGCCCTATTTAAGGTGGATCGTCTCGCATTTGGAAATTCGAATTTTAGTATGTATTTTGCGATAGCAACAACTGATTTTACGAAAACTGTAAGACCACATGTTTTAGTTTATAGTATCTCATAAAGATAATTAGTTTAGCTACGAATATTCTTCAATGATTTTTGCAGTGTTTTTTTTGTAGCTTAACTATTTATATTTATGAGATACTATCAATTAAAATATGTCTGGTCTCTTAGTTTTTGCAATACCTGTTTTGTTATCTCAGGAAGTGTTGATAAGCTGGGACGAGCAAAAACACAATAGCTTTCATGTTCAAACGGCTTGGCCAATTTTGGTGAGATTTAGTACATAGATAGATTAAAACCTTAAATACTTTACATTGCTTATTTTTGTTACCACCCCGAGGCCACCCATTGTAAAAAAACATAATAAAATTTAAATTTTGCGCCACAAGCGAGACGATCCACCTTAAGTGTATATTTTCTACGTAAAAAATGTGAATTGCTCAGGCTTTAGTGACCATTTTCAAGCATAACTGTATTCTTTGCAAAAATAGAACAATTTTTTTGAAGATTTTTTTTATTTGAAGATTTCAATATTTGTTCTATTATAGTGCTATCGGTGGATTTAGCCAAACGTGAAGTTAGCTATTTGATGACGGGGCAGACAATTTACGACCTTATGCAGTGATAAAACCATTTTTGCGGTCCCACTGTTAGCTTCACGCCTGCCTTGATCCGCCGACCTTATTATAAATAACTCTTATTAAACTGCCACAGACAAATCTTATTGTTAATGAATTAAAGTACTTTTAATTATGGATGGGTGCTAGTGCTGCCACTCAATTTTGTTTGTTTCAAACTGAAGTCAAAGTATTTGTATTCATTTAAATCTTATAGATAACTTTGAATGTTATTTTTGAGTATGGATGGCAAAGGGGATGGTGTCAAAATATCCCAAATCTTTATCTTATTATAATAAATTAATAAAACTTTCCTTATGTTTCATTTGTTTCTACAATTTTTGTTTAAAACAACTGCTTTTGTATATTGTTTCATCAATTGTGGTATTTTTTATACTTATGCATAATATTATATTGTATTGTCAGATTTTTAGGTTCTGCTTTGAAACTTTGGTAGGTATTTTTTGTGAAACGCTTTTAGTCACATCATACCTATTTTTTGTGTAATCTATCATAATAAGTTATTCTTTTGTCGTAATTATTACCCAATTGCTTATGTAGGTTTCACCATTTTATTGCAAAATTTACAAAAGCATTGGGTGAGTAACAAAAGCATAACTATGATAGATCATACATCAAATTATGTAGATACCACTAAAGGCATTTCATAGAAAATACAAATGTTCCAAAGTAGAATTTAAAAAAGCTATTGGGTAAATATTACCAATGTAATTTATTGGATTATACAAAAGTGGTTTACTTAAACTTACCAAAATTAATAGTAGGATCTACAAAAGAAATTTAAGTAGATAGGTAGATAATACAAAAGCTATCTAGTAAAAATTACCTCATTTCCTATTAGAATCTACGAAAGAAATTAGGTATTTATTACGAAACCTTACAGTAGATAACACAAAAGTTGTCTAGTGAAAATTATCACAATTCATAGTTAAATATACGAGTGCAATTAGGTATTTACTACAAAATCTTAAAGTAGATAGCACAATAGTTGTCTAGTCAAAATTATCACAATTCATAGTTAAATATACTAGAGCAATTAGGTATTTACTACAAAACCTTAAAGTAGATAACAAAATAGTTGTCTAGTAAAAATTATCACAATTCATAGTTAAATATACGAGAGCAATTAGGTATTTACTACAAAACTTTATAGTAGATAAAACTAAAGTTGTCTAGTAAAAATTACCACAGTTAATAGTTAATATACGAGAGCAATTAGGTAGATATTACAAAACCTTAAAGTAGATAGCACCAAAGTTGTCTAGTAAAAATTACTATAGTTGATGGTAAAATTTCCAAATATACAATAAGAATTAAGTAAATAATACAATTTAATTAAAAATTTACCAAAGTGGTTTATTGACTATCCTACCAGTACTTTGGTAAACAATTACAATAGTATGAAACTTGTTTAGTGAAAAATAACAAAGTTCATGGTAAAATCCACAATATGATATTTGATACATTATTACCGAAACTATCGTAGGTAGTAATCTACCAAAGCAGTTTGGTAACTATTCTACCAGCATCATTTGGTAACTTAAATATACCAAACTACTTTGGTGATCAGCTAACCGTCGCCGTTTGGTAAAATCAACTTAAGCCAGCGGTAGGTCCTCATTCAAACGTTTGATTTGGTACATATAATCTGGAATCTGGTAAATTCAACCATAGCATTCTTTCAGTGTATCTCCGGCGTTTATGAACCGATTTGGAAAATTCTTTTTTTATTTGAATATATATACTTCCAGATTGGTCCCATTGTTTTCAGAATCCAGTTCTGATGATGGAATCCATGAGGAATTGAGGGAGCTCCTCAAATATTGTAGGCATCATAGACATACACTATATGGTAGGCATACATATGGCGATTTTGATATTTTCAGCAACAAACCAAGCATTTGCATTCAGAAAGTATCATAATCCTTTCACCACTATTGTTCTTTCGTAATTTTTTTTCATCCAGATATTTAGTCGAATACAATGGCGGAAGTCTGTTTTTTAAATGAAAAGTTATTCACGGATTGTTAGAAATTCATGGATTTGTTTTGAAATAAAATATGAGGCGCCTTTTATTTTCTCATAGAGGGTGATGAAAAGTAGAGTGTAACACTCGGGCGCAAAATATATTTTTGGCTCGGGCGACGTACTTTGAATCCCTCGCTACGTTCGGGATTCTACTAAAGAATCCCTATATATTTTGCGCCCGAGTGTTACACTCTACTTTTCATCACCTACTATGAGAAAATAAAAGGCACCTCATATTTTATTGAACGAGCGAAGCGAGTTCTTTGAGTCAAGTTGGAAGAATCGGCGTTTGTATGTATGTATGTATGTATGTATGTTTGTCCGATGAAAACTTCCTAACCGTTAATTCGATCTTCATGAAATTTAGTATAGGGGTAGATAGTATTGGTACAATTTGTAGGTAAGGTTATGAGCTATATCGGTTGGGGTAAAAAAAATAAAAGTGAGACAGTCAGATCAAGTGGGATGTCTAATGAAAGCGCTTTAGTTGGACATTTCAAAACTGTTTTTAATAAGTATTTAGAGAATATAGTTTTTGAGATATTAGGGAAAAACAAAAACGTAAAAATCGAAAATTCTAGGGTACTTCCAGCAATCCCACAATGCTGAAATTTGGTATGCTGGTAGCTTTTGTGACACAAATACAGGAAAAAGTCTGAAATTGTAGACTTTAGAAACTTGTACTCCATAAAACAATATAAAATCCATTGTTGACCTCCCATTTCTAGGAATTTGAATGATGTTGGAGTTCTATGTTTCGTCAAAAGGATGTTATCAATTGATTCGTCAGGTACTTGATATACTTACAGGTATGTAGTATTACGCCCGTTGAATAGTCCTATTTAAAGGTTATTTCGATGATGTGTAGAAAAATACCTCGAGGTGATTTAAAAAAAAAAAAATATGGAAAATGTGTAATGACTTAGTAGGTACTTAAATAGTCGGGCTGATTATGGTGTCATCGCGAGGTCTCAGTTCGGGACGAACCACTAGTTTCAAAACAAAACGATGAATTTCTAACAATCCGTGGAATTTTATCAAAACGCGTTTTTCATTTGTTTCTTTTTATTCAGCCGGCGCGGGGCGCGACTATGGGCGGTCGTATACCAGCCAGTATTTATTCAAACAATATTTGTGTTCAAACACTAAGATGTTCCAAATTCAAAAAGTGCGCCGCAAAGTTCATTGCGGCGCACTTATTTGGGTTCAATATGTTCCAAATTCAAAAAGTGCGCGGCATAGATAATTGCGGCGCACTTATAGAAGCTTCATACAGAAAACACCACCTTTGGGTGCACTTAAAGGCGAACCAAGTCGTCCTTTTCGAATAGATGGGATGAAAAAAAAATTTATTGTCTCCCAATGCAATAAAAAATTAAGTTATTTGGCACATGGTACGTAGAACTATTATTTAATCTTTGACATGATCTTTTTTTTTTTTTTTTTTTTTTTTTTTTTTTTTTTTTTTTTTTTTCTTTTTTATTTGAGCTTTGCCATCTGTATATTCTTGCTTAAATAATTTTCTCAAACTAGATGATATTTGATGTCTATTACACCCTGTATATAGAACTTATAAGACTTCTATGTTCTTTCTTTCCTGCAAAACCTAGGGGTTGGTCAAAAACTAAATAGAGCAAAAAGGTTTTACTTTGACGTTATCTTTAGAAATAATACAAAAACAGAATACTTATAAGTTTTAATTTTGAGCAAGTTCCAGCTCTGGTAGTTTAGGTAGCCTGGATTGAAAATTTTTGGGGGCATTTTATTTTATTGACATGGCATTTTCTTTATTTTTTTTGGTATGAATAAAACTAAACTTTAATAATTTTTTTCAAGGATGATTAGTTTAGGAACCTAGAAAAAAACCGATGAAGGGGTTGGGGTGTAGATAAGGGGGCGCTGAGGAAGAAAGACTAACAAATGTAACTGTATTATGGCAAAAACGCTTTATTTTGACGCTTTTTTCATGATCACAAAATAACAAAGCAAAATATTAAATTGTATATCTAATCTAACCCAATTACCTATTCCTAGGGGAACAACGTCAGTACTTACCTACCTTCTGGAATATTCACAGCACACCACTCCTACTTGCTCACCTTGTATATTTTGGAGATGTAATGTAACGCTGTAACTGTAAGTATCACCTGCCCATCTCCACTGTGGAAGCTTTTTCTCGTAAGCCACACTTGTATTGTAAATGTCTCTCTTTACAAAACTGTAATAGATTTATAAATCTGTGACAAAACTGAACAAATACCTAGTAGGTAGTAGGTGTAAATACGTAAATTCAATATATAGATACTTTTAACGCATTGTTTTGATTATTTCATTTCGTTTTTAGCATAGCAAACAAAATCAATCAAAACAAACATGATGCTAAATCACAGACTAAGGTAAGGAGAGTACTACGTATAAATAAAAGCACAGAGAATGTAATCATCACAGATTCAGAATTTAGTACGTGGTACCCTTAGAATAAATAGGACCGAGTTATGCAGAAGGTAGCCAAATGGGGATAACTACAGCTTGGCCAAAAAGTTTACAAATGGAACTAATTTGACAGGCAGATGTTTTGCATAGGTGCGAGCAAGACAGCGTCAAAAATGCATAGAAAGTGGCGCCCCTATTATTTTCAAGACTTTTTTGCCAAACTGTACAAACCGAAATATGAGCGTTTTTCTATCGAAGGTTGCACTTCAGCTATTTATTAACTTTTTTTGTAATTTGTAATTATTACGAAAACTAAAAAAAGTTAATAAATTGCTGAAGAGTAACCTTCGATAGAAAAACGCTCATATTTCGGTTTGTAGTTAGCCCCATTTGGCTGCCTTCTGCATAACTCAGTCCTTATGGTAGGAAGAATCTTTTTAAAAACTGGGTTAGTTGGCAGCACTGAGTGTGAGGAAAAATAAGTTCACGTAATTTTTCTCTAAGTAATTTTTCGTAATTTTTCTTAAATGTTGCCAGGACTGGCGCACTCCGCGCTATAAATACGAAATATACCTACGCCGCCGCGCCGCGCTGCCCCCAGTAGGGATGGGTTATACTTGCAAAATCGCGTACCAGGGCTTCCAAGTACGTCCACCTTAAAATACCAGAGCCAATTACCAGGGCTCAAAATACCTTCAAGGTATTTTTTTTTTCATAGGAAATTGGTCTGTGTTCTCTTAACGATAAGGTGCAAATTTGCAAAATAGCATTACCGAAAAAGTACTTCAAACCCTTGCAAGTAATTCGACTGCTGTGGTACTTAGAACCAGGCCTCAAAATACCTTCAAGGTATTTTTATTTTCATAGGAAATTGGTCTGTGTCCTCTTAACAATAAGGTCCAAAATAGCATTACCGAAAAAGTACTACAAACCCTTGCAAGTAATATACCTTCAAGGTATTTTTTTTTCCATAGGAAATTGGTCTGTGTTCTCTTAACGATAAGGTGCAAAATAGCATTACCGAAAAAGTACTTAGAAACCTTGCAAGTAATTCGACTGCTGTGGTCGCCCATCCGAGTACGGCCGAGCGGGCCAAAGCCAAGCCACGACTTAGCGAGTGACATTACCTTCAAAGTATTTTTTTACTTTCAAGTGTTGGGGTTAGATACCTGGTCCACATACTTGCAAGCAGATACCTGGTGACATTACCTGGTCAAGTAAATACGCACCTTCCCTAGCCCCCAGTGTTACGGTGTCACGCGCGATCTCGACATGACGCGCGCCCTATTAAAAAAAAAATTATATTAAGGAAGGTGTGTTCCTTTTAGGATGTAGAGGCGCACTATGAAAGGAATTTGGAAAGTTAGCCCATTATAGGGTCAAAAAGGGCTTTCAAGGTATAACAAGAACGTCCTGTATTTCGGAAACCGTTTTATAACACCAGAAGTTTATTCTTTGAGGCTACACCGGTTAAAATGCCACCAAAACTACACGATATTACTCAAAAAAACACTAAAATTGCAGAGCATTGGTTCTATGAGAAATTGAAATAAAATAAAACGGATGGCGTAATTTTTTTGGGCAGACTGTCCTCACCTGTCCTCACCAGTAATAATGTTGTACTACTAAATTTGAAGCTGGCTGAAGTCTTACGACCATACTAACTTGCCTTACGTAGGGAGACGAGCCCTCCGGCGACGTAAGACAAGGTGGTATAGAGTTCAGCCAGCTTGCCCGAAAGAAAAACAAATGGTGAAAAAAAAAACTTCCGAACGTTGTGCGTGTGTTCTTTTTTTGAGGTTATGTTTTTGTGATTGTTGAAATTCATCGAACGAAGGGATTTATTATGTTTATGTTCTAATTTGTTTCAAGTTTATGGTACCTAGAAAAAGCAAACAAAAATGTCTGGAGTAAAAATAAAAGTTATAAGTCGTAATCCTGACGATTACTTACGTGCAACCAAACGGGATATTCATAAATGTAAGTTCAGGTTGATAATGTAATTTTGTTTGACACTCGTAATTCTGATTTCTATAACATTTTCCCCAGTGCCCAGAAACTACGACCCTAGTTTACATCCTCTAGAAGCTCCGCGTGAATATGTGCGCGCAGTAAACGCTGTGAAGCTAGAGAGGGTGTTCGCCAAACCTTTCATCGGAAACCTCGACGGTCATCGAGATGGCGTATCCAGTATGGCAAAACACCCTAGCAGACTTGCTGTGCTGGCCAGCGGGGCATTTGACGGCGAGATTAGAATTTGGGACTTGGCTACACGAAAGTGCACAAGAAGCTTCGTAGCACACGAGGGCTGGGTTCGCGCGCTTTGCTATACGTCGAATGGTAAAGCTTTCACCAGCGTTGGAGACGATAAGACTATCAAAACATGGAAAGCCGAGGTTAAGTCTGAGGAAGATGAGGATCCAATTAATACATTGCTCAGTATGTCAGTTGTGTCGGGGATCACTCACCATAGAAATAAACCAATATTTGCCACTTGTGGAGAGCAATGTCAGTTGTGGGAAAGCACTAGGAATGAACCTATTAAGATTTTCAAATGGGGAGTCGACAGTCTTCATCACGTAGCATTCAATCAGGTATGTTCAATCATTCTTTGTTTTTGTTTAAATAACTACTAAGTAATAGAAGTTTTTGGATATATATCTTTATACCTAGTAAATATGTAACAGACATTTGGTGTAAATAAAAATATTCTTATTCTATTCTACAAGTAATCCTAGTCAGTCAAAGTATCCCTCTTTCTCCATACTTTTTATTTATATGTTATTTCACGTGGGAAGGGGGTTACTCTCACTGCTTTGGGGTGTGTTTTCACAATCCAAAATCTAAGTTCATTGATCTGAGTGATTCAGCTGAGTGATCAAGCTGTAAAGAATGCACCTAAATACTTTTTACAAGTACTTGTTTCTATGGAAGTGTACAAAATGTTGTTTTCATGCTAGTTACTTGGTATAACTTGTATTTGGATATGTACCTATGGATGTTAACCTCCATTTAGTTCATGAAGCCTTTCTCAATTACAGGTTGAAACCAATTTACTTGCTTCATGTGCGAGTGATAGGAGTATAATACTGTATGATTGCCGAGAGTCGGGACCGCTTAGGAAAGTTGTGATGGAACTGCGGTCCAATGCTCTGTCATGGAACCCGATGGAGGCTTTCATCTTTACTGTTGCCAATGAAGATTATAAGTAAGTTGTAATCTTCCAGAAAGACAATCAGAAGGCATTGTGAGCTTGTCTTGACTTAACTTGAGTGATGATTTTGGCAGCCGCAGTAGGTCGGTAAATGGTGGCTCAAGACCGCTTTTCGTGGCACTCTTTGGGGTGATGTTTGATCAACAATGAAGTTCTACCAGCTGATGATAATGAGTACTGACTCGAGCTAGCTAAGATAGGTATCTGTGTGGCGTAGTATGCTTAGCACTATAGTCTACTGTCGGGGTAGTTGGTGTTAAACAGTTGTCTGTGGGGCTATTCTGCAGTTAGGTAAAAAGCTTTTAAATGATTGCAAGTTTGATTTACTGAAAATTCAGCTTATTAGTATTTATTTTTTCCAGTTTATACACATTTGATGTAAGAAAACTTAAGCAACCAGTTAACATCCATATGGATCATACCTCGGCTGTCATTGATGTGGACTATTCACCGACTGGACGAGAATTTGTATCAGGAAGCTACGACAAATCTATGAGAATATTTGAAAGCCTCAAAGGCCATTCTAGAGATGTCTACCACACAAAGAGAATGCAGAGATTGACTTGTGTGAAGTGGTCTTTAGATAACAAATATGTGCTGAGCGGGTCTGATGAAATGAATATAAGGATGTGGAAAGCCAGAGCGTCGGAGAAACTTGGTGTTGTAAGTATTCAGCAATATACCTGTGGGAGCTATGTAGTCAGCCAGTTGCATTTATTTTACCTGTAAAGCAAGGAATCTATAGCTATCTATAGCTTGCATATACCAGCTTCTGGATTGTGTATACATCAAAAGGCATGCAAGAAAGTATTATGTTCCTTGCATGCAAGTGAATTGCACAGAATTTGATTTTTTATTTGAGGCAGGATGACGCGCTTGCAAAGGCACGGCACGCCTGTCACAGCTACTGGCATGCCATTTCAGTAAGCCAGTAGTAAGTAATTTCACTTGCATATAAATGTATATACTATGTGCCATCTACTGGCATTGCCATGTTTCAACATGCATTCTTGGTCACTCTGACTTAGGTCAGTGAGTTTTGAAACAACCCACTTGTCCTCACAATGTTTTCTGATTGAGAGCATGAAAAATCCATTGGTGTACAATCTGTAACTGAACCCACAATCTTAGGGTCTAAAATCGGGGTCACTGCACCACAGGTATTATCAATCTACAGTGAATAATTCACTAATAATAATTTCACTCTCACAGCTAAAACCCCGAGAAAGAACCGCCCTCAACTACACAGAAGCCCTCAAAGAGAAATTCGCCAGCCATCCACAAGTGAAACGCATCGCCAGGCACCGGCATGTTCCTAAACACATTCACAATGCTTCCAAGGAGCTCAGGACTATCCGGGAAAAGAATAAGAGGAAGGAAGCCAATAGGAGGAAGCACAGCAAGCCTGGTGAAGTGCCGTACGTGCCCGAGCGGCAGAAACACGTGGTTAAGGAAGATGAATGAATACACATATTGGTACTACTATTGGTTTCCATTTAAAATTTTAAGACACTGTCCTATCGATTAGCATTTATCATCATCACCAGCCAGTTTACGTCCACTGCTGGGTGAGGCCTACCCCATTGTATTCAATGGGGGTATTTGACATAATCACCATGCTTGGCAGGCTGATTGCAGTTGGATATAAGTACTCAGATGGATGCTGCTGCCCATTCCCTGGTGTAATCCCTAAATAAGGCTTTGACAACATCAACAGGAGGAGGGGTCTATTCTTAGGCCGTACCACAGTTCCATTGCTGCATAATTATAATTATTGCATATTTGCATAATTAATTTTGCTTCTAGTACTACTTCTGTGTCAATGCGAGCACTATTGGCGGCAGAAATAGGTATGGTGGTAGCAAAAATAGCTTACCTATATTATGTTGATAGTAAAAAATAAACTAATAGATACTTACTAGAATACAATTTAATACTTTTTCTTTACAATAAATATAGGTGTACAAACTAAAAGGTACAGTCAGTTTGTCAGAAAGGCAACGCTCACAGGTACTTAACTGAGTTTACTTGAGTTTCTTTTAATTTTATTATAAACTAGCATTTTCTCAAAATAATAATTTAGAATGCTGACTATCGATAAGGTAGGTTGTTTGATAGGTTTATTTTTTGTAATGATTTTTTTTATTTGAAATACTTATAAAATGACCCGTTAATGGGTCAACCCACTGGGACCTCAGGTAAAAGGTCATTACTGCCTATAACTAATCCAATACAATTCATTGAAGAAAAACAGTAGCATTTTTATGTAAGACAAAAATTCATAGTATTAAAAACTTATGAAAGAAAGGTTCAGTTGCAATGTCTATTTTAAATTTAACATTTTTAAAGATTATTATTAAACTATTTTATATGTTTGAATTGGTATAGCTGCCTTGTTAAATAAAATCAGTACTTAACTTAAAGTAAAGTAAGTAATTATGTTGGCTTGAATATTATAATTCTGCGTAGCTGCTGCTTCTTCTAATAATAGACCTTTCTACTGTTGGTAGTCCAACAGCGTTTTCTCCTGACACATTCCACCCCAGATCTTTATAAATTTGTCCGTCTCATACAGCTATCGTTCATATCGGGCAGGCAGCTTGTCTAAGGTTGTCCATCCATCTTTTCTGTTGTCTCTCGTGACCTTTTCTTTGTTGTGTATACACGAGGGGTCCATTTGGTGTGGTAACCTGTCCATTTCTCTATTTTCTTGAAGCATGTGTCCCGCCCATCTCCATTTCAATGTAGGGTTTCTGTCTATTCTGCGGTTTCCTCTCCGCGGACGACCTCTGTGGCGCGTCGGGCGAGTAGCCCGGTTCGATTCCCGCTGCGGGACACTGCAAATATTTGTTCCAGGTCTGGGTACCATGGAACTCGTAGTTCCTGATGACCCATGACACAAATTCTAGGAATTCTAGTGTGGGATAAAGACTGTATGTCTGTGTTGGGTGTTATGTTATCCTAAAATACTTATTTCCATACTTCGACATGCTATTAGTTTTTGGGAGTCTTTCTAAATATTCGGCCATAATGTTTGGCATCCATTGGTTGCGATTATGTAATAAGAGTGTACTTTATTGATACTTACTTTTTTACTTTATTGATGTTTACTTTTGAGTCTTTTCCATGCGTTGGTTCTTCTCTGTTGGTGTCATTAATCATTGAGTGAGATGAGTTGTTCCAAGTATATAATAAGGATTTTAAATGTTTAATCTTCTTTCCCATTATGTCAGACTCTAGTTTGTTAGTCATAACCTTTGTTTTTGATTTGTTAATTGTAAGTCCTATACTCTTTAATGCAAGGTCTTGTATGGTACATTCCAGAGTTAAAGGGGGGGGGGGGGGGGTGTCAGTTATTAGCACTAGGTCATCAGCAAAGTGGAGGTTGTTCAGTTTTATGCCATCTGTTGTTATTCCGACATTGTCCCATCAAATATTTTTGAATATTTCCTCTAGTTATGCCAGGAAGTTTTGGTGAGAGGGCTGCTGCTCCTTACTTAACATTTAACATTTGACAAGAATAAACACATAAAAAGTTGCCAGGATCCCGACTGCTCGTTTCTTAACATTTTAAATGAATTGAAGATATTATCCAGTTTGGTTTGTCTCTCGGCGGAAGCTTATGCGATTGCGAACAGTCATAATTCGGACGTCAATTCTGAAATAAAAAACAAAGCATTGAATGCCACTCATAAGTGCAGAGTGGTGTTAGTTTCGGCCTAAGAAGCCCTCAGTCTCCTCCCATGGATGTCATAAAAGCCGACCAATAGGGGATCACACCAGGGCATGGGCAGCAGCATCCACCTACTTAACAAATGGAATTGGGGCCGATGTGATTATCAGTAATAATTGGACCGAGTTATGCAGAAGGCAGCCAAATGGGGCTAACTACAAACCGAAATATGAGCGTTTTTCTATCGAAGGTTGCACTTCAGCTATTTATTAACTTTTTTTAGTTTTTGTAATTAAATTACAAAAAATAATATTAATTATTAAATAGCTGAAGTGCAACCTTCGATAGAAAAACACTCATATTTCGGTTTGTAGTTAGCCCCATTTGACTGCCTTCTGCATAACTCGGTCCAATTGAAACTTACTGAATGTCCCATGGAAGTGACATCTGATCAAGTTTGTTTTCCAATACAGTACATATCGCCAGGGTCTTGAGTGATGGAGAGAAATCCAATATATGCATATCACTGTTGTCTATCAGGCCTTCAGCCTTGTTTGTGTCTGGTTCATCAGGGCTCTCTGGGCAGGTATTTTTGCCGGGACTGAAATCATGTCAGACAATCATAATATAATCGTGTAAGCAAAATTATTGCTCATGTTCAAATAATTTGCCCCATCTGGCAAACAGAATCTCGAATTTCATCAAAATCCATTCTCATTTTTATTTTTATTTTTAACAGCATCAGTTGATAGTCGATAGATGTATACAGCTCCCCATAAAACACCACAACTAACAGTCTTGAGCCAATTCCATCCATTGATCTCCTGCAATTTTGATTATTAGTAAGATTAAAGAAACTTTTCCATATACTAACCTTGTTCCTCCAAATAGAAACATTTTAGTATCATACATAATGCACTGCTGGCGTCTTCGTTTGCAAGGAGCTGTTCCCATTACAGGCCAGTATTCCCAGTGATTGTTCTTTATGGAGTACCTCCAGATATCGTTAAAATGTGTCCTGGAGAGGCCGTTGTAGCCACCAAATATATACATGTATCCATTATGTAGCCCTGAAAGAAAGATAATATACAGAATATGGTTTAGTTAAGTTTTTGAAATGCGGAATACAACTTACAAGCTGAATGACTGCGTCTGGCACCCGGCCATACCCCAGATGGATTAGCGATGATCCATTTATTCTCCAATGTGTCCAAGATAAACAGCTGAGGACAGTATACTTCCTCCTGCGAGTTGTATGGGCTGTTTAAGTCTCCGCGGCCTCCGAATATGTATATTCTGTCTTCAAACCCCACAGCTGAGTGAAAGTCTCTATGTGATGGTGCCACACCTTCAGCTAAAACACACTTCCATTCCATAGTATCTAAATCCAAGTAGTGAAGCTCTCGGGAATACTGGTCAGTGTGATACTCAAATCCCCCGAAGATGTACATCCTATTTCTGATGAGACAGGCGGAGTGGCCGTCTTTAGCAAATGGGACCTGACCTGTGACCTGTGGGTAGGTCCATTGTAAGGTTTTGGTGTTAAAGCAGGCAAGTATCTCACATTGCACAGCGTTGTTTCTGCCACCCCACAAGTAAACCTGGAAGTGATTTTTCAGAATAACTTTACATAATCGGTGTTAACTTATGTAGCCTTGATATAGTGAACCTGTTTGTAACAGAATTGTATTACTTTTAAATACTATTTACAAACATGCTTCCTGGTTCAAAATTGAATGAATAACAATCTATAAATAACATTGAAAGGAAACAAATAATTTTGCCTACCATTTTGATTAATGATTATCATCAACAGCTGACAGAAGTCCACTGCTGGAAATAGGAATCTCCAAATACGTCACAACGAACGGTCTGAAGCTGCCTCCATCCACTGACCTTAAAAACAACTCATCATCCTACACTGCGTCGTCGTCGCCACCTGAGAACCTTTATTCCGTAGTGGTCACCGGTTCTGCGAGTAGCCACTTCAATTTGAAAATTCTTAGAGCTAAGACGGTAGTTATTGATAAGAAATAATTGGTTAGGGTGTAGATAAGGGGGCACAGAGGTAGGTTCATTAAAGAAGGTAGACAAAACATATACAAAAACATCAGCAGAAACGCATGAACTGCTATTACAAACACACTTTCCGGGATGTCTTTTAGACCAAGCAACCGGTTGGCAGGTTTCTAGTACAGGGACGCCATCGGAGTCAGACTGGTCAGTCGCGCAGTTGGTTGTTACGGGTGAGAAAGTAAACTGGGCGGTAAGCACATTTCAACCATACAAGTCCCCGGGTTTGGATGGACTCTTTCCATGCCTTCTGCAATGGGGTAAACCACATCTTATTGAGGCTCTTACAGTCATTTTTAGAGCCTGTCTTGCCTTCCGGTACGTACCACTGTTATGGAGAGAGGTCAGGGTCATTTTCATTCCGAAACCAGGGAAAAGCGACTACACTGAAGCAAAAGCCTTTAGACCGATTAGCCTCACATCTTTCCTGCTGAAAACTTTGGAAAGATTGTGTGATCGGTACATTAGGGACAACATACTCACAATATCACCATTACACCCGCAGCAACACGCCTATAGCTCGGGAAAATCAACAGAATCGGCACTACACACTGTGGTTAGCAGAGTGGAAAAAGATATAAATAACAAAACACTCTGTCTTGCCGCCTTCATTGATATAGAGGGCGCTTTCGATAAGACAAACTTTAGCAGCATCAGCGCAGCTCTACAGAAGCATAGGGTAGACTCGACGCTGGCGGATTGGATCGTTGACATGCTCAAACTTAGGGCAGTTCGTGCTGACCTACAGGGAGAGACCAGAGCGGTGGTGGCGAGGGGCTGTCCTCAGGGTGGTGTCTTGTCACCACTGTTGTGGAATATGGTTGCCAACGATTTAATTACTAGACTTAACGCCCAGCGCTTCTTCACGGTAGGCTATGCGGACGACCTTGCTATTCTGATATCAGGGCATTTTGCCAGTGTGACATGCAATATCATGAATAACGCACTTAAGGTTGTACAGAATTGGTGCATGGAATACGGATTGACCGTGAATCCAACAAAAACGGAGCTAGTAATGTTCACCAAGAAGCGTAATCTAGGGGCCTTCAGCCTTCCCAGACTTTTTGATACGCAACTACACTTATCCGATGAAGTTAAATACCTGGGAGTAACTCTGGATAGCAAACTGAACTGGGCCAAACATCTCGACAGTAAAATCAAGAAGGCCACGATTTCTTTCTGGCATTGCCGCAGAATGGTAGGTAAAACATGGGGTCTCAGCCCTAAAATAACCCTATGGCTTTACGAAAACGTGATTAGGCCTTCGCTAGCATATGGTGCTCTAGTATGGTGGCCTAGAACCAAACTGAGCACCTGTATAGGCAAACTACAAAAATTCCAGAGACTTGCATGCGTAGCGACCACAGGTAGTATGAGAACGGCCCCTACGGCCGCTCTTGAGGTTTTGTTAGGTTTAACCCCTCTTCACCTACACGTGCAACAAGAAGCGGCAGCTGCTGCCTACAGACTCTGGGCTTTAAAGCTGTTAGATCACGACTCACGTGCCACTCATACCACTATCATGGATGAGTTTGCTGACGGAAACCCGCTGCTACTCTCTATCTATGACAGAATACCTAAAAAACACATACTTTCAAGGGGCTACACTATTCAATTACATGAGGAGCCTAGTGATAGCTCCAACACACACGAACTAAGAATTTACACAGATGGCTCTAAAATGCTAGCAGGAACCGGAGCAGGTACGTTCTCGGAGGACCTGAACATTCACTTATCAGTCGCCTTGGGTGCCTGGAACTCGATCTTCCAGGCGGAATGCGTAGGCATTATCCAGGCTGCGCACGCAGTGCTGCGTAGGAAGGTAACTGACTATAATATCAGGATACTCTCAGACAGCGCTGCGGTTCTACGGGCTTTGCAGAAAAGTGAACATACCTCAGGGTTGACCATTCAGTGTCACCACCTGCTGGAAGAGGTAAGTAAGTCAAACAGCATCGTGTTACAATGGATCAAGGGGCATAGCGGCTCCAGAGGTAACGATGGGGCTGACGCGTTGGCCAGGAGAGGTTCGGAAATGCTGCCAGCAGGACCAGAGCCCCTAGTACCCCTGCCCTTTAGTCAAATACGCTCTTGGATCCGTAATCGTACTGTTAAACGACATCAAGAACTTTGGGCAAGTATACCAGATTGCAGGCAGTCGAAGGAAGCGTTTCCGGTATTAAACCCGAAATACTCCCGAAGGCTCCTCAATCTGAGACGGGACAAGATTCGGCTTGTTGTCGGGATTGTCACTGGTCACTGCATGCTTAACAAACATTTATTTACACTAGGTATTACTGACAGCCCCTTATGTAGAGGCTGTCTAGTAGCAGACGAGACGCCGGCGCATGTGCTCCTGGAGTGCAGCAGTGTGGCGTCTCAGAGAAGAGCTTTCCTCGGGTCGCCGAGGACTCCCGGGCAGGCCTGCGCCGGTATTAGTGAGCTGCTGGCCTTCCTGGAGGACATCGGGTGGCTGGATTAGCAGCCTCCACTCGCCACGCAAAAAGGGCCCACTGGCGGCCTAGTTGCGGAAAAGAGTCTGCGCTACAAGTACAAGTACAAGTACAAGGGGGCACAGAGGAAAAAAGACTGAAAATAAGATTTTTCACGCTTGGTCTATCTACGTTATAATGGTTTAGGTCATTGTAACGATAAAGGAACGGAAAAGGACGATATTTTCAATTTGTCAGTCTTTTTTCCTCAGTGCCCCTTACCGACACTGACCATTTTTTAATTCAGGAATAGCTAGTAAACACCATAAATCCTTACCTTATCACCGTAGGCGACAGCAGAATGGCCATATCTCTCAAAAGGGAGATCAGTATCATCTTGATTGTAGTTTACATGGGTCCACCTCATAGTAGCTGTCTCCAAGACATGCACTGGTATAGGCTGCCAGTCTCTGTACTCGTCGGTGGAACAATATCCACCAAACGAGTATATTTTATCCCCGATCGATACAGCTGCATGATTGACTCTCATCGGCCCACCTTCGATGTGTGCCGTCCACTTCATATTGGCCGCCGCACAAAACACTATCGAGAAAATAATAAAATCCACTTCATTCACATCGTACAACTGAGAGCCTCAAATAAATATAAAAAATAATTTGATCGATATTTATATTTACTACAGAGTACAGACAATAGAGCAGATTTGTTTTGTTTGAGAGTCTACCACAGATTTATAAGTATAGTACTAAACAGTCTACTCTACTAGACGTGGGTAGCCAGCGTGGGTAGGTCTGAGCTGGCTCGACGGTTCTCAGAACGCAGGCCAACGGCTCGCAGCTCAAACTGCTCAAGTCGAACCGTTCGAGCCGTCCGAACCACAACTGCGCACTGCACGGTAGCTGCTACGATATCAGGTAGCGCCGTTACCTGATATCAATAGGTACTACGTAAACGAGCGAATTGATTTGAGTTTTATTAGTGCACCACAAGAATCAATATTTGAAAAGGTGAGGTGTTTTGCAAGTAATACGTTATGCGTTTTATCTCCTATGTGATAGTGGCCTTATTAGAAAATCTGAGCTGTTTTTATAGTACGTCATGCGGACCGATGCCTCATTACGCGTATAGATTTTATAATATGCGTAGGTAGGCAATCACGTATAGTATAGATTTATTTTGCCAGCAATAGATTTGACAATGACCTTGTCTCAATAGTAATACTAAAAGACTCCGTAATATAAATAGAACGCGCTGCTGTTCTGTTAGAATTTTGAGTGGAAAAACACAAAGCCGCAAAGACTCTGAATCTGCAGTTGGAACCATTGGAGCTGCATTGGAGAGCTTGTACTGCAACGATCTCTAATACTCACATAGATATCGGGTCGGCGCAATAAAAACGTCTCGGTGAATATAAGCTCACTTGAAAAGTGAGTTTGTATTTGATTTAGTTCGCTTCAAACAAAGCCAATGTAAACACATGTCACAATGCCGCAATGTATATTTAAAAGTTGCAAAAATAATCCCCGAAAAAACAATTTAACGGCCGGAGTGTCTTACTTTCGTTAAGTACATGTAGAATAAGTTGTATTTTAAGCTTTAAACTAACAAATAGTATGAAATTTTGATCAAAATTACCGATTTTAAACCACCGCTACAAATGTTTGGTCAACGTTGACGCAAAATTGTCTGTAACAGAACAGTAGATGCATGGAGTAGATTTGTATTGTAATAATTTGTTTTTACCAGAACTTTAAAAAATTTTAATACTACTTTTGTGTCTGTTTGTTGAACTCTCATCAGATACTTGGCTTTCCTTTTTTTTATTTTAGCTTTCCGAGCAATCCATTTACGCTACTGTTATTTAACCAAATCTTTGGTTAACAACCCCTTTACATCTATACCAACTGATAATGAGTCCTCTCGCTTTCTTAAAATTTATGAACCAGAATCACTTATAGAACACATTATCGTAAAAAAACAGTACTTTTTCAAATTCTTTTATTATATTATAGGTATATTTCCCAAATATCAAATAAATGCCCAACCTACGGCAGGCGTCTGTACGCCCGCCCTCAAGCGCTTTACGGTTTTTGTTGGAAAACTTTGATGGTCGATATCTTTTTTTATTATGAAACGAGACAAACGTAACAGAACATATATTTTTTATATTTGAGCTTTTTATAACTAGGGCTTCATTATCAGCCTGTAGGTACGCAGAATGGAAAAATTTTAATGTTGAGCTGTTTTAAACATTTTGGGTTTTGATCAAACTATTGCACTAAACTGTACTTGTATTATAAAGATTGTAAACATGAATATAAAGATGTGGAATTTAGTGATATTTTTATTTGTGACATCCAGCGATAGACATCTTGGCCAAAAACATAAACATACACATAAATATACACACAACAGAACGTTAATAAAATAACAAGTATATATACTTTCAATATCAAACATACATGCCCAAAACATAAATAATTTTAACTTAACTTTAACGTGCATATTATAAATTATTTAAGTGATCAACGCGACTCCATACCTTCTGTAGTTAAATTTGAAGAAGCAAACAGAAGCGAAACCATGGAAACGGAAGGATGTAGCTCGCAAGGTAATAACGGGAAAAAGAACTTTATTTGTAGCTCTTTAAGGTTGATTTCACACTAGTTGTTTAACCTATGTCTTTTGATTTGACAAGTGACAGGAGTAATATAATTGCTTTGCTCGTTTTTTGTGATGAATGATCGTAAGTGTAAGATAATATTTTGAAGATTTGCTACTTTATTGCTAGGTGTCATGGTTGTAATTAGGTTGAACTTAGAACTGTTTTAAAACTTTCATCTTTGTTCGTTAGTAAACAAATGTAGCTGTATAAGTATGTATCCATGCGGACAGTTTTTAGCTTTCATTTTGTACGTGACCCTGCATCTATTGTGAATTATAAGATCGTTGTTGTACTGTTTTAGTTGTTTGAGCTGTTTTGAGCTGTTTGAGCTTCCGTTCAGCTCCGGCTAAAGCCGTCGAGCTGCGAGCTGAACTGCAGCTCAAGAAAGGCTGAGTTACCCATCGACGGACAACTTAAAAAACGAAGGAACATCTACAACAACTGAACTGAATAATACACACAGACTAAGGAGTGTACTACGTGATAATACAGGGCGGTTGTTCTGATAAATAAGGCGTGCTCGGTTGTTGGGTCGGACTGGGTCAGCTATTTGCCCGACCGAGCCCTGGTTGTAAACAATCTTGTAAGCAATAAATGAATTACTATACAACAATGCCACTAATGTCCTTATGTTTACTCTAAAGCTCACTAACGAAACATACATTTAGAACAAAATAATGAAGCAAAACTACAATTTCAATGAAAACTGTAGAAGCACTTATGTAAAGTCAGCGCAGGCCGATACTGGCTTGCCTCGTACCACAATGAACAATATTACACTCGGGCACTGTGAAATCCAACTTGTGTAGTAAAAATATAGGTATTTGCTAATAAAATAGTGAAAATTCACGAAAACACAAAAAGTAAACAAAACTTTGAATGAAGGCAATCAAAGGTCACAGAGTAATTCAGAGTATTAAATGAATGGTTGAATGGCAAGCTAATGGTGGGTTATATTCATACAAAATAAATGTTACTGCCGCCGCTCCATTTTGTTCCTTGCTCCAAGGATAATACAGCTATAATACAAAGAGGGAGGACTTGTTACGTTCCTTGTTCCTTGGTGCCCACAAACTAGAGGATGTTGGTGCCTTAGCCTGGAAGGCACCACAGCAGGGCTGAGTCCAGAGACCCGGGGGACCGCAGTTCTCGCCAGTAGATACCAGGGCGACGGATCATTACTCAGCTCTCACGCAAACCTAGCAAGCAAGCGAACGGATTAAAAAAACCAAAAGACGTGGCGGCGCGCGGCGCGTGTTGGACGAGGGGTGCACTGACATGCATTTGTTTACATCATCACGAACCCCTAGCATCCGTACCGTAATGGGATAAAAAGGCAGTAGGACTTTTTCTGCTTTTTCGAAAGGAGATGTAGTTCATTTTTATTTAGGATTCCGTACCCAAAGGGTAAAACGGACCCTATTAGGTACTAAGGCTCCACTGTCCATCCGTCCGTCCGTCCGTCCATGAACCGTGATAGTTAGACAGTTGAAATTTTCACAGATGATGTATTTCTGTTGCTGCTATAACAACAAATACTAAAAAACAGAATAAAATAAATAAGGGGGCTCCCATACGACAATCGTGTTTTTTGTGCCGTTTTATAGATACGTACGGAAACCTTCGTGTGCGAGTCCGACTCGGACATGGCCGGTTTTTTTTAATTTAAATATCTAGTGTTTTTTGAGAGAGCACATGATAGTGAATTTAAATATATATCTACCTACCTAATATAAGTGTATTGCGTGTCTTTTCGAAGGGGTGGAAATTGTCCAGGAACATTGTAGGTAGTAGGTACCTAGGTAAAATTGCCATTACTTTAATAGAACATGGCTTGACAGACGACTTGACGTATTTGCCTACCTACTATAAAACCTACTTGACATTGGTAAAATTGATTTGGAAGTCTTAGCTTCCCAAGGAATTTTTATACTACCTACGTACTATAAATCCATGTAGCTTCCAGCGTGCTTCCAGCGAAGAAGCTAGGGTAAATCTTTAGTCTATGCTTTAGTCATTATTCTGAGGAGTAAATAGCACCAGGCGGCCTCAGAATAATGACTAAAGCACAATAAATAATCTGAGGTACAGGCCTTTACCCGCAGGTCAAGAAAGAGCTACTGAAGGCCGAAGGCCCGAATTATTGATTGATTGAAATTGTGGTTGGGATAACCTTTGTTATTTTTCTGAAGGGATAACTGTTTCAAACTATTTTAAAAGACAGCATGATTTGACCACTTACGCGCTACGTTTCGTTTCGTTTCCAACTAATTTTGATTTATGGTAATCCTCCAATCCTTATCCATCCAAATCCTTCGTAGAATAGGATGGTAGGTACCTACCTCCATATCTACTTACTTTAGATACGTACAATAGGTAGGTACCTACCTACACTTTCATCAGCAGAAGAGCAATAGGCGTGATCTTTCAACGCCAGGCGGTGTTAGGGCCAGTCATTTGTTATTATTTCTCTCACGCGTCGAGTTTCCAAACAAATTGTATTGTATCTGACAATATGAGCGATTATTGTTCGATTTCACACAAATGTTCCGCTGTCTTGAGAAAATAGATTTTCTTTTGAGGGGCTTTGATGATGTTAACATTTTACGAATAACCTTACTATAGGTAGATATTGGGATGTGTATAGATAGAGTCACACACAGAAGAATCGAATTGTTTTTATTTTTATCTCTTTGACATAATATTTCTTAATTTTGATTTCAATGCGCATCCCAAAAATTCTTTAAATTGTTAATTATTAATTATTAGGTACTATTATAATGACATGGTAATGGATGTATCTACCAAGTACCTACTTATGGGAACTAAATTATTTGTATGTCATAATGTATGACTGAGTATGTTGGACGTGTGAATTATGACCATCTATGTAAAATTACCATATTCAAAACAAATAAATTATCTTTATCTTTATCTTTAGAAGAAAGAAAGATTTTTTTTTACACACATTTGATATCTATCTATAACATCTAGGCTAACTAAACCACATATACCTAGCTATATACCTACCTAGTTCAATCAAAATTGGTCATTTAGGTATATAATTTAGGTAGATAAAAGAAAACTCCCAAAGGGAGGAGGAAGCTGGCCCTCCACTCAATGGACAAAAGACATTATAAATGTCGCAGGAAGTCGGTGAATGGAGGCGGATCAAGACCGTTCGTCGTGGCATTCTAAGGGGGAGGCCTAAGTCCAGCAGTGGCCTTCTACAGGCTGATGATGATGATAATGATGATTAGATAAAAGAAGTTAGGAACCTTCGTGAGTATTTCTAGTGTGCAACTAGGTAGAGGTACCTAAGTACCTATTTGACGACCTCTGGCGTGGAGGGCGAGAAGCCGGCTGAGATGCGAGAGGTTGCGGGTTCGATTCCCGCTGCGGGACAAATGTTTGTATTATATGCAAATATTTGTTCCGGGTCTGGGTGTTATGGTATCATGGTACTCGTAGTTCCCGATACCCACGACACAGGGATCCCTAGTGTGGGATCAGGACTATGTATATATGACTGTTGGGTGTTATGTTATGTAATTTAAGTTTTACTGACTGTGCAATTTCAATCCCACTGGCTCTGGCTGGCATGTTCCTCTATAGCAAGCATGTCAAACATGCGGCCCGCATGCGGCCCTTTACAACTTTGACCGCGGCCCGATTCAATTTTAAGAACAAAGTATATTTTTCTGTAATTTTACTAAAGTATTAAGTAATGATTAAATAAACGATAAGCGTCCTACGCCCCTATTCCCTAACTGAAAGTCACTAACGTCTTGATAAGTAAAAATATGACCATCAATTGATCAAAATTATCATGAAAAATTGTCAATTGTTAGTAATTTTACTTGTCAATTGTCAAACGTTAGTCACCGAGTGACTTTCAGTAAGGGAAGTAGTACTGCCTCCCTAGCCAGTACTAATAGGTATATTATCTATGCAATGAGTTTGTTTTCTTTGTGGTTGGGTTTTGCAGCCCTCTGATTCTACGGTCTTTAAGCATTTGGCCCACCAATGACTTTGAGTTTGACATGCATGCTCTATAGTCTATAAGTATACCTACCTTGGCATGATCCGTTGACGGAGTAACTCGAGGGTAGTTATGTTATTTTATAACATTGCACAAAATTACTATAACTTTATCCCCCAAGGCCCGGGCCATCAGGGTGACATAGTGACGCATGAAAGCGCATGGCCGATGACAGGCTATCTATAAATCATATTTTCGTCAGTTAGTCCGGTCTGCGAATTTCTTCGTTTTTTGTCTGACTACGGAAGGGTGGCGACATGTGTTGTGCTTACCAATTGCGTCTTGATAGATTGTTGTAGGATCGCTGTTTTTGTTCTATTGATATAAATTATCTTTATAAGCAATCTACAGTTATTGCTCTACCTAAATGTACATAGTAAGCAGTATAGGTATATTTAGGTAGCGGCCCGCCCCGCTTTATACATTGTGGTGTAGTCGCCTTTACGTACCATGTGGTTATAGGGTTCCGTTTGGCACCCTTTGGGTACGGAACCCTAAGGATGAATGAATGAATGACAAAGAATATACTTTCGGAAAACGTGGGCGCTTACGCCCATTTGCACGCGATCGAAGTTTGCTTCTATTTTGCCTATTATTTCATCAAACTCCATGAAGATTATGGAACACATGATCAGGCGGGTGATTACGTAACCATGTTGCTATTGGTTTCAATCGATTTCAATGCTGTTTCGATTCGAAATTACGCTCTTGCGACTACCAAATTTATGCATTTTGCTTACAAAGGTAACTTAGATTTGGACTGCGTAAATTAGGTAGGTAACTAGGTAATCGCATAAACGTTATTTCAAATAGAAATAACATTAAAATCAATTGAAACCATTGGCAATAGAATTACGTAATCACCCGCCTGAACACTAATATCAAGCAAGAGCAGTGGTGCGTCAGTTTTTTTTTTAATTTATGATTTGGTAAGCATATAATTTTATAAGAAACTATCACACCACGAGTCTAGATAATATTAGTGTACTAAGTTTTATCAGTTTGAAGAAATAATAGTCAAATTAGAATCAAACTTAATTTCTCTTATTTACTCTAGCTAGACCTCGGCCTACCATTCACTCGTAGCAGTCGTAGCGTTCGTAGCAGTCGTAGCACATTCGTAGTGGCTATGGTTAGTACGCTACCGTCACCAAAACTCTAGCTTGCTCGTAAAAGCTTGTTACCGTCACACATGTGTTCACGATAGTTAAGCATTTCTTACAAGAGAAAATAAAAATAAAAATAAATGCTGGACATTTCACACAACATTATCTAGCCCCAAGTTAAGCAGAGCTTGTGTTATGGGTACTAGATAACTGATATAAGTATTTAATACAATACATTACATAGATAGATATTTTTTATTATACATAGAAAATACCCAGATCACATATCTGTAGGATGTACAAATATTTGTTCCGAGGCGGGAATCGAACCCGCAACCTCCTGCGTCGCAGGCGAACCTTCGCCCGCCGCGCCACAGAGGTCGTCAAAGTTAAGTACGTTACCGTCACCAAAGATCTAGCTTTCCCGTAAAAGCTTGTTACCTTTACACACGTGTTCACGATAGTTTAGCATTTCTCACAGGAGATAATAATGCTTATCAAACGACGCGTTTCTGCATTTTGATTGCTCTCCAATAGGGTGAGTTCCCAAGTGTGCACCCAATCCAAACATCATGAATGGGATGATAATAGCTTTTCGAAGCTATTTGGATACGTTACACGCACCACCCGTTACTTTTCCACTAACATTTATCATCACAATCCTATAAAAATGGAACCGTACCTAATCCGGCACCCCATACCCCTAATCTGCATACGGCAAGGAAAATAATTTCACGCCCTAACCTCATTGAGACGATCTTTTGTTGTTATTGGGTAGGTATATTATTCGTCGTCACATACATCAATTTATTTGCTCCAAGGATCATCATTATCATCATCATCAGGTGTAAGAGTCTACTGCTGGACATAGGCCTCCCTAGAATTCCACGACGAACGATCCTGTGCCGCCTCCATCCACCGACTTCCTGTGACCTTTTTAATCTAACATTAATTCTAATTTTAGTTCTAATTTTCATGGATACAATACAACATTATGAAGTTTTTTGAGGAATAACTTTTCATTTAAAAAACCGACTTCCGCCATTGTATTCGACTAAATATTTGAATGAAAAAAAATGATGAAAGAACCATAGTGGTGAAAGGATTATGATACTTTTTGAATGGAAATGCTTGGTTTGTTGCTTAAAATATCAAAATCGCCATATGTATGCCTACAATATTTGAGGAGTTCCCTCAATTCCTCATGGATTCCATCATCAGAACTGGATTCTGAAAACGGGACCAATCTGGAGTATTCAAATAAAAAAATAATTTTCCAAATCGGTTCATAAACACCGGTAACAAACATAAAAAAAATAAAAAATGCAACCGAATTGAGAACCTCCTCCTTTTTTGGGAAGTCGGTTAAAAAGTAGACTGAGATAGATTCAAATTTTACTACACACCAAGAATACATAATATTTAAATGTTTTTTAAAATTTAGCAGCATAATGGGTGGCGTTATCGCTGAAAGCGATTTCTAATTGAGTAATGAGCGAAGCAGTAACGGACGGTGGAACGAAGACTTGTTATGAATAACTTATCGACAAACATGGCTTGTCTAGATTTGACTATTAGATAATATAGAAAAAGAGAACTTATTTAAAAATATTATGTACTGCTTTGTAAAAATAAACTGAACAGAAGGTGTCTAGCGCACCGCACGGTATCGCGCAGCATCAAGAGTAAGTAAACAGTCTTACGAATATGTAGGTATACCTACCCTCTAACTTTAATATCGTCACATCACATCACAAGCATCAAGCATATAAAGAAGGCGATGTGTCTAGTCGCCTCGGTTATTGATACACGGAAAAGATTTCTCTTTGATAGTTGCGGTCGACGCGTTTTGACGCCTCTCGATATGGCTAGGGACTCTACCTTCTCATGCTAACATATCGATAACTTTATTCTATTTTTATATGTTGGTAAATTTTCGTTGGTATAAGATGTGTCCTGGCTGCTGTATTTAGGAGTGTGGAAGAAAGCGTTAGCCAAGTCTTTCGTGGAAAGCAATGGCGGCGATGAGCTCTTCACTTATTGTCACGCCTGTATTCCAGCGATTGTGTAACCCACGGTGAAAAAAGGCCCTTTGAGGCTCTTCTTACCCCTTCGGGGAAAAAGGCGTGCAATGTATTTATGTTTGTATGTATGTATTATTCTAAACTAGCATCTTTCGAACTGCGTCACAATTCAAGCATCCAAACTTACGCATTTGAGATTATTAGTAGGATATGATTTTGGTATTAGTAGGATATGAATCTTTATTGAATAGTTATTGGTAGTGGTATCACAATTTTCTCGTCCAGTATGTGTGAAACTCTACCTGACGGCAAAAAACATACTAAATGTCGATATTTAAGCCTAGACTGGTACCTATGCCCGCGGTCTAAACTTAGGTTTAAACCATCTTTCGTAATAAGACCGACAAAGTTCCTCCGACAACCGAGGTTGCGGGTTCGATTCCCCCCTCTGAACAAAAATTTGTATGATCTGCAGATAATTATTCAGGGTGTTCTGGGTATTTTTCTATGTAAATATAATAAAAATGATCTATCTATGTTATGTATTGTATTAAGTATATCAGTTATCTATACCCATAACACAAGCTCTGCTTAGCTTGGAGCTAGATAATGTTAAGTGAAATGTCCAGCATTTTTTTTTTAATTTCTTATCTATTCTAGTCTATTTCTTTTGTTCCAGCTATTGTGAGATTGTGACAAACACAAAAGAACACTTCATCGATATCGATAATGTTGCCAACACCACTAATAACACCCTACAAATCTTAGGGCCGCACCGTTCCCCACACAACAGCACATTTATTGATGGACTTTGGAAGTTTTCAATATTATGGCTACTTTACATGTTCCATCGATAGTTTTATTACAATTTCGCATTTGCCGCCTGATGTGAAAAACGATTTCAAGTTCTAACGCAAAGAGTGTTCGGTGATTCCAACTTTTAGTGTTTTTATGCTTACTGGTGGAGTAGGTATGGCACTGTGCTTTGATGGGGTTGATACCTATATTCACTTTGCTAACTTTAATAAAAAGAAAATTCGAAGAAAAATCTAAAACACTGCAAGAGAAGTGCACCTACTGCTTGGGTACCTTCTAGTTAAAACCCGAAAAACTTCTTCATCATGAATCTTCATTAAACTGTAGCAATACTTATTGTTGCAAAATGTTAAACCAAATTGAGTGGTTATGTTATTTATTTATTTCAGTACCTAACCTAAGTATGTATAATGTTTATGGTATGTTATGTGTAAGGTATATATTTAGTTATTTTAAGTAGATAATAAATTATGTTAACTGTATAATTTCGATCTGTGTTATTCCCTATTAGCACTACCACCATTGGACAAAGGTTAGCTAGAAGAAAATGCTAATTAGCATTAAGTTCGCCTATATGTATTTGTTTTGTCTTGTGCAAGTATGTTCCATTTATCTAGGGTGCTTAATTAAACCCTATAGAAACGATGTTTGCTCCTATTTTGGATATCTCACTAAATTCCATTAAGAAAAGAATATGAATTTAATAGGTACTTACAAATGGGTAGTTGTCATATGGATAGATATATACCTACATCTAAAATTCCCAGCTAGCTCTGGCTCAGTTATTACTGATATTCCTCAAAATAACTTAATTGAATACAAGTTCTACTATAATAATTTCAAATTATTTTGTAAGACACTTTTAATTACATGTTTTGGAACTTTTTGGCTCTAGTTTGTATAAACAGGGAATAAACAGTTGCAATAGACAAGATATATAGATATATTCGATTAACACTAAAGTGTTAATCGACAACAAATTGTACACCAGGATTTTAAAATTAGTAGCTTTATCGCTGAGAGCTATTTAGAAGATTTGATTTTAGGTGATTTAGAGAGAATGTATGTAGGTGTTCCTATATTTACTTACTATACCTACTGCTGAAATTCGACTTCATCATTCATTTTTATCAGACCTCCTTGCGGTTTCGCAGGCTGCGATATTTTTTCCATCCGCCAAAACCGTATGTCATTTTTATGTGGCCACTTTTCGACATTATATTCCTTTCCATTGTCGCAGAGGTGCTCATAGGGATAAGGGCTCTAATATACGATTATCGGTGGCACTCACTATTGTGCTTGACCTATTCCTTGAGTTATCGTCTTTATCTACGTTGATAGCTAAATTTTGGAATTCTTGAGAGGCTACATTTCTTCGCATGGAATCGAGAATTATGATGAACATGAAAATGTTACAATTTATATTCCACTGTGTTGATACAATTTTCAGTGCCTCGCTTATCTTAAGCTTTCCATGTACTTTGTACACCTCGTTGCCATGCTTTTCGCTACAACTCTCTGTATTTTTTTCTGGGCTCATTGTTTCTTAAACCTAGACTTCTGCATACCTTGATAATTCTATATATGTACAACATTTTATTAAGATCTGCCTTGTGCTTTTTAAATTAAAAGAAAACTAGAGTCAGACGGAATGAAAATACGTCATTAATTTAAAAAATATAAGTCTAGTATTCACCATTTTTATTAATTAATCGGATGGAACTTATCAAGTGTTTGTAGATTTTTAAATCAATGAACTAGTTTGTTTTTGATAAATGCTTTCTTTATTGTTACGAATTAATTTTTTCCGGTTTATCTTACGTTGATTATATTCGAGTATACGATCAATGGTTTCGAGCAATTAGATGCTTACATGATTAAGAGCACCTAAATTGCTCGAAACCTCCCCGAACCCGAGGAGATCTAAATTTCTCGAAACCTCGGGTTCGAGCAATTTACATACTCCAGTATACTTGAATACAATCAACGTAAGTTAAACTAAAAAAAATTAACAATTAGTTTGTTTTGCTTGTTAGTTTGTTTGTTGTTTGTTTGTTGGTAAACATACCTACTCTATCGTTGACGAACTTTACAATATTATGACTCCACTGAGTCCCAAGTTCTCTTTTAAAAACTTAAGTACTTAAGTATTCCCAAATCCATGATGTAATCTAAATAAAAACCGGGAGCTGACCAAACCCCTCTTGAATACCTTCGCAAAAACAGAAATTGCCCATTTCGGGCAACTCACAAGTAAAAGTAGCAAATTCTTAAAACATTCTTATCCAGAGAACACATAAAAAGCAGACATCGTTTTTCTTTTAAAAAACTCTCTCATTTGCCTATCAATAGTGGTTGAGGCAGATCTGACCGTAATAAATGTCATACTTTATGGCACTTAGGAAAAAATGCAAGGGAGACATTTTACATTTTTGGTGACCGCGGGGTTCGCTATGTCGAATTACGCTTTTCGAGTATCCATTTCCTTGGGGATCTCTAAATTACCCTTTCGATACATATGTAGAAAATATTAGGATTTATTTATATCACTATATATTCATTAGAAATAACTATGGTGTATACGTCTACCTAGTAGAACAACTTTAAATAAACCGCTAACATCCAGTAGATTTTACTGGAAATAAGGCCAATTTTTGTAAACAAACAAATGTCAAGATATGCCACTGTGAGTATAAGTGTCATGATTGTGTAGCATACGTGTAAATTCACCTATGACACACATACATGACACTTATACACACAGTGGCATATGTTGACATTTGTTTGTTTACAAAAATTGACAGAAATTAAAAATCAGGGTTATAGATACTTATATCTAAATATACACCAATATTTATATCAGCAATCATTAGACGTCCACTGCTAATGGACGAGCCCTCTCCCATAAAATACAATGGAGTGAATGGCGATAATCACCACTCTTGGCAATCGGATTGGTGATCGCATTATTAATGTTCAGTACTCAGGGTGATGCTGCTGTCCATCCCCTGGTGTAATCCCTTAGTTGCCTTTTAGGACATCCATGTGAGGAGATGGAGGGGTCTCCACAGTCTTCTGACAGTAATCTTTGGAACTAATGAACTGATTCCAAAAATACTTTCACTACTAGCAAGCTATACTATCCCTGATTAATAAAGGTTAGATATAAGCATTCAAAGGCAGACGAAGTCACGGAGATTTAAGTTATGACGACCTCTATGGCGTGGTGGGCAAGAAGCCGGCTGAGATGCGAGAGGATGCGGATTCGATTCCCGCTGCGGGACAAATGTTTGTATGATCTGCAAATATTTGATCCAGGTCTGGGTGTTATGTTACTCGTAGTTCCTGCTTATAAAGATAAGATAAAAATAAAAATATTAATTTGCTACAAATAACAGGTTTGACAAAAGGGGAAAAAAGGTAGGTATAAATACAAAAAAATCCACAACACAGGGAATCCTTGTGGGAACATGACTATGCGTATGTGACTGTTGGGTGTTATGTGATGTTATTAAGTTATTGCTTTGGGTTTTAGAGTCAGTAAGTAGCAATTATTATTTAAGTACCTACCTTCAAACTTAAATCAGTTATTATCCTAAAATCTAGGTTGTGGAAAATTCTACGTCCTCCATTATCTGTAATCAGATTATATTTATTTCAGCTTAGTCGCAGTACCGGCGGCGCTTCGTGCTTTCCTATCAGATTAGCCGCTACCATTGTTGCTCTAATGAGATTACTCATGTATGATGCAAAACACCCACGATGCACTGAATTTCACTAAAATACGAGCTTAGCCTTTAAATACTGGATCACTGGGAGACACTGTTTTGTGAATCAGCCAAATGTTTACTTGGAATAATGTGAGAAAAAAACTTTCGTTGTGCAATATATCAATTTCAATATTTTTTGCAATCTCAAACATTCCATATTGGTGCTATTCTCACTCTATATTGACTGCAGTGATCAATCAAAGATTTAAGCCCCCTCTATCAATACAGTAGCTCCCAATTTGAATGAAAACTCGCGAGACGTGTTTATCGGCGTATCAAAAGTATTATAATCTGTCAGATTTAAATTTCAGAATAGGTGATGCATAAAATTTACGTTTATTTACACAGTTTACCAATTTTTTGATGTGCAATACTATTATAGTGTTATGTTATTAGTAGCAAAAATTTTATAGTCAACAGCAGGTATTTTTGTAGAGTTTTCAAATATTTTTGTAGAGTCAAGATAATATCTTCGGATTCAGAATCATTAATCATTACATTTTGTTTATTCGCTTATATAGAAGCACAGGATAATAGCATACAGGCTATTTTAACATAATACATAACACCCAACAAAACATATAGGTAGTTCTGATGCCACAGTAGAATTCCCTCTGTCGTGGGTATCAGGAACTAAGAGTACCGTGGTATCACAACACTACATACTTAATATACAATATTTCTGTATACTCTCATATATTTTCGAGTGATGCTAGATAGAATTACATGACATGTATTAAGGTATATGTGCTAGTAACATGCTACGCCCTAATCGGTCATAACATTAATTTTGTATAACTCTTGTAGATAGTACCATGAATAAATAAATAGGTAACCTACTAATAAGTAAAATAATAAAAATTACAAAAACTCGACTGCGAACAAAAATAAGAAATGGTACTTATATATAGTATTGTTATTATTTGTTATGTTATTGGTTTATTGTGTTATTATATTGTTATCATTGTATCATTATGATTGTTATCATTGTAGGTATAGCATAGTTAGTTTTCGTTTTTGTTTGTGAAATTGTTTTTTTTTTTGTATATTATGGTGTGCAATAAAGTATTTTCTATCTTTTTTATCTATTTATAATATTGTAATTTGTTGTAAAATGCATTCGGCTTCAGTATTGAACGTGACTTTACTTAGTATTTTCTTGCCAATACTCTTATCTCCTAACACCACAAAGACTTTCTTTGAATTATTATGGTGACGTGTATTGGTAAGGGTTATGTGACGGATTGATGGATAGTCGGCTTTAATAAAATGCTTTACGCAAATATACGTTCGAATAAAATGGATCATGAGAGGGATGGTTGGCTGGTTGCCTTGACTGAGCTGAGTGTGACAAGGACTGGGGCACTACCGAACTGCCCTCCTATTTTAGAAAAATTACGACTACCTATACACCACGTACTTTTCAAAATGGTCAACGAAACGTCAGAAGGAGAATAGTAAAGTACGTGGTGCATAGTCTTAATTTTTCTAAAATGATACCAAGCCACGCTAACTTCAATTCTATTGCCCTCTCTATACCATCTCTCTATTCCGTAACTGAAAGTCACTCGGTGACGAAAGTTTGACAAGTATAACTTTCATTAAATAACTTTTCATTTAAAAAACCGACTTCCGCCATTGTATTCGACTAAATATCAAGATGAAAAAAAAATTATGAAAAAACCATAGTAGTGAAAGGGTTATGTATGCCTACAATATTTGAGGAGTTTAATCAACTCCTCATAGATTCCATCATCAGAACTGGATTTAGATAAAAATGAGACCAATCTGGAAGTATATCAAATAAAGAAATAATTTTCCAAAACGGTTCATAAATGACGAAGTTATGAGGTAACACACATAAAAAAAATATACAACCGAATTGAATCCAATCAATCCTTTTTTGAAGTCGTTTAAAAATGACAATCAGTTGCTTAAAATTATCATTAAGAATTAAGCGATGAATGTGTTCACCACTTCGCATGTCTATTATTCCTGCGACTGTGCAAACCCACGGTGAAAAGCGGCCCTTTGAGGCTCTGCCTACCTGTGTTTATGTATGTATGTATGTAAAAAGGAATGTTGAATTGATTGAACTGAAGAAGCTACATTAAAGATTGGCACGATACAATATTTGCTCGCTGCGAGTGTGGGTTCCCGATAAAAGTATTATTTTTATTATGAGCAAGAGCATATTCAAAATGTATGACGCGTTTGACATCCGACTTCTGCTTTGCGGAGACAGGGTTGGCAAAGACAAAAAGATACAACTTTATTAGATATATAGATGAAAAATTAGCAGTGCAATGGGTGGCCTTATTGCTGAAAGCCGTTTCTTCTAGGCTACCTTTGGATGGACTGTAGTGAGTGGAGCAGAAACGGGGTATTAATTGAAGTCGCAAGGATCATTTGAGTCCTAGTGTGAGATCAGAGATAATATATGTATGTGACTGTTGGGTGTTATTGTTATTTTGAATGGTGCGCGCGCAATGGGGGGATTTGCCATAATCATCACGTTTGGCAGGTGGACGATCAGACAGAACTGATCCAAATCACCACCAGACGGATCACTCCAAGACGCTGGCTGCATTGCGACTATGAATGGCGATACTTTTTTTTATTTTTTTTATTTTATAATCATGTGCACTTACCTAGTTATTTATCAAGTAGGCAGCCCTAAGTCAAATTTCGCAGTATCACGCGTTCGACAGCTCACCCCTCTCAATACGTGGGAGTCTCGATATTTTTCATCTATCCTTTATTCACACATTCAAATCTTATTAAATATGTTGTCTGTGTTAAAAATGATTTCAGAATTCAACGCGGTCACTAATCCGCCTGCATAATGATTATGGTAAATCCCCCCATTGTATTCAATCGGGGATGTTTCGTCCAGCAGTGGACGTTAGCAGGTAGGTGATGATGATAATGATTTAAAAACCTTCCCTTTTGTAAAGTCTGTTAAAAAGAATCATTCAATGTGCGGTCAGCGCCCACTAAGCCAACGTTAGTCAAAAGAGCTTTGACTTCAAAGGCTGCGCGGAATAACTGGCAGTGAGCACAGTGTGGCAACAAGAGAATGCAAAATAAACTGGCAGAACCAAGAGTGTAAAATAAATGCGACACCACATCACATAGCCACTGAATCAAAAAGCAGACGATGCGTGAAGTGTTAGAACTGGAAAAAATAATAAAGTTGCCCTCTTTGTACAAGTGAGGGATGTTTATTCTGGGATCAAGCGAGCTGGAACTAGAAAGGTCCAATCTCATCATCATCATCATCAAGCCTGTAGAAGTCCCCCCTGCTGGACATCCTCCCGTTTAGAATACCACGACGAACGGTCTTGAGCTGCCTCAACAACCTCTGTAGCGCGGCGGACGAGCAGCCAGCAGATGCGAGGCGGTTGCTGGTAAGATTCCCGCTGCGGGGACCAATGTTTGTATGATCTGCAAACAATTGTGCCGGGTCTGGGTGTTATGGTACCATATGGCGCTCGTAGTTCTTATATATCATACAGATATCTCTCCATCCCATCCAGGTTGTATGAAAGAAAGAAATAGTTTTAAAGCGATAAGACCCATCCATTGAACTTTTAAGTTTTTGTTTATTTTTTAGTATCTTATAATTTGTCCAACTAAATATTTATATTCTATTCTATATTCTTTATTAGTGATACTCCAGAATTATTATATATTATTATATTGCACTTGCACAATTCAGAACTTTTCTGATTTCTTTGCGATACCGCGCCATCTCTTGGAAAAGCGTTGCGTCATTTCGTGATAGCATCTGCTTGCGTAAAGTAGTTCTTCAATATGGTGATAGGTGTCACTTACGACCTAATTATTTGCTCATGTGGCATCCAACAGTGCAGTGCAGTGTGTGTCTGTGTAGACGAGTAATATAATGTACAAAAAATCAATTAACCGCTACCTATTTATTTTTCCTCTTTCCCTTCATTATAAAGCTAGCAGAAAGTTAGTGGATGGAGACGGTTCAAGTCTGTTTATCGTGGCATTCTGGGGGGGATGTCTATATACTGATAATGATCATAGTTATTGATCATTTATTAACCGACTTCACAAAAAAGGAGGCGGTTCTCAATTCGGTTGTATTTTTTTTTCTAACAAGAATTTAGGTATAGGTACCCTTAGATTGGATTATATTACAGGTTTATTCAGCGACATTTTAATTTTCATTTTTATTACATCATCGAAAAACTGAATTAGGCATTTGATAAAGCATTTTTTTCTGAAACAAAATTCAGGTCCTAAGAAATAAAACTTCATCAAATATAAGCACATTCCAGTCAGGTTCTGTGTTGGTCCTAGCAAAGTCATGTCAATATTGGCCGACACTCGTGGAGAGTCGGAGTTTTTCACATCAAAGACTCAAACGGTGTGAGACTGTAGTCAAAGCAAACGTGTGAGAGTCATTCACACCTTCCGTACGAGTGTAAATATACTTAGCTAGCTTTATGTGGAGTCTTATTGTTCATTCCCTTTGAGGTTCGAGGTGGCGGGGAATAAGTGTAATTGAACGTGATGGTGTTAGCTTTGGGTACCTACCATTCATTTTAAAATGGTTTAAATTTCAACTAAACAGTGGTTTAGTTATAAACACATACAGATATTCTAGTATAACGTATAGTTTGCCCAATCCATGTACTATACCGTATTTTGCCCCACATTTGGATTTCAATGAAACCAAGCCGATTAAATTTTGTACACACAATCTAGTCTAACATCTAGTCCTGTGATTTGTTCATTATCATCATCATCATCACCAGCCTGTATACGTCCACTGCTGAACGAAGCCTCCCCCATTGAATACAGGAGTTTCGCCATAACCACCGCTTGGCAGCTGATTGGTGATCGCAGTTAGGTGCCCATCCCATGGTGTAATCCCTTAGTAAGGCTTTTAATATATCTAAGGGAGAAGGAGGGCCTGTTTTTAGACCAGACACACCACGGGACGTTTTCCATTAAATTGTAGCAGATGAAACTAGCATATACAAAACTTTAAATCAGTGTGATTTGGAAACCGCATAGTTTTATAAAAAATTATAAACTACGGCTATTAGTGTAAGTACTACTAATTATGTTTACAAAATGTCATGGAGTTCCATGAGAATTATCCAAAATAAAAGCAAAATTCGTTTGTATGAAGAGGGCTTCAGCTCTTAAGTACACTCCTCTTAAGTAAAACATGATTCTCCAGACAAATGATCAACTGGGCTATTAATCGTGTCACCATAGTCATCGAGGTAAAGTGCTACCTATAATTCTTCTCCACGTATTATGCAACACCTACATAAATTTATCCGCACTACACAAAGGTTAGCTGGTAGAGAATACTTCTTGGGATTAAGTTCGCCTATGTACCTACATGATTTGTTTTTTGTTTAATAATGAATATTCTATCAAATGGACGAAAATTAAAACTCACCTTTTTAGGTACATGTCTTTCTTAAAACACGTATGTAAATATTTTCTGTGTACAATAAGAATTATAAGACTGTTTTTCTACAAAAAAAAGCATCATGTAAGGATTAGCCCACAAAAGTATCGGAAACAAATTGCGTTCGCCAGCAATAAATCGGGCTTAACATTGGCAACATTGCCCACTGCAACACACTGCGAGTCTCGTTAAACTTTATTTTTATATTAAAGCCGTAACTCCTCTATGCGACGGGCAACAACTGTAATCCCCGACGTGAAACGCGAAATTTTATGTCCCATCTACGTGCAAATCGAATACACTTCAATGGAATTATAATGTAAAAATTGTACGGCAAATTATCACTACGACGATAATTGGTGTTGAGTCGTTAGCGGCCGATAGAAGCCCACTACAGGATAAGGTCTCCCTCACAGAATGCAATGGGGGATTTGCCATAATCACCACACTTGGCGGACGGATTGGTGATCGCAGTATTGGTGTTCAGTGGTGGATGCTGCTGCCTTACCCCCCCACTAGTAAAATCCCTTTGCTGGAGTAGTAGATAGTCCCCTTTGAATCCCTTTGTAAACTTTACTTTTAGTAACTTTATTTTTATTTGAACAAATTATCATTCAGATTGGTATTTGTCTTGATTTAACCCATTTTACTTAATTCATATTCTTGTTTCATCCCACACCAACTTATTGTAAATTTATATAGTCTAAATTCAAACATATGACACAATGTAACAAAGAAGCAGAGGCCCTATTCCGTGCACACCCTTTGCTATAATTATTTACTGTTCTGTTCGAAATCAGTTGGTTAAGTTAGGTTTGTAAAAAAAATCTAAACATTTTTGCAATCCAAAAATGGCTCGAATTAAGGTTCGTAAAAATCGTTTTTTGTTAAGAATAATTGAATCAAGCAAGAATTTATAAGGAATACTATAGTTTTAATACAGCTGCATACACTGCGACTCATATTTTTAAGATTGGGATGAAATTAAATAATATGGGTTGAACCAAGATAAATACCTATTGGGATGAACATTCGCGGGATGGAAGAAGAAGCTCTCCCAATAAGTATTTAAAACCCTATAAGAACACAATGCCATGGTGTGTGCGACCTAAGAATAGATTCCTCCTCATCCCGTGGATGTAGTAAAAGCCTTACAAAGGGATTACCTACACCAGGGGATGAGCAGCAGCATCCACCTGAGTATTTATCCCCAACTGCGATCACCGTCCGCCTGCTAAGTGTGGTGATAATCAAATCAAAGAATGTCAAATCCCCCCATTGTATTCAATGAGGCAGGCATTGTCCAGCAGTGGACGTAATCGGCTGGTGATGATGATGACGAAAAACGGAATTGTATTGCTATTTTAACCGGCAATACTGCGAAGCTAGATTAATATTTTTTGGTAACACACTACACTACACAGTGTATGTGAAACTCGTTTATTTTTTTTCACATTTAACCGACCAGAGTTCATTTTATCTACCACCCATTTGTCGTCTAAACAATAACAGTGAATGGAGCCGCAGCGTCGAACCGCAGCCCCCATAACCCAATTAATAACATTGCTCAGTGCACCCCACACCATAGTGCACGGCCATAGTGCAGTAAATAATGCAACCAAATAGATAGACATTTTAGTCAAGCTTGAACCGTTTACATCGCTTCGGAAACTGAAACTAGGCTAGGGAAAATATTCTAAGCTTTTGACGGAGTCGGATAATGCATCCGAACTGCCCCCCAATAACAGTACCAAATGGCAATAGGGAACCCAACAAATAATTAATACAATAAATAAATAATATAAAAAAAAAAAAAAAAAAAAATTTTGCCCGCCTCAGCGCTGTCCAATTGATGAAACTTGAAAGAAGGCATATTTAGGTCAAGAAGTTTCCCTTATTCAAGTTTCATAAGATTCAGATAGCGTTAAAGCTACCAAAATGATCCCCATTGTTGCGTTTCCCATTGCCATTTACTACTGTATTGGGGGGCTGGATGACGCTTGAGTGTAGGAAGCCCCCTCTTTTAATGTATTGATGATATTTTAAAGGTCACAGGATATCAGTGGATGGAGGTGGCTCAACACCGTTTGCCATTGTAGTCGGTGAGAGAGGTCTATGTCTAGCAGTGGACTTCAAGGGGCTGATGATGATGATGAATATTTCATCTAGAATCATCTATTTCATTGTTTTTTCAAATTAATACTAAAACTATAATACAAATAAAACTTTAGGGTCCAAAATGTAAGGTACAGTAAAGTTTTCAATGTAGAAACACGAGTTAATTTGTTTTTCTCTATGGAAGTGTAAGTAAATATTCAGACTTTGTTTTTGAACTAATTATATTTAGGAGAAATTGAAAACATGTGTGTTGGGTCTTCTAGTTTTTGCTATCTTACGAAGTGTTGATGAGCTGTGACGAGCAAAAAAACAATATAATTTGAATTTTGCGCCACTTGCAAAACGTTCCACCTTATAAGATAGGAAACAAAAATCTGAACCCATAATATTTACATTCCCATCCATATAGAAACAAAATTACTCGTGTTTCTATTTTGAAAACTTTACACACTTTGAACCCTAAAGTTTTATTTGTATCGTAGTTTTAGTATTAATTAGAAAAGCAATGAAATAGCTGCTTCTAGATGCTTCATCATCATTCAGCTATCACTATAAATATCATCATATCTGTTTTCTGGCAAAACCGGTTAGAGTGATCTAAAACCTATAACTCCGTCTAAGCTTACTCCACCAAATTTTAACATCGGGAAGACATGTGAAACCTGCTTCATATTCAACTCAGCCCGGAAAAAGCCGGAAACCGGAAAGACGACTCATGAAACATGAAAAACCTGAAATGTCCGGCGAATGCATAACTTGGCCCCTATATCTATGCAGCGAAATTAAATTTGTTCACAATGGAAGGTGGGTTATCGGTAATTTATGTTTTCACTAATTTGCTTTGGTACGGTGAAGTCATAACCGCAAGATGTTTCAGTTAGGTTTATATATAGACGCTTAAATTTTGTGATTTCGAAAGTTCAATTGACCAATTGGTATTCAGTGAAAAATTCGAAAAAAATACAATGACCATATCACCACGCTTGGCAGACGTATTAGGTGATCGCAGTATTCATGTTGAGTTCTCAGGTGGATGCTGCTGCCCATCCCCCTGTATGCCCTTAGACAGCTTTTAAGACATCCACGGGAAGAGACGGAGGGGTCTATTCTTGGGCCGGACACACCACGGCATCCGGACATACCACGGAACAGCGGTTTGGTAAGTACACTTAACAATTTGATATCGTAGATTGTACAAGAAGTCCAAGGACACAATTTATCTACTGGACACTGGACTTTGATAAACAATACACACTGGACAATAATTATACGCGTATAAAAATTATATTCGTGGGAACCTGTTATTGACTCTCTACTGTTATTCTGTAATAAGTAAGCTGTAAGTTCTCCTGAAAATTAATAAATAAATAGGAAACACGCTCATAGGACAAGTCTGACTCGTGAGACAGACCATAGACCACGCAGCCCCACGGCTACGCTAGCGTAGCTACCATGTAGCACACCGTAGCACTCGTAGCAACAGCTAGAAAGTTCTAGAGCGTAGTCTAGTAGAGTAGTAATACAGTACACTAGTAGTCCCATAGTGCTTCTAATAAGTATTTTAAGTTGATAAATTGGCTCTTGTGGATATTAGTGAGTACCACTCAAATAATAAATCAAGCTCATAATTTGTTCGTTATCAGTATGCAAAGTGGAATAACTCCGTCAGATAATCTCCATTGCTTTATCAACTGACAAACATTACCGAGATTTTACTTATCAGTTTTAAAATTTGCATTTTTATAAACATCCTAGTTAGGTATGAAACTACTATTAGATCCTAATACCTACGACACAAAGAATCTTAGTGTGGGATTAAGACTATACGTATGTGACTGTTGTGTGTTATGTTATGTTATATATTGATAACCAGTTTTATAAACAATTACAGTCACCCGCTTCTCTTTTAAACAACCTATTTAAAGCATATTATTATTACTTGTATTTAGGAAAAGGAACATACCTATACCACATATCTATATAAAAAAAAACATCCAAAAGTTGTCAATGAAGACATCGCTCATAAGCGATAAGACCTCCCTTTGTACCTCTGATTTGAAACTTTGTTTCTCTTTTTCCTGTTTTGTGTTTATCCTTTAATAGTAGTTTATGAAACTGTTGCATAATAAGGGTTCTTAAAATACGAGTGTGAGTTAAAAAAACGAGCCGGATGCGAGGTTTTTTATATAGCATCACACGAGTGTTTTAAGACCAAATTATGTGCAGTTTCATACACTACTTTATCTAATCTCATGAAATAGGTAATATTATATTTTAAAGTCTTGGTAACATTTATTGTAATACCTTCTAGATTTCGCCGGTAAGAGGTTCATTTGTTCGTTGCAGCTTCGAGAATGTCGGGTGGTGTAAAATTTTCTTCAGTATCACTACTGTCGTTTTCAGACATTTTTACACAACAAAAACTAATTTTACAATGAAATTTGCGTAAAATTACTGCTTATATTTACATTCATATACAAAATCCATACGCGCGAGCGTGTTGCGCCGCGTCCACAGATTATGTATAGAAAAACTGCATTGCAACCTCCTTGGTCCAAGTGAAGTTGTATCGTTATGGAAAAAAGTTATATTATGATACAGTTGTCCATAGAAGATTTAAATTTATTTCGATGGCATATGCATAAAGACTGTCATTTTAGTATTGTTTTTAGTTTTTTAATCTTTATATTTCAGTATGAGAGTAGATAAAATAAACTTATGATCTATCTATCCATCTATCTATATATTTTGGTAAGTTATCATCATTATCAGCAGTCTTTAGATGTCCACTGCTAGATGAGGCCTCCCCCATTTAGAACAATAATACCATACCATCGTGCCATAATCACCACGAATTTGGTATTTGTGTTGAGTACTCAGGTAGATGGTGCAACCCATTCCCTGGTGTAATCCCTTAGTCGGCTTTTACGACATCCATGGGAGGAGACAGATGGGTCTATTCTTAGGCCGGACACACCACGGCAAATTGAGGGGTACGCCCTTTTGTACGCGTACGAAGTTTCCTTCTATTTTGGCTATTATTTCATCAAACTCCATGAAATTTTATACACATGATCAGTACACTAATATACAGAATGTTTTTTTGAAATGGGACAGTATGGGGATATCCGAATCTATAAGAGATAGGGGAAAACTGTCTTTGGAATCATTTGCTCATATTATTGTATGGAAACTATTTTGGCATAGTTATTTTTCTTGGTCAAGCGTGAGTTCTCCATAAAAATGAGTAGTTTTGATCAAAAATTTTTTTAATGCGTATCGATTCATTTTCATGTAAGGATTGTTTCATTGTATCGAAAGAAAAAATCTGGCCAGTAGAAGTTAGTCAAATTTAATAAAATATTTTCTCATACAATTTGTAAGTAATCTAGTACCTACGTTAATAAAACTATTGCAATACATTTTCAAAATGGCCTCCCTCTTGCTGTTTCCAGGTACGAGCACGTTTCAGAATACCTCTAGTGGCATTAGAGAAAGATATATGCCAAAATAGTTTTCATACAAAATGAGCAAATGGTTCCAAAGACAGTTTTCCCGCATCTCTTATCGATTCAGATATCCCCATACTGTCCCATTTAAAAAAAAACACCCTGTATAGAACCGTGATGAGTCAGTTATTTAAAAATTAGTTTTTTAAAATTTGTGATTTGGTAACCATATCTTCTTAATATATATAAATCTCGTGTCACAATGTTTGTCCTCAATGGACTCCTAAACCACTTAACCGATTATAATAAAATTCGCACACCATGTGCAGTTCGATCCAACTTGAGAGATAGGATAGTTTAAATCTCAAATTATAGTCGCAATTTTAATTTATTGCTAATTATTTGTCTGTTATTATTTGACAGTCACAATTATCTGTTAACTCCAAATGATTCTAACAGATGTCGATACCTTTCGACTGGGTTGAGTAAGTAATCAATAGATGGCGCTGCTATGGTAAATCTACGAACGTGTCATATAAGCTACATTTTAACAGAATTCGCACACCGTGTGCAGTTTGATCTAACTTAAAAGATGGTATAGCTCAATATTATTTTATTGCAAATTATTTGTTTATTATTTGACAGTAACAATTATCTGTTAGCTCCAAGCGATTCTAACAGATGGCGGTATCTGTTGATTGGATTGAGTAAGTATTCTAACAGATGGCGTTTGTTAATTTTTTTTTCTTGGACCAGGTGGAACCGGTAAGGCATTTTTTTTTCTTTGACGCTCCGTTTGGAACCGGTAAGACATTTTTAATATCGTTTTTGGTTATGTTGTGTTCATAATTGTCACGGAAAGGTTTAAATGTACCGGGACCACACGCGAACGAAGTCGCGCGCGGGCAGCTAGTAACTTTATAAGAAACTAACGCACCACGGGTCTAGATATTACTTTACTGATTATGTGTACTAAGTTTCATGGAGTTTGAAGAAATACCTAATAGTCAAATTAGAAACAAACTTAGTTCACGTGCAAAAGGGCGTAAAGGGGTGGGGGGGGGGGGGTTCTTTATTTATTAATCTCTTAATAAATATATCAATATTGTGTTTACTCAATGTCCTATGTTGCACAAGTTTCTTTTAATGATTCATTTACCAGTTTCATGTTGAAAATAATTTAATACCATCGAATCTCAAGAGATTATGAATTACCTGCGTATTTCAGTAATCGAGTTGGTAAATATAGATAACATGGTTCTTTGCAGCTCTTTGTGATGTGACGTTATCTTTCAAATGATTGATATTACCTTCTACTAGTTGTTTTTCTCAAAGTTTTAGAGTAGGTACTAAAGTTAAACAGGGGGGGGGGTTTATCATGAGCTCTTAGGTATAGCCATTCAGTTCAATGACTATTCAGTACAAAATATCGGTCCGTCGTTGACATTCCCAATCATTGAATAACTTTAACCGCAGAAGTCTATTATGTGATAGGAACAGGAGGAATTAAATTTAGAATATTACATTATTCCCCGTAGTTTTTATGTTCAGTAGGAGCATCAGGACATGGGTGTCCCTATCAGTAGGAGTATTTAGTAGGAGCACGAGGAGGAAGCGTATTCTGCTACTGTGACTTTAAATATAGCTGCGGACATCACGGAACCGATATTTTGTACTGATAACTTTTCATTTAAAAAACCGACTTCTGCCATTGTATTAGACTAAATATTTGAATTAAAAAAAAATTATGAAAGAACCATAGTGGTGAAAGGATTATGATACTTTCTGAATGCAAATGCTTGGTTTGTTGCTGAAAATATCAAGATCAATATTTTTATAATAAGATATACAATATTTGAGGAGTTCCCTCAATTCCTCATGGATTCCATCATCAGAAGTGAATTCTAAAAAAATGGGACCAATCTGGAAGTATATCTATTCAAATAAAAAAAGAATTTTCCAAATCGGTTCATAAACGCCTAAGATATGAGGTAACAAACATAAAAAAAAAAACTGAATTGAGAACCTCCTCCTTTTTTGTGAAGTCGGTTAAAAAGTATTTGAATTGAATGGCTATAAGAACTCATGGTAAATGGTGTTTAACTTTAGTACCTACTTTAAAACTTTGAACATGGGCGTTCTTATCACTGAGTAGCGATAAGATACACATTTTATACACATAAACGTGTTATGCTAAAAATAATCACTATAATCATTTAAGTGATTCTGTATAATGAATGCTTCTCTCACATCATCATTCATCAGTAGACGTCCACTGTTGAACGAGGCCTCCCCCAAATCCAATGCCCACCAAAAACCACCAAAAAATGGGGGGAACCATTAATCACAAAGCTTAGCTGGTGGATTGGTGGTTGAGTACTCAGGTGGATGCTCTGCCTATCCCCTGGTATAATCTCTTAGTAGGATTTTACGACATCCATGGGAGGAGACGGAGAGGTTTATTTAAAGACTGGATACACCACGGCAGATATACAGCACGGTACTTATCAAAAACCAACATTATACTTGCTTAACTTAGTAACTGGTATTTTGAAAGCCGTTATACTTAAACAATAGTTTATAACAGTAAGAGTCTAAGAATAATGACTTAAGCATAAGGACTCTTCTGCCCCATATAACAAAAAACTTGTATTGCAACTATTAAATATTTTTAACAAACAATAATCAAGAAAAACAACCTCCACAAAGAACTTTCTCACCACAAAATTACTTATTCCAGTCTCAAACTCCAAACAGCTTCTATTTCTACAGTGACAAAGTTGAAATTCGCTTGGCAGTATAAGTTAAGGTTCTTCATTTGTAGTTATGGAGACGGAACCCATTGAAGTGGCTTTCAGGAGTTCCGCGATGTCGTCGAAATCGGTATTGTTTCGACACTTGTGACCCTTTGTATTGTAATCAGTCTTATAATAAGTAGCTGAGCGACATAAGTAGGTATACACTTGAAGGCAAAATAAAATTTGTAGTGGTCTTATTGAGGATCTCGACCTGATTGGTTGCTATGGAGAAGGATTGAAAGGGTTCGCATACACAAAAAAATATGACATTGTTGTTTTAACATAACATAACACCCAACAGTCACATACGTATTCTTGACCCCCACACTAGGATTCCCTGTGTCGTGGGTATCAGGAACTACAAGTACCATTGTACCGATGCGGGAATCGAACCCCTCGCATTTCAGCCGGCCCGCCACGCCACGGAGGTCAGTGTTTTGGCATCTTGAAATAGATAAAAAACACTATTATTTAACAAATTCTAATTTATAATTACTTTAGGACTGACTAACTAATTTATAAGTTATAATTTATAACTAAGCGTCATAAATTAGCAACGATTTGACCTACTGACTCGCTAGCTCTACTAACTTAGTCAAACTTTATTTTAGAGGAGCAAATTTTAGAAATCTCGAAGAAAACATTAGTTTTAGCTAACTTATGTATAACATAAATTATCCGACAGATTTTTTTGTAAAGCCTTTGTTTAAGTAAGGTTTTGTATAATAAAAATAAAAATGAAATACTTTTTTTAACATTATTGGGGAAATAGTATTAATTAGGACATATTTTCAAATACTTACCAACTACTAAGGTACCTACTTATGTGTAAAAATTTAAAAATAAACATCTACTTCTTGGTTTGTTATCTGATTTTCCTAAGTAAAATAATCGCCAATTTATAAGTAAATCCAAATATGTATTAATAACATAACATAAAATAACACCCAACAGTCACATACGTAGTCCTGATCCCACAATAGGACCCGGAACAAATAATTAGAGATCATACAAAAATTTGTACCGCAGCGGGAATCGAACCCGCAACCTCCCGCGCCACAGAGGTCGTCATAACTATACTACAGTGAAACTTTACTAGCAAATCAGCGTAGCAATTTATAAAGTTTTGTTGGCAGCCACGTGGTTCCTTAGCGGGCATCTGCTCTTATTGATTGCCGGTGACATTCTTATCAATACACCACCGGCGACGCACGATGGCGCGCGGCCGCGTCACAGAACATCCAAAAGAAACAGAAACGTTTCTTCGCGCGCTCACAACGAACGCAACGAAAAATGAGGCGGAGACTCTACGACTGTGTCGTTGCCCAATCGAATTAAACTTGCAGCCGCGAACGGCCAATGAGACAGAGCCGTCGGGGCGGGCGCGCGCACGCGGGCCGCGCCCTCGTTTCGCTCCGGCTTTTTATTTATTGTTGCGCGGAACAGCGCGCACGTCGGGTGTGTGATGCGTGTGTAGTCAATTATTTCGAGTATGGAGTCCGCCGTGGACTCAGCGTCGACTGCAAGTGAGATGAGCGGCTCCTCGGGAGGTTCACCGAGAGTAAAGGTGTCATCACCAGCCCGGGGTATGAGCCCGCCGCAGCTGTTGGCGCCGCGTATGCCGCTGCCGCCGCCAGGGCTTGGCCTGCTGGGCTCGCTGCAAATGATGCACCATTCACCGCTAGAGCTGATGGCAGCGGCGCATCATCACGGCCCGCCTCGTTATGGCAGTCCTCCACCGATATCCACATCGGACCCTTCAGCAAATGAGTGCAAGTTGGTTGATTACCGAGGGCAAAAAGTGGCAGCCTTCATCATCCAAGGAGACACAATGTTGTGTCTTCCGCAAGCCTTTGAACTGTTTCTGAAGCATTTAGTTGGGGGACTGCACACAGTGTACACAAAACTTAAAAGACTGGACATAGTGCCGCTCGTGTGCAATGTGGAACAGGTTCGAATCCTGCGCGGACTCGGTGCCATACAGCCAGGAGTCAATCGCTGCAAGCTGCTCTCCTGTAAAGACTTCGATGTATTATACAGAGACTGCACTACAGCAAGGTACGTTACAGAATATACTTACTTACCAAACTTTGTTTATTTTTTAATTGGTGGTATTATACTTTGTAGTAGTTTTTTAGATTTACTAGTCTTGCTAGATAAGATCTATGCTTCTTTTTAGTTTTCCGATACTTATTTTTTTTTTATTTATATTCGTTTTTATTGTTCACTATTTTAAAATAATTCTTAACATAAAATACTCCCATCTGCTAATTTTACTGGTTTTAATGCTAGATAGTAGAATTTGAAACTATGTAAGTTAAATACTTAGGCCTACTCTATACCTAAATATACCAACTTGTGTGCAGCTAAACACAAACATAAAACAGATAAAAAAGCCTGCATAATTGTAAAGTAAATGACTAAAATAAAAAACGAAATGTTTACGTAGTAGAGTTTATTGTTCTGCGTAGAGCGCGGCAAATCTATTAATTTTTCATATTTTAATACGCACAAAATATTTCCACTGGGTAAATAATAAAGCGGGTTTGGACGACGGAAGGGTTAAATCTCTGTTAATTAGCGGCTCCGTCATGAATTTTTAAATAGTAATTTTTACAAACGCTAAAGTTAGATTAAAAAATATTGTTGTGGTGCGCGTTGCGTCCGCGTAGGCCTATATCGACATTCCCTCGCTTCCCCGAATGCGATTTTAAAAATGTAATGGCCACGGAAATTGTACGTTTGGGAGGTATAAAGTTTAAATTTTTTGCTCGTATTGAGGCTGTGTATAATATTAAATGTTTATTTGTTAGAGGAAACCTTTTAAGACGGGACGGGCTGCTATTTGGTCTGCTATTGTGACTCATGTTTCTGTTTCATTTTATGAAATCACTGTTAGTTTATTATCTGCCTACGTTACGTACAGTGAGTTATGATGTCATATATTTTATACTTATTCAAATTACATTTATTTTAATTATAAATATGGATATTAAATATGATTTTAGAGTTATTTAATTAATTAACTAGTTTATTTGTTTATCTTAATTTAATAAAAATATTTTAAATTTTCGTCAGTAGGTACACGATAATAAGTACGAATAATCAAAAACCAATTTAAAAAAATTCGAAAGTATTTATATTATTGTAGTACTAACAGTACCTATAGTAGAATTGAAACTTTCGTGGTTGGGAATCATTTTAAATTGAAAAAACGGCTAATTACCACTGTACCTATAGTACCTATAATGTTAACTATAGGTTTGATTACCTACGACTGAACAAAATTAAATAAATTTTTCGCAAACCTAATACTAAATAACAATTTAAAATAATTAGTTAAAAGTTGTTATAATTTAACAGAAGGTCAGCAACAGACAGATAAACATATTGAACAAAAAAAATGGATGCTGCGCTCCGGCGGCAACGGCCGTTGTATCACACTAATCTGTATTGACACGTTTCCACCATTACGATTCCACTAATGCTCTCCACAAAGAAATCTTGTTTCTTATGATAATATTTTAAAATAAATACCATGTTTCGACCTTGTATTTTTTATAGTCAGATATCAATTCTACCTTTGTAGATTTTAATCCTAATTAAATGTTGGTATAGATCTGCACTTCTATGAAGCTGTCTTATCAACATTTTTTATATACTACTTACTTTATTATTTCTTTACTTCACTGACAGCTCTGAAAATTAGCAAGTTGAAGTTGAAATGGGTTATAGGTCATAGGCATAGCTCGCAGAACTAACAACCGTTGGGGAATAAAGGAACTCAAAAGGCGACTACAAGCCGGACGATGCATTAGAAGAAGGCCTCCTCTCGATGGACTTAATGGAGGATGGAGGCGGCTCAAGACCATTTGTCGTGGCATTCTAGGGTGAGGCTTATGTCCAGCAGTGTACTTCTACGGACGGATGATGATAATAATGATTACTTTTTTATTCTCCTGCTCACGCTTACCTTGGAGTCCTCATGAGTACCGATCGTGATTCGTGACGGGAACAGTAAGAATAATATAGTTCGTGATGTATAGTCGTAATTTGCCCTTGAAATAGCAAACAATTGATACAATGTATCTCAAGAAGCTATAGTGAATTACACCATGAAGTGACACCAAATTACCATAACTTTTCAATGGCTTAGCTTTAAGGAATGGTTCGGTATTTGACCTGGGTTCAGCTATTGCGTGTTTTGCTTGCTATTATCGTACAGAATCCATGTCATTCATAGGTCTTAATCAAATATTTAAAATATATCGGATATTTAAACAAGTCAAATCTTACTAAATCCTATATGTCAAACTTTGACAAAGAAGACATAGTTTGAATCAAACTCCAGACCCCACGGTACGATACGCTGAATAATGCATTTGGAAACGCGATATTTTTGAAAAACTGTACGCCCGCATTACAAAACGCAGTGTAAATAATAGGAGGACACTCCTTTTCACGCTTCAATAATTGCTCGACAGCAGATGAACGAGGGCATATCGTGTTACCACTCGGCTTAGGAACCGGTAGGGTTGTTCGCTGACTTGACTTCTTCAACTCTTTTAGGATTTGCTTTTATGTATTTGTTAATCTCCGGTTTTTCGATATCCTGTACTACAATAGAATTACCAAGTCCATATAATTTTATTCAAGTAGTTTGGCCACCCACCCGTGGTAGCCTTGGTGTGTCCGGCCTGAGAATAGTACCATCCTCCTCCCATGGATGTAGTTAAAGCTTTACTAAGGGATTACACAAGGGGATGGGCAGCAGCATCCATTTGAGTAATTACCACCAGCTCCGATTTAAAAACAAATCAAATCTAAAGAATTTTAATCATTGAAATCACAAGGATCATTTTGAATCGTCTTATGAATTAAAATTACTCCTGTTCCAACGCGACCAAGCCTAGAAGAATCAGGCAACAAACACGGCTTGGTTTAATTTGATAACCCGTCTTATCACTAGGTGGGAAGCGTCCTCGGAGGAGGGAGAAGCTGATACATAGTAAATGAGAACTTAAAAACCTTAGGATGGTAGTCAAAAGTAACGAAACACCAGCAAGATTTTATCAGAAAGCACACGCTACGTTTGTTATATTTATAAATAACAATCTAATAAAACCATTGCAATAGGTAGGTACAGATAACCTAATATAGATCACCAATCCGCCTGCCAAGCGTGGTGATAATGGCAAATCCCCCCATTGTATTCAATGGCGAAGGCCTTGTCTAGCCGTAAACAGGCTGGTTATGATAAAGTTGGGTGAGAGTTTTGTTTCGTGTGTTGTCCATTTTAACCTTATACTTCGCCGCTGCGTTTCGTTCAGTAACAGAATGGTGATCCACTGACATAGTAAGTACCTTCAGTTCGTTCAGCTGTTTTGTTTCCGGTTAAATCGTGTCGGCACCTTATCCTCATCAATAGCATCAAAGCAGAGGGCACTGTCCATTGTCTCTGCTACGAAGAGCGAGATTCAATTACGGAGGTCATCAACACGACTTTTTATGGAATTTACAGTATTTTACAGCTTTACGACTCATTTTGATGGTCCGCCTTCAAACGGAGTGATATTTTGTAAATAAACAAAGCACTGAAATAACTGCCTCATTACCTTTGTAAAGCCGGTAGGTGAGACTTCGGAAACTTTTTTGTTGATAGTTTAAAAGTTTTGAGTTGAAAAACTTGAACTTATGAAAAAAAATGTTTAGGTGGAGTGCATAGGTGTATTATTTTAAAAACTGTTTTCACATAAGTTTTTTTATTATTTATTATCATTGTACTGCTACAAAAATTACGTTATGTTCAATTATTCCAAACGATCCACAGTTTGAGATAGATTTAGAGACCATTTTATATTGCAATCGATTTTCGTAGGTCTTCTATTTTATCTGGGCCCATAACCTAATATCTTCTAATTCACGTCTCATAATTCCGGAGTGTATATGTGCATTCTAGTAGGAATAATACTAGCAGTGTTGTCTCCCATTGGCGGCGGTCCAACTTGTGATTCTCATTGAAATATTAACCAAGACACTGCAATGCGGCGTCTGAGATGCCATGCTCTTGCCAAATTAATTAATTGTTTCAGATAACTTTAACACACCTGTGAGCTGCTGCCGGTGTAATATATATTAATGTTGGTTATATCTACCTGAGGGTCTAACTACTCTAACAAATCGATTACACCTACCCATCTAACGTCCACGCTTTGTCCACGACACAGAAGTCGCAAAGTTCTTTATTTTCTCAAGACATATGTTCATTGAATGATTCAGAAATAGAGTTATAACTAAAATATCTTCCTAATGTCCAGCATTATTTATTTATTTTAATTTTTTTTCGTGTCAGTGGTTCAATTTCTTTAGACCAAAACCTTGCCAAGTCAATGGCTTTCTTATTGGCATCGCACAGTTCTTTTATTGTGCACGTGTTTGGGCATATCGTGGGCAAGAAATTAAATTTAAATTTTAATTTTAATTTTTCTGAGGCGCAGCTCCACATTGTCATCTTTTTGAAATGTGTACGTAACATGTATTGTTTTAGTATTTTCTTTCTTTATTCTTTATTCAGTGTTCTTTATTAATTTTTATTCATTAGTATGATATTGATTAAGCACAGTTGTCTTACCATACGATGCGGCTTTTATTAACTCTACCGGTGTGTGTAGAATGTTTAGGGTTCTGTTTTGTGTTTTTTATTATTACTGAAACGTTTATTTTCAAGTAGCTCAGTATTTTGGTTACCCTTTACAAACTAATTTACGGTTGATATTTTATTAGTAGATATTTGCTATGTTAAGTTTGTCAACTGCTTATTAATTATGCATTTGTACTATCTACCAACCTTCATGGTATTGGATTGTTATTTAATAAGTTTATCAAGTGCTGCGTGTGCAGTCTTAAAAACATTTGCTGATGATTTTTCTATAAACTATTGCTGATTCTCTTAACATTTTACTTTTTACTACCTACCTAAGGTTTTGAAGTTCTCTTTCTCTATTTATATATCAGCTTCTCTTCTTTCTTGAGGCTCCACATAGGTGCTTCCCACCAAGTAGTAAGCAGGATTATCAAATCAAGCCAAGCTGTGTATGTTGCGTTGATTCTTATAGGTTTGGTCACGTTGGAATAGGAGTAATTATAGTTTACTAGTTGCGCCCCGCGGTTTCACCCGCGTGAATAATAATGAAAATTGATGATGATGATGATGATGAAAAGTAGCCTATGTGTTAATCCAGGGCGTAAAGTATCTCCATTCCAAATCCATTCAGTAGTTTTTACGTGAAAGAGTAACAAACATCCATACTCACAAACTTTCGCGTTTATAATATTAGTAGGATAGGATAAGACGAATCAAAATGCCTCTGTAATTTCAATGTATAAAATACTATTGACTTTGACTTTTGACTTTGTTGTGTATAGGTCGGAGAGCCAGTCAGACTCAATGCCTTACACAGTCTCTATTTAGTAGAAATGATGTAGTTATCTCCTAACTTTTCCACTGAAAGCCTAAAACAATGCGAGAGTTATAATAATACACAATTCTGTCGCTTTAATTGATCATTCAAGACAAATAAACCAAAGTGGTTGAACGATTTCCTCAAAGGCAGTAAAGCGACAAATGGTTCCACAATGGGAATATCACGGAGGCAATTTATTACGATTGCTCAACAAGTGGGGAACTTCCGAGACGGAAAGAAAAGAATGAATGTACCAACAAACGGAATCACGAACAGCCTACGATAAAGAACCCTCCGAATTGAGCCGAAGAGCAGTCGGAAGCGGAACTCACACCGACATTTGAAATACAACCGAACAATTCGAAAAACGAACGCACACAAGTGACACGAGGGAATCCCTCCCGGCTAGACGGAATTATCTCGACCTCTCTATTTCCGTTTCGCGTACTATTCGAATTCCTTCTCACTTACACTTGGAATTGGTGTATTTTCTATCTCTATCGCATTCGATTCATTCATGACTGTGTATTTGAATGGATTCGGATTATTTTCTTCCCTCGAATTCGGCGGCACTCGAGGGTTGGAGCCGGTGACAATTGCACGCGTTTCGTTCTACGATTCGAATGTTCCACAACTTTAAGCGTCAAGATTTGAATGAAGCAAATGTAATGAATGAGTGCACTCGCTTCCGTGTAGAATAGTTATTGTATCGCTAGAATGGCGTGTGTTCTCCGGTAGCCGTTGTAACGTCTTATAATTGCGACTCACCATGTGTTGAGCTCTAATCATGTTTAATTATAGTAAAAAGGAGTCATTGCTGTTTATCATGAGATGAACTGTTACGAACGCGGAGGGCCGCGAGAAAATGATGGATTAGTATGCTATAGTTTTAAAAATATGATTGATATAGGTAATCATTTCAACTAAGTAGTTACTGATAGATCTGGGTGTCTTTGATTCAGTGAACTTTGATGTTACTAATAGATCCGTAAATAGTTTAGGCAGTTTTCGTATTACTAATAAATGATCTGGTGACCTTGCTAATAAAGTACAGTCTGGGAAAATTCAAGGAGTCATTATTATTGGGATATCTTTCTTAAACTACCAGGAGACTAGGAAGCAGTAAGAAGTTGGTTTGACTCAATATTTGTCTGACTCAGCAGATTCTATAGGCTGGTATCAACAGCCTATAGCACAATAGCCTATACAACAGCAATCAGCATCCATATAACACATAAGTTAACATTTGTATTTTTAAACTTTTGCAATCAAATACGTGTTGTATTTGTTGATATTGTCACGGTTTGACAACATATGGTTGCTTGTGTTTATTGTCAGCACGTGATCACGATTTTTATAACACATTTGAATATTTGGGAAAATAAATAATAAGGTTATACACGCGATAAATATCCGTGATAATATCAACAAAATTTATGACTTACATTATTTGATAAAAGGCACATTACGTTTTTCTATCAATAATATTAAAATAAGTAATATTTGCCGTGGTGTTTCCGGCCTAAGAATCTTAGAGCATCTAAGAATAGACCTCTCTGTCTCTTCTCATAGATGATGTAAAAGCTGATTAAGGGATTACACCAGGGAATGGACAATAGCATGTAACTGAGTATTCTACATCAATACTGCGATCACCAATCCGCCTGCCAAGCGTGATAATTATGGCAAATCCCCCTGTTGCACTCTATGAGGCCTTGTGTGCTTCTGAAGATGGTGATAAAGTAGGTTATATATATTTCACAATGAAGTAGCATAGAGACAGGGTAAAGACAATATTGGCAAGATTCATCATCATCATCAAACTTTAAAATCTCAAAGATGAAAGCAGTGTTAAGTTCCTGAGGGTTCAACAATTTTTTTCATAAGTAAATTATGTCCCTGTGGTTGTATTGTATGGGAATTTGCAAAAATAATCCAAGAACTAACTTAAAACAGACAATCTAACTATACAATTAAGGGTAGATAGTTATTAATTCGAGATTATAGAGACAATGGGAGGAGGAAATGAAGAACACTGTTTTTACCCGACTCGCTTCAATCGCCTCAATCGCTGTGTGAATGAGACACGGTACTAATTGCCGGTGAAACTATATGTTTAACTTATTATATGGGATTCTTATAACTTCATGATATTAAAGATATTCTGTACACTTCCATAGGTGATAGGATAGGTAAAAATAAAATAAATAAATAAAATAAATACAGTAAAAATCTAGCCAAATCTTTCTGCAGTATGACTAGTACAAATTATATTATGCCCGATAGAGCAAGGGCGTACCCTACAGGCGACGGAAAGGAAGAGGAAGACTTAAGAAAAGATGGAAGAGAGTGGAAGAAAAAGACGTACTGTGCCGACCCCAAATAAATTGGGATAAGGGCAAGACAATGATGAGGTGATAGGATAGGTGCATCTAAACTTCCTATTTGTAGATTGAATGAAATAGCTTCTTCCTACTCCAAAGCACCACACAAGCGCTTCCCACCCTAGTAGTAAGATCTAGTAGGATCTTAATCAAGAGTCGATTATAAATATTATAGTTAGGACCAGGATATTTTCTACAACCTGAGAAAATCCTACTCCCTGTGGTATATCAGGATTCATAGATTGGAACAATATCACTTGAGCTTAATAAGTAATAACTAGTAAGTCATCATCATCATCACCAGTAGCCGGTAGACGTCCTCTGCAGGGCGAGCCTGTTACCTGAGAATGGAATGGGGAATTTTCTTTAATCACCACGATTAGCAGGTGGATTGGTGATCGCAGTTTGGTGATAATTACTCAGGTGAATGCTGCTCCCCATCCCCTGGCATAATCCTTTAGTTTCCTTTTACGAAATCCACAGGAGGAGTCCTATTCAGTGTTTCCACTTAGGATTTTGGTTTTGCCCTAAATTCTTTGCAAAATATCCCTAAAAATCCCTAATTATTTTTCAAAATACCCTAATTCAGGGCGCATGAATAAAAAACACATCTTTTTGCATAATTTTAATACTTACCAAAATACATTAATTAATTCGAAGAAGCAGAAGCATTGCTTTTGCAGCTTTTGGCAATAAAAAATGATGTTCAAATTAGTTGAGAGTGTTTCGCGACCGCTAGAAGAATTACAAACGAAATAATCCATGAATCGTGTAAGTGTAACTAATTTCTGATGTCCTTCACAACAAAGGTATAGTACTATCCAAAAGGTAAACTGACATTTGTCGGATTATAATACGAAACCAATTTGGGGAATCCCCAAATTGATCTAAAGAATAGGACTCCTATTCTTTAGGCCGACACTACGACGGCTAAAACTACCACGGCTAAACTGTTTCATTTGTATGTTTTAAATTTGTATAAACTTTTTTAGCTGTATTATTATTGCTGTAATAAATAAAAAGTTTATAGGGTGATTTAAAATGATTCTTGTGATATCAGTAAATAAGATATTTTTTACTATTTTTTTTAGTTTGACTGATTTTCATAATAATATCTTTTATATAATCAATTTTGTTTATTTTCACTATTTTCCACGTACATTAATTCCTGGGCCATCTTGTATACCGATAAAAGTACTTAAATACCTGGGTACTTAAGTAAATGTGGTAAAAAAAAAGATGATCTGTGATATGGTAGACATAAAGCCCCCTAACTGTAGGTAAGCAGATGCTTGTGGCAACACTCGCCATGATGTGGTAAATCGATAAGCGATAACTGGGTAATAAAGCTGTATAGGTGGAGTGCATACCTTAAAGTGAAATGGGCAGGTTGTTTGCAAAAATTACGTATACATATATATGCTTAAAAATAATAACAGGGATTTAAGAAATTTTAAACAAACAGTTTCTATGTTTGAAATTTATGGAATTAGGTTTAACCGCCCGAAAGTCAATAAGATACATAGATATATAAACTCTTTATTCCACACCAAATAATAATACAAAAAAAAATACGTGAAATGGGCGGTTTTATTGCTAAAAGCGATCTCTTACAAATAACTAGGTAAGTCGTTTCAATCACTGTAATAAGTCAGTTATACATATAGTTATATATATAGTTGACGACCTCTGTGGCGCGGCGGGCGAAGGTTCGCCTGCGACGCAGGAGGTTCGATTCCCGCCTAAGAACAAATATTTGTACAATCTGCAGATATTTGTTCAGGGTGTTCTGGGTATTTTTCTATGATTAATAAAAAATATCTATATATGTAATGTATTGTATTAATTATATCAGTTATCTAGTACCCATAACACAAGCTCTGCTTAGCTTGGGGCTAGATAAAGTTGTGTGAAATTACCAGCATTTATTTATTTATTTATATACCCGTGTAGTCTGCCTATTTTTTTATTAAATTGACTTGCCTTGGTTAGTATTACATGGTTACAGTCACCACTTTTAACAGTCGACAAGAGCTGGAGCGATTTTGTTTAAGTTTGGAATTGACATAGATATATATAATTTATAATAGACTAACATACCCTGAATTAGCATATAGGCTAACTTTTATCCCGATATTCCCACTGGATTGAGACTTATGCCGGTGAAACCGTGGGATTAGCTGTATTCCATATACATGTATATATACATTATACAGTATAGTACAGTGTATTAACAGACACTGCTAGGTAAGTACTTTGTTTAGTTTAAGCTAGGTTTATCATCAATAAAATGGTCCCTGATGACATCTGTAGATCATCCACCACAATTAACTCAACAACAGGTTCAAAGAAATAAATTCGCACAATTAGACCATTATGAAGTGATACCATACTACAAAGTTATTGAGGTTTTGTACAAGGTTTCTCATGATATCAATTATTTATTTTCTTTGGCGCCACGAAGAGATTCACATCACTAACCCTGATTAGACAGTGTTTAAGATGAGCATTGAATTAAACTAAGTAGATATTATTTACTGCTAACGTTTGTATTTCATTGTAATGCGTCAATATTGTGTTAACAATAAACATGGTTTAAAATACTGACCCTGGTTGGCGCTATTGGGCTGTGTACTACTTTAATTGATAAAATAATGTCTTTTTCTCGTAGGGTATACGTAGAGATCTATTTTATTTATTTATTTCACAAAATTAAAATTAAAAATTAGCATTATTATCACTAGAAACGGGATATTTACCATGATTTTTGAGCATTATACTTATATTCATGGTAAATATCCCGTTTCTAGTGATAATTATGTTAATAACCATGATAGTTTCAAAAGTTATATTAAAAATTAGGTTTAGTATATAAAATATACTATATATATTTATATATAGTGTAGGTATTTGAACGAGCTGAACGAGTGAAGCGAGTTCTCTGAGTCAAGTTGGAAGAATCGGCGTTTGTATGTATGTGTGTATGTATGTATGTTTGTCCGATGAAAACTTCCAAACCGTTAATCCGATCTTCATGAAATTTGGTATGGGAGTAGATAGTATTGGTACAATTTGTAGGTAAGGTTATGAGCTATATCGGTCAGGGGGTTGCTGAGATATTGGGGTCCAAGAGGGGGTAAAAAAAATAAAAGTGAGACAGTCAGATCAAGTGGGGTATCTAATGAAAGCGCTTTAGTTGGACATTTCAAAACTGTTTTTAATAAGTATTTAAACTTAGTAGTTTCCGAGATATTAGGGAAAATAAAAAACGCAAAAATCAAAAATTCTAGGGTACTTCCAGCAGTCCCACAATGCTGAAATTTGGTATGCTTGTGGCTTTTGTGTCACAACTACAGGGAAAAGTCTGAAATTGAAGAAATTAGAAACCTGAACCTTAAAAAACAATAACCAATATAACATCCATTGTTGACCCCCCATTCCTAGGAATTTGAATGACATTGGAGTTCTATGTTTTGTTAAAAGGACGTTATCAATTAATTCGTCAAGTACTTTAAATACTAACTGGTATGTAGTATTTACGCTCTGTTGCTTAGTCCTATTCAAAGGCTATTTCGATGATGTGTAGAAAAATTACCTATAGAGGTTAATTTTTTTTCGCAGTAAATGATTTTAGAAATCGGTAAGAAGGGTAGAAAGTAAAATATGCAAAACATATCCCGAAGATACTTCAAGTTCTCTGGTAATGCTGAAATTTATTATTTAAGTATATTTTGTTCTACGGGTAGAAGTCGAAAATTGAGGATTTTTTCTTTGTAATATACATTTTAGAGTAGAAAATTTAAATCTTTAAAAATTAGGTAGCAAAACTACAACTAGATGGCACTGCTTAATTAAAGAAAACTTTTTTCTTGCTTCACAAAATCTCTTTCATATGAGAGAAATTGACTCGATAGTTTTAGATTTCTGATGGATCATCCATACAAACATACATACATAGCTTACATAGCTTTCTTCCCCTCTTAAATTAGTCGGGCTGATAAAGGTGTCATCGCGAGGTCTCAGTTCGGGGCGAACCACTAGTTATATAGTTTCTTATATGTGTAATGCAAGATAAGACGAAGATATTTTTTTTCTATTTCCTTTTCTTATAATTCTGTCATAACGTTATACTCTAACATTTTGATATTCTGTATCTCTTCACGTCATCATCATTATACTCTTTAACCCCCTTACTAATAAACGTTAGTTTAATCTAATGACACAGATTTTTGTTAGTAAGCCCATAACTATAGGTATACAAACTGTCGACATTTTGAACCAAAACATCTAATTATATTTCAAGTCAAGATTCATTTGTCAAAATCATAAAGATGGCAAGTTGCATCTTACCACAAATTAACACTACCTCGCCAAAGAACCTTTACAACAGCAACAAAATGAGATAAGGGCTACTTAAATATGTCTGGTGCCCACTCGTTAAGGTCTGATATACGATTTATAATAAAACATTTGCAACAATTTAAAACGAATCGATAAAAACTTAGTATGTGAGTGTCAAATGCATCCGTCGCTGCTTAAAAGATAGTAAACTGTGGTTTACAGCTTGTGTGCTTATTTATTTTGTTTTTAATCAAAACTTACTTTAGATACAATGTAGAGTTAATCGGATTTTGTTTTGCGAAGTAGGGAGGTCATCATCACCAGCCACGTTTCGACGTCCACTGCTAGACGAGGACTTCACCAAAAATACACACATAAACACACCCCTTTTTTCCCGAAGTAGGTAGAGCCTCAAGGGTCTCTTTTCACTGTGGGTTACACAATCGCTGGAATATAGACGTGACAAGTGGTGAGCTCATCGCCGCCATTTCTTTCCACAACAGACTCGGCTAACGCTTTTTTCCAGTAATAACACACTCCTAAATAAGCCAGCAGCCACAACAAGTCTTATACCAACAAAAATTTACTAACAAGCCACATTGCTATAATCATCACTCTTGCTGGCAGGTTGGATTGATGATCGCAGTATCGGTGGGATGTTGCATCTCATCTGCTGATGTTAAGCCTGTTATTACATCCACGTGAGGAGAAGGAGGAGTCTATTCTTAGGCCGGACAAACAGTGGCAAATCACACCGACTTAACAATTTGTATAGAAATTATAGTAACCTATGCTAGTTTGATTTTATACAATTTAATGGGAAACTGATAAACCACAGGCCTAGATATTAGTTTGTAGAATGTGTATGTAACTTTTTAATTGACTTGAATGAATGAATATCTAAATTAGGAGCTAACTTCAGTATGTATGGAGCGGGCAAGCGATACAGTTCTTTTGAGAGTCTAGATTCTAGAACATTCGGTTCCACGCGGGTGAGGCGCGGGCAACAGCTAGATAATTATTATTTTCAACCGACTTCAAACAAAAGGAGGAGGTTCTCAATTTGACTGTATGTTTTGTTTTGTACGCGATTACTCTGCCAATTATGAATTGATTTTGATGATTCTTTTTTGTGTGGTTGGTGATAACTCATACTTCAAAGATAATCTCTTAGACATTTTATCGAAATTGATTCAGCGCTTTTTGAAAGAAGTCAGTTTTTTTTTTATTAACTTAATAATAGGTTGGCAAATGTCAAAAACTGTACGCCACCGCTGTTACATGGCACTTGACACAAGCTTGACGTTCGTAAACGGTCCTTGTGGTTACAGTTTCTGGTATACTAGCATTTCGCAGGTCTGCCTGCACGAAACCTCTATTGGCTCTGCCCGCGTGGAACCTATATTATAAATTATAGCCTATATGTTATTCTGATGTTATAAGCTACAACACTGTAAAGTTTCATCAAAAACCGTTCAGTAGTTTTTTGTGAAAGAGTAACAAACATCCATTCATGCTCTAAGATCCATCATCACAAACTTTGTCATTTTTATTATTCACACATACCATACATACATAACACCCAACAGTACATACATAGTCCATACCACACTAGGATTCCCTGTGTCGTGGGCTGGGTATCAGGAACGACGAGTACCATGGTACTACAACACCCAGACCCGGAACAAATAAATGCAGATCATTTGTCCCGCATCGGGAATCAAACCCGCACCTCTTACGTCTCAGCCGGCTACTCGCCCGCTGCACAACAGACAGGTCGTCAGAGGATTATTAGTATTATGGGGTAGGATTTTATTTTGATAAAATAGTGTGGCGTTCAGTTTTAAGATAAGACGTACTACGAGTTAAGTTACAAAGTATTATTCATTAGTTTGTATTGGAACAATTATGGAGTACTATTCACATCTCCGATTAAAGTAATTTATAGGCGATATAAAATAATTTAAATTCGAACACATTTAGTGCAATTATCGACGCTGCACTTAAAAACTTTGTTTCTTTTATGTCCTTCAGTTTAATAGTTTCTGCCATTATGTTGCATATGAGGCCATGGTCATATGTTGAGCAGAATAAATAGATTAAATAAGCTGATAGAAAGATAACCCAGTATCTCGTTTATAAATAAACTAGTAGCCCGCTCGCGACTTCGCTCGCGTGGTCTCGGGGTCCCGGTGGTCCAGAAACCTTCCCGGCATGTGTACAACAACCCACTAAAGTACTTGTAGTAACTACCAGCTAATCTTGCCGACAGCGAGATATACCTAAGCACCGTAGTAACTATCAACTAATCACGTTGATGATATTTTGTTTTGTTCTTCCATAAATTTCGTTTTCATATAAACTTTCATGTTCTATTACAATATTAAGGCGAGGCCTCTGAGACCTAACCATGAGCTTTTATAGAGATTCAGTTCAAAAACTACTTAGTACAAAATATCGGTTCGTCATTGAATAATTTTAATCGCAGAAGTCTATAAACCTTCTGCTACTGTGCCTTTAAATATAGCTGTGGACATCACGAAACCGATATATTGTAAATATAGTTTTTGAACTGAATCGCTATAAAAGCTCATGGTAATGTCTCAGATCTCAAAAGTAGTATTTTGAACGCCCAGTGCAACGATGAGATTAAAAAATAGTTTAGATAGAACAATGTACTAACAATAGTTGTAACCGAACATAATTTTGAAAAAAGTCTGGTTTTGCAAATAATAATCGCACAAAATCACGTATGAAAATAGATAACTAAAGCGACCACCTCCTAAATATTAATTAACCTGTATCAAAACCTCAGCACTATTTGCCAGACTGTGGCCTCGCACTAAAACATCCCAGTGGTATCGATTACACGACCGTGGACAAAAATCGATACCGGTCCAGATGCACAAAAATGGGGCACAGGAATCGATTTGCCCCATATTTCGGCGGTCTAGCGGCCGCGAGGGTAACGCTCGCGATAAGGGATAGTGCCCCCCTGGGTGGGGGCACCCCCCTGATAATATTTACCGCCCCCCGGCCATACTTACGCCCCTTCGTATTTACGGGTTAGAGAAAAACAAGGGTACTCGAGCTTCGGAAGGTGCAACGTACATTTTAATCCCTTTTGATGTTTATGATTGATGGCGGATTTGAGATCGCTATTGCGCTGAAGTTGATGGATTCTTTGTGATTCCTTTATTACCTACCTACAGCAAATCGTGACGCTGACTTAATTTTAATGCTTAGTAAATACTTACCTAATGATCTGTAATATAAATACCTAGATACTTACAAGAAAATCATCAGTAGCCTGTAGACATCCACTGCTGGTGGTGGCCTCCCCCATTGAATGCAATGGGAGGAATTTACATAATAACCACGCCTGGCAGGTCTGGTGATCGCAGTTTGGTGTTAAATACTCAGGTGGCTGTACCCTGGTGTAATCCCTTTGTTGGCTTTTACTACATCCACGGGAGGAGACGGAGGGCTCTATTCATAAGAAGTGCACACCACAGCACAATTTTGGAATTAGATAATTCAACCGTTAATGTGCCGTGGTGTGTTCAGCTCTTATGTCACAAAAATATACGCAATAATGTACAATAATATACACAAATATAGACAATATACAAAAATATACACAAATATATACAAAAATATTTTGTTGGATACGTATCCACTTGTATTTACTTGTAAGTTTCAGTTTGAGAGTATTAGCCAGGTAACTAATACTCTCAAACTGAACTACTACTCAATACTTACTATCCATAACTTAGTCAATCTAGACTATTACCTTTATTTTTTCTTTGTCAGTGAATTCAAAAAGATTAAAAAGTTGGTACATCATCATAAAAGGCCACACAAGATGACAATCAATCGCTTCATGCTGAAACAGAAACGTTTTAAAGCGATGTCTATCAAATAATCGTTTTAAAATAAGTATAGGTACCTAATAATCATATTGAAAGTAATGCATCTATTTTGAATAGCCGCTAGCGCCATCTGTCAATCACTAATAATATTTCAATAGTCTTAAAAACTTAATTAGGCTGCTTTCAACGACAGAGCATTAATAACTATCGGCACTAGATTAGAAAATATCTAACTAGCTGTTTTAGAGTTTAAAGTAATTGGAATAGAGTTGATTATGTGTTCAAAGTGTTTGTAATCTAGCGGCAAATATAATTTTGTTTTTTTATAAATTGATGTGGTGACGATGGGTGAAGATGTCAGTCAGATTGACTCGTGCTCAATATCGGCCCAGTGCGTCGACTCAGTCAGGGTAAAAAGAGTAATTATTATTTAAATTTTTGTAACAGACAGATAAACCACAGACTAAACTTGATATTTATTCTGCATGTTTCTTGTAGTCTTCATTTTCGTCATTTTTTGCAATGTTTCTGTTTTTATAAATTTTATAACTGTGTGTACCGTCCGCAAATTGGAAGTGAAAGGTTAGTGTTTTGAATTTTTAAATAAAGAACACCGATATTTTTACAGTATGCTTAGTTTATAAAAGATTTAAACTTGAAAGGAGTTTTGATTGAAAAGTCTGAACAATAAAATAATGTCGATACTTACTTAAATAATAGAGTTTTAAAAACTTGTGTACCAAGAATTAAAAAATCATGAAAAATTAATTAGTACTTAGGTAGGTACTTAACAGTTTAACGATAACTTAAAAATAAAAAATTCTAAGATTCAAGCCATACAAACAAACAAGTTAGATAAAAGGTTATAAAATAAAAAAACGTTGCGTTACACGTTAATTTATTTATAAATGCATTTTTCGGTTAGTTACACGTTTGCGTCGAAGGAAATTAAGTTTAGGGAATTGAAACTAGTCATTGTTCTTTTAATTGCGGTCAATTTATGCCGTTCTAGACGAAATGTGCCGATCATCGCGTGTTGACGTGCTTTTACTCGAGAGTTTTGTTTTTATTAATTTTGTCTAGATAGTTAGCGATAGTATTGTATTTATTTACATTATTACATTTATGTTTTATGCATGTAGATTAAAAATTACATATTCTCAAAAAAAAAAAAAATTAAAACAAAAATATAAGTATATTTATTTAGGGTAGATAGGTATTTCTTAATTTTTGAGTTTGTGAAATTAATATTTTTTTTCAAGGTTAATGTTAAATGCTTTTGTTAAAAAACTCCCTTTTCCGCATTCGAACTCTATGGATGGTCCATTGTGCGTGTTTTTTTCAAGGTATTGTCATCAAAATATTTACAGTCACCTAGGTTCACTTACCTACTTACTTTTAAATAAGTAGGTATTATTAAAACCATGGTCATCGTCAGATCAGTGACATCCATCATCATCATCAGCCTGTAGAAGCCAACTGCTAGTCATAGGCCTTTCCTCTAGAATGTCACAACGATTGGTCTTGAGCCGCCTCCATCCACCGACTTCCTGATTTCTTTAGTCCATCGAGAGGAGCGCCTTCTTCTATTGCGTCGACCGGTTTGTCGTCACCACTCGAGAACCTTTATTCCCCAACGGTTGTCAGTTCTGCGAGCTATATGATCAGTTATGAATTATAACAATAAAATTGAATCAATTCAAAGGCATCATCGACCATTTCCGACATACAATGCATTTAGAAACGTTCATTCGTATTAATATCATATCATACATTTATATCAAAGAAAGGGTTGCACAGTGGGTCGAGCGGGCGCTGACTCGCACAAAATGTTCCATCTGCATACGCCTGATTGATGCGCTCTATAATTATGTAGACGCGTTAATAACACCACTGGGCACTTTGTTTCTGACGACTCAAGACGAATGAAATGAGAAATTCTATAACTCTTAATAGTATTGCTTTCTGATGTTTCGTTGATTAAACTGAGAATTAATGGGAATTTTGTTGCGAAATTTAATTAATTTTGATTTAAAGCCCACTGTCCACTAAAGCGACCCTTTACGTATAGGTGAAACTGCTAGTGTGGCGTCGCGTCGACAAAAAGACACGGCAGCAACCAATCGTAAATGTAGCGACGCTTTAGTGGACGAGGGCTTAAATTAACTAATCAGTGCGAAATGGATTAGTAAGGTAGGTATTATTAAACCGCTCCTACAAAAGTGTGAATATGGCGACCGCACCCATTTCATATCTATGTAACATTAGAATTGCGTTACTTCAGTGTAAAATGAGCTTTATTTCGGTAGTTTTAGATTCCATACGGCTCGAAAGCAATACTACCAACTAAAAAAGCTGCCTGTCGGCGATGATCGCACAGATTCGTCAAATGTAATATAAGCTATAACTCGCTGACTTTAAGTTGCAATATGGTTTGCGCGCGTGACACAGATAACAAATCTATAGTATCACTACAGTTGTCTATGTCATGTAGACTCTATGGTGTCGGAGTAAACTTCTGTAGAATACTATTATTTAATATCTGTGTGGGTAACATCACGGTATGGTGGATTTATTTACATAAATGGCCACTACGTACAAATTGTCTTTATGTTTTCTGTGCGTGCGACCCAACAAATCAGAATATTAACGTAAATAGTAATGGCGGGTAAAAAAGCTATTATGCAAATTAAACATTTTGATGTAAATAGAAACTGACGTAATGCGATGTTCAGAAAGGTAAAATAAATCGTTTTTTGTTGAGTTTATTAGATTAGTATTTCTGCCTAAATTAAACTCGGAGGCACGTTTATAGATTGCGTGCGAGGTGAAATGCGAATGGTATTGAGTAATGTAATCACAACACAGAGTGAATGATTTATTATTTACCTACCTTAAAACTTAAAACAGAAATTACTGAAATGCTTAGAAATTACTACTAATTTTAGAAACTTATCGCTTACTTAGTTATTTACCTACGATATTTACATAGAACAACTTAAAACAGAAATTACCAAAAGAGTTTGAAATTACAAATTTTAGAAATTTATCGCTCTTGATCATGTACCTTTACTTTGGTCACATGAACCAGGTTTCTTACAGAAAATAATAATATTAGCATCATAATCATTTCAGCTAATTTACATAGAATATCAAAATGAATGAGCTTAAACCACCTCCATCCACTGAGTTCACTAAGCGATTCTCGCAATAAATGTAGCATCATCATCATAATTCCATCCGTTGACGTTCCTTCTCTACTGAAAATTGGCCTCTGCCATTGAATGCCAAAACTAATAGGTTTGAGCCGCCTCCATCCACTGAATTTACTAAAGAGTATATAGCAGCATCATCATCATCATAATTTCATCCAGTTGCCGTTCTCTACTGGACATTGGCTTCCACACCACCGACTGCAAATACAGCGTAATATTTAGGAAAAGTTAAACTATTATTCAGATTTATAATGGGTAGGTAGGTAGGTATATGAAGTCATCTCGTGTTAATAGTTGTAATAATAAGGATAATAAGTAGTATAAAATAGTCTAATGTAGTAAATAGTATATACTAAAATATTGCTAGAGCTCCTGCTCTACCTATAGATATAATATGCTCTATTTGGCAAAGAGCTCTCTAAACATACTGCATAATCTCACGGATTATAAAATTGCCATATCCATTCAGATCATAGATAAGAGTACGTTATTATTATGATACATATTATTTTTAATAACAAACGACTGTTGAGTGCCGAATATGCTACGTCACAGGGACCAAATAATAGAGTTCGTTCAAACGTTTAGCGAACCCTCGAGAATCACAATAAAAAGTGTTCGAGATGTAACAGCGATATGATTTTGCACTTTTTTTTTTCTATTTGGATACGTGTTTTGAACACTTCTAGAGGGTGGAGAATCGATTGGTTACAACGGCATCATTAAATTTTTGATAAATTTTTTTAGGCTTGGTATTTTCTTGTCTTCGCAAAATACAATAAAGTTACCTATAGAAGCTCTGTTTTCAAATTTGTTCTATCAAATTGACAATATTTTGGATCAGTTTTTATGATCTTTACTATTTGTATAATAAAAAAATATCTATTTATGTAATGTATTGTATTAAGTATATCAGTTATCTAGTACCCATAACATAAGCTCTGCTTAGATTGGGGCTAGATAATGTTGTGTGAAATGTCCAACTTTTATTTATTTATCTCCGCCAATTGTACATATTGTATTCTTGTGTGTTATTACCTGAGAATAATGATTGCTTTAGTAATTATTCTGAGGTTATTACTGTTGTTTTGAGCTATCTATCTGTCATCTATTTATAAACTTATTCTTATTTGGTATGCAATAAATAGGAAATATATCCCGCCGCTTCTCTCTTTGTGATATATCTATCTATCTAGTTATTCTATGCCTTTTTTACCAAACAACCGCTCCCCTATTTTTGGTTGGCTAACATAATTACAAGGAAGATTGCTACGAAGTGACTTGTAATTTGACCCCTTCAAAATACTGTTTATAATTTTACCAATTTTATTCATTAATGGATTTTGATGGCTGCATATTTACTGGCTCTTCTATAAATTACCACATTCAAAGTGTTTTATCACTACGTATTTTTTACTCGGCTTCTTAAGAAGTAGTGACCGACATATCATGGTCATAATATAGCGGTGACCATGATTTTCAAAGTTCATCATCAGCCGTAATATCTACGTCCTCCATAGGATGTTACGACGAACGATCTGGAGCCGCATCTATCCACACTATATACTGTGACCTGTAAAATGTCAAAGTGGCTATCCTACACTGCGTCGGAGTTGTCCGATTCCTCGTTGCCACTTGAGAACCTTTACTCCTATATTCCTTCCTTTATTCTTTATTTTTCATTTTCTTTTTTCTTTATTCAATGGTTGTCGACTCTGCAAGATAAATGGCCTACACTTTACTCACATCAACTATTATATTTTCAACCTTAGTTAGACCGAATAAACTTTTGGCATTCGTTGCATTTACACTAGGTAGGTGTATTACAGCCGTCATAATGCCAACTTGCATCAAATCATCGCTAAGTTCTTAATGGCTCGTCTTCTATGTAGTTTTAATAATCTTTGTTAATCTGTTTTGTTCTCTGTTCTGAGTTTGCTTCTGTTTGTGTGTTTTCCTTGTATTTTGTTCATGTTTTTCTTGCCATCTGCAGTCATTGACATAAATAAATGCTTTTAATTTCTTTCTTTTTATCTCTTAACCTTGTTGTTGAGCAAAACTTTTTTATGTCCATTTTAGAATCAATCATTTGAAAACCTTTGAAGAATCATCATACAATTTGTCTTCACATTTCTTTTCTCATTTAAATGAAAATTAAATACATAAAAAATCCAGAAAAATGCTTCAAATATTCGATGGACACACAGATGGACGGAACCCTCCATTCGTAAGAATTTGATTAATTAAATAAATGAACAATACCGGAAAGAAATTCGCTAACCCTTGGCTGTTTTTTGCAACGGACATACCTCATTTCATTTAGGGGCGTAATTGACTCGTTGCTAATTTCATTTTAATACTCTAGAGAATTCAGCTGTAATTTCTGAACTGCACGAATAACTCGTTTTTGATTAAGTATAATAATATAATTATATAATACGTTCAGTGGTATGCTGGTATTCCGTGGTAAGTCTGGCCTAAGGACAGATCCTTCCGTCACCTCCGTCAGATTTCGTAAAAGCCGACTAAGGGATTACACCAGGGGATGGGCAGCAGCCATCCTTATTCATATTAAGTTTACTTATAAAAAATGTTAAGTACCCAGTATTCAAAATGTTTTTATTTGTAAAGCATGTGTTAAAACTAAAACTTTGGCAAGGTAGAGCGAGACACAGACCTATTTTATACTTATAACTTTTCATTTAAAAAACCGACTTCCGCCATTGTATTCGACTAAATATTTGGATGAAAAAAAAATGATGAAAGAACCATAGTGGTGAAAGGATTATGATACTTTTTGAATGCAAATGCTTGGTTTGTTGCTGAAAATATCAAAATCGCCATATGTATGTCTACAATATTAGAGGGGTTCCCTCAATTCCTCATGGATCCCATCATCAGAACTGGATTCTGAAAAAAATGGGACCAATCTGGAAGTATATCTACTCAAATAAAAAAAGAATTTTCCAAATCGGTTCATAAACGCAGGAGATATGCGGTAACAAACACCCAAACCAACAACCGAATTGAGATCCTCCTCCTTTTTTGGGAAGTCGGTTAAAAAGGTGGTCTCGGTTACGGCTATTAATATGTCATATTAAGTGAAAGAAAAAAAGTAGTAAAAGGTGACTAAGGGATTACGCCAGGACGTAAGGACGGGCAAAATATCCACCTGAGTAAGTACTCAGGTGGATTGGCGGTGCCTATTCTTAGGTAGAGACTAACACGGCTAAGATAGGTACAGGTAAAAGATTCTCGAAGATGATTGCTCGAATGTAGAGCCCCAAAGTCCTTAAAGAGAGGCCTTGAGAACTATCACTTGAGCGGGGAATTACCATATGAGCTGTATGCCCTTGTCTTGATTATATAGTATATAAGCTCGAGCTGTGTTTTAAAGGTATGCAATGAGAAATAGCAAAGCTTTCTAGGTCTTAGTTATAAGTATAAGAAACGCAACAGCAGTTAGAAACAGTACAATTCTCACTGTTTTTTACCGTCACTCGTTACGTATGGAAATCAATGATAATAAAGAAGTCAGTGCTATCTAACCAGCCAATCTAACACAGACTAGGTAACAACACAACATTCGCTCATATTTCCAATTAAAATACCTACGTATGCATTGTTGCGAATCAGATAACTCTATTGTCCACTGAATAGTTTTGTGTAACACAGAGTGATCAGCAGTTGCTTAAGGTCCACTATCCACGATAGCATCATTGCATTGACGCTCCTAAGGGCCCTACCTCACCGGGACGCGACGTTGCAATGGCGTCCTTAAATGTTTAGACAAACGTCAATCAAACGTTGCCACTATGAGAAGATGTATGATACATAGACGCAGCAAACTTAATCGTACAAAAATAATATCGCAGATAAATTCAAAGCTATGCTCCCATTGAAACATCTAGTGGACGCTTCAGTGGTCAGTGAGCCTAAGTAACGTTGTATTCGTCTGCGATTCTAGCTATCAATGTTTGCATGTCAACATGTCTATAGACTGCATATTGTGTAGACTTAAGACTAGCTGGATGATTTATGTGACTAGGGGACGAGTCTTGAAACCGGTCGTTGATGGACCCCCCACTCGATGAACTGATGACATCATAAAGGTAGCTAGAAGTCGGTGGACAGAGGTGGCTTAAGATCACCAATCCACCTGCCAAGAGTAGTGATTATGGGAAATCCCTCTATTCTATTTTATGGACGAGTCCTCGTCCAGTAGTGGACGTAAAAAGAAGCCGCGAATAAATGGTTCTGATGATATTACTAATAGATTTTGTACACGAAACGTCAAATTTTAGTTCGATGTTACACTGTCATAAATCATTTGATGCAATGGTGAAGGAACGATGTTTGATCTTAGAAAATTACACTTTAAAGGTTAGATCATAGCTATTAAGCAGTCAATTTGATCACTCCATCTGTTAAATTTTAGGGTCCTGTACCTAAACAGTTCCATTGGAACCCTAATATTACTAAACCTACGCCACGAGGCGCCTGTGAGTTAGTGAAAACTCTTACTTGAAACGGAAACTTACACTATCCGTACCTCCCCAATTTGGCCGTTTTATTTTGAAAACCTAAATATTTTGATCTACATTACCTACTATGTTAGTAGGTAGTACATTCAGTCAGGTATTTCTCTCGGTGGACATAAAGACTCCCCATTATCTTGACTCACGGAAGTTGTCATCAGCGTATCACGACATATTCCTTGTACAAACAGAAGACATCCGTGCATCTTTGTCACACTAACTCAAAATTTATGTGCATCTGCATTATAAGGCTAGATTTTTACAATTAATTTGAAAAGGTTGTAAACGTTTGTGTAGAAATAATATGTAGCTTATCAGTGGACTTATGAATGAAGATTATACTAGTTGCATTTAGGTACCTTTCTAAGCTCTTGAATGAAATGGTAATGCTTCATTATCATTAGACTGTAGAGGTCCACTGCTGGACATAGGTCAACACAATACTAATGCGTTGAGCCAGATTACAGCCAGCCCTGGAGTCACGGGTTTCTTCGACCCTTAAATAATTTTGAAAACGCGTAGGACCCCCTTAGACTCGATGTGAAAGGCTGAAACACGTAAGCTCTGGCGAGATTTAATACATAATCATGACACAACGGTGGAATTACCTAATTCCAAAATTTTACCGTTTGGTGTGTCCGGCCTAAGTATAAACCCCTCCATCTCCTCCCGTAGATGTCGTAAAAGCTGACTTAGGGATTACACTAGAGGATGGGCAGCAGCATCCGCCTTAGAATTCAACACGAATACTGCGATCACCAATCCGCCTGCCAAGCGTGGTGATTATGGTAATTCCCCCATTGTATTTTATGGGATAGGCCTCGTCCAGTAGTGGACGCCCAAAGGCTGTATTAGATGATGCTGTTAATGATGATCATGACACAGTTATGTATGACACAATATAATACATAAAGAGCTGATTTCAGGTCTGGTGTTACAAGCGGTACCTTTGTTCCTAACAAACAAGAACCATAGTAGATCTATTCATAAACGTGTCTCTATAATGATAAAACTTGGATTTAGACCACCGTGAGAGCAGGATGTATCAGTAATCTTGTTTGAAGACCTTGTTTACCTCATTACTGATAGTTTAAGAAGATACTCAGTGCACAAACAGGTGTTGGAATTAGTGATATCTTTTTAATAAATCATAGATATCATGCTTATACAGTTAACTAGGTCTGGCTTTGTATGGCCTTAAATTATTATGTAATACCGACCGTAAAACGAACTGACACTAATTCATACATACAAATATGCTCACAGCTTACATTTCCATGGAAGATATCCTGGGATTGATACTCAGATCCGTATGATATAATACAATTCGTGGATTATTAATTTAGTTAAAAACTTTTACTACAGAATTAGGCTTTTCTGTATAAAATTTTGATATTTGTTTTCAGTTTTTGCGTGTTGGGTTTTAGTTTTTAAACATTTTTTTCACGTGAATACGTCATTCATATTGCTTCCATAGTAGGAGGCAATCCAGAAAACTGATATAAAAAATCGGGGGATACAGTTTGGTGTGTGGTGATACTCGTATTTCCTGATACCCATGAAACAAGGAATCATAGATCATGACTACGTATGTGACTGTTGGGTGTTATGTTATGTTATACAACTGCTAAAATCATTACTCTCCTTTTACTTTGCTGTAGTCGAGTAAAAAGTAGCGCACAGTTATGCGGTGAAGTAACTCTGTAGGAAATGCAATTAGCCTGTGCTCGCCCGATGCCTTTAAGTCACTCAAGCATGTAACTCCTTATCTCTGTTGCATGTTTTTTCAATATGCAATCCCAGACAATCGTGCACTTTTATCTGGTAATCAGAATTCTCAGGTATTTTTTCTTTTGCGAGTTCTAATTATTATGCCGTTTTGTAACTAGCCGCTGGTTTCTTCGTGTCAAATTGGCAGACACACTGTTTGTAAGTTTACTGAGCTAAGTCTACCAAATTTAGCATCAGTGATATTTAGCACTTGCTTAATTCAAGATTGAATTGAGCAAGTGTTGCAAATAATAATTCTACAAAGGCAATTCTTCCTCATTCTAACTTTAAGGTTGAGATCTGATCGGTGCTCTTAGTGGAACGCTTCTGAGATCTAACTCAACGAAGGTGCAGAGCAAAATAAAACACAGTTAAACTCTGAGTTCATTATGTTAACCCTACTAACTGGCAGACCCAACAAGAAGCCTATAGATGATAATTATAATTTAATATGTAAATAAGTTAAAGTTAAGTTTGTGTCTTAACTGAACGTAGCTTCTCTGAAAAACTCGCACGGGATCTATTAGTAACATTTTTTTAATTAAAATAATCATTTTAACATATTCCTGGAATCTATCAGTTACTAAATTATAAGCATAAGGGAAAAACCAAGAACAAAACCACAGGATCTATCAGTAACTAGGTATTCTATCAACAAAGTTATCCGAAATAGAACTTCTAATTTGAATCAAATGGATTTTAAAACCTGTAATTATTTACCTGTGCTGTCACTGCCAAGAAAGCTTTTAACAAAACCACATAGTGCGGGTTACAAAATTACACAAAACGGCAGGGAATCATTCCAAATAAGGCGTGTTTCCAACCCCTAAACGTTTTGATGTCTTAATGATATTGCCGGAATGATGTATGCAGCCCGGAAGTGTGAGTGGCAGCGTTGCTGGAACTATACAAATATACCAATTTCCACTACTTTACCATTCCTTGCCACGAAACGTTCATATTTTAATAAAATATTGGTAACATTTATCGTATTCGTGCTGTTACTTTAAAGAGCACCTGTGAACTTTGTGTGATAGTGCTTATTGGTAATTTTGACAGCAAATCTTTCTTTATTCTTTGTCCTTTATTATACACGTGGGACGTGTATTTCTCTTTTGATTGTTATTATTATTCCATCTCTTTATAATTTTATACTAGGTATATCTATTGTAAGTTGTTACTTTGAAGCGTCTTGGTATTAGTACAACCTATAGGTTTCAAAGTCCTCAATATTTTCAAATGTCGCAAATATAATTTACATAACTTTTCATTTAAAAAACCGACTTCCGCCATAGTATTTGACAAAATATTTGGATGAAAAAAAATGATGAAAGAACCATAGTGGTGAAAGGATTATTATACTTTTTGAATGCAAATGCTTGGTTTGTTGCTGAAAATATCAAAATCGCCATATGTATGCCTACAATATTTGAGGAGTTCCCTCAATTCCTCATGGATCCCATCATCAGAACTGGATTTTGAAAAATGGGACCAATCTGGAAGTATATCTATACAAATAAAAAAGAATTTTCCAAATCGGTTCATAAACGCCGCAGATATGCGGTAACAAACATTAAAAAAAAAAAAAAAAAAAAAAAAATACAACCGAATTGAGAACCTCCTCCTTTTTTGGGAAGTCGGTTAAAAATCCATTTCATCTGATGTTACAAGTACCGAGTATTACTAAGCTGACAAGAATCTTTCTAAAACAGTTCAAACCTTACCGTGGCTCACATAAGTCTCGTGGTCGTCTCCTTACTTAGAAGTAATTTGAACTTTATGCATAAGTAAATAGTAGTGTTCGATTCCATGTTGGCAGAAAATGCAATGAACTGACTACCAACTTCCACTTGCAGGTTTATCAAACTTGCCAATGTAATTTAGACTTTATAAGTCTGTTAATACTTAGTAGTGTTCAGTTTTGAGTTGGTAAGAATGCAATTGTATTTTGAATCACAATAAATCGTGACCACGCACTGGGCGCCTAGGGCCAATCGCTCCTGTTGCCTTTCATTCTGGCTTTGCTGATGTTTTGAAGTTCTCATCCATACCACAGATTAAATATATTTACTACGAAGGAATCTTCCTATAGGTAGATTTAGTTCATCGTTGTTTTATTACCTAAGTAGGTACACTATTCTCGCGATTATACCTCTGTGTAGGTATCTAACGCAGCTACCTACTCTAAAATTTTCTTTTCATCTACAAACTATAGGAGTTAAAATTGTTTTTCATGGTATAAAGTTATAAAACATGTGTTTGCCAAGTTTTTTTCGAGGTTAAATCGACTTCATCATCGAAGGAGACGCAAGGCACATAAATAAAGCACATCGACGCGAGTGTAAGAAATCTGTTTTAGACATCCCTCTTTGTCTGCGACTTGGCCTGTAGAAGTCCACTGCTGAACATAAGCCCTTAAAATGCCACGACGCATGGTCTTGAACCGCCTTCATCCACCGACTTCCTGCGACGTTTATAGTGTCTTTAGTACAGGCCTTAGTAGAGGGCCTTCCTCTGCCGCGTCGGCGTCGTCCAGTTTGTGGTCGCCATTCAAGAATTCAGCCCTAAAGTAATAAAATTAAAAACAAAATATATTACGAGGTCCAAAATAATTCAGTCTTTCAACATTTTGATTAAGTCACTTTTAGTTTTTCAAGCGTTTCTAACATACAGTTTCGAACCAAAACAGTTTCTTCTTCATGTATTTGGATAGGTAGGTATAGTAGCGCCCACCAGGCTCAAAAATAAAATTATAGTGAAATTGCCAGCATTAAATTTAAAGTAAATAATTAATTGGTTTTATGGAAATAGTTGGAATGTTATTTTATCGCGCCGAATGGATGCATTTGCTGTAAAGGGCGTTCGTGGGGCCATCCAAGCGCATATATTACCTACCACAGAATAATATTTAATACATTATTATGTATAACTGCAGGCTTTCAAACACTTCAATTAACATAAATATAATTAAAGCAATTGGTTTTAACAATTAACAAAGAAGTTATTATTAAACACGTTACTTAGGACCACAGTAAAGTTAGTTGCACGATGCACCTCATGTAACTGTTAAAAATACTGACACGTCAGAGTCAGAACAGATATGACAATAGTGACAGAAGGCCGATATAGGTCAAATAAAAAATAAAAATAAAGAACATTCGTGTGTGAAAGACACATAACCTTTACTTTTTCAAAAAGACATACCTAAAGAAGGTGTTAATAATTGCAGATATTAAGCGTTCAAATTGACAGAAATTCCAATTGATCAAACAGTTAAAGATCATTTTTAACGTGAAAATAATAACCAGAGAATGAAAGTGTCAAAACCTAAAGGTTACGGTTAAAAGTCGGTATATGTCACCAGGCCTCAGGCTAGCAGGTGTGTTTATAACCTAATGATCTAGCTAGTAGAATGAACACTTAAATGTACTCAACATTAAAACAGTTATTTTTGTACTGCACGATGGTTTGAACAGGTGTTTAAATACATTTTGAAGAATCGTCAGTACAATGACAGATAATCTTAGAATTTATGTGCACAAGCTAGTGTTCAACTGTGGGAACACTGTGAAAAATCACAAATCAAAGTGACTGGGTAATCAACAGAATACTGATGGGTTTTAATGAAATGCATTACCTCAGAGGTGAATGAACTTTAGGTTTTAGCCAATCATGGTTAATTAATTATATGACGTCATGCTGACGGCACAGACTAAGGAGAGTACTACGGCTGACGGATAGTATCTGTTGACATCGAGTTTGACAGGATCCAAAAGAAGGCAAAAATCTCTCAAAATATAGCTGATAAGTCATATTGTCATCCTAATTTTTTTTTTAAATAAATATCTTTTTATATAAAAGGAATAATAAACGTATATACCCTCTCCCCTCCTCTTTGCCACCACCTTTATGCAGGACTTTTATTTTGACGATGTGTCTCCATTAGATTCTATCCTCGGCGCAGCGTACTCGTATACAAAAAAAAAACAAATTAAACAATTGAGTAATCTAAAGACCGTTTCAAACAATCTAAAGGTATCTTTTTACTAGCTTTTATTTAACTTGTTAGTATGTTGAATGTGAGTGTAGAACAAATCTTGAAACTGAATTTTAAATCTGTTCTTCCCAACCGATTGAGCTGAATTTTTTTCTATTTGTCAAGTTCAGAGATAATACAATATTATGGTGACGGCCACAGCAGAGGCCCACTTCTCTAATTTTAAAAACATTCCAGTCACAATATAATCTCGTGTCATTCGTACTGTCTCGTATAGTAACTATTACATATTCTTCAAGAAACGCTAAGATTAAGTAATAGTTACAATACGTGACAGTGCGACTGAGACGAGATTATACAGCGAATTGAATGTTTTTAAATTAGAGAATTGGGCCTCTGATCTGATGATGGAGACGCAAGGTGGACAACGAATCTCCTCGATGATTAATAGTAGCCTGCTAATGTTTGGGCTCATTACGATCAGCTCATGTTTCCGATCAGAATTTAATAAAAACTTGTTTTGAAAAATACATTTTCCAAGAAAATAGGTCTATCTAAGTATAGGTATCTTCCACACGTCTTTCACGGTGTCTCCTGTTCTAAATATAAATTGTATTCTAAAGAAGTTTTAAAAATTCAGATTAATCATTTAGTAAAAAGTTTCCCATTTTAATTAGCGGGGAAGAGCGTTTAATCTCGACTCGCGGGATTAGAGCAGTGAGCAAGGACTTAAACGATTCAAAAGTAATAATTCTTCTGAGTGTTATAAATATGAAATATAAAGGATGTTGTTCTTACACAGGCGGGTAAAGGGGAAAGTCAAAGCTGCGGGCATACTGAGTGCAAAAGTTTACTATTTGACGTCTTCGGAAAAAGTGACGTCACCTTTTATTTATTTATTTATTTTCAGGAGAACCAACAGCTTACTTTAACATAATAATACAACAGAATAACAGCAGAGAGCCAATAATAATTTTCACGTGCACATGATACGTTTATTTATGAATTATCATCTTTTTGATAACTCAGCATCAGCAGCCTTTAGACTTCCACTGCTGGATGAAGCCTCCCCCATAGAATGGAAGGGGGGGATTTACCCCAATCACCACATTTATCAGGCGGATTGATTGTCACGCTTCTCAGGTATTAGATGCTGCTATCCCCTCGTGTAATCTCTTAGTCGGTTAACTTAATCATCTTGATAGATCAACTTACCTTTTATTCCAATTTTGGTTTTCGTTTGTGTTCAATAAAAACTTTGGTTTAATGTTTAGTTAGGATTAATCAAGTATACATTGTGCGCTGAACTAATTAAAATTTTACTACCAAAATCACACCACAACTCCCCTTTTCATTATCTAACATTCGAAAAATAAAAAATAAACTGCACTAAACCGTAGTACGGGTTACGTACGTTGTAGTAGTGCAGTTTTTTAGTCCTAGTTTTTACCTAAGTGTATAAGAAGCTAGAAAGAGCCGTGTGATAAACAGTTTCTGTGGTCAGCCTCATAATTATTAAACTGGCTACTTATCTATACGAACTATGTACCTAAGCACACATCTGAAGGCCCGACTCTACATTATCATTTGATAGTAAACACCATAATTACCTTCGGTCACGGCTAATGATATTTTATTGTCTTATTTCCACTTAACTAGCGCTTACGTTTGTAAATTAGTACTTGCATTAGTAATAGTGCGATCGCATATGTAATAATGCAGTTTTCTTGAAAAGATAGTGCAAAAAATTTGATTGTGTACCAATGTTTTCTTAGTGTGGTTTTTATTAAATTACGAAGAAAATTATTTCAACTTCCACTAACTATTGTTGAATAGCCTTGAAAACGTCAGGATATAAAAAAAATACTTCAGCAGTTTTTCTTACAAAAAAGTTACGTAACGTTTACATTGCTTTTTTTGCAAATTTGCTCTGAGTGTGGTTTCAACTTAACCGGAAATAAGATACTTCTAAGTAAGAAGTAATGCACTAATTGGCCTGTTTCGAATAGCGGGTGGAGGGAAATTAATGCCCCAGGAGGATTACCGGCAATTATTTTCCCGAAAAAAATGTTCCTAACGTTTGTGTCAAAACTTTGTAGGGGCAGGTGCGGCGAAAGAGTTGCCGGTTCATGTTTTGTTTTATTTTATTTGTTTACTTTGAGGTGAGTTTATTTAGCTTAAGTAATTCTTTTTTTAACGTAACTTGTTAGTTTGGGGAATTTCAGATTAATTCTGGTAATATTCTACTATGTAGACTTTCCTAGACAATGTCTTAAGTTTATTAGTATCAGTAGCCTTTAGACGTCCATGCTGCACGTGGCCTCCCCCATAAAATACGATGGGGGGAATTACCATAATCACCATACACGCTTGGCAGGCGGCTTAGGGATCGCAGTATTCGTGTTGAGTACTCAGGTGGATGCTGCTGCCTATTCTCTGGTGGAATCCCTTGGTTCGATTTTATGATATCGGAGGATATAGAGGGGTATAATCTTAGGCCAGCACACCACATCATCAGAACACACTATGGCATACTTATGAGGGTATAATTGATAATTAGGTATATATACTTATGATGGTAACATTTGGTAAAACATAGGAGACTGCCATTACTTATCGTAATGTTATTTCCTAAGAAGGTAGCAATACAAAAAACCAAACTCACTTGCAGAAATACCCGTCAAAATAAAAATAAATCAGTTTTCTTTCGAGTTCCCCTAATTTTGCCGGTGTGTGTGTAGCTGAGTATGACTGAACAAAACATATGCCTAATAAACACTCGTCAGCATGAGTCTTTAGAGGTCCACTGCTGGACAAAAGCTTCCCCCCTAGAGTGGCACGACGAATAGTATTGAGCTACCTCCATCCACCGACTTCCTGTACCATTATAATGTAATTAGTCCATCAAGAGCCTTCCTCTACTCTACTGCGTCGTGTGGTTTGTGGTCGCCACTCGAGAACCTCGATTCTCCTATGGTTTTCAGTTCTGCAAGCTACAATATATGACGTACTTTACTATTCTCCTGCTGACGTTTCGTTGACCATTTTGAGGTCCTTCCTCATGAGCACCGACCATGACCACGCTCAAAGGTAATGAGATGGGAACTCCCCCAACACATTTTTTCTAAAATCATACCAAGCCACGATAACTTCAATTCTACTATAATATATGACCTGCCCATTGCCACTTCAACTTATTAATTCTGAGAGCTATATCGTTGATGTTGATCCTTCTACGGATTTCCTTATTTTGAATTCTGACATTTAACTTAATTTCGGAAACAATAAACAATTGATATTCTAGAATAAAAGTTAAGTTTTGTAAAGCAGGCGGTAGAGGGGTATAGCTTAGTACTTTATAGGTAATAAAATCTTGTACTTAATTTTATGAATTCAAGATTAATGTCATAAACCGAAATTTTCTGGCAAGGATACTTATTTTAATAAGAGGGCTAGCCACTCGTATTTACATTATTAATTTGATTTCGCAAGTGGGGTGAATGTTTCGTAATTATTTCTGCGTTTTAATTGAGTGCTAGAGAAATTTCATAATATCTAGTCTCTTGAGCGAGATCATTGCTGAGTGGGATATTTATTTAAATATTAATATTAAATTTCTTAGTTAAGATGATTTGAAATAAGATTTAATTACCTAATATTTCTTTATCAAAATTGTTTTGTGGGAACACACGACACTAGTTACACTAAACAGCCGGCTTAGACAAACGGTATTCGCTTCGAAGCGATTCTATTTCTACTGTCGTAATACAATACAAAAGACCACGTGACATATCAATAGCTTACGTCAATCTCATACATTTTGGACTTTTCTACTAGCGTCTTCGCTATTAGAATGTTACTTTGTCTACGGCCTCAGGTCTGGTGCAGCTTATGCTTAAAACAGGGTACTATTTGACCCCACAGAATACATATTGGTACCTACCTACTATATAGGTACATAATTTATATTATCTTTTCGGCTATTTGTATCTTTTCAAGTGGATTCTTGCTTGTATCTGATTTTGTGTTGTATTTATTGGTAAAAAATAATGAATTTTCTTTACATGTTCCAATACTGTTGCATGACTGTGAGCACATCCATATTCATGTAACTTTGTAGAAACTGTTATAAATGAGTTAAACAACGTGTCACTAGTTTATTCTTGGTCACCTTGCGGTAGGTCAGAACAGGTGTCGCTTTTCAGGGCCTAGTGATAAAAAGTGAAGAAACCAAGGTGTTGAATGGATTCAGTGCGCCGTAGAGGCTTCATTGAGTTAACTAATTTACCTGTATGGATTTTAATTAAATTATCGTAATTTAAAGTAAGTTACCTGTGTGTAATGTACCTATCATTTATTGGTAAAATTAACTTTTAACAGTGAATAAATCTCTATCATGTCCTTTCACCACACTTTTACTTACAAAGTTAATATAATCGTCGGTTAATTGGTCATATTATATTCTTCAGGCAGAAGAATCAAACGTAAGTCATAGACGTAGGTACATAGTTTTTAAGTCCATCGAAAATAATTCTTGTGATTACAATAAAATAATATCTTAATTTACAGAAAAAACAATACGATACAATACAAGTATTACAAGTACGTAAAAAATTAAAAAATACGAATTAAACAGTTGGGTTATTTAAAGACCGTTGCAAACCATCTAAACATAGCTCAACTGATACAAACCACAGACAGAAGCGTCCCCAAGAAGTTGACTGTATTGCCACACTGAATGGTATTGAGTTGAGTCAGATAAGATCCAGGTTTTGGGTCACGCGTCGTCAATCAATAAAATACTTTTGACTTTGAAACTAATAGAACTGTACCTATCTTCAGAGTACAAACAGTAAATTTTAGTGTATGCCTAATAGTGTACGTAGACACTTTGAGACAATACTAAATGTTATATAGTAGACACAGCTTGGTGGAGTAGGTAGCCAGGCAGTTATAAGCTTAAATAGTCACATAGACCCCCACATCCCGTCAAATCAGGACCAATTGATTGTAACCTAGACACATCAATCATTGTTCTAGAACTTGTAGATTGACACTTTCAAACTGTTACCAACCGACTAAACACTAGTTAGACCTACTAAATTTTCAAGGGAGATTCAATGGGCATTTGGTCTATGTTTTTTAAATTTTGAATACTACTTGTCATGTAAACAAGCATAGGTATGACTCACCAGATGGAAAGTAGTTACCGTAGCCTAAGGACGCCTGCAAAACTATAGAGGCATCACACGCTTGTTAAAATAAACGGTGAATTTAAGTTGCTATTTTTAAAAATATATAACAACTTATTCAACTCTGATATCGATTCTAATACACCATTTTCCCAAAGCTAAAATAACTCAGGACAGCGCTTAAAATTATTATTAAATTATTATATAAAATTTTACTTAGAATTGTCTACTTAGACTTAGAATATATACTTGTACTTAGAATATTTAATTTAGTTTTAAAGAGTCCTCATGATTTATAATTTCTAACTCATTTCATGACTAGGCATCTGAAATATTAACAAAATGTGTAAGTATTAACAGTATGACGGGCGCAATGCAATGCCAAGTAGGGTGCGTGCGTCCTAAGTAGACGCGACCTAAGAGGTATTGCATTTGTAATGGCGTTACCGCCTAACATCAGGTTGGTTTTATTTTATGCTTCGCTTGGCGTGTTTATTTGCCAGGTTTAAGTATTTTTAAATTCATTTGCAGTGTCATACACTTTCGTCAAAGTCTCAATCATGTTTTAGTAAAGTGATGGCAGGTTTACTAAAACTTTGATGGACAATTTCCACCCTTTTGAAAAGTCACGCAATACACTTCTATTTAATTTCTCTACGCTTGTGCTTTTTAAATGAGCTACACCGGTTAAAATGCTACAAGAGACAAATTAAAAAAACCCTGGAAAATAAAATTAAATAAAAGTAGACAACGTCTCTTGCCGAAAAAGACGCGAAGAAACATCAAAGACAGTTCAGTCAATTAATAAAAAAAAAATGTTACTTTTGATTTATGACAATTCATCCCGAAAATCATCGAAGTTACTCGAAACAGTTTCAAGATGCAACACAAATAAATTAATATGGTAGGCCCAGAACCATCACAAGAAATCCGAAATGTTTGTGGTCAATTTATTTACTAGTGATTCGTTACGGCCGGGGCGGATACTTGGCTCCATGATAAATTGGGCTCAGTCGCTCATCTTCGTCGGTTCCGTCACTAGATCTAACTCTTATGAACCTTAAAACAACACCATAAGAATTAAATTTCAACCAAAGCTCCGGGTAACACTTCCAGCCTCTAAGTCAAACTGAAAACTTGAATTTGAACTTTCAAGCTTTGAAGCTAAAGATCACTATACAGTGGAGGACGAAAAGTATCAAAACGTACCATTCCCAATGACACAACAGACTGACAAATGATTACCAGTCACAGTTCAACAGTTAATTTGTATGTAAATATGATTTTGTTTATTTTTTTAATTCATTTCTTTTTTACTCAAACTAATAAGATAGACTTTTCCATTAAAGGTTCAATAGGTTTAATGCTTTCAAGGGAACAATTTCATCGACAATAACAAACATCGAATAGAGAGGGAAGTAAACGCTAAATTGCACTCATTACTAACACGATCAATCATTCGACGTCATCAGACGGTTCAAATGTCAAATGAACCTAGGGTGCAATAAAAAAGAAAACTGCTATTATTAAAAAAGTGACTTTATTTCCATTGTCGATTGCCGATTCGGGATTATTATCTGACTTGCATATTTTTTGTCTTCTAATTTTGATAGATCGCTTTTTTCAAGAGCCTAGTTTTTCAATTGCGTGTTTGGAACAGCCGTCGATTACAATATTGACGAGCGGATTTACCTACACATAAAGCAGGTGAACCCAGCTTTTACCGGCACAAAGCAATCCATGCAAACTACAAACCATAGAACCAGACACAAGATTTGCTAAAAAAACAAATGAATGCTCGTCTATCGGCGTTCGTCATTTGTTTTGTATAGAGACGCAAACGAACGTGCAGTGCCTATATCTCTCGCTATAGAGTATTATGTTCCTTCGCCTGTAAAGGCTTTTCACAGAACGCACGCTTACTTTGAACTTGTGCGCGAAGGTAAGCGCTGGTAAACATGGCGGGCATTCTGGTTTCTACACGAATGTGGCCTGAGATACAAATATTTGTGTCAAAATAGCACAAACCGATAGTCATCGCGCGATATTCACACGCGAAGTATTGTATCTACGCACCACTTATTCATAGCTTTTTATTGTTTGATATTTTTCATTCGAATACATTTATCTAGTTTGACGTTTTCATTATCTACGCTATTATTAGAAGCCAAACATACTTTTTTATTATTTCGATACAGACCTACCTTTCCCAATTTTGTATTACTTTGCATGATCGATGCATTGTTTCTAAAATGTTTAAGTAATATTGTATGAATGCCCTCAATACGGAATGATGCTAAGGGAATTGAATTCAATTTGGTTGAATTGATTTCCTTAATTTTACGATTTGGTTTGCGTGATTTCGTCCGGTAATAACCTAATAAACCGTTCCATTGGGAAGGGTCTTGTTGTCCGTCTGATTTTATATTAATCCAACTTAATGGACAATATTAGGTTCATTCATTATGTGGTATTATTGCTCTAGATTTGATTACCTACAGCTTTTTGGTATTGACCACGGTATAAGTTCTCATTTCCATGGTAAACCTGATTAGAATTATTTTAAATGTAGGTGTTTACTGTAGAAACTAGGATAAATACACTAGTACTAAGATAAGTAGTCGAAGCGTAAACTACTCTACTGAATCTTAACCCGTTGCCACCTCTATAATTTTTAACGTTGCGTCAATTTTGATTGTGAAATGAATTATGTTCAATGTCTAACCTCCCTGGATGAAACGTCACATTCAATTCAAAAATAGAACAGCCGTTGATCATACCATGCGTCCAGCAAACACGAGAGAGATCGCGTGCAATATTCGCCGGTGCAGAGTCAAGCCGTTCAAATGCTACCCCATATTTTAACAACTGTCCTAATACATCTTGCAATGTTGTTTTTAACTGTTTTTGCTACATATAATTGTTTGATCTTTTTCGATGTTTACTTTTAATTTTTATTGTACATTTTTTGGTGCTCCCTTTTCATATTCTGTTATGATTGATCGCTTACTGCCTACAATAATTAAAAGAGAATGTATTGTTATTATTGGATCTTTTATCGAAATGCCCATTTAGGTTATTGATAATGTAAAATGTTTCTTCGTTAGATGTTTTTTTACAATTTATGTGCTACGTCCGTGTCATCAATGCATGTGAATTTATCTGTGTCCAACTCAAATGTACCTAGAAAAACAAAATTATTGAAAAATTTAAATTTCAACGAATTGGATCGATTTTTTTCTTCATTTCAGGTGCCTGTCAATGAAAGCGCCCGACAGGTATGTCACTATCTCACTCGCTCCGCGCGTTCGGTTTCGTTCGGCCGGGTTCGGTTGCATTCGGAAATGTTCGAACGGGCTCGGCCGATCAGCTGATCGTTCGGCTCAGGGGTAGCCTGGATGACCTCACGTTACACCCGCAACGCAGGACGTTACAGTATAATTTTTCCAAAAAAATTGCTTATTGGTGTGTTTTTTATTTTCTGTTACTCGTAATGCCATCACTTTAAAGGTGGGTTTCATTTCATTTGTTATTGAAACTTGATCTTCACCAATAATTATCTTGATTGCTTGGACCTTTTTATATATTTTTTGAATTTTTGCATACTGTATAAGTGGTGTGAATATTTTATTGTATCTCATTGTTATTACAATTGTGGGTGTAATGTAAGTAGTCGTTGTTTTGGTTCCAGGTTACACCCTAGTTAGTGAAACTCCCCAAAAATCACAGATAAATTTACAAGTTACATGATCCGTAGTAGATATTGAATGCCTTAGTTTATGTTTATTGGCATGATTGTGTATTTAATGTTTTATTATTTAATGCAATTTAATAGAATTAATCACCGAGCCCTCTTCATTACACGTGAGTACCAAACAATAACTAATGATATCTAACAAATGAATGTACTTAGGTAGGTACCTAGGCATCACTGAGTTTTAAACAAGAAGTTGATCGAAAATCTACATACATTATATACATTAGGGTCACAACTTTAAAGGTCAGAGGATAATCTAAATTAATTAATTCATTCATCTAAGAGAAATTCGTATTATATTTTGTTTTATGCTCATCACAGCTCATCAAAACTTCATGAGATAGCAAAAACTAATTTGTAAAATTAACAAAAACACATTGTAAAATCATTCATTGACATTCGTTGTTCAACTAATAATTTGAGTAAAATACTATCAACTAAAACAAATGTGTGGTCCGCAAAATCAGTTTTCTCTATCTCGAAAAGTGTTGATACTGTGATGAGCAAAAAACAGAATGAAATTTGAATTTCGTGCTATTTGGTTAACGTTAAACCTTGAGCAGAAATGTGACTTTAAAGCTGCAAAATTACAAGTCCTCTATTCCCACTGAAACATAATCCTAACAATACACAAAACAGTATCATACGCCACTCAAGTTAACGCATGACCGAAACTCCCGAAACCAATGACAAATGCGTGATCATCATCAGATCGTAAAGGATTTAACGCCTGTGTTGGCACGCTCCTTTTGTTGGCCATAAAGCCGACCATTAGTGTGTTTGGTAACGTTGCTGATACAAAAAGAGACCATACGTTAGTACAAAAAGAGACCGTTGAGTCAGCTACCGGGGCTCCCCATGGAGCTACAGTGAATGATACCATGCTGGTACAGCACAATACGCTCTCGTGTTTTGGTTGATCAGACTAGCCTTGTTAGCCATAAGGATTTTTTGCTCAACAGCAAATGTTCGATCTTACTTCAACTCATCTCACTAATATTATAAAAGCGAAAGTTGGTGTGTATGTTTGTTGCTCCTTAACGGTGGAACATTTGGACCGATTTGGTTGAAATTTGGAATGGAAATAGCGTACACCCTGAATTAACATACTGGCTACTTTTTATTCCGATATTCGTACCGGATAGATACTTCTGCGGGTGTAACCGCGAGGCGCAGCAAGTAACAAATGTTGATGAGTAGCAAAATGCTCGGTTTAGGTCTAGACAGATTTGTCATCTATAGGAAATGCGGCGGAATTCAGCGAATCTTTTTGCCTGTAGTCTTTTTGGCCCAGATATGGTCCTTGCAGTACTTTTAACTTACCACGTCCCTTGTGAAATTTTCGCTGTGTCCCTAAAGTCCCTATCCTCAAATTAAAACAATTTACAATACAAAAAAAACATTTCATCCACTAAAACAGTTAAATTACAGTCTGTTTAGTTCAGCACTCAAATATCCCAATCACAATACAATGTATTACTACGTGATCAAAATAGGTGGTAATCTCTTGACAAATAAAAAACTTTGCTACCTTATAAAGTTAATAACTACAAAGATTAACGACAGTCACATTAGGAAGGAATTTGAATAAGAAGGTCTACATTAGAACGCCCACCATACCATCAGTTCATAATTTTAAATTATAATCCTTACTTTAGATAATGCTAGGAATGCTTTTCGATTCAATTCTTATCATATATTAACCCTTTAACAAGTGCTTTGTGGTTATTAAATTAATTAACAAGAAATAAACTCTTCAACTGTTAACATTTTATTGACGTGTTATTAAAATAAAACTTTATTATATGCGAATAGAGTTCAAAATGCCGCAAAGATACATTTGCAACATTGTATCAATAATTTATTTATCGCATAAAAGTAGCATTCAGTTGAAATTGAAAATGTATTAGGTCAATTGAACATAATAATTGGAACCTGTTGTACCGTGGACGTCCGCGATGGTATTTTTTATTCGACACAGGTAAAAACGACAATTATTCATACATTACTGTTGCGGCCAGCAAATCAGACTGTGAAGTAGCCCCAAACGTGTGTCCGTCTACGCCTAATTGCGGTCAAAGTTTGTACAGCATTTTTCTCAAACAACGCTCATATATAAACAAGCTATGTAAACCAATAGTGTGACAGTTGGTTCCAGATTTTCATAGTGAAGTTGCCTTTGTGATTATTAGCATTGAACATTTTAACATATTCTTTATTATTAACATTATAAAGAATACATATTTCTTTTAACTATGAACTGTCACAGAAATGAGCAGTTTGTTTTCCCTACCCTTGTTTAAAAGCGTTTAAAGCCAATTCAATGCAAATAACATCCCTAGTTTTCCTTCTCCGACAAACGGCTCAGCAAAACATACGGCAATCACAACAAAGGCTCAGTTTACATTCTAACGCCTTTTAAACTAACAAAGGCGGAATTCAAATAAACACTAAATCGTTAACCCTTTGACCGGCGGTGGGCAATTTTCACGGAAAACGGAGAAACGATTTTGTAAAGGGTGTTGGGATAACACCCCGTCACCACTGGTTCCGACAACTCGCCTATTCTCAAATTACTCGATATTCCAACCCGTGGCGACGACGCCAGAGAATTGTATTACTCGACATGTAGATTCAACTTGGTTTCGAGTTGTTCTAAAACATTCATGAAACTTTCAAAAAGTATCACGCAAAAAACTAATAAAAAAAAAACTAATAAAAAATAAAATAAACTGTGCTTCGAAAAAAGTAGTTTTCTTACCTTGAATACTAAATGATTATGATAATTCATGTTAGGATAGGTCTTGGCAATCATTAATGCAAAATGGTATGAAATATGCAGTTCATATAGTTCTTTCAAATATCAAGCAAATTAAAATTATAAAGTTAGATTTTAAACTATTAGTCTGATTAATTACAACATAACTATAATAAACAATGCATTCGAAAACAAAAATACTTACCATTATTTTTCCTTGATCATCAATGCAACAATTCTACATTATAAAGTGGCTCTGCCCATCTTTTAAAAAAAAAAAATTTTCTCGTGTTTTTTTGAGTTGTGTTGTATAATTTTGGTAGCGTTTTAACCGGTGTAGCTTATTTAAAGAGCACAAGCGCAGTGAAATGAAACAGAAATGCATGACGTGACTTTTCAAAGGGGTGGTAATTGTCCACCAAAGTTTTAGTAAAACTGCTACCGCTTTACTAAAACATGACTTGACTGAGACACTTACAACTGACGAATGACTTACTTTTGTCTTTGATGATGACATGGAAAGGTTGTACGTTGCACATTGCAAAATAATCTAAAAATACTTGAAACAAGCAAATGAAAATGACAGCGCGACAACAAATAAAAAAAAAAACAGTTTAATCAACGTTTTCTTAATTATGCAATACAATGTAGAGGTCACCAACATCAACAAGCATATTACATCGATCGCTTATTTATAGTATTCTCGTATAATGATAATGTATACAAAAACATGCCACACGGATAGCCTAGCCTAGTATCTATCTAACGATGATTGAAGCACTTGTAGAAAACAAGTTATTAAAACAGCAATTGAAACTTAACATAACATAAAACCCAACAGTTTTAAATACCTAGTGAAACTCTCAAATTGAAGCGGAATAAAACCAAATAGACAGTAAAAATAAGTCCAATTCTGCAAGTCAATTTTTTTGTTTTAATGACAAAAGACAGCTTTAGAAAGAGGAAAAAGTTCAACAAGTGATGATTTAAGCAGACATTGCAGATGTTTAAGTACAAGCTGATGAACTAAATTATCTAGTTCTGTCTTATTTTTACAATGACACAGGTTTTAGACTAGTCCTCAGTGAGAGCGACGAATGTCGATTACCTTCTTTCAAAATAGCCACCCTTTCTCAAGGGAGTGTTTGTGTGGAGTGAGAGGTGTCCGCCTGTGCCGTTTGCTCCAATGCTGTCCCTTTTGTTTATTGTTTATGCCCTTTCACCTGTTTGTATCAAATTCCTTTGATGTTTTTGAGTTTAATTTGAAATTAATTTTGAGGTGTTAACGTGACTGTGATTTTGACATGTACAACTTTTCTTCAAGATTTAACTATTTTAATACTTACGTTTCAAATGGTGTTTTTTATTTGAATTAATCCTGTCAAATCACAATGCTCTGTGGTAAGTGTGGTCACATCTCCTTTGAACCCGCCGACATGATTACTCTCGGTGATTTAAACAAAAGGTATGTTCAACACCTTGTCAAACTACTCATTGTTATCTACACCTACACTAACCAATATCTTCTTTCATTGTTCTCTTCAATAGAGTCCAATTTCGTAGTGACTTAGAGTCTAGCTCATGCACATCATTGATTTAAATGCTTGGAACTTATTTCCATCTGTAGAAGGTTGAATATTTACCAATCACGAGGAGGAACCGGAATATTTTTTGTCTTGTTCTGTACGAAATTCAAATGATTTGGATATTGCCAATGCACTACTATTGGTAGGAACAATGATAGGCATTTAAATGATTTGTTCCGTTCACACTTGTAATTGAAGGTTGAATTATGGTTGGGACTATTTTTTATAATTCCAATTATGTGACACGTTTATGCTCAGAATTTTGGTGTATGCGGAAACAATTCCAAAACCTGGATAATTCGTTACACAGACAGACCAAGACTTAAAAAAACTGTTTTCGACAGAGATTCATAGCATCTCTTTTTTTTTTACCAGTAAATCATAATGACCAACAGTTATTTGCACCCGATAACAGGTACACACCCTATAATGCCACAGGTACACATTGTCCACTAAGGTGTTAACATGTGTGCACAGGTGAGAATTGTTCTGTCTAATGAGCCCGATTGCCAATTACGTCATGAATGGCCGGTGCGTTGCTCCTGGCCACTAACCGTACTCACCCATATGTGCAGAGAGCCGTGATGAGAAACGGAACGTGAACTTTCCCTCTCATCACAATACCCTAACTCGTGTTACGGGTGGACACTTGACATCCTTGTCACACTCGCAGAGTGCTCAAGTGTGGAATATCCTTTAGAAGGGTGCTCAATGACCACAAGCTCCTTTCGTGAGGAGTCTGGGCTAGATATAGGAGTTGCCTTATTTGAAAGTGCTCTTTATAATGATAATTTTGTTTCATAACACCAAACAAGCGGCCCCTGCAAAAAAAGTTGCCTATAGCCAAAAAAATACTTTAGAGAAAATTCTCTCCTTTCACACTTAATTAAGCTTCGTAATTCTTTCTTACAGCTGAGTTTATTTACACCGAATATCAAAGCTACCAAGACAAATGAATCTATAAAATTAATTGGACAAGTAATCGAAAACTCAGAAAGAATTTCTTCATCTCTGCTGTGGGGGAGCGAAAACAAATGAGGGGCGGACATTGAATAACTCGATTTCCTTATTTGCGCTAATCAATAACTTATAAGGGAATCCGATATCTTGAAACAAAATATATTTTATCTGTTGACGTTGTATCAAAGTTAAGTTGACATCAATTTTTATCAAAATTCTTAATACCTAAGCCATTTTAGACGTCCACTGTTGGACGAGGCCTCCCTCATAGTATGCAATGAGGGGATTTGCCATAATCACCACGCTTGGCAGGTGGATTTGTGATCGCAGTATTGGTGTTGAGTGCTCAGGTGGATGCTGCTGCCCATCTTCTTATGTAATCCTTTTGCAACATCCACGTGAGGATACGGAGAGGTCTATTCTTAAACTGGAAACACCACGACACCTTCCCTTGTTCTTAATGGGACACCCTATTTCAGAAATGCTGAGGCAAATGCAACCATTATTGATAAACCGATCAGTGACATCGTAGTCGTAATTTATTATGAAACTCAGGTGCAAGACAATAACTGAATTTGAAGTGATCTCAACAGTTAAAGGGTAGCATCGCCCGGAGCAATACCGTCGGTCGCAGACAGCACATTAACAGAAATAATTGCATTTGCTACCGACTTCGCAGCCGCCTGACGTCTCAGCGTATCTTCGGCTGCAGTTTCACACAATCGAGTTTACAAACCCCCGGGAATAAGGTGCTGATGGAAATATTTACCGTCTTGATTGACTCTTAACTATCTTACTTGATAAAGTTCCGATCCTGTATATTATTTGATTTCAAAGCAATGTAATAAGAGGATAAAAGTTCCTTGGATCAAGAGTGAATTGAAACGGTAAAGAAATGTTTTTCCGCAAAAAATAAGCTTATTAATTTTGATCTGTAATACAGTTGGGTACTTATTTAATTCCGGATATAAAATTTCTGTGATTGAGTCCCAGCGGGTGGAGTTGAGGGGCGTGAATTCCAACAAAATTAGCACCAGGGGTTGAAATAAAAAAGCGAAGGAAAAATTTAATGAACAGGAAAATGCTCCTTTTTGCAGCTATTCCATCTATTTATCTACATCGGGATGCCCATTACCTTGCTAAGAGAAAAGTTTACATTTTTAATTTAATGATTCCACTTTGTGGAAGTTGGGCGGGTTTCGGCGAGATCTTAATTTGGGGATTTCTCGGCGTCTCGTTTTGTAAATATTATTCCTTTAATAAGACCTCACGTCGAGGGGGTGCCCGCTGAACTCCGTGATTACGACTCTTTGCGAGCTTCATTTTGGACCTCGTCATTTTGATTGGCGCTAATGAAATTTTTCTTACTCCTTGTGCCGTTTTCTTGTTCCTGACAGAATAATTTTCAAGGGACTCGAATCACTTTGTTGCTGCGTCACAAACACACCCTAAACATTTACGGGAGGCAATTTCGAGTCATCTGAGACTTTATTTTTGTCATCTTCATTTACGTTTTCCACTTAGTAATCCAATTTTTTACTTATCTCTTCCCTGAGTGCGTGGGCCACATCTGTGGCGAAATTTCTAAATCGTGAAGTCCCAGCTGTGGTTGCGTGCGCGATGACGTTTCGCTTTTAGCGGCTGTTTTAAAATTGAATATTTGATGCCCTATTCCCATCTGCGGACTGCTCGTCGGGAGAAAGTGCCGCGTTTCAGCAGGATAATTTTTTGAATGTCTTTGTTAACGACCGCACACATTACGCGTAATCGCCGTGTACCACTTCGAGGTGCTCATTTATATTTCAGCAATCATGTAATGATATTTCTTAGTACAAGGGGAATAGTCAATTTTATGATAGAGAAGAACTTATTTGTAACTTTGTGATATTTGCTTTTAGCATGATTATTAATTCGTATTTCAGAGAAGTATATATGAATATAATCCACATTAGTATCGTTATTTGCATTCGCTATCAGAGAACACGGGCAAAGCACTCGATAGTTCCCATACACAAATGGTAACAGCTTAGTTCGTTTCTAATTACACAGATAAGCGGCTCCAATAACGGTTGTTTTATCACAATCATATGTTAGGAATCTAATTGGAATTTTGCATGTGATGTTGATATGCTGAACTCTTTATTGGCCGATATTGTGTTTGCTTTAGATAGATATTGATGATTGTTTCATAAATATTGGTACAACTGATAAAATGTTGCGAAAGGTTTACAATTAATGGGTTTTTTATTCATTGGGGCAATGTTTTTAGCCGTAGGTAATTTGTTTTAAAACATCTTTTTGAGTTTGATTGAGCTTTTGTTGATAAAAAATTAGTTGTTATTAAAAAAAAAACATTTAATTATGTTTATTTTATAATTAACAGAGATACTATTAATAAAAGCACCTGTCAAAACGAGGAAATAAGTTGTTTTCTTATAAAACTAATTTATTGACACAAGACCAGCACCAATTTGTCAAAACTATGACCACATTAATACATCAGGATGCCGAATTTGCATTTAAACGTTTCCGATTTAGAGATAATTCACAAAATTACAGTTATTTTAATAGAAACTATAGTCAGCATTTTATATTTCGGGGTTGATAGGGTCGCGTTTTTTACGAAGACATCTGTTGTGTGCATCGTTTTTTGTTATTTTAAAAGGAGACATGATGGATCAGTTTCAACACATATTCGTCGGTGCCTTTGTTGTTCGCTTTATGGCTATGTAATGTGTTTCTTTGTTTGTTCTGAACGTGTTACAGTTGCCTCCGAACTTTTTGAGACCGTCTAGCACAAAATGAATCATGGTCTAGGCATGTGATTATTTCTAGGTAAGCTCTGTTTTCTTGGCCTCAATTTGAATTAAGACAATGTTGGTTTTTGTAATAAGAACTGCAAATGATAATCCTAACATGAATGTATTTTCTTAGCCAAAAATCTTGCAAAAGATTCAAGCATTTTTTGGCAACATGTAGATTTATTTCAAATTTTGCGGGAAACGATGGTATGTTACGTGTCGTTACTATACGTACCGATTTCATAGATTCGGTAATCCTCTGAAGTGAAAAGTGTTTTGAAGCAGAAACGCAATTACAAGCGGATTAAGGGACAACACGTCGCAACAATGGGTATAATTCAAAAGGTGAAAAAATTAAAAAAAAAGTAATGCATCGTCACGTAAAACTTTTGTCGAGTGTGGGAGTTGAGTGTGCTTTAAAACCAGCGTTGCGTGTTTTAGAAATGGGATTTAGTGCAGATTGCATCGTAATCTTATCTCTCAAAAAAGGTTTGTGGATCTTTCAATGATATTACGACACCACGTGGTGGAGGGTTTAAATTTTGGGTTACTTTAGAAGCAAAAGAAGTAATGTAATCCTGTGTAGCTACGAATCAATGGCAAATCCATTTTTGTTTCTTATACGAATTAATGTGAATAATACTTAGGTGTAAAGGTTCCCCGAACGGGCGAAAGGCGATATATATCGTCAATTTTTTCTGCTGAATTAAGATTCAAATCAATTTTTTTTGAGTTTCAGTTTTTCAAAACTATATTTGACATTGTACTTTGATGAGTATTATCCGATTATATCAACAAAATGTTATGAACATCAGACTTCTAGTTTTTAAATTAAAAGGAAACTAGAACCAGACGGAAGAATAACTTTTCATTTAAAAAGCCGACTTCCGCCATTGTATTCGACTAAATATTTGGATGAAAAAAAATGATGAAAGAACCATAGTGGTGAAAGTATTATGATACTTTTTGAATGCAAATGCTTGGTTTCTTCCTGAAAATATCAAAATCACCATATGTATGCCTACAATATTTGAGAAGTTCCCTCAATTCCTCATGGTTTCCAACATCATAACTGGATTCTGAAAAAATGGGACCCATCTGAAAGTATATCTATTCAAATAAAAAAAGAATTTTCCAAATCAGTTCATAAACACCGGAGATATGAGGTAACTAACATAAAAAAAAATAAAAAAAATACAACCGAATTGAGAACCTCCTCCTTTTTTGGGAAAGCGGTTAAAAAACTTAGTTTAGGTACTCACTCACTTAAAAGCTACAAATCAGATCTTTAGAAAATTTTAAAGATATAATCTTATGAGGTGCCGTCGTGTGTCCAGCCTAAGAATATACCCCTCCTTCTCCTCCCGTGGATGTCGTAAAAGCCGACTAAGGGATTACATCAGGGGATATGCAGCAGCATCCTTCTGAGTACTTAACACCAATACTGCGATCATCAATCTGCCAAGTGTGGTGATTATGGTAAATTCCTTTATTGTATTCAATGGGGAGGCTTCGTCCAGTAGTAGCAAGTAAACAGCCTGATAAAGAAGAAGAAAATGAATTGTATGAGGCTTATAAACTTACTTATTATTGAAACAATGAATCAGAATTTGTTAGTAGTAGAACTTCTTGTGAAAGAGTTCGTCCGGGGAAGTACTACCACTGTACCTATTTCTGCCGCCAAGCAGTAGTGCTCGCATTGCTGTGTTTCGGTTTGAAGGGTACGGGTGTCGGTGAAATTAAAGGCACATGAGACTTTTCATCTTTATGTCTCAGGGCGTGTGATGCCTCTGGTGTTACAGGCGTTCATAGGCTACGGTAACTGCTTTCCATCTGGTGGGCCGTAAGATGGTCTGCTCGCCAAGTAGCAAAAAAAAAAACAGAAAGATTGCTAGGGTAAATCAGCCGAAAAATTTCATGATGTGTACGGGAGAACTACTAATAGAATTTCTCAGCTTCGAAGCGGGTAGAGTACCTACCTATCATTTTTACATACCCAACTGTTTGCATAACAGAGAAAAATCAACATATAGATCCATTGTTCGTTACTTTTGCATAATAAAGTAATGAGCAATTTGACGTCCGTAAAGTGTGTCACACACGTAGCAGATGCGGTAAGATATCTGATATCTGAGCGCGTATCTGTCGATATCGCTCTATATACTAAACTCAAGGAGCAACACACACGTAGCAGTTCACTTATATTTTACCGTCATGCATCTGTAGGCACCGTCATAATATAAAAAGATGGACAGATGATATCTGTGTATACAAATTGAAATACAATATAGTTTGAAGATTTCCGCGTGAATGTATCATTTTCGTATAATAGCGTATCTGCTACGTGTGTGATACCTTCAGATGCGATAAGTTTTTATACGCATATAAAATATTATCATATCTGCTACGTGTGTGACACACTTCACTCTCACTGCACTTTTTTCCCATCCTATTTTGGTTTGGAGCATTTTTCGGTAAATGCTCTAAGTATTTTGTACAAACAGAAAGTCTGCTTTTTATCATGCTCTATTTTATGTCTGTGACATCTGCAAAACATTTCTCAGCGAGAATGGAATCACAGCATATACTATAACATCGATAACAGTAAGAACACTAGGACGAAATACCTATTTCAAAACATTACATTTTTGGTTTCAAAACCTTTTACGTTACATTTTTGGTATAATATCATTTAACTTTTAATGGTATGAAAAATTTGATTGTCTTATAGAATTATGATTTTATTCTAGATTTCAGAAGATAACCCTTAGCCACTAGGCCCACCCTAGGCCACTCATGGGTCTATTTTAGAAGTTTTGATAATGTTGACAGGATTGTGACAAGTATATTTTTTTTATGCTACTTGGCAAGCATACAAGCTTACGGCCCACCAGATGGAAAGCAGTTACCGTAGCCTATGAACGCCTGTAACACCAGAGGCATCACACGCGCGCTGTCGACCCTGAGACATAAAGATGAAAAGTCTCATGTGACTGTAATTTCACCGGCACCCGTACCCTTCAAACCGAAACACAGCAATGCGAGCACTACTGCTTGGCGGCAGAAATCGGTACGGTGGTAGTACTTCCCCGACAAACTCTTTCACAAGAAGTTCTACTACTAACAAACTAACTTAAGTGACTTTACTGGTGATTAATCTATAAAGTGCGTGGTGAAAACGTAAATTCATGAACCCATTCAAGAGAGCTGAATGGGGCCCCACCATTTGGAGCGCAAATATGGAGACAGACCTAATCTAAATTTATCTTGACGAACTAACGTTTTTGATATTTGCTCTGTAAATATTTTTCGGACGTTGTTTTTTGATCGGTTACTAAGAAACACTGAACAAATAATTTAACACGTTCAGAGGTTCAGGGGTTTTATTAGTATTATTTTTGAATGAATTTAATAATGTAATATTACCTATTAGTAACGTTAGTAGTACTAAGTAGGTACTTTGTATAGACTTGTTTTTTTTTTACTTGTAAAATCTGAATTTTTTACAAAATAAATACTATTGACTATGGCCTTACCATAAGCTCTTATAGCGATTCAGTTCAAAAACTATTCAGTACAAAATATCGGTTCCTCGTTGAAATCCGCCATCATTGAATAACTTTAATCGCAGAAGTCTATAGACCTTCTGCTAATGTGCCTTTAAATATAGCTGCGGACATCACGGAACCGATATTTTTTAATGAATAGTTTTTGAACTGAATCGCTTAAGAGCTCATGGTAAGGCCTCAGTGCTGAAAACATTACGTGTTTTTAGATTTTTGGAGATTGTATTAAAAAAACTGTGGGCTAATTATTTCCTTCAAAGGGGCAGCGCGTCTTAGTATAGCCACGGCGATAGTTCGACGTAATCAAAACAAAGGTCAATACAAAGGGGTTTTGACTCGGACCAATTAACACAATGGGAAGTTTTCTGACAGCTAAAAGAAAATAGTTCTAAATCCATGCATAGATGGCGCCTGTCCAGATTTGGTTCTCTAAATTTTGTCGGTCAGCCCCAACTGTCAGTGTCACTGACTTCACTCGCTCATGCTCTTACGCATTCGTTGGTGAAATAACTGCGTAAAAATAAACTTTTTGTTGAAATTCTGATATTTGTTAGTGCTACATATGCTTCTTCGTTCTCTGCAAAAAGAATTGCTTCTCTGTGGTGATTTTGCAAAATCTTTAGAAGACAGAACCATGTCGAGCTACCGCCATCTACCGGATTTTTAAGAACTATTTTTTCTTTTTAATTGCCTACCTGAAAACTTCCCATTTTGATAAATTGAAATTGTTAATAATTGATCCGAGGGTTTTAACAAGCCATTGCCACCGATGTATGGTACAATTGAATGGAAATCTGACAAACCACAGGCCTAGATATTAGTCTCTAGATTGTGTCTACAAACTTTCAATGGCTGGAATTAATTAATATCCAAATTAGAAACTAACTTCGGTTTGTATGGGGCGGGCAAACGATACTGAGGCCCAATTCTCTAATTTTTAAATCATTCCAGTCACAATATAATCTCGTGTCAGTCGCACTGCCACGTAGTAACTATTACTTAATCTTCGCATGCGAAGTACGAGATAGTGCGACTGACATGAGATTATATTGTGATTGGAATGTTTTTAAAATTAGAGAATGGGGCCTCATTCTCTTTGACAAAGAAGATAATGAGCACTACAAAAAGTGTACCATAAAATCTTCCTATATAACTCACACTAAATAAATAAGTAACCAGTTTTTTGAGATTTATTGAAAAATTACCTACTTACTCTACACCACAGTAAAGAAATAACCATCCAAAATCCAATACATTAAAAAAAACCGCCTTTTTTTTGAAGTCGGTTAAAATATCAACGTATTTTTCTATATGCATAAAAAAGTAATAAGTAATGTAATGCAATGTTACGTCAAATTAGACACCACATTATTGTGGCTAGGATGTACTAAACTAAAAAGTTACAAGAACAGTTGTACAGTCAACGAGAAACTCGCGGTGGCAATTAGACTCGTTGAATAAATCACAGGTAATCCCGACCGCGAATGGGGACGAACGATTGCGAACACGAAACGAATGCCAGTGAAATGCGAATGTTTATTTACACACGCCACTCTTAGGGCACTTGTTCGTGAGATTGACGGTAGAGCTAGGAATGTTGAAGACCGGACTTGTCTATATTAAGTTTTACTCCTCGAATAATTGATTTTATATGCAAATCTGATCCAAGTTCTTACTAATATTATGAAATCGCATTATGCTTTTTCCTACTTTCTCATTACATTCTATTAAACAAACTTACTTGATATTAAATATTCATCAAAACAAGGTTTTATCAGTTCAATAATTCACATGAAAATAATGTAACCGTAACTTTACTACCGTAGCCTGGTCTAAAACATCGTAACACTATGTAGAGCTGTCTGAGCCACGATTCGCACTCAACATGCGACCACTCAATCATGCGTCGACGTCTAGTCGTGACTGTACAACTCGTTTCTGATTTGCCAATTCTTACTTCATGTTCTTATGAATTAGGTCTAATTTAGCAATTTCACTATTAGCCATTCTTTCGACACTTTGAAAGTTGAGAGATCTAAAACTGATAATACCTATGTTGTGCATTTAAAATTGAAACGGAAACAGCACGTTTTACCTCAGAATACACTCTCTAATGTTACGGCCACAACCAGAGTCCACAATTCAAGTTATTTTTTTATTTTTTTTATACTTCTTGGCAAGCAGCTAACATGCATACGGCCCACCTGATGAAAAGCAGTTACCGTAGCCTATGAACTAGTTATAGGTCATGTAAGATAATTTTGTCTAGTAAATCAAAGTAATAAACAATATTTATTGTTTTTTTACTGTGTTTTACTAGAGACAATTGTTTTAGTTACTTCCACATAGAAATGAAAAACTAACGAATCCGATCGGAAACCCTTCCGAATGTTTAAAAATAGCTGATGTAGCAACTTAATTTCGTTAAACTTTAAATAAGACATTGTTCTACCTGTCCATAGATTCTCAACAAATGACACCGCGTAGGCAACATTGTAAATATTGGATTAAAAATCCATCAAATTAATTTAATTTACCCTATATCCATTTCCACTGTACAAACAAAATAATAAAGGTACATTTCCAACGGTTACAGAGATACAAAAGTGTATTGCAAGTGGAGAAAAAATGAAACCGGGGTTTGATTGATCACCGACTCGGCGATGTTTTTGTGTGAAATTAAAAACATGGTCTGGGTATGCGTTGCATTAAAGAGGAATTTCACTGCTAATAAGTAAGGGAACACTCTTTTGTTGTATTTTGAAATTAATTTTTAGCAAGACCCCAATTTGGAAATCGATTTCGCATTATGTAAATTAGATGGACGGAGTCATTTAGTAGAGTTCCTTAGTGAACAGGGAACCCTTATGAGACCAGTTTGTCCGTCCGTCTCAGTCTGTGGAAGCGTTGTGAACAAAAATGTATGGATTTTTTTAAAAGAATACTCAATTTAATGCGAATAAAATGTTATTAATTTATATTGTTAGGGGTACAAGTTCAAGGTCTTGTTTAATGAGGTACCTTGTGTTTTTCTATCCTTTTTTTACTAGCCTTACCGAGGCGAGGCGAGGTCTGCCCCGAAAAAGTAATTTATTAAGTGGTCTTTTTAGTCCCCGTGCCATTTCTTAACAGCTTTACCTAATCGGAACTTGTAAGTAACAACTATCATTGAAAACTATTGCGGATATCCAGTTTTTTTTTCAACTCATAGAGAACTACGTCTTGACTACGGAATCCTCCAGAATGCATGGTCAGACCCACACATGGATAGTTTTATTGAACTTTTTTATGGTATTTAGTAACCAATGAACTGTTCATGAATTTTCATTTTCATTCAAATGCCACGAGCGAAGCCGACATTAAAGAACCACATGAATAGAAATACACATCAACAGAGAAACCACAACTGAACCGCAAACGAGTAATTAAGGCATCTATAATTTAACGTTATGCATACCAAATTCATGGGAGACTTAGTACGCTAAGAGGAATGGGGAGATGTGTAACACTCAATACCACAGAGGTACGTAATAATAGCAGCTATTTGAAGCTTTATGAACGATCAAAATTGCAAGAGCACGTATATAAAATACACTTTGCAAAGTAGATTTAAATTTTAATACGAAGCCTTCAGTCGAGGGTTGTAAGTAATGTCTTGACGTTGGAAAAGTATGGAGTTGCTTCCTGCCTTAGACACAATTGGGAGAAATATTTTCTTTAATTTGATACTAGTTTAAAATATTCTACGGTTAAAATATCTAATTGAAACGAAAGTATAGAACATTTTTTAAATAACTTTACTTATTGTAATGCCGTGGTGTGTCCGGCCTTAGGATACCCTTAGGATATACCTTAGGATAGGCCGTAGGATAGGCCTTAGGCCTCCTTGCTCCGAGGCACCACACAGGCGCTTCTCACATAGTGGTAAGACGGACCATTTATGTAAGCCAAGCCGAGTTTGTTGCCTGATTCTTCTAGGCTTCACGTTGGAACAGGAGTAATTTAATTTTATATAAGACGATTCAAAATGATCCTTGTGATTTCAATGAATAAAGTTCTTTTTGACTTTGACTTTGACTTTGATAGACCCCTCCATATCCTCCCGTGGATGTCGTAAAAGTTGACTTACGTAGACGTATTATTTGTATTTGTATTTGGTGTTGAATACTCAGTTGGATACTGCTGCCCATTCCCTGGTGTAATCCCTCAGTCGGCTTTTACGGCAACAACCATCAACCATTGGCATTTTATGGGAGAGGCCTCGTTCAGCAATGGACGTCTAACGGCTGATAATGATGACTCGTTGCACCTAATTAGAATCTTATGTTAAACATTTTAAACTCTATTGTATGTATATACAAAAGTTAATAGTAGTTTGACGACCTCTGTGGTGCGGCGGGCGAAGGTTTGCCTGTGACGCAGGAGGTTGCGGATTTGATTCCCGCCTCGGAACAAATATTTGTACAATCTGTAGATAATTGTTCTGGGTGTTCTGGGTATTTTCTGTGTATAGTAAGAAAAAACTATCTATGTAATGTATTGTATTAAGTATATCAATTATCTAGTTGCCATAAGACAATCTCTGCTTAGCTTGGGGCTAGATAATGTTGTGTGAAATGTCTGGCTTTTATTTATTTTATATGAATGTTAGAGAGCAGAATAGTGTGGCTAGTCTTTGCTGCAGCATTTGCTAAAGGGAGCCAACCGCGCATACTTGCGGGAACGATAGGAGATGTGGGATCGGGAATGGCGTATCCACGCTAATCGGCCAGTCTCAGGTGTCGACTTCGGCCGATTTCACAAGACAATGCTTAATAATTTCATTTCGCCATTATGGCGGCCATCTTTGCGAGTCACAGTTAGAGGGCATCGGCGCACCCCTCCACCACAATTTGCATTGTAACTCGGACCACGTAGACCCTAACAGCCATACCACCTCCTAACTCTTGAATATATAATTCTGTTGCTTTTATTAACAGCAAGTTTGCGTGGGAATCGGCGGTAGACTTCCGTGGCGAGCCGGGAACTGTTTATTGTGGACGATAACTTTCTAGATTTATTTTATAGATCACAGATACTTTGTCGATCTGACGTTACACACTACAGAGTATTTCAGGGTAGGTTCACGGTTCATTTTATATCGCCTATAAAAAGGCCGATGCATGCAGTCATTAAAGTATTTGTTTTATTTGACAGCTTGTTTTGTTAAACCTTTTATTGGATATGGTAACATTGTTGCACAAATTAAGCTCTCAATTGTAATCATGTTGCTGATTTATAATTTTACTGACGTTCAGAGCTACCCTAACGATGATTGCAACGGTAATAAAATAATAAAGGAATCGAGCATGCAAACAGCATGGGTACGGGTAAATTGATACAAAATTGCTTACCCTAACGGAACCCTAATGTAAAAGTTAACCAATTGGCAGACTCCAAAATTTACTTTTGCTGATTATGAACTTAACTTTACATTTGGGGTTTCTTGGCAAATCTTGTTTTGTTAGTTGTTTATGTTTTTAATCAATTACGAAAATGAATTAATGCTCCACTTGCGAAAAGAACACCAAAGGAGGTTTTGATCAAAATAATATGTGGGCAACTTTTTGAAAGTTGATGACAATTTTTTTATAAAATCTGTATTTGAAGAAACAATTAAATAAATCCAATCTAAAGTAAATATAAATAATTGGGGAAACTGTTTTGAGAAAATATAACCATACAATATAACAGTGCCGGTTATGGCTTTCTATGGGTGGCCTTGAACTAGGTAATGGTAATGATAATAATAATGATTATTATGATAATGATGAATAAGATGATGATTTATGATGAAGAGGATATAGAGAAGAATAGAATTGAAAACCCTTATAGTACACCTTAGGATAAAAAAATAAACAAAACTTGCCATGGTAATTAAAAGTACAATGGACGGTGTCATCGCTAAGAAGCGAATTCTTCCAGTCAACCTTTGGATGGAGAGAGATCTCTAGAGATTAGAAGAAAGGCAGTGGGTGTACGTAAATTATCACACATAGGTAATATTCAACACACGTATACACACCCACACATACATAACATATACATCACATCCCATCACATCGTGCATTCGTCATCAGCTAAATTAATTCTATACGTATATGGGTATTAATTCTCGTCATTGATTCCCTACATATTAAGGCGTGTAGTACAGTCAGCTCTTAAAGTCTATAGTGGGAGTTTATGATATGAAGACCACGCGGACATTAAAACAATCTCTGGTGTTGCAGGCGTCCATAGGCTACGGTAGCTACTTTCGATCAGGTGGGCCGTATCCTTGTAGGTATGAGTGAAAGTAGTATAAAAAAATTTAGTTCGGTTATACAAAAATAATTACAATTATTCGTGTAAGTAATAGCTTACCAAATAATACCAAATAAAATTTCATCGTTGAATGTGACACCGGAAAAGTAGTAACATTGACTTCGGTACGAAATAAATTGTACCATAATTCTAATGGCGACTTTTAGGGGAATGCATAATTCCATTTCGTGTCTTCAACTCTTTAGGGGGTAGAATATCGACATTAATGGCTTGTGAAAGGTTTCCTGAAGGAAAGTTTTGAAAGCTTTATTTCTTCGGAGGAAACCTTAATGGTGTGTAAATATTTTTTTGTTCAATTTCAAAGAGTAGGTAATAACTAAAACCAGATATTTCTTGTAATTACATTTTGAATGGTTGGATTTTATGTCCAGCAGTGGACTCCCATAGGATGATGATGATGATGGTGTATCGCAGTGGATGGAATTTTAATTCAAGCATAACAAACGACTACAGGGAAAACAATTAAACTAGTTATCAGAATATTATAAACTAAAAATGTCTTTAAAATTTAAAAACGGCTAATTACCACTGTTTTTCTTCACTTTAAACAACACTTGTCACTTTACGGCTAATTAACACTTAAAACAGTGGTAGTTAGACGTTTTTTACATTGAAAATGATTCCCAACCTCGAAAGTTTCAATTCTAAAAATGACAGTAGATTCTCTCATTTTCCCATCGGCTATACGATTGATTTGAACTGTGTCGCTAAACAATTCGACTTGCCTTCCATTGAGGTGGTTTCACATTTTTAAGAAACCGTTTACAGTAAAGACAAGCTTACGACTTCCTTTTGACAGTTCAAATTGTATCAAGAATGGAAAGATAAAATAAGACGAGATAAAACGCATAGGTAAAAGAGATGGGCTAGTTCGGTCTTCAATTTATTTCTATCGAATCTTTATATTTTTTACGAAACTTACCTGTCAAAAAAGAGTTTAAGGCTTGCCGCTACTATAATTTACGGCAGTCAGTTTAGTTAGTCACATTTGATTGAATTTGAATTTGGAACTGCCTCTACTTTAAAAACAAATAATTATTTGATTCGATATATAACGGTTAAGTTTTTAAAGTGGAGATTGTTTTACCCATATTTTTTAACCGACTTCACAAAAAGGAGGAGGTTCTCAATTCGGTTGTATCTTTTTTTGTTTGTTAATGTTTGTTACTTCATATATCCGACGTTTATGAACCGATTTGGAAAATTCTTTTTTTATTTGAATATATATACTTCCAGATTGGTCCCATTTTTTTCAGAATCCAGTTCTGATGATGGAATCCATGAGGAATTGAGGGAACTCCTCAAATATTGTAAGCAAACATATGGCGATTTTGATATTTTCAGCAACAAACCAAGCATTTGCATTCAGAAAGTATCATAATCCTTTCACCACTATGGTTCTTTCATAATTTTTTTTTCATCCAAATATTTAGTCGAATACAATGGTGGAAGTCGGTTTTTTAAATGAAAAGTTATTGCCATTTCAACAACAAATCGAGTCAAGTTGACGGCAAAAAATTATGATCATGCTAAGAACATACGAGAAGTGTTTGTTGTTCAGGGTTTATTAGGAGCTTATTTAAGGCTACAGCACACCGGATGCGTTTGCAGCACGTAACGTAGACACGCGCGACTCTACGTATGTACACGCTTGCGTGCACGTCTCGCAAGCGGTGTGCCATGTCTCATACAGTTCCATACATTACAACAACGTCATGGTACGTCTACGTGTATGACCTTCAAGGTAAGCTCTTTCAGGATGATGAATATTGATAATATTTTTAACCTGGTGGTTCTTTTTACCCCCCCCCCCCCTGTCAATAAAGTAGCGTAGGATGCAGTAAGCTCAGCTCCGAAATGAATCTAAATTGGAAAGGGAGACGTCGCGACTCTAGACATCAATCGCACTCGCGATGAGTTATCGAATCTATTAGCTGGAGAGATTACCGGATTCCGTCTATTTACACCTAGAGATAAAAATATTTAGACTTGTCAATATAATAACAACAACTAAATGTCTTAAACTAGTCCTGTCTCAAGAAAGGATCCCTCGTGTTGTCTATAAATGATCTGCATAAGTCGAAACTTAGGAGAAGTAAGAAAGATGGAATCAACGAAAAAATAGGAAAAACAGGGAATCGGAACATCGGTACGTGAACCTAACCTATCGATGTCATCGTTTGATAAATTCTAATCATCATCATTATCATCGATAAGATAAAATAAGAGGAATAATGCTAATATTTCTAAGTTTACCGCTTATATAGAGAAACTAAAATTTAACTTTTTAAGAACTTCGTACATATTTTGAGCTGTAAAGAAGACCTAAGAAAAGATGGAAAAGAGTGGATGAAAAAGACTTACTGCGCCGACCCCAAATAAATTGGGATAAGGGCAAGACAATGTTGTACATATTTGAGCTGTCCTTTCTACGCGTGCTTAGCTCTATAGCAGCCGCGAAGCAGACGATTTGTACTAATTATAACGCGCGAACGACTCGCGACGCGATTAGCTTTCCATCGAGAGATCGTGGAACCACGGTGGTAAGGTATCACTCACAACTTCCTACATTCCGAAGTTAACCATATAATAAATTAACACTATTAAACTAAAGAATAAATACATACATTTCCTAAAAGTTTAAGAAATATATTAAGAGATCGTAAAACGAAGAGCTAGTAGGAGAACCCAATATTATTGACAAAACTGAAGTCCACTGGCTTCGCTGGCTCGGTCATCAAGATTAGATTTGTATACTAATATATTTTGAATATTTATAATATTTTAGAATAAAACAATTAATACAAGTGCATACAAACCAAAAAAATATTCGATTATATATAATGACCGTCGCAAACGATCTAAAGATAGCGCAACTAATCCAAATCATAAAGATTTGATTAACACTTTATTGTTCATCATGAATACATCATCATTATCATCATCAAGAGCCTGCAGAAGTCTACTGCTGGACATTGGCCTCCCACCTGAGAAAAATTTCGACATTTAGCCAGAACATGTTTCACGGAAGTTCTCGGCAACAGCATTCTTAGTGTGAGCTACTAAATGTAGCAGGATACGTAGTTTTTGAAATGTGTTTGTAGGTACTCACAAAGTTAAACAAAAAATCAGTTTAATGAACTACAGCCAAGAACACGTGCATGTAATCCAACACGTGCTTAAACAAAAGCTGACGACAAGACAAGTGTCAATATCCTCGGAGCGAGAGCTGCATAAGATGCCCGCATGTCCTCGCCTGCACTTCTTTCAACAATGCCACTCGGTGGAAATACATCGCACTTGTGTGGCGTGATGGTGTGAATCTAACCAGAGGCCTTACTATGAGCTCTTATAGCGATTCAGTTCAAAAACTATTCAGTACAAAATATTGGTTCGTCGTTGACATCCGTCATCATTGAATAACTTTAATCGTAGAAGTCTATAGATCTTCTGCTACTGTGCCTTTAAATATAGCTGCGGACATCACGGAACCGATATTTTGTACTGAATAGTTTTTGAACTGAATCGCTATAAGAGCTCATGGTACAGGGTGAGCAAGACACCGATTTACCGTAGCGAATTCTTCGGCACCCAACTTAATCGATGCGGCTAAAATTAACAACAAAACTAATTATTGAAAAAAATACACAAGCTACCGTTTTCGACGCACAAATCGAAATCGAACTAAATATACCGTCACTAATTACAATCGAAAAAACGTTGGAATTGAATCCAAACATTTGTCTCCTAACGAATCGTGTCGCGTCGGCTTGTCGGCCGGTCTCAAAGCGGCGTGATTCGGCAGTTCCCAATACTCGCTGCCCATTCGCTCCTTCGGCTACGCCTACCTAATAAATTAAATGCCTCGCGTAGCACACCGCATAGTTACAAACTAATGAAATCCCGAAAAGATCTCAACCCATTTTCTTAACAACTTTTCCGAAAGAGCGACCGCCTTCAAAGATTTCGCGGAGAAATAATTCGCTAATAACGCTTGCTGGCGCGGGTATGTTATGCAACCATAGGAATTTCATTAGATACACACGCGTCTGTTTGTTAAGGAGCTTTCCATTGCTAAAAGTTTCTTGAGGCGGGTATAATTCCTTTGTTTGTTGTAAGGGGTGGTGCTCCCGCTTCACCCACTACGTTTTCTAAGTCATCGGGTCCAATTATGCCCCTTTGTAGGTTTTGATATGTAAATTCGCGATTTTATTAAACAAACCGTGATGCCATTCGGGGGCAGCGAGCCGGATTAATAGCTTCTTCAGATTTGTGTAATCGCTTTCTCTTAAGACAACAGCCGAGGTGAATCGCGGGGGACCTATTACTTGTTTGATGTTACTGTTTATACCGAATTAGACATCCGGTATTCGGGACAGACGACTGTGCCATGTACTGCCGGCAGGTGATTGTGTTTCCTCACATTTTCCTTTAATTTTATTAACATAATCATAGTAAAATATTAATTACCCGATATCTAATAACGTCGATAGTAAAACGCTCATAAAAACATTCGAGTAATCGTCACAGGAAATGCCCCGACAAATTAATCTGCACACACAAACATAAAGCGGACGTTACGACCGAAACTACCCATTCGATTTAAGCTTAATTTTTACCCCAGCACTATTAATAATTTACATGGGATAACGCCAACGTTTGCGCCATATTACATCGCATAAATTAATAATGTCGCTTGCTTGTTTAACTGCGAATCAGATGAGTTTTATTGACAATTTTGTTGGGAAAGAGCAATTTGCGGGATGACCGGTCCGGGCGCGGGCTGTGACGCCGAGTGGTCACCAAATAGGGGGGGACTTCCAATGCGCGTATGCAAACTGTTCATAGGCAATTGTCATTTATGGAAATATCTGGTAATGTCGATAGTTATGGCAACACATTTCGCTAATGAACGCTGCGCGGGAAGTGTGCAAATAAAAATCTCCTGGTGCTCATTCGTAATTGTTATTGGTCTGTGTTGTTACAATGTTAGCACTGTACCTAGCTGTAGAGTTCTTGGAGAGTTAAATAAAAAGTATCCTTCCATATCCTGGAAATAAACCCAAAGCTACAGATTCATAATGTGTTTTCTTATACCAATCATTCCTTACCCTTCTTTTCAACCCTAAAAAAATAAGAAAAAAAATAAGAATAAAATAAGAAATAACATTTGAATTGATATAAGAATTGATATAGAATTGATTTAATCTGTTTTCACACTGTCAATCAGTATCAATCAGTCAAGTGATTGACTGTGTTAAAACAGATTATGAATCTGTGGCTTTAGGTTTATTTCCTGTATATGGACGGATACTTTTTAATATACTCTCCAAGAAAAGCATTTACATGATTCATTGCTCCGTCATGTATTTTGTAAAAAAGCAAATAGCACCTAGAATACAGTAAACAAACCCAGTCCACAGATCCATTCAATTCACTCGAACCATTATTAAACCAAATGAAAGCTAATACACTAATTGAACAAAAGCTCCACCAATCATTCACAACATAGATGCAAAAATGTTTTCATCACCGTAACACAGACTGTTACAATATAACGCAAAAAAGTGAATTATACTCCGTAGACAAGACTATAATGTAAGCATATGTGGGAAGTATGCGGGCGATTTTTAACTTATAGTGAACGCGTGACAGATCAATGTCATTTGACAATATCAACGCCGTATGGCAAACCGATTTTTCAGAATTCTAATTGCTCACATCTGAACCATTATGCATCTAATACCTGTACGATTAAGTAAATTTTACATTGACAGCTATTTCGGAGTGACACAGGCCTCTCTGTAACTCGATAGTGCACAAATGTATACAATTGCATTTGGTTGGGGTTGCATTGAGGCGCTGACACACAGACGCTATTGTGCAAACAGGGGCTTCCGTTCGTGTGGAATGGGCCTTATTGAACTGTCTACTCGATTTGCCAATGACCGTGATGTATAATATTTTAACGTGGGCAAATATTTTTCATTACTTATTGCGTTTGTGGCACTGACCAACTCTTTAATAAGTATGTACAATAAATTACCTACCAAATGTTTTATGTGAAATAGTTTTTTTTTATACTTCTACTTAAGCATACAAGCATACGACCCACCCGATGGAAAGCGGTTACCGCAGCCTATGGACGCCTGCCAGAGACACCAGAGGCATCACACGCGCGTTGCAGACTCTTTACGAACTTTAAAACGCCCTTTTTGAAGAACCCCATACAGTGGTCACTAGAGAAAACCACGGCGGCAGGGAGATCATTATATATATTATCATAGTTTGGCACGCTATTTGTACAAAACTGTACATGCTCCTATATCACAGTCAAAATTGGGATGCAAACAATATGGCTGAAGAATTTAGAATATTTTGAAGACTAGTAACATGAACTACAATCACAAACAGGACTATTACGAAAGTAATGAGCCTCGGCAATCTTCGGCTTTTCGAAACAGAAATATGATTGCTAGTGAGTGAAAAAGTGACAGTTAGTCACGAACGAAGCTTACCGAGGAGTATTAATGAGGCGCATTTACTGTCTAGGTTTGGTCGCATTAGAACAGGAGTAATGTTAATATCTTCTAATCTTATATATAGAACCGTGATGCGACAGTTTTTTTTTTTTTTTTTTAATTAATGATTTGGTAACCATATCTTTTTATAAGAAACTAACGCACTACGGATCTAGATATTAGTATGCTGATCATGTGTTAAAAAGTTTCATGGAGTTTGAAGAAATAATAGCCAAATTAGGAAGCAAACTTTGTTCGCGTCTAAATGGTTGTAAGCGCCCCCTTGCTAGCTACTTGACGACCCCTGTGGCGCGGCGGGCGAAGGTTTGCCTGCGATGCAGGAGGTTGCGGGTTCGATTCCCGGCCTCGGAACAAATATTTGTACAATCTGCAGATATTCGTTCAGGGTGTTCTGGGTATTTTCTATGTATAATAAAAAGAAATATCTATCTATGTAATGTATTTGTATTAAGTATATCAGTTATCTAGTACCCATAACACAAGCTCTGCTTAGCTTGGGGCTAGATAATGTTGTGAGAAATGTCGAGCATTTATTTATTTATTTATTTACTATTCTCTTAACAAGTCATGTCCAGTCCAATTAACAAAAAATCAACAATAAAATACTCGTTATTACCAGCACAGATGAAATAATAGTAACTAGAAACAACAAATCAATTCACCCTCTAATTAAACTGCCGCTAAGTCAACGGTGACTATAGTTAAACTAGAGCTAGTGCCAAATAACGGCTGGTATAATTTACTCGTATGATTGTCCAGTGTTTGGGGTGCTGCGACATTTAGGCGGATATTGGGGTGTGAGTATAGTGATAAGATCGGAGATTAAAAATTAAAAAAAGTTTTCCTTAGCCTTACATTACACTTATCTATCTAGATCTATCTAGATTTAAACAGGTATCAGTCGATGATGAGATGGAGGGGTCTATTCTTAAGCTGGACACACTACGGCACATTATTTATGTTCATTCATTTATTCGAACTTTAAGGATCACACGGAACACTTAGTTAAGTAAATCTATGTAAAGATCTGTTAGCACAATGGAGAATATACAGTTTAATTTTAAGAAAAAGACAAGAAAACCCGACATCTTTAAAAAAACACTGAACCATTGCGATAAAAAAATATATGGGACCACATCCGAAGTGACCTACCAAAAAAAAAAAATCATAACATACAAAAAAAACATACTGACAAATTTAGAACTTCCTTCTTTTTTGAAGTCGGTTAAAAATGTAGTTAGGTAGGTACATGATGAAATAGATAAAGCTGTATAAGAGCTTTATCAAACTATCCCAATATATTCTATACTATCAATAGCACATATATAAATTAATATACCAAATAATGTTATTATTTAATAATGTATAGTATATAATACGGACAAAATATATTATAAACGTCGCAGGAAGTCGGTGGATAGAGGCGGCTCAAAACTATTCGTCATGGCATTCTAAGGGTGAGGCCTATGTCCAGCAGTGGATTTCTATACAGGCTGATGATGATGATATAATACGGATGGTTTTTACGCCATCATGCGCAAAAAAACTGTGTCCCTTGGGTGCAGTCTTTGGTACAGCGGAAACAGCATCCTGAGGACTGTGGTGGAGAGTTTGACATCTCCGCTCTGGAAGTGCCTTATGCGGAAAGTGATTAATGAAGAAAGCTATTTCCCTCATTAATCTTTCTTGGCATATTTCGCTTCCTTCCTTATTGCTGTCTATAATGTCAATAATTACCTATTTTTAATTTGTATTTATGCTTTCGGTTAAGAATATCGGATTCCATAGTTATTCGAAAAAAATAACTATATAATAGATTATAATTAATCAAAATATTGATTCATCTATACTGGTAACTTATTTCTGACTGATAAATGGTAAAAAGGTGCGTTTGCGCCTAAAACTATGTAATTAGGTATCTTCTTAATTGCCCCATTTTATGACAAAGTTATGTTAGGACTATTTCACAGTCTACCGTATTGTAACGAAAATATAAGCTGATGTAAATTACCTTCTAGTTTAACAGGTCCATCTGCCCTCTATCCAGTTGACTTTTGTCTTTAACACAGCGTCTATTTTATGTGATATTCTGTGCTATTTAAGTATTATATAAAATTAATAAATAGATTGTCATGACAGCCTAGTCGCCATGTTCAAATAGTATACCTGTTTCATCAAGTGCCAACATACACTATAGCCTGATTTTTAATTTCAGACAATTTTTGTAAACAAACAAATGTCAAGATATGCCACTGTGAGTATAGTGTCATGATTGTGTAGCATACGTGTAAATTCTCATATGACACACATACATGACACTTATACATACAGTGGCATATCTTGACATTAAGTTTGTTTCCAAAAATTGTCTGAAATTAAAAATCAGGGTATAGTTGCTAACGATTTTTCTCAACTGCAAGTATAATGTTGGTTGATGACAAGTGCCCTGCTGTAGGTAAATGTGCTGCGTGTCCTTATATGTATGTTATATATATGGCTTTAGAATAGACCCCTCCGTCTCCTCCCACGGATGTCGTAAAAACCGATTGAGAGATTACACATGAGAATGGGCAGCAGCATCCAACTGAGTATTCAATACCAATATTGCGATCACCAATTCCCCTCCCCGTGGTGATTATGGAAAATCCCCCCATTGCATTCTATGTTCAGGTCTCGTTCAGCAATAGATGTCTACGGTTGATGATGATGATGATGATGATATGGTTAGGTTATGGTTCCTCATATCTTCGTTTTAAGTATTTGCAAGACGCAAAAGAACAGAAAAAGACAGCAGTGTCTGTTTATAGAACTTTTGAGGCACCAATCGGCAATCGTTTGCACATAAACCTTATCGAGTAGCGGACACAAATCGGACGACACAGCTTAGACACGGCCACAGACCAGCCGATTCTATTCTGTTCTACCTGGAACAGCAAAGAACAGAAATGAAACCGAGTTCATCGTCACTTCCACTTACGCAGCACTTGTGTGGGACGACATCGCTTTTTCTGAACTACCAGAATGTCCTGAGTGGCGATGCGGGCGGTTGCTTGCTGACCGGGCGTTCTTGCCGGTTCGGTTCTGTAACTGTGTAACGAGTGGTACATTTTGTATTGCATTCTAGCCTTCCCATTTCAATTCTTTTCTTTGCTGTTCAAGGTAGAAAATAAAAGAACCAGCAGGTCAGTGACCCCCTAAGACGGGAGGGCGTTTAAATGCCAGAACTATTCTCAAGCGTGAATCGGGACTCAAGAAAAGATTTGGTGACAGTTTTTCATTGAAATCTGTCAAAAAATCTATGCTTGAGCTTTGATTTAGTTTGAGTTTAGTTCCAGAATACGGGCTTTAAGCTGTGCCTTCAATATACCATCGACAATGGGTCGCGGGAAGTCTTTTGATGGAAGTGGCTCAACCCCGTTCATGGTGGCATTTTATGGAGGCGATTAGTTTCTTCCTTTTGTAGTCTGTGTGTTAACAGCAGCAGTGTATAATGTCTCTTTATGTTTCTGATAATTTAAAGCGCAAATCCTTTCTCATTATCGTCTGCCACCATGCCAGCTACCTACACCGTATCGAATGAAATAATAATCGAAGTGGCGACGTCGGTTCAATTATCCCTGAAAATTGAGGCTCATTAAAATAATAAAACAGCCTGCGGTGGAATCAAATTGAATGATAACAAAAGCTTGTGTTAATTTGAGGCACTGGATGCGAAGCGATGATAGGTTTCACATGTTTTTGATGATCATTATAAGCGCAACCTTTAGACATCCACTGCTGAACGAAGCTTCTGACGACCTCTGTGGAGCGGCGGGCGAGTAGGTGGCTGCGATACGAGAGGTTGTGGGTTGATTCCCGCTGCGCACAAATGTTTGAATGATCTACAAATATTTGTTCTGCGTCTGGGTGTTATGGTACCATGGTACTCGTAGTTCCTGATACCCATGACACAGGGAATCCTATTGTGGGATCCAAACTACTTATGTGACTGTTGGGTGTGTTTTGTTAATGTGTTATGCCACCACCAATCACGCAAATAATTTTTTTCACCATGAAAGACAAAAGGGGAAATTGTCATGTCATGAAGTACTCATGTAGATGCTGCTGCCCATCTTCTGGTGTAATCCCTTCATCAGCTTTTACGACATCCATGGGAGGAGAAAATGGGTCTATTCTAAGCCAGACACTACACGGAATTTTGATTAGGGTAGTAATACAAATCACGACCACGTTGCTAAAGTATCTTAACTTTGTTAACCTTATACAACAACCAACATCTCAAGCTATATAACTGTAGATTCCTAATGCGTAGGTATAAACCATCAAGAGACATCTGCGAAGGCATTGAGAAGGGCAATACTGGCAGACCGCAGACCACGGCACGCGTCCACTGATCGGCTATATTACCGCTCACTACTCATGTTTCAGTACCTACATAGCGTACAGTCAGCAGATAAAGAAGTAAAGACTACAACTTAGATCAACTGGCCTAGTGTAGTTGGTGCATATCGGTTTTGGTGCCTATATAGTTCTGATCCTCACGAACACAGGTAATCCTAGTGTGGGGTCTGGACAGGGTATGCGCTTGACATAATATGTAACAACACAATACGGCAGTAAAATTGTGACTAACCTTGGCTAAGCTTATTCTAATTTTGAGCTACCTGCCTAGTTACACTATGGCTTATTGTAGTGTAACATTCATGTTGATCTTAGTCTAAGTCATTGTTACATTTTTATTTTCCTTGCCGCAATAAACTAATTATTATAAAAAAAACTAGATCCTAAATCAATACAAAATTTCAAAATAGAAATGATACAGTAGAGCTTTCTAGAGACCGTTGCAAAAGATCTAAAGATAGTTCAACTGATCCAAATCACTAAAACATGGCAATAGTAATTGAGCCAGATAAGAGCCAAGAATCAGCTCTTTATTTTTGTCTTTTGCGGTATACTCACGATAAACTCATCATCACTCAACTCAAAAGAGTCCTTTGGTCAGTAGAATTGATGCCTTAGATAATACAGGGAATCCTAGTGTGGAATCAGGACTACTTATGTAACGGTTGGGTTTTATGTTATGTTAAATCAAACACGCCCTACGCTTCATTTTTTTTATAAATCTTCATTCATAACATAAGGCACCCGTACCCTTCAAACCAAAACACAGCAATGTGAGCACATACTGCATGACGGCAGAAATAGGTACGGTGGTAGTTTCCCGGACCAACTCTTTTACAAAAAGTTCAACTCTAAATTCATAACTCTCCATCTGTTATGGCGTAGTCGGGTAAAAACAGAGGTAAATTTTATTTGTAAAGGAAAGATACAAGCCAACACAAGTCAGATTTATTTGTTTAATTATCTCATTGTGAAGTAAGTCGTTTCATGTGTACCATAAGTTGAATTTGTCATATTTGAACAAGATAAGCTCACCTGGGAACGGAAGTCGGTAGCGACACACGTCAGAGATAATACTTACGATTGAAAAAATAATAATTAGATCAGGCTTGAAACAGGTTAAATTATGGGACACCCTTTGGTTAGAACCATATACCCATAAACCATGACAACCTCTGTGGCGCGGCGGGCGATGGTTCGCCTGCGACGCAAGAGGTTGCGGGTTCGATTCCTGCCTCGGAACAAATATTTGTACAATCTGCAGATAATTGTTCCGTGTATTTTCTATGTAAGTATAATAAAAAATATCTATCTATGTAATGTATTGTATTAAGTATATCAAATATATAGTTGCCAAAACACAAGATCTGCTTAGCTTGGGGCTAGATAATGTTGTGTGAATGGAGATAATGTTGTTGACGCAATGGAGGGATTTGCCATAACCACCACGCTCGGCAGGCGGATTTGTGATCGTAGTTTGGTTTTAAGTACTCAGGTAGATGCTTCTGTCCATACCCTAGCGTAATCCCTCAGTCACCTTTTATGACATCCATAGGAGGTGTTGGAGGAGTTCTATTCTTAGGCCGAGACTACCACGATAACTCCTCTATTTATTATTATAAACAGTAGTTAATTCCATCTGCGAAAAGGATCAAAGAGACTTTTGAGGATAAGGAAACAATATCTTCGGATAAGTTTACTAGAAGTTAATATTAAAATCAAAAGGAGCAATCATAACCCGGATGTGGAATACAATAGAATGATTCCCACATGCCTCTGACAAAACAAAACAAGGTTTAAACAGCGTCTAAACGCTGAAATAACAAACCGATTACGCCATGATCAGTGTTATAATGATTTTGAAGGATAAGCTGAAGCGATTTAGGTTCAAAATTAAACGTAACGAGCGAGACTTGCGCTGTAAAGGTTCCGTAAATTATTTCGAAATCGTGAGTCCTTTTCGAGTTTCTGCCACTTTTTTTTTACCATCCCATTTACTATGGATGATTATCACATCATGATTATCATATAAGTATTCACTTATATGGCATGGTAAAAAAAGTGGCTACCCCTTGATAAAAAATATAAAATTACTCATTTTTAGACCTTTATTGTTTCACAAAGTCTCCTAGCATTCCAAATTTCTGACAGACACACATAAAGATAGGCAGACGAACAAAACAGAGTGGTCTATATAGGATGCAGTTTTTTTCCTGTTGAGGAACGGAACCCTAAAAATATGACAGAGAGTCCTTTTGAATACTTATTTCTAATTTTTTTTAAAGTTTCTCATAGAAATATAAATTTTACCGAGACAGCAAAAAATTAAAAAATATAAACCTAATCGAAAACTAAGATTAAAATGAAAACTTGCCAACGCCAGTGTCAGAGCTACTCTTTTACAATTTGCGTGAACATTTTACAGCGGAGAACTGTATTTTAGCTCTGCATTCTACCGGCTTATTAATAAATTTGGCTTAGCTACGGTATATTTTGGCTTTGGTTTAGTTGTATTGCTCGATTTTGTTTTTCAAATGACAGAGTGAAAGGCTAAATTTCAACCATAACGCAACTTCACACCAGTTCAGTAATATATTCAAATGATAATCCTCATCATTAGCCCGTAGAATTCCATTGCTGGGTATTCAAATAATAAAAATATTTGGCGTGCCTTTTATGAATAAATAAATAAATAAATAAATAAATAAATAAATAAATAAATAAATAAATAAAAACAAAATACTAAGGCATTAATTTAAATTAAAGTAATTATTTATTGTTAAAACTGTGTGCATAAAGGGAGTCGTTTTACAATAGATGAATAAGAATTCTGAGTTTTTTGCGGTTAAAACACCGTAGTGATCGCTTATTCATAATATTTTACGAATAAGCGTGAATGCAGCGTATTAAGTTATCGCTTCAGCTTATCAATTATTAAATCGCTTCCGCTCATCCTTTGGTCATACGTGAAAACGCGGGTAGTCTCACTCAGCGATCCAATATTTAATAGTTTTATGATGTATTATCAAAACAAATCTCACTGAGTTACTATGAACTGTAACGTTTCGGCTGCAATACGATTGCTCGACCAAACCTTCTTGATATTTTCAAACACTCCCTTTTGAAAAGGATGGTTATTTTAAAAGGAAAATATGAATTAGCGCTGGCGTCTTTCATTTCCATTATTTCGTACATTTCGTACATTCGTATGAATGAAATGGACTTAAGCAAAGACTGCATAAGACGGAATAATATCAACAAATAAATAAATTATTGTCACAATCTCAACCACAAAAATTATTAATGCAGTTTTTAATCTTTTTACCGTGTTATGAGACCATGACCACACTATGACTATAACGAAAAATGAAATAATGACTCATTATTTTAAGGGTTGCGTGCACTTTTCACGGTTTCACCCTAGGTACCTATTACGCATAATATGAAAACCACTAGTGGACAACCAAGCTCTGTAAACAAACCCCTAAACCAACCTATAAATATTTCATGAAATAATTTTTTTATTTTGTTATAACGGTAATTTTTCATGTACATATCAGTGAAAGCATTGCCAAGATTCAACTTCAACCATTTTAGTCTGAATCTGAGTGGTGATTAAGGCAAAAAAAAAATTAGGGTAGTGCTAAATGTGACTGACGCGATACTACATTTTTCGAAAGTTTTATAGAGAAAATTCATTCACAGTTTTCTCACTAAGGATGTAAAAATAAATGTCATGCCTTATTCTAAATCTTTGTGAACTTTATCTGACCACGTGAGCTCCGGCTCCAAACTGACCATAAAATACTGTGTATACAACGCGTATAATAAATATAAAATTACTGAAGTATCCAATATACAAATATACGATAATGTATGTATTCACCGACAAACTGTGTGGGTGTGTGTAGAGTTGGGAGTAGTTAATTGGCATAATGGCATATGGTTATTATACTTGCGAGTCCCATAATTGAGTTCCGTCCTATGTTAACTAAATGACAATCATATAAATGTAGGTATAATAAACAAAGCAGAAAGGAACGTTCCTATCAACTACAAAGTACTCGATTATTCTATGCTATAAAATGAGTAAAAAAATAAAATAAATAAATGCTGGACATTTCACACAACATTATCTACCCCAAGCTAAGCAGAGCTTGTGTTATACATAATAATATAATATAAATAAAACACTTCTATTTCAATTCTATATTTTTATATTGTTCTAATATTCTAGCAACTTACAAGTTGCTCATCTTGCGATTTTTTTTGAGCAGGTAATTATTTGGCATTGTGAAAATAAAAGTTTATTACCTTAGATAGAAAGTGTAGAAAAAATTGTTTAATTTCAGTTAGAAATAATATAAATTTCCATTACTTAAATAACTTTTAAATAAATTATTAAAATAATGACTACTATAAAATAAGACATTCATGTGCCAACACTTAGTCTAGTCTGTTGTAAAAACCAGTATATTATTATAACTTATGAATCGTTTGGCATTTAGCAGAATAAGGCTCCAACGCGCACATTATTCATCGTTGCATGTACCGCTTCACGGGAATGTCTTAAAACTCATTGTAACAAATGCAATTAGCTATTACGACCGTGCCCCTAGGCTCGTTCTCTTGACTTTTTCATCGACGTTGTCCATCGATTGGCGAAGATTGTACACGATAAAGACCAACCGTCTGATAGCGTCTCATTTAGTTTACAATGTAATTGGTTATAATTAACTTTTTATTTTAATCGTATGCGAACTTAACGACATCAAATTAATTAATTAAACATTTTTTTATTTTTCCAAGTATCAAGATTACTGCTTCTAAGTACAGCACAGACAGAAGCGGTCGATACAAAAGGACTTAACATATTTTTTCATCATATTTTATTATGAACTTCTGTTCAACATCCAGATGTTTGAGTCTGATCAAACAAAAGAGATCTACTTACTGTAACTATTCCTAAGTTGATTTACGAGATTTTTTGTTTAGATTAGATTATCCGACTTTTGTTTTGAGATTCTTAAATTTTTTATCTACAAATATCAATCCGTTGTGTCTGTAGGTAATTTTAGAAATGCTATTATTAGTCAATTTATTAAAATATTTCTCTATTCAATACGTGACGCTTAATCTCTCCACTCATAAATTTCTAAGGATTCTACAAGAGTTCCAGTACAATATTTGAGTCATCATCATCATCATTATCATCCTGTAGATGTTCTCTATTGGACATAGGTCTCCCCCGTATAATGCCACAACGAACGCTCTTGAGCTGCCTCCATCCACAGACTTCCTACGACATTTATGATGTATTTTAGAGACTTTTTCAAGAATGTCTTGTCGAGAGGGCTTTCCTCTACTGCGTGGTCCGGCTTGTGGTACTGAACGGTCAAGACCGTTCGTTATGGCATTTCACAGGAGAATATCTAGCAGTGTGTTTCAACAGAAACGTCGGTCTTGACCATCATCATCATCATCATCCTGTTGGATGATGATGATGATGGTTACACAATGTTTTGTCTTTTGCATTGACAAGCAGTTTTAGATTCGATCGAAAGAGACAAAACACTGTGTAGCTATTTTAAGGATATTCCGCGCTTATACCACGGCTATTCTACACCTCGTTTCATCATCACCATCATCACCCACAGCCTGACTTCACCCACCCGTATGTAATAACTCTCTCTAAATGTTAAAAAGGTTTTAACAGCTTTCACTACTAAGCTAATTTATAAGTAAGAGTATTTTACACTGTCTTTGTTTACTATCTCAACTCACACTTGGCTAGTTAATAGTTTATTTCCAAACTTGCTGTCAGCACCGATGTTTTTCTAATAACCTGTTTAACAAATCATAACGTTTATTTTTGATAACCTGTTTATTATTAACGTTTATTTTTGTTCGACACTAAACGATCACACGTCCGGACTCTATTCTGTTTCAGATCTTTCCTTTGTGTTGATTATTTTAATATTTCATTGAACATCTGAATTTATCTAAGACTAGAATAAATTACTTATCGTTGAGAGCAGGAAGTAGGCAAGTAGGCACTTACCTAGTCAGTAATAACATAACATAACTAACATACATAACATCCAAGAGTCACATACGTATTCTTGTTCCCACACTAGGATTCCCTGTTACGTGGTTATCAGGAACTACGAGTGCCATGGTACCATAGCACCCAGACCCAGAACAAATATTTGCAGATCATACAAACATTTGTCCCGCAGCGGGAATCAAACCCGCAACCTCTTGCATCTCAGTCGGATACTCGCCCGCCGCGCCACAGAGGTCGTCAATAACAAATTAACATAATTAGAAAGGGTGGGCCACAGTGTCGTATCAAGAATTTGGGCCTCAACTTGGTAGGCCACAAAGTCAACATCCCGTTTATTTTTAACCGACTTCCCAAAAAAAGGAGGAGGTTCTCAATTCGGTTGTATTTTTTTTTAATGTTTGTTACCGCATATCTCCGGCATTTATGAACCGATTTGGAAAATTCTTTTTTTATTTGAATAGATAAAAACTGATATGACATACATATACTGATATACTTGATATGTACTTTCAGATTGGTCCCATTTTTTTCAGAATCCAGTTCTGATGATGGAATCTTGAGGAATTGAGGGAACTCCTCAAATATTGTAGGCATACATATGGCGATTTTGATATTTTCAGCAACAAACCAAGCATTTGCATTCAAAAAGTATCATAATCCTTTCACCACTATGGTTCTTTCATCATTTTTTTTCATCCAAATATTTAGTCGAATACAATGGCGGAAGTCGGTTTTTTAAATAAAAAGTGCGAAGCGCTTTAAATATTGTTTTAATTTATTTTAAGCAACGATCTTATAATTCACAATAGATCCAGGGTCACGTACAAAATGAAAGCTAAAAACTGTCCGCATGGATACATACTTATACAGCTACATTTGTTTACTAACGAACAAAGATGAAAGTTTTAAAACAGTTCTAAGTTCAACCTAATTACAACCATGACACCTAGCAAAAAAGTAGCAAATCTTCAAAATATTATCTTACACTTACGATCATTCGTCACAAAAAACGAGCAAAGCAATTATATTACTCCTGTCACTTGTCAAATCAAAAGACATAGGTCAAACAACTAGTGTGAAATCAACCTTAAAGAGCTACAAATAAAGTTCTTTTTCCCGTTATTACCTTGCGAGCTACATCCATCCGTTTCCATGGTTTCGCTTCTGTTTGCTTCTTCAAATTTAACTACAGAAGGTATGGAGTCGCGTTGATCACTTAAATAATTTATAATATGCACGTTAAAGTTAAGTTAAAATTATTTATGTGTTGGGCATGTATGTTTGATATTGATAGTATATATACTTGTTATTTTATTAACGTTCTGTTGTGTGTATATTTATGTGTATGTTTATGTTTTTGGCCAAGATGTCTATCGCTGGATGTCACAAATAAAAATATCACTAAATTCCACACCTTTATATTCATGTTTACAATCTTTATAATACAAGTACAGTTTAGTGCAATAATTTGATCAAAACCCAAAATGTTTAAAATAGCTCAACATTAAAAATTTTCCATTCTGCGTACCTACAGGCTGATAATGAAGCCCTAGTTATAAAAAGCTCAAATATAAAAAATATATGTTCTGTTACGTTTGTCTCGTTTCATAATAAAAAAAGATATCGACCATCAAAGTTTTCCAACAAAAACCGTAAAGTGCTTGAGGGCGGGCGTACAGGCGCCTGCCGTAGGTTGGGCATTTATTTGATATTTGGGAAATATACCTATAATATGATAAAAGAATTTGAAAAAGTACTGTTTTTTTACGATAATATGTTCTATAAGTGATTCTGGTTCATAAATTTTAACAAAGCGAGAGGACTCATTATCAGTGGGTATAGATGTAAAGGGGTTGTTAACCAAAGATTTGGTTAAATAACAGTAGCGTAAATGGATTGCTCGGAAAGCTAAAATAAAAAAAAGGAAAGCCAAGTATCTGATGAGAGTTCAACAAACAGACACAAAAGTAGTATTAAAATTTTTTAAAGTTCTGGTAAAAACAAATTATTACAATACAAATCTACTCCATGCATCTACTGTTCTGTTACAGACAATTTTGCGTCAACGTTGGCCAAACATTTGTAGCGGTGGTTTAAAATCGGTAATTTTGATCAAAATTTCATACTTTTTGTTAGTTTAAAGCTTAAAATACAACTTATTCTACATGTACTTAACGAAAGTAAGACACTCCGGCCGTTAAATTGTTTTTTCGGGGATTATTTTTGCAACTTTTAAATATACATTGCGGCATTGTGACACGTGTTTACATTGGCTTTGTTTGAAGCGAACTAAATCAAATACAAACTCACTTTTCAAGTGAGCTTAAATTCACCGAGACGTTTTTATTGCGCCGACCCGATATCTATGTGAGTATTAGAGATCGTTGATTTTAAGACTTGTAACTCTAACAAATATAATTTAAATCTATCTGCATCTATCTTTCAAGTGTCTTTCTAATGGCGCTTGTTGAAAAACAAGCATCACTTTTTTCATCCCCAAACTGTGTAGTTAAAAGCCGCCGATGGCATACGACTTGTATGACTCAGCAACATACATGCCAGAATTAGAAGAAATTAATTTAGGAAGTAACTGTCTGCTTGCCAGGTAGTCCCCTTTTTGGGAGCGCTACAAAATAACGATTATCTAAAAAAATACACAGACGGTAACAGTAGCTAAAATTTCGATTATTCTTAATGAAGCGTATCAAGATAAATAGAATCCTATTAAATATCAAAAAGAGGAATATAATTGCGTAAAATTAATCCTTAAGAAATTAAACCACTGGCGCCAGCTACATCTTCAACAGCATTTAGACGTCCACTGTTTGACGAAGCCTCCCCCGTAGAATGCAATGGGGGGAATTTGCCAGAATCACCACGCTTTGCAGGTGGATTGGTGATCGCAGTTCGGTGTACTCAGGTGGATGCTGCTGCCCATCCCCTGGTGTGATTCTCTAATAAGGCTTTTACTACATCCACGGGAGGAGAAGGAGACGTTTATTATACAGGACACACCACGGCACACCCACAGTAACAAAAACATTAATTTAGTGTCGCAAAAGCAACCGTTTACTTTTAACATCAGAGGTCCGATTCTCTTAATTATTTTAAAACTACACTGAAAGTTGACCAAATTGAGATTGAATTGTGAATTGACAGAAAGTTGGTAATAAAACTAATAATAAAAATTAAAATTAAAATTTAGTCTACCTTCGATTCACGGTGACTACCCCCTATATACATTATTGGAAAGAGTAAAACGGGACTCCATCTGTTAAAACCTATACCTATAATTATTAACTTAACTTAAAACTATAATTATCAAAAAAACTTTGAATTGTTCAAGTTTCGGTCACATTTCGATATAATCACATTATCGTAATGTATTTTAGGTAAGGAGAATACCATTTCTGATATTGAGGACATTGATACTAGATCGGAACGTGATCCGAACTTAATTTTGACAAATTTTTATTACGAGAATTGGGCCTCAGAAACGTTGTCACTTTGAATCTGATTTTTCCATTTAATCGAATGGTACGGGGCGTGACCACCCAGCGTGGTCACCCGTCCAGAAATTGTATAATTTTACACAACAAAACAATTCTCCGATATAAAGTCCGCGTGAATAGCCACGTCCGAACCATCCACCGTCCACCATTGAACAAAACACGCCAAACGCACGCACGTAACGACCAATTGAAAAGTGCAAAGTGAAAAACCACATGAAAGAGAAAATCATTAACGAATTCCAACAATTGATTGCTTTTGACAGTCCTGTCCATTAACGAATTGTATTTAAACTGCATTTATTTAAAATTCACGTTTATATGTAAAATAACATTGTAAAATCGTAATATGTAAAACCTATGATATATACCTATATGGATGAGATCTACATTACATCATAGGAATGACATAATGTAGAGCTCATCCAAAATTCACCAACATTTACTATAACGAAATAGAAAAGCTAGTTAAAAGGGATTTTCATAGTTATAAAAGCTTTATTTCTTCCGAGAGATCCGTAATAGCGTGTAAACATTTTTATTAAATGTCAAATAATTCTTAGTAAGGCCAAGTATTTCTACAATAGATATACCGTCATTTCAAAGAAGTTACACAATGGTCGTCTTGGTGTGCCCAGTTTAAGAATAGACCGCTCCGTCTCCTCCGTGGATGTCATAAAAGTCGACTTATAGATTACGTTAGGAGATGGGCAGCAGGATCCACCTGAGAAATTAACAACAATACTTTGATAACCAATTCTTCAAAAACTTTGATAACTTTGATAAGCATGGTGATAGTGGCAAATCCAACCATTGCATTGTATGATGGACCAACAGTGGAAGTCTAAGATTGAAGAACTATGTAATGTAGAGCTCATTCAAAATTCACCAGACATATTATAATGAAATACAAAAGCAAGTTAAAAGGGAATTTTATAGCAGGCTTTTTGAAATTACATAAAACGATAATATGTTAGCAGATATTATCTCTCACAATAGGGTAAGAGAATGACAAAGGAAATTGTTAGACGGCTTTTCAGTGTTCGCGATAGAGTTACATTTATCTCATATCCAGAGGAAAAGATGCCGAGCCGTAAAAAGATTTTAATTTCAATTTTGTTGATAAAAGAGATTCAATTATTATAAACAAGAATTTCAGAAATGATTACGTAAAGCCTTTGATTCGGAACAAAGTAACAAAGAAGCCTGTACTGTTCTTAGCGAATTGGAAATAGAAACGAAATTTAGTATTTCTGAGGATGAAACAAAAACGGATTCAAAGTCTTTCTGAGTATGACGTCTAACAGTCGTCGAGTTTCCTTTGTAATTAAATATTGAAATTAAGAAATGAACAGCCGCTAATTACAAGAGGTTGTCCCTTGGGGGCTGATTATGTTCCCCAACATTCGCAGAAAGGGATGCCGGCTCGACTCCTGTTACAATTAATATTTTAGATTTTAATGTTGCCACCATCGCTGCAGTTATTGTTACGAACATTCATTTGAACAACTATAGGATGGCCCATTAAAACTAGAGTCGCGAAAAAATAACACGTTACGTTAAAACACGAATAAAGTTATTAATAGTGTCAAGCTGAAGTCTTGAGGTAGAGTACCTCCCCCCCATGTTCTGCGATTTTCTTAACTAATTTTGAAGTTGCCTATACTTTGCACGCTGTTTTTATCTATTCCTAACGAAAGTGATTTAGTTAGTAGGAATCAAGTTTTTTTGGATGAAGCCGTTGAAGGTAGCCTAAATTGAACCTACAGAATAATATAAAACCTAATTAAAATTGAATGTTAAAAAAGTAAAATAAAAAAAACAGCAATTATTTATGAAATAAAAATTGCTTAGGTAGATGGTACTAAAATTGATCTCTGAATATAATCATATAAGTTGTTAATTATGTTGCTAAACTTTTTAACAATTTAAATATACAGCCGGCCTTCTAATATTGTGTTTGACAGCTAACTCGCACAACACTATTTAGGTTTTCTTGACATAGAAAAGACTAATTTACTAACATGTTCTAATTACGTCAAGACAAGTAACACAGACGGGCAATATACCATTAGATGTAAAGATAAATATGAACACCGATAGAAGCGTAATAAAAAAGAAATAGTGACGTCCTACTAACTATAAATTTAGTGTTTGGACATTTCAATTATCTGCACCACGTGGCGTGCCGACAATGATGTTCGTGCCAAAGGTAATAAAAAATAAAAAAGTTAAAGTAAAACACGTCCTGGTTCATATTTCTACGTTTATCTTGTTCTTACTTAATAAAGAGTAAAGTAATTGTAATTATTTATAATCAAACATGCAACAACGATACTCTGTGTCACTAAAAAAACAAACAAATATAAGCAGTTCTAATTTTAAAATTTCAACAAAACAAAAAGTACAAACACATGCAAAAAGCAAAACACGACTTTAATAACTTCACGATGGAGCGATCACATCAGATGAAATAGTCTTAGATCTTAAATACGTTTGGAATGTCTTTATTAACTGTCATCGAATCAACAGAGGCTCCGGGAGCTGTTTAATACCCCATCAGACAAACGTAATTAGTTTTGTAAATAAAATGCCTCGAGAAATTGAAACGTAGCTGAGCTACCTGACTGCTGTGGTGACTTGCTATTAACTTATGATGTACTGTCAGATACAATAGTGCTATAACGTTACGCTACTTGATATTAAAGGAATAAATTAAACAACTATATGCCACAATGATTTGCTTACAAGTAACTATCCCATTGCCTTCTGTTACTCGAAGTAAATCGTAACCCTTTTTGTATTTTTGAAATTATCTTTACCTCTTATTACTGAAAATATATAATGCTGTATTTGTTATATATAAACTTCTTCAAACGTTTTGAAAAGGCAATTTAGTTGAAATCATTGTAGCTGTCAATTGGACGGGCTTCCAATCGGTCGTTTATAAAGTTTCAATTTGATTTCTGCTCGCGACTATACAAAACTTAATTCAAGATTTAATCTGTTTTATTCCTATTTTAGTATCTTTTATCAACTGTTTCGTTTCTATTATTTTATTCTTTCGTTTGTTATCAAATGTTTTTAAATGCTTTTATGTAACTTCACTGTTAGTATGTAGTATAAAAAACAAAAAGGAAAACGCTACACGTATTTGGTCAAGTATTGTAAATGAATTTTAAAACAAGTCCACCAACCGATTGAGTTGAAATTTTGCATACCTGTCAAGTTCCGATGTCAATACAATATTATGGTAACAGCAAGATGATTCTGATGATGGAGATGGAAGGTGGACAATGGAACTCCTAGATGATAAACATAGCCTGGCAGTGTTTGGGCTCATTTTGATCAGCGTACGGTTCCAATAAACAATTTAAGAAAAGTCTGTTTAGATTTTATTTAAACCAAAAACATATATTAATATATTATTATATTGTAAATAAGTAGATAAGTACATAGAAAAGGCCTTGGTAAAAGTTTAAACATGTTTGCCCCAGGGGCAGGTAGTATTAGACTATTCTCAAAGTTGCAAGAAATAATTGCAGAATTACGGCCGGTAAACTTTTCCACCCCAAAGCATTTTTTATTTAATTTTTATTTTTATGACACAATTAAACGTGGCTTTGCTTTCACTTTTTATTGTTACTGTCTTAGTGCCCTCTAATTTTTGGCTTCAATTACATTTTTCCTCTGTTGTTTTATTAAAACATTGGTTTTAATAGGGGAAGTTAGAGTTTCTAAATATAGCAGATGTAGACTCCATAACTATACCCTGATTTTTAATTTCAGACAATTTTTGTAAACAAACAAATGTCAAGATATGCCACTGTGAGTATAAGTGTCATGATTGTGTAGCATACGTGTAAATTCACATATGACACACATACATGACACTTATACACACAGTGAAATATCTTGACATTTGTTGGGTTTACAAAAATTGTCTAAAATAAAAAATCAGAGTTACAGACATTTGCTTTAGTGAATGAAAAAAAATTTATGCAAAGTAGAACTGAAACTCAAGATTTATGATTATCAATAACGTTGCTCTCTCTTCTTCTCCAGGTACTTCTCAAGGTGAATAGGTATTATATCTATCCGAGGAAGGAATTCAACGACCGGAACTCTCTTTAAAAAACCCACGATTTTTAACCGAAATCATTTATCTCAAAACAAACAGCTACCGCGTTTTAGTTTGGTTACACTGAAGATAAGATAATAACGTTTGTTTTAACTTGCCTACTGATTCGTGGGCCATTTACGACAGTGCCTCATTGTTTTTTTGTAATCCAGACATTAGTTTCCGAGGTACAATAATCTAGAGGAAACCATGAATCATGATTATGAATCATGATACAAATACATATAGAATTACTAGTGTCATGACATGCACCCATGATTGTAATTAGAATGAACCATTCAAATTATTTCTACCCGAGATTGAGGAACTGAGGTGTATGCGTTTAAGAGGAAGGTTATTTTGTATGGTACCATGGTACTCGTAGTTCCTTATACCCACGACACAGGGAATCCTAGTGTGGGATCAAGACTACGTATGTGACTTTTGGGTGTTATGTTATATTATGTTATACCTTTTATCTTCAAAAGGTGGGGATGTCTTAGAAATTGTAATATAGATTTTTTGACAAACATTACTATAGGGGGTGCTGTAGTAAACGAAGGTATATAAAAAAACTCATGTTTTGGTTAGAAGCATTTAATAATAAAACTATTAGAATCATCATCATCATCATCACTAGCCTTTAGACGTCCGCTGCGACGAGGCCTCCCCTATACCTAAAATACAACGGATGGAATTACCCTAATCACCACGTTTGTCAGGCGGATTGGTGTTGCAGCATTGATGTTGTGTACTCAGGTGGATGCTGCTGCCCATTCCATGTTGTATCCCATAGCCTGCTTTTACTACATCCACGGGAGGAGACGGAGGTGTCTATTCTTAGGCCAGACACTCCATGGCACTATTACGGAATTATAAGCTTGAAAAAAAAAAAACTAAAACCTCTATTGTAATTTGATGATGTTGTAGTAAGTAGAAATAGCAATGGTCAGACTGCTGGGGAATAAAAAGTTCTCGAATGGTAACCACGAACCGGATGACGCAGTGTAAAGCTGCTATCTTTACACTGCGTCATCCGGTTCGTGGTTACCATTCGAGAATACCATACCATTGTTGCAAGCTTATAATGCCGTAATAGTGCCATGGAGTGTCTGGCCTAAGAATAGACACCACACCACAATAAAAAGTTCTCGAATGGTAACCACGAACCGGATGACGCAGTGTAAAGATAGCAGGAAGTCAGTATATGGAGGCGACTCTAGAACATTTGTCGTGTGACTATATTGACTATATTGTCCAGCAGTTCACGTGTAAAGGCTGATGGTGATATTGGCTCTAGTAACTGTAGTTATTATATGTATTATAGATATCGTCATATCTAATTTTATATATGACGTAATAGCAGATGACCAGCTTATTGGTAAGTGGAATTTTAATTTAATTAGTTTTTATTTTTACAATATGAATTAATTTTGATAAATTTTTCATCAGTCGGTACAATAAGTCCACTGCACGATGTCTACCTTATAGAATAAAGGAATTTGCTATAATCACCACGCTTGGCAAGTGGATTGGTTTAGATTACAGAGGTAGATACTGCTGCCCATACCCTGATGTAAACCCTATAGTTGGCTTTTACGACATCCACGGGAGTAGGAGTATATTTTAGAGTCAGAGTCAACGTGTCAACGTCGTTATTGTGCTTCTTTGTCGCTCGTTCCGCGCTCGCGCGCATGCGGCGTTAGCGCATGCGCATGCGCATAGCGCATGCGATATATATATATACATATATATATATATGCGCATGCGCGAAGCGCATGCGCTGACGCCGCATGCGCGCGAGCGCGGAACGAGCAACAAAGAAGCACAATAACGACGTTGACACGTTGAACTATCGTCAGTAAACCGACTTTACAGACAACCGTTTTTTTTACCCCCTCTTGGACCCCAATATCTCAGCAACCCCCTGACCGATATAGCTCATAACCTTACCTACAAATTGTACCAATACTATCTACCCCCATACCAAATTTCATGAAGATCGGATTAACGGTTTGCAAGTTTTCATCGGACAAACATACATACATACATACATACATACATACATACATACATACATACGTACATACATACATACATACAAACGCCGATTCTTCCAACTTGACTCAGAGAACTCGCTTCGCTCGTTCAATAATAAAGTTGATTTGGTATTAGCTATTTAAATAAGCTTTTTCTTCGTTAATTTAAGTAGAATATTGGGAAAACACATATTGATTAGATACACGGACTATCAGAGAACCAATCCGGCCGGAATGAAAATGTGTCCGGATTGCAATCCCTAATCCCATCTCATTGAATTGGATCATTAAAAATAGTTCAAAAATATCTGTAAACATTCTCATACGGACCGTAGTGTTGTATCTCGTAAATAATCGAACTGTACTGACACAAAAAACAAAAGATTATGACTATTAGCTTACAATAGATTGTCAGCGAGACGCTTTTGGTATATATTTTTTAAACAGACATGGAAGGATGTTTACGCCACGTGAACGCTATGATTTAGTGTCAGTAATTATTAGTGAGTGTGAACGAATCCACTAAGAGCAAAGAATAGTAATACAAATATAATAACAAAGACCAGTCTATTCATAGGTTGTCGGTAGTCGGTGTTTGTATGCTTTAGTTTCTTGTTATGATCCTGTTTTATACGGGGTGTAAAAAGACAGATCCCGAAGACTGAAGGTACCGGTAAAGCTACCTATATCATAGCCATATAAAATAGCTTTCGCCTGAGAGGTGATTCATACCGGAGAAAACTTTTTTTTTCATTTCAAATCGTATTTGTCAGCCAGCAATGTACGCATTTATTCCGGCCGCGCGAGTTCAACGCTCCCGGTCAGCTGATCGACCCGTAGGGCCAATATTTCTCATGTTGTTTTCATTGCTTTTTTGACGTTTTTATTTATTAACATGTTTTTAATGATGGAAGATAGGTTTTTGAGTTTCTTTAACGATAGATTATGGATATTTATAAAGAAAACACGAAAAAAGCAGACCAAAAGTGAGCATTTTTTTTTCGTGTTTTTTCAGCTTAAATATTTTCAGAATCATGGTCTGAATGCACTGTTTCAGTTTTCGGGAGTAGTCTTTTTACGCCCGGTATAGTTAAACGCGTTATAGCCCCATCGTATCCCATATTATATCAAGTTACTATTACTGGTAGAGGACCATTTTATAATCGTTTGCAAAGATGTCGTGTACTACTGGACATAGGCCTCCCCCAAAGAATGGCGTGCCGAACGGTCACGAGTTGCCTACACCAACCGACTTCCTACGACGTTTATAATGTATTTCCATGGAGTAAATCAAGATGGGCCCTTCCTCCACTGCGTCGTTCGGAATTAAATCAAAATCTGAAATGAGGAAATCCAGAATTCGAATTAAATCTGAGGAAATTTGTAGAAGAATCAAGATCACTGAAATAGCTCTCAGAATAAGCAGTAACCAATTTATGGCAAATAGAAAAAAAATGTGACTTGAAATAGTGTAGTAGTATTATTTATTTATTTATTTAGATCCCTGTCCATCCGTCTTCAATCGCGTTCTTTCGATTCCGGGACTGGGTAGAGCAGAGGTCAAAATGTCTATACGGACTGGCTGTTTCTGACCATTGGTTTGAGTTGGTTCAATAACGTTTTGCTAAATTTAGTTTTAATATTATATTGTTACTTTTCTTTCTTTTTTACCGTTAGAATTATTTATGTAAGTATTTAAGGCATTTTCTAATTCTTATATGCGAAAAAATATGAATGGTAATTATTATTTTAATCTGTAGTTTACTAGCTATGTTACATCATACTGTTTGTTTTCCGAATAAAATAAAACAAATAAATACTTTTCTAGAATCTTTATTCCCCAACGGTCAGTTCGTTCATTGTCAGTTCTGTGAGCTGAATGACCTGCCCATTGCAAATTCAACTCGCTAATTCTGAGCTATGTCGGTAGTCTTAGTGCGTCAGTGGATTTCCTCATTTCGGATTTAGGTTTAATTCCGGAAGACGCAGAAAAAAAAACTTGTCTTTATGTTATTTTCCGTAGAAGGCCCTCTCGTCTGGAGGGTTCTGTGTTTGTGGAGCTATCTATCAGGGTATATCTGTCAGCAATATCTGGGGACTCTTTTGTGGGTATTTGATCAGTGACGCGGGCGTGAGTGATGAATATTGCCACGCAAATATACAAAAAGCAAAACTATGGCGGTGTTAGTTTCACTAGGGTGCGGCAAAGAGTAGGTTTCTACGACAGAAGGGATGATGTGAGAAAATATCTTCTTTTTTTTTGAACTCTACAGTCACAATATACTTAGTGTGGGCACTAGGATTCCCGGTGTCGTGGGTATCAGGAACTATGAGTACCATGGTACATGCATACATACATACATTAAATCACGCCTGTTTCCCGGAGGGGTAGGCATAGACCATGGATTTCCATTTGCTACGATCCTGACATACCTCTTTTGCTTCATTCACTCTCATTAGATTCATCATACATTTGCGTCGGTCTAAACCGACTTAAACTTTTACACTCACTACTTTACTTCCATTTACCTTTTTTTTTTTCTTTTTTTTTTTCGTTCTTTTGGCCTGGCTTTTCTCCAAACGTGTCAGATTTGGTCAATATAAGTGCGCCCTCACCACCATGGCACCATTTACATTTTAGAAACAGACTCATTGAAATGAACATTCCGTGGTGTGTCAGGCCCAAGAATAGACCCCTCCTCCGTGGATGTCGTAAAATCGAACTAAGGGATTATTGTATCAGGGGATGGGCAGCAGCATCTTACTGAGTACTTAACACCAATACTGCTATCACCAATCCGCCTGCCAAGCGTCCTGATTATGGCAAATCCCCCCATTGTATTCAATGGGGGAGGCTTCGTCCAGCAGTGGACGTCTTATGACTGATGATGATAACTAACTAATATGACAAAATGCAAAAAAAAACAGTTCAGAGGCCCAATTCTCTGTTTTAAAAACATTCAATTCGTATTAGAAAAATTACGACTATACACCACGTACTTTACTATTCTCCTGCTGACGTTTCGTTGACCATTTTGAGGTCCTTCCTCATGAGCACCGACCGCGACCACGCTCAAAGGTCGTGCGACGAGAACACTAAGTTCACCACAACACTCAGTTAACACTTGAGTTCTCGTCGCACGACCTTTGAGCGTGGCCGCGGTCGGTGCTCATGAGGAAGGACCTCAAAATGGTCAACGAAACGTCAGCAGGAGAATAGTAAAGTACGTGGTGTATAGTCGTAATTTTTCTAAAATGATACCAAGCCACGATAACTTCAATTCTATTATTCAATTCGTAGTATAATCTCGTCTCAGTCGCACTGTCACGTATAGTAACTATTACTTAATTTTCGCGTTTCTTGCGACGAAAATATGTAATAGTTACTATACGAGACAGGCGACTGAAACGAGATTATATTGTGACTGGAATGTTTTTAAATTAGAGAATTGGGCCTCTGTTCTGTAGTTTTAAAATTCACACGAAATCGCTCAGACTAAATTCCGCCGAATCTTCAATTCTTGCTAACCACTTACAGAATGTACCTTCTGTATTTAAAAAATCTTTCGCGCCATAAATCGCTGGAAATCGTTCGGTAATAAATCGAACGGTTTTTAATGGCGGTTTATCGCAGTGAGCTTTGCGGTATTCAGATTACAGAATGGACCAGTCTCTACAGGCACAGAAGAATTTGTACTTATGGTACGGAAGTTTCACTACAACCACGTCACTATATAATTATTATGATTATTTAAATCTCAATTCTTATTCTTATTTTATTGTTTTTATATTATTCATATTACCCATGTGAAAATTTGCATGCCTATAGTTATAAGGTAGAACATATTGAACTTTTTCTGGTTTAAGACCTTGATGTATTTACAATGTTCTGGCAAATAAACTTATTTTATCTTATCTTATCTCAGCGGATAATGAATAGCCCACACAAACGCAATACCAAAATAAATTGTAATTCGAGCATTTATTTCCCCCATATTATGCTTATATTTTTGTTGCGTGGTGTTTCTGAGCTTAGAATAGACCCCTCCGTCTCCTCCCGTGGATGTTGTAAAAGTCAACTAAGCGATTACACCAGGGGATGGGCAGCAGCATCCACCTGAGCACTCAATACCAATACTGCGATCGCCAATCCACCTGCCAAGCGTGGTGATTATGGCAAATCTCTCATTGCATTCAATGGGGGAGTCCTCGTGTGACATTGGACGTCTAAAGGCTGCTGATGTAAAGGGTTCCGTAAACGTTAAGTGTTGCGTAATTAATAAATGAAAACAGGCATAATGACAGCTCCAGTCCAATGACATGACAAAAAACACATACGGCACTGAGACGTGGTCGCTAACTATTGGCCTCATACACAAGCTCAAAGTCGCTATGGTTATGGAGAGAGCTCTCTCTATAGCCCGCTGCGTGACTTATTTTTAAGTGCAGTTCCAATGATCAGTCTCCAAATTACAGTAGCAAATTGCAATGGGGAACGCAACAATGGGAATCATTTTGGTAGTCTTAGCGCTATCTAAATCTTATGAAACTAGAATAGAAACTTATTGAACTAAATATTCCTCCATTCATGTTTCAAAAGATTTGGACTGCGCTAAGGCTGCCAAAATGATCTCCATTGTTGCATTTCCCATTACCATTTGCTACTATAATTGAGTGGCTGTTCCGGTGACATTCGATTTCTCAGGCCGTATTATTACTCGTATCCGTAGTGCGCTAAAGCTCATTTTACATTGTTAGCCATTTTGAAGTGAAACAGGCTCGGAATGGCCTAAGTGGTGGCATGGAAGCGGCACGTGCTCCTTATCTGTGTCCCTCGACACTTTCAATATTCGATTTCGGTATTTTTTCGCGCTAAAAATAAACGACATTTAGAAGTCATTGATTTTATGGACTTATTTAATTTATGAACAAATTCAATCGTGTTCAGTGATCATCATAATGGACACTTAAAAACAGAAAAAAAAGTCCTACTGTTAAATATTAAATTTCTGCACGTTGTCACGAGTGGGGGACGTTGGCACTTTTCCCAACGTCCCCCAGTGGGGCCAGACAGGTGGGGGACGCTGGGAGTAAACGTAAATTATCATTAGGTGTGCACATACTCGTTAAGATAGATCATAACATAACATAAACCCAACAATCACATACATATAGTAGGTATATTCATCTTCTTCATCAGCCCGTGGTCATCCAGTGTTGGATGAGGCCTCCCCCATGGTATGCATAGCGTTCAATGGGGGGATTTGCCATAATCACCACGCAGGCGGATTGGTGATCGCAGTTTGGTGTTAAGTACTCGGGTGGATGCTGCTGCCCATCTTCTGGTGGGATCCCTTAGTAAGGTTTTTACTACATCCACGGGAGTATATTCATATAGTAGTGCATGTGATAGTTCATCATAATTCCACCTGATTAACGACCACTGCAGGACATAGGCCTCTGGTCTTGAGCCGCCTTCATCCAATAACTTCTTACGGCAGCAGCGTGAATCGTACCCGCAACCTGCAAACCAGCGCCGCGCCGTATCTATGTAGGTCCGGTGTAGCTGTATGCTGAGACAGGGACCTATTTGACCCCCACACAACATGCATTACGCCATTTGGTGATTTTTTAGTTTTTTGTAAAGTTACTACTTAGGTAGGTACCTACTGTTGTTTTTATTTTATTTCATTTTAAGTGGGGACAAATAAACGTATTTTCTTTCTTTCTTTCTTTCTTTCTTTCTTTCTTTCAACCTCTCGCATCTCAGCCGGCTATCTCGCCCGTCACGCCACAGAGGTCGTCAAATATAGTAGAGGATATCTGATAGGTATATTGGTAAATTCTTCTACCTCTCTTTTTAACCTAATTGCCTCGCTTTATTTGATTAGCTGCTGTATGTCCGTATAACACAAGGTCTTACTAAACTCTTTATCTGTCTGTCACAAAAAATGTCACACAATCCCACCCCACGTAACCGAAACCAAGAGACCCGCAATCCAAGCTAATGGAGTGTCTCATAATGACGGTTGCTGACATAAAAATAAATAGGCGAGAGTCAGTTTCTGCGTAAGCCGATACTATGATAACAGCATCGTAGCTCCCCCGATAATTGCCGAACTTGCACGACCATCGTGGTGATGCGAGGATTAGTGTACCACTGTAATTGAGCTCCCTATTACTGGCCAATGACCATCGGAGGTAATGTCCCGCTGAATTAAGAAATTACTAAGATATTATAAGATCTATCATTGACACTAAAACACCAGCTATAGGCTATACGCAGAGAGATTACTACTAACATACATAGCTACATATGGTACTAATATCGACTATTCTCAGAATCTGCCCCCCTATTCCCTAACTGAAAGTCACTAATGACTAATGTTTGACAAGTAAAATGCTCAAAATTATCATTAAAAATTGACAATTGATGGTAATGCTACTTGTTAAACGTTAGTCACTGAGTGACTTTCAGTTAGTTATTCCCTAACTGAAAGTCACTCTGTGATTAAAGTTCGACAAGTAAAATGACCATCAATTGCTCAAAATTATCATTAAGAATTGTCAATTGATGGTTATTTTACTTGTCAAACGTTAGTTACCGAGTGACTTTCAGTTAGGGAATAGGGGGGTAGGTCTTTTTTTTCTGTTTGCCAATCTTTGATGCCAACTGCTATCCGTGGCAATTTTTTGGCACTGGGTGTCGTTACAACCAACTAAGGAAATACACTAGGGGTTGGGCAGCAGCATCCATTTGAGTACTCAGCACGAATACTGAGGTCACCAATCCATCTGCCAAGCGTGTTGATTATAGCAATTAACCCCATTGTATTGAATGGGGGAAGCCTCGTCCATCGGTGGTGTCAGCTAAAGGATGCTCATGATGATGAGTCTGAGGCTGCTGAACTAAGACTCTCTGGCGTATCATCATCATCATTATCATCCTAGAGAAGTTCACTGCTAGACATAATGTCCCCCACATAATAACGACCTCTGTGTCGCGGCGGGCGAAGGTTCGCCTGCGACACAGGAGGGTTCGATTCCCGCTTCGGAACAAATATTTGTACGATCTGTCTGCAGATAATTGTTCCGGGTGTTCTGGGTATTTTCTATGTATAATAAAAAATATCTATCTATGTAACATATCAGTTATCTAGTTGCCATAACACAAGCTCTGCTTGGGGCTAGATAATGTTGTGTGAAATGCATTTATATTTATGTATATTTTTATTTAATGCCACGATGAACGGTCTTGCCACCTCCATCCATTGACGTCCTTTAAAATGTCTTTGGTCAATCGAAAGTTGGCCTACCTACATTGCGTCACCTGGTTTGTGGTCGCCATATTCCCCAACGGTTGTCAGTTAGTTAGTCTTCTAGCGTATACGACCACACAATTTAAAATAACATAACACAACACCCAACAGTCACATACGTAGTCGTGATCCCATACTAGGATTCCATGTGTTGTGGGTATCAGGAACTACGAGTACCATGGTACCGTATCTGCAAATATTTGTTCCGGGTCTGGGTGTACCCGGAACAAATATTTGCAGATCATACAAACATTTGTCCCTTAGCGGGAATCGAAACCAATAAGAAGCTGCCTTTTGCATCTCAGCCAGCTACTCACCCGCTGCGTCAAAGAGGTCGTCAAAAAATTAGAAAATTTAAATAGTTTCCTGGCACAAAAATTTCGTGAGGATTTCGCGATAGTTCAGGACATAATTGAAGTAACGCTAATAGCGGAAGTTCAGGAAGAGCAATAGGCTTACGTCCAAGATTTAGGAGACAAACTTTATTGCGTCCGAGAAATACCGTTGTCTATTACATAGCCGTAAATCACGGATGGGAAAACAATAAGCGTGAAATTGTGGAAACTGAGGCTGACGTCTCATGGTATTAAATCTTAGGGGAGTGAAATAAATAAAAATAAATCTGTAACCACCCCTCACGCGAGAACTTGATTTATTTGATAAGCTGGGAGATACTTACTTGGAGGCTTCGGCGATTTTAATTCGTTTTAATTAGTTGCATTTGAGTTATTGTTCTGTTGCTAAATTTTAATGGGAACTTGTATTGATTTGACAACGTCTGTGGCGCGGCGGCCTAGTAGCCGCCTGAGATGCAAGAGGTTGCTGTTTCGATTCCCGCTGCAAGATATATGTTTGTATATGATCTGCAAATATTTGTTCCGGGTATGAGTACCATGGTAGGTACTCGTAGTTCCTGATACCCACGAACGACACAGGGAATCCTAGTGTGGGATCAAGACTACGTATGTGACTGTATGGTGTTATGCTATGTTATTAGTGTTTTGTGTTATTAGAGTTTACAGTTTTACCCAAAATATAAGTCACCACGATGTACCTGTGCCGTAGACCAATTTCTATAGCGCGGGAACAAATCTTGCGCTGTTATTGTTTAATCGATTTCGAGGTAAAATCGTGGCCGGTCGTGCGCCATCTTGTTCATCAGTCGACTCTGTCCAACAGTGTACGAATCATGTCAGCGGGACAGAGCTATACTACACGTTCGGCTACTGTCTGCGCTTTTCTGCGCAAACGAAAACAGCCCAGCGGACGTATTTTCTGGATAAAACTGTACTACCATGCCCCTATTCGTTATATAAACTGTAATGTCCTTAACGGCAGTAACGTGCTACTATGTCCGCAGCTCCAGACCGGGTCGACCTCCGAAGCGCGCATCTGGTGTGGGTCTATCTCTGGCAGCCACGCAGTTCCCTGGCCATCCCTTCAAGAAGCACCGCCTTGAGAACGGGGAGTATTCACCATACGAGAACGGGCATATGAACGGTGAGTTGATGTTTCTTAAACTATAAATTATGTATTAGGTCCAATCTCTTGACGTTCATAATGCTGGAAGGTCTTCCTATTAGAATGCAATGAGAAATTTGCCATGGTTATGAAATATAGTAACGAGAATTGGATTATCCCAGGATATTCCAAACTGATAACACATCCCACAAGTAGATTATTTTTTTGTCAAATCAATTTTTTTTATTCATTGTATCATTTTATTGAGTACAAATAGCGGTCACAAAAGATAGTTACGATGGTGGATCAAAGGTAATCACCACACCTGGCAGCCAGATTGGTGATCGCTTATTAGTTCTTAGATAGATGCTGCAGTCCATCCCCTGGTGTAATCTCTTAATCGGCTTTTACAACCTCAACGGGAGGACATGGAGGGGTATGGCAGCTATTGTAGACTCGTGCAATCCTAGAGTAGTACCAATGCGTTTCAGTAACATTAATATTTTTCTATTTTTTATTTTTTATTTTGTCAAAATTGTAGAGCCTTTGCATCTCCAACAGTCACATACGTAATCATAATCCCATACTAGGATTCCCTGTGTCGTGGGTATCAGGAACTACGGGTACGGCTACGGGTGGTATATATAACCCAGACCCGGATCAAATATTTGCAGATAATACAAACATTTGTCCTGCAGCCAACCAGCCAGTTTGCCAACTTACCTGATGCTGGCACTTCACTTGGTGTATATTCGCAAATGTTTACGTTATTTTTCCAAGGTAAAATCAACCATGAGTCTATCGTTACATAATGCTGTTTTCTTTGTCAAAATAACGTAAAAATGTAACGTATGATAATAGTCAAGCATTTGGTCATATATATACCCATAAATCTGAATTGGAAACGTCATAATGAGATTTTAAGATAACATCAAGCTATTTATATGGACCCGGATAGGCACCGGATATGAACACCCGTCTCAGCCTCCTCATTTTGTATACAAATTACACAAATACAAAATTATCCCAACAAACGGAGAAAAGGGAATAAAGTGATTAAATAGAGCTCAGCACAAGACGGCAAGCAATCAATCATTTTTGTCGCTTATGCCTTTGTTGATACTATGTTACCTTCTCTTTTTCTCCTTCATTTTCTATATTCTCTATCTCGTTCTGGCTTGAAGTGTCGTGCCAGACAAGGGAGCAATTACATTCGTGATCTTGCATAAGCGGTACTTGCTTATCGCGCACTGCCGCATTCGACTTTGAGTGTAGTTTGTTCGCTTTTTTCCCCAAATTTGCAATTCGAAACACTCTCATGAGTGAAACGAGCGCTGTTTTGTTTTTATGGCAATTTCCTTCGTCTGTTTCAAAACCAAGTGTAATTACACATTTTTATTCAACTGTTTCATGCTTTGTTAGTTTTTTTTTCTGTACGTAATCCAGTTATTTGTTATTTCTGTTGTGTTTCTTGTTATTTATTATGCTAGTTTGATGTATGCTAGCAACAGTTTTAATTATAATGCAATCAGCATCAGCAATCAGTGAGAAAACCGTCTGGGAATCGCAGTTTTCAATAAAACACATGTATTAGTTATACCCATTAGTGGCTTCACTAACGGAGCATCTTCATTTTTTTTGATTTATTTCACTTATTGCACTTTGACGGATTACGCCAGGAGATGGGCAGCAACTTCCACCTGAGTACTTAACACCAATCTTCGATCACCAATCCATCTACCAAGTGTGATGATGGGTAAATCCCCCCATTACGCGCTATGGGGGTGTATGTTATATACTATGGGGGAGGCCTTATCCTGCAGTGGATGTTTACCGGCTGATGAAGAAGAAAGAAGACATTTATTTTGTATTTCCACTAACAAATCTCATCACTTTTCCGTTGTTGAAATAATTTAAACCCATTATAATTAATTCGTGAACGTATCAAATTTCTGTGTTCCAAATCTGTATACGGGCTTATAGCTAAGCCAATATTATTTTGACGAGTCGTTGACAGTGGTTTACAGTTGATGAAACACACACACAATATTCCTTGAGCAACTCACACGAGCGGAGAAGTTCTAATACGCCACACAAGCTTGGGGTGTCAATGTTTGAGTGAGTAAGGGGCGGGTGGCCCATTTTCACCCCGTGAAATAATAGGATACGAAAACATCGGAGCCAGAATATAATCCTCCTGTGAAGGTTGGACGGAATGGAAACGGGAATATGAAATGCGGGGGGCAGGCCCACGTGGAAGGGTTATCAACCGGTGTTTATCTCTAGTCGATGTTCATTCTAATGCGAATTGCCGATTATGAACTTAAAACAAACGGGACCGTAAGCTGTTTTGATAAATAGTTTTAATTATGTAGAAGAGTAACCTCGTGCCCATATTGATGACCTCCGTGATGTAGTTGGCGAGTGAGATGGCTGAGACGCAAGAGGTGTGGGTTCGATCCCCGCTGCGAAATATGTTTGCATGTGATCTGCAAATATTTGTTTTGGGTCTGGGTGTTGTAGTACCATGGTACTCGTAGTTCCTGGTACTCACTACACAGGGAATTCTAGTGTGGGATCAGGAATATGTATGTGGCTGTTTGGTTTAAGTAGATAACATTCCGTGAAATTCAAGTTAGTAGACCATAGTTTCAATAATCAGGAGGTGAGTTCCATCAATATTATCAGCCTGTAGAAGACCACAGCTGGACAGGTCCCTCCTAGAATGCCACAACGAACGGTCTTCAGCCGCCTCCATCCACTGACTTTCTGGGACGTTTTTAATATCATCAGTCCATCGAGAGGTCTTCTAATGCGTCGTACGGTTTGTGGTGAACTTGTATGACAATTATAATTTTGTATATCATGCATGGCGATTCCGTGAATATCAATTTCACCAATCACTCTACCGCCAAAAATAATTTCTTGTTTATTAGGCAACGATCTTATAATTCACAATAGATCCAGGGTCACGTACAAAATGAAAGCTAAAAACTGTCCGCATGGATACATACTTATACAGCTACATTTGTTTACTAACGAACAAAGATGAAAGTTTTAAAACAGTTCTAAGTTCAACCTAATTACAACCATGACACCTAGCAAAAAAGTAGCAAATCTTCAAAATATTATCTTACACTTACGATCATTCGTCACAAAAAACGAGCAAAGCAATTATATTACTCCTGTCACTTGTCAAATCAAAAGACATAGGTTAAACAACTAGTGTGAAATCAACCTTAAAGAGCTACAAATAAAGTTCTTTTTCCCGTTATTACCTTGCGAGCTACATCCATCCGTTTCCATGGTTTCGCTTCTGTTTGCTTCTTCAAATTTAACTACAGAAGGTATGGAGTCGCGTTGATCACTTAAATAATTTATAATATGCACGTTAAAGTTAAGTTAAAATTATTTATGTTTTGGGCATGTATGTTTGATATTGATAGTATATATACTTGTTATTTTATTAACGTTCTGTTGTGTGTATATTTATGTGTATGTTTATGTTTTTGGCCAAGATGTCTATCGCTGGATGTCACAAATAAAAATATCACTAAATTCCACATCTTTATATTCATGTTTACAATCTTTATAATACAAGTACAGTTTAGTGCAATAATTTGATCAAAACCCAAAATGTTTAAAACAGCTCAACATTAAAAATTTTCCATTCTGCGTACCTACAGGCTGATAATGAAGCCCTAGTTATAAAAAGCTCAAATATAAAAAATATATGTTCTGTTACGTTTGTCTCGTTTCATAATAAAAAAAGATATCGACCATCAAAGTTTTCCAACAAAAACCGTAAAGTGCTTGAGGGCGGGCGTACAGGCGCCTGCCGTAGGTTGGGCATTTATTTGATATTTGGGAAATATACCTATAATATGATAAAAGAATTTGAAAAAGTACTGTTTTTTTACGATAATGTGTTCTATAAGTGATTCTGGTTCATAAATTTTAACAAAGCGAGAGGACTCATTATCAGTTGGTATAGATGTAAAGGGGTTGTTAACCAAAGATTTGGTTAAATAACAGTAGCGTAAATGGATTGCTCGGAAAGCTAAAATAAAAAAAAGGAAAGCCAAGTATCTGATGAGAGTTCAACAAACAGACACAAAAGTAGTATTAAAATTTTTTAAAGTTCTGGTAAAAACAAATTATTACAATACAAATCTACTCCATGCATCTACTGTTCTGTTACAGACAATTTTGCGTCAACGTTGGCCAAACATTTGTAGCGGTGGTTTAAAATCGGTAATTTTGATCAAAATTTCATACTTTTTGTTAGTTTAAAGCTTAAAATACAACTTATTCTACATGTACTTAACGAAAGTAAGACACTCCGGCCGTTAAATTGTTTTTTCGGGGATTATTTTTGCAACTTTTAAATATACATTGCGGCATTGTGACACGTGTTTACATTGGCTTTGTTTGAAGCGAACTAAATCAAATACAAACTCACTTTTCAAGTGAGCTTAAATTCACCGAGACGTTTTTATTGCGCCGACCCGATATCTATGTGAGTATTAGAGATCGTTGTTATTAGGCCTTTGTTTTTCTCTCTGCTTTTCCTATGAGGGCCTTTCAATTTCGATAAAAACAAAAAAGTAGTTCCAATTGGTGCGATAGATGGCTCTGACTTAATTTCAACTGTCAAAAATTCTTCAGGTGAATTTTTGTTGTTTATCGAAGTCACACTGCAAGTCAAACTTTCTTTTGTCAGTTTATCCTCAGTGAAGCACCATCTATTTTCAACGCTGAAAGCATGCTTCGAGTCGGCCGTGAAAACCCCTGATTTGATACCAAGAAAATATAGAAAAAATAAATATATAGGGATAGAACTTCATTCTCATTTGTGTCCTTTTAATTTGGTAATTTGAAACTGCCAACCCTATCATTCCGGAAACTGGGTATGAAAATGATGTGTTGATAATAATTAAAGGTTCGGTGTGTCGTCGCGATTCCGTTACAGGGGGATAATGTAAGGCATTATAACATTACGCAGGGGTATAAAGCTTACATTCTGATTGAATTCTGCGACTGAAATTAAGTAAGGATTTGCTTGTTTACGCACCGGGGGATGATGGATCAGTCAATTTGAGATTCGCCTGTCTGTTCGCGCTTTTGTTACGCTTATAAACAGTTCTTATGTTTGAACAGATCAAACATCAAATCTCTGTGTGTTGGATCAAATGATAAGGTATGGCTTTATATCTCAGTTAGGGTTCACCAACGTGATTGCGAAGACTATAACATACCTTACACATAACATAACATCCAACAGTCACATACATAATCCTCATCCCACACTATAATAAGATTCCCTGTGTTGTGGGTATCAAGGAACTACGAGTACTATGGTACGACAGCACCCAGACCCGTAACAAATATTTGCAGATCATACGAACATTTGTCCCGTAGCGGGAATCAAACCCGCACCTTTTCCATCGCAGCCACACCATGGAGTTCGTCAATGTTTATGAAAAATCAAACAATGAAATCGGTTTCAGAAATGACGTCATGTAATGTTAAGTGATATTTAATTACATTAGCTTGTTTTACACACCTCGTCTATTTTGGTCGATACCAAAGTTTTATATTGCAACCAATTAATCCAATTCTTTCTTATTATTTTCTCATTCAGAATACCCATCTATAAAGAATGTAGTATAGGTTATTTGGGCATCACTCAGTAAAAAGCCAGTTACAACAAACGACCATTATCTAAGGCGAGTTTTTAATACAATAGACGTTAGACCACATTTATCGAATCACAAAAACTAATTAGTAATTCACAATCAGTGAGTCGAGCCTTTGCACACGACGACTGCAAGATGCTGACTGTGACCTGCTGGCGATGCAACATCGCAATCGAAGCGTTAGGTAAACATATAACACCTAACATAACATGGCACCCAACAGACACATACAAAGTCATAATCCCACTCTAAGATTCCCTGTGTCGTCAGTAACACGAGCATTACGGTACCACACCAAGACCCGGAACTAATATCTGCAGATCATGAAATCATTTGTCTTGCAGTGGGAATCAAACCCGCACCTCTCGCACCTCAGTTGGCTAGTCGCTCGTCGCGCCACGTAGGTCTTAGGTACATTTGTCGCACGGTGCAAAACAAGGAAAATAGTGTATCGCTTATGACTCGCTGACCGCTGCAAGAAGTTGTAGCTGAATTTTGATTACAGCGCTGTTGTATCCCGATTGACGCGAAACAATTCTAGAACTCATCAGAGGGCCTATTACGAGTTTTGCATTGCAACAATCACTTTGCAAATCGTGAGTATTCAACGTGACTCACATAGTAACTATTCATCATTCTGTGCCGCGCAGTCGATAGAAACAGCACAGATTCATAAATAGTTACTACGTAAGTCACATTGGACACTCACGACTCGCAAAGTGATTGTTGCAATGCAAAACGCGTAATAGGCTCTCAGAACAATATGTAATGAAAGGCAACTAGGTGTATCGCTTAAATCTCGTGTTTGTATTTCTGCATTGCAACTGCATAATTTCTGTAAAAAGTCGCCGTGTGCAAAGGCCCTATTGTTTTTCATTTCCGTAATCAACGTACGGAAAAAAATGCAAACAGTGTTCGGTCTGCAATCATAGCTATTTCTTATAGTTTACCATTTTAATGTATAAAACATAGTGGCAATTGTTGGTAATAAAACAAATTGCCGTTGTGCTTAGACCTCGGCCATAGTATGTGCGGGAGCGGACGCGTGCGCGCTTATTAGATCCTTGTATTTCTTATGTGGTGCGTTTTCATACATTCCGCAAACCGCAAGACAATCCGCTTCCGCGGGTAAGCGGGTAAAAGTGAACGCGGTGGCCGCAGTGGTAAGCAATTAAACGCCGCAGCGATGCGAGACGAGTTCGATTGTTATTTGATGTAGTTAAGAATTATAGAAAAAGCCATTGGGTAAGTATAGGTAGTTTTTACGCGGCAATAAGACGTGATTTAGCGCCTAGCTCTAATGTGTTTTCCAATATCGGAAATTTCTCATCTAAGTCTCGCCAGAATGGTTTTTTGATAAGCAAGCAGTGATAATGTTATCGAGATAGGAAAAGTCCAAGATCCAGAATATCTATTTGTTTATTAAAAAGTATAATTATTATTGAACATATTGAATTATATATAATTCATTAGGTAGGTATACTGAATGTTATGTGTAAAATTAAAATGAATATCATTATTATTTTTTTAATTTGCATGCCTGAATGTAGGCTAAACATGGTAAATCTATAACATTATATTATAACATCTGTATTGAACTTTACCTACCCGTGTTTCGAACAAATAATTGTGGGTTAGGTTCGTAAGGACTAGATTGCGACTATAAAAACAAAACAACTTAGTTTCATAAGATCTTGGTAGCTAAATGTCTAATTATGCAATGCCTGGGTATACGATTGGACTTAGTTCTGTAACGTTTTCTTTGTATAACGCCCAAATATCAAAATGTCCCAGTAGAAAAACGGCAACGTTATCAAAACATAGTTACATATCACGATATCATTCATTTTGAACGTTTTGCATATCGTTCAAAATGTTTAAACCTTTGTATTAATTGTATTGTACTGATATATAATTCGTTACTAGCAGCTATAAAACCCAATGTTTATTCATAGTTTCAACAATTTCTTACCCACATAACGTTAGTCTGTAGGTAATAATTTTACAACCACCTGCTCCAATAACGGGTGTTCTGTAGATAGAATATCGCTAAAATCGGTTATCGACTTTCAAGTTAGTGTTTATCGATAATATGCAATTCACTTGCGTGTATCAAGATGACGTTTTTATTGCTGTCGGTAATCAATATTTGTCTAATCATACGCTGACGAGAAAATTGATAAAAAAACGTGAATTAAACGCGATCATTTCAACAGCTGACAGTGACTATCGATTTTAATCGTCTCATAAATATAACTGCATGTGCGCAAAATTCATCAATATCTGTCATAATAAGAGTGATAATTGCATGAAAGTTTAACAAAATAGCAAACTTTTTTGAACGAGCTAAGCGAGTTCTCAGGTTTAACTAGAGGGATTAGTTATTTTATTTAGATTTTTAGTTGTCACGGTGGCATTGTACGTTTCGCGGATTCAAATTCAATTAAAATCCTGAACGCTTTGAAATCGGAGGTTTCACTTAGAAGTTTTTTGTTGATTTTTTTTTAAAACAAGCTTTTATTATATTAGTTATTAAGCCCAAACACTGCCAGGGAATTGAAGAGTTCCGTTATCCACTTTGCGTCTCCATCATTAGATCAGCTCAACGTCACACGTCATAGGTATGAAAAATTTCAGCTTAATCGGTTGAAGCCTTCCACTAAGAGCACCTATTCCTATTTGAGCACCGATTTTGGTGAAACTGGTTCAAAATTTAGTTTCAAGATTTGTCCCCACACTATCTAACATTTATATGCAAAAAGCTTGTAAAAACACAAGTACCTTATAAAATAATCTCGAATAAAATAATCTCAAAGCGTGTTTTCACATTCTCATACCAAGCGTGCCTTTTCAATTTGAGGTAGGTAGGTGGTATTTGTCAGGTATTTTAACCCAATTCCACTACGTACTCAAATGTAGGTGTTTCAGGGCTCTCGTTATTGATGTCAATACTTCGGATTCCGCATTTGAATTGTGTAAATTATGCTCCACATTTAGTTGAAATTAAACAAAGAAAAAAAAACTTGACTTCAATGCGTTGTGTTATTTAACAATTAATACAAATACTGATAAAATGATAACTGAACAAATAACTGAACAATTTTGATTCAGTAGTATTTTGGCTTTTATTTAACCCTTTGAGCACAGAACGTGATCACACTTTGACAAAATATTTATTCTAAGAAATAACGTGTCTTAAATAATTATCTTTTATTTTGTGTAAATTTTCTTAAAGCAACGTTTTTTGAAGTGCAAAATTCATTTTACACCTCCTGCTCCTTGATTAAACCTAAAAACTGTACTCAAAAAAGTATTTTAAAAAGCTTTTAACAAGGACACAAAAAACATCAAAAAACGCGTTTCGTTTTGATTGTCAAATTAATCTTGATCCCTTTCGTGTATGACACTTCGTTTCTTCATAATGGTATGTTATTACATGTCGTCAATTTAATAACAAACGTTATACGGAAGAAAGAAACGTATAATTTGAGTTCTGGATTGATCGACAATACGTCTGAGTATGAAGCCTGGCGGCCATTTTATCGACTTGTTAAACGGCCAATAAATCAGAGAAATTAACTTTATTCTTTAAGTCGATTTGTTTGGGGGGTATTACGTATCTGTGACTGTGTTAGACATTTCAAATGATAGAAATCGTTTGCTTTATACGTATCAATAAGAACTGGCGATTACTGATCACTGGATTATATGATCATGCTCACATATATTTACTTATTACTTTTATTCATTTCACCTTTGAAATACCTTACAATAATTACTTAACTTTTAATTGAACTTCTTTTAAAAGGTTAATTGAAAGAAATGCGCCATAAATTCTGATTAGATTGCTCGATTAAGTAGTTTACTATTTAGTAAATTTCAAAAATTCGTAGAATTTGTTGCTAATTATAAGAAAAACATGGCTTTCTTCTGGCTTAAACAAATGAATTGATGACTTCAAGGTGTGAGCGACGCCATAAGTAGCTGCGGCAAAACAAGTCATTTTAATTGCAAGCGCCATTCCAAGCGATAAACACAGCTAAGAGCAGGCTAAGAGAATAGCTAGTTCACTCCAGATAAAACGCGCTTGATCCGAGTTACGGTTTGGTTTTGTTACCAACTCTGTAGAGTCGAATTATCTACGCCTAACTAGGCTTAGCTGTGATGCAGTAATATCCGAATTTCAGCACAGATGAGTTAGTGACTGACTATGAATGATTTGTCTAAAATATAAGCTTTCATCTAATTTGTCAGTATGTGAATATTTAATTGACAATTGTTGACCACAGTACATAATTATTTAAAGGTTATAACAACGGTTTCCTGAATTTCAAAAATAAATACTTTTCTTTTGTTTATCTGCCTGATTACATCCACTGCTGGAAAAAGCCTCCTCCCATTGAATACAATGGAAGGATATGCTATAGTCACCACGCTTGGCGGGCGGATTGGTGATTGTAGTATTGGTGTTATGCACTCAGATGGATGCAGCTGCCCATTCCCTGATGTAATCCATTAGTCGGCTTTTACAACATCCACGGGAGAAGGAGGAGTCTATTCTTAGGCCGCACACACCACGCCACAGAAGGTACTCAAATATAGATGTTTTGGGGCGTTATTGAATTAAATCAAATCATGTCAATACTTTGGATTCCGTATTTGAAATAAATACATCAGAGTGAAAATTAATATCCTTATACTGAACCAGCTGTGCCTTCTACAAGCTGCAACAAAGCGATGGGAATTATACACTTCAAAGCATTAGTACAATGTGACACAGACATTTAATTAGTCTATGGAAATATTCGCAGAGACTGACAATAAATGTTTAATACCGAAGAAATGGAACTTGGTAATGTCATTAACAATCTTGTTATTCTTAAGAAATACACATATAGGCAAAGGCCATTACTTTGGCACATGCGACGAAAGATTGTCTTTGCTGCAAAGCATTACCAATAATTTTCTATCTACCATCCACCGACTTCCTACGACCTTTAACATGTCATCATAGCATCGATTGGCGTGGGGGGGGGGGGGGGGGGGGCTGAGCTTTATACGCTGCGTCGTCTGGTTCGTGATCGCCACATGAGAACTTTACTCCCAACGATTGTTAAAAGCATATTAAATTGTGATCATTCAAAAATAAACATTAAGAACTAGTTTTTATAAAAGTTGTTATATTGAGAAATTGACCGATAGACTTAAAAATGAAAAGCATGCATTTTAGGAATTGGTCTCCAATAATAATAATTAATTTATAATAATACCAAAAGGAGTAGCTAGGTAGGTACACTTCTCTTTAGGTAGCAAACGTTTTCATTTAAAATCATCTTATAATAGGAAGTAGTTCATCCGTGAATATGCACAAAAGATATACTAACCATTGTAATACTAAATATCAAAGATAGAGTATCATGCCATATTTTTATTAATAACGGTGCACAAAAGGAAGATTATCCATCATAGTTCGACAGATGCTACTATTGAAAACTGTTTCAATGCACAGTGATATTCATATACCAATGGGAGTTTTTTAAATTATTACAATTGTATTTTTGTCTGTATTAGAGGATTCATTATTGGTAATTCATGGGAAACCTGGTTAGACCCATCACTTAGTTTGTGCTGGATGAGTAGCCGGCTGAGATGCAAGAAGTGCGGGTTCGGGACAAATGTTGTCATGATCTGCAAATATTATATTATATTCTATTCTACCATGGTACTCGTAGTTTCTGATACCCATAACACCGGGAATCCTATTGTGGGATCAGCAGGGCTACTCTTGAAACTAGTTCTAATCGCAATCTAGTTTCAATCCTACTAACGCTCGTTTGGCAATCTTGAACAAAATCGAGTTTGAAATTGAGATAGAGCACGCGTGTTGACTCGTGAAGAATAACAGAGAAAGAAAGACGATTTCACTTAGTTCCATAAAGTTCCACCAATCTCCATTCCAAATTGTGCTCTAGTATTGAATTCAAGAGTTCCAAATGACCAAGGAATCTCTCTGACGACAAATGACACTACATCCTGAATTAGGATTGGAGTAGAGCGTCAAGAGTAGCCACACAGAACTGTGCATGTGACTGTTGGGTGTTAATATAATCGTACAGTCAAATTAGGTTACTTTTTGCAAAAGTGTGCAACTAATTAGATGTAGTCATGAAAACTTTTCTAATTGTTTTGTATGGCTTAAAAATCACCTCTAATAATAAGCATCAGTAATTTCACCCTCCGGAACAGGGTGAAATAGGGTGAATACCTTATTAATATCCGTAACTTAATGGGGGAAATAGAAGTAGTCGGTGCAATTTGGCATAGACTTTGAACCGTTATGATCTACATTTGCACCAAGTATTTTTTAAATCCGACATACGGAACATACAAAAAAAAACATTTAAAAAAAATCTTTTTGTGGGTATTGCGGCTCCGGGAAAATTAATTTAGTCTGTGCAAATTGATAGACTTATCAGAAAAATGTTCGAAATACATTACCAGGTTTGCACCTTGGTGCGTCTCACGGAAGGCACTTTTCCATATTTTATTGTCGCTCTACTTCGAGGAAAATTAATGTAGTTCTGGAAATTGACTTAAACTTATTCAGTTAATTAGTACTACATCCGCCGGAAGTTTTGTACTGGTATTTTTTTACGGAAGATTCATTTGTTCAACACTGTGTTCCCTACATGCACGTGGTTTTTATTAAAATCATAATGCGCTAAGACAGTCCCTCTATACGTAATTTAACTTGCATCAAGTAATTTCTTTCTATTTTAAAATTTACGGTTTAAAATAGAAAAGTTAAGTTTCTTAATTTTTTTTAAGTTTGTACCTAATATTTAAAAGGGTTCCGTAAGCGCCAGAAACTGTGCAAACCTAGGATAAGCTTCTTTTCGTGTCATCTAACGTTTCCATAAGAATCCACGACTACACGACTTAGGTCCACACTTTTTGCTAATTTGCCTGTACCATAACTCATTTTTTAACCCTCTGACAGTTTACACAACAAGATCTCATTATTTTCTGGTAAGTATAACGATCGTTTTCGTTCAATGGTCTCGCCTCATATACGTATACCTACTTAGCTACAGTACACTCCGGGATAAACAGCATCCCGGTCAATTTACGAGTAATTAAGCCTGACCCTCTTTCGCACTGGGGAAGTTTTATTCGGGCGGTGGTATCACCGCTTAACGCGTGTCCTATTGGCTCGAATCGCGTTAAGATTCGCCGTTTCCCTGGTCCTGATTAATGTGTTTAGGTTGGTTCGAATCGTTTCTGTTAATAACTATTCCTATTCATTGCTTTCGAAGTAGTTTTTTTTGTTTAATAGTGATATTAGGGACAAATTAAGAATAACTTTCCCCAAATTTTGGGATTAAAAGTATCCTATGTTTTTAATTCAGGTTATGATCTTTTTTTATACCAGATTTAATCAAAATTAAACCATACTTATCAATCTGTTTTAGTGTTAAAGTCCAATAAACATCCACAAATAAATAAACAGAGAAAGTTTCATTTTTATATTATTTAAAAGGATAATTTTGAAATCAAGCAACAAAATGCCTGAACTCTTGTTACTGCAGGTGAAACTGCAACCGTTTTGAAAAACAAACACGTTAAATATTACTTGGTAAAAACGCAACTGTCTGTTTTGACATGCCAATTTACCGTTCCGTTTCAACTGCAACATTGTAAAGTCCTAATTGTTTAAACGATTTTGACATACGTTTTGCACGTAATTTAGTTTTAAATGGCAACATTATGTTTCCTGAGGATCAACGGCCCTAGAAGAACGGCTATAACTTTCTAAAATTGCGTTCGTAAGTAAGGGACAAGGATTAGCGTGCTAGGGCAAATATTTTATTACAGTCCAAATCACCAGCCCTCAACGTTTTATTGTTCATAAGGCTCGTCCGAGCCAAATGAAAGAGTTTATGGCGGAGACATAAGTCTGTCAGTGTTGCCAGTAAACTAAAACTTAAAGTAATCTCTGTTTGCGGAAAAACTTGGGCTTCTTTTGTTCAACCTGTCCTGTGGAAAAATTCAAATTAAAAATGTGATAATGTAGAAAGTGAACAACTGACTCAAAAACCTTCTTGCATTTTGTGGTATTTGAAAGTATTATCTAGCATTTTAGTTTTTCTATGAATAATCTTTTCTCTATTTTATTTTAACGTTGCGTATTGAATTCAAGTTGAGATAGACTTGCACACTACAATAACTACAATATGGAAAAGAAAGTGTGGAATCTTTCCGCACCTACCTGGCAACACTTGCCGTCCGGTACTGTTGACACACAATATTGACCGTCCTTCTCGGCGATTGTATTACTGTTATTGATTGTACAAGGCGCGTGACTTGTGTTGACGATTGTAGCTCTATCTCGACAGGCACTTGGAGGTGTTATACGACTTATTATATCAATTGTCGAAGAACTACAGTCGATTTATGTGGTTTATTTAACGAGAAACGTTTTATGTATGAGTGATTCTAAAAAAGCTAGAGGGGTAAGAAAAAATTATCTTTTTAATTAATAACTTTGTGTAATTGAGTCCTAGCTTTGAACACGCAATAAACTAGCTTTGAACACGCATCAACATCGTCACCCGTAAGTGGTATACTGTCAGGATTCATTGAGCCGCCTCCATCCACCGAATTCCAGCTACTTTAAAAATGACGTACCTATGCCCATCGAGTGAGTGGTACTTGCTCGATTTATCCTAAGAATATTGTAACCTAGTTGCGCCCCGCGGTTTCACCCGCGTGAATAATGATGTAAATTGATGATGATGATGATGATGAAAAGTTGCCTTTGTGTTAATCCAGGGTATAAGGTATCTCCACTCCAAATTTCACTCAAATTCGTTCAGTATTATACACATTTTGGCTGTAATGGCTTACACATAAGATATAGATATATACTGTGGCGGGCTTTTTTGTAGGACTATTTAAGATAAACATTTCTATCATACATTACATATGTGTAACTCTAGCGGTTTTGGCAGCGCACGCCAGAATAGCTCGCAGATGGTAGATTTTTTCCTAGTTACTTGACACTTATCGTCATATTATGGACAATTCACACAATATCTTTATAAATTGTAACCTATGTGTTATTCTGATGTATAAGCTATATTATTGTAAAGTTTCATTAAAATACATTCAGTAGTTTTTACGTGAAAGAGTAACAAACATCCATCCATCCATACTCACAAACTTTCGCGTTTATAATATTAGCAGGATGTTATATCTTGTTTCTTAGCTAATTCTTGCATAAATTATCATCCAAGCTTGGTTCGCCAGACTTTAAATACTGCACGTTTTATACTGGCTTTTTAAACTGGGCTGTTCCTGCCCTTTAAACTGGTCCAGTCTAAATGATACTCCAGCAACGCGTTATTAGCAAGCGACATGTAGAGTTGCCAAAAGCGCACCGTTATACGGAATGCCATTCGTATGCTGACCGTTCGATTCGTATGCCGATCGTACAATTATGTATTTATTGTAAACGCTACGATTTCCAAGCTGCAATTTGCTTTTAATTCGCTTGTTTTGTATCATTTTCGAGTTTCTTCGTTTTGTACAATTGGTGAAGATTTGTGGCATTCTGTGAAATGATAACTTTGAAGTCAGATCATAGGCCTTACCATGAGCTCTTATAGCGATTCAGTTTATAAACTATTCAGTACCAAATATCGGTTCGTCGATGACATCCGTCATCATTGAATAACTTTAATCGCAGAAGTATAGAGACCTGCTACTGTGCCTTTAAATATATCTGCAGATATCACGGAACCGATATTTTGTACTGAATAGTTTTTGAACTGAATAGCTATAAGAGCTCTTGGTAAGGCCTGAGCTATTATTCTGGGTTTCATACTTTTTTTACACAATTCATCTTCAATCTGTGTACGTCCACTGATGAACGAGATTTCCTCTATAAAATACAATAGGGGGAACTAACATAATCATCATGCTTGGCAGGCAGTTTGTTGATAGCAGTTTCTAGTTGAGTACTCAGGTGGATGTTCCTGCCCATCCTTTAGTTGGCTTTTATTACATCCACGGGTTGAGATGGAGGGGTCTACTCTTAGGCCGGACAAACAAAGGTACACAATTTCATGTATTTCAATATTTATTGCTATAATAACATAATCATCACCAGTTTTTAGACGTCCAATACTAGACGAGGCTTCCCCCATAAATACAATGGACGGAATTGCCATAATCACCACGCGCGGCAGGCGGATTGGTGAATTCATGGTAAGTACTCAGGTGGATGCTGCTGCCCATTCCCTGGTGTAATCCCTTAGTTGGCTTTTACGACATCCACGGGAGGAGATGGAGGGATCTAGTCTCAGGCCGGACACACCACGGCACCTTTATGTACCTACTTATAGTGTTTTTTTTATTAAATCTTTGAAGTGTACTATAGTAAAGTAGGTAATACTTTGTCGTTTTGTGAATCTTTTATGACTTAGATTGCTTTTTACATTGAACTTTAATCTTCTTTGAACGTAATGAAAAATACAACATTGTATTGTATTTATTATCCTCTTATTTACCCTGCGACTTAATGCATCTAATAATTTATTCGTTTCAATTGATTTACAGGCTATTACCGTAATGTTAAGGTTTCCAGTTAAAACCACCGAGATGTAAACTCTAGGCTACGTTTACGATAGATATTTCCTACTTTACGACATAAAACAACTTTAATTTTATTTGCAACAAAGTAGGATCCACTCCACAGATTCCTGTGCTCGATTCGAGTACGTAATAGGGACTTATAAATTGTTTTACAGCCTCTTCGATTCAAACAAAGGGTAAGTCATTTTCTCAAGTTTTATAATAAAACAATTTTTGTAGAGCTGGTAAAGAACCTACTTATGATTCGAACATTTCCGACATGAGCTCAAAAGTTGAGGATATCCTAACGGGAGATAGTACTTTAAATATTTTGGCTCTATGAAATGACACTCTTAAAACACTAATAATGTTTTAGTAAACTAAAAAATACAATATTTGTTAGAAGAACAATGCAACTAACAACACATCGATGATTCTTAAGTATATTTAAAAAACGTTTCAATAACCTTCAACATTGTAGTACCTATTTAACCTGCAGTGCATTCCAATATATTAATCAACTAATTACAAACGTAATAAATTATATTACAACAAGAAGCTCTAACAAAGAAGGATACATTGTCTGGAAACTTGTTCTTTTAGCTTTATGACCAATCATTTATGGTTTGCATCATTTTCATTTTGTAATCGACATGTAATAAAACTCCATGGTTATTACACTTGTTTTATTATATTTGCCAATGCAGAGTCGGACTTACATTCTAACAATGTGTAATTTTTACGTCACGACAAAAAAAATCACAACAATTTTTTTTTGGCGTCTCGCTGCTTTTTTATCCTCATGTTTTCTATATTTTTTATGTACATTATATGTACCAAAACGTGGATTACTAAGAGTGTAAACACGGGTAAAAAAAACTTCCCGTGGTACTACTGGATCGCTTGGTAGTTCTACGGGTTTTTTTTTGCTCGTGTTACTACTTACTACTGGTATAGTAATACTGGTAGAACCACGGGCAACAATCGGAAATTAAGAAAAGGAATACAATGGATCAGGCGAGTGGATATCACTTTACAATGGCATTTCATTCTATAGTGATATCCACTTAATTTCAACTTTGATACAATAAAAATTACAATTACAATTCAATTTTGATATTATTGGAACAAAATCAAAACAAATAGGCGACTAAGAGCTGATATAGCCTTTTTAATGCGATAAAAAAGCGTTCGTCCTTAAGGTTTTGCGGTTACGATTATCCCAACCTCCTTTAAACATATAAGTGATATAATTGGGGTCTCGATTCTATCGATTCTAATTCGAAATAATGGCCGGTAATTTGGTACGACCATTTGTCGAGGACAGTCGATATTCGATCAATAAATCGATGAAAATCGACATAATAGCGGTTTTGAATCGACGTTTCATTTCTTTAAATGCCCTGATCAGTGGATTCGCTTATAATAATAGTCATAATGGTAAACGATGAACATTTTGTCGGATATGATTATGAAAGATGATTTCGTTCGTTCTCTGACGTTTTTTATCGTCTATAATGGAACATAAACACTCAAAAGTATTTTGATAATACGCCGTTTATTAATATCATTGCGATTATAAACTGACCGATTTAATCAAAGAGAGAGGTAACATAACAAAAGTGGTGAGAAGAAATGAGACAGTGAGAAGGGTTGTTACGACCGCAGGTTATTACGGGGCTTAACACGTATTTAGCTAATTAGTAAGTGCGGTTGACCGGTGTGCGGTTGCCTTGCTTGCGAGGATTTGTAAATATGCTTTGGTTTAGTGACCTAATTGTGGTTTCGGGAGGGAACCATAACTGGGCTTCTAATTGTCTGGTTGTCGAGTAAGAAAGTTTTGTTGCTGTTAATGCTTTAGATAACGAGACTATTTATCCATGGAACAAACTGAATGAAATGCCAAAGTGTCTGTTTACTTTGAGTCGTTTCCTGAACTTGCCTACTCAAAAAGATGTTCGGTTTAATTGAGTTTGTTTTTAGGGTTCCGTAACTCGAAAGGTACCACCGGAACCATTAAAGGATCGCTCAGGTATCTGTCTGTCACAACCTATTTTCTCCGAATCTCCGGGACCAAAAAATATGATACATATTATACATATTTAGGTGACCTAATCACGGACGTATAGCGTAAATAAACGAAACCTGATTTTGAGGTTTCATTTTGGAAGGCAAACTAGAAAATAAAAAAAACTTGTGATGAATGCATCATGTGATACATGAAATGAAAGGGCTTAATATTTTTTTTTATTACTTTATAATGCATTGTTTAAAAAATAATGAAGAAAATACACAAAAATCTGGCATTCACCAAAAATACTGAGACAACAATTTAAAAAAAAAACAAAGTAAAAAAAAAGTCAAAAAGAACTTTATTCATTGAAATCACAAAGATCATTTTGAATCGTCGTCTTATATAAAATTAAATTACTCCTGTTCCAACGCGACCAAGCCTAGAAGAATCAGGCAACAAACTCTGCTTGGCTTACATAAATGGTCCGTCTTACCACTAGGTGAGAAGCGCCTGTGTGGTGCCTCGGAGCAAGGAGTTGCTGATACATAGTAAATGAGAACTTAAAAACCTTAGGAAGGTAGTCAAAAGTAAATAAACATCAGCAAAAATATGCAAGACAGCACACGCTACGCTTGTTATACTTATAAATAATAATCTAATACAAACATATAAATAGGTAAGTACAGATATTGCAAATTTCCATTTTAGCAGTCGCTAACACTGACTATACCTAGGGTTTTACTCATAGTTTACTGGAAAATGTAATCAAAAATCCTGTCATTAAATTCCTACGGGAAACGGAAAATACGCATGAATAAAACATACGTGTTTATAAGATGTGTTGATTGACAAATAAGTTAAATTGGTCTAGTGGTACCAACTGGTCACTTAATTATATGGGATAACATAAGAATCAAATTCAATATTGTTAAAATCTGAATCCCAATACATATCTTCAATATCATTGATGTCCAAAAGATTTCAATGTAATTAATGGATTATACGGAACCCAGCCCACGCGAATCCAACTCGCACTTGACTTGTTTTTCTTATAGGTACTAATCATCATTAAAGATTATTTTTGTACAAAGTTTGTCTGTTCCTTTTCTGGGCTAGGTCTACATTACATTTGACATCTATCAAAACCTCATAGGACTATAAATTTACCACAAAATGAATACAAATACAAATTTAAAGCCAGGCATGGCTCAAAAGATAACAGAGCCGGTTAACTAAGTAAATAGACCCTAACAATTAATGCGGGGTCCATTGGTCATAATGTTTGTTTGTCTGTAACTTTGGACGTTTTATACGCTTCGTGATTTCTGCGTGGGTGTGATATATTACCCAAACAGTAAATAATGGAAAGGTTTGCTACTGGGAAGGTTCATTTCGATCAATAATTTGGCTTTATACAAAACTAACTAAAGGTGAACGATATTGTGTGGTTAAAGATATTTATTCTCAAACAGGGTTCAATTAAAGATAAATATTAGATAACATTATTTTATGTAAAAAATGCACTGGTGATATATAACAGTTACATACTTTGAAAAAATTAAATAAGTATTATACAGGGTGTTTTTTAAATGGGACAGTATGGGGATATCCGAATCCATAAGAGATACGGGAAAACTGCCTTTGGAACCATTTGCTTATTTTGTATGAAAACGATTTTGGCATAGTTATTTTTTTGGTCAAGCGTGAGTTCTGCATAAGAATGAGTAGTTTTGTTCAACAAAATTTTTTAAGGCGTATCGACTCGGTTTCATGTGAGGATTGTTTCATTATATCGGAAGAAAAAAATCTGAGCAGCAGAAGTTAGTCAAATTTAATAAAATGTTTTCTCATACAAATTGTAAGTAATCTGGTACCTACGTTAATAAAACTATCGCAATACATTTTCAAAATGGCCTCCCTCTTGCTGTTTCTAGGTACGGGCACGTTTCAGAACACATCTAGTGGCATTAGACAAAGATGTGTGGTGAATGTTGTTCTACTGCTCTGATGGTCTCGTGGAATGAGAAAAATCAGAGCTGTAGAAGTTAGTCAAACTTTAATAAGAACATCTTTGTATTTTCATTTTTGTTTTGTTTGTTCTTTGTTTTTCATTTTTAACCGACTTCCCAAAAAAGGAGGAGGTTCTCAATTCGGTTGTATTTTTTTTTTTTTTTTTTTAAATGTTTGTTACCGCATATCTCCGGCGTTTATGAACCGATTTGGAAAATTCTTTTTTTATTTGTATAGATATACTTCCAGATTGGTCCCATTTTTTTCAAAATCCAGTTCTGATGATGGGATCCATGAGGAATTGAGGGAACTCCTCAAATATTGTAGGCATACATATGGCGATTTTGATATTTTCAGCAACAAACCAAGCATTTGCATTCAAAAAGTATAATAATCCTTTCACCACTATGGTTCTTTCATCATTTTTTTCTCATCCAAATATTTTGTCAAATACTATGGCGGAAGTCGGTTTTTTAAATGAAAAGTTATTTTTTCTCAATTGTGTTGTATATTTTTTTTTATGTTTGTTACCTCATATCTCCGGTGTTTATGAACCGATTTGGAAAATTCTTTTTTTATTTGAATAGATATACTTCCAGATTGGTCCCATTTTTTTCAGAATCTAGTTCTGATGTTGGAATCCATGAGGATTTTTGTTTTTTTTCATCCAAATATTTAGTCGCATACAATGGCGGAAGTCGGTCTTTTAAACGAAAAGTTATTAAATAAAAACAGACTTGTGGCCATATTAATAAATCGAACTTATGAGAACGATCTTAAGAGTGTTCCAATTTTAAAATTCCCATATAAGAATCTAATTTTTAGTGTTCTCATATATCGTTCTCAGAGTTGAGTTCGGTTTATAGACTCATTGGTATTTAGTACAGTCAAATTAGGTGATTTTTAGCAAAAGTGTGGAACTAATTAGATGTAGTCATGAAAACTTTTCTAATTGTTTTGTATGGCTTAAAAATCACCTCTAATAATAAGCATCAGTAATTTTACCCTCCGGAACAGGGTGAAATAGGGTGAAAACCTTATAATATCCGTAACTTTATGGGGGAAATAGAAGTAGTCGGTGCAATTTGGCATAGACTTTGAACCGTTATGATCTACATTTGCACCAAGTATTTTTTAAATCCGACATACGGAACATACAAAAAAAATCATTTACAAAAAAAACTTTTTGTGGGTATTGCGGCTCCGGGAAAATTAATTTAGTCTGTGCAAATTGATAGACTTATCAGAAAAATGATCCATTACCAGGTTTGCACGTTGGTGCGTCTCACGGAAGGCACTTTTCTATATTTTATTGTCGCTCTACTTCGGAGAAAATTTATGTAGTTCTGGAAATTGACTTAAACTTATTCATTTAATTAGTACTACATCCGCCATACTTGTTTTTTTTTACGGAAGATGCATTTGTTCAACACTGTGTTCCCTACATGCACGTGGTTTTTATTAAAATCATAATGCACTAAGACAGTCTCTCTATACGTAATTTAACTTGCATCAAATAATTTCTGTCTATTTTAAAATTTACGGCCTTTTTAAGTTTGTACCCAATATTTAAAAGGGTTCCGTATGCGCCAGAAACGGTGCAAACTTAGGATAAGCTTCTTTTCGTGTCATCTAACGTTTCCATAAGAATCCACGACTACACGACTTAGGTCCACACTTTTTGCTAATTTGCCTGTACTAATTATAACGTTTCGATAGATTAACTATTTATTCAGCAAGACAACAGTACTTAATAATGGGTGCTCTTTTAGCTTATAGTGATTTCTTCCAGACAACCTTAGGAGAGAACTATATGGAAGAATAGTGTAGGTGTATTATGCCGCAGTAGGTCACATCAGGGAAATGGCCATTTGCTTAGCGAAGTAGTCACGAATATAGTGTTTTCAATTCCGGTTAGCATTAAACTATATCAAGGGACATAGAGTTGTAGTCGACTTGATTTGAATACTTACTAAATTGAATACTAACCTTGTCCGTTATTTATTATCTTTCATTAAAAAAAAAACCTATCTACCTGCCTTGTAGTTAATGGTGAACGCTGCTACTAACTACTATGTAGAACGCTTTGGAACGCATTTCAGAAGTGCTAGGCAGTACCTAATTTGACGACCTCTGTGGCGCGGCGGACGAAGGTTCGCCTACGACGCAGGAGGTTGCGGGTTCGATTCCCGCTTCGGAAAAAATATTTGTACGATCTGCAGATATTTGTTCAGGGTGTTTTGGGTATTTTTCTATGTATAATAAAAAATAGTACTTACCCATAACACAAGCTCTGCTTAGCTTGGGGCTAGATAATGTTGTGTGAAATGTCCAACATTTATTTTATTTATTTATTTATTTTGTACTGTACTGCAAATTGTTAACATCATCAGCATGATGATAGATGTCTACTGCAGAACAAATACCTACCTCATAGAACGCCACGACAGACAATATTGAGCCACCTCTATCCACCGACATTTTGTCACCTTTCTTTCAGTTAGCTAGTTCATACAACTTTATAAAAGTATCGTCAGTTGAAACCGCAAAATGCTAAAGCGTCAAAATGAAGTTCCGAGATTTTTCTCGAAACTTCATTTTGAATTTTTGAAATTTTTTTTCAGAAAAAATTACATATCTGTTTTGCTTTTAGTGTGAATTGGTTCATCTAAACATAACATTACTATAATTAATTATCAAGACACTTTTATATTGCCATTAAAAAGATTCCAATACAAAGAGTGAGTAGAGTTTAGTCAAAACAAACCATTTGAAAAATTAACAATTAGATCAGTTGTTTACTCTGCAAAAGGTTCAAAGGGTATAAGATTCCTTGATAATTAAAATTTCCCATTACGAGAATCACATACCTGTATTGGGTCCCTTAATCGTAATACAAAGCGACACACAATATTTAATATTCAGCAATCCCGAAATCCTTTGTAAAACGCTGCTACAATGGAAAAAGGGTATTTTCCTTAACGGTCGGACCGTTAATTCGTGTTTAATTCGACACCTTGTTAATTGTTTCCGACGCCCCAGTCGGTCTGGTGACCTCACCAGGGGGACAGGTCATGGGCAGAAGACCACCCGTTAGAATACCCCCCTCTCAGGGGGTCATTTTAAGAATATTTGCGCAACGCCCCCCTATGTTTACACAGGTTGTTTGTGGTACCCAGAAAACAATAGTCTCGAAATTCATTGCTCATTTTATTATTGTTGGTTCGTTTTACGAGCGATTCGATTATTGGATGGTAATTAAATGATAATACTGGGTATTAATGGAGTTTTACCTGTGTTTATCTTCTTTTAAAGGATTTGTATTTATTTGGGAAAGCGATGATTGAAATATAATTTAAAAACACTCCGATTGGAACGGGGCACGCGTTGCGGATTATAAATACCTCTCAATTAGGACGCTCTCGAGGTAGTCCGAATTTTGAATCTTGCCTCCAAATATTCCAGAGTACAAAGTAGTCAAAATCACTCCTTTTTGTGCCAGCTCCCAGCCAATGGCAGCCCAATGGGAGTTCTACTGACACCCAATCCGCCAGGCCCGTAGCCTATTTTTTTTCCTAGCAATATTTTAACAAATTTTATAAGTGAAAATTCCAATTTTATTTATTTATTTAGGTCAATTTAAGGCCAAAAATAATAAAAATCGGTGCAGGTATTCAGAAGAAGTACTAGTTTTAAGTCAAAATTTGTTAATTTTTAGTATTTTTTTATTCAGACAATTGTTTAATATTACAATTTAAAATAAAAATGGAAAATAATTAGTAAAAATGTGTATATTTTTTTGAAGGTGCAGAGCAGCTGTTAATCACATATCATCATCATCATCACCAACCTGTTTACGTCCACTTCTGGACGAGGCCTCCCCCATCGAATACAATGGGGGGATTTGTCATATGTTCCTTAGAGAGCTTTAAAATAAAAAAAGATAAAAGATAATTTATTTGTTTTGAATAAAAAAAACATATACATGTACCTTATTAGTTGTGTTTTGTTTGGGGTAGGTACAGTTTTGACTTTCGTCTGATAGTCTTACTCAAGTCAAAACTGTACCTTATTAGTCATACACTAACTAGTCTTTACATACTGAACTGTACCATTGACATGTTTTGTCTTGAATGAAGTGATATCCTTTTAATAGGAATATAATAGACTAGATAAAGAATAGTGTTTCATTTCAAATAAAGCGGTGTACCTTGTTTCAGAGATGGCCCGTATGGAGAAGTCACCACTCCTCGCGAACGGGTACAACGCACCTCCAACGCACCTTGGACCCATGGGCTTCATGCACCAGCATGCGCTCATGTCACCGGCTATGCCTCACCATGGGGTCCCACGACCAGATGGCTCCATCATCAAGGGGCAGCCGATGCATAATATGGAAGCTCTTGCAAGGTAAGACCCTTCTTCTATGGTTGTATGGGCAAGCATAAAGCCTTATTTACATTACGTAAGCTATTTACGTTTATTTGTTAGTAGTAGAACTTCTTGTGAAAGAGTTCGTCCGGGAAAGTACTACCACCTGTGCTGTGTTACGGGTACCTGTGAAATTACAGGCACATGAAACTTTTCATCTTTATGTCTCAGGGTTGGCAGCACGCGTGTGTTGCCTCTGGTGTTGCAGGCGTCCATATAGGCTATGGTAACTACTTTTCATCTGGTGGGCCGTATGCTTGTTTGCTTGCCAAGTAGTATAAAAAAGTGGTATAAAATTAGTTTCATGATATTCATTTAATAAAAACTTTCACGTGTAACCTTCTAATTTCACAATGCATGCATTGATTTCATGAAACCTAATTGGTGCCTCGCGCAATTTATATAGTGTCATGCAACTAATTTCATCGTGAAAATGCGATTTGAAACTAGCGTCGTTAAAGTGCCTGTAACCATATTGTAGCATTGTAAACCTACCTACAACAATACCGTGCATTGCAAAATTACTTGTATACAAAAAAAACACCAAAACGTCACATACAAAGTCCTGGTCCAATACTTCCAATGATTCCCTGTGTCGTAGGTATCAGGAACTACGAGCTATGGTACCTATACCATAACACCCAGAGCCGAAACAAATATAATTATAATAATAAATAATTATAACCGAAAATTGAACCAGCTATTCTTGCGTCTCAGCTGGCTACTCTCTCAATGCGCTATGAAGGTCGTCAATAAAATTAAATAAAGATGCTGATGAGACCAAGATGGGGTCAAAATCCTGTAGATTCCACGACATTACTTAACAACATTCACAGGTATTGAAACTAGTTTCGTGAAATTAATTTCATAATGCATGAAACTAGTTTTGCAGTATAAATGCGACTTAAGGGTTTAGTTGGATATAGTGGGCACATGCAGGAAGTTCAAGCGTATAAGGTTTGGGCCAAATGGAAACCTGGTTATAAGCTTGCTCGTATACGGCTATTCTTCTCCTGTTTTGTTGTGATTCCGAAATGAAAATAGCCGTAGGAGCTAATACATATTTTTAAAGGAAACCAATAATTATTTTACGACAGAGAAAAAACAGATCCATATTATCTCCTTCAAATTTTCCATCGTATTTTATGGGCAGGACACCAATGTGGCATAGCAACTACAATTAAGTTCACATTAAACTGCCGGATATGATACTATTTTAGTTTTATTGATTGAAAGATAAACCGGCTTAATTTATTTTGTTTAGAAATATGGTTTGTACTGATTTATAATAGAAAAATATTGGCTGCAAACTACATAAAGCTATAATAAACAGTACAAAACATATTGTCGACGTATTATTTTGGTGAGATCATAGTTTATGCTTGTATATTCAACTTAAATAACTAGTCATCAAGGTATGTTTTTTAAAAGCTGAATTAATAACTATTTACGACATTATATTGATTTCCCGTTAGGCACCAAAATACTTGGAAAAGTAAGCGAGGTCCAATCCGCATTGGAGCCGCACCGCGTAGTGGCTAAGGTCCCGTCAGCATTATAAATAAATAAATAAATATTGTTGGACGTTTCACACAACATTATCTAGCCCCAAGCTAAGCAGAGTTTAAATAGAATAGAAGAAATAGAAAAAAGTTTATTTGCAACAACAACAAGACAAATTTAACAAATAAAAGACAAAAATAAAAAAATAAGACAGTGTAAAAAAAAACAGAAGTTATTGCTGTTACAAAAAGGCCCTAACTCAGAATATGCAGGTCGTAAACAACCTACGCTGGTCTTCCGTTAGAGCCTTTTTCAACCCAAGAGAACATATTTACAGCAGACGTGTGTTTGTAACTGTATAAACAAGGTACCAAAATAAAAAAATAAAAAACTATAGTAACAGTGGTGTTTAACAGCCAAAAACAAAATTTATCAACAATTTTAAAGAAAATAAACAATTATAACAAAAAAATGGGGTGTGTGTAGTACTTAAAATATAGTTGTAATGTAAATTGCAATAAATAAATACAATTAAAATTACAAAAATTAATAATAGGTAAAAATAAATTCAATAAATAAATAATAATAATTAAATAAGTGTATAAAGTGATAATAAAATTATTATATAACACTCGTATCGTGCACGAGACCTTCCTGCGTCTTCTGCCACTCAATCAGAGGGCTTAGTACAGGTTTTGATAGTTTACGAAACTATATGAAGTTTCGTTTCCATCCAATACATTTACTGACAGCTTCCTTAGTTTTCTTCTCGTTTTCGCTAGGGGCGCTGCAAGTAAATGTATGGAAGGAAACGAAACTTCATATAGTTTCGTAAACTATCAAAACCTGTACTAAGCCCCCAGGTATTTTTTTAGTTTAGAACGAAACCAAGTTTGTGTTATGGGTACCTAGATAACTGATATACTTAATACAATACATTAGATAAATAGATGTTTTTTATTATACATAGAAAATACCCAGAACACCCGGAAAAATTATCTGCAGATCGCACAAATACTTGTTCCAAGGCGGGGATCAAACCCGCAACCTCCTGCGTCGCAGGCTTTCGCCCGTCGCGCCACAGAGGTCTTCATTATGTAGGTGGACATTATGAACATTGTTAGCCATATACTAAAACTCCGCAAAAGGGGGGCTTTTTTGCTTTTTTTAACCGACTTCCCAAAAAAGGAGGAGGTTCTCAATTCGGTTGTTTTTTTTTTTTGTTTGTTACCTCATGTCTCTGGCGTTTATGAAACGATTTGGAAAAATATTTTTTTATTTGAATAGATATACTTCTAGATTGATTCGATTTTTTTCAGAATCCAGTTCTGATGGTGGGATCCATGAGGAATTGAGGGAACTCCTCAAATATTGTAGGCATACATATGGCGATTTTGATATTTTCAGCAACAAACCAAGCATTTGCATTCAAAAAGTATCATAATCCTCTCACCACTATGGTTCTTTCATCATTTTTTTTTTCATCCAAATATTTAGTCGAATACAATGGCGGAAGTCGGTTTTTTAAATGAAAAGTTATTACGTTTATACACTGCTGCATGAAAACTATTGAAAACAAAATGTCAGTGATACAAAAACAACTTGAAATACGAAGCCTTTATAGGCTTATAAACAGTCTTCTATGAGACCACAACTGACTTATAAAACCATGAAATAAAAGAAAATCACTAAGCACATAAACGGCTTAAACTTCACGAAAAGAAACCTCTAAGCAGGTCAGGCGTCAAGTGTAGGTTAAACGCATAGGGAACATAATCCAGTTAGAAAGGTACAAACACTGAATGTCCCTACTTCCTGCGAAGACCCACAACTTACCCTACTGTCTTACTGCCAAGTGAATATAAGTAGCCGTATTTACGTAGAAAGCAGTACTCTAAGAATTTACCAAGTTCGCTACCTCGCTACTTTCCTGTATTCTTTGCAAAAAAATGTTTATTAAATAAACCATAATTGATAAAGTTAATTTTTGGAAAAAACATAAACCGATTTCAAGCCTGTGCCTATAATGTAGGTAATTCATATTTGAATAAACGCTTTTTATCGGCGGGTAGGTATTTAAGTATTTCTATAACGCCATCTGTCGACGTCTAGCAGTATCATCTAGCGCTGACAGAACCAAGAGTGGCACAGTAAAATGTTAGGTTTTTTCTATGGGAACCACAAAAAACCAAATTTTTCAAAAAGTGCTGAAACAATTTCGATAAAATGTATACCTACCTCTGAAGAATAACCTACCAAACAAAAAATAATCATCAAAATCAATGCAAAATTGACGGAGTAATCGCGTAACATACATACATAAAAAAAAACCTACAGGTCGAATTGAGAACCTCCTCCTTTTTTTGAAGTCGGTTAAAAAGAGGCCTATGTCTTGCAGTGGACTTCTAGAGGCTGATGATGATGAATTGGTCTGAAGTAGTGAAATAGATTTTGAGTGCGATAGGTACATTGAATTTTTGATGAACTCATGAATTGTGCTTAAACTTTTTAGAGCTGTAAAGTCAATTAAAAACCGTGAAGGAAAAAAACGTCTCTCACATTAAGGCACTTATAAGTACATAAAACCAGAGTCGAATAGAAACAAAATTGTCTTTACTCAACAAAGAATTTGGAAAACAAGCTCTACGTAATGGCTGTTAGGGTTTTTAATCGATCGACCCGGTAAGCATCGGTGCAAGCCTGTACGCGTCGGTAATAGATAAGTGCTGGAAACCTGCTTTCCATGTGATTGCTAAATACACACTGTGCTCAATCAATAAATTTCAAAAACGATACTTAATTAGTGTTGAATTTTCTTCGAATGAACCTTAGTGGGTTTCTTTGTTTAACCGGTTCTTTGTTTTAATTTATGTGGGGTAAAATAATATTTAGTACCTATATCAAATTATAACATGTTATACAAAACTAAATCTAAATAATAAGTGTAGGTTTTTAATATAATATTATTGGTGTGTACCTTAACGAAATGACATTAATATTCATGTAAAAAAACTGCTGGGCTGGACGTGAAGGTTTTACCGGCGAGCGGAGTGAACCGTAAAATTTTTGTATTTAAGTAGTGTGAACAGCCAAATTTTTGAATGTAAAATGTTTGTTTTTTGTTTTTCATTTTGAATATTTCGGGGGATTTGCACCCCCAAACCCCCCCTGGCTACGTCCATGTTATATGTATACATCTATCATCATCATTAGCCGTTAGACGTCCACAGTTGACGAGGCTAATAACCACCCTTGGTAGGCAAAATGGTGGTCGCAGTATTGTTTTTGAGTATTCAGGTGGTGCCCATCCGCTGGTGTAATCCCTGAGTCGATTTTTACGACATCCACGGGAGGAGACGGAGGGGTCTATTCATAGACCGAACACACCATAAAACTACATACCAAGGATACTATTAAAGGGTGGCAAAACGTTTTCTTTTTTTATTGTTAATGATAAACAAAGAGTCCAAGTAATTGAAACAATTTCAAGCATCACGCATGAGCGGTCTCGGCGCAAATATAAATGATTGTTTTAAAAACATAATTAATTTCAACCCTTCGCTCCTCGCAACATTTAATATTGAGTGCTCATAATTATTCCTTTGGATTCAAACCCTTTCTTTCATTACCAACTTTTTCTTTGCAAACACTTGAGAGTTTGTTACCGATTCATCTCTACTTGAGCATTCAATTCTTTGTTTAATTGAGAGTAAATCTGCAGTAGAGTTGTAATAGCAAGCTACAGATCTTAAATTAAATCGAAAATCAAAACAAATTTTATGGCAACAATAAAAAGTACAGAAACAAATGAAAAACGACAATAGAAGACGGCAGAAGTATGAAACTGTTAGCAAGAATCAACGCCCTACTCCTTATCACTTATCACTACATAATGTCTTATTCTCGCATGCCAGTGGAATAAAAGTTTTAATTCTTTAAGTATTTTTGTAATTCTACACAATATTACAGACAAAAAACTTACACAAGACATGTACAAAGGCGAGCTTAACCCTAAAAGAGTTAAAAGTCTATGTGCCAATCAGAGGTCATACTTAATTTATCGAAATCGGTTAAGCCTTTACGGCGTAATATACAAACAAACAACCATTCGCATTTATAATATACCTAAGTAGGATAGTAGGATTATAGGGTTCCAAAGTAAGATATTTCAAAGGTATGAACCACAGCTTATATACAGGTATGAACCTAACATGAAGTCCATACTAGATATTATCATAGTGCTCGAGGAGCAACTCATTATTTATTCAAAGACTACAGTAGGATGACCCAGTAATTGGTTCATTTGTCTCTTGTCACATTCTTTCTCTTTCTTCATTAGATTTATTTTAGTTTGATCATTTCCGTGCTATTTCTATTTTTCTTATTTTTATTTCTTTGTCTGCAGATCTGGTATATGGGAGAATTGTAGAGCGGCTTATGAGGACATCGTTAAACATCTCGAAAGGTAAGACGATGCTTATTGGGCTTCACACGAAGTTATTACTCTTAGTTTTTGATATTATTTGGATGATTTGTCTCTTACTTATTTGTTTTATCATTTTCATCACTTTTTACACGCTCAAAATCAGCTATATTTGGATGTTAGTATTAGAAATATTAAGTACGCTGTACACAGTACTTTGTTATTCTTCTGCTGACGTTTCAATGAATAGTAGTAAATTTCTAAAATAATACCAATCCACACAATTTCAATTCTATTTATACTTGAATGATTTCTCTAAAGATATTATCCGAACTATCTAAAAAAAAAATCGTCCAGTCGACTCTTAAACCTAGATTTTAACCCAAGGTTAAGATCTAACATAGTGACAGCGCAGTACAAATAACTAAAGTTAGCCCGGTTTGTGCAAATGGGCCCTAATCTACAACAATACTTGTATTTATTAACATTGAATAGGTACTCTATTGATAAAGTCAATTTATGCTAGTCAGAAACATTGCTTAGTGACTAAACAGCGACAACAAAACCGTTCAAGTCCACTCGTACATCAGGGGAAGTTTTTTAAAACAAAAGATAAATCTGTGTTAATTTGAAAGGGTGGAGATATCACCGGAGGGTGTGAAATTAGAGGAGACAATTAGATCCGTGGATCGGGTGTATTTTTAACAAATGACCACTCTCTCCCGCCCTGTCGCAGGCTCGAGCTATTCATCAAACTCATTCTGGGTTTAGGACGCATTCTTGCAAGAAGCAGGCGGCCGGCGCCGGTTAACGGTAAGAGCCCACGGCTAATATGCAAGCTATGTTTATATATAGGGCGCCATTTTGAACTGGAACGCATCTGTAGACAGGCACCGGTAACTTGGAGGTGAGAAAATCTCTACAACTTCACAGTAAATTGCGTATTTATTTTATCGTTATTCCCGACGTTTCGAATGCTTTACAGCTTCCGTAGTTGTAGGTAGACTAAATGTGTCAGGTGTCAGAATTAAAAAAAAAAATTTAAACGAATTTACTTCGTTTAAAATTGCTTAATTTACGATGTTTAGTAATCGCGAAAACCTAAGAAATTAACTTCACACTTCCCAGTATTCATTCTGAGTACCTAACTACCTAGTGGTTAGGTACTCAACATAGGCTTATGAAGCCTATGCCCCTCCTAGAATACCACGACGAACGGTCTTGTGCCGCCTCCATCCACCGACTTCCTGCAACGTTTATAATATCTTTAGTCCATCGAGTGGATTATAATTATTTAGATAACCTTACATACATAAACACACGCATTTATCTCCGTAGGGGTAGACAGAGCCTCAAAGGACCTTTTGTCAAAATCTACTACAATTTAATAAAACAAAAACTTTCCTAAGAGTACTTAGCAAAAGTTTCTTCTCCACACCATTGTCATCAGAACTGTCAAACGCTTGACAATCAAATTGATAACGACAAAATGTTATGTTTTTGTAAATTTTAACGGAAACGGACCAGCCGGGCATTGCTTTCTATGTAAATGCGGTCATTCACGTTCAGGGTATCCGGGGTGTTGGCTAATCTCGACAGAAAAAGCGGCTCTCATGTAAATTCGAGGGCCAATCGTGGGGGAAGCACTTTTCTTCCTGTTTAATGGATGGTGATTGATCGATAAGAGTCGATACTGCGGTTTTGACTTCTTTATTGTGCGTTCGATACGTTTGGAGCTTTCAAAAGATGTGATTGATTTAATGCGAAAATAAGTAGAAAATTAAATACTCGTACTTAGCCCTTATAAATAAGCTCAGAGTAACTAAGGTATAGTACCGTCTTGTTTTTCTCAAATGATATCTGGAGATTGACAGCACTAGGCCATAGTGTCAGCTTACACTGGTTCAGCTATCCTATTTTTTATTTTATTTTATGTTATTTATTTGGGTTAGCAAACAGTGACACAAAGAAATAAGGCACAAATATATAAAATACAATAATAATAATGATAAGTACGTAATTGTGACACCAACACCGTTTACCACAGTTTAAAAATGTTAAGACAAATACACATTTCTGTATTGATAGGTATTGATATTATAAAATTAGAAGCGTGTGCCAATGTAAGCAAAAGAAGTCGAGGTTTTCATGTGCATGTATTGTCATGGCAGACTGTAAAAAAGTTCTTACGTAACTCTGGCAGAGTCAAAGAGCAGTTACTAAATAAATAAAAAAATTAAATAAATAAAAATACATTTTTAGGCAGTTTTCGAATTACTAATAGATCCTGTGACGAACTTGCTATAGAAGTAGGTACAGTCTGCGAAAATTCAAGGAGTAACTCTAGGGAAGAAGTTGTTTTGGCTCAATATTTTGTAAATAAAAGATACTAAATTATTTATATTTTATATTACTGATATGACGGAAGATAGGGAAGAATGGAAGAAAAGAACATGTTGTGCCAACCCCACCTGAGTGGGATAAGGGCAGGGAGATGATGATGATGAAAAGATACTAAATTAAATTATAAAAATCGTTTTGTTTATCTTTCTAGAAAAAAAGGTTTCTATCAAGTACCACAAAACTTTCCAAATCCCCTAATTAATTCTGTAAATTGGAAAATAATATGGTGTAGCTCCATTCGGGTAGAATACAGTCGGACGCGCGCCGTGTACCGATGTGTCACTGTCAGATCGCCACAAGCGTGGGATTAGGGCGATTTTAAAGAAATTAACTCCCTTTTGTACTAACAATATTCAGGATGGAAACGCGACTTTTTTATAATAATATACTTATTACCTTTCAAATTAGACAGATTCAGAAATGTCACTAAAACAATGAGGGGTTTTCACGGCCGTTTCAATTTATGCTTTCAGAATAAATTGAAATGTGAATATCAACAACGTAGAAATCATTTTCGTTTCGTGGTATTTATTTTTGCTTACTTTTAGAAACACCACGTAACCACTAGGGCACACTCAAGAAGCAAACACAAACAGACTATCATGTCATGAATAATAGCCACAGACAAGTTAGAAAATATACGCGTGCACCACAGATAATACATTTGACTATCTTGACAGCTAGAGTGGACTCAGCGCCATCTATCGAACCAATTTGAACTACTTTTTTTTTAATCGAAGATGAAAAGCCCTCATTCAATTTGTCGTTTTTGCTTTCAGCTTCGTAATTAATACTCTGTACGAAGACAAAATACTAATTAATTCTAAAAACGTTGGATGGAATACTTCTATGAATTTGGTTGAGCGGGAATCTAATAAATCGTTCGACTCTGACGTCACTCGCATTACTGACATGTCAAAAAAAACAAAATTAAAAAGGTCTGTTTCTCTAGCTATCAATAAAATAATCATCAATGATGTAATAGATGTTGATGACCAATCATAGCTGCAACAGGTAAGCTCATATTAATATTCTGTCCTCAATCGCATAATTACACTCTCGATTCATCTCGGTTCGTTACACGCATGCGCGATCTCAATGCTAAGTCCAATTAATTGACAGGATTATCTCTGATTCAATATAATTTGTATAATGTTTGTTTTGCTGATGGTATTCGCTCTTGTTTCATTCACAATTAAATACTGATTTATTCAATTTATTACTTGTCGTGCACCGTTGAAGATAATCTGCGAATCTTAATTAGAATTTGTTTTGAGGTAGATATGTACGGTATGTATGTAAGGATAGGCAGCATACAAGCGCTTCCCACCTAGTAGTAAGTAGGATCAACAAAAAAAACCAAGCCACGTTTGTTGCCCTGATTCTTCTAGGTTTAGTTGCGTTGGAACAGGAGTAGTTTTACTGTCTGTCTCATAATTGTCTAAACCTATTTTAGTTAAACTAGCTTTTGTTTTCTTCTCTCTGATGTAAAATGTCATACGGCAAAACAAGACAAAAGCTATTTTAACTAAAATAAGTTTAGAGAACGATTATGAAACAGGGGGTAAGTTAATAGGACAGTTCAAATGATTGTTGTGATTGAATCAACTAAATCAAGTCAATGAAAAAGATACATTTGATTTTGAAGAAAAGAAAAGAAGAAAGAAAATACATTTATTTGTCCCCACTTAAAAAGAAACAAAATAAAAACAACAGTACCTACCTAAGTATTATATTTAGTTTACACAAAACTAAAAAACACCAAATGGCGTAATGCATGTTGTGTGGGGGGGTCAAATAGGTCCCTGTCTCAGCATATAGCTACACCGGACCTACAAGTAGATACGGCACAGCGCTGGTTTTCAGACAGGGCCTGCCCGAGTGACATCACGAACGTTGAAGTCGAATATACTAAATATATTATGTAAATAAATAAATAATTCATAAGCAAACTGAAATATAATGAAATAGTCATACTACACAGTTATCAACAAAATATAATATAAAAGTACTCTGTGATCAGTGGTAATAGTAGCAGTACTCTCCTTGGTAGTAATGGCAACTTTTATAGTCTATGGCACAGAGCACTTTTAGTCTATTTTGACATAATATTACCTTTAAACGGTGGCTGGTAAGTGGTAGACCAAACTCAACACTGAAAACGATCTTGGGAACACCAAAAATGTCATTGATGATGATGATGAGACACTGATTGTGTTAAGTATTTAGCCATATAAGTACTTATTATGGCTTATACACTTATAAGTATATAAATATTGTGCCGTGGTGTGTCCAGCCTAAGAATAGGCCCCTCCTTATCCTCCGGTAAATATAATAAAAGCCTATTTCTGTGGCCTAACTAAGGGTTTACACCACGAGATATGCAGCAACTTCCATCTGAATAGTTATCACCAATCCGTCTGCAAAGCTTGATGATTATGGAAAATCCCTCCATTGTATTTAATGGGGAAGGCCTCACCCAGCAGTGAACGTAAACCGGCTGGCGATGATGATGGCGAAGTACTCAGTTTTTCCAACTTTAATGGAACATTGAACACAGGTGGGGGTTTTTAAATTGTAGAAAATTAACTTATATAATTTGGAGTATCAAAACCTTGCGGTCAATCAGTCACGGCACTTGTCAACTCATCCGAACACCAAGTAAGAGACATCACGAAGTCGACAATGGACAAATCGTCGGGATCAATTCATTCGTCCGGTTTAATTCCGTTTCGGTTTGAATTAGCTACGATTAATCGGCGCGCGGCCGGTTAAGCCGTTTCCGGGTGATCCGGGCTTGCGGGTAGTGTTGCCAGATGGATAAAGATAAAAGCCGGAGAAACCCTCGTTGACTTTTTAAAACCGTATGTCCCGCCATCGTCAGCGAGCTTACCCGCACATTTTGGATGCGTGGAGGGTCACCCCCCTGTGCATAATTTTAAATAACCGACCTCCAATCTCAAAATGCATTTTGCACTGCTAGAGTTCCATTTGTGTACTGCGATTGTTCCATTTGTGTACACTGTACACCACTTTTGCTATATTAATTGGATGACACATACGTGATATACGAACGGAACCACACATTTTAAATTTTATTTTTACAGAATGTTCTTTTTGGTTTCCCAATGATTATAGATGTATTTTGATTTCACACCAAATAAAAGTATTAAACAAAGGAATAAATGATAAAATATAGTTCAATGGGTGGTCTTATCGCTTAGAGAGATCTCAGGCAACATGTGGATGGCCAGATGTTTTACCTTGTTCCATGTTTTGAAGAATAATCATTATTTTATTTTGGTTTTATAATAGCAAATTTAGCGTGAAAAGCCGGAATATTTTTAGTCGGACAGACGTCTAACGCCGGACAGGTGACAACCCATCATACGGTACGTACATACGGTTCTCGGCAACCGGATCGGCACACATCGCTGTGACGTCGATCGTTATTCATCCTGCCCCTTGCCAAGGGAAGATAGCACTGTTTGTTGACCCTTAATGCCTGCTCCGTTTTAAAGCCAGTCTGTCTGAATGGAAAACGAAGGTTTAAGGTCTGATTAACCCCGGTCTAATTTTCGTTGGTATAAGATTTGTTGGGCTGCTAGCTTGTTTAGGAATTAATTATTACTGGGAAGAAAGAATTAGCCAGGTTAGTAGCAGGAAAGTAATGGATGCAATAAGCTCACTACTGGTCACGTTTATGTTCCTACGATTATACGGTAGAGTAACAGGAGGGCCATTGAGGCACTGCCTACCATTTCGGCGAACAAGACATGGGTATATATACGTTAAGCAGAACGATTTTGGAAAGCAGCTAGATCTCAAAGACACTTACTTAAATACAGCAAAGAGCTTATGCTATTAAATACGTGGTGAAAAAATGAATATCCACACAGGATTTAGATACAGGGCAAATCACGGCAGGTGTCAACCAAGTTTCATTATGTGACGGACTTTGAACGCATTGTACAAAATATTACATAGGGTGATCGCATAAACCAAAAAGTGTTAATTTCCGATTGTTGCATTATATGGGGTGTCCGTATTTATGTAAAGAGCATCTAGCGCGAAATGTCAAGATCCTCGGCGGTGACATTTGCGTGATTGAATCCTCTACCATTAATTTCAGCGAAGATCAAACGGAGAGCGAGGGTGATATTTATCAAGGATATTGCGAATTATTTTAATCAAATCAAATTCCCTTCGTTGTAAACAAATGCTTTTGATTAATGAGACGCGCGACAGAGCCTCGCTGCTCGCGATAAAACACCCGAGGAAATCACGAAATTAATGGTCATAAAATGAACTCTTGTATCCGTAAGATACTGAACGCTTTGAATCTAAAGTGATTTTTCTCGTGCTATTTTGAAAGATGATTACGGCGAGCGCATCTGGTGACTTTGTACATTTATATCTTTAGAATTAGCTGGGAAGAAATTTGGGCGATTAGAAGCTGGAGTTCCGGGAGATATTTAGATTGTCATCATCGCAATCATTAATAATAAAGACTTTTGATTTCAGTGGGCTAATATGAAAGGGGGGTTGCGTAAAGGGTGCCTAGTCACGGCCACGGGCCCTCGAATACCTTCCGAGTTTGTCGTCGATGCGGTTGCGTTGGAATTTTATCAAGCTCTTTGTACTTTGCCCTTTTATGGCGAAAACTATTCGGTTAGTTCTGACGGCGAACCGAACTATTCGTTTTATGACCTTTGATGTCTACATTCGCATTTTCCCGAGAAAATGTACAGGCTTTTGTTTGACATATCTCAGCCATTTAAACTAGCCATAGGTATGCGAGCTATGGCAACACTGTTGGTAAATTTACACATCTCTTCTCTTCATCAGTCGGTAGTTATCCACTGCTGGGAGGCTTCCCCCATAGTATGCATAGCTAATGGGGAGGTTTGCCATAATCACCTCGCTTGGCAGGCGGATTGGTGATCGCAGTTTGCTGTTATGTACTCAGATGGATATACTGCTGTCCCTCCCCTGACGTAAAAACTTAGTTGCCTTTTATGACATCTACAGGAGGAGTTGTAGGAGTTCTATTCATGGCCGAGACTACCACGGCTCACTTTACACATACTGAATGTTAACTTATTCTTTACAATAACCAGCAAAACCTTCGTATGGGTAATGTCGTTTCCGTATCAAAACTCAAATATGCACCTAATACCTCCCCGTCTCTAAAGGCTAATATAGAACAGCAGGCATTGTCATAAAGCAGCTACTAAGTTGCACCGTCAGCCTGTATTAATCTGGATCCGGCGCCTGTCAGCTGACAGCACAAGTCAAATTTCTCATCAAAAATAAGAATTAACGACGAGCGGCATTAATCATTTCCTTGCAAACGGCACGAGGTGTCCGTATCCCATTATTTTGCATTACTAATGATATGTACCGATAAGGGAGAGCTTTGAGCGAAAAATGTAAAATGTCACGTCCTTAGATTAGCACCTTGCGCGGTTGTCGTTTGATATTGATAAACTGTTTTAGGAATGTTGAATAAGGGCCCATTCGAAAAAAAGATGCAATTCTACAGTTTTTTATTTACTGTTTTTGTTTACATAACTTGTACCAACTATAAACCTAGGTAATTACTTGAAAAGAACTTGTATCTGATCAGCTAAAACTATAAAAATTCACTGCAAAGAATAGAAAAAGTATTAAAATAACGCAGCCATAATTTCGTAGCAAGGTTATAGAACTGACAACCGCTGGGGAATAAAGGTTCTCGAGTGGTAATCACGAACCGGACGACTCAGTGGACGGCCCAGAACATGTTGTAAAGGTAGCAGGAAACTGGTGGATGGAGGCGGCTCAAGACCGTTCGTCGTGGCATTATATATGGGGTGGTCTATGTCCGGTAGTGGACTTCTACTGGCAGATGATAATGTTGATGTTTTATAGTCTTGTAATTATACTTTGTACACGATAAGGCTTCGCGAATACAACATGATAGTATGCAAACCTCTATCGTCTGATGACCTCAAACTAATTGCATATACTGTTCTACGTCTGCTTATGCTAATTTAGAATGTTTTTATGCGAGGACGCGTGCAGGGCGTGGTGGGAGATTCATTATTCCATCCTCCATTCCATCCTTCATTCCGTGTCACTTCCACAAGGATGGCTAAAAAAATAACTTCGATCTATCACGATTGGATTAGCTGGATTGGAAATTAATTTACGTTACTTGTGAGTACCCGTGGATACTTTTGTAGAGAAACAGAAATAGAGCAAATTGTGGTAGATAATTATTAGGAAAATAGACGTAAAATGAAAATGTGTAGTACCCATCGAAGTATGACGTAAAGATTCTCGGCAATCAATTAGCCCCCTTCACTCAATAATTTTTAATAAGTTCTCAACACTAATCACTTCCTCCCGAAAAGGCGTGACCGTTCTATTTCTACTTGCAGTTGGCAACCCCGGTATTGACAGAAGATGTCACTTTGCCTTTAATTACGCATTGGCCTCATTTCTTCGCGCCCTATTAGTAAGCATCAATCAATGTTGCCAATACCTATTTTTTCCTTGACTGTTTTTTCACTTTTTTCTCTCATCTTTTTTGTTTATGGGGATTTTTTAAGTGGGGAATTATAAAATGAGGTCCGCCACCCGACTGTGTTGGATGCGCGATGCTCATTTGTCATCGTCTTGTCATTTCTGTGTTTCTTTTAAACACAGATCTCTAAAGTAATTATACGACTTTTGAGTAGTTTTTTTTAGTCGATTAGTCCATCTTCGTATTGATTGCCTTTCTATGGATCGAGTATGGTGATCAGAAATTATTCAAAAGCAGATGTAATAAGATATTCTATTTATTTAGATTAATAGTTATGTATTAAGAATGTAACGAAAGTGGATGAAGCAAAAGAATACAAAGATCGTAGCAAGAGGAAATCTGAGGTCTTTGCCTACCCCTTTTTATTTTTATGTACATTATTGTATGAAAATAATCTAGGAATACATAACGAGTGAGTAATTTTTCATAATTAACACGCACCATATAAAGATCGTTCGCGCTGAAAACTATGAATACAAAATCAACGTGTCATGTTTGACTTAATAGCACCATCGATGGGGTAAATCAAATATGTGAATCCACAGATCAAAAGAATTCATTACAATGTGTAAATCACAATTTGCATGTGGCGTAGACCCATGAATATGCATCCGAAACGCCTGCGTTTGAACATCGATGCTGCGTTTAGACTGCTATCTTTTCAGGGGTTAACAATGATTAGGTAATTTAAATTCTATAATATAATTTTCCATACAGAAAACAAATTCAAAACAGCTACCAAACTTTTGAAAATATTGGAATAGTACCATCGAGCTCTCTCTCGAAGTTCTCTTTTTCAGTACGATAAAGGCAGATATCTCTCTTGTTAAAAAGTTGAGAGCGGGGCCTGTATTCCAGCAAAATCGCACTCTAAGCTCCTGCTTCTTTTGCCCTTTGTTTGTGTCAGATGGGAAGCAGATAATGACAGTCACAAACAGTTTACGTTCAGAGTTATAGCTCTACCAGTACGCTCCAAGTAGGCAGTTTACTAAACCTGGAACGCTCGTTCCAGTAGATGTCTCATACAAACGCACCATTCATCATTGCTGAGTGTGCATCAACCGGACACTTGCCATTCTGTTCGCTTCCTGACCTTTCCCGCCGTTATGCAAATCCGAGGGGAATGAAAACTCGAATAAAAAGTATTCTACTGTTTACACGCTGACTTCGCGCCGACTGTTTGAGTGCACATAACCCACGAGGTAAACAATAAAAATGTGTGTAAGCATTTTGTTTGATTTTGAATGGATGTAGGTTATTGTCGATTTGTAAAGCCAAATTCTAACACATGGTACAATGATACGAACAGTTGTAAAAAAGGTTCTACGAGATTTCCATCGAATAAACATAACATAACACCCAACAGTCATACGTGTAGTCTTGATCCCACACTAGGGTTCCTTGTGTCGTGGGTATCAGGAAAGACATACAAACATTTGTCCCGCAACGGGAATCGAAACCGTAAACTCTTGCATTTCAGCCGGCCACTCGCCCGCCGGGCCACAGAGGTCGTCAAATTAGAACTGCATTACGAGATACTTTTTTAAGCCTGAACTGTTGCCTGCTAGTTAAGGGTCTCCCCAGTTTCTATGCACTTTTCCTCATGCCTTTATCGCTTTGGCTCAGGTATAAACTAACAAATAGACAAATTTTACAAAAGTATCGTCTTCGATAAAAAAAATTGTGATTAAAAAGTATTCTACTTTACATTAAACTTAAACACTTACTTGAAACTTAAACACTTTTTCTTCTCCTTTAAATAAAACTTGACTTTTTATAAAAGTATTCTACTTTTTATACGCTGACTTCGCGCCGACTGAAATGAAGTGTGTGAGTGGGCATTACCACGGGTCAGTAAACAATGAAGTGGGAATAAATTTCCCTTTTTGTGGGTAGATGATTATTGTTTCTGGTATTGTGGCGCCGGATACGGTCTGGCACGTGCGTATCTTGCTTCCCTTTGCATTGCTTATTTAGTTTGTTGACTAAAATAAGTTGTTGGGTGACAGCATACTCATAATCATACTCAAAAACGGTTTGTAGAAAAACACCACACTATCAGGCGTCAGAGACTTATTCTTGGAAGTAACGTGGGTGAGAGTCGATAGAAATAAAAACCTCAGTGTAAGCACTGAAAGACTATTTTCTTCGTTAGACTGAATGGCTTGTGCTGAAGACAATTACAAGCTTTTGGACGACAATTTAGGAGTTTACATTGGTGTATTTACCTGGATTGAAAATCGAACATGAGAATTAAACAGATGTATGTCAGAAATAAATAATAATTGACGATGACAAGCGAGGGTCATCCAACGAAGTTAACCATCGTACGGTTAAATAACCTCGTTCAACCCTATACAGCTAGGGCTACCATCCATTCGGGTTTTCCGCAATTCCATACAACCAAGTGGCTTTTTGTATGAATACAGTTTTTGTTTTTTTATTTTAGGAAGCGTTCAGTTGAACTATGCAATATTTTGTGGCTAAAATCTCAAAAATCCAAAATCCGGAGTTCAGACTCGAAAGTCCGAGTTTATTTTAAGTCTAGTAAAAACTAAGTTTTTAGGGAGCGCTTAGTTCCTTAGTTCAAATAAAATCCGTGTTGTCCAGGTATTTGGACCTCTTGTCAAGACTTTTTTATATGGTAGCGTTAGCTAGATCTTTGTCTAATATCTGAGAAAATAAAAGCCAGGATTAAAGTGCAAATGACCTGAATGCTATAGGATCTCTTTGACTCGGTGTAATGGCAGCCCTACCACAGCGGGCCACAAATCAAATGTTTTGATAGCACCGTGGTATTAACGAGACAATTTGATTGCGGACATATCCGCGGCAAATTGCTTCTAAATTATTATTTTGTGTTTACTTTCTGCCAAACTCCCTGTTCGATACGTGACGTATGTACTGTGTAATAACACTGTTTGTTCCTCGTGCGTTAATTATCGAATTTGTTTACTTTTTTGAATCGTTCGATTATTCTGTGCTAATGTTTTCATTGAATTTGTTTTGGACCATTTTAATAGCTGTTAATAACAGTCGCGCAATAAACTCAACTGTTATTTTTATGTGTCTGTTCTGACTTTTATGTAAGTCGAGCACCTCTTCTGCTTCATCAGCTGGTAGACATCCACTGCTAGATGAAGCCACCCCTATAGCATGCATAGCGTGCAATGGAAGATTTGCCATATTCACCACGCTTGGCAGGTGGATTGGTGATCGCAGTTCGGTGTTAAGTATTCAGGTGGATGCCGCTGCCCGTCCCCTGGTGTGATCCCTTAGTCGCCTTTTACGACATCTGCAGGAGATGTTGGAAGAATCCTATTCTTAGGTCAAGACTACTATGGCTGTTATTATCATTTGCAGTGTTTGTGGCGTCTTAAATTCACTTACTTGACAGTAGTGACTTTTTAAATTGAAATAACTTTTCATTTAAAAAACCGACTTCCACCATTTTATTCGACAAAATATTTGGATGAAAAAAAAATGATAAAAGAACCATAGTGGTAAAAGGATTATTATACTTTTTGAATGCAAATGCTTGGTTTGTGTCTGAAAATATCAAAATCGCCATATGTATGGCTACAATATTTGAGGAGTTCCCTCAATTCCTCATGGATTCCATCATCAGAACTGGATTTTGAAAAAAATGGGACCAATCTGGAAGTTTATCTATTCAAGTTCATAAACGCCGGAGATACGCTGTAACAAACATAAAAAAAAAAAAAAAAAAAAAAAACACAACCGAATTGAGAACCTCCTCCTTTTTTGGGAAGTCGGTTAAAAAACGGCTATTTACCACTGTTTTTCGTCACTTTTTTTTGTAGTGACTTGTTCATGATTTACAATTTAAGTGGTGCATTTTAGTTTAATGAGGCTTAGAAATCAGCATAACAAAATTAATTAATAAGCTGTGTTTAATCTAACCCGTTTGTGTAGGTAGCCGTAATCTCAGCATCTACTGTCGCACCCATTATGTTACCATTCCGCTTGATAAGTTAATTAAAAAAACGTTTTTTTCTAATTATAATATATCACTGTGTGTGTCATGTAAAACCTTCGGTTTCAATAAGCGAAAGTATGATTTTATCTGACCGCGGTATTATTATTCTGATTGTATCTTAAGCAGCAGATACGGTATCCATATTAGCTAATTAGAATTTGCTAGTCTTCCGTAATCCGTAGCGTGTTACTTACTCGTTGTCGTTATTAAAAGATCTCTTTATCTGTTTCATAAGTACTATGAAATTTTAAATGATAGGATTAATGGGTATATTTTAAAATCAATAATAAAGATTAATAAACACATACGTTTTAGTATCATAGCGCCGGTGGCTGCTTGCAAAATTGTATCAGTCATATTATCTTTTTGTGTGTTTTATCCCACTTATCGCTACCTCACTCTCCTATGTTTCGACGCTGCTACTACGAAGATGCAAGGTATATCTTTAATATATCTTGCATGTTATCTGGGACCTTGTATCTTCGTATAGTAGCATAATAATCATCGAACTTCACTTCAAGAAGTTCGCTTGATCTTAAATTCGCAATATATTTGATTACACTAGAAACTCGTGATATGGTCTCGTCGATAAGGATAGCTGCACACGGCGATCGCATATAATTCTAGCACTGAAGTGAACGGATTATTAAAAATTTAATCCATTACTAGGTTGCCCCAGTTGAATGAAATTTTAAGTTGTGAAATATGATAAATGTTACCTTACTATGTTATGGGCACCCTTAGATGAGTCACAGACTATTAAGATGATATTTTAATGACCATTTCTCATAACCATCGTATCTTAATCAATAACCCATGGACTGTCTTATTCAAATGTTTATTAATCTACTCATAGTTGTTACTTTTATCATTGAAATGGACAAAACTATGATCGATGTGGCACATTGTCCGACTCTGGTTTAGATAAATCGATACAGATACAGCGTTTGTCAGATAGATAGTTATCTGTAAAGAGACAGGAGTTTAAATGTTGAGATAATTGTGTTTTTTAATTCTGAAATATCATCATCATCAGCCAATAGAAGTCCACAGAAGTAATTTTAGTTTATAAGACGATTCAAAATGATCCTTGTGATTTCAATGAATAAAATTCTTTTGATTTGCTGGACATGAGCCTTGCTCTGTAATGCCATAACAAATGGTGTTGAGTCGCTTCCATTCACCGAGTTCCTACGAACTTTAAAATTAAGTCGGTCTATCGAGAGGCCTTTGTCTACTTTCGTTTTCATGTCACCTACAGTTAAATTTAAATGCTGCGAATGATAATAAATCATTATAAATATTCATTTCATACTAGAAACATGATATAATTTTTTTTTATTACAAATACAATACAATTAAAACATTTGAGCTACTTAAATACCGTTGCAAACGATGTACAGATAGCTCAAGCTGGCTGCATTGCTTCGCTGAATGGCAATATCAATGTGTTGAGCCAGATGAGAGCCAGCTTTTGGGTCACGCGTCGCTATAATTTCTTTTTTTTTACATTAATCTTTGTTACAAATAGAATAATACAACTAGTACACTCGAGAGCAATGAATCCGGGTCACTTAAAGAATGTTAAAAATCTCGGAAACTAAAAATGATAGATTAATGCAATAAATTGTATTTAATAGACAATGTAATACTCCTTAAATGAAGGTAAAAAAAATATGAGTCACCATACATTTTATTAACACAAAATTACATAAAGAAAAAAACTGCTGATCTCTCCTTAAAACAAAAATAGGAAACATGAAATTTTTGAACTTTATTACGATTTTCTTGAATTTTAATACTTCGTATTGCCTCCTCGTGCTTCCATTACTGCGTTTACGCGGTTTGGCATGCTGTACACCAAGTTCCTTATACGATTTTGGGGAATATTCTCCCATTCCTCTGTGAGAGCAATTTTGAGCTCACGAAGCGTGATTGGGGGAGGGTTTCGTTGTTTTACGCATCTGCCTAGCTCGTCCCAAGCATGCTCGATCGGGTTGATATCCGGGCTGCGCGCTGGCCACTTCATACGAGTAATGTTCATCTCTTGAAGGTAGTCATTCACAATCCTACCTGTATGAGGTCGGGCATTGTCATGCATAAATATAGCATCCTCACCTAAATTGACCATAAATGGACCAACGTGATCATTGAGGATTTCTTCCACATATCTTACGCTAGTTAAAGAGCCGTTTTCTATGATCACCAGCTCTGTGCGACTTTCAGAAGAAATTCCGGCCCACACAAGTACAGACCCACCACCGTAGGCTACTTTTTCTTCGATGCATGCTTGCTTGAATCTTTCCCCTGGTCTTCGATACACTCTGTGTCTTCCATCGTGCTTGTAGAGCATAAATTTTGATTCGTCGGAGAACATAACTTTTGACCAATCTTCAATACTCCAATTTACGTGGCTCTGGGCATATCTTAGTCTTGAAATACGATGCCCACGCTCCAGTTTAGGGCCGTTTGCAGGTCTAAGGGGTTTTAAGTTAGATTCAGCAAGCCGACGTCTTACTGTCCATGCACTTGGGTTACTTCCTCCGAGGCGTCGAAACTGATTTGTGAGTTCAGTTCCTGTGAGAAAGCGATTTCGAAGCATGGTGTTCACCAAGTATCGGTCTTCTCGTGCTGTGGTACACCTGGTTCTGCCCGTTCCTGGTCTGCGTAGGTTAGAACCAGTTTCTTCGTAACGTCGGAGAACTCTTTGTACTGTTGACAGCGACACACCGACAGTCCTGGCTGTATCGCGCTGACTCCGGCCGGTTTCCAGCATTGTAAGTATTCTGGTGCATTCTTCAGGCGTAAGCGACATAATTTCAGCTTGAATAATGAATATAGAGCACTATCAACATGGTTTATGTACCCACATAAATGACAGATTACAAACAAAAGCAAAACCAAATGCTGTAATTTCGTAGTTCCATCTTCGAAAGTGGCCCTTTTTCAAATTTGATTTTTTTATGATATAACTTTACAATAACTAAGAAGTTTTAATACCTTCATTTAAGGAGTATTACATTGTCTATTAAATACAATTTATTGCATTAACCTAGCATTTTTAGTTTCCGAGATTATTAGGATTCTTTAAGTGACCCGGATTCATTGCTCTCGAGGGTATATAAGTATAATACACGAAATTACAAAATACAAATGAAGCAGTTGAGCTATCTAATGGCCGTTGCAAACGATCTAAAGGTAGCTCAATTCCAATCACTACCAGACGGGAGCGTCCTCAAGACGCAGGCTGCTGTATTGGTAACATCATCATCAGTCTGTAGAATTTCACTGCTGGTACATAGGCCACCCCCTAGAATGCCACGGTAAACGGTCTTGAGCCACCTCCATACACCGTCTTCCTTTCCTTTTGATTTTGCCCTTTTCTATTGAAATTATTTAGATTAAAAAAAAAACTACTAACGTATGATGCTATCCATCAACCACTGAAGTATCATTTTGGATTTGATTCTTTAACAAAACCACTTTTACAGCAAAAGTATTTTTCCAACCGCAATAATAAAGGTGCATCATATCTACGTCAATATGAGTCCCATTATCATCTCGTTGTTCGCATGTTGTGGTGAGCAGGTGATCGTAATCATTATCTCCGATCCTGCAGTGGTTACAATCGATGTAGGATTTCAATGTGTCGTCGATTTGATGATGAAAACGACCAGTTAGTGAAGCGATATACCAAACAGCAAGGACGGAATACTATTACTGATTATGGAGGTGCTATTTCATGTTTCATGAGCGAGTAACACACCAAACGGACCATCCAATTACCTGTGCCGTATCAAGTAAAGTTTTTTATTTGTTAATTGACTAAATGGTGGAACTTGATGATAAGCGGTAACCCCCTTGGTAGCCCATTACAAATGAAATACTGCCATAAGATGACCCTTCATGGCATTGCCAAGCGTAAAGATGAAAATCTCATGTGACTGTAATTTCACCGGATTATTTAAGTAATTTAAAAGAAGTAGCTTCTGATTCTTTTTTCGTTTCGTACTCTAACTAGAATCGATAAAATCTTGGCAGATCTTGATATAGTAAGGCGTACAGCGACGAAGTTTTTTGCATGTACAGAGTTGTCTATTTATTTTTTCATGTGTTGTCTTCCTAAAATATTTCTGAACTATATCTACCTGTATGTATAGTATAATTTGAATCAACAGTGAATACAGATCGCTACATATTTTAAACGTACCTTTGCCCCTAACTTTCAGAGCTAAAATATTTCTCGAGAGTGGTAGCTAGATAATATAATTTCTCTATGATCTCTAACTTTCAGAGCTAGAAATATTTCTCGAGAGTGTACAGAAAGCTTTGTCTATCCTCGGTAAAGAAGACATGGAAATTGTCATGCAGGAAGAGATTGTGATTTCACATAATCGGGATCGGAGTGTGCCGATAGATGTAAATTTTTGCGGTCGCCCCATATGCGTGTGCACTGAAGCCGTACTTATGCAAGCGGTGGTCACTGAATTGTCCGTGTTGGATTACAACACATTGTTAAACGTCGCACTCAGTGTGGTTACGTTTTTACGACGTATTTATATTTATATTGTTTTCATCCACCTTGTATCAGCTGTAAGGTCTAAATGCTTCACTTTAGGCCTTTTCAAAAGAAATATGAAGATTGATCTGAGCTCCTTTTTTTCACAGTCTTTCTACGACTTTTAAAAACTATGAACTGGATGACCCCCGATAACGACTAAACCAATTATATATATATATATATATATATATATATTATATGTAAAGGATTCCTTCGATAGTCTTACGTACAACATACAATTTGTAATTTGATTCCTTGCTTTGGGTAAAGAATCCCCAAATCTTCCATAAAATCTAAATTGACAAAAAACAGACTAATCTAATGGCCCAATAACTGACTCGTTTCTAATCTTGCAATGAAATTTGACATTATCAAAATGCATCCCCATTACAGATAATGGTAATGTCCCTAAAAAGGCCGGGGTCGCGAATAGAAGGACCAATTTTACATAATTAGGCCGTATCCAAGTAGAAGGCAATTTTACCGGAACCTACCGGTACGAAAAATTTAAAACTTTAAAACTTATAATAATAAAATAATGAATAAAAATATAAAATTATAATTTTAATAATTTGTTATTCATTACTAGGTATACGTATATAAATAATCTGTAATTTTTGATATGATGACACATGTCATAGTTGATAGACTAATATAATTTATATATCGTAGAAAAAAACATTTTAACATTTAACATTTTGGCATTGTAGGTATAGGTTAATCTAAATAAAAGTGCAAATAATAATAATAATGTAAATAAATTAATAAAATAAATGTATTTTTACACAATTAATTTTATCCGACTTGTTTTCGTAATTCTAAGTATTTGAAATTCACATTTAAACTGGAAAATTGTAATCTATCTAATAACTTATACTAACATGCGGCACCCTTATAGGGTACATGTACTAACATAATAGCTATATCATTCTAAAGGTCACAACCAAAGGCTCTTTACAGAGCTACATAACTCCAAAAACTAGTGACATAATATGAGAAGACTATAATTTTGATGGGTTCGCACCGGTTGGCGCTGTAGATGCGCCGACAACCTTTTTGTTACATGAGTTCTGCCTATTACGACATTGCTAGCCCCTCCTGCTTTTGCTTAAATCCTAATAACTCCCCAATTGGAATCACGTTACGGTACAATAATCTATTGCGATCAAATGCTGGGTTATTCACCTTATCTTTATTTTATCATCCATGATTTCATTTTATGGCATCCTGGGTATACGGGCAATTTTTAGATCAACTAATTTACCGAAGGTCATATTAGCAATCTTTGGACACAGAGCTCATCCACCATATCCGCGAGAGACGTGCCAGACCCCAGACCAAGATTAGATTTGACCTTGAATTCATCAGACCATGATGAATTAAAATTGCGGTAACGGCATGAATATCACTTATTCATTCACAATTTACATAATATTTGTAGCTATCTATTTCGTGTGAATTTTGGCGATTATTGCGACATTTGGCTGTCAAGATGCTCCATAAACCTCACTAGGTAGAGTGACCATAGTAAAAAACCTGAGTTATAGTCTAGTGATGCCTAGTGACTGTAATCTATTTAAAACTCCATTATATTCGTACAATATCAGCGACTATGGATACACAAATGAGTTACTAAACATTGCTCCTATTGTGAAGTCAATATCACCTGGACGTTAATTCAGAACTTCTTTCACACCCATGTCTTTCATTTCACACTTCTCATCATCTTAGCTTAAATCGTTAGTGAGGACATCAATACCATGATTATTATCATTAACCATATATTAATTATCATTAAGCAATGTACAACGTTGCTGTAAAACAATCTAAGATTACCCTATTGCAATTCTTCACCCCTCAAAGGTAACTTTGTGCTTTAAACCGTCGTTTGTCTTCACAGCTTCCCACAGACAAGTAAATCTTGTCACGTAACCGTAATATCGTAATGAGCTCCTAAGTCCCGGCGACATGTTTTATTTTCTTCCGAATACATTTTATATTTTCATTTCACGTCCCGCTTCTGAATTTGCATGGCCTTTTAATGCCCCAGTCGCTTAGTGCACTTTTATTACGGTATTAAGTGATGTAATTTTTTTCATATTATATTATTCAAATTTAAATAACTGTCTCCGTTTTCCCCCGCGGTCCCACTGTGCACTGTCTCTACATTTCTTTTCACCGCCCCCGAATTTGCTTATTTTGGTTAGACATTTCCGCTATGGAACAAGATGCAATGGAGTCAGCTAAAAGCTTTTCGAACGAAGTTATAACTTAAACAAATAGCAGATTCAAAAATATATTTGAGTAGATATTGGTTTTATAGAAATATCCAATTTAACAATGGTACTTGATGGTTCAAGTACCATCTTGCAATTTTACACATTTTGACAATTTAACCATTATCATAGCTTTTAAAACTTTTTGAGTAATCGCAAACACACGCTCAGTGCAAAACGACAGTGGTCTGTGCATAACTGTGTGTGTGTGTAATAACTTTGCATTTATAAAATTAATCTTTCCAATAACAAAAATTACCCTGGAAAATATCCTTCTTTATACAACACTACAAAAGTATTCGAAAAAAACATTCAAATAAAACGTTTTAAGGTACCCTTAACTAACACCAAAACATCGACCATTTTGTTTAAGAAATCGCCATTTCATATGTCTAGTCTACCAGCATCGACCGAAAAATCATTTTCATTAATAATAAAACTACAGCAAAAATATGCGAATCTAGTATTATACAGATTTTGTTAGGAGTCATTTCGTCTCCACAGCACCACTGCTCCCAAATTGGAGAACTTTGGAAGGCCGCAATTTTTACAAATGACATCGTGACGTTTATTCTGGGGTGCGGCAAGTCATCATGTTACTGCTTTCCTATTATTTCGCCGTTTTGACATCTTTCCGCCCTAATGTTGCTGAAAAACATTAAATTTATTAGGCTGTTTGGTTCGCAGATTTAAAAGCGATTTTTCTTTGAAAAGTTTTAAAATATGCAGCAATTATTAAAATTATGTCAATTGTTATAGGTTCTTTTAGATTCGTTTTTAAGAAATTTACAGTCAAAGTTTGTAACTTACATGAGAAAAATGTATAACTTAAAGTAATTACCTACAACATAACAGTAGGTCGTTCGAGTAAGTAGGTAGGTATCCTACTAATATTATATAAACGCGAAAGTTTGTGAGTATGGATGTTTGTTACTCTTTCACGTAAAAACTACTAAATGGATTTGAGTGAAATTTGGAATGGAGATACTTTACGCCTAGGATTAACACATAGGCTACTTTTCATCATCATCATCATCACCATCATCAATTTTCATCATTATTCACGCGGGTGAAACCGCGGGGCGCAACTAGTAATGTATATAGTAAGTAAATTGTTTGTAGAAAACTGAGATCCATTCAATGTATCTCTTAAAAAGGTAGGTAAGATTAAAAGTAGTTATCAATAATGTATTGCGTAAGTTTTGTTTTAAATCCATTGAATGAGTTTACATTTTTAATATCTGACGGTATTTGACTATAAAGCTGCGCGCCTTCAAAAATCATTTTTTTTTTACCGTAATTACAGCTAACATTAACTTTGAGCCAGCGTGGTCTGCCTTACAATATTTATAAACTCTAAATTCTCTATAAAACCATCTGTCTTTAAATCTCATGTCTTTATTCTTCAAAACACCACAAGATTTCATATGTATTCATTTCCCTATCAATGAAACTTTTGAAATAGCTCCTTTCATCTCAAACTCCGCATATCTTACAGTTATTGCTGCCGTTATTGCTTCCTCATCATTGTAAAGCTTTCGTTATCTGCATATGCCTCGAACTTTCATAACAACATCCCCTGCTTGTATATTCTTTATAATTTATTCCATTCCTCCCCCACACATTGGCATCGGTCGCTGATATTTTTTATTCGATTAGTAAACCCCTAAGGTGTTTTTAGCCTTTTTTCGCTCGATTTTCTTCGGAGCTTTGTTGACTGTTTGGGGGGTTACAATGCTCATTTCTTCTGGATGAACAAGCTTATTTACTCTCTCAAGATTCTACGCTCCTTGTTCTTTGTTGGAAATTTATACCTACTTTACTTATTTAAATATTTGTTTCGATTAATATGTCACATGTTTGTTTCGAATTGTATCTAAAATATTACTTATTTTGGTATTGCATCGTTTAATGTCTTTGATTTTACTTTTGATGGAAATGATTTTAAAACATATAATGAGTACAATAAAATCAATTGAAATACTAGTACATTAGTACTTGACACTTAAGAGAAATGTTATGCATGCCAAAATGACAGTTTTCTATAATAAACTGTTACGAAATGAATGCGAATATGTCAACTCAGCTAAAAGTTAGTTGCTGCAAAAAATAAAATAGCCAATCAAAAAATAATTGTCTAATTTTCCACAGTAACACAAAGTTGCAAGATGCGATACAAAAGTTGTACAACTCAATGGATCATAGATAATCAAATAATTCAGATAACCACAAACGCGAGACATCCGTTTCCACCACAGCACTTACACACTCGATTTGTGTTGCCAAGAGTCCGGGGAATGGGAAACTTTTTGATGGATCGGACGGAGTTTGTTTTGCATGTGAGTGATATGTCTGAAATAATAAATGTTGAGGCGTCGCGTCGTCACTTCCCCAGCCTCCCTGCGAGGGTGAGCTAAAACGATTTTTGATTTGGGTGTCAAGCAAATGTTTCACGCAGTACCGCCCCGACAGGATTTGATTTTCTTAATCGATTCTCGAATGCAAATTTGGCGTTTTGCGTGTGTCAGCTTAACTCAATTACGTATTGTTAAACGGATCGTGCATTGGGACGGCTTCGATTTCGCAGTTTTGGAGAGGCTATGTAAATAGACGACACTATTACTGGGAGCTTTGTTTGATACTTGGGTTAATCAGATTATGCATACAAGAACGGTTCGGAACGATCGGCGTGGCATTAGGCTATGTGAACGGTTCGGTATTAACTAATCAACGCAACGTTGGCTTCGGTGGTTAGATTGCACGCATTGTCCGGGCTCGTGGCCCCGGAATATCTGTTTAGGCCACTACCCACTCTGTAATGGCAATGGTTAGAGCTAACTAACTTCGTTTACATTGATGATGCGTTCGTTAACTCATCGTATCCAGAGGTAAATATGTAATGAATGATATCAGTAAGCAGACATTCGTGATTGCACCTGCACACCCTAAGAAATACATACTAAGAATAGAACCCTATGGTGGACGTTTAAAAGCGGCTGAAGAAGCACCATCTTTTAGTTTGGTTTTGCTTCTTTTCATTGTTTGGGTTTTTGCTGAGCAAAAATCTTCGAGGCAATTCTTAGCAAGAAATTTCTAAAATAAAAAAAAACATATATTTACTTTAAGGATTAGTAGAGTGAACATTTTAGGATTAAAAGAGAGACAAATTAAATGTTCCAGTCCAATTATATTTCTAAATAAATACAAAACTAAACGTGAGAATCTGTATTGTGAAGTCATCAATCAAACAAACACATTTTATAAAAATAAGACGCAGGATGTGAAAATAATGAATTATTTTATTGATTTGAGCATTATCTTTTGTCCGATCTATCCATTCTTTTTGTATTTCATGATACGCCTTGTTTATCAAATTGGTCATTGATAAAAACTGTTATGTTGAGTTTTTTTGACAGCTTATACGTAAACCTCGTTAGGTTTATTTATTTATATCATTTTATTTTTTATTTTATTCGGAAAACCAACCAGTATTTATAACTTGTAACCACAGATTAAAAAAATAATTACCATTAACATGTTTTCGCATAATATAAGAATCAGAAAAAACTAGTTTTGCCTGAAATACTTACATAATTCAAATGGTAAAACAGAAAGAAATGTAACAATATTAAGTTAGAACTAAGTTAGCATTAAAAAAAAACCAGTTATTAAAATATACTATTTTATACTGTTTATACTTAGCAATTTGTAAGAAATTGGTGTATAAGGAAGTAAATGTTTTGTGACGGAAGAATTTCTAAGATACCTAATAACTAATTATTAACATATTAATGGCGTCGAAAATGAAAAATATATTAAATTCAGACGGAGGCCGTGACTCGTCAGTAAAGTATCAAACGACTCCATTTCGAGGGTTGGGACATAGAGCGATGAAACGAACAGATGTAGCCATTTAGATCTATACTGTATATTAAAACGCATCGTCCTTACTGAATAAGTTGGGGAATAAAGGTGGTGACTACAAACCGGACGACGCAGTATAGGAAGGCTCTTGATGAACTAAAGATTAAAGATTGAAGTATTAAGTTCGCATGAAGTCGGTGGATCGAGACGGCTCAATACTGTTTGTCGTGGCATTCTAGGAGGGATGCCTATGTCCAGCAGTGGACTTCTACAGCCTGATGATGATGATTATAATTATACTCACTGAGATATTATTCGATGCCAATAGCCGGAAAGGGTTTCGTTACAAATATGAATTGATGCCAAATTAAATATATTTTTAGTATAGTTAGTATATGTTTAGTAAGCACATTTTACAATTTATATTATGCTTTTTTAGGTGTGATTTCTTAAATTATGACATGCACTCGTAGCTCTACGAAAAAAAACCATTCGTAGCTCTGTTTACAAATCCATCGAGACAGACTCTTTTATAAAGGGGGAGCTCTATAATTTCGGAACTCTATAATCCACAAAAGGGTTCCGCGAAGGCTTAAAACAGCCACTTATTATGTATGTTACATTTCACTTTCAGACGTCATTTATATTCAAATGTTCAAAAGGCATTACTGGGCAAAAATTGTAGCATTAACCCCTTTGAAATGAGTAAAATTGGTTTCGACACAAAATTCATTTTTCATCACGAGTTCTATGTCTGTTTTTATTTCACGGAAAGTGTTTGCCGCATTGTATTTTACGAGTAGATACTTCTTTATGGAAAAAAAGTGTTTTTTACCATGTCACTGTTCAATAACATTGATCGTGTTAATGATCAACAGAACTCAAAGAGAAATAAATATCACTGCACGATGAATTTTTGGGATCCGACTTATTTTTTTATTTGTGTTAATTACGAAACTCGTTTTTTACCCAACCTGATGTTCAGCGGTCACCCTAGCGGCTAGGGCCTAGCCCATAACAAAGGGAATGCCTCTTAGGTCACGTCCAGCTAGGACGCGCCCTATGTGATATTGCACTGCGTCCGTTATCCTGAGACATAAAGATAAAAAGACTAATGTGCCTGTACATCACCGGCATCTACATATTCTTTCAACCGGAACACAGCAATGCGAGCACTACTGCTTGGCGGCAGAAATAGGTATGGTGGTAGTATTTCCCCGGACGAACTCTTTCACAAGAAGTTCTTCTACTTTTAGCAAAACGATCCCAAACAAAAAAGTTAATAAGTAAATATTAATAAAAATAGAATTGAAACGGAAGCTTCAAAAGCTCAATAATTCACAATCAAAAAGGAGCCATGGAATTAGGGTAGCGGTACGAGATATCGACATACAAAATGATTACATACACCGTCTTCATCCGCTTACAAAGAAACCCAGCGGGGTTCTATAATATTATACGTTTGCCTTTGTAGTAGCTCCCAACTCAGTGGGAAGCTTACTTTATGGTTTCAAATGATAAAACTGTTTGTCAGTAGCTTTGTTCACATTCATTTGCGGTAGCGTGTCCGATTGCTGACAGTTCAACTTTTAATATTCATAACAAGGTATCATCGATACTGCTACTTGGGATCTTATTGTGTTTTTAATTGTATGATTTATCATTGTTGCAGATTGCGTGACGAACGAGGCGATATGGATCGAATAATAGCAATGGATAAGGCGCGCGATGGTTCTCACAATGGTAAGCTTTATTGTTTTACGGATCTTGATTTAGTTATCCTGGACAATCTAGCGTAACTAATTAAAAAGTATCTAAAATATTAAGCAAAGCATACCAATGCATAACTCACATTTCAACATACAAACATATTTTGAGTAAAATGAACAACGGAGGCTTATAAACGCTAAAGATGCCTTAATACCTATCCAACAGCTTGTGCTGAAGGCCCATTAGAGATATAGAGGGATATACTACATCTATAGAATAGAATAGAATATTCTTTGCTTCCGAACTTTATGCTAGGAAGAATTCTCTACCAGGCCTACCAGCTAACTTACATAATATAGGTAAACATACATGACCAATACCTGAGGCCCAATTCTCTAATTTAAAAACATTCCAGTCTCGTGTCAGTCGCACTGTTTCGTATAGCAACTATTATATATTCTTCGCAAGAAACGCGAAGACTAAGTAATAGTCACTATACGTGACAGTGCGACTGAGACAAGATTATACTGCGAATTGAATGTTTTTAAATTAGAGAATTGGGCCTCAGTACACAATAACAATACAAATACATATATTAGGTACTTACAATACATATAATAGTATAGTAGTATCTATATTTTACCTTTCAACCAAAAAACTAAATAATTGAGTATATTTCTTCCGTCTTATTTTCCAGGCTTATCTTTTTCTGCAGGTTCTTCCCCCGGCCACAGTCCTGTGCTCAACCTGTCTAAATCCGGGTCGAATGAGCGCGACCGTTCCGATCGAGATCGGTGCGACCGGGGCGAGGGGTCCGCCAGCGGACGGTCCTCTGCTGGGTCCCGTCGGACGCCGCTGCCGCCCCGGCTTCCGTCGACAGCCACTGCTGCTGTATCACCTAGATCACATACTGATGAGAGCGATGCAGCGATGTCCGATCATGACGAGCACAATATCAAGGATGAAGACGACGGTAAGTATTTATTCGATTACCTTTTGATCATTAAACACTTCTCCGGAATACCACAATAAATCGGTTTTTGTAGAGACTGTAATCAATATCATTACTTTTCCATCGTCAAAATCATACTGTTTTTTTAAGTTTTATATCTCGAATAGCAAAATCCCCAACCCTAGCCATATTCAAAGCCTGAATTAAAATCATAGATGTCATAGTATCGCATTTAGTCCTAAGGTCATATTTTCCTTCACTTCACTTTAAGTTCGTTGGTAGGTGTTTATTGTTTTATTATATATCTATGGTATGTATTAGGTATTAGCTTTTAGTGATATATAATTTCACTCGAATAATTAACATAACATAACAAAATTAGTTTTAATTTGCCTCCATGCTCCACGTAGTTTTGATTCACTATATCAATCTATATTATCTATTGCAATCTGAACATAGATATATATCTTGAAACTGGATTCTATTAACAGTTAGATTACAGCAGATTATTCAATTTAATTATAAAATTGATATCGATATATGATTCGACAAGAAAGTGTCCGTGTACCATTAACACGCGGTGGTACTTCAGTGGTACTTCCAATATACTGAGCATGTAATGCACGGCGAAATTACCCCATAATAGCCCCCAACCCTCAGCATTCATAGTTCGGAAATTATCAGCCATAAAACGTAGTCCTCTTATTCTAGACATTGTATAGCATCGATACTTTTACAATGTAATCATTCAATTTTAATTAAAACTAAACCTGAGTCTGTTGTGAGATAAACGAGTATGCATACCGTGTACCTATGCATACAATGTAGGTGTATCTACAGTTGCATCTATAATTCCTCCAGTCTTACCTCTTGCTATGTTTTACCTTAATTTCTTGTGTAAACCACGCCCATAAAAGAATTAGATGAAGTCGCTAACGGACTGGGTACTTGCAAAGCTGTTTTGACCAAAACTTTAATTGGAACGAGACTTGTTTCTATTTCAAAGCCATAATTTGTCAATGAGCATTACTTTTGCGTAAATCTGACAAGGTGTCAATAAACACAGTTATTAGGAAATCAGCATGTCCTAGAACAAAAAAATTAGGACATATTGTGTCATAGGATAAATTGCAAGGCGCATTGAAACTACTGTTTCTTTCTTCATCAGTCATAAGGCCCTTATAGAGACACAATACTTCAAGCCCAATAAAAGGAATGAATCAATAAACAGTTTCTGCAGCGGATGCTGAACGCTTAGCGAATGATTACCTATGCTTCGTTCTCATACATTTGCGATCCCTAGACACCGCACGTTTGCTTGTAATAGTCCTTATAATAAAATCTTATTACGTGAATCGGTTGAAATTGCTCAAATGATGTACTTACATATGAATAGCTCTTAAAAGACCTGTTTCAATTTTGCGTCTGAAAATACGCAATGACGAAATAAATGTTTCATAATTATAAGCCAGGTTTTATTATTAGAGCTTTGAAGGGGGGGTTATCGTGATTAGATTCATCTTTTTCACCAATGACTGTCTGTATAGTACCGACACTTTTTATTATTAAAGATCAAGAGCTATTAAGACTATTAACGCCCATTGATCGATGGCATGACAATTTCTCTGAGACGATGAGTTCAAGAGCATTTTAATTCCTAACATTTTGTCTGTTTAAATTATTTTAATCAATTTATTGGGTGTATATGTCTGCATCATCGATCAATCGTAAACTAGTTATTAGATTTACTTTTTGCTCGTCATAGACGTAAAACATCATTAAGTTATGAATAAGCATTATCTAGACTTGAAAATTGACTCAGACAAACCCCATCATCAAGTTTAATAAGCTGTTGTAGAAGTTGTGAATAAAATATATACCCGTATGAATAGCAACTAGTTCAAAAACGACACGAAGGCGTGACATTTCAAATCAAAACATGCTCGTAAACGTAAATACTTGGAGCGTACAATAGGTAAATTAAGTGAAACAATGAGGATTGTGTATTGTAGATAGTTATTGCAAGCAACACACAAAATGCTCCGAAGCGTGGGAACGGATAACTGACTACGATTTATAGGAAACACTTACCTTGCCGGTGCGGTGGTGCGGCGGGATAAGCCCCGGGAAAATTATGTAAACAATGGAACCGATGACGAAACTGATCAAATAAATCAAATTAAATTTTAAACCTCGTCTCCAAGACCTCTTACACCAGCTTTTGTTTCGTGATCACTCAAATTTATAATTCTATCGATACGTAATTCACGCTCCTCGCGATTGCTTCAGTCTCATTATAAAACGCTTTTTCTAATGCTCATGTCATTCAACTTTGATCTTTGTCCATTCGGGGTTAACTCTTTATTTCGATCAGTTTTCTCATCTCCAATCTGTACATCCGTGAAATCATTTGCTTGATTAGGTTAATCAGATGAATTTACGTCGTTGGTGTTAGATTTAGAGCTGGTTTTCCTTTGTTGTGTTCCAAGGGTCCTGTTAATTGGCCTTATTAGGGAGATTGTGTTGTGACAACGCGAGAGTGCTATCGTGCGCATCGACAATGACGAAACGATGCTGTCTTCATTATTTGATGAGCGGTCACTATCTTGTCAGTTAAATGAAATGTATCGATAGATTATTTTGGGCCGTGAGAGACGCCAATCGAAACACTTCTTTTTTGTGTGAGGTCCGTTATTGACACAAGACGAACATTACTATAATTATCTCATCACCGTTTAAGAATAATGCACTTGGTATTATAATTATTTCATCATCCTCCAGCACGTACCTACTTGTAATTGAGATGTTTTTGAAATTGAAATATTTATTGTTATTAAACGGAAACATTTCATTTACTTATTCATTGGCTTTTATTACATAACAAACTTTAGATGAAAATGCGAAGATGTTGATTATAATAATACAAAATACAGAGAACTAAATTATTGAAGTAACATTTTCTGACATATCATCAGAAAAAGGAAGACCGGTTATGGAATGTTGACAAAATGAATACACGATGTGCATAGATACAGAAATAAGCATATTCATAATCTGCACTAGCTATTAAAACCACTCACAATTTATATTAATAAATGAGGTCCAGCAAACCTCATTTACAACGTATTCCAATCAGGTGCAAAAACAAACAAACTAATAAATGCACCAAACAGTATCAAAAGCTTTAATAGAATATGCGGCAAACCAGCAACCGGTGAAACTTTTGCAATTTAATGTGTCTAAACTTTGCGCTGTGGAGTCAGCAATGCGACCACTTTTAATTGATTACGTTTTATTTTGTGTCGGGAATTAATTGAACCTGTAAATCATTTCGGTTTAAAAATGACCTACCTAATAGAACGAAACAAATCAATACTGTGGCAGGGTTTGGGGTATAAATCGGAAGTTTTGGTATTATTTTTCAAAGTTCAATCACTTTTGTATTGTTTATTCTTCCGCCTCAGATTATCTGTCACTATACATCTAGAACATTAAATCGAAGCTCTACTTGTTTTACAAAAGAAATTAAGCAATGATGCATCACCTAATAAAGGTTTACACGGATTGGGCGAGTAATCATTCGAAATGATTATTTTGCTTCACTATGAATTATTATCGATTATCAATAACAGCCGTAAGAAAGCCTTAAAAGGCAGTGCATGTAAGAGGCTCGCTATCGACAAACGATTCGAGAATTGCGTGCATGTATCATTCGAGTTGCAATTACGCCGCCAAGAACATCGAAATCGCGTGGTGACCATCGGTGTTCAGATTTACTTGTAGATTAGCTACAGTGAAAGCCTATTCGGAATTTATGCTACAAATACCGAATGTTTTTTCAAGTGCTTGAGATGTGTGCTTCTTTTATTCGATGTTTGAAATGCACGTCAATGTTTGATTTATTGCACATGTCGGAGCTGGTAGTTGTGGAGAAAATAGCAATACAATTTTTGATGTTATAATCATCATCATCAGCCGAATGATGCCCACTGCTGGACGAGGCCTCCTCTGTCGAATGCAATGGGGGGATTTGCCATAATCACCACGCTAGATGAAATAAAACGTCATTTCAATGTTTCACCAAAGTTATTGTGAGCTTTGAAAATTAATTTCTAGTAAGACATAAGTATATATTATTCATTAAATCATAGAATTGTTGTTCTTATTTTGTTTACTCATTTATACTTTAGTTATTGGTCATAATAAAAAATAAAACTTTAAAAAACTAATCACCTCCAATTCCCACCAGGAGCAGACCTCAGTGACGGGGAGCGTGAGATGCAAACTTCGACCTCCCCAGCGCCAGTTAGCTACGCGGCACCCAACAGCACACCACCCTCAGTTCCTGTGGACCCCACCGCCGATACCCTGGTATCATCCACCGAGACGCTGCTGAGGAACATTCAGGGATTGCTGAAGGTGGCTGCAGATAATGCTAGGCAACAAGAGAGGCAGATCAGTTATGAGAAAGGTCAGTGGATTTTTCTATTTATCTGACTTTGAGAAAGGTGAGTCTAATATCAGTGATTTCAAAAAGGGTTAGATGTTTTCCAAGTACCTTTTCATAGAGTATCAGTCTATTTAGATATAAATAATATATATACGTATAAGAATGTTGAACACTTTGCTAACTTACTTTTTATTACCGTCAAAGATGACATCGTATGGTTCAGTAATTAGCAACACGGGTAATTTGATAAATGTACGAATTTCTTAGAATCCTTCGTACCGTTCTGCGATTAACATATGAAATTGTACGATCATGTAGGGAGAGGCAGGGAGTCACTGCAACATACAGGAAGCTTTATCGACGTAAATGCTATAATCGATATTAGTCAACATCTCGCGTGAATCGATTCCGCGTAATCGTACGAAGCAACATTGATTAGGCGCTTTTATGATCCTATATCACGTATTTTAGTTACAAGTTCTACCCTCGTATCTTAACGACACACGTTTCATTTGCATTATAATGTTGTTCATTTATTGCGTTATTACGTAAAATTATTAAAATTAGAAAATAGTTGGTAAATAGCAGTTTTGTTGGCGTAATTCTCAGATACGCGCGTATGTGTTACAGGCACGTATGACAGCGCCTCGAGCGTTGTCGTTTCATTTTATGCTTTAATGATAGACATATTTTATGATTTTCCAATACTTCATTATACCTGTACACACGATCGAGCTTTCATTAATGCTTATGATTTTTTTCACCTGTTTACCATTTTCTTGAGATTTGCTTAGCTCGTTACCTTATCTATCATAGCCTTCATGGTCTTCGTAACCTCGTTTACTTTTCCATCATTAATTTCATGATTGCTACATAGTATTTTATCTATATATACACTGATATTATCGCAAATCCTAAGCTTCCTTAGAACAAGAGAGAGGGTTATAAGATCTGGAAGTGCACTAAGAAAAGGCTTTCCAAAATTTAACCCCTGACTTGTGCAATGGGGTATGAAGTTTCTATGGAGATAACTCCACGGATGAGTTCACCGGCGTTCCACTATGAATAACATAAGTCATTTATATATCTCTAACAAGTTCCGGAGACAGACCTGCACCTCGCAAACAGGCGAGCGCATGTCGTGCCTTTGCAAATAGCCATAGAACAGATGCGTCTGAGTTATTGCTCAACCCACTATCATTACACACGATTCCATTCGGACAGCATAATTGTTTAATTGATAATTTCTTCCAGTTATTTATTCACGTCATTCTGCGTTCTCTGAGAAACAAGAAGACTTACATTGTACTCTTAGGTTGTTAATGTAACATTATTTACTCGAATAGTTCAAAATGACAGAACGGTTACAAAATTAATCCGTTTACAAAATATAAATTTAAATAAACATTATGAATCCAATGTTAGTGATGCCTAAACAAAAAGAAAGCAACGCAATTGTTATAAAACTCATAAAAATACAGAGTGGAAATCGGGGAGGAACTCGTGGCGCGAGTCATCATCAAACTTGAATATCAATATTGCGCCTCAAGCCAATTGTATTAATAAACAAAACAAAATGAGAAATAATAATGCTATAGGCCAACAAAAGGTTCCATTTCTTCCCCCCTATATATAAGTAAACGCTGAGGGAATAACTCCCTAAGCCGACGATGCTAAGAGTTAAAATCGCCTATGGACATAACCAGTAATTTTGTTATTACGATAATAAAATTATTGTTGATGAAACATTTTTTTGAATCGATACGTCTGGCGAACTTTACTGTTTCATTTTTTTCGTATAGAAATTACAGCAATCTCTCGCTCAGTTCGCTTCGACTCAATTGATAGGTGTTACTGGCAATGCGATGCTCGATCGATTTTTGTCTTGTTCCATGTAGAGGCGCAGATAAATGAAACGAACAAGTGCGAGCGAGACTTGCACCATGAGGGTTCCGTAAATTATAAACGTAAATTATTTTCGAGTTTTAGCAACTCTATTTCACCATACGATTTTAGGGGTAAAATGTCTGAATTTATCAATTTTAGACTTTATCCTTTATTTGTGTCACAAAGCCTCTTAGAGATCCAATTGTCTGAATCGTAAGGTCACTGGAAGTACCCTAGAGATTATTAGTTTTCGCTACTTTCATACAAAAATAAGACATTCATTGCTATATCCTTTTAATGCATTGTGATAGAAGTTTGATTTTATATTATAGATCTTTATATTTTTTCAAGTTTATACCTTATGCCGTATACCTGAGAAAAAGGGGTTTGACAGACAAACAGACCATTAACTATAAGGTTCCCGTTTTCCAGTTGTACGGAATCCTAAAAAGCAGCTATCCGAGATAGAATAGAGACACCATTTCAAACTGTCGAAGCTAGAGGTGAAATGTTTCAGGCTAAATCTCTCCCCTTTCGGTCACAAACAGCAGATCGCTATCTAGACGCATTCACTGTCAATTTTTACACTAGTGCAGAGTGGTGACGCTCAGACAAATGTGCACCGCATTCACTGCGTTATCTGATAACCAGAGAAGGGTTGTGTGAAAGGACTGTATGATAAAACGCTGTCGATTCGTTCTTGTAAATATGCTACCATTGAATGGAAAAGGGTGATATAATAGGAATTGTAGAGTGGGCTCTTTATTGACAGTGTTGTCGATTTACAAAGGTACTCATGTCATAAGAGGTATGCTAGGAGTTTCACTACGTGATAGAAGCCAAAATGAGGATATCCGTAGAAGAACCAAGGTCACCGACATAGCTCTCAGAATTAGTAAGTTGAAGTGGCAATGGGGAGGTCATATAGCTCGAAGAACTGATATCTGTTGGGGAATAAAGATTCTCGAGTGGCGACCACAAACAGGACGATGCGGTAGAGGAAGGTTCACTGGATGGATTAAAGACATTATAAACACCGCAGGAAGTCGTTGGATGGAGGCGGCTCAAGACCTTTCGTCGTGGCATTCTAAGGGGGAGGCCTATTGTCAGCAGTGGACTTCTTCAGGCTGATGATGATGATACTCATGTCATCATCATCATCATCATCATCACCAGCCTGTTTAAGTCCACTGTTGAACGAGACCATGACCATGGATTTTCCATGATCACCACGCTTGGCAGGCGGATTGGTGATCGCAGTTTGGTGTTGAGTAGTCAGGCGGATGCTGCTGCTCGTCCCCTGGTGTAATCCCTTAGTGAAGCTTTAACTGAATCAACGGGAGGAGATGAAGGGATCTATTTTTAAGTAGGACACACCATGGCACTCATGGATACTCATGTAAGAAAGATAAAAGTTTAGTTTCAATATTTTAAGGCAGTGAATGTCGAGGCCAATCGAAAAAATAAAATGTCTGTTACATGTTGAATCGTGCCGATTGCGATCATCGCGACATAAATCTGCTTCGGCTACTCTTTAAAACCTTTATCCCTGTTAATTCTTACCGCTTAGTTTATATCTGAACGCAATGCGCTCTTGTTGGAACCTTTTTCGCTCTTTTGTTTTACAACTATCAGTTTTTGTTAAGCTAAGTGCTGTTCACTCGACAAATGGCACACGGGGAGATAGGACAGGAACGCTTTATGGGTTTCTGTTGCGGAGAACTTTTGATAATTTTGCTTTAAGAAGGTAAATGTTTTAAGTGAAAATCAATAAGTTTGGGTTGCTTGGAGAGCTACAAAGTCAGAAAGATAGATAGAATATAACTTTATTGTACACCATAAACAAAAAAACAAAAAAAGATACAAAGTTTCAAATCAGAAGTACAATGGGCGGTCTTATCGCTTAAGAGCGATCTCTTCCAGACAACCTTTGGATGGGCAGAAACTATTTAACAAATAAGGACGGTGGCGTACATCTTAGTAATAACCACAATGAAAAGTACCTGCAATAAAACAAATTGATATTAAAAAACAAAATAATAAATATGTAATCCTACCAGTATATATATATATATATATATGTATATATAGTAATTATATACCTACATAAGTATATTGATATATACATACAATCCTACTAATATTATAAACGCGAAAGTTTGTGAGTATGGATGGATGTTTGTTACTCTTTCACGTAAAAACTACTGAATGGATTTGAGTGAAATTTGGAATGGAGATACTTTACGCCCTGGATTAACACATAGGCTACTTTTCATCATCATCATCATCAATTTTCATCATTATTCTCGCGGGTGAAACTAGTAGTACATAATTAATGGAGTTGGTGATTATAAAATAAAATCAAGACGCACCTACAGAGTGATGACAGATGATGTTGAGTGACCATGCTTTTGAAAATAGGGAGAGATTTAGCATGTCGGATTGAAACAGGTTAATTTATAAACAGTTCAAATTTGAAATAATAATATACCAAAGTTTACCAGCCTGCAATGTGAAATAACTACTGTAGAACTATCAGTTTTATGTTTTTAAGTTTACTACGATGAATTCAGTTGCCATAGATCCATATATTCACGATGATGAAATGTTTCATGAACTATTTGAATTTGTCGCAAACATTGCCGAAAATGCACAAAAGCCTATCCCAAAAATAGCTAATCCAAGTTCGAATTGTTTCTCTTAGCCCAAGGACATAAGTTACAAGTTGCAATGCCAATGACTTCATGACCGCAAATGTGATTGTCGAGGGGAATTCGCCTATCAATAACATGGAAGTGACCGATCGAACAAACATGAATGATAAAAACTGATGCGCAAATAGACAGTTGTGTACTCAGTTAATGGATTCAATTGATATGAAAGCTTTTACAATGCTGACTACGCGACACTATCGCGAACAGCTAATTACCATGTTACGTGTGATTTTACAAATTATAGTAAGTACCTTGGTAGAAGGTAGGTACATTTTTGAACGTAATAATAATATAGCCTTTATTCAAATCGATTTAGAAATCTATTACCTACGTATAAAATAGCAGTTTTCAGTCACTTTCTCCTACAAACTTCACCATTCCATTCAGGGAGTATAGCCGCGTTTATTAGCCGCGTTAATTATGGTATAAAAGTCGAAATTCTGCAATCTTAGACTTTTCCCTCTTTATTTGTGTTAAAAAATTTCCTTGCATTCCAAATTTTAGAATCGTGTGGTTACTTAAAGTAGGTACCCTAGAGTTTTTCTAAAAAAAATTAGACATTCATCGCCATAATATTTTTAATGCATTGAGTTAGAAGCTTGGTTTTTGTAAAACACTATAAAACAACAGATTTTAATATTAGGTATCATTTTCAAATGGATACGTTCCGAACAAAATTATCCTTTAAGGGTCCCATTTTTCCTGATGAGGTACGGTACCCTAAAATTAGTATGAATCAGGCATGCAAATAAAAATAACGATAATTTAAATGCAGAATAGATTGTAGTGACAGGTTAATCGCTGAAATTAATCAATATTGATTAAATATAATTTATAATGGCACAAATTCTTGATTATCATGTCTCATTAATTTAGGATCGAATAACTCTAAACTTTATTAAGACGAATGTTATCAGATACAATTGTGGCATTAGTTCAGTATAATAATTTATTACCATAAGAATTAATCAAGGCAGTCTGAAACTTATACTAGATTTGGAAAATGTACTTGGTGTGGCTAAACTAGGAGGTTAAAAGTTTACCACGTTTGTTAGTAAGCAGATGAAATTATTGCAACGACCATACGGTCATCTGCCGTTGAAATTGTAAGGAGCTGTTTATAGACAAGGATCGCACTAAGTGATTATTACGTGTTGCTAAAGCTGGTATGACACTAGTAATAAGCACTGTAGGTATAAAAGTATAACTTATTAGTAGTCGATTAATTTATATTATATACCTAGTAGTTTGTTTTAGCATAAAAACATGGCAACACTAACTTTGAAATTTAATTTTTCGTGTTTGTTTGGTAGAAGTTATTTTTTTTTTGTATTTTTTTGTTTCATGTAATATGAATAAAAATAAACATAAACATAACACCCAACAGCCAGTCAATGATTTTAGTTATGTAGTAGGTATATTTAGAATTCATAGTTTATAACTATTGGCCCCTAAAATGCAGGTATTTGTCTACCTAAACAAAACCAAGAGCAAGACTATGCCCTTGCCTAGAAGTACTTAGCGTCGTACAACAAACAACAGATTGAACTAACCAAATATTTTATTTTATTTTACTTTATTGGGGAAAACAAACAGTTAATACATTAGGATATTACTAAATAACATTGTTTATATAAATATGAGTAAATGTACAACCCACGACGTTATCCACGGATTACTGTATTATTGTATCGTTGAGATTGAAAATTAGTTGATCCGTTTCAGTTGGTCAGTTCAGTTTGATGGAGTGGAACAAATTTTTGAATTCCTATCAAACCAACCAAGTAGTTGTACCGTTGAGATTGAAAATTAGTTGATCCGTTTCAGTTGGTCAGTTCAGTTTGATGGAGTGGAACAAATTTTTGAATTCCTATCAAACCAACCAAGTAGTTGTAACGTTGAGATTGAAAATTAGTTGATCCGTTTCAGTTGGTCAGTTCAGTTTGATGGAGTGGAACAAATTTTTGAATTCCTATCAAACCAACCAAGTAGTTGTAACGTTGAGATTGAAAATTAGTTGAACCGTTTCAGTTGGTCAGTTCAGTTTGATGGAGTGGAACAAATTTTAGAATTCCTATCGAACCAACCAAAAAGTTGTAACGTTGAGGATAAAAATTAGTTGATCCGTTTCAGTTGGTCAGTTTAGTTGGTTGGAGTTGCATGACCGACCAAGAAATGTGTCAATTTTCAAACAGATGTGGAATGATAGTACACATTTCAGATCAAATCTGAAATAATGGCACCCAAGACAGTATTATAACCTATAGGTGCAACTAAAAAGGGCTGTTTAGAGTAAACCACAGATTGTAGAAGGGAATAAACAAATATAGATCGCATGCCGCGATTCTTGCGCCTCGGTACAATGGTGCGAAAGCTGGCGCGCAACAATGCAGCGCTGCGGTATCTGCGCAGGCGCATCGCTCGGTGGCTTGTTAGCTGGAGGCGGTTGTTTGCACTGAGGCTCTCTGGGAGCTAGTGGAGATGATGGACAGCTAAACTTGTTATACAGTTATAGTTTGTGTCTCCCGTTCAACATCCATGACAAAACTTTGTAGATACCTTAATTAAGAGAAGGTTACCGGTAGGGTGCTTACGCCCTTTCGTACGCGAACGAAGTTTTCTTCTATTTTGGTCATTATTTCATCCAACGTCATGAAATTTTGTACACATGATGTACACTAATATACAAGACCAATGGAAAGTCAGTTTTTTTTAAATTAATTGTAACCTTAAAAATTCGCGCTACTCAAAGTGCTCGTATTAATAATGTAGGTACATAACGGTACATTACCTTACCTTATTATGTTAGTTGTATATTATAATATCGCTAAAGTTACATTTATAAAGAGCTCAATATTAAAAAAAAATAGTAATTTTGTCCAAAAACTTTTATATGCGCCTTAGCCTGCCAAGTTACTTCTAATTTTAAGCTGTATTTTACTAATCTGTGTTTGGTTATACTTAATAGTTTGTATATTTTAAAAGTAAAAAAGAAACCTACCTAAGTAATTTAATCCAACTGAAAAAAAAAAATGACCACTGCAATGTTGCCTGAATTATGCCAGTGTCGAAAACGCATCGGTAAAAAGAGCATGTGTTGTATCTAAATTAACGGTTGTTTATCAAATTCATTTTAATCACAATTTACATAATGGTATCCTAAATGGTAATAATCTAGAACCAAATGCAAATAACTGCATAGCTTAAACTTAGTTTGCGGTTTCCATCGTCCATTGAACTATGTGAACAATAAGTGACAATATTAAAATACCAATCGTGCAATGTACCGATGTCGGCCATATTGGATTACAGTGTCGCTCCGGTTACAGCGCACGCGACTCGACCACACGCGCGCCATCTAGTTTCGCATAAGGCTTACTGGATACCTGTTCATTGCCAATTGGATTAACATGACCGTTGAAATTATTTGTAACATTAAGTCGAGAGTTCTGCGAATTAGGGTTGAGCTAATTAATGTATGCTTCAGCACTGCGCGAATTTCACATATTATTATGAACTTTATTAGGAGTTTTAAATGGGATGACGTCTATGAGAGCACATGCGCGGTGCTGAGGAAATTCCATACAAAACAAGCTTTAATATATTGTATAAGAGCTGCGCCCGGCGGTTTCACCCGCGTGAACAATGATGAAAAGTAGCCTATTTCCAGGGTATAAGGTATTCCCATTCTAAATTTCACTCAAATCCGTTCAGCGTTTGAGCGTGAAGAAGTAACAAACATACTCGCAAACTTTGGCATTTATAATATTAATATGATTGGAAGGCATATTCCAGAACATCACACATCTCTTTATTAATCTCTTTCATAATTTTTCTTATGCGAAATAAAAAAAAAGTTTTTCTTAATATAAAATTGCTAAGTAGATACGACGCAAACTTTTTTTAAAAATAAGTTCATGCAGCTTCTTCTACTGCTGAACATAGACCTCCATAGAAAGATCTATATCTACATTCTACTAAGTATTGTAAAAACATCATCAGTGATCGAGTGAGGCTTTCCTATACTGCGTCTTCTGGCTCGTTTTCACCACTCAAGAATTTCTCGAATTTTCCGAGCTTTTTATGGCCTGCCTATTGCCACTTTAATTTGCTAATTCTTACAGCTATTTCGGTGACCTTTTCGATAGACTCTGCTCTAGAAAAAAATAAAAAAATATTTTCTTGTACTACCAACAACCTAGATTAAAAAGTATAACTAATACACGTACAAAAAAAAACTAAACTCCCTACAACAAAAGTTATTGTAGAGAATTACTACTGTAGCTACTATTCATGTTGCTCACTTCAAACTTATAATGCTATTTTGCTCAGAAATAGCAAAGGGTTCAAATCTATCGCCCGGGGCCTCAGAACTATTGAATTCATCAATTCACTCGTGTGAAAACTTTGTAGCTGATTATATTGTTATTCTAAGCTAAAAGTTACTTACGAAACAAGCCTGGGGTATTTTTTATAACAAAATCAAATACAATTTTTTTTTTAATTTTATGATTTTTTTGCTTGGCAACCAAACTATTTTTCTTATTGGCAACTATTTAACGGCAATATTTGCATAACCTTGGTGTGTCTGGCCTAATAATAATATCCGTCAGCCATCTCTCGTGGATGTCGTGAAAGCCGGAAAAAGGGATTACACCAGGAGATGGGCAGCACCATCCATCTAACTGCTTAACACTTTACTGCGATCACCAATCTAACTTTTCTACTATGGAGTGGAAAATGTAAGATAAGTAGGTAAAAAAAATCAGTAATAGCACTTAATAAAAATCACTTAAAATTAGATTATGTTGTGTAGTTTCTCTCGGATATTTTCGGTTACTCTCTATTATTCACTTTGAATTTTTAACCGACTTCCCAAAAAAGGAGGAGGTTCTCAATTCGGTTGTATTTTTTTTTCTTTTATGTTTGGTACCGCATATCTCCGGCGTTTATGAACCGATTTGGAAAATTCTTTTTTTATTTTAATAGATATACTTCCAGATTGGTCCCATTTTTTTCAGAATCCAGTTCTGATGATGGAATCCATGAGGAACTCCTCAAATATTGTAGGCATACATATGGCGATTTTGATATTTTCAGCAACAAACCAAGCATTTGCATTCAAAAAGTATCATAATCCTTTCACCACAATGGTTCTTTCATCATTTTTTTTTCATCCAAATATTTAGTCGAATACAATGGCGGAAGTCGGTTTTTTAAATGAAAAGTTATAACCGTGTAAGTTCATCCTGACTACGGAGCTCTTCACTGGGCATGGTACGATACGCATTTGGCAGCTTTTTTAAATTTGGAATTCAATCAGACTCGCTTAAATTTTCATAGCTACGTGAAATATATGTGATATATTTATACGGTAGACGTCGATCCAACGTATTCCACACATAAATTCATAGACAAGCAGCTCAAATATGAATCCTGTACCGCAACAAGGTAAGAAACTCCCTCAGGATCTCGGGATCTAATGTAGGACAACTTGAAAATGTAGAGAATTGTATATTCAAACCTTAGCGTTCAAATTTGAACTTTTGGACCTGCGTGGTAATAATAGATTTGTGTAGCAAAATTTTGGCGGATATGACTTTTGGGGCAGTAAGTACAGTGAAGGGGTAAAGTGAGACAATCGTAAAGTTTAATAATAATTACATTCTCAACTCTCCTCCCAGGTTGTGCAATAATTAACCGCTCGGAATTACTTAGCTGAAATAATTTAATGTGACGCACCACGGTATTGTCTGCATGTGTATGGCCCCTTTGCACACATACAAATAATCCTGTGCTTATGAATTTGATGCATTATTATTTTACTAGCTGGTGCCCGCAACTTCGTCTGCGCAGGATTAGTATTTCGAGTAGCTTATATTAGCGTGGCGTAGAAAAGAATATAACCTATATAATATATACTGTGGCGGGCTTTTTTGTACATTTCCATCATACATTACATATGTGTAACTCTAGCGGTTTTGGCAGCGCACGCCAGAATAGCTCGCAGATGGTAGATTTTTTCCTATACTTACTTAACACTTATCGTCATATAATGGACAATTCACACAATATCTTTATAAATTGTAGCCTATGTGTTATCCTGATGTATAAGCTATATTATTGTACAGTTTCATTAAAATCCATTTAGTAGTTTTTACGTGAAAGAGTAACAAACATCCATCCATACTTACAAACTTTCGCGTTTATAATATTAGTAGGATATGTTTTGGATTTATATCTGGGTGAAATCAATATTTAGGTAAGCAGCCAAACAAATTCTATACTTCTTCAATCTTCGTTTAAAGGAAAGGTTCGCCAATTTGGCCAGTGTCAAGTAGGTATATATGACTTTGATGAAATTAAGTCAAGTCGGTAAATAAAGTCTCAGTCTACTCATGTTCTAGTTAAACAGTGGCAATTATTGGTGAATGGGCTCTATCTTAGTTTCAAGGAATCAAAATCATCACCAAAATCTTATTTCCACTACCACAAAGTAACATAATTCCATAGTTCTTAATATTTAAAACTGGTATAAACTGAGATTTTCCGACCAGTATATCACGACCCCAATCTTACCCCAAATCCCCAGGTGAATATGGGTCATGTATATCGGTGCTGTTGTCTCTGTGGGGTGAAATGCGAACGCTTGTTCTAGTTGTAATTTACATACGGAATTACGCAAGGTTGTATTATGGTTGATATTCTTGTTTATGAGAATAAGGGTTGGTTGGGTTATATTATTCATATCGCAAGTAATATTTTGCTGCCAAGTACTTACCTTAAGGTTATTTGGAAGAAGGTGCTTCTAAGCGATAAGACCGCCCATTGTACCTATTTTTAATTATCATGTTAAGTTTTGTGTATTTTATATTCTTATGGTGTACAATAAAGTATTTTCTATTCTATTCTATCTTTTTCATCATCATCAGCCTATAGACTGGACATAAGCCCCATAACATGCCACGATGGACAGTCTTGGGCCGCCTCCATCCATCGACTTCCTGCGACCTTGCACTCCCCTTTTTAATGTCTTTAGTCCATCGAGAGGGCCACCTTCCTATATGTTGCGACGCCCGGTTTGTGGTCGCCACTCAATAATCTTTAATCCCAATGGTTGTCAGTTCTGCGAGCTATATGGCCTGTCTATTGCCACTTCAACTTGCTGATTCTGATATGTCGGTGATCTTGATTCTTTTTTGGATCTCTTCACCTCTTTCTTTGTTTATCTCTATAACTAGAGACCCCCCTAATATACCCCTCTGTCTCTGCCGTGGATGTCGTAACAGTCGACTAAGGGATTACACCAATACCCACTGCGATCACCAATACGCCTGCCAAATCCCCCATTGCAAACTATGAGGAAGTCCTCGTCCAACAGTGGACGTCAAAAAGCTGATGATGAAGAAGAAGAGTAAACGAGAATGTCTGGAATTAGGAACACATCTTTTGTGTTCCAGAGTTTTCCTTGGAGGGTTCCCCATAAAATAATTACGAATTATTGCAAAGAGAAGATACTTCTTCACATCTACCCATGAAAATGTGCCCTATAACTTCTCATTAAAAACATTTCTTGTAATTTCTATTCCCAATTCAGGCGGGGGATTGATACAAAATAAGTCATAGCACACACCTGCCCGCGTCTTCCAACGAGCATTAATATTCTTTATATGCAGTTAAATTCAGCCCCGGGCGCAAAACATCGGGAACTTTGTAGAAAAATGAAAAATTACCGGTCAGGGAGCGACCGCAAAACACAGCGTAAGAAACGTCTAATGAAAGCTTAGAGCCATTCGCATAAATCTCCCTTACATTTTTAATACCAATATATCCGGCGAGGGGAGCATCTTTGAACAAAGTGTAGCCAAAACAAAACATTCGCGGACTCGCGCGTTTATATCTTATTTAAATACCGCCAGATGTTGTCTGCTTATAAATGTGTATATTTTTTAATCGGTGCCTTACCAGAGACATAATGGTATCGGCCGATCTGCCGTCAGCTGGTATGTAGATGTACCGAAGTTTATCGTGTTCGGTGGCTAATTTAAAAATCCCTCTTAGATCCCCATTCTCATCGGTAAAGCCGTCATCTTGCCGCGGCCGCTTGATATCTCTCTTGACCCGTATATTTTTATTTGCTTCGTTACCTAAGCTTTCTTGTATCGCTTCGAATCTCGAAGAGTCGTGTAGTCTCATTAAAATAATACAGGGCTACCGGATAATCTTATCCAGTGTGTTTCGATCGCAGATTGGGTGCGCGTGCGCCGATAACAGCGCGAGTTATTCCGGCTGTGCACGATCGATACGCTACGACCTTTTTAATTCCTTTGGCGACATCTTCATTATCTACTCTGTTTGCTACGCTGTAATTGCCGTAGCATATCTACATAATTGAAAAGCACAGAGTAACACATTTTATTGTATGTATACGTAGGTACACCGAACGAGATTCGAAATTCAAATACCTTATAATATATTCATAAAAATATTGTGTTACATATGTAGCTATGACAAAATCTTCACATCAAATAAAGGAGTAGATTGCGTATTTTTTATGAAGAACACTCCAACGTATGCCATTCGAAAAGCACTCTTGTGCTGACATACAAGGGGGTAAAACTCCCTTACAGCGAGACACGATTACAAAAGATTTTATGTTCTAAATTTCACACATAATAAAGGGAAGCAATTCTTATGATTATTAGCGTAGAGACTGCGGGAATAATCCAGAGCAAGTGACGGGGCCGTGTGACATAAGCCGGAAAAATCTAATAACAATAAAATAAAATTGCCAACGGTTTGTAGATTTAAAAAGAATAGGGAAGAAAATTCGTTTTCCGCACCATGACAGCCATTATCGTTACTTTGAATCTACGTTTTAAGAGCATCGTAAAATTATTTTAACATTTATACGAAAGTCATAATTCTGCTTCTGTAAACCTATTATTTAGCGTTCATTATAATTACTTTTACAAAAGGAGATTACTTAATAAATCATCCCAAGTTAAACCTCTAAAAGTGCTTAAATCAACAAATATTCCTAAGTAATATTTCCTTACAGTATTACTATTAAAATTTCACCTTTAAACCGGGCAAGGATTCACCCGAGTTGAAACGACCAAACACAACTAAGAGGGAGAGTCTAAATGCTTACTTTTGTTTTCCATTTCAAAGACCCATTTTGGTCGCTTTCACCATAACGCTCCTTTAAATTATTTTCCCAGTTTTGAGTCGTAAATTTTAGGAAGACTTTAATTGTTATTTTAACTGCAAGCTCGACTTCTTGTTCACGTTAGCGGGGGCAGTGAAAATATGTCTTAATTCATTCACCCTATGACTTATGTTCCAGTGAAATTAACGTGTTTCCTTCTCTGTAACTGCTAAGTTACCTCATAAATTTTGTCTAACACCTTTTTAATAATTTTATGGTGTTCTGATAAGAGATATATAAATAAAATGTTTCTTTGATTGAAACTATGTATGAGAGTTTTTCTTTTTAATTTGTGGTTGTTCGGGCTATTTTCCTGATGCTGACAAGATGACATGGTTTGTCAATGTTTAACAGATAACTTGATTCTGGTAAGACTTTTTTCTGCTTTTCAAACCAAGACGTCATCCAGTTTTATTTTATTTCGATTTATAGTGCTTTTTTGAGTTAAATTGTCTAATTTTGTTGGCATTTTAACCAGCGCGGTGCCTTATTTAATCTCACTTTTTGTTTAGCGAGTGCTATTCTGCACCTTATAACTTACCTGAACTTTATTGAGCTAGATTGTGTCAAAATTTGGCGTCTATCTATGCCTTAATAGGTAGGAGGCTGTTTGAGGTATGTACCTATGCTAATAACACATAGGTACTAGTTTTAGACCGCAGACAATACCACACATTATTGTTTAGAAATTTTTGTTTTTTCTTTGCAGTCTTTTTTATGTTTGAGTTAAATTTTCCTATAATATGATAAAATGAAGAAAAAAGGTAGGTATCTACCTAGTTTAACTGAACGAGTCTCAAAGGGAAAAAACATTCGAAATTTAAATATTATTGTTGTGTTTGCTGAGTGCACGAAATTGAAGAGAAATAGAATCTTCTCCCGCGACCCTTCAAGAAACGGGAATCATATTTGGCTGCTGTCTAAAAAAATAAAAGTCAAATTGACTTGTGAGTAATGCACGCTAGATAATGGGTGCCACTTTGTTGCCGAATCATAAAAATTTAATTTTACAACCCGATAATCAGTATAAGCTAATTACTTGCGTTTAAAACATTATTAAATTGCGTAATCAAAACTGATCCTTTTGTTTATGGGCCAGAGCCTTTCAATCATCTATCGACCATTCAGTTTCGATATCATAATAATAATTGTCCATAATTATATATTCCCTTGAACCGCGCGCATCGTTTTTATTGTTATTTTATTTATAAAGTAATAATTTTTCGTCGGACGCCAACTCGATCAGGTTTTAAATTTGATTGATCCGATATAAAGATCGATTTAATAAGTGTTCCGCTGTAGTTTAGTTTTCATTCGTTTTTGTCGATAAACGTTTCCTTAGGATCGATCTACCCCGCGCCATTTGATGAGTCTGATTTGATTTATTACCAAAGTATCTTTTTGGTGATTTCATCAGCTCAAAGAGTCGTGTATCGTTATCAAGTCATCTCAAGTACTAGGCGTCCATACACAATGCAGAGATAGTTAGATCGGCTACTGACTAGGACTACGCATGAGGACCACCAGGAGCATCTTTTGTTAAGGCCGAGTACTCGCACAAATCGCAAGATGTCGAGATAGGCGGTGTGGCGGCGCACCGACACGCGGGCCCTTAATGGCCGTCTCTGAGACGATGTAATTTACTTCTCATGTGCGAAACTCTTAACTAAATGCTCTCTAAATTACAGTATACATCGGAATTGATTTGAAATTAATCTCACGATCAATGCCTTTTAGATTAAAGATTATTTTATACGTTTTGGAGAAAATCTTTATCTCAACCATCAAAAAGGTTATTAATTTACAGCCCAGTATTCAGGACTTTATGTGTTAATGTGGAAAGTTTCACCAAGTGTCGCGAAATTCAAATTTTATTATGTTTTTAGGAGACCTAACACAAATGTTTCCCGACCAAACACTAACACTTTTGTGTGTTGTGTTTCGTTGTTTGATGACCTCTGTGGCGCGGCAGGCGAATAGCCAACTAAGATGCGAGAGGTTACTGGTTCGATTCCAGCTGCGGGACAAATTTTTGTATGATCTGCAAATATTTGTTCCGGGTCTGGGTGTTATGGTACCATGGTACTCGTAGTTCCTGATTCTCACGACACAGGGAACCCTAGTGTGAGATCATGACTACGTATGTGACTGCATAGTTTCTCATAAACATTATTTTAGCGACGAATGTCCTTCAATGATTTTTACCGTGTTGTTTTGGTTCAGAGGCATTCGTAGCAAAACTAATTATATTTATGAGAAACTATCGTTTAAAACATGTGTGTTAGGTCTTCTAGTTTTTGCAAAATCTGTTTTTGCTATATCAAGAAGTGTTGATGAGCTGTGATGAGCAAATAGAAACGAAAACCTTCCTTGCGAAACGTTTCATCTTATATTAGACAATATAACTTACGGATGAAAATAATAATGTGCATTCTAACCGGTCTATTGATTAACACATTTCCGCTCCTCGGCTTCAGTGGACACAGGTTCGAAAGTCTATAAAATATCAGCGACTTAAAACATAATAAGTACAGGAATGTTTCAATTCCCGATCTCAATCCGAGATAGCTTTTGTGCGATACTTATACCTTTATCCAACGCATAATAAGCTACTCGTATACAAGCATGTGCAAGTTAACTTGTCTGCGTTATCGCAGATTTTGGTCCTTCGATACGGTTGGTAGCCGGGCTTGTAATGTAGATCTCTATCGGTACAGTAGTTTCTTCTGACGCGTTTAGTTTCTGTTAATTGGCTTTATACCATTCGCTTCTGAGTATAACATCTCGACTAAATCAAATGCGACCAAGCTTTCTGCTAATATTAATGCTTTTGTTTTTGACTTCATTATCAGCGCCTGCTTCATCCACTGCTGGACAAGGCCTCCCCCATAGAATGCAATGGAGAAATTTGCCATAATCACCATGCTTGGCAGGTGTATTGGTGATCGCAGTACTTAAGTACAGTGTTGAGTACATACGTGGATGCTGTTGCCCAACCCCTGGTGTAATAAATGAACAAATTAATCGCCTTAGTCGCCTTTTACGACTCAGCAGTGGACTTTTACAGGCTGATGATAATGATGAACTAAATTCGAAGCGCATTGTATTAATTCAATATGCAATTATAATTGCCATTACGTCGGCTCATATCGAAATAATTAAAACGCTAACAGATTTATTAAGCAAAACAATGCTTGCTAAATTGAACAAGATAGTTGCGTAACCGATAAAATAATATATTATATGTTTTGTTAATAAAGCAATAATGACGTGTCCTGCTTAAGAATATATCCCTAATTTCCTTCTGTTGATATCATGAATACAAAGCATGATAAGATAAGATAAGATAAGATAAATGTTTATTGCCAAAAAGTTTTACATTATAATAAGGTTAAGTTTAACAAAGCACAAGATTTCCTTAGTTCTATAAGAGATTAGCCGTAAGGCCCAAACTAGGCGTAAAAGCCTGTATCTTGGGTCTCAAAAAAGTAAAGGGATGACCAGAGGATGAACAGCAGCATCCACCTAAGTATGAACTGAAAACTGGGATCACCAATCTACCTGCTATAAGCGTGGTGATTGTGAAAAATCCCATTGCAATTTATGCCATAGTATAGCATTGGATGTCTAAATGCTGCTGAAGCTGATAATAATGCCAGGCCATATTTTATTCTCAAAGCCCAAAATCTAATTAAATACTGACACAAGATCTTTAAGCCTATAACTATTACAACTATTTAATTTAAATTCCTGTAATTCTTCATCGATTGACCTTTTCATATATTTAATCTAAGCTTCTATATTATCAATTTCTACCTTCTTGTGATTTAATAATAAAGTAGCTTTTGCTGTTCTAATCAATAGTTCTGAGTCATACCTCATACAAGCATTTGCTCGCGGCTTCGCCCGCGTGAAACCTCTATTGGCTCCGCACGCGTTGAACCTCTATATACAAATTTTCATCCATCCATCCTCACAAACTTTTACATTTAAGTATAATATTAGCAGGATTTCATTATTACCTTGGTATTCGTTATTGCAGACATTGTATTATGATATCTTAAAACAATGAGGTTATATCAAATTGAATCTTCAAGTGATGCAGCTAACCCGTCGCATAGCGTAAACAGATGCAGTTCGTTTTCTCCATGGAAACCGAAATTTTTATTAACTGGACATAATTGAAACTTGTATCTTATTACTTGGAAATAATCACAGATCATTTCAGAAAATGCGATCATGTGCAAAAGCATTGTTTCTCCACAAGCTAATTGTTTTATAGGTAACTAGTGAAACACCCGCGATTTCTTCCACGTAGAGTTTTTCTACACAAACTCCAACGTAAGAGGTGAATTTTGTAATTCCTTTTTTCGTGTTAACTAGACTACAAAAGTAATGTATCCTAAAAATTTCAGGTCTCTAGGATTTACGGTTTAGGCTGTGCGTTGATATGCAGTCAGTGATTGAGTTTGTCTGTCACGCATCTATTTTATATAATACTAGTTGCGCCCCGCGGTTTCACCCGCGTGAATAATGATGAAAATTGATGATGATGATGATGATGATGGTGAAAAGTAGCCTATGTATTAATCCAGGGCGTAAAGTATCTCCATTCTAAATTTCACTTAAATCCATTCAGTAGTTTTTACGTGAAATAGTAACAAACATCCATAGTCACAAACTTTCGCGTTTATAATATTAGTAGGATATATTAAATATCTAGACCAAGATGAAAAGGACTTTGGAATTAGGCTTGCTATGCCACATCTCTGACATATCATGGAGTGGGTTTAATCATCGGCGTTTATTTGACCGAGTCAAAAAAATTTAGTTTAACCGACTCTAGAATAAGTGTCTAAATATTTTGATGAACTAAAATATATAAGTACCTACTCTGTGCTACGAGTGTAGGAGAATCTTGAACTTCTCCTTTTTGACCGACTTCGAAATATAAATAATATCTAACCTTATTTTATTATGATTTAATTTTCTAACATCCGTTCTTTATAACAAATGGAGTAAGTTTTTGAGTATAGTTAGTTGATTTTTAACTGTCAAAAATCATCAATAATAATAGAATTGAAATTATCGTGGCTTGGCATCATTTTAGAAAAATAAAGTAGAAAATTGTAAAATACGTAGTCGTAATTTTTCGAAAATCATGAATATAATTTAGAAGTGTCAAGTATGGTCGTAGATCGTAGTTGGGTAGAGTGACACAGCGGTTCTATCTTGCACTGTGTTCGTAGGTGCTAACATCGCAAGTTAATCAGGCTGATCCCCTTACGACCTCCATTAGATAGACGCAGCTTAGGTACCTAATTGAATAAGGGACCAAATTAAACTGTGAGTTTGTGAACGGCATGACCTCTTTCTATTCAAATTGAACGGGCGTCACGCGTCGTATTATAGACACTTATCGATGCCAAGATTAGGTGGGTCTTGATTGAAACCCGTAGATTCTTAGACGATATGAAAACATGCACCTACATACTACTAATATTATACCCTACTAATATCCTACCTATACTATTAAATGAGAAATGTTTGTAAATGATTTGAGATCTGGAAAACGGCTTTTACGATATCGATGCTACATGTGGGTTTTTGTGGGGGGCCAAAAATTCTAGCTAGGTTTAATCTGTGGGAAAACGCGTTTTTCCGAGTTTCCCGAGAAAAGCTCGGGTACCCAGGTACTTATACATGAAGCATGGTGATTATGGCAAATACCCCATTATATTCAATCTTCATCCAGCAGTGGACGATAACAGGCTGATAAAGAAGAAGAAATAATATTATTATTAAAAAGGTTGTAAAGTGTCGCATATTACTTTTATTCTGACCACGGGTTGATAATCTTTAAAACTATTTTTAATTAATAATGATATCAAAAAAAATGTGATACTTGAAAGAAATTGGTTTTATCACCAGCCTATTTAAATCCACTGCCGGACGAGGCCTCCCCATAAAATACAATTGGGGGGAATTGCCATCATCATCACGGTAGGCAGGCAGATTTAGTGATCGCAGTTTGGTGATAAGTACTCTGGTTGATGCTGCTGCCCATACCCTGGTGTAATCCCTAATTCGACTTTTACGACATCAAAGGAGGAGATAGAGGGGTCTATTCTTAAGCCGGACGCACCACGACGAAGAAGTTGGTTATTATTATGGAATTATGAAGATCTGCTTACCAAATCAGAAGCATATTCCGTCTTATCGACGTCATCTAATCGAAATCCAATAACGTTCCTAAACAATACCAAACCGGAAGTTGTTCTGCTCCCTATTTCCGTCAGGTTACATTTAATTGAAAGTTATGCAAATCTCTCAATTCGACTCCTTCAATAGTACCTTACCTACAGGGATTCCGAATGAGTTAATCTGTGTTTATGCTTCTAATCGGGCCCCTTGTTGCCGGTTTAGCTCACTGTTAAATTTATACAATGCCTTTTGTTTAACCGTTTATTTAACTGGATGTTGCTTACAACATGATCTGTTAATTGATTAATATCTAAACAAAAGTAGGTTAGTATTGAATCTTTAGATATAATTTGAAAGATAGCTTTGTACGTATTGGTTTTCAATGGATAAATGAATTTCTTTCGGTCACTAGCAAAGCATTTTGTTTACATATTTTAAGATTTTTTTAATATTTGTTGTTACAGCTGAGCTGAAGATGGATGTACTAAGAGAACGAGAAGTCAAAGACAACCTGGAAAGGCAACTTGTAGACGAGCAGAAAATGAGAGGTCAGTTTAGAAAGTAGAGAATAAATAATCACAAAACTACATGAGGCTATTTTGTGTTAAGAAAAAAAAGAAATAAGAATTACCTAAAACCCTAGTTTTTGCCGCGCGGCAATATCTGTATACTACGCTACATAACTTTACTATAAATATTACACCGAACTTGTTGTCCGAATACAATGAAAAAGAACAAAATAGGGTGTAATTTCAATGGCTTCCATAAATCTCCGATCGGGCGCTCCGTATTCGCCACAACTAACAGGAGATCTCGTTACACGACCATTGTCTTTTTCCTTCGCCACGTTATTTATTTCCAACATTAAAACTATTATATTCTCATGTTACCTATTCTTTATAGTCCTTTCCGTGCCACCGACTCATCGACGCCTTATAATTGTAAACCACAATGCTGGGGGTGTTTAATTAATATCATTTTTATACGACTATTCACACGTTATATAGCTTTTGTATCGTTCTTTCTCGACCGCATTCGCGTTCTGACGTTTTCTTCGATTTATAACCTCACTGATAGTTTTATAGCTTAGTATATAATCACCCTAATCATACCATTTATTAAAATGATATACGTTTAGGTCATTTTGTTTGTTTATTGATAGAATTGAGAGCTATAGGTCAACATTGTTATAAATTAAAACTGTCGTTACGAACTTCATGGCCGTAACAATAATAAATAAGATATCAATGACAACTAGGTACTTACATAATTATATAGGTATGTAGGTCTTTGATATAAATGCGAAAATTCACTGCTCAAACAAAGGTTAAATGAGACAATACAATATCACCCTTTCTAGCTATACCTACTATATCAATGGAATATTGTGTCAGCAAGTAAAAAGAAAACCGTCAGAATGGAGGTAACCTTTGTGCGCAAATGTCAAGCGGGTTACCATCGATGCCTTGAGACAAAGGGTTTAATTCCAATGAACACAACAAATTGATATACGAAACTCGACTCTACAACTCAGATATAATGTCACATTTAGAACAAATTAAAAGATGACAGCAATTTTACATGTCACAAACAACATAAAGGCGATGTATTATCGAGGTAGACATTTCTCTTGTGTAAATGTAATATAAATTTAAATGTTAATAAAGGGACGACAGGTCGCAGTGAGCTTGTCGTTGCGTATAATGAAAATAATTACTGCCTCTGAAACATGTGTTATAATTATATGACCGGTAAATGTATGGCATAACATTGTAACGCTCAGAATGGAACGTTTACTGAACTTAATTCTAGTTAAGTTTAGCAAACTACACTAACCTTAATAAGTTATAGATAAATACATCATGGGAACGCTGTTAATGGATTTTCTTATCTATTTGGCGATGCCGAACTAGTTTAAAAGCTTTTTGACATATTTCGTACCAACATTGGCGGTTAACACCTTTACCGGTGCTGAGCCTTTATTTAAGAAGTCAATAAAACAATTGCTGTGTTTAGTCTGATGCATCGAATGACCAGCGCTTCATAAGCAATATATAAGTCTGACACAACACATACAAATTCAAGAGCCAAATTCGAGTAAAAAAGTGTAAATACTCATTTACCTATTAAAAATTAGTGGCAAATTAGGTATGAACCAAACAGTTATCGTTTATTGACAAACAAGTAACTTATCTGTGTTAACGATATCCAACCACAGGTCACTTAAACATCAAACATTCATAGGATTACGCAGTCGAGTATATCGATGCAACAAAGAGCGAAATCGAGTTGGCCATACATAATTCACACGGTGAATGAACTCTATTCGACGTGGGCAATACTGTTAATTGCCAAAAACCAATCATCAGATAGCGGGTTGTCCACGCTGTGAAATATAACTTAACACACAAAAGCGGTGTAGACAGCGGATGGAAACTGTAACATAGCGATTTTACAAGTCAATATTTCAGTTGACAGAGATTGAGTTATATATTTTTTAGTGGCAGATGTCTCGCGGTGCTTGGACGCTGGGTTATGGTTTTAGATCATGATTTTAGAAGAAAAATTCATTAGTGACACTGCATGGGCCATGGTTGCAAAATAAGACCCTCATGGTCTTACTGTGTTGGTACGACGATATGACCACAGAGGCTGTTGGTTGAGTGACTAGCATTCTGCCATATCAATCCAATGCGATCCATTATCAATGGGTTAAGAAGGGCTTACATCTTGGGATGAAGCCGGGAATAAATGTTAATAGGATCCAAACTATGGCTATGAAACTATGGGCTATGGAGAAAGTTATGTGTTTCCCTACGTGATAGAATCAGAAATGAGGAAATCCGTAAAAGAATCAAGATCACCGACATAGCTCTGAGAATTAGCAACTTGAAGTAGCAATGGGCAGGTCATATAGCTCGCAGAACTGACAACCGTTGAGGAATAAAGGTTCTTGAGTCACTGACGAACTGGAAAAAGTTGACTCACTGCGCTCTAGAACAACAAAGAAACAACACTAGAGCAATGCGAGACAACTTTTCCCTGAGGATGCTTCGTAGAGGCGAAACACGAATTCTTTCTGAGTTTTCGGTGGACAGGGGCGAAATTGTTACTATAATTTGTTTGTCTACTCAATATTATTGGAGCCAAGGGGTCCATATAGTTTTTTGTGTGCTATATATTGTTTACTGTTAATTTGTACTCATAGATTTTTACTTTGTACGTTTTTTTCTACAATAATAATTATTATTGTAGAATGGATCCCCAAAAATTCAATAGACTCTAGTGTCTGCGAATGGTCACGCCTGAATCATGTAATTTTTTTACCTGAAGTGTTGTTTTATCTTCATTACAATTTCAAAGAACGTTTTTAAAATGTTACATAGTGGGTTTTTTTACACTGATCAATGAAATTGATGGTTAAAATCTAAATCATTGCTAAAATATTTCCATATCTTTTAAATCTCTACATTTCAAAAGCAGTATACGGCTTCATTGTGGGCCATTAAAATTCAGCCTGGCCCGCATAAACGGAGACTGAAAAATATCGCCTTCGGTCAAAGTACCTAACCGTATTCATTATTTGTATTTTAAGAATATGGTTTACATAAAATTATACCTAATAATTTTGCAGAATTTAAATTGTTAGTCATTTAAAATTTTCTCTGCGTTTTCATTTATACTTTTTTAACTTGAAACAAATAAACAAATAATGCGTCTCCTCTCAAACCACGCCGCCCAGGGTTCTGAAGTTTACTCACCGCAAGTCTAGATGTCGCTACTAGTAGATTAGAAGAACGCGCTATTAGCTTTATTCCTTAGTTTGCTCTTACGCTGTTGTACAGAATACAAACAGACAGACATACAGATTCGGACGGAAGGCGCAGTTATACTAACAGTAGTGTAGTAATAATGACCAGTTTGGCACCTTTTGGGTATACGGTACCCTAACAACAAGGGTTCATTCACAGAGAATTACTATACATTCCTAGTATTTTTTCCCGACCGAAGGAGGGTTATACGTTTGTCGCGCATATCTCCAAACACTAGATATAAATTCCTTTTATACATAGTAATAACTAAAAATAAAAAAATAAAAAATTTAAAATTTAAAATTATGATATTGAATATTCAATATCATAATTTTAGTTTCATACATCAATTTAATTTTGCATAGAATTGCATGAATAAAAGTTTTTATAAGTACTTACCAAGTTTTCCGAAATTACAAATTTAAATCTTGGGCTTCAAACATGTATTCGTATGAACCGCTGCCCAATAACAATCAATCAGGAGGGCCGATAGCAAACCAACAGGGTCGTAGCTAGGGGGGCACAAAACATGGTTTATTATCACGTGTTTATCAATACATCTTCAGAAGTGGTCTCATGTAACGGAAAAGATCACAATACTATTATTGTAGAACAAGAATACTGGAAGCGTTTGTCAACACCATCCCCATTTGTAAGGAGTCTCACATGATACTGACAGCCAAATCAGTTTTGTATGGATTGACAACTGTGCCATCTGTCAAAAAATGTAGTTAATGGCTGCTCAGGCGTCCATTTAGTCGCATTCGGCGCATCAGGTGCTCTTCGAACCGAAGAATCCGCAGAATAAATAAATAAATAAATTCTGGACATTTCACACAACATTATCTAGCCCCAAGCTAAGCAACTGATAACTGATATAGTTTATACAATACATTACATAGATAGATATTTTTTATTATACATGTAAAATACCCAGGACACCCTGAACAAATATCTGCAGATCGCACAAATATTTATTCCGAGGCGGGAATCGAACCCGCTGCTTCGCAGGCGATCCTTCGCCCGCCGCGCCACAGAAGTCGTCAAAGGTAGACGAACCAAGATTACCGACATAGTTCTCAGAAGTTGAAGTACTATTACCTACTGCATCGACCGGTTCGTGGAACCCTCTCCACGAACCGGTCGATGCAGTAGAGTCTCTCGATAGCCCGGCAACATTTTAAAGGTCGCATGCGACCGTCTGATGGTTTGAGGAGGCTGTTTGTCGTAGTATTCTATGGAATGACATGCTAACAGTGAACTTTTGTAAGCTGCTGATGAAGTGCTTTTCGCACTTCGACTGCTGCGACTTATCTAGCCCCCCTAGCTACACCCCTGCCTCAGATATTGCCATGAAAATTGGAATAGAGCGCTCGCCTATACCTAATCAACGTCCGCGGACTACGCCATTCATAATAGATATTGTATTGAATGGTCCCGTATCGCACGCGAATCTAAGCCTTCGTAATACACGCGCATTTCAATGGGGATGATATCGGCTTAATTGCAATTATTAAGTTTTAGATCCAATTGTTTTGCTCATTAATTTCGAGTAAAATTAAAATTAGTCAAGTGCTGAAAATATAGCTTCCTGCCACCTTATTAATAATCTTATAAAAGTGATGTCCAATTTTGTATGGAGGTTGGGTTTTATTCCGAATAAAATGTAACCAGCCCAAAACGGTACTGATTTGAAACATACAAAAATAATAAACGTAAAACTGCAAAAGTAATATTTTTAGAGCCCCCCGTTTTTTTTTAATAAATTAATATGTGCTACATTAGTGGTAACACCAAATATCCTACAAAAAAAAACAGTTAGCTATTTATTTACGCGTGTATTTTATTTTGGCAATAAACTATATGTTATTTTATGAATTATATTGTTTTTCTATGCTTGTTTTAAAGCAAATAAAAATATATTAAACGAAAGAAGTTGTTCTTTAAAAAACATAATTATAAATATATACTTGTGTGCTATTGATTTCAATTTCTGCCAGTCTAGTGTACGTACATTTATGACGATAATAAAACACATCACACAGTAATATTGGCATTTGGGTACGAACATCAATACCCTCCATTCCTCACATAATGTACGCATAATTGGCGTAACATTTCCACTCTACCCTTTCAAGACACCCGTAATGTTACGGCCTACATGTTATTTAATTACGCAATCTCGAAGCACAATGAGAATTATACCGACTCCTTTGGCAATGGGATAGGGACTTTGGAGTGCAGGGCTGAACTCAGAACTTTGTAGTTTCTTATTAAAAACCGCTAGTTTCTTATTAGAATTTTTAGTAGTAGAGCTTCTAATAAAAGAGTTCGTCCGGCGAAGAACCTACTACCACCATGCAGTCGCATTGCTTTACGAGGCCTTCTCCGTTGAATACAATGGGGGGATTAGCCATAATTACCACGTTTGGCGGGCGGATTACTGATCGCAGTTTGGTGTAAGTACTCAGGTGGATGCTGCTGCCCATCTCCTGGCGTAATCCCTTAGTCGCCTTTTACGACATGGAACCTTATTCTTAGCCCGAGACTAAAACTATCTCTATCTAAATTATTACAAAAGCCAAGTGGTGTTATCTAAATTATAACACTTATTTGAAACTCTTACAAAATCCTGCCCCTCGCCGTTTCACCTGCGTGAACAATGATGAAAATTGATGATGATGATGATAAAAAGAAGCCTGTGTGTTAATTCAGGGTATAAGATATCTCCATTCCAAATGTCACCCAAATCCATTGAGCCGTTTGTGCGTGAAGAAATAACAAACATACAAACTTTCGCATTTATAATATTAGTGTGATTTAAAACTCTTACAAAGTCATTGTAAATAATTAAAGTTGACAACACGATTGTCCTGAATACATCTCCGAAGTCAGGCAAAAGGTTAAAGCATGACCGGAACGCCTCGGAATCATAGGGCGAGAACTATGGAATAGTATTTTCCCCCTTCGAACCCCCATCTTTTAGTAATGAAGGAAGCCCTCGGTGTCCCTTACCAAGGCAAGTCCAACTCAATTATAAACGAATAAATCAAGATGATTGAGTAACAACCAAACGTCTTTGCTATGCAATTTGGGAAATATAATCTTAAATCGTAATATGAAGTTATCTTCGTATTTGTGTTGGAAGACGTCCATTTGTTATCTTGAATCTTTCTTAAGGTGAATGTTTGGTTTTGGTTAATATTTTAAGCAATACTTGCGAATATATATACTTCGTTGTCAAAATAATTCACAGCTAAAAATATACGCACACAATTTAATTTTTAATTTTATCTTAACACAACTAAAATGGGGCACTATGAAGCCCACAAACTTAAAATTACGAATGAATGTTCCTTTTAGCCTCTAAATGCTCACTAAAAAATAATTTTACGAAATTCAACCTCTAAGAGGATAAAACAGAAGTCCAATTCTCGTAATTACATTAAACTCACAGTATAATCACATCTCAGTTCACTGTTACTTCTGTCACGGCGTGCTTAGACGTAGTAACTATTACTTAATCTTCCCATGCATACGTTATCTTTCTCGCTCTAACGAACGCCTTCCTGAGCGACAGAAAGGTTGATGATAATTTAAAAGATGACTGAGATGAAATTATATAATTGTGAATTGAATGTCAAATAAATACAAAAATTGGGCCTTTATTCACTAGCACGAAGATTTACCTTTTAAGCAACAAACAACAGTTGTAGGCGCTAAATCAAAATGTTTTTCTGAATAAAAAACGTATTAATGAAATAACATTCTGTGTCGAGAGAACTTTAAAAAGTACATAATTTATTTGTGTGCAAAAATCATAGATCAAACTGCGACCATTTCGAGATGCCGAGCAAAATTTTTAATATACAGAGTCTACTTTAGGAAATAATTGTATCAAAGAAATGTTGTGCCTTCTTTTTAATTCTGAGCTGTAAGTAACCCTTTTTTCACTATAAAACATCGTTGCTATAGGAAAACAATAATGAATTGATAAGGTTTTTCTTTCGTTAATTGCTACACCAAATACTAATACAAATTAAAGCAAACTTGGTAAGTCAAGTCTAATTTACACAAGTCTCATATAAGTTTATTCATTCTTATTCATAGTTTAGTGCGTAACTGCAAAACAAACGATGATTTGACCGGCAATCCCCTAGCAAACATTATCAGTGCCGGACAGTCGAGTGATCAAATTCAAATGAAATCGTTCAACAGGCGTACAATCGTATCAACATACGTCAGTAGTCAGAAGTCCGGCGTCTATCACCCCTAGGTATGCTATGACTATGATAACTGTATTGGTTGGTAGGACCATTCAATCATACTAGTTTAATTATTGGCTGTATTGAAAGTGCACTGGACATTAGATAATAAACCAAACTACTCTCAAACCACGCAGTGTAGAATAGATTAGAACGTGCTATCGGTTTTATTCCTTGGTTTGAGAACTCTTGATTTGAATTTTTCATTTTAATTATTTGCATATGCAAACAACACAATAATAATCTGTAAAAATTTCAAAAATTATAATATTTTATTGCATGAAATATGGTACAACAGGATGTCAAATAATACATTTGTTTTATATAATCTTAAGTCCAACATATTTCGCCATGAATCAGCATGCAATTTTAATCTTAAGTAAGTTCTTCACTTGTTTTTTAATTTCAACTGACTACCTTTTACGGCTGCCGAGGTATGCCCCTGTGACAGAATAAATACAGATAGACAGACGGACAGACAGCCATATGGGTTGATGGCATAGGCTTAGTATTAGGGTCCCGGTAATGGAACACTAAAAAGTACTCATGCATATAGCACGGTATATGTGTAGGTATGGAAATTGCCTAAAAAAAATTTTTAAACTGAATTTTCATAAACCATTTTGTTCTGGTATTACATAGAATGCGAATGAATAAAGCCATATTAGATTAAAAGTTTTTATCGCAGAGAAATGCCATGAATTTCTTTCGAATTTGTTTCTTTAGCAATCTAATTCATGATGTAGATTTTGGTCATATAAAGACAAAAAAAAAGCGTTTCAACGTGTCACATGTCCGAATATTATTAGAGGTAGGTACTTGTAATACGTCTAAAATCCAATTAAATCCACGCCAAATGAATCACAATCCAGCCATATATGCTCAGAAGGACACAATGCCGACCAGAAACCACTTATACATATCTGAATGGATCTGTATTCTGTGCGCATTGAAATGTCAAAGTCCACATAGCGGGTCCTAATGGACACAATCTACGAAGCAATGCTATTGTGTGCGATACAGAAGCTTCGTATTACAGGTGCGTCCACTGGACTATTACGTTTTAATACTACTGTTGAGACCTTATTCATTCGTTTCATATAATGTGATGTTATGTGGCAATTACCAATTATTTAAGAGACCTATCTGTATCCTCCCGTGGATGTCGTAAAAGCTGACTAAGAGATTACGCCAGGGCATGGGCAGCAGCATCCACCTGAGTACTCATCACCAATCCATCTGATAAGTATGGTGGTTATGCCAAATCTCCCCATAGTAGGTATTCAATAACCTCGTCCAGCAGTGGACATTTCACTGATGTTGAAAAAGAAGGGCAAAGGGACAATTGCCCTACTGTTTGTGCAACCCTAAATTTAAACAAAGTCGCACAACGGGCTACGGAGAGAGCTATGCTAGGGATATCACTACGTGATAGAATTCGAAATGAGGAAATCCGTAGAAGAACCAAGATCACAGACATGGGTTCTCGAGTGGCGACAACAAACCGGACGAAGCGGTACAGGGAGGCCTGCCACTTGACGGGCTAAAGACATTATAAGCGTCGCAGGAAGTCGGTGGATGGAGGTGGCTCAAGACCGTGCGTCGTGGCATTCTAAGAGGGAGGAAGTCCAGCAGTCCACTTCTATGGTGATGATAATGATGATGATATTCGCACATACCATTTTCATAATTTGAAGTGAGGTCACGTTTCATAATTGGGGAAATTTACAAATTAGAAAATTGCTATTCCAATCAGTCCACAAAAGAATCCGTAATGATGAACAGATCATAAAAATACCAGTGATTCCTCCCAGTGGGAAGGATGAAGAAAAATATTCCTTAGACACGATAAATCCTGACCGCGATACGACGTGCGATCTCGCCGCGAATACTGGCCAGATCCCTGATTCAGGATCTCTTGGTTCGGCTGACTTACTGACTGTATAAATATCTCTTCTCTAAACCCTAACTGAAAGAGATTTTCAATTAGTTTCATTTTGATGTATCTGTCGGTTCGATTAACTCAGTCGAATCGAGCCGTCCTTAGTCAGGGGGCCGATACGGCACCGTGCCTGGAATTCAATTATGGACTTAAGTTATACGGTTTGGGAGGCTGGATTTCAATCCCATATGTGCGAAATGACGTTGCGACTTTTTTGACCGAAAGTTCCGATTTTACGCGAGAATTTTTGGAATGAATTCGTAAATTCCTGTCAATTTTGCGTCATAGATGTAAATATGCCATGGTGTGTCTGCCTAAGAAATGACCCCTCCGTCTCCTCCCATGAAAGTCATAAAAACGGACTAACGGATTACACCTGGGTATGCGCAGAAGCATCCACCTGAGTACTCAAAATCAAAGGAGTTTTATTCATTGAAATCACAAGGATCATTTTGAATCGTCTTATAAACTAAAATCACTCCTGTTCCGACGCGACTAAGCCTAGAAGAATCAGTCACTCAACACCAATACTGCAATCACCAATCCGCCTACCAAGCGTGGTGACTGGAAATCCCCCGATAGCATTCTATGGGGGAGGCCTCGTCCAACAGTGGACATCTAATGATGATGTTTATTTTACTGGTATTTCTAAGACTGACTTAGGTGTTAGGTTTTGGCGAACTCAAATCTGGAAATTTTTCAAAGCAATTCAATCTAACGTGCATAGCATTTCATTATGCTTCGCATAGGAAAAGATTATGTTACAGTAACATAATGTCATTCCAATTTCATTTAAAGATTTATGTGCATCAGTTGCATGTACCATAATTGGTTGTGGTAAAAGTTGGACCAGCGCACATTTACCACTTTTTTGCGAGTTCGTGATCTCAGACGAAGTTATCGTACGAAAGTTTTCGTGAATGGGTAAATATTTACACTGGAACGTCGGTTTTGTTAAATTTTTTGCTTGAGGTTCGGTTGTGGCCTGGAAAAATTGTTTCTATCTGTACGAGCCTTCGTGTTCGTTAATACGTCTCGCTTTTGGTTTACCCAGGGGCTATTTCACTTGACGCTAATAGCTGGCAGGTTGTTTAAGGGGTTTATAGCTCACTCGTGTTTCGGCTTTTTGGATCACTATGATTTTCAATTAGAATTACTCTATTAAATGTCTACCATGTCGTGTGTATCCGTCTTACTGTGTGTCCGGCCTAAGAATAGACCCTTTCGTCTATTCTCGTTGATAGCTTATAGCTGACTAAGGGTTTACACCAGGAGATGGTCAGCAGCATTCCTCTTAGTGCTCAACAACAATGCTGCGATCACCAATCCGCCTGCCAAGCGTGGTGATTATGGCAAATCCCCTCATTACATTTTATGCGGTAGGTCTCTTCCAACTTTTAACGCATTTTTCTTTTTGCCTTTGCTGGTAGATATTTCATCATCAGCCATTAGTGGCTGGTGATGAAATATCTACCAGCAAAGGCACAATGCAGTATTAGATTAGTTCTTCTTTGTTCACGACTGCCGAAACTATAATATGTCAAAATGTTCAAAGAGCACATAGTAGGGAATTTAAATAAAATAAGTGTATTGCGTGTCTTTTCGAAGGGATAGAAATTGTCCAGGAACATTCTAGTAAACTGCCATCGATTTACTAGAACATAACATGTACTTGACGATTGGACATTGTTTGTAATTATCTATGCTACTTGACATTGGCAAAATTGAGAATATCCCTTAGAAAAATCCTAAGACGCCATTAAAAAAAAAAAACGTTTTGACGTAACCTGCCCCAATAAATATAGGTATAAATAGTGACTTATTGACTGAAATAGAATAATGACAGGTAGTTAATACATACATCGTGGGCAAAACAGCTCACAACTTACAAATTATTAATGTGATTTATAGATAATTTTAGCACAGGTTTAAAAAAAATCATCACATATATACAATTAATCATATTCTTGGCAGTACCAATATCACATTTAATCATGTGCCCACTTTTCTGTTCTTATCACGGAGACTGTGGTATCCCCTACGTGACACATTTACCGATAGAACCTCCTTACAATCTCCGGAATGCAGGACACGTCATCGAACAAGGGAGAGATCGCAAACATAGTTTGACACTAAAACGTACGATCACACGTAGTGAAGATATGAGAGTTATTTGAAGTACAACTATTACGCTGATTACCTACCAGAGTAAAGTTATTCTATAAGAACTTGCAAGTAGACAAAATAAAGGTAGATCTACTTACATACGAAGGATAATTCATGACTACATAAAGCCTATTCGAATAGGTTTTGCTATTAGTGAAGCTTATTGTGAAAGAACTCGTCAAGGGAAGTAATAACAATAATTTAATAATATAAAAAAAGTTCTACCACTTTTCTTATTTCTGCCGCCAAGAAGTATTTGTGAGCATTGCTGTGCTTCCGGTTTGAAGGGTGTCTGTGAAATTACAGGTGCATGAGACTTCTCTTTATGTCTAAAGGTGGCACTTCATTTGGTGTATATTCGCAAATGTTTGAGTTATTTTGCCAAGGAAAAGAACATTATGTACCGATAGACTCATTGTTGATTTTACCTTGGAAAAATAACGCAAACATTTGCAAATATAGGTACACCAAGTGAAGTGCCAGCATTACCTAAGAGGTATTGTATTTGTAATATGCTGGGGTTCCGCTTAGCATTACCAGCTCCTTCATTTTCTTAAATAATGGATTAATGGGATGTATTGGAGTAAACTAGGGCATTTTAAGATACCATAATATACTATGATTTTTCTTAAATTTATAAGTACTTAGATTGACAAAAAGTTTTCATTACATCTATCATTTCAAAAAACAAGGTAATTTATAATACAACTAATAAAAGTGAATTAACACTAATAATAACAAAACTACTTAGAAATAAGCAAAATGCTAATTATACAATGAATTTGATTCATATAACAAGCTGCTGAGAGAACTATTTGTATTTTCACGTTAATATCATTGTATCCAAAAATGTAATGTTCCTGCCCACAAAAGACTATAAACTTTTCAAACAATAATTATCAAGATTTGCCTTTCTCATTTATTATTGTTTTATAATCTTCATAACTTGTATAATATGCCTTATTAGAAATTATCTAATAAACCGAACCACGATTTGTCGATATTTTGGTGAAATGAAGCGGAGTATGGAGTGGACTTAGCGTGAGTAATGCAATGATTAGATTTTGCCGACTGGCTAGAACCATTCGATGCGCCTCAATGTACATTTGGCAAGATGCAAACAAATACTTCTTTTTAATTTTCAAACATATCGTTTTTAAGAGCTTTCAAATCTTTAATAAGGCAATACTTTTGTATTAGTCTAAATTCAAAAGTGTTTATAATTTTAATGATCGTCCTGCCGTTGTTTTTGACTTTTTGTATATTGACCTGCATAATGTGATTGATTTTATGTACGTACTTGCTTAATGTATTTCTCAAATCAACATGTATACCAGCTCTGGTTATGAATAATATAAGCCGATTAATGTATTCATACAATATAATTATCAAATCTAATAAAATTGCAGCGCCTTAACGGGGTTTATGTGTAACTACCTACCTAATTTCCTAAAAGTATAAATAAGACCAATACTAACATGAAATACCTACTACATAAGATCAATAAATGAATATGCATATGATTTTGATGTATATAGAAACGGGAATAGTTTATATTGACTTGGAATACAAAAAGAAATCAGAATTTTAAGATTCATTTGATTCTGTAAAAAGAGAACGAAAACTCCATGGTATAAAAATGTAGAGAAAGGAGCGGCACATTAAAGAAACTTCGAAATGAAACGACACACACAATTCAGCGCTAAGTAGAATACGATGTTGACTCGTCTGAGGACACGCCACTTGACTACCTTGTAAGACTACTATCTTAGATCTGCCCTTATCAGGAAGGCTATGGCCTTTAAAAAGGTGTGATCCGCGATATACTCAATTGTTCTACGCATGCTTCAAATATATTTTCTTTTTAATCATTAAATTGGTAAATTTCATACGACCATAAAACTAAATCAATAAAATTATAAGCTTACAAAATCATAAATAAAAAACTATTTGTTAAAAAAACTGACGGTCCACGTGTCTAGATATTAGTGTACTGCTCATGTGTACAAAATTTAATTAATTTTGATGAAATAATAGCCAAAATAGAAGCAAACATCGTTCGCGTACAAAAGCCAAGAAATGAAATGCCAGCTACAAAACGGAAAAACTTTGTTGGTGTAGTTGTAAGAGTAAAAATAGTGCAAACTTGCGTAGACGACGTCGATAGGCGTTTCGATCTTGCAATCAAGAAAATGCCCGTTCTTCGCATGACGTTTAATTTAACAAACTATCATCGGAGTGGAATGTAAAACCAACGAAGGTTCCAATGCGAGCAACCGTATAATTACTTACCACTACTATAATTATAATGTAAAGAGAGGAACCTAATCAAAGCTCAATTCAGATTCATTACATCTAAAGAAGCAGTAAATATTACATGCTAATAAAATCTCGGGAAACGGCTAAAATAATAATAAATATTACAAGTTACAAGAGCCCGAGATTTTGTCTAATTAATTTTGTATATACGTTCTGCGGGGCTACAATGTCTTGGGAGTAACATACAATGAGTCCGGAAAACCGAACGCGAGGTAACAAGATCCAACGAAGCCAAATTAGAATTTATGATTGTATGTGAAATTGTTAGAACGGGTTTCAATGTGTGTTATAATGTTTTCCTGTAAAACAGAGTTGGATGAACTTTATGGAGCTTTTGGGGAGATACCTACCTAAGGATACGTACGTAGGTAACTAGATAGGTAAGGTTAATAAACTTTTTAATTAGATGTTTTTATGAACCTCTGTTACATTTTATTTGAGTTTTGTTCAAATCTTAAGATTTGATTGGATAGGCTACTTTTCAGTTAATATTTTTGATAGGAAAATAGTTGATTGAGCTCAACTTTTGTTTGAGAAATTAAATTTCAATGAATGACAAACGTTTTTTTCAAAATACTCATTTATTTGGTTTTAGAGTTCCGCACCATAACATAAAAAACAGGAGTATTTTAGGAAAATACAAGCTTCTAACCTCAATTCATTAAAAACATACGGCACTGAATGTCTAGTTTTTGTATGGAAATCCCGAAAGTGAAAAACATTTAGTGTACTTCCAGTAACAATTCTTAAATTCTTTATGACACGAATACAGTAAAAAGTCTAAAATTAAAGAATTTCAAAATTTTTTAACCCTAAAATGGATTACGGGGAACAATCGGATCAGGGATTTGATTCGGGGATACAATTCAAACGAACAGTGTTTACAGTGTCATCTTTCGCTAGACTGATTTTAATATCTCTAAAATGTTCCTCTGTTAAAATCAATAAGCGTTTTCCACAAGACACCGGATGTGCTCCGGCAAGTTCAATTATTATTGAATTTCCCGTGTCGGGGGCGGCCATCAAGAAGCGATTCCTTTTAAATTGTAAAGACAAGTATTTTTCCGTTCTTTCTACTATAATTGGGTATACTTCAATAAATTTCTTAACATACCAGTGAACATAGTGATGTTTCTAGAGTTTTAAAAGCATAGCTGCGACTACAGTAAGCGAGTAGGTAGGTGCTATTCTTAATCTCAATTTAATTTTAACAAAAATGTTTGTTTGATTCCAAATCAAAGCCAGACCGACCTCCCCTTCGCACACAATTAACAAAGAGTTGCGAATTAAACTCTCAACTCATTCTCGAACTTCGCTAAGACATCCGAGATAACTGTTTTTGTTTGTTTCTATAATTAAAACACGTCTAAGCCGCTTTCTCGATAATTATAATTCCACTCTTTGCGGATCCGGCGATTCTGCTGGCTTATTCACTAGGTTCAGATATCACGATGAAATTTAAATTTAACTTTTATGTAAGAACTTAAAACTGATGTTATGTGATTAACACAGCCTGTTAGAAATGTAATACCACGTAGGTTAGCTAGAACATACTAAATAGTACTGCATTGCAATCGTTATCTGATTCTTCAAGTTGAAAAGTATTAGGTATGTGCCATATTATTTCACTGGCATCTCCTTCGAACCGGCACACATCAATGTAAGTTTGTAGTAGCTGTCTTCTTTCCCGGATGAACTCATTTGCTCAATTTCACAGGGAGCTGTACCTACTACTAACATAAAGAACTGTGACTTGGCACTTTGCAGACATATTTCCAAAAGTCTGACAGTTTGATCCAATTTCAACTGCATTTCATCACGATTTCTCAACTTAATGAATAAGCCAGCGTTTTGGATCATTCGGTGATCGGAGCCTCGACTCAGGCTAATTGTTAGGAGTTCGCGTAGATGCTTCATCGTCATCATCAACCTATAGAAGTCTATTACTGGACATAGGCTTCCCCCATAGAATTCTATAACGAACAGTCTCGGGCCGTCCTCATCCACCGACTTCCTGCGACCTTTATAATGTTCATAGGTTTTAGTAGCTTCTTATTGTTTTTGATTAAATTGAAACAAAGCGAATTTGATTTAAATGGATTTTCAATGTCACCGTTATCTAAAGGTTAGAGTTATGTGGGTGAAAATGGAACTAGAGATGCTTTACCTGATGCAACAGCGTTAACCTTTGCTTACTACAAATACAATACCTCTTTCGCCAGGCATTGCTTTGAGTTGAAAAGTCTCGTGTTCCTGTAATTTAACTTATTTCGTAGCTGGTAAGCTCCGGCTGGGTAGGCACATTACATCCGGCCGGTCGGCTGGCTGGTGGTTGGTTGAGTCACAAGTGTCGCCGCCGGTCACCGGTCGCCAGTTTTGAACAGAGTTCTAACTCCCACTGGTCTGGCGCTAACACGCAACTCCACCTCAATAGTTCCTACGCTCCGATGGGCAATTTGAATATGCCATGCAGTAATTTTGTAAAATTTGTATTCCTACTCCAAAGGATTTTGCAACTTGTTTTACTCGATTTGCAGATGTTTATATCTAGACCGTAATGCGGTTATGAATGGTCTTCCAAGCGTTAGAAATGTAACCCAGTTTATGACAGCGCGATTGCCTACTTCTAGGTAAAATCGGTCCAGTTGGTGTCGGATTACAAATACGATACGGCTGACACATGGCGTGCGCACTGGATTGTATTGAAATTGACAATTCGATCGTGCTAAAATCGACACGACCCAGTCACTACACTTCATGGTTTTTGTCCGACTACTGTTACTTAGTCCGATTAAAAAGCAATTCGATAAACTCTATTATTTATTTTTATTTTATATTATATTATTTATTATTAGTATTTCCAAAGATCCGGTAACTTCTTTAATTTTTTCATTTCATTTAATTTATTTCCACCATAGGATCACAAGGAACACTTAGTAAGTTACGTCAAACAAATAGTTAATCAAAACAACAAATTAACATCGTACAGTACGTAAATAAAAATAAATAAATAATGTTGCCATGTCAACATGTAGGTAAGTATGTATGTACGTATGTTCATAAGTCATATTTAATTTGATAAAGAAACTATGCTCTTGGCCCAAATGTGCAAGAAACCTAGCGCTATTGAATCGATTGTGAATCTATTGCAAATGTCAAATATTGATCCGTTTAATTAGTAAGACTTCAAGCTTCGTCTGACAAAAATTCAAAAATTCTGCAAAATTTAACATTTGCTCCTAATTGGTATTGTAGAAGATTCGATTGCGCAAGAAACTCGTACTTGTAAACGTTTGTAAGCTGAGTACGGCCGTCACTCGATTCACCGAACATTAATCCATAAATTCAATTCACGATCCAATTGTAACATCGATGTCGATTGCGGGCTATATTGGTACTTAGTATCTACATACAGTTTACATTCCGCATTCGATGTCCGATCATTAAGATCATTGTTTACTGGCGACCACACACAAGTAACAGACGTCGAAGCCATACGCCAATTTAATTGCAGGATATCGTATAAATATTATAACAAAAATAGTCTTCATTTCCGCGTCAATCTCAAATCCTGCTTTATCGGGTTTCATGCATTTGAATGGGGATAAAAAGTGTTTAATATCACGACCCAACAGTTCAAAGCAGTGTAAAGTTTAATAATGGTTCTATTGCGCAGGAACTTCATTACCTACCTACTTTAGTTGCCAAATATCTGTGCCATCGCATACATTTTATGAGTCTCCTAGAACGTTCAAGCATGAAAGATGATTCATTTTAACCATTATCTCATTCGGTAGTAAACAAAACTACCGCAAGCCAGTTTCCTTCGTATCGGTTTTTATAGTGAATTCATTTGCTTGTTTATCTTGTTTGATTTCATTGCCCTGTTCCTATTAATGTGCCTGAATGTTTATTTAAAATGTTCTAAACTCATCAACATCATTCAGCAGTGTATTACGATTCATTGTAATTACCTAAACATCTCGAAGTGTATATTTATACTTACTTATGTAAGGACGTGCGGAATTGAGATGCAATTTTATGCTCCTAAAATAAGGGAGCGTGTAATTAGATTTTTTCGGGCACCAGACAATATTTCGATGAAAATGAATTATCTCTTGCCCTCTCAATATGAGTGCTATGCGATGTATGGTACTGGATATAATCAAATGAAGTGATCTGAAATTGATTCATCAAAACTTGTGCGTGTCGTTCAAGATGTAGATTTGATATTAGTGTAGAATTGGCGTCACTAAAAATGTTAGTTTTTTTTAATTGATAATTAATCAAGTCATTATCAACAGCCTGTACAAGTCCACTTCTGAACATATGCCTCTTCCATTGAACGCCACAATGAACGGTGTTAAGCCACCTCTATGTTACTTCCTGCGGCCTTTAAAATGTCGTAATTTATTTTCTTTTATTGATTGATACTCACTTGCCTACAATTAGTTAAAGGGTGTTGAACCAAATGACACGAAATCACACGCTTCATTTAATTCAATAAACTGTCAAATGGCTATCGGAACCGATTTACAACTGTGCCGGACATACGTTTCCCGCCTTTGGTTCCGAGGGTGAAACACTCCCCCATCACGAGTCCACCTTTTATTTTGTACTTGACTCAATCGAGAGCAATTTTTGAGCGTGAATGGGCAGCCTGCGTAATTTGCCACTGACAGCTCGAAATGCATTGAAAGCCATAAAAGGTTCGAACAAACTCGATCAGAGTGGTTTTGTTCTAAATTGTTTCGCGGAATAAAAATTGAATTGCTATTTGAAATTAAACATTCGCCTTGTCTACTTTCATTATTTTTGACCACAGAGAATGCCTTCGTCTTCTCTATAGATTTGAACAACGTCTGTACAGTAAATCAAACAAAATTATACTAAAGCCGCAGTAAAATAAGTTAATTGTACCGCTAGTTTGTTAGTTATTCAAAAGATAGTTTAAATCTGTACGTCTTCGCGGTATCGCCGTGCGAATCCATTTAAGTTTCATGGACAAAGTTTACGTTAGCAATATTCCGTAGCAAGAGTTAGCAGAATCTTAGCAGACCATTTGAAACCCCCACGAATAGTTGCTAGACAATAAATTATTTAATAACCCTCTCCGACCGTGCACTTAATCAGACAACACATTCAAGAGAATTATCTCTTTGGAAACAATTAATATTGTGCTTATTGAAGCTCACGCACTACATATCATTGATGTGTTCTGTTTGTTTCCGGTGTTCCACCTTTCTAGTTCTATACTGTTTGTTGTCTTTCCAAATAATCGTTTTTACAAACTTTTGTTTATCCTTATCTGTAATGATAATAATAATTATTTTGTGCCGTTTGTGAATTAAATAACAAAAGAACAATTATTTGTTTTAGTCCTTTAAGCTATCATCTGCCTGTACAAGTCCACTGAACATTTTCCTCCCCCATAGAATGCCATGATGAACGTTCTTGAGCCGCCTCTATCCACCGACTTCCTGCAATTTTTTTGATATCATCGTCCTAATCCTCATCACAACGTAGCATCGTTTTTCTTCATAGTTTACAATATTTGCATGATGAAAAACGTAGTCTTGCTTGTGATAACGTTGAGAGTTCAAATTTTTCCAACCCAAATCAACGCTAGGTTTACAAATACTACTTCAACTACTTACCTACATAAAAACCATTAATATAGCTACATAAATTTAATGATCCTTCAATAGATTATCTCATTTTCCAAAACCTCCCAATATCGACTCTCAAACAGCCACTTCACAGAGAAGTTTATCTAGTTCCTCGAAGTTTTGTATTTCAAAGCTTAGTAAGGTCTCATCTGTAATTATTCAACCCAACTGACCAACGCGGTGACTGGTATCGGGTTGTTGCTAAGGAGTAACTCAGAAACTTGACACTGAATACCGTATATGTATTATGTCGCAGTATAGGTATCTTATATATAAGATAGCTATAATAAAGTGAAATAGAAAAAGGTATTGGTTGGTAAGGTACACTAGGCCAGATTTAGTGACGGCAGGTGATGTAAGGCGCTGACGACCGAGTGGTGGCCGACAGAGGGTGTAAGAGATCATCATCATCAGAGAACCGATTGGAGTGGCATTTGAGGAAGCAAGCTTACCCAGCAGTGTGCTACTATTTGAGCTGCCAATGATGATCATGATTATTGTATTTGTGCATGGATCTAAATCATTGCCAATAAATTTTTTTATTCCTCCATTTTTTTTCTCTGCTAGAGATTCTGGCTCCACGATTTTAAATCACTCTTGGGGTAAGATTGAGTCAGATCAAGTGATCAAGTCAAGTCAGTCAAAGATTTGGTTCGGTGAAAATGAATAAAACCCCACACCTTCAACAAAATTTGTTGTAGTTTTTAATGGCAATACGAACATTACAATTTTAGTGGTAATCTCAAAGTTAACGTTGGAGTGAAGGTCACGGCGTTTTCGAAAGAGAATAGTGAAAGACGTTGAATGAAAGGGATGGTTGGAAGGTTTTGGAAACCTTCTCCCAGTAGTGAAACAAAATAGGTTAAGTCAGAAAACTGCAAATTTGAGCTAAAGAACAAAATACCAAGTCATTAACAGCAGCTCATTGATAACTATCTTAACTTGCTTCAGATCGAATAACGAAGGATGCTTTGCTGCAGCAACTTTTGCCTTTGATGCTCTGGTCGAGCTCTTTCAGGGATTCGCAGATTGCTTCCTGTATTTTCAACACACTGGTTCTATTACTAAAGACCACAATCAAATTTACTTTTTACAAAATATAACTAACTTAGATTATTAATTACGTGCAATTATACTTAATAGACACAATCACCTTTTTAGTATTGGTTTATCAAGCTAACCAAACTCAATCCATTAAGTTCAAATTTGGTACCTAGTTCTATCCTGACATAATTGAAGTCCACATCCAACAAAACATCTCAGAACTTTTAATTTTCTCCCAAACGAAATGCAAAAGGGGTGGCCCATTTGATGTCCAGGGTTGACGAAGTTCGAACGCTTTATTACTGTGTCCGGCTTTAAGTGGGTGTAAAGTTTCAACACCCTTTGATTTACTTGCTGTGCGGGAATAGGTACGACGCGACGGACCGAATTCGTTTGAACTTTGTCTTTTTCCAATGTAACTGGATGTTATTGCTTCTCTTTTTGTTTTGTTTTTACACACGACTCGTCTGCAAACACAGTACGATCTGCTATTTTATTGATTTCATTTAAGCTAACAGGTAACGGGAGGTATTTGTGTCAAATGAACCCCATTATTGTCCTGGGGGAACCATTAGAGACAATGCCAACCGCATAATGGGCGCCACAATTATTACGCTAATACCTTAAAGGACCACTTTAATCCCCTAATCGTAAGCCAAACTAACGTGGCGCCGTCCCGCATAGAAATATCTTAAATTGGCAACACGGTCCGGCGGACCGACCATAAAACATCTTAATGAGTACAGACAGCAGCTGTGGACCCCCATATTGCCGCTCTCATATCCATGCAAACTACCCACGGCCGGCGTCTTAGCGGCCTTACTTTCCTGCTCCTTGTTTACAAGTCGACAACTAATTTGATGCAATATGTGCATAGGACAACATTATGGGCGCTATCTCCTCCGCGCGTGTCTTGCATACATTTGCTTCTTCCTACCGCAACACGGCTGCTCTACAACCTGACCCTTAAACCAACCCTCTTATATTCAAATTCAGCCCGGACCGGCCATTTGGACACGGATTTGTTATAAGATTAAAGGAAGATTTCACTTGCGAAACAATATGGCAGACGATTTACATATTTCGTTTCCTTATTAGTTTCGGGATATTTGTTTTGGGGCCGTCGAATTTACATCCACTGACCGATTAAATGGCCCTTAGGCGTCTTTAATGGGGGTGCCGCGTGGTCGTTGTTGGCCTTAACAAATGTGTGCTTATGCGTAATTGAATATTTTATGGGACGGAGTAAATTTAGTGCGGAAACTGTATTGATTTCATAGGAACACCTCTCATCTCTACGAGATCCAAATCCATTTGCATCCAGAATGAATTTCCAGCCGTGTTAGCAGAGTAAACATTCGCTTTCACATCTCGCCTTTTCAGTTTGCTCGTTTGTTTATCGTTTGCATTTATCTGTTGACTGTTTTTATTCCGCGGTTGACATTTACCCTCTGTTTCAACAAGCTCAGCATTTATCCTACGAGTTTCTTTCATTCTCTATACGAGTGCTCGCGTGCATTACCTCTATTCAGGCTGTGATAGCTTCACTTAGTTTCCTCTTTTTCAGTGCGGCCGGGTTAATTTCTGCATCTTTATTATTCGAGTGGCCGGTGTGTATGGGTATGTGTAGTCTGTCTGTAGCGTAGATTCTGTGGCGAAAAGCAAACTTGAATTGTTGGGTCGCCGCGCGGAGGTAATGAACGCACGGGAGGGACATGCTGGCTGCTGCTAGAGGCGTCTGGTTTGAGCGAGAGGCACCTGAGTGGGGGGAGGTGGGGGGGGGGGTCGAGAGGTGGGTGTAACACGTCCTGTATGCACAGCGCCGCTTCCGCATCCGTTAATGCAAAAGCGAGCACAGACTTCAGGTGTACATTTTCAGCGCTTGTGTGCTTTATACTAGATGGTAAGGCTTGCGTCTTTGTGCAATGCTGAGGTTTAATTATTATTACATTTTATCTTCTCTTTGCCTCAATAGCTTGCGCTCGGGTAATATATTAGTATCTAGTTTATACGTCGCAAAGTCTAATTACTAAGCTAAACGAGCGCCCTCGAACAACTTCGAACGGGCATCTCGGGTAGTCAAAAGATTACTGCTCCGGTTTTGTATCTCTCATTTTCATCGCTGTCTGCTAACACAAAACGAACAACCCGCGGCTTAGCAATTCATTATTGCATTCATTCATTTCGGCTTCATTAAAATCGCATTTGGATTAATTTTTCTCGTCCCTGTTTTAATTCAAAGTTTGCTAAGGGGGTCTTTCGGACGGTCTGCAATTATCTATTGTCAATATTTGTTCTGTTTTGTCTACCTGCGCTGCAAATTTTACGATATGGAATGGAAGCTTTTGTGGTCAAAACGTACCTACTTATAGGTTTCTTTTTCTATATCCATAAAAGTTTCAGTGAGTGAATTCTAAAAAAACTAGCTATCTCACTTTTGAAGACAATCGTGACCGGATAAGTTGTAAACGGATATTTTGAGAAGCCTCACTCATTTGCACGCGACCCCCAATGAATATCGACAAAATTATTAATTCAGGCATATTATAAAGGTATCGGGTTACGACCACACTGTCGCAGGAAGCATGGCCCGATGAGCCATTCCAACGAAAATAATACATTTGATCCCAAACTGCATCGTTTTTTACTAAGAATCCATTCCTCTTATTTCATCTGTCAGTCTTATTTACGGAACTAGCTATTAGTATTGTGGTACCTAATTCTGTTGTTTTCACCCAGTAGTAGGTCTATATAATGAAAAACAACTATAGTACAGTCTACGTGCAGTTTTTTCTACAACACTTCAGCTGTTCTTTTACGTTTCTTGTTCAAGTGTCAACAAAATATATTTTTCTATCACCTGTATTTGTACTGACTCAACTACACCTCTTTTCATAAAACGAACAAATTGCGAAAACTCGAAGACTCGAGAATGTAGAATGTAGGGTAAACTTGCCTTCATTCTTTGAATGGGGCCTGGACATCCAGAAGTTTATTTTATTGAACATAAATAAACAGTATCATATCATGTTTTATTTGCAATAAAACGGGATAACATAGAGGCGTGTGTGACAATTCGTGTCTTGTGTTGAACACAATCATCGTTAAGTTGGCAGCTCACCTCTATGATGTTAACTTTTTTTACTGAATGTTTATCTTGTACATGCTTGGATTTCTTCATATCTTGCTCAGTCAGATTTTTCTATGTGAGCCTTTCTTTGGCGTAATTGGTATCGTTTCGCCATATTCCATCGGAATTGAACCAACAAATCGGTTGAGAATTTTTGGGATACGTAATCTATAAATTCCATAACGTTTTTGATGCAACTAAATTATGCGGACATTGATATATCTGTGAATAATTGACCTATAGGAAATAACTGAATAAATTCATAAAGATTTATTTTTTATAGATACTAGTTAAGGTTTTTTAACAACTGAAGTAATTTAAAGGGCAATGGGGCCGTGTGCGAAAAAGACAAATATAGAAGTATGCATATTTTACAGGCGGTCTAATTCGTGAACGCGTAAAGCTAGAACACCGGTAAAGGTATCCATAGAAAGCCCTGAAGTAGTTCTAATAAAACCTCAAGTGATATCCAAATTGAATTACTTTACATCACTTTTTTATTCTCCTGCTATTCCCGTCTCACGACCTACGAGCGTGGTCGCAGTCGGTGCTCATGAGGAAGGACCTCTAAACGGATACCAAGCCACAATAATTTATATTCTATTCTATGTCTATATTTGGCTCAAAATTTATTTTGTCTTTTTATAGTTTTCAAATTTAAAATTGTATTCTCTTCCGATTCTATTCTTTTTCTTTTTGGCCTCAAAATTTTGTTTGTCTGTACCAGTGATATTCTTTTTTATAGTTTTCAAAATAAAAACTGTATTCCTTTCAAACGATAGTGTATAATAGATTTAAATAAAATAACCATTTCAATAACCAATGGGCGCTTTTACAATTTTTAACGCGACGATATTATCGTGGAAGTCCACGATAGGACGATAACACAGGGAAGTAAATTGTATGGAAATATATGAAGACACTTTTAAAATTCCGTGACGATAACGTTATAACGTGCACGTCTATGACATGACGCTATGATATACCAAGCTTCCCCCTAAAACCGTTGCGATATTTTTGCGGTGTAGTGGAAGTGCGTAGCTACAAGGGTTAGTTTATGTGTGAGTGAGGCCACGTGCTCACGATCCCCCACCGCGCGCCGCGTAGTGCATTCAAAAATGCATTTAACGTTAGACGTCGACGTCCACGTTATATCGTCAACGTTCACGATAACGTAACGTGCGAATTATAAAAGCGCACATTTCCAATTATGCGTTTTTCATCTCTTGAGTTGAAAAAGTATCCAAAATTACCGAGCAGTGCCGGGGGCGATATTGAGAATTGAACATTTCACGGTCGGTAAGTTCAGTATCGGTCCAGAAGAAATATAGTAACTAGCGCACAGAAGTTTCACTTTAACAATGACGTGAAATACACGCAAGCGATACTGTAACTTAAAATCAGCGCATGACAGCTCAATTCCATTTGATGAAACAAGACAACTAGCGCTATGTGGGAGGCCTTTCCCATAAATACGATGGGGGATTTCGCAATAATCACCGCGCTAGGCAGGTGGATTGGTGATTGAAATATCTACTTAAGATAAGCAGGTGGATGCTGCTGATCCAATGTTGCCTTTGGTTGGTATCATCATTAGCCGTTAGACGTCCACTATTGGACGAGGCCTACCCCATAGAATACAATGGGGGGATTTGCTATGATCACCACGCTTGGCAGGTGGATTAGTGATCACAGTATTCGTAAAAACTTTCGTAAGATTACAATGATAATCAGGAATACCACTTACAAAACAGTTATTAAAGTACCTATTGGTGTTGAATTCTCAGGTGGATGCTCCTGGATAGGCAGCAGCTTTCAACTAGCTTAATCCCTTAGTCGATTTTTGCAACACACACGAGGAATTGGAGGAGTCCTATTATTAGGCCGAAACTACCACTGCACCCTAAAATACCACTCCAAATTTCAGGCCTCTATAGGATTTACCGTTTAGGCTGTGCGTTGAGAGTCCGTCACGCAAGGATTTTATAGTCATATTGACTAGCAGTTCTGAAGAGACACAGGTCTGGTTCAATATCTATAGGATATAATAACCAGTGAAATGGTTACTATAAAGAGAGATTGTGTTTTTTACTAACGTCGTAAGAAGTCGGAATGTCCGGCCGGCCCTTTGATCGTCATGATAAAACGGCGAGAGATATTTCTCTTTTTTCATAAAATTCATGCACCTTTATTGATATTTTGTAGTTTTGAGTTCGATGAAATGTTATGATATCTTAATCTATTTGTCTTCTTCACAGCGTGTGCTTACTTTGGAAGAAAAGGTGTTAAAGCATGGTTGAAGATAGGTGCGCTAATACCAAGATTAGACATAGCTTAGCACGTGTTAAATTTAGCCGCTGCTCCCATCACTCTATCATATAACATAACACAAAATCCAACAGTCACATACATATTGCTGATCCCACACTAGGATTCCCTGTGTCGTGGGTATCAGGAACTACACTACGAGTACCCATGGTACAACACCCAGACCAGGAACAAATATTTGCAGATCGCTTTTACGACATCCACGGGAGGAGAAGGAGGGGTCTATTCTTAAGCCGGATACGTCACGGTACAATACAATACACCCTGCTTTATCTCCAAAGGTCATTCGACGCTCGTAATTCAACTTCCCCACTTGTGTGACAAAAACAATAAAACAGTACATTTTTGAGGAAAATGTTTATCGCAGAAAGCACCCGCCTCATAAATACTTCCGAATAAAACAGAGGAAACAGATAAAAAGCTAAACGATTGGGGACTGGACAGGGGACAGTGGTGTGGACAGCTTGACAAATGTTTTAAGAGATTTCCTTAAACTGTTTATTTGTGAATATGATAGATGGAAACAAGTCAATTAACTTTGGTTTGGGTACTAGCGAGATAGATTGTGGCTTTCAGACAATTAAAAGCAAAATGTGAAAAAAGTAACATACACAATATTTCCATTGAAGGAACTTCCCAAAATATACAGGCTGCTCTGTTCAAAGGTCAAGGAAACTAAGAAAATAAAATAAAAACTACTAAATACTGTAGAATTAAGTTCATTATAATTTTTGAACAAACGAGGTCCACACCTTTTTTTACACATTTGATTGTTTCACTGTACTTAGTCCATTAATGGATTTGATTTCACATTTTGTTTTACTATTATCCATAAAATACCTAAAGGTACCTAGTGACTTTTTAACTTCACGATACAACTCAATAATAACTCGTACCATTAACCATCCTTATCAAATGTCATAGAACCGTCATCCCTAATCGAAGCCGCGTCAATACACTCCGGCAAACATACGTTACGTTATATCGACGACTGACTCATCTTATCTGTATAACATTATTTCATACACATCTATCGGAAAGCCGTTTGAACATGTCTGATTTTATTCTAGGCAATTTATTTTCAATAAAGAACTATAAAAAGACTTATCTAAATCGTTCGCCGCCACTGGGAGGGGTGCAGCTGTCATAAATGTCAATTCTTATTTACGTTGTATTGCACTAGTGGGAGAACTATGGTATCTTGTGTCGTTTTGGGTTTATTCGGTGCTTGGCTGAAATAATGTTGACATGTGTCAAGTAAATAATAATGATATTGCTATCTGCAGTGCAAGTACGTAGGACTCAATTCGATTAAAATTTGACCTAACGGGACTATTACCTCTACATAGTCCCGTTTTGTCGAATTTTAATGTCAAATTTATTGAATCGAGTCCTACGTACTTGCAGCCCTGTTGCGGTCACTTTTCCGTTCTAACAATGTATTTTATCAAAAGGTTTAATTCTTTTAAATTTTCTTGTATCAATATATATTACATTTCTTTATTATATAACTTTGCTTACAAAATAATAACACAAAAATAAGACAAGATTTACCATACAAAATTACATTATAACGCATATTCCAATTTGAATTTGTAGCAACCTACTCTCAGAACCGACTCATTTACATGTTATTCGGGCAACAAACCCTAGGGGACCGTATCAACCATTTATGAGTTAAAAAGTATTAAAGAAAAGAAAACTCGATGGATATAAACTGATAGGTAGGTATAATAAGGAGAGAGAGAAGCCGCGTTGCAAGAAAACGGCTCGCGGCGAAGGGAACAAGGCCTGTGAAACCATTGTTCCGCGACTTTTAAAACGGAACGAAATGAGGGGAAGGAAATCGGATGAAAATATGAAAAGAATACACGTTATACGCAAAAGTGAAACGAAATGTTGGAGATCGAGTCTCGGTCCGCAAATATAATTTGCATAGCCAAGTAGCTGAACTTTTGTCTGCAACGGATGTTAGCGGCCATATTCGTTGCTTTTTAACCACACTCGTCCTATAGCGGTCGGGCTTTTATTGCATTTTTCCCCTTTGAACGGATTCCTTCAATATTTTTGTTGTTTGTTTTATTCATACGCCGGTCATCGAATTGTTTCGCTTCATATTGCACGCTTTGATGCGTTCCTACAATCATGTTCTTGATGTTGATCGTATTTTTTTGAATGTTTGATACTATTGCAGTTAACTTTTACTATGTTGTCAGGTTTTTTTACCTTTTATAAAGTAATGTTTTTGCGATAGCTACGATATATAAAATATGCGATAAATCCGTTCTAAATTGTTTAATTTCTACAAAATCTGCTATTGTGATGCAATTTTTTTTGTAATTTGTGTATTGCCGTAACTGGCTGAATGTGGTCCACCTATTGTTAAGCAGTAATCCCAGCCCATAAAAAATTCAATACCTGTTAAGTTTCATTCACTCAAGGACGCGCCCAACGTGGCATTAAATCTCATGTGAATATAATTTCACCGGCATCCATACACTTTAAACCAGAACACAGCAATGCGATCACCACTGGCTTGGCGGCAAAAATAGGTATGGATGGTTTGTGAAGTATTTCTTCGAACATTAACCCCCCCCACCCCCCCCCCCCCCTCTCTCTTATTCATAATCATTTAGTAATTGTATTTTAGTTAAAATATGTTTTGTCTTGTTTTGACGTATTACATTTTACATAAGGGAGAACAAAACAAAAGCTATTTTTAACTAAAATAGGTGAATATTATGAATAAGGCCCTGTATATTCCAGCCGAAAGTCATTTCAAAATAGAATAGATAGAACAAATAATGACAGTACCTATTACATGTATCAAAAGAACAATGCAAAGATTAACTTCATCAAGCTATTCAACTCAAAATTAAAACCATCATCCACCACAAAGGCGGCTCAATAGATTGGAAACGAATGAAATAATCAATTGAGAATTATTACAATTCATCGTCTGTCGGTTATGGCTTATGAATGAGGAAGCAATAGGTTCGGATTAAGAACAAAGGGAACCGACCGGCCTCAGACAAATATTGACTTGTAGAAACTATATGAACCATATAGATTAATCTTTCGGCGCTGCCACTTTTTAACAAATCCTATACGTGGGAAGGACGTTGATTGACGTTTGTGGTACTATCTAACAGACACAGCACTGCTATCACTTAAAAAATATCATCATCATTATCAGCCTGTGCTAGTCCACTGTTAGACATAGCCTGCATTTCGGTTCTTCTCGTCCAATTTCAAGCAGTGGTCTGACGCAGGGATCACGTCTTAGCATACGTTACGCCATGACGTGATCTTCACTCAAAAACTCGTTTATCATAACGGTAAACGGTTTTTCAGCATGTGTCCAGCCCATTTCCACATAAGCTTGCAAATTCTGTAAGCTAAGTCGATGATCTTTGTTTTTTGACGGATATATTCGTTGTATTGTGGATGTTATCCCTTAAAGAACCCCGAGCATAGCTCGTTTCATAGCTCGCTGAGCGACCTTGGACTGGTGGACCAGACGCACCGTGATTGTCTACATTTTTGCACCATAGTCCGTAGGTAATAACGGGTAGGAGATTGAAGACATTCAGGCATTGTGGTATTCAAATAAAACGGGCAAGTGCGAGAAAGACTCGCGCCTTAGGGTTTCCGATGCGTAATCTTTTTCTTATTCGTCAGAACTCTTTTCAAGTTTCTACTACTTTTTCAACAAACTTCATCATCCCATAAATGATGTTATAATAAGTAAGAAGCTTGATTTTTGTATTTGGTATAAATTTCAAGTTTCAAGGATACCTTTAGCTGTTTCTGAGAAAAAGGGTATTAACAGACAGACATACAGACGCACAACAAAGTGATCGTATAAGGGGCCCGTTTTTTCGTGTTGAGGTACGGATCCCTAAAAATTTCCAAACTTTTTAAAACTTTGCTCGGAAACGGATATATTCTTTGCTAGAGTTTTTAAGTTTGTATCTGTCGAGCGGAGCTGAAGCCGATGGTACTCCAGCTAATCTCATTTAAACAAGCCTATATCCAATCAACAGAACCTTTACGCGTTAATAAGCAACGGACATGAAAAGATCCGAAAATAAGCTTCAGCGAGGTGCAAACGGTTATTCAGAGGTGGTGGGCCGACTTCATGTACTCGATGGTCCGACAAATTTTCCACTGAATGGACATTTTAGTCCTTTGTATTGACGAGAAATTAAGTGAAAAACGGACCTTTCCATCCTAATTTTGTTAGCAAAGCAATTATGTACGGTCACGTATATTGTACCTATTTGACTTTAGGGTTCCCTTCCGTTTAGAGCCAATGAATAAGTCGTGAAAAGACGTTAGGAGAATCATCGTTTATAGGAGCAATATCACCATCATCATCATTTGCAGTTATACGTCCACTGTTGGACGTGACCTCACCCGTAGAATTCAATGGGGGGATTTGCCATAATCACCGCAGTATGGTGTTTGAGTACTCAGGTGGATGCTGCTGCCCATCCTCTTGTGTAATCACTTTGTCAACAGACATCCACGGAAGGAGACGGTGGGATATATCCACGGCCAGATACAATATATACATGATATGTTATTTTATGATATGTAATTTTTGGTTCAGCATTGAACATATCCTGGCTGATGATAAAAGGAATTTGATCAGCAAAGAACGCCCCTAACTGATCATGGCGATGAAGATGAAACTAATGGAAACCAAAGGAATGCCAATAAAAAATAAAAGTCTGTAAAGTCATTACCGTCCTGTGTCAGAGGTTGCACGGTGACAAATGATGCGTAGGAGTCGATCACTAGTGAACTTCGCCAGTTTCATTAGCAACACTAATTACCTACTAGCAAATCTCTAATGAGAAAAAGCACTTTATTTTTGCATTAAGCCAGAAACCATAGTACATCTGCCATCCTATTCCCTAGCTGAGACTCGGTGACTATAACGTTTGACAAAAAATTACCATGAATTGTCAATTTGTTAATGATAATTTCTTAGAATAAGGACTGTCTTTATTCTTAGGATAGTTTTGAGCAATTCATGGTCATTTTACTTGTCAAACGTTAGCTACCGAGTGACTTTCAGTTAGGGAATTGGGTGGGGGGGGGGGGGGGCGGTATTATATCTTCGTTCTTCTTTATTTACTTAATGGCCTGTTGAGGAAATCTTTCCTCAACTCACTCCTTACTTTGTCAAGTAATTATTTTGATAAAGTTAGGTCAGTACGTGGTTTATCGAATCTTTCTTTTTTTATTCATATTTATTATAAGGTCCTCTATAATTTGATTATAGAGGACCTTATAATAAATATATATATATGCCGGTCCTGTGAAGTGTACAACTACTTTAGTCTAAACAAGATTATATAACACACACACATATATATTGGTAACTATGTAGTTTTTTATCGTCTCTTGCTGTCAAAGGTGTTGACGGGAGTTGTACTTCATTTGGTGGTATCACTGCTATATAGCGGCATTTGTAGCAAAAATAGTTTGTATAGCAGGGCTATAAAAGTTAGTTTAGTTCTGTCTTTTTTTTGTAAAACTAATAACATTCCAATTTAGTTCGCTCATACTTTATTCCCGTATCCGCCCCTCACGCGTTTATACTACCAACGATATACTCTGTGTCGTAATAAGTACAGCCTCCAGTGGATATCGACACTTGAACTGACTCAATCATTCGTCAATCGAACATCGGAGTGAAAAAGACAGAATAACTAAATCCAATACGTAAGAAAGAGTAGGTGATGCACGTCGCGATCGAACATTGATGAGTTTATGCCAAATCAAAATGGAGATTGAAGAAAAGCCTGTTTGTGTCATAAGAGTGAACGAGACAGATATAATTTGATTTTCAAGTTTTATCGAATGACGTGCAGGTATGTAAAGTATGTAGGTACAGGGTAGGCGCAGGCGCATACAGCCTTACCTATATTTAGTCGGGAACTTTGTTTCGCTCTGCGTGAGGCATTTGAAGTAATTGTTGATTCGTTATGGTTCAACTTGCATCGATTTCGCCGCTGTCTATGAATATTGATGGCGATAAATCATATTAGAAAATAATAAGCTCACTTACGACATATTGTATACACTTGTAAACGGTTCATTGAATCTGTAAATTTTCTGATCGTTCTATCCACAGAGTATCTTATATATACTGGGTTTTATCAGTGACCACTTACCTACCCTTACAATTTGTGGGCACCACAAATTGTGGCTCTTGCTGGTAGACTTAGTTCCGCTGCATATGCAGTTCGTATAATAAGGCAGCTTACTGATGAAGCTACAGCTAGGCTTGTTTATTTTAGCTACTTCCATAGTGTTATGTCATATGGTATCATACTGTGGGGTAAAGCAGCAGATATCCAAGCTATTTTTGTCTTGCAAAAACGGGCAATACGTGCCATTTATAAAATGAAGTCGCGTGATTCCTTGAGAGAGCGTTTCAAAGAAATCAATATTCTTACAGTAATATCGCAATATATCTATGAAATATTATTACATACACATAAACACTTGGATAGTTTTATAATAAAAAGTGACGTGCATGGTATTAACACGAGAAATAAACACAAACTAAATATACCAAAATTTCGATTAAAGAAAGTAAGTGGGTCTTTTATGGGGAATTCTGTACGGTTCTATAATAAACTTCCAGAAGGTGCATTTAAGCTTCCTATTCGAAGATTTAAATCCTACATAAAGATGAATCTAATTAAGAAAGCGTATTACACTCTTGATGACTATATTAATGATAAAGCCGCGTGGCCTGATGTCGCTCTGCCCCTCGACTGCTAAAATGGAAATTTGCAATATCTGTACTTACCTATTTACATGTTTGTATTAGATTATTATTTATAAGTATAACAAGCGTAGCGTGTGCTGTCTTGCATATTTTTGCTGATGTTTATTTACTTTTGACTACCTTCCTAAGGTTTTTAAGTTCTCATTTACTATGTATCAGCAACTCCTTGCTCCGAGGCACCACACAGGCGCTTCTCACCTAGTGGTAAGACGGAACATTTATGTAAGCCAAGCCGAGTTTGTTGCCTGATTCTTCTAGGTTTGGTCGCGTTGGAACAGGAGTAATTTAATTTTATATAAGACGATTCAAAATGATCCTTGTGATTTCAATGAATAAAGTTCTTTTTGACTTTGACTTTGACTTTGACTACACATTCGCAGTTTTGGTACTTTTTTAGGGTTGCGTACACACGGGGTAAAACAGACCCTATTACTAAGGCTCCGCTGTCCGTCCGTCCGTCCGTGCCAGACAGACTCAACAGGCTGTAAAAACGGCAAATAGAACACGTTTTTTTGTATGGAAGCCATACAAAAAAACGTGTTTGTTTGCCGTTTTTATAGATCCGTCAAGAAATTTTCACAGATGATGTATTTCTGTTGCCGCTATAACAACACATACTAAAAAACAGAATAAAATAAATATTTAAGGGGGCTCCCATACAACAAACGTGTTTTTTTTGCCATTTTTATAGGATAATGGTACGGAACCCTTCATGCGCAAGTACGACTCGCACTTCGCTGGTTTTTTTATTTCTCAGTTTTTCTTGATAGGCTTTTACATGTGCATAAGTTGGTACCTAATAAAGTTAAGTTGGCTCGTCGTTTATACTTGTAGTAGACTCTAATTTTTTTTTCATGCAGCGTGTACTTTGTCTTGATCAATCTCACGAAGTTTCAGTTCTAGGAAACAATTTCAGTTTTTGTTCACAAAAAATCTTGAGACCACAAGTGAAAGCATCTAATCACATGCCATAAGTATAGGTTGGCCCACGGTAGGCTATATAAAGCTATTTTAGAGTTTTTATACACAAAAAAACTCACAAAATTACCAAAACACAACCTCAAAATAAGATTTAAAAAAATGTATAAAAACACAATATGCATTTCTTAAACTTCTCCCATTCGGGGGGAGCAATCTCCTCCCCCTCCCCTCCCCATTCAAGTACACACATATATTATATATAATAATAATAATTATGTACCCTTACATAAAAGTCCTTCCGTTAAGTTTGTCAACAATTCTAAATATTTAATTTTTCTTCAACAGTTATGTACCAAAAGCGGCTAAAGAAGGAGAGGAAACAGCGGCAGATGGTTCAGGATCAGCTCGAGATGGAGCTGAAGAGGCGGCAGAAGGTCGAAGAAGCACTCAAGCAATCTGGAGCCCCTTCTGAGATCCTCAGAATCGTAACTGGTAAGGATTTTTAAAAACTTAATCACTCTAATTTTGTACACTCTTGTGTTTTGTGACAAGGAGGGTTACTATGAGCTTCGTAAAAGTCGACTAATGTACCTACTCCTAAAGTACATACTCAAGTGAATGCTGCTGCCCATCTCCTGGTGTAATACCTATGGCTTTTACTACATCGACGGGAGACTTAGGGGTATATTCGTAGGCCGTACACACCATGGCAAGAAACCAATAAATCGAATTAAAAAATACGCCAACTTAAAATAGCAATAAAATACTGAAACAGCCTTGAAACAGCATTGCACTGATTCCCCATTAATCAGTCAAATAGACAGCCAATAAGTGTAGCAAACAGCGATTACGCAAGGAAACTCTACTTGAATGCGTGCAGCTACCCCCGTTCCAAATGGTCTGCGAAACGATTTCCTGACACGGAGATTAGTACAAGCCTTCACCGCCACCCTTCTTACGTCACGCACTCCATATCCACCCATCTAATAACGTCATAGATCATCCGCGTAAGCAATCAACTATCCATCTTACATCGACCATAGAGAGTTCAATTTCATATATAATTTATAGAGAGATATGTGCGTCACAGTGATTGCTTATGAGATAGTTTGACAGAAGGTAAGTTAACATGTCAGTAGCATGTGGAAACTTGTTCAAGTTGAGCAATGCCATTGACAATTTTGACGTTGAAGATTTGGACGAATGTAAGATTAGATGATTGGGAACAATTTGCAACTAAAAATATCTATGCATGCCTTCATATACATACCAAGAGACATTACCCAATAATGCCAAAGCTTACGTTCTTATCTTTGTCCAAATCAAAACATTAACGTCAAAATTGTCTAAAGTATAGACGAATTCCAGTAGGCATCGGTAGGTCTGTTGTCGGGTTGGTTTACCTGTACGTCTAGTACGGGTTTTGATAGTTTTCGAAAACTATAAGCAGTTTAGTTTCCTTCCGTACATTTACTAACAGCGCCCTTAATTTTCTTCTCGTTTTTGCTAGGGGCGCTGCAAGTAAATGCATGGAAGGAAACGAAACGAAACCTCCAGAGAGTTTGGAACACCGTCTGTGATCCGCCTTTAGTATCTATTTGTGATTTGCTCTGTAGTTCAGTAATGTCACTGGCATAGAGAGTGGTAGATCCAGTTTATTCACGATTATAAGATTTGAAGTGTATGTCACCTTCATTATGATTCATCATCAGCCGCTAAAAGTCCCCTGTTAGACGGGGCTTCCCCCATAGAATGCAATTGGGAATTTTCCATAACCACCACGCTTGGCAGGCGGATGATCGCAGTATTGGTGTTGAGTATTCTGATGGATGATGTTGTCCATCCCTTGGTGTAATCCCTTAATCGGCATTTAACCCCCCGGTCATCCACGGGAGGAGACGGAGGGGTTTGTTCTTAGGCTAGACACATCAAGGCACTCGGTATGACACGTGGTATCGCCCCCTTATTGTCAACAATTTCAGTTTCAACACGTAACTTTTTCTCTACAGAGAATCTTTCACCAACAGCGCAAGAGGCTCGCCAGGACCGCGAGAATGGTTCTGAGAGCAAGCCCCCCAGCACGGAGCCCCCTGCATCGTCACCCCCCTTCCAACGAGAGCCCCCCCGGACCCCTGAGAAACCGCAGTGGAACTACCCCCCGCCACCCGTAGACATCATGAGTGGAGGGGCTGCCTTCTGGCAAAACTATTCAGGTAAGGAAAAACACATATTTGCTAGTGTTAACCCATATTTATAGTAAATACAAAGATATTTATAATATCCCAAAAATTACCGACCAGGCGGGGATCGAACTCGTGACCGCCTTCTTACGTTAGGCATCATTATTGGCGGTCATTGATCGGAATCTAGTCTTTTATATTTTGATTTGTTTAGTCTAAGAGTCATCTTTAACGTGATTCTTTATAGGTAGTTGTAGAACTGAATTCTCGAACCTTATCCAACAACAACATTTGAGAACAAAAAATTGTATGAGCTAAAAAGCTTAGCGTCAATCGTTGTAGATATTCAAACTATATCCACTACTATCTCAAATTCAGAGTATCAGCATCATGGACAAAAAACCTGAGACCACAATTTGAAAATATTAATAAATTCACTTTATTGAATTCTTGATTCCAAACCGAATTGTCCAACAATGTTTGCTTTCATCAAATGTTAGGGTCGGACGGGAGACGGAAAAATTTCGCCGAAATGAAATTTATACTCATCATATTGCATGCCTTGCGTATTGGGAATTTCAAGTATTTAAAAAGCACAACGATACACCGTGATGTGAGTTTTGGGGTGGGCTTTTGATCGGATTCCCATATGATAATAATATATCTGCTTGCTGTCAATTTAATTCAATACCGATTTCATCGAGATAGACCTCCGTGGTGTGGCGGGTAAGTAGCCAACTAAGACGCAAGAGGTTCGATTCCCGCTGCGGGATAAATGTTTGCATGTTCTGCAATTATTTGTATCGGGTCTGGTTGTTGTAGTACCCATAGTTCCTCATACTTACGACACAGGGAATCCTAGTGTGGGATCAGGACTATATTATGTGACTGTTAAGTGTTATATGACACACCTATAGCGCCAATTTAGATTTAGATTTAAATTTCCAGTAAATCCATGTTCCTTCGTGAAACAAAAAATAAAAACCTTAACAACCACCATCATAGCTAATATTGAGTGGCCAACAAAAGGTTCCTCAAACGGGACGGACATCAGAAAGTGAATTTAAAAAATGCAACGTAGTAAAGTTTCGTGCAACAACAAGAAGGAAAAATCTGGGTATCTGCGCGTATCGGTGAATCAAACCCGTAGTTTTTTTCATTCACATCCGCTTTGTGGAAAGCCCCGAAATTTCATTAAAATGCACTAGCTGGTGAGTGCGAGCAGCTAGGCACTTTCTATTGTGTAGGCTCCCATATATCGCTTGACGATTATGAAGCCTGCTTTCTGATGGCGAGCCAATATAAAGCCTTTACTTGTACTTTGAATTGATTCTTTTAAGGTACGTGAACGCTATTTCCATATAAACGAAAGAGTAAGCTACCGCGAATATTGGTAGTTGTTTGTTACCGTAATTTTGGTCTGTAGCTGTACTGTTTTTAACGTAGACCAAAGAGGTAAACAAAGAAATGTCGAGATATGTCAAAATGATAAACCAGAGGTACAAACATTTTTTCAATGTGGTTCAAATTTTACTATTTTCCGCCCGTAGCTTTACTTGTGAACAGACAAGAAACGAATGCAAAATCTTGACAGGACAAACGAGACAATGTTGATAGTTTAATTGTCCAAATTGGTGTGTGACCAGTGTCATAAAATGTTTTCTACAAAAAAATATTGATATTTTCATAACTTTCTAACAAGCGATAATATCTCAAAATAATACGTCAAATTCACTTCAATATTAAAAATAATCTTACGTTTTCTTTTAGCAAAACTTAGTAAACTACTACAAAAAGGGTATTTTTTGCCTTTGTTTACATTTTTGACTAGGGTTAAAAAAAACAGGCTTTGGTGATTGTTTCAGCGCGACTTAAAATTTTCCATTAAACGTGCATATAAATGAAACCAAAATGAAACTTTAGCAAAATATTAATAATGGCGACCTGAATCTATCACAAATTACATTTTGAATCTACCACCAAAACACACGGTGGTAGCTTACTATTTCGTTTGTGGAATGGTGTGACCATGAAGTGCAACTTTAAGGTGGCTTTAAATTCGACGAGGTTTATGGGAACCCTTAAGCCATTTTAATTAATTTACACAATTAACACAATTTTATTTTATCGTCTTTATACGCAAGTAACATACAGTTCAGAAAGGTAAACGAACACATTAGAACCTAAACAGATACCAGTCAAATCACAAGTCACGACGCAAGTAGCAGTCTATAGGAATTTAATAATTTCCTGTATTTCGCCGACGAGTGCTTACCAAGTGAGTGCATTTCAAGCCAAATTGCAACTAATTTAAGTGTTACTCCACCCCAGTCGACGCACGCAAGCACGCAAACTGAAACACAAATGAAAAGTAGGTACCTACCCGATGCAAAATACTATTTATACAAACAACAAGAACGCAAGTTATTTTGCTAATACCAAATATAGTCAAAATGTTAATGACTGTATATTTTATTAACTGACTTCCAAAAAAGTTCAAAATTCGGTTGCTTTTATGATTGTTAGCTCATAACTTCGTCATTTATAAACTGATTTGGAAAATAATTTTTTTATTTTGATAGAATATATTTCCAGATTGGTTCCATTTTTTAAACCCAGTTCTGATGATGGAGTCTATGATAAATTGAGGGAACTCTTAAAATATTTAAGGCATACATATAGCGGTTTTGCTATTTTCAGCAACTGTCCTTCAAGGCAGGCAACGCATTGGCAATGCCTCGGGTGTTGCAGATGTCAATAGGCGACGGTAACCACTTACCATCAGGCGGGCCGTTTGCCAGTTTGTCGAGCCATTACAACTATTTTGTATACCTTTAGCAAATAAAAACATGCAGATGCCGAAATCAATGGCGGAAGTTGTTTTTAAATAGAAGTTATGTTATCTTTGACGGCTAAACCACATCTTCCTGCTTCTTATAAAATCAAAATTAAAGCGTTTTAAAATTAAATTTCTCATATTGATAACCTCTTGAAAAACAGATAAAAAACATAATTTTACAAAGCTAAAGAGAAAATACAAGAGGGTTGTAAATATAAAAAGGTTGGTAACAGAAAAACAAAAATTAAAACTTCGAGCCTTTCATCAACTTTCCTCAGTGCCTTCGGTGAAAGAAAAAAACATATTTTATTATTCGTAAATTAGAAAACTTTTTTCTACGTGCTTCATGAGAAACGAAGACGAGTTGAGAGAAACAAGTGGTATAATTACTCAGCTTACAGCATTTATCGAAACGAAATGCTCTAAGTTACTCATATATAATTATTATTATTTACGTACTCACATAACTACATAATTCAATAAATGTTGGTATGATCTTTCATTTGCATGAAAGTACAAAAAGTGGTTTATTGGCTCTACGATTTCTTTGACTATAATTTTATAACATCTTTGATTTTTACTGAAGTCAATTTGATTACTTTCTTAATGTTGTGGAATTTTTTTCAGAATAAAAAAAACTAAAGTTAAACCTTTCTTTTAAGCGAAGCCACGGTTGTTATGAAATTGTATGTATAGGTACCAAATTTCATCGAAATAGGTTCATTATTTACGGCGTGCTTGAGATACAAACAAATACCCAAACACATTTTTAATATATACATGAGAGTATTTTATGAAATTGTGGTATAATTCAAAAAACTATTTTCTTTAAAAAAAAACAAGTAGTTAGAACCTAAAGGTTATCTAGAAGAGATCGCTTTTAGCGATAACACCACCCATTGGACGTTATTTTTTTGATGTTTCCTTTGCTTTCGTATTTTTATTTTGGTGTGCATTAAAGAGTTTATCTATCTATCTGTACCTATCTAAGCTTGGGATCATTTTAGAATTCCAAACGCAGAAAAACTCCTGTTAATAAATGTCATAATCCAATATTTTGAGCTGCTCGTAGTACGGATAAACCGACCTATGTAACACGAGTAATATAAAGTTGAAAAATTAATAAAGAGGAAACTTCTTCATACTTTTAGGTGAGCTTGTAAAATGAATGGAAATAAAATTGTACAACACAGGTGCGCCCGAAACCTTTGACGATATTAACTTTTTTGTTTATGCTTAAAAAGCAGCATTGTACTGAGTGTTTTCATTTACTCCGTTTTTAATAAATCTTAGGAAAAAATTCAAGTATGAAACGCAGGTTTTCTTTTGAAAATACTGCTAATGGAAAAGCTTGTATAATGTTCTGTGACTGAAAAAGTAACTTAGTCTACCGTGTGTGAATGTTTTATGCAATGACAGGGTTATTGTCTTTTTGTATGCGAACGAAGTTTGTTGCCTGATTCTTCTAGGCCTGGTCGCGTTGGAACAGGAGTAATTTAGGTATAAGACGATTCAAAATGATCCTTGTGATTTCAATGAATACAAATTATTTTGATTTGATTTGCTTCTATTTTAGCTAGTATTTCATCAAACTACATGAACCTTTGTTCACATAAACAGTACACTAATATGGGTCAGTTTAAAAAAATAGTTTTTTCGAATTTATGATTTGGTAACCATATAGTTTTATAAGAAACTAACGCACCATGGGTCGAGATATTAGTGTACTGCTCATGTGTACAAAGTTTCATGGAGTTTGAAGAAATATGAATAGCTACCGGTCTCTTAAACACGTTTATATCGTTCTAAAAATATCACCTGATACACCATTCTCGCTTTTATCAAACTAAGTAAATTGAATTCAAGTCATGATTGAATCTTCAAAAAACTCCAAAAGACATGCCTATCTCTAATAGAAAATCAATCCAATCAGTAGGATTGGACACGCTCGCGTAGAGACAGCACCACCAACCTGTCTATTTGCTCCGATTGTAATGACTTGTCTAATACACAAAATACGAATGAGTCGACTGTCCACTAAACTGTTTTTAAAATAATGAAGAGTCTTAAGAACCTTCTAAGGGTCTTAATGAGAAATGATTACAAATTATAAATTAATCAATATCAAATAATATGAAATCTTACTAAAGTAACTTTCGTGAATTATATCATTCATTTTGTAAAAACGGGAAATTTTCACGTACCGATATGTTGGTGGAAGCACCAACAGGTTTCGACCCTAATCGAGGGTCTTCATCAGGGTGGGTATAGGATCCGCACTACACTCCCTCCGCGTCCTTCCTCGCACTGCGTCTCTGAGCTCGCTCCTCTCGGCTCGTCAGGCGCGGGGGTGGGGGGAGTGCTTGTGTCCGCGTCATTACACGTTCTTCGGTAACGTCCTTCCGGTCGGGTTGCGGTGCTCCATCATCGTCGCTGCCACTCCCGTCGCAACCATCGGGCGCGCCAGGAGCAGCCAGACAGGCTACACTAACAGTGTCTCTATCAGGCTCAAACACTTCACTGTCGTACGTCCCATAAAGACAGGATTATGTCAGGTTATGTTGGTGAAACGAAAAGGAATGTCTCTACCAGGCTCACTGAACATATACGCGCCATGAAGAATGTGGACATAAATAGTTCAGCGTTGGCGAAGCACTCATTAACCGCTGGTACGTCGCACTACATCCGTTTTGATAAGGCCAGGGTCTTGTCCAGGGAAAAGTTTTTCGTTCCTCGTAAGATCCGAGAGGCTATCGAGATTAGTCGACTGCCTAATTTCAACAGGGATAGAGGATGGGCTCTACCACACGCTTGGAAATCCTGTCTTTATGGGACGTACGACAGTGAAGTGTTTGAGCCTGATAGAGACACTGTTAGTGTAGCCTGTCTGGCCGCTCCTGGCGCGCCCGATGGTTGCGACGGGAGTGGCAGCGACGATGATGGAGCACCGCAACCCGACCGGAAGGACGTTACCGAAGAACGTGTAATGACGCGGACACAAGCACTCCCCCCACCCCCGCGCCTGACGAGCCGAGAGGAGCGAGCTCAGAGACGCAGTGCGAGGAAGGACGCGGAGGGAGTGTAGTGCGGATCCTATACCCACCCTGATGAAGACCCTCGATTAGGGTCGAAACCTGTTGGTGCTTCCACCAACATATCGGTACGTGAAAATTTCCCGTTTTTACAAAATGAATATGAAATCTAATCGAATTGAATTACAATAAAATCTTATTTAAAATAAATTCATTTAGGATTAGGTAAAATATAAATAATTATTTAAAAAAAAATTATAATAATAAATAATAATAAGCCTTTGAAATAAAAGGTTTATTATTACTTATTATAAATCAAAGTCAAAAGTAATTTATTCATTAAAACACAAGGATAATTTTGCCCTTAGTAAATAGAAGTTAAAATATAATGGACAAGTAAGTGCAAGCAAGGCTCGCACTAAGGGTTCAGATCCGTACAATTTTTCGAAATCATCTAAACCTTTTTCGAGTTTCGGCCACTTTTTCCTACAACCTTCATCCCATCCATCCCATTTTGGGGGTAAAAATACAAAATTCCTCAATATTTTTCCTTTTTCCTATATTTGTCACTAAGCTTCCAAGCATTTTCAAATTTCAGAAATGTGAGTTCTCTGGGTTTTTCATTTTCACAAAAATTAGACATTAATCGCCATATCTTTGCATTGAGTTAGAAGCTTGTATTTTTTACGGTAGGTACTTAACTTGTATAAACTTACAGACTTCCATTTAGTATACATTTCAACTTAGTCCCTTTAGCATTTCCTAAGAAAAACGGTCTTGACAGAAAGACATACAGACGGACAACATTGTGATCTTATTAGAGTCCCAATTTTTCCTATCGAGTAACGGAACCCTAAAAATGTAATGGATGCTGCAATCAGTTGTAACCGCACAAGATGTGATGAGTATTTAGCAACGCTTCAAATGACAGATGGCACTGTCCTAATGATTAATAGTTAAAAAATCCTGCACCTATCTCTAGTACATGTGCTACGGCATCTTCATAGCTTTTCTTTGAGTTCCATGTCGCAATAGTCCATCCAGTTCCTTTCTCAATTATTCATCTAGGACCATTTTGTAAAAATTGATGTCTTGACAATAAATCACTTCATGTAGACCCTTGAAATTGTACAAAACTTTGCTGAAGCCTTTGCTTATAAAAATGCTTGTACCTAATAATATATATTTTATAAACTATATTTTAATATGCCTTTATGTTATATTATTTGGAATTATTTTAATGAATATTGGTAGCAATTTATTTTAATTCCTAATATTAAGTATTTAATAGATACTAATTAACACTAAAAAGCAAACTCAAAGATCTTTTGAACTAAAAAAAATGTTGTTTCATAGGAATAGGATAATAAATAGTCAGGTCATGACTAGCTGTCACGTAACACGTGTAATAAGGAAGTAAAGTAGTTTATCATAATATACGTGAGGAGTGTGTAATTATATAAAACGCGTAACAACACGTAGTATTAGGATATATAAGATGATGTGAACGGTGGAATAAAGAGCTTGTGTTGGACATTACCATGTAGTATCATTGAAGCTGCCCTCCCGAACAACGTTATTTCATGGCGACCGTGACAAAGTGATAAATAAAGCAGTGCTGCTTCAGCTACGCGCAGTCCAGGTTCCAGCTGTTGCCAACGAGTCTCAAGGTACGGAATTTTGGAGTATTATTCCTATTATCATGGGAACACAGAATTCGAAGGATAATATTATCGTGGAGCAGTCACCATCGATTGCTACTGCGGCTACAGCTCAATCAGCGGGGCTGGAGCTGGCTGAGATCCTGTTGATAGCGTTGGTGGTTATGGTCTGTTTGATGGTGGCACATAAAGCGTGGGAAAAGATTGAAGATTACCTAATCAAGGTGGTGGAGAAAAGGATGAACAGGCGGAGCATTCAAGGGGCCCAGGTTGTCTAAATTCTCAGGCGATTCTCAAGCATGGAGGCAGCAGCAGTGCGGTTTATAAATTATATTGTTTAAATTCTGGTGCGTTTATGGAGTCATTATATGAATTCTTTTTGGAACTAAAATTGATTAGAGACTCTATTGTAAAACTCAGTAAGGAAAAGCGTATCACTACGCAGGGTCAGAATAAATTGGAATTAGCAAAAGGAATTAGGGTTCATTTTAAAGAATTGTTTGAACAAATAAATTGTGCTAGTTTAAGGAAAGAGGTTGAGGCTGTGGATTCAAATCAGGCATTTCGGATTAGGGCTGATTTTGAAAATATTTTTGTTGAAATTGAGGGTTTAGTGGCATCCGTATCTTTGCAAAATATTAAAGAGGCAGTAGGTCAAGAAATAGTGTCTAAGATGGGGGACTTTGATCTGAAAGCGGCTCTTTCTTTGTTTCCATCAGTTGAAGGTAGTGAGGAGCAAATAAAGAGGTTAATAGATAGTTTAGAGTTCTATAGTGAGAATATTAAGACATCAGAGCATTCAAAGTTAATGAAGTTTGTTATGAAGACAAGATTGTCGAGCAGTATCAGAGTAAAGTTGAATGAAAGTTACGATACAATTGTGGCTTTAATTGAGGATATACGGAAGTATTTACTTCCGAGGCACTCTGATGTAGCTATAATGTCGCGGTTAGTGAAGTGTAAGCAAGGAAATCGGACGCTCGAGGAATTTGGCAAGGAGGTAGAAAAGTTATCAGTGGATCTCACTATTGCACAGGCAGGGGGAAAAAAATTGTTATATCAGGAGCTTAGGACGATAAACGAGAGGATGGCTATAAAAAAATTTGCAGATGGTCTAAACAGCCAAAAACTAAGTACAATAATCGCATCAAGGGGGGTTAGTACGATAAGACAGGCTGTGGTAATAGCAAAGGAGGAGGAAGAAGAAGAGTCATCCGAAATTAGCATCAGCTATGCCAAGAATTTGAACAAAAAATTCGTTCAGCGTCCGAGCCAGCAGGGATATAGGAATTTTTATAACTCGAATCGTAATAATAATTGGCAGAATCGGCAAGGCCGACCAGTTAATTGGCAGAATCAGCAAGGTCAGGCTAGGCCATGGTTCAATAACAATCAGAGAGTAGGTCAGGTGCAAAACAAGTCAGCAAATGTGCGTTATCTCGAGTCAGCGGAACAACCAGGCTCGAGTACGTCTAGGAATGCAGTAGTAATATCAGAAATGGCCAGTAATAGTGGTGAGGAGTTTTTTCGTGACCTATCAGAATAACTATGACGAATTTGAGATATTAACCTGTAATGGTGAAAGTAGGGTGGAGTTTGATTGTGCGGGCCGGGGTATTAGTTTGTTAGTCGATTCGGGGGCTGGTGTGTCGATTTTAAAATATAGCTATGTGGTACAATTTAGGGAGTTGAGAGTAATAAGTTGTGATCCAATTACAATAAAAGGGGTATGTGGTAATTTAAAGTCAAAGGGCTATGTAGATTTACAATTGAAATATCGAGGGGTAATTTTTAAGCATAGGTTTTATGTTTTTGAAGGGTTGCAGTGTTCTACTGATGGTATAATCGGGGAAGATTTTATTAGTAGGTATGCAGGGATTATAGATTACGAGGCTAGGACATTTAGTGTGAAGTTAGACAAAAGTAGTCAGAGGTTGAATATGAGTTTTATGGCAAAGAACGTTAGTGCTGTTATGGCGCCGGCGCGCTCTGAGATATTAAGATTTATTAATACTAATGTGATGGAGGAATGTGTAGTTTTGCCAGAGGAAATAGCCCAAGGGGTTTTTATTGCGGGTAGTGTGGTGAGACCAAATGATAAGGAGATTCCTATTAGGTTATTAAATACCCGGGAAAAGGATGTACAGATATTTAATTTTGCGCCAAAATTGCATCGATTATCAGAGTATTTTGTGTGTAATTTTGAGCATAGTGAGAGATCAGTAGAGAGGGTTAAACAGGTATTCGAATTACTAAAGTTGGATTCTTATTTGAAACATGAGGAAAAAAGTCAGGTAGAGAGGTTATGTGCTAAATACGCGGATATTTTTCACGTGCCAGGAGATAAACTGTCTGTTACAAATTTGTTTGAGCATACAATTAAAGTGAAGTCAGATGCAACGCCTGTCTATGTGAAACCTTATAGGATTCCGCAGACTCAAAAGGTAGAGTTAGCGAAACATATCGATAAGTTATTGGAGGAAGACATTATTGAGGAAGGGACTTCGGAATGGTCATCACCGATGTTGTTGATCCCTAAGAAGGTAGATAGTAGTGGGGAAAAGAAGTGGAGAGTGGTAATTGATTACAGGTTACTTAACAAGAAGATCGAAGATGAGAAATTCCCGTTACCTAATATAACCGAGATCTTGGATTCATTATCCGGGTCGGTTTATTTTTCTCATTTAGATCTTAGTTCGGGTTATTTCCAGTTGGGGCTATCAAAGGACTGTAGGAAATTTACATCTTTTACTGTAGATAAACAGTATCACTTAAAGCGCTTGCCTATGGGACTTAAAACGAGTCCGAGTGTTTTTTCTAAGTTAATGACGGTGGCTATGTCTGGATTAAATCATAATAAATGTTTCCTGTATTTGGATGACTTGATAGTGATTGGGAAAAGTCTGTCTCATCATAATCGGAATTTAGTTGAGGTGTTCGAAAGACTGAGGAAGGTAAATCTTAAATTAAATCCATCAAAATGTGAGTTTCTTAAGAAAGAAATACTATATTTAGGATATGTGATTTCATCAGAAGGGATGTTACCAGATGCTAAAAAGATTCAGGCGTTGGTAGAATTTCCAGTTCCAAAAGCAGCGGATGAGGTGCGGAGATTTGTGGCGTTTGCCAATTATTATAGGAAGTTTGTTAGAAATTTTGCGGAAATATCATGTCCTTTAAATAGGTTGTGTAGGAAAAATATAGAATTCACTTGGACCGGCGAATGTCAGCAAGCATTTGATAAATTAAGGAAACTTCTTACGAGTCCACCTGTATTGCAGTATCCAAATTTTGAGAGTAATAATACCTTTAGGCTCCAGACAGATGCTTCGGGGTTGGCTATAGGAGCAGTGTTGTCAAATGGCGATGATAGACCTGTTGCTTATGCAAGTAGGCAGTTAAATAATTCCGAGGTAAATTATCCAACCATCCATAAAGAATTGTTAGCAATCGTTTGGGCGGTTCAGCATTTTCGACCTTATTTGTAGGGTAGGAGGTTTAGGATATTAACAGATCATAAGCCTTTGGTGCATATGTTTGGGATGACGGAGCCTAGTAGTAGGTTAACTAAATATCGATTGTATTTAGAGGAATATGATTTTGAGATAGAGTATGTAAAAGGTTCAGAAAACGTCACGGCAGACGCATTATCAAGGATAGTAATCATCACTCTAAGTGATTTGAAAAACTTGAGTAAAGGAAAAAGCTGTAACGTGGTAACGCGTGCGCAGCATAAATTATTAAAGCAAGGTAGCACAACAAAGGGTTCAATTGAGGTTGAAACGCAAGTGGGGGCAAGGTCACCTAGAGTTGTAGATATCATCAAAAAACCGGTAGATTGTTGTGAGTTAATTATGTGCAGTGAGAAAGATTTCTCAGGATTGAAGAAACAGGGAGTGACATACACCTATAGGTATTTACTTGTAGAGGGCTCTACGATTTATTTGAACCGAAATTCTTTGTTAGCAAAGGCACGCATAGACGAATTGTTAAAGGAACTAGGTATTCTTGGTAGGAAATCAAATATAGAGGAGCTGGTGGTAATAAAAAATGAGCAGAATAAGCGGTTAGTGGGAAAATTAGCTCGCATTATTTCGGAAGCAAAGCATACAGTATTTGGGAAATTACGGTTGTGCATAGTTAATGGAGTTAAAAGGATTACGGATAGGGAAATGGTGAGAGTAATTCTGAATGATTTCCATTTATTACCTACGAGTGGTCATGCCGGTATTAACAGGATGACAAACAATATTAGGAGGTGCTATTTTTGGACGGGAATGCATAAGGATATTGAAAATTTTGTTACTAAATGTAAGGATTGTCAGAAACAGAAATATAGTAATAGGAGGGTAAAGGAAAAAATGGTGATTACAACCACAGCCTCGTCCTCATTAGAAAAGATATTTTTAGATGTGGTAGGTCCGTTAGAAGTAGACAATAATGGCTATAAGTATATTCTGACTTTACAGTGTGAGTTAAGTAAATTTGTAGAAGCTTACCCTCTAGTAGATAAATCAGCAGATACTGTAGCCAGAACCTTTGTGGAAAATTTCGTTCTTAGATATGGTATTCCAAAGGAGATAGCAACCGATTGTGGAACAGAATTTATAAATACAACTTTAGAAAATGTTTGTAAAATATTAAAAGTAAATAAAATAAATAGTGTGGCATATCATCACGAAAGTATAGGTTCTTTAGAAAATTGGCATAAGCATCTGGGAAGCTACTTACGAATTCAGACTAAAAACCAAGGATCGAATTGGAGCACTTGGATTCCTTATTGGTGTTTTGCGTACAACACCTCAGTTCATACGGCTACCAAATATTCTCCATTCGAATTGGTTTTTGGAAAGAAGTGTCGCATTCCGAGCAATCTAAGTGACGTGGTAGAACCTTTGTATGTGTACGATAATTACCCTTTAGAATTAAAATATAGACTTCAGAAAAGCAGCGTAGAAGCTAGAGAAAACCTAATTGTATCTAAGTTAGATAGAAAAAATAAAAATGATTTAATATCTAATTGTATAACTTATAAGAGTAGGGATTTAGTGTTAGTAAAAAATGAATGTAGGGATAAATTGTCAGAAGTCTATAAGGGTCCCTTCACTGTAACGAGAGATTTAGGAGTTAATGTTGAAATTGTTAATAAAAGTAAGAAAGTTATTATAGTACATAAAAATAGGACTAAGTTATTTAGGGCTTAATTTTTCAAGGGAGGGGTACACGCACCCGTCCTTTTCAAGGGAGGTGTAATAAGGAAGTAAAGTAGTTTATCATAATATACGTGAGGAGTGTGTAATTATATAAAACGCGTAACAACACGTAGTATTAGGATATATAAGATGATGTGAACGGTGGAATAAAGAGCTTGTGTTGGACATTACCATGTAGTATCATTGAAGCTGCCCTCCCGAACAACGTTATTTCACACGTGATCCTTGACAGTATTTAACTTGCGATAGTAATTACTTGCAAATTAGGCCGCGTGGTCCTATAAGAGCCTAATATCAGATCACGCATTACGAGCTTAACTTAAAACTTCCATAGAAACAAATTCCGAGTCACTATCAGCCATGGCTTGTCCAGTTACCTTCAGTCGTTCATTCCCCAACCCCTTTGTCCACAACCTTCTCGGATTTCTGAAGAATTAATCAACTCCCTTTTTTATCTGTGGTAGTAATTAATTTTCCTTACTAACGAACAAAGGTGTCGATAGCGTTAATTTTTTAAAAAAATAATGATATTGTACTTAAACAATTTTAATTGTTGCGGAACTTGGTGTTTATTTCAATAATTAAAAAAAACCTTGTTATTACTTTTCATAAAAGTTTCTCAATTAATCTAACGTTTGCCAAAAATATTGTAAAGATTGGTATTTGTTTGGGGAAAATGAACTCTACATAATGAACGAACATCTACTTAAAAATTGTTAATACTTCATTGCGTTTCAAGTAAATAATTTCACATCCATCTTGGGTAGTCCTTTTTTGTCATTCTTGACCATTTGATCGAAACGAAATCGAAATGCTTCTTCTGAACGTTTTTGTCTAATCACGTGATAGTAAATCTCATCAACAATTTATGATGACACTCACAAATCGATGACAAAAATAACTGTTCTGATAAAACGTTATTTACGTAGTTTAAATAGCCTCTGATATAAAATTGATAAAGGTTTCCTAAAAGGTTTTTCTGATATAAAATTGATTGGGCTTAGCTTGATATAATAGAATAACTTTTATCAAGGTAAGCGCTCAACCATTACAGTTGTTTTAAGAATCAAATAGATTAAAGCTCTCAAAGGAACCAACAATCCTGTTATAGAAGCAAATGCAAAAATATTACGTATTCAAACAGAGGTAATGGGACATTTAGGGGTGGCAGCGATGTGAAACGGCAAAGGCCGAAGCTTTTAAGTGTATAATATTTAATTGTGACGCCTAAGGCGTATAATCTCACCCGAGATAATAGGTTTCTGTTTCGGCAACCCTCGACGGTGACACTTGTGTTGCCCGGAGCCTATCTACACTCAAACAAAATGGATTATGATTGAGTTTTTTGACTGACGAATGTTTGGAATACAATAAACACTTTCAACTCTAATTAACAAGCACCCTTTATTAATCATACAGCACGAGTAGGACGCAACTCAATGTAACTCATAAATTCGAACACTGAAAGCATAAATTGTAAACGAATCGCGATGAGAAATTGGATTCCCCGTTGAATGTTCCATCAAAGTAAGCAAAAAACGCGATTCCGTTTATATCTTTTATATCTCGTAAATTGCAGGAGGCGGCAAGCGTTGCATGAAATTGAATAAGCATATTTCGTAAAACGTCGACGTTTTCGGAGACAATTGCCTTACCTCACCTACTCTTCACGAACTTTGGCAATTTTACGAAAATCTTATTAGAGAGTGCTTGAGACGTGTTTAAATTTTTAACGGTTTCATTTGAGTTATTGTTGTTTTCAGAAAAATGGAAATAAGTTTGTACGACTTTTGTTTTTTATATTCAAAGTCGGCTTATGTGGCTACATCTCGCCTGATGAAGCCTATCTAAATAAATAAAATATCTAAATAAATGCTGGACATTTCACACAACATTCAAGCTAAGCAGAGCTTGTGTTATGGGGTTATCTAAGCAGCTTGCCAGATTTTTATTTACTCAGAGACGTTCTACAGGTCTACAATGCAGGAAATACAGACATTGGAAGAGAGTTTCACCCACCTTGCTGTCCGCAAAACCTTCTAAAAAAATTTTATTATTATAAAATTTAAATATTAGAATTAAAAATATTAAATTTTAATTAATACATTTAAACTATTTTTCAAAAATCATCTTCATTCATTATCATCATCAAAAGCCATTAGACGGCTACTGCTGTACGAAGCCTCCCCCATGAAATACAATGGGGGGAATAGCCATGATAATCACCACGCTTGGCGCAGGCGGATTGGTAATCGCTGTCCTGTGATAAGTGTTGGGTACTCAGGCGGATACTGCTATCCATCCTAGTGTAATCCCTCAGTCGGTTTTTACGATATCCACGGGAGGACATGGAGGGGTCTATTCTGAAGCCGGACACACCACGGTGCGTCATTCGCCTTCACTAAAGTTTCAATTATAGGAAAAACATACATACATACGTAGAGAGAAAATAGTTATTTGTTTTATTTTTTTTGTTACATAGATATAAGTTATTCGAGATGTACTTATATTTTATATATTATATATACTATATTTTTTTTTCGTGTAGCACGCTCGTGTTTTGCAATATATATATTTACATAATGATTAGTTAGTCCATAAGTTCTCTTATAAGTGAATTGTTAAATCCTTAAGAGAAATAAATTCTTAAACCAGAGAAAATCTAGTTACAAGTGTGCAAGCAAACCAGTGATTCTATAGACATCGGTACCGTCATATAGCGACAATCTAATTCATATACAGAGTGGTGTCATTCTACACAATCATCATTTTTGAACGCCTATTTCTTATAGCTTGGCTTTTTCATTCTTTATCAGACACTACAAGAACATGGTTATTTTATTTTATATATGGGGGTGAACAAGCTTTGCTCGGAAAACTCATTTTCTCAGAGACGAAACCTAGCTAGTTCGATTTTTTACCCCCAAAAACCCCGATTTAACAAATTTTATCGAAATCGTTAGAGCCGTTTTCAAGATCTCAAAACATAATATTATACATACAAATATTGCTTGTTTAATGGTATAGGCCACAAACCGAACGAGGCGGTAGAGGAAGGCCCTCCACTCAATGGACTAAAGACATTATAAACGTTGAAGAAAGTCGCTGAATTTAGGCAGCTCAAGACCGTTCGTCGTGGCATTCTAAGGAGGAGGCATATGTCCAGCAGTGGACTTGTACAGGCTGATTATGATGATGGTAAATAGCATAGGATTCATCATCAACGGGTTAGTCATCGCTGAGGTTAAGGCGCGGTTCATACTCGCACTACTAACAATGTGCTTCAGTTATTGACATTTGGTTCTGCTCTACCGAAATAGCAAAACTTCGGTAGCGCAGCAAAACAACCCTTCCAGAGATTTAATTACGCGCTCTATATTGCGAGTGATACTTTTAGCAGGCAATATCGAATATTAAATTAACAACAGGTGCATTTATGACGAAAGCAGATGAATGGCGCCGGCTATCGGTGCGTGCCTGTAAGCACTACGCTACATATTTCACGAGGTTCCAGTAGAAGTAGGACTCTTTCGTTTGTTTACTTCCGTGATGGGACCACCTACTTCTATATATGTACGAAATTTCAACTTTTTTTTGACCAGTACATTCGGAAAAAAAGGGCTGTGATAGACAGACAAATAAACAGACAGATAGATAGACAGACACCGGAGTGATCCTATAATAGTTCCGTTGGTATCTTTTATGGCACGGAACCCCTACAAAACATTAAAGAATCGGCAGCTAGGATATTGCATACCGTACCTAGTAAACCTGATGGTGCACTAGGGCTGAGTTGAGGTAAGGAGGAAGGTGAGGAATTAGAGTGTCTCTATCTAATAGGGTAAATTAGAAAGAGTGAAACTGTAATGTCACATGCCCCCTCACCAACCGCAAATAAATGTTCTGGTTTTGGTGTAGTTTTGTGACCAGAGGCCTTACCATAAGCTCTTATAGCGATTCAATTCAAAAACTATTCAGTACAAACGGTTTGTCGTTGACATCCGTCATCATTGGATAACTTTAATCGCAGAAGTCTATAGGCCTTCTGCTACTGTGCCTTTAAATATAGCTGTGGCATCACGGAATATATATGCGGATATTTTGTACTGAATAGTTTTTGAACTGAATCGCTATAAGAGCTCATGGTGTGGAAAACTCAACCCATCTGTTTTGTTTATACAGACTATAACAACCACAGACCATTATTAGTCTGTGGTCATTGTATTAGATAGATACTCTTTGGCATTGTGAAGAAAAATATCCCTTATGATCGAATTACCTTAAACGCGAGATGCCAATGAAGGCATTACACCTAAACAATACACCGAATAGAATGTTCTCGTGGTTTTTTTAATGAAAATCCTTGATAAAGCCCTGCAGGCGTAACCTTGGAAAGAGGAGGCAAGAGCCCCACACATGGTAAGGCCTCTGTGAGACCGAAGCCGCCACCGCAATGAGCAGGAGAGGGATCACAGACTACAATGTAAGGATCCTCTCCGACAGCTCAGCAACACTCAGAGCTCTGGAGAGCCATAGCTGCAACTCCAAGCTCGTTTACGAATGTCACCTGGCCCTGGAGAGAATCGCCATAGGAAACAAGGTGACTCTACAATGGATAAAGGGACATAGTGAATCGCTGGGTAATGACACCGCAGATGAGTTGGCTAGAAGAGGGTCGGGAACAACCACAGAGGGACCATCTCCATTCCTACCTCTACCCTTTTCTCAGCTACGCACTTGGATGCGGCTTCGCACCCTCAATCAACACAACGAGCGTTGGGCACGGACCACGGATTGCAGACAGTCAAGAGCAGCCGTTCCGGCTGTCTCACCACGGCTCACGCGTCGTCTGCTCAACCTTTCAAGACCGGACCTTCGTACCATCGTGGGGACACTCACAGGCCACTGTCTCCTGAACAAATACCTCTACAACATCGGAGCCACAGACAGCCCACTCTGCAGGGGGTGTCTGACCGAAGAAGAATCGGCTGCCCACGTAGTCCTGGAATGCGTGGGAGTAGCAGCTCAACGTGAACAAATCCTCAACAACCCGAGGTCACTCCGCGAAGCCTGCGAAGACCCCAGGAAACTTCTGTGCTTCTGGACGGAGTTAGGCTGGCTAACTATCTAGCTAGTTTACTCTCACGCATAATGGACCATCCATAGAGTTCGAATGCGGAAAAGGGAGTTCTTTAACATTAACATTAACATTAACATTAACATTAACATTAAGGCCTCTGTGAGCTATTCTTCTATGATAAATCTATGGCCGGCAGCAATCTGCTTTCTACGTAAATAGGCCCTATAGGTAGGCATGTATGTAACCATACGGATGTGAGTCCGTTTGATGTGACTCGCTTTTACCCTGACACGTTAATGACATTTTCCGGGACGGCACACTTGCAGTATTAAATGGAAATGGTTAACTCATTTAAAAATTGTTTCCTTTGTATATATCATCATCATCATTACCAGCCTTTAGACGTCCACTGCTGGACTAGGCCACCCCGATTAATACAATGCGGGCAATTGCGATAGTCACTACACTTGGCAGGCTGATTGGTGATCGCAGTATTCATGTTGAGTACTCAGATAGATGCTGCTGCCTATCTCCTGGTGTGGCCCCCTTTGTGTATACCATCCTACTTCCTACTTATATTATAAACGCGAAAGTTTGTGAGAATAGATGGATGTTTGTTACTCTCACGTAAAAACTACTGAATGAATTTGAGTGAAATTTGGAATGGAGATACTTTACGCCCTGGATTAACACATAGGCTACTTTTCATCATCATCATCATCATCAATTTTCATCATTTTTCACGCGGGTGAAACCGCGGGGCGCAACTAGTGTTATATATTCGTCAATTTTGTGCTAGTTTCCATGTAGTTTGAAACTATTTTTTTTTCTGGCATTTTAGGCATCAAACGTGGGTATCCTTAATCAATGAACAATGAATGAATGAATCAATGAATCCTTCATTAATGTACAAAAAATCCATAATTGTACTGGGTAAAAACAAAAAAAAATATTATCATTATTATTATATTATAATTAATTGATTCAAGCGTGACTTTGCGGAAATCCATTCTACAATATTGAATAGACGAACAAATATATAGTAACAATTCCGCTCCTCTCCAACGAAAACTCTGAAAGAATTCGACACGTGTTTCGCCTCTCAACGAACCTTCCTCAGGAAACAGTTGACTCACTGCGCACTAGAACAACAAAGAAACAACACTGCAAAAACTCCGCTGCCATGTTCCATGGAACATGGATTCGTTGTGAGACGAAGCACGTGTTGTGTTCTTTCAGAGTTTTCGTTGGAGAGGAGCGGAATTGTTACTATATTTTTGTTCGTCTATTCAACATTGCAAAAAAAAATATTTATTTGAAATTTCTATATTTATAATAACAAAGGTTGGAAAATAAGCCCCGTTCTCTTTGGTGCAATATGGTGGTGTATGGTTGGCCCGAAACCCTAAAGCTCTGAGCTAACATTTGTTTTTTTTCATTTGTCAACAGAATCCCTGGCCCAGGAGTTGGAGATGGAGCGCAAATCCCGCCAGCAGGCCATGGAGCGTGACGTCAAGAGCCCGCTCTCCGACCGCGCCGCTTACTACAAAAACTCAGTGCTGTTCAGCTCGGCCACTTAGCTAGCGACCTCCGGGGCTGACCCCGACACCGAAGACAGAAAACCCATGATCAGTGTCAAACCCGAGTTTAGGGAAAAGTAGATTCCAAAGATTTGAAATTGGTGGACTTTACACGGACATACGTTCATATTATTGTATTAATCTTTTGATCTCATTGATCTTGAGATAAATATGTAAATATTGTTATGAAGACGTGACGTTGAAGCAAACTCTTCTTCCATAGTGAAATTTGTAAATATCCCTCTATTAATAGACTTAAGTCAATACAGTTTTATCGACGATTCGAATTATTTATTCGTCAATGTTTTAATCTTTTAAAGAGTACCTTTACTTATATGCCATATTTATATGTTAAGTAACAAACAGTAATTACCTTGTAGACTTATATTTTTATTTGCATTTTCATTTTCACTGGGAACGTTCAATTTTGTACCTACATACATATCAAGCTAGATAAAAATGCTCCCTTGATCGATTAAGACTTAAGGTTGGAATTGATCAAAGACTGCTTTTTCGAGATATTTTCTAAAATGTTAATCGATAAAACTAAAGCTGATGTTAATCTTTAAGTTCCTCATCATTCTTTATTCAGTGAAAATACCATCATATCGTCAGTAAAACTGCTAGTAGGTACACATTATTTAATTATAGTGTAAAATAACGATCAATAGTATTAACGTGTTTCACTATCTTGTAATTTATTCAACTTTAGTGCAATGATTAGATTTAACTTTCTTGTTTATCATTTAAATTGTAAAATAGTTACGTTAAGTACGTAGTTTTATAACATTACATTTTTACAATTCAACGTTATTGACTGAGTAAAAGAAGAGACAGTTTCTGCGTACAATATAATATAAGTGTTTTCTTTACATTTTTCTTAAAAGTAGATGCTGTATAAATAAATGTAATCGCTATCTCATATCTGACGCAGATTCAATGTACATGAGTAGCGTTCTACGTAAGTTCAGTAGTTTTAACATTATTATATAAAATATGAATGATAGTGTTATTTATATGCTTAGTTAACGAGACACTTTCAATGTCTCCATAGAATAAATTAACATTTAGAGATTGTTTTGAGTGCGAGATTGGCGTTTGACTATTGACTATAACGTAGCAACTTCTTAGACCTTTTGAATATTCTTTGCTATTTTTTCTTCGCACATTGTATCAATATTTTTCCACGATTTTAAGTAGATTTCACTTTATAAATAGTCAGATGCCAATAATAGAGGTCGCTTGATACAATCTAATTTCATTATTATGTAATAATGACTTAAAATTAGTTGTTACTATAAATGTTTAGCTGAATGTGTGACTGTGAAGAGTGTGAATGTGGTACACTCGTATCGTTTGTTTCCATTATTTATCAAATTGACAATACCGTTGTAAACATATTTTAGCCTACCATTAAACGCTGCTCTAAATTAAACATAGATTTTAATGTTTAAAGGCATTTAACAATGTCTCACTTGCTCTTACAAGTCGAATGTCAAGTATTCAACTTTAGACGTAAGCGTGGCTTAGACACGGTGATCATTGAAGCCATGTTTTACTTTAGACAGTGTTTTATGGTAAGGTCCATTATTTTGACCAGTATTTACGCTTTATAGTAGAATTTCCTTTATCATTAGATGTCGAGGCTTCTCAATGTACCTACACTTTTATCTATAGTATGTTCTGAACGCATGTTATTATTTATTTTTATTATAATTATTCATTAATTTACTTAAAATTGTGTGTGTGCCTTGTATCGTAGATGAAAATATCAAGATTAAAACTGAAAATATCATTTTGTGGTTTAATTTTTTTACCTGGTTTATATTCTGACAAAGCCCGAAGGAGACCAAAAATGTAATCTCGAATAAGTCGAATTCAGCTGCTATAACGAAATACCCATTAGTTCAACTACCTCGGTAAGACTACTGGGATTTAGCGGGTTTTTTAACAAAATATTTAAATAATATTTTTTTCTAAAGAGTTCCAGGAATTGGCAAGACAAATATGAAAATAAGTGTATTAGGTATATAATGTATAATTTTATATGTATATTAAATACACACTACAAAAATCCAAATCCAAGAAACCCCAATTTTTTATTATATATTTATTGTCTTGGATCATTGAAACCCATCTTCAATGGATCATGAATCCCGAATAATATCTTGAATGATCCCCGGATCTTCAACGCCATATCGGTACCAGAAAAAACCAGTTGGACCTAGAAATAGAAAAGTAGGTAAACAAAGTGAAAGTGTGATAAATCATAATTAGCTACACTGGAAATTATCAACTGTACCGTATTTACATTCTTCACAATAGTAAATAGTAGATTGTATCATAAGGGAGCAAAATAATATTTTTACGGCGAGGGCGCTTTTTTGAATCCAGAACGAAGTGAGAGATTCTAGAGTAGAATCCCGAGCATAGCGAGGGATTCTTTAGTAGGATCCCGAACGTAGCGAGGGATTCAAAGTACGTCGCCCGAGCCAAAAATATATTTTGCGCCCGAGTGTTACACTCTACTTTTCATCACCCACTATGAGAAAATAAAAGGCGCCTCATATTTTATTTCAAAACAAAACCATGAATTTCTAACAAACCGTGAATAACTTATCATTTAAAAAAAAGACTTCCGCCGAAAATATAAAAAATATTTATTCGACTAAATATTTGGATGAAAAAAAAATTATGAAATAACCATAGTGGTGAAAGGATTATGATACTTTCTGAATGCAAATGCTTGGTTTGTTGCTGAAAATATCAAAATCGCCATGTGTATGCCTACAATATTTGAGGAGTTCCCTCAATTCCTCGTGGATTCCATCATCAGAACTGGATTCTGAAAAAATAGGACCAACCTGGAAGTATATCTTTTCAAATAAAAAAATAATTTTCCAAATCGGTTCATAAACGCCGGAGATATGAGGTAACATTAAAAAAAAATACAACCGAATTTAGAACCTCCTCCTTTTTGTAAAGTCGGTTAAAAATGACGAAATCGCGGGCCGTCGTTTCTAATTTGTTTTTTTTTATTCAGCCGGTGGCGCGACTATGGGCCGTCGTACCAGCCAGTATTTATTTAAACAATATTTGCGTTCGCCTTCTTTGGCGCTGAACACTAAGATGATCCAAATTTAAAAAGGGCGCGGAAAAGATAATTGCGGCGCACTTATTTGTGTTTGATTCTTTTCAAGATGTTCCAAATTCAAAAAGGGCGCGTAAAAGATAATTGCGGCGCACTTATTTGAGTTCGATATATTCCAAATTTAAAAAGTGCGCGGCAAAGATAATTGCGGCGCACTTATAGAAGCTTCATTTCATACAGAAAACACCACCTTTGGGTGCACTTAAAGGCGAACCAAGTCGTCCTTTTCGAATAGATGGGATGAAAACATATAAACTGTAAGAATAAATATAGCCACATTACTATTATACCTAGGTACCTACTCAAATCCCCGAAAACGTTATTTGAATACACTACATTCAATGCACAAAGTCAAAACTATTTGACGACCTCTGTGGCGTGGCTAGCGAGAGCTGAGATGCGAGAGGTTGCGGGTTCGATTCCCTCTGTGGGACAAATAATAATAATAATGCTGGACATTTCACACAAATGTTTGTATGATCTGCAAATATTTATTCCTGGTCTGGGTGTTATGATACCAATGGTACTCGTAGCTCCTGATACCCACAACACAGGGAATCTTAGTGTGGGATCATGTCTATACGTACCTATGTGATTGTTAGCTGTTATGTTTTGTTATTTAATTTAAATCACAAGGATGATTTTAAATTGTCTTGTCAACTAAAATTACTCCAAAGCGACCAAACCTGGAAGGGCAACAAACATGGCTTGGCTTGTTTTGATGAACCTTCTTAAGGCAGTACCCCGACCAAGCTGTTTTTTCAAGCCTCTCTCCTCGTTAAATAAAGCAAGTAGAAAAAAAATTAAAAGCCACCACATATATTTGTCATTTTGTCATCAAGTTCCACGATTGGTTTAATGATTTAACGTCGTAAGTACTCGACAATAAACCCATGAAAAAATTTAAATAAATCATGATTTTGAACATCTTCTCTTAAAGTTCACGTTACTGAATTTTTTGGTTTACACAATTGGATAGTTCATTTAATAGTAGAATTATTACACGATTAATTTTGAAAAAAATGGGTTCTCTTTATTTTTTATGAATTATATTTCACGAATCCGTGCGAATCTGGCTGTGCGCAAGGAGCGGACCAGTCAGCCGCCGGTTCTCGGACGGACGGCTAGATGGCAGTACTATTAGAACGGACTACATAGGTGTCACTAAAATAAATAATTTGCGATGTATTGTAGAGGCGAACACCTCAAGGTCATTCGGTCAGGGTAGCGCCTTAAGTACTAAGGTGGGAAGCGCACGTCACGGTTTGGTTTGAAAAATATATTTATGAACAAAAACATATTAATATATGTATCTTCTCTATGTTTTGAGTTATTTGAATGCAAGAAGCAGTGAATCATATGAATTTAAAACCCTCAAGTAAAGTACAACGTGAAGCTACTATAATTTTTGCACGTTAACCGCGAAGATACCCAAAGTTTTTAAAATTAAACTATTCAATCTTCAGTAAATTGCTGTGACACCCTATCTAGTATAGAACCCAAGCCACCACACAATTAACGAAACCAATAAAACTACGGGCTCATAAAGCAGAAAAGTCATAAGAACTCCCCGGTTTTATTTTAGCCGAGACTCACTTTAAATCCTGTGAAATCGGAAAACTTCATATTTATTGCTAATAGATTTTCGGCCGATGAGCACCGGGTTATTTGGGATGCAATTTTATTTTGTCCATATGAATGATTTTTATATTTCGCCCGGGGGATGGCGTATACGCCCCTGATTTCGGACTTCGCGCAATCGTTGACCCTTCGCTGCGAATTACTGAAATAACCTCGTCTGGTTGGTTTGAGTCAGAAATGAAATTGTGTACAGAAATAAATTGAAAGGGTTCTGAGAAATTCAGATCTGAATCGACTTTCTACGTAGGTACATTAGATACTAAAGAACTTACGTTTATTTTGTAAAAAGGTTAATTTTCACGTCCAGAGGCCTTAGACAAAGTAACATTCTAATAGCGATGGCGCCAGTAGAAAAGTCCAAAATGTATGGGATTGACGTTAGCTATCGATACGTCACGTGGTCTTTTGTATTGTATTATGACTGTAGAAATGGAATCGCTTCGAAGCGAATGCCGTTTGGCTAGGCCCTCTGGTATGTTAATGAAGGTACCAACAGGTTTCAACACTGATCGAGGGTCTTCTTCAGGATATCAAATCAAATTAAATCAAATCATTTATTTCTCAAACAATAAATAGTCCATTGTGTTAGTAAATTGATTTAAGCTAGGTTAGTAAAAATATATTGCCAAATAACTAATTTATAATATGTAACAATAATATACACATAATTATATACATACATAACATAACACCTAACAGTCACGTACATAGTCCTGATCCCATAGGATTCTCTGTGTCGTAGGTATCAGGAACTACGAGTACACCATAGTACCATAACACCCAGACCCGGAACCGACATACATATTCAGACCATATATGACATATGACCGGATATTCAGATATGTAAACATTTGTCCCGCAGCGGGAATCAAATCCGCAACCTCTCGCATCTCAGCCGGCTACTTGGCCGCCGCGCCACAGAGGTTATCAGGATGAGACCCACGCGATGGACTCTCTGGTTTCCAACCATGTTCCTCGCAGAACGTCGTCGCCGTCGCTCCGGTCGAGTTGTGGTGCTCCATCATTCTTGCTGCACCCGTCGTCATCACTATATTCTCCGGAAGCGCTTATATTTTATTTTATTAAATGAGGAAACTAGGATGTGGCCTACCTGATATTAAGCGGTAACCCTAGCCCATAACAAATGCAATACCTCGTCCACCTAGGACGCATCCTACGTGACATTGCACTGCGCCCTGAGACATAAAGATGAAAAGTCTCATGTGCCTGAAATTTCACTGGCAACATCACAATCACTGGCATATCCTTCCAACTGAAACACAGCAATGTAAGCACTATTACTGTTTGGCGGCAGAAATAGTGGTAGTACTTACCCGCGGATGAACTCTTTCTCAAGAAGCTTATACTACTAACAATAATAGTTTTACGTAGTGAATGATAAAACTCAAGAAAGTTATTTTAATAAAGTTTTATGGGTACAACATATATGCTTCAATCATATCAATCATTTTGATATTCAAATGTTAATATTTTACAGACTTTCGTAGACCACTATATATAGTTCGTAGACGGTCTACGAAAGTCTGTTAAAAATCATCTATCTACCTACAAGGAAATACATTATTAGAATCTAGAAAAAATTTCAGAAATATTAAATGCCTTATTCATAATCATTTTTTAATAGCTTTTGTTTTGTTCTCTCTGATGTAAAATATGTCATACGTCAAAACAAGACAAAAGCTAAAACCAACAAAAAAAATTGGTTTAAAAAATTATCGTATTTCAGTAATAGTTATTTATCATTTTATTTTTAATATTTCACTTATTTATAATTATTAATATAGTCACTCGTATGCTAATAAATGCATATTCAAGTTAGGCGCCTACATACCTATTCGTAATTTATTGAGTAAAGTAACGTAATAAAATAATTGCAATATACGGGGTTTCTAAGTTCAGAAACGTCTTCTAGTTAATATGTCGCCGAGTTAATATTGCGCGCATAAATATTGTCGTGCGACAGCGCCTCGCCGCTTGTAGTCTCTATTGAAGTATTGCTGCTACACAGGCTGATGCTAAAATGTTATAAGATTATTGGTTTAGGACTCTGATGACAATGTTTTGGATCCTTCATTATTTTCGCAGAGGTCGGGTTTTTTCATTTGTGACAAATGTTTGTCAAACGAATTATTGCTTAATCATCATGATCATCAGCCTGTAGAATTCCACTGCTGGACATAGGCTTCCCCTTAGAATGCCACGACGAACGGTCTTGAGCTGCATCCATCCACCGACTGCCCACGACGTTTATAATGCTATTATAAACGTCGCGGTTATTGCTAATAATTATTACTTATTTAATAATAAAAATTAAGGTAACATGCGATAAATACCCGTGATAATATTAATAAATATGAATTATTGCTTGTTCTCTTTACATTTTTTTTCTAAGGTTTTTCAATATTTTTTTTCTATGTATCAGCTTTTCCTTGTTTTGGAGGCACCACAGGCGCTTCCTACCTAGCAGTAAGAAGGATCATCAATGCAAAGCCGTGTTTGTTGCCCCTATTTTTCTACGTTTGGGCACGTTGAGACTGCAGTGATTTTAATTAATAAGACGATTCAAAATAATCTTTGTGATTTCAAAAAATACAATATTTTTGTCTTTGACTTGATGATGATGATCTGCCGTAAATCTTAACCCTAGCCTAACAATGATGATGATGATGATAAAAGTAAATTACTTTTATCATCATCATCATCAGCCTGTAGAAGTCCACAGCTGGATATAGGCCTACCCCCTAGAATGCCACGGTGAACGGTCTTTAGCTGGGTGAACGGTTTTCGGTTTAATTTACTTTTTTTAACGTTGAAAAAAAACAGCACGCTGTATAGTGCTACGCAGGCAACTCTACGTACGTCTACGTAAGACTACGCACCTGCAGAGCACAATTTTCGCTCTCACGTACGGATTAGTTTTTCCTCACGATAATTAAATAACTTTGAGCTATGTGTCGCGTGATGCATGGCCCTGTTTATTGTGTACGAATATACGGTTGTACTTGTAGCGTGTGGGTGGGCTTTATTTTATTACCCACTTAAACAGTATCAATAATGAAATTTAACTGCGTAGCGGTCGCTTTAGCTGTAGGTAATAGGAAATTCATCTAGAAAATGGTTATACAGGGCGTAAAAAGACTACTCCCGAAAACTGAAACAGATTCAGACCATGATTCTGAAAATATTTAAACTGAAAAAACACGAAAATTAAATACTCACTTTTGGTCCGCTTTTTTGTGTTTTCTTTATAAATATCCATAAAATATCGTTAAAGGAACACAAAAACCTATTTTCCATCATTAAAAACACGTTAATAAATAAAAACGTCAAAAAAAACAATGAAAACCACAAGAAAAATATTGGCCCTACGGGTCGATCAGCTGATCGGGAGCGTTGAACTCGCGCGACCGGAATAAATGCGTACATTGCTGGCTGACAAATACGATACGAAACGAAAAAAAATGTTTTCTCCGGTATGAATCACCTCTCAGATGAAAGCTATTTTATATAGCTATGATATAGGTAACTTTACCGGTATCTTCAGTATTCGGGAGCTGTCTTTTTACACCCTGTATAACCATATGTAAACCAAGTGGATAAACGGCTGATTATAACCAATTATTTTTGTTAGATGTGTTAAATACTATCTGTGTTGATCGATGGGTACAGTAACCGTCCGTTAATGTGTTAGTAAACTTTAATCAACGTTAAAAATAATTCTTGATGTAAAGAAAACTTGAAATAGGAAAGGGAAATGGCCAAGCCAACACGAACCGGATGTGTTGCTGTGTCCTCTCTCCCTCCCGATATACCGACGGCATTTTAAAAGTCACAAGAAGTCAGTGGGTGGATGCGGCTAAAGACCGGTTGTTATGGCATTCTATGGGGGACGTCACTAGAGGCAGACTAGAAGCCCACAGCTTGTCATATCCAGCAGTTGACTTCTACAGGCTGATGATGATGATTATGAATCTTGAAAGTTAAAATAGTTATATGTAATATAAAAAACTTGAAATAGAAAAGAGAAAGAAACTAAAATTATATTCATTGATTTCAAATGAGAATTGACCAAGATTTTTCTGAAGCTGAGATTCTGCACAGCTTCAGAAAAATCTTGCTGAAATTGGCAAGAATAGGATTCAATAATAATAAAGGAATAAGGACACAATCAATGTTAAGGGCCTTACAACATCTTAGTTCTGTCTATTTACTTCTACCCTCGCAACTGAATTATAAATTCTAGAGCACTGTAATCTTTATTCATTTCAATTAAAATGGTAACGAAAAGGCGATTGTGACGGTGACACTCAGTTATGAAAACATCTTAACCCTTTCGAGTCTGGGGGTCGTTTGTACCAATTTGCATTTAATCAGAATTCAAAATACTTTTCCTTTAGGTTTCGTGTACGTGGAACTTTGATTAAAATGTAGAATATCTTCAAAAATCAAATGATTTCTTGATTTAAAATTCCGAACATGGTTGATAGAATCAAAACAGTACGTTGGAGAAAGGAATAAAGAAATAATGCTGAACAAGCTATATAAATAGAAGCATTCGGCGATTATTAGAAATTATCTAAAAAACATATATATTTAGATATTTAATTTGAGATAAATATATATCTAATAAATAGTGTTTTCTGTTTTTTGAAGGACCTCATGTTAATTACATTATTATTTAACCTTACGCCATCTCATCAGTCCGGGACATCAGTTAGTGCTAGGGCAGTGGCCGATTCAGCTGAGGATTTGACTCAGATGGGCTAGCTTTAGATCGTTTGCAACGGTCTTTAGATAACTGAACTGTTTCGTTTGTTTTTTTAATTTTGTATAGGTTTTATTATTATTTTATTGTTGTATTATTCTTTCTGTAAAATACAATAAACATATACCGTATTGAATAGACATTTCGATTTTGAATCTTGTGTTTATTTTGGATTAACCTAACCAAGTCAAATTAAGAACAAAGTAACAAGCAGTGACAGGGGCGAATCTCTCTCAAATTCATTAAGAAAGGCAACAAACTTCGCTTTTAAGCTGAGAGATACTCTTGTTGCTAAATCCAATTCAACATGACCGTATACACTGAGATTTAATTTATTGTGTTGTAAACCTAACTCTATTTATAAGTTTCAACTTTTTTGGTCCATTAGATTCGGAAAAAATAGGCTGTGATAGACAAACAGAAATTATTGATCCTATAGTGGTTCCGTTGGTACCTTTTGAGGTACGGAACCCTAAAAAGTGGAATGTCACGTAGATTACGTTCTAAGCGGACGTGACCTAAGAGATATTTGCAGTTGTAACTGACAAGGGATAAATAAATAAATTCTGGACCGGACATTTTCTCACAACATTATCTAGCCCCAAGCTAAGCGGAGCTTGTGTTATGGGTACTAGATAACTGATATACTTAATACAATACATTACATAGATAGATATTTTTTATTATACATAGAAAATACCCAGAACACCCTGAACAAATATCTGCAGATCGTACAAATATTTGTTCCGAGGCGGGAATCGAACCCGCAACCTCCTGCGTCGCAGGCGAACCTTCGCCCGCCGCGCCACAGAGGTCGTCAAATTGCAGTTGTATTGCTGCAGTTGTATGACTCAAGTAATCCGGTGAAGTTACAGGCACATGAGACTTTTCAGCTTTATGTCTCATGATGGCGGGCGTAGTGCAATGCCACAAAGCACGTTAATGTGGACGTGGTAATATCATATCATATCATTAATAATGGTATCAATTGTATCAATGGTAATGCATTGTTACATTGTGGTGATCTCATACTATCGTCTTGTACCGTCATTTATGCCTAAGGAGTACTTTACAGAACTAAGGGCTTATTCATAATCATTTTTTTAAACATACTTTAGTTAAAATAGCTTTTGTTTTGTTCTCTCTGATGTAAAACGAAATACGTCAAAACAAGACAAAACATATTCTAACTAAAATAGGTTTTAAAATGATTATGAATAAGGGGGTAAGAGTTTTACATGTCTGTTAACATTTTATCATACATACACATACACCCAACTGTATCCTTTACGGATGATAACATCTTAGAGTAGTCAGAGACAAGTCCAGACAGTGTAAGTGTCACATAATTGTTTTAAAAAGGTTAAGGTATCCGATTTGAAATACATTGATCGATAAAATGGCGTCGGCTTGGAAGGCGGCGACAGAGACAATAATATATTGTAATTACAATTTAAAATGAGCGGGCGGCGTTGTGGGAGTGGTCTGCCCCACACCACGCCACCTTCACGTGTGTGTAGTTTTTACTATGCAGGTGATTAGTGTGTTTGGTATTATGGTTAGAAACTATCCGTAGAACAGCAGGAATTCTATTTCTAGCGATGTTAATGTGCCAGAAACAGCATCTTTTTATTTCCTGTGCTGTGCACCCAAAGTTCGCTTACTTGAGATCGCTTTTAGCACTAGCCCATTATATCAAAGATTTCAAAATCAAAGTTTATTTTCTGTAGTTATTAAGGTACAAATATACTTAAAAATTACACAGAGGTCTGTGGCGCGGCGGGCGAGTAATTGGCTGAAATACGAGAGGTTGCGGTTTCGATTCCCGTTACGGGACAAATGTTTGCACGATCTGCAAATATTTGTTCCGGGTCTGTGTGTTATGATACTATGGTACTCGTAGTTTCTGATACCCACGACACAGGGAATACTGGGATGTGGACTCTACGAATGTGTCTGTTGGGTGTTGTGTTATGTATCTACCTTTTTTTGAGTACTGAGTTTCGTTTTCCAACTTTTTATCACGATATCTTAGAAAACCTTACACTATAAAAAAATAAAAGTAGAGAGTGTTGGAATTCCAGTCTCTCTGATTTGACTCTTGTGATATTTGATAGACTTTATTCTCTTACCGTGGTCCCCTTTTTCATAATAATTATTTAGTTCAAATAGCTTCTGTTTTGTTCTCTCTGATGTAAAATGACATCAAAAGCTATTTTAGCTATCAAAAGTTTAAAAATTGATTATGCATAGGAGAGTTAGTCTCTCTGAGTTTGAAAACACCATTTTCTATATTTTATACGTGTACTAATAAGTACCATACCTACTATAGAGTTCCAATAGTATATTACCTTCCAATAATCACCTGCACTTAAAAGAAAAATGAGCATCAATTTGAAAATACGACCATATAATAATTTTGTTTCACAAAAGTTCTGATACGTATCGAATAGCTATTCCCAAAATTATATGTTTCAAAACATTTAACAACTTGTTTTATTTTCCATCCCTTTTCGAATATCTTTGTAAAAAGACAATTAATTTGTAAATCGATTACTGATATGAGGGTTCAGTCTAAATATTTTTAAGTATATTTTTAAAGCCATCCACTGCTACTGCTCTGCAATTGGTACGACACTAACAATGCTATCATAAGAAATTGTTGTTTTTTTATTTAGTTTTTGCACTTAGATGACTATGTAACCTTTTTGTGATGAGATAAATAAACTATTATTATTATTACTGCTGGATGAAACCTCCACCAATAGTATGCATAGTCAATAAAAAAACAATTCATTTAAATTAAAAAAATATGTGTAATTAAACCCAATGGATACTTACGTCAATAATTCAAAACAATTGTTACAAAAATATAGGTACAACGGTGACAGACCATGACTTTACGTGTGTACCTACTGTTGTATATATTGCTAGGCACATAAGTAAATTACTTCGAATGGTAAGTGAAAAATAATTGCCTAACTACAGGATACTTAAGCTTGATAAAAATCTGTATGTGACAGCTCAAAGCATCCTCAATGGTAGTTGATTGTAGTCTTCGATAGCTACTGTAGATTATTTTAATCATATGCACAGATTCTATGTTTACCTACAAGTATAAATAAACAAATAACATAAAATAACACCCAACAGTCACATACGTATCAGGAACTACGAGTGCCAATGGTACCATAACACCCAGACCCGGAACAAATATTTGCAGATCATCCAAACATTTGTCCCGCAACGGGAATCGAACCCGCAACCTCTTGCATCTCAGCCGGCTACTCGTCCGCCAGGCCACACAGATCGTCAATAATTAAACCTATTTTTTCTCAACCAGTTTTACCACGGAACCCTAATAAAAGGATAGAGATCATAATCTTAGTGGTCCGAGTTTGGACCTCAATAAAATGAGAATATTTTAATGATTATTATACCCGTAAACGATTTGCCGTGAAACCTGTTATACCATTAAATGGGATAATCACTAATGTTAGTTTTCACCTATTTTTAAACATTTATGTGAATAAAAGATACGTAAGGTAATCTAAACCAACATTAAAGAAAGGAATTAGATTTCTTGCAATTGCACTTTTATTTTTTATATGATGACTTTAGAGAGGTACAAATTTAATTTAGAAAGAATAATAAAATTAATACAAGTATATAAATTTTTTTAAAAATACATATTAAGTAGTTGAGTTATCTAAAGATCATTGCAAACGATCTAAAGATCAACTGATCCAAAACACTAACAGACGGAAGCGTCCCCAAGACGCTGGCTGAATTGCCACGCTGAATGGCAAAACTAATGCGTTGAGCCAGATTAGAGCCAGCTCTAGGGCCTAGGAGTCGCTTGACTGAAAGAATTTAAAAAACGCGATGGGCCCGATTATTTGGACTTCAACTTGTAAATTGATAATTTACGTTTATTGCCTCACTTTTGTAAAAAAAATTGTAGTATTTTATGTAATTTTTTTGATATGTATAATCTGTAACCTTTGACACCCAGAAATAACAATTTTAACTCACTAGGTATTTGCAGTTTTATCTTAGACAATTTTTTTAAAATTAATAAACATGTATATGTGTGCGTGCACAGATACTAGTGTAACAATTACTGTTAAAAGGTTAAATCAAATGAATATGAATATGAATTATTATTATGTAGATTTTGTAGCAAAAAAAAAATAGCTTGTAAATTACACTTATTTATTTTAATTTACTCCTTTTCAGAACCAGTAAAAAGCAGATAGGATCAGAATTTTCGCTTTTCCCATTTTCTTCTTTGTTATTTATTTCACATCAACCATATTTTTAATAGCGATAATTAAACCAATGTATAAGTCAATAACCCTCCAATGGCCTTTATAACAATAATTTGACGCCAGTAGATGATGGATGACGATGAACGTCAAAATTCGGACCTAAAATAAAAAGAGCACAGGTGATCAAAACGACCACATCAAAGTGTTTGAATTAACCATCTCATTTCTATTAAGGAACCTTAATATTTTGGGTCTGGATTTTAATAGTTATCGAGTTATGATATTCTGCTTATTTCATAATTGGCAACTTTATAAAAAGGTAAATGGTTGAGACCTTGCATAAAGCAATCAGTGATTTGTGTGATAACGCAGAGATATGCTAATAACAGAGATTTGATGAAATCATGAGAGAAGTTAAAATGGTTCTAATTAATAGTTTTAAAAAACTTATAAACCTACGGTGTCAATAGAACAATGGTTGATACCAAAGGCTCACTTTACTGTGTCTATTATATAATAATGTCTAATGTTATCTAATTTATTTAGAGGAATTTATGAATTCTTGTATCATGATCAATATTCCTGTTTTTTTATCATATCCCTGTGATAAAGATTGTCTACAATAATATGGCCTGCCTTCTCACTCCTATTCGCTTCTCCAAGCTAAATCTTATATCAAAATGTATTGTTAAAGGCAGAGGCTACCGGGCCATCCATCCTAATTCTTAATTCTTTATTGTACACACAAAATTACAGAAAAATAAACTTACATATAGGACATGTACAAAGGCGAGCTTAACCCTAAAAGAGTTCCAGCAAACCTTAGAGGAGACAAACAAGTAAAAAACATGTTAAATTAGTTTGTGAAAATGGGATACCCTATTTATTCCATTTTCCACCCAAATTCCACAAATTGAACTTTTTACCCTTATATTTTTTTTAGCTTTTTAACTTTTATTTTTGTACCCTATGTAGTTTGAATTTTTGAGGTAATTTTTCCAGTTTCGGTTTGGACTAACATCATTAAAGTAAGCAATGCCTCGACGTCAAACATCGGTTACACTTCACTCCACAATACAGGGTTTGTTTGTGCTCTCTGTTTGTTGTTCCGCTACGCACTAGGGAAATGTATTCTAAACGTATTTTCAGTGCATCAAAGCCAGGTGATGCAAGGTTCAGTAAGTACTGCATATTGTGTACGCTTTTGGAATTTTGCTCTTGATTGCAACGTGCCTGGTACAATACCAAGTATATCGTTTATAGCAATGAGAGCGCTCATTTTTCTGTAGTGCATAAACACTAGGTACGTACTAGGTAGGATGAGTGATAATAATTTGTTTAAAGTGTCTTCTTTAGTGTTTTGTTCGAGTTTAGAGGAAATAAAACGGATAAGCACAAGCGAGAGTCATGCCCTGAGGGTTTCGATCCGTAAGTTGTTTTGAAAGCAGCAGAGCCCTTTTCAAGTATCAGCCACTTTTTCCTGAAAACTTCACCTTCAACTTCTATGGGGTAAAAAAGTAAAAATTCCCAAATTTTGAACTTTTTACTTTGTTTGTGTTCTAGCATTCTAAATTTCAGAATTATGAGGTTACTGAAAGTGACAAGAAGTTGGTGGATGGAGACGGCTCAAAACCGGTCGTCGTGGCGTTCTACGGAGGAAGCCCGTGTCCAGGCAGTGGACTTTTACAGGCTGACGATGTTGATGATTCAGTTGAGTTATGAGCAAGCCAATTGGTCTAGTTGTAGGAACCCCGATTTCCGATCCTAAGGTTATGGGTTCATATCCTAGTCGTGCTTCAATGGATTTTCCACTTGAATATGTGCGCAATAATACGGCCTCTCAAACGGTAAAGGAAAAGAACCGGCATGCATTGGAATCAATAATGACATGGCATGAAAGGAACCCGAAAAATGGGGTAAATTGTTTAAAAGATTAGGGACACTGAAATAAACAATTTAGAGGGATCACACGGAAACAATAATAATTTATAATTTGCAATGAGCAATGATCCCTGGTCAACCAATTTAGTTTCCAAGTGTATTATTGAAAACTTTTTCGATGAGACATTCAAAACCTGCTCATTTAGAGGTTAAAAATAATTGAATATGACTCGTGCATAATTTCAATGAACCTGCACTATAATGTCAACTACATCATATATTGCCAATAACAAGGAACTAATCTCACCAATCTGTATTGATTTATGGATTTTAAACAAAAACTCAATCAATGTGATGGTGCCACTGGGTCGATTAATAGTTATAACAGCTATTATATTAATTTATTTCTAATGACGTTATTGACAGTATACTAAAGTTATATCTATTTAGGTACCTACATAATTAAAAATATGTTTTAAGAAACCTTTGCAAAGTTTGAGAATTGTATCACTAAAATCGTTTAATCTTCACCTATGCCTGGCAGGCGAAGGTTCGCCTGCGACGCAGGAGGTTGCGGGTTCAATTCCCGCCTCTGAACAAATATTTGTACGATCTGTAGATTTTGGTTCAGGGTGTTCTGGGTATTTTCTATGTATAATAAAAAATATCTATCTATGTAATGTATTGTATTAAGTATATCAGTTATCTATAACACAAACTCTGCTTAGCTTGGGGCTAGATAATGTTGTGTGAAATGTGTCCAGCATTTATTTATTTATTTACTTAATTAAATATATGTTTTAAGAAACCTTTGCTGAGTAAATTCTTCAGTAGGTAATATAAAAACTACAAGATGCAATAATTACATATTGTTCAGGTGTTTACGTATAAAATAAACAAACAAGTCTGGTCTTTATAGCCTAAGCTTTAATCTGGGGAAGCAGTCATTTGAAATATATTGAAGAAAGTAAAGTAAAAATAACTCAACCTGGCATGACATTAAAAAAACTCCAAGTTGAACACTCTATGGCCAATTGCATTTTGTGCCAGTGGAGTGCGAGTCGCGTGCTCCGTGCCATTAGCCCGCCCTTCTGGGCTGTTTGCCAGGGCAAGGAGCTTATTATGTGTGTGATGTCTATTGCTATCATTTTTGAAAATGTATACTGTGTATCTACTTGCTTTGTGCTAAATTTTATTGTATATATTTTTGTATACAATAAAATTTTATTTATTGTATACAAAAATATTTTGTATACAATATATTGTATATTTGTATATTTTTTTTTATTTTGTATTATTTAAATTTCAAATTAATTATGTAATTCGATTATTACCACTACTGAGGTGAAAAGTAATATTTATTTATGTTAACTCAGGTCATTGTCCATCTGTCCACCTACTTTTATCGAAATTGGTTAAGCCGTTACGGAGTGATAAACAAACATCCAAAAATCTAAATATCCAAGTATCCAAGCTTTCGCATTTTCCATATAAAATTTTCAACAATTTGTTTCAGAAAACGACTTGTTTGAAAATTCTACTTAGATAACATGATGTAGAATAGCGTTCATAAGACCCATTTCATGACATGAATTTCTGAAATGATCTACATCAAGACAATCAGGTTTAAGTTAAGTTTAAATAAATCTTACCTAATCATGGCTTATACACAATGTGCACTTTAAGTTGAAGCATGAAAAAAATCAAGAACAGCAAAGTTTTTATGAAAGAAACACGTTTTCAAATGCTTGGTTTCTTGATTTTTTGGTCTGCCTGTGGAAATTCTCATGCATTGAACTGTTTTTTGTTTTGTTTAGTGTTTTGAACTGACTGTTTTGATCAAATCCAGGCAAACCAATTCTGATTCATCAGCTTACCTTGTACAATTTACATTCACCTTAAATCAACAAAAACACTAAATCACAAAACAAACATAAGCTCTCAGTTTTTTTTTTTCAGAGACCGTGTTGCGATTTTTACCTGCTTATTTTCGGCTCATGAATTACGCTGTACGATTTCAGTGATTTTAAGACTTTAGTTTTAGGTTTGCTTGTAGCTTACTAGTCGGAAAACATCAACTAAATCATAAAATAGTGAGTAATAAACACCTTACCCTCAACTTTGTTAAGATCCCAACTAATAAATGAGGAATTGAAGTTATCGTGACTTGGTATCATTTTAGAAAAATTACGACTATACACAACGTACTTTACTATTCTCCTGCTCAAAATGGTCAACGAAACGTCAGCAGGAGAATAGTCGTAGTAGTACGTGGTGTATAGTCGTAATTTTTCTAAAATAATAAATGAGGCTTCCAAAGCACACAAAAAACATTATGGTCGTTTATTGATAGCAATGGAAATTGCTTTTTAAACCACCATCACCTTCAGAATACGTAACAGACGTCGGCAACGGCCACTGCGGAGTGGCGACACGTCGTCTTATCTAGAAACCTATTTATTATGTCTAATGATTTTTATTATTGGGGTTCTACTTGTGACACAGCAAAAACTTAGTTTTTTAATTCTTTATTAATAAGATATACTGTTTTAAGGTGAAACGTTTCAATGGGACTTCATACAAAAAATAATTATTTTCTCATTTTATCATCATCGTCTCATAACAAGACAGGGGGCTTAGTACGAGTTTTGATAGTTTACGAAACTACCTATATGAAGTTTTGTTTCCATCCAATACATTTACTGACAGCGTCCTTAGTTTTCTTCTCGTTTTCGCTAGGGGCGCTCCAAGTAAATGTATGGAAGGAAACGAAACTTTATATAGTTTCGTAAACTATCAAAACCCGTACTAAGTCCCCAGTTATAGGTTAACTAGTAGTTGAGTTATTGTGAAAGATTACGTCCGGGGAAGTACTACCACCATACCTAGTTCAGGCGCCAAGCAGTACCTAATGTGTGCATTGCTGAGACAAGCACATGACACTTTCATCTTTATGTCTCAGGGTGCAGTGCAATGGCACGTATGGTGCTTCCTAGTTGAACGTGACATGTGAGGTAATGCATGGTTATAAAGAGAAGGAATATAATATAAGAAATATATCATCTGCTTGTTCCGTCACTTACTCAATTTATAAAAAAACATACATACATACATATGAACACCCCTTTTTGCCCGAAGAGGTAGGCAGAGCCTCAAAAGGCTTCTTTCCACCGTGGGTCACAGGAAGACGTGACAAGTGGTGAGCTCATCGCCGCCATTTTTTTCTTTCTTCTAGCGCTTTCTTCCAGTAATAACATACCTACTCCTAAATAAGCCAGCAGCCAGGACAAATCTTATACAAATTGGAAGCGAACGGTTTTTTTTTTTTTTTGGATTCCCTCAAAAATTACAAGTATTTATTCAATTAATTACAATATAGTCATGTAATCAAGATTAAAAAAAGACAGTATGAGAATAATTCATTGAAATGGGTTGAGTTTCAATTAAATCTATAAAGACACCATCTTTAAGAATCTCAGAAAGATTCCATTGCACTCATTCGTTCGCAACGGAGTCATTCTGAGATTAAGTATTGAAATTATGACTAAAATATATTTAAGTAGCTTCGAGATAACATTTCCTAGTTGTGGACATACATTAGTAAGTTATTCCAATTCCTCAACACCACTAACACCATCATCATCAACCTGTAGAAGTCCACTGCTGACATAGGCCTCTCCCCTAGAATACTACGACGGACGGGTTTGAGCTGCCTCCACCCACCGACTTCCATCCACCACTAACATACCCAGTATTATAAAATAGGTACTTGATGCCAGAAATAAAAATCATTGAATTATATAAAATACTAGTTGCGCCCCGCGGTTTCACCCGCGTGAATAATGATGAAAATTGATGATGATGATGATGATGAAAAGTAGCCTATGTGTTAATCCTAGGCGTAAAGTATCTCCATTCCAAATTTCACTCAAATTCATTTAGCAGTTTTTACGTGAAAGAGTAACAAACATCCATACTCACAAACTTTCGCGTTTATTATTAGTAGGATAGGATAGGATAGGATAGGATAGGATTAGTAGGATAATCTAACGTTACTATCTCTCATTCAGTTTTGAAGCATTCAACACAAGCGTATATAACACAGTTTTTAACAAGCACGGGAGGTAAAGGTTTGGAAATTTTGACCTACCTACCTACATTTTTATTTGTAATTACCATCTATTTACGCTCATCTGAACTGAGTCTCGAAACGTCGGCAAAAGTGACGAAAAATAATGGTAACTAGCAGTTTTTTTTTTCAATTTAAAATGATTCCCAACCACGAATGTTTCTGTTTTGAAAAACTGTTTTATAGTTTTTGTCAAATTTTATTTTTATTCAAAAACATTATTAAAACAAAAAATGCTTATGAATTAAATAACAGAACTCTACCGTTACAAAATAGTTCACACCTAGCATATCTCATCAATGCAACGTAAATAACATTTTAATTACACTCTTGTACACACGCTGTTCAAACAGAACTCTGCCATTTGTTTTGCTATAGATTGAGTTGTCCAGTCAATGATTGTCCAGACAATTAACATTATGATTTGATGATTGAAATCACTAGGGGGCGCTGTTTGACCAAACAGAACAAAAACTATATTTGCCATCTAATTTAACTCCTTGTACGGGGGAATCAATGTTTGTTTCAGGTATTTCAAAGGCTTTTTCTAACTCACACACGTTATCGGGCTATGCAACGGGTTCTGTCAAAAAATATTGGTTAGGATAAACATATTTTTAATCAGTTTTCTTGCCAGTGCCGTGGTGTGTCTGTCCTAAAAATAGACCCCTCCATCTCCTCTTGTGGATGTTGTAAAAGCCGACTAAGGGATTACACCAGATGGACACTATGGACAGAAGCATCCACCTGAATACTCAACACTGATACTGCGATCCACCAATTGGCCTGCCAAGCGTTTGATTATGGCAATTACTCTTATTGTATTTTATGGGGGAGGCCTCGTCTAGCAGTGGACGTATACATGCTGGTGACGATGATGATGAACCAACTCTCATGGTGTTGATAAGCAGAAACCTAAAAGTTTATCTTAGAGAGGTCTTAGTGAAAATTAGTTGTCTTATTATGCTGCTTGTTCAACGATGAAGGTTGTTCTCAATGACCAACCTTAAAACTGCCACTAAAGGGTTTCATAATCCACCTACCCAATTGGCCCATATCAGTATCTGTACCTTGGGGTAGATGGATGTGCGAGGTGAGGTCCTTCCGGCCAAGAGGTTCAAAACTTTATTTTTAATTCGATTGTATTAGTTCGCCTATACAATCGAATAAAAAAAAAAGTTTATTTGCAGAATTTTATGTGCAGAGCAGTATTTAAGTGATCATATTTCGAGCGATAGAACCATATTTATCCTAGTTTCTTAAGTAGGGGGCGTGACTATTAGTGTAATTCTGGCAAAGATGTGGTCGCAGTATTGGACGTGTATCGGCTGATACTGATGATGATGGCATTCACCAATTCAAATACATCGCTTTGATTACAAGAATCTCACATACATAAAGGTAAATATCAACTGTCAACATAAAATTGGTGCTTTTCGAATGATTGGTGCAATTTTTAAAAGATTGCTTACGTTTACACCACCGCTGAGTACTCGGTAAGTTGCATAAATATTACTTAAATAACCACTTTCAACGATTTTGCTTAATTTTAAGCCATTTTAAATCTTTGTGGGCATGGGTAGTAGCATCCATCTGAGTACTAAACACCAACCTGAGTACTGCGATCACCACTCGCTTGCCAAGCGTAGTGATTATGGCATTTGTATATACCTACTAGGCTAACAAGCTTACGGCCCCACCTGATGGAAAGTAGTTACCGTAGCCTATGGACGCCTGCAAAACCAGAGGCATCACACGCGCGCTGCCTACCCTGAGACATAAAGATGAAAAGTCTCATGTGCCTGTAATTTCATCCTCCATGTAGCATTCGTACCCTTTAAACCGAAACACAGCAATGCGAGCACTACTGCTTGGCGGTAGAAAATAGATAGAATATGTGAATGACCCCCAATACCAAATCTTGGATTCGATGGGGAAGGCCTCGTCTAACAGTGGACGTCTAACGGCTGATGATGATGAAGATAAAGGCATTTTTTAACCAACATCAAAAAAAAGAGGAGGTTCTCAATTCGACTGTATGTTTTGTTTGTTTAATTTAATTAGATTTATGAACATTTAGGTTATCTTATTTTTAGGGGCTAGGGTAGCTTTTAGTGGGCAGGGGAAAAGGGGCTGAAAGGGAAGGGGGGTTCAAAGGGCGCTGACTGAGAAGTTGGAACGATGGGATGGCAGTAATTCTGACATTTTAACAATAAAATTATGTTTCATTGTAAAAAGTAATGTAATGGCCAACAGAAGGCGCTGCGGTTGCCCACCTCAGTATCTTAATTGTTAAATAGCTACTTTACATTTTGAGTAATAGTTAACTTTACTTTTAAGGTTTATCATCATCATCATCAACCGTAAGAAGTCAATGAACAAGGCCTCCCCTATACAATACAATGGGGGGATTTACGATAACCACCACGATTGGCAGACGGATTGGTGATCGCAGTATTGGTGTTAAGTACTCAGGTGGATGCTGCTGCCCATCCTCTGGTGTTATTCCATAGTCAGCTTTTACATCCTTGGGAGAAGGCGGAGGGTTCTATTCTTAGGCCAGATACACCAGGAGTTATAGATAAGTTTCTAGTCGCTTTGGCGTAGACTTTTCCTACAAGTTATATAGTAGGGAACTCTAATAATACGTCAGAAATACCTTACTGAAAAACAATTATTTTCCATGTAACTACATATATATAACAAAGATACCTATTATTTCAGATATTTCAATACTAGCATTAATTTCAATGTTAAGTTGCATTACGTACCAATAGTTTTAAAATATTTTTACTTTCGAAATACTCGCCTTTTTTATACAACATGGCAAGCAAACAAGCATACGGCCTACCTGATGGAAAGTAGTTAGCCTATGGACGCCTGCAACACTAGACGCATCACACACGCGCTGCCGACCCTGAGACATAAAGATGAAAAGTCTCATGTGCCTGTAATTTCACCGGCACCTGTACCCTTCAAACCGAACCACAGCAATGCGAGCACTAACTTGGCGGCAGAAATAGATACGGTGGTAGTACTTCCCCGAAGTCTTTCACAAGAAGTTCTACTGCTAACAAACAACTACTACTTACTTTAAAAATCTCACCATTTATTTGTTGCTAGATTTATCTACACCTAATCAACAATGACACCCTAGTACGTGTACTCACCAGATAACCGAATCTGATGACAAAATGCGTCCTTAAGGGCAAAAGTGATAATCTTTCGTCTCAGACCTGAGCTAGAAGTACCAGTGAGCAATCTTAAAAGCCGGAATAATCTGCATACTAGGCGGAAAATTAGTAAAATTTTCCCTGTATTAAACTTAGTATTATTTGAAGTTTTCTATCTATCAAACTTAGTATCATTTGAAGTTTTCAATCTATCAAACTTGGTATCATTTGAAGTTTTCTATCTATAAAACTTAGTATCATTTGAAGTTTTCAAGCTATCATACTTGGTATCATTTGAAGTTTTCTATCTATAAAACATAGTATCATTTGAAGTTTTCAATCTATTAAACTTGATATCATTTGAAGTTTTCTATCTATCAAACATAGTATCATTTGAAGTGCACTTGCACGTTTCGAAGTAACACAATGCACAATAAAAATCAACACACCACGTCTATATTATATTAGTGTACTGATTATGTGTACAAAGTTTCATGGAGTTTGAAGAAAATATAGCCAAATTAGAAGCAAACTTCGTTGGCGTACTAGCTACCGGCGACATTTTCTTAAAAGATCAAAAAGCCGGTTGTCTAGCATTGCTAGCCAGACACCTTCACCAGACTAACGAAGTTCTTATAATCCCTCCATCGCCCTCCCAGTTTAATCGAGTTATTGCCTTGCATCGCGCGTCTTACGAGTTTCCTCTACGTAATGATATCTGATACACAGACAGGGATATTTATTTGGATATAACACTACAAAATGCTAGGCAAATAAGTTTAAGGCTGAGACCGTGATAGCTTCCCTTCTTTCGTTTTTTTATTATGCAACAACCGCTGGCTTTTCACTAGCATTGTCTTCGAATCCAAGATACTTTTTCTCATCATCATTGTCATCAACATCAGCTGGTAGATGTCCACTGATGGATGAGGCCACCTTCAATAGAATGCAATGGAGGAATTTGTCATAATCATCACGCTTGGCAGGCGGTTCGGTGATCACAGTATTGGTGTGAATACTCAGACGGATGCTGCTGCCCATCCCCTGGTGCAATCCTTTAATCAGTTTTACCAGCATCCACGGGAGGAGAGGTAGGGGTCTATTCTAGGCTGTACATAATACAAATACAATACAAATGTTTTATTCAGTATTAAAAGATACTTAATATTAACTACCTAGTTGTTGAAAACACCTTTTAAGTATTATGGAAATATACTTGTGATAGGCATTTTCGCTCTTCCACATCTTTAGGTAAACAAAAAATTGTAGGCCTAACATTTCTATAAAACATTGTAATAAAAAATATATATCTAAAAGCAGTCAAAATTAAAAAACCAGTCTAGTGCAATTCGGACTCGCACACGAAGGGTTCCGTACCATTACCTACAAAAATGGCAAAAAAATCACGTTTGTTGTATGGGAGCCCTTAAGTATTTATTTTATTCTGTTTTTTAGTAATTGTTGTTATAGCGGCAACAGAAATACATCATCTGTGAAAATTTCAACTGTCTAACTATAACGTTTCATGAGAGACAACCTGATGACAGACGGACGGACGGACAGCGGAGCCTTAGTAATAGGGTCCGTTTTACCCTTTGGGTAAGGAACCCTAAAAAGATACACCTTGACACACGATATTTTAGTATTTCACTGTATAACAATTATCGCGTAAGTACACTGTTAACAGAATACTCTGTACCTAAATAGTGCAGCTCCAATCTCCATGCATGTAATTTTAAGGCGATCAAACATTAAGTTTGCGAAGTTTCGTAGTACGCAAGTTGTGATTGCATCCCCCATAACTTTGTGCTCTCGATACCTTTTGTACGAGGCTGCCTTTGTGTGGTGACTGGTTTACCTTACACTCAACGTGCGCTGTTCATCGTCGTTTTAATGGAATTGAACAATGACTGTTCATCTTTTCTATATGCTGCGTAGGCCTAGCTTAGGCAGAGCTCTACCTAGAGCCATCACATAAATTAAGATGAGCATAATAAATGGAGTTATGGAAAACGCTCTGAGTTTCACTGGACGACAGCGATAAGACCGCCCATTTTACTTTTAATTATCTCATACATATACATAACATAACCTATCACCTATCAGTCATATACGTACCTATCAGTCACATACGTACCTAGTCTTGATCCCATACACTAGGATTTCCTGTGTCGTGGGTATCAGAAACTACGAGTACCATGGTACCATAACATCCAGATCCGGAACAAATATTTGCAGATCATACAAACATTCTTGCCGCATAACGATATAATAACACTAGCGTGTTGTATTTAAAGTAAGGAGAATACCATTTCCGCAACATTAAGACATCGACACTAGACCGGAACGTGATCCGAACTTTAACTAATTTTTTTCTCGAGAATTGGACCTCTGGGTTTTGGCTACGTATATATTGGCAGCTAGATCCTCCTAACCGTCCATAGGCTTACTCACATAACTCTCACTTTCATAAGTTTCTTCTTGAAGACTTGTGAATGAAAACAAATGAAATTTTGCGATTTCTCAACACCTGACTCACCAGAAATTGGTTGTTCCCGAAGTTCCGTGCATAGTTTTCTTCCATATCCAGGCCTTCTATTGACAGAAACGTCTCTTGATATCGTTGCCATGTCCTCAAGACTATCGAACGACTCTCATTTAGCCTCTGGGACATAACATTGAAAACAACTTTCTCAAGCAGCGCTATTCAATCAATATACATAAGGAGTATTACATTGTCTATTAAATACAATTTATTGCATTAATCTATCATTTTTAGTTTCCGAGATTTTTAACATTCTTTAAGTGACCCGGATTCATTGCTCTCGAGTGTAGATAGATATTGACATATATATATATTATTTTATACTCTGATTTTTAATCTTAGACAGTTTTTGTCAACAAATAAATGTCCCTGTGTGTATATAAGTGTCATGACACTTAAACACACAATGGCATATCTTAAAATTTATTTGTTTTTTTTTAAATAGTCTAAGATTAAATATCAGAGGATAACTATTTATAATTTTAATTAATTTAGAATTATTTTTAGTTTTGCTTTGTAAGGTACTCGCAGTCTATTATAGCGTTGCTCATTTCGTTCCATCCAAAGGTTGCCTGGAATCGCTTTCAGTGATAACGCCACCCTTTGTATTGCTTGTTTATTGTTTCTGCGTGGTGATCAATAAAGTGATTATCTATCTTTCTATCTATCTATAGTTTTGCTGGCTTTTATAAAGTATTGATACTGAAATATACTAGTCAAGTGACCTAGTAGTCTAAGTACCTATCATTTCAGATATTTCAGTACCGACTTTTAATTTAAATATTAAGTTCAGTGTGTTTTTATTAAAACCTACGTTGTGTTTCGTTTCCAATTTAACTTTCCTACTTTAAAGTTGCGTTCCTATAAGTACGTGTTTTATATAATATTGTGAAGCCGAATTGATTTTATTTCTCGTTACGTTCTTGTTCTAACAGAAGGCTCTAATCGTCCGGTTATCCTTCCCACCCCATTCCTCCTTGGGGTCAAAGTCAAAGTCAAAAGTATAAACCCTGAAGCTAATCTGTTTTGATTCATATTATTAACTTATTTTCAAGCAAAGCTTAGAATTAGATTATGCTTCTTGAGGAAAATTTAGGTAAGAGTACCTAAATTTTCCTCCACTGACAAGTCCACTCTAAAACTACGATAATCTAATCCAAAATATTACCACACAACCCTTTCGGAAGTTCCCACCACATCCTGTTTAAAGATGTTTCTGGAATTATTAACTAAGAATTGACGTAACCATAGGTAAACAAAATTGTGTATAGAAACGCAACTCATTTAAAAATACTCGCACTGCACTGTCGAATAAACCATGCATCTCAGCATGCAGCAGTCAGTGATACGCCAAGTATCGTGTTTCTAGAAAGAACATGATTCTACTTGAATCAGACTTATAATTTCCTTTAATTAAGTTACAGATCTAACCAAGGGTTAGTTCTAATCAAGCCATTGGTAAACTTTTATCGTGATTACACGTATCAAGTATCTTGCAAATTAGAACTTTAATCGACAGTGTCTATTCTGCTTCACGCTTAAGTTACAGGACACAAACTTTTTTTTTAAGCAAACATGCTTACGGCCTACCTGATTAGAAAATTAGTTACCGCAGCCTATGGACGCTTGTAACAACAAAGGCATCACATGCGCGCTGCCGACCCTGAGACATAAAGTAAAAAAGTCTCATGTGCCTGTAATTTCACCGGTGCCTGTACCCTTGCCCTTGCTGGCAGAACTGCCTTACCGGTGCACGCACAATGCGATATTTTATCATTTTTATAGACTAACGGCCTTATTAATAATATTTTTTTAAACCTATTTTAGTTAAAATATGTTTTGTCTTGTTCTCTCTGATGTAAAATGTCATACGTCAAAACAAGACAACTATAAATATAATATATATTTTAACTAAAATAGGTTTAAGAAAATATTATGAATAAGTTAGTGTGTGTGGATGTGTGGAGGTTGGAGTGTCGCTTCTATGTACTATTTATTTATTATGACGTAACAAATAGCAAGTTTTAGAGGGTGGGGTGGTTCCGGTCCGAAACCCGGGGTTGTGTTATTGACTTATTGTTCGGTCCTGGTTCTAAGGTTTAATGGGTATTGTTTTCCGTTTAGTTTAGTAAGATTTCATGTGGATGTTCATTTTGAGTAATGGTATGATTTGTTCTTATGATTTACGTTATGTTTTGAAGATCAAATTGTATTGTAGGTATTGCCAGATTATGAAAGAATGTATCGAAAACCAATTTGAACATAACATAACACATTTTTTGTTTAGAGAAAGAATAATCTTACATTAATTATTGTATCTATGTATATGTTTTGAGGTCTAGAAAACAACTCTAACAATTTCGATTATATTTTCTATATATGGGGGGGTTTTGGGGATAAAAAATCGATCTAGCAAGGTTTCATCTCTAGTAAAACGCGATTTTCCGAATTTTCCAAGCACAGGTCGGTCACCCAGGTACTACAAATAATACAAGTAGGTAAATACAAAATTTAAAAATATACAAATGCAACAATTGAGCTATCTAAATATCATTATTAACAAACTAAAGATAGCTCAACTGATCCAAACACTACCAGACGGAAGCATTCCTAAGATGGCTAGCTGCATTGCTACTCCGAATGGCAATACGAATAAAAGAGTTTTTTTTTCAAGTTTAGAAATTTTTTTGCTCCCTCCTGAGTAAAGTGCATAATATAGAAAATAATAAATATAAATAATAAAAATAAAAAATAATAATATAGCAAATTTATCACTTAAACATGTTATTACAAAAAGTAAAAAATAAGCAAGTAGATTCCATCGTCCACTCGAACCCTTCAACGGGCTTGGCTTCCGTAGACTTCTCATTTATATCCGCCGCAGAATACTTTTCACCCACTCATGGTATTAAAGATCGCTATCTTCAGGAAGGTGCACTATTAGTTTCGCTTCGTTTTCATTAAACTCTTTCGCTATAATCAAATCAGATTGATATTTCGACTATTTATTTCAATAAAGGGTTCAGTATGTATATATGTAGCGACACGTCATCGTATCAATATTTAAGCATGTAGGAAGGTACAACATTAATGCCCCATGTATATTTTATACAGACCATTCTATCCAAAGGTTGTCTGGTAGAAATCGCTACAGAGCGATAAGACCATTGTATAACATAGTTAGTTTTAGTTTTTTTTTTTGTGAAATTGTTTGAATTTTATGTATATTATTATATCATCTTCTATCTTTGATTGCATTTAAATTATAAATAGATTAAGTTAACGAGCAACGGGATGATGACATCTGTGATAGATTCCTTTGGTGCACGTGGTTCTAACGTTCCCCCTTGACTTTTCTTGTTCTTAGGATTCCGTACTCAAAGGGTGCCAATCGGAACCATATTATCTACCTATTAAGCCTACGACTACGCCGCGCTGTCCGTCTGTATATCTGTCCTTTTCCCCCTTGATTTTTCTTGTTCTTAGGGTTCCGTACTCAAAGGGTGCTAATCGGAACCATATTATCTACCTATTAAGCCTACGACTACGCCGCGCTGTCCGTCTGTATATCTGTCTTTTTCCCCCTTGACTTTTCTTGTTCTTAGGATTCCGTACTCAAAGGGTGCCAATCGGAACCATATTATCTACCTATTAAGCCTGCGACTACGCCGCGCTGTCCGTCTGTATGTCTGTCTTTCTGTATTCTATCACAGGTATCGTGGTAGCCGTGAGAGGCCAGTTGAAATTTTAGCAGTGGACATCAATCGGCTGATGATGATGACGATGATTATGATTATGATGATGATGATCATGATGACCAATGGGGTAAAAAACTAGTGTGGTGATATGATTTAGAGTGCAGAGTCTCTTTTCATGCACAAACCATGTCCTATTAGCAGGCTAATCAGCTGCTCACTTACGTATAGGTAATACCACAGATAACATAATACTATACTCAGTTTACGAGACAGTAAACATCATCATCATCATCAGCCTGTAGTAGTCCACTGCTGGACATAGGCCTCCCCCTTAGAATGTCACGACGAACGGTCATGAGCCAGACAGTATACAAGTATGCAAAAATTCCATTTGTCTAGTTCAACTTACATACCGTCCAGTATTAGCCGCAAGCTGGGATACCGCCTCAATTAAGTTATCGCAGGGCCATCCAACCAGTAAATTAAGAATTAAAGCAGCTTCCACACGTGCTGACAGCCACATCGGTTTGTATTGGTTGACGGCTGTGTGGACCATTAAATGCTGCATTCGATGGCTTGGGCTAGCCACATTTGACGTAGTCAGCAAGTCACCAGCACGTTTGGAAGGCCCATAGGCACGGAAAATAGGTTATTTTAAAACATGCATCGGGATAACCCTTTCTAATGAGTTTTCCACATCGAAGGCAACCAAATTGAAGTGAAATGGTTAATTTTGAGCAAACTGCTCCTTAAATTGAAATGTCTGATGGCTTACACACGGATATCGCTACACTTTATTCCAAACAAATGTACACTAGCGGTTAGTCAGTAACTCTGTAGGTCTGCACTCTAGCTGTCAGATGTTGGTGGGTGCAAGCAATACAATGTCGTAATCATGTCTTCCAAGTTGGGGTAGACCATTAATGTAAATTAAAAATAGGAATGGGCCGAGTACAGATCCTTGTGGTACACCCATTGTAACTACTGACCCCGGAGAACGCTTACCACTAACGTCAATTCCTGTATTGTACTGTACCAATCATTATCATCAATAGCCCATATAAGTCCACTGTTGGCCATTGGCCATTCATGGCCATAATTTTGGGAAATAATATACGGCAATATATATTTTTGTGAAATATAGCAATTTCATTTTCGAGGTACAGCAATTCTCGGTATAGCTGTCTTTCACTCTGTCTGTTATTTGAGAAAAAAAGGGATAAAGATATCTAAACTATATCTAAAACACGTTACTAAATAAGACGGTGAAAATATTATTATTTTGTGAGTTTTCTTCGTGTGTGCGAAATTGTATCGTGACAAACATCCATGCGTCAAGCGACCTCGGTAAATCAGCGCGGGAATCCAATTACTACACAAAAAACTATTAGTCCCATAGTTATAAATACTAGTTTCTCGGAGAGATTTATGATTCACATTTTTTGCACTTGATTAAATGTTTACATGCCCTTTTATACATTCAGTACATTTACTATTCATGATCCTAAGTATAAGGTAATATAGGTCAAAGTCAAAGTCTATCTTAAATATGGTATCTCTGTCTAAAGTATTTAATTCAGTGAAATCACAAGGATCATTTTGAATCGTCTTATAAATTAAAACTACTCCTGTTCCAACGCGACTAAATCGTTTAATTTTGCAATACGTGGACTGGGCCTCATTTGAAGAAATAATTAAATTATTCTAGTCTCATACGATTTTTGATTCTTTTACGCCTTTTTGCTGTGACCGCCCGATTATAGCGATGACTGTGAGGTTTAACCTTATGTCAAAAAAATAAGCCATTAGCCGCGTATCCGCTATATTACGGCAAACCAAGGCACAATCAACACTACTATTTATTGCTTTAAATACAAAAATATATAATAAGTATATATTATTCATAATTAAAAGAATGTCTTTAGTCCATCGAGAGGGGGCTTTCCTCTACTGCGTCGTCCGGTTTGTGGTTGCCTTACATACACAATGACATATAAATATCCACAATACCGTTATTTTAATCCGAAAACTACATAAATATAATAAAATTATTGAATTTTGCAATTTCATATTGGCGCATCCCCTCACTGTTGGACGAAGAAAGCGGGTTCATGCTTACTGACGCCGACTGTCAGCGATTAGAGTGAGCGCCTGATAAGTCTCCGCATGGCTGGTGGTGTACTGACTCACAGAACACAAATAGGGCTTGCTGTACCAGTTGTAGGTACTTGCTGTTATTTTTCCATCTATTAAGTTTCCTGTGATCTTGAAATACGCACAGGAAACACAATATTGATATCGTTGGTTTGTACCTATTCGATCATGAACCCAAGCCGCACGCAGACTTACCTGGCGCGCATTCTACTGCGTGCAATGTAAAACATGCTTTATTGTGCTGATTTAAGATTCAATACACGCGTATTCAATCATTCTAATAACAGAAAAAGTGAGGTCTAGTTTTGTTAATAATTTTTCATTTAAAAAACCGACTTCCGCCATTGTATTCGACTAAGTATCTGGATGATATTTTGATTGGTGGCCATTTGTGGTCTTCTTCACAAGTTCCACTTCTTCAAATGATACTTTCTGAATGCAAATGCTTGACATGTTGCTGAAAATATCAAACCACTATATATCAATTCCTCATGGATTCCATCATCAGAACTGGATTTTGAAAAAATTTAAAAATCTTGAAGTATATCCATTCAAATAAAAAAAGAAATTTCCAGATTGCTTTATAAACGGAGGAAATATGAGGTAACAAACATAAAAAAAATACAACCGAAATAAGAACCTTCTCCTTTTATTTGTGCTAACAAGCACTGCAGAATATCGCTGCTATCAATTATGTACTTTATCATAATCAACATTCTGTATTTTACCATCATCATCAGTCAAACGAAGTCTTCCTCCTAGAATGCAATGGGGGATTACCATACAACGCTTGGCAGCCGGATTTTTGATCGCAGTATTGGTGCTAAGTACTCAGGTAGATACTGCTGCCCAAACCCTGGTGTATTTTAGTATTAAAACAATTCAAACTGATCCATGTGATTTCAATGAATAAACTACAATTGACTTTGACTACGTAAGTATTATTTCTTCCGAGTCTTGTAGCTTGGAAGAATAGCTCGTCAATACGCGCGCATGATCTAAAGCTGGGGTCCCACGGCCTGATTTCTCACAGATACAGACGCAAAATTACAGGCGACACGCCGTGGGAACACCTCACCTGCAGACGCCTGTTGTTGCCTCAAGACATCGTCCAATCCGTCGAGAGGGCGGGAAGGGAGCGTCTGTACCTATGATAAATCAGGCCGTGGAACCGCAGCTTTACCGGTGCCCCGTATATAGGCGCCTGCAATCTGATTTCAATGTGAATGCTGTGTTGCCCATAATTACCAATGCGGGCCCAATTCATCATTCTTTATTACAAGCACGTTATACTCCATGTAAATTTCATGCAGCCGATACACACCGAATGAGTTTCGATATATCGTCGCAATCTCCTGTTTTTATGACTTTTAATTTTACAAAAAAATTGTAATTACGTCTAACTTTGGTTTCGTTCACACTGCTTCTTTTTGTGTTTATTTTCATTCCTTTGACGAGGAGTGTTCTTACAGGTTGAGTTCTTACAGGTTATTTTTAGTAGGTAGAGTTTGGTTTCCCTTTTAAAGGAGGAGGTTTTCAATTCGGTTATATTTTTTTAAATGTTTGTTACCTCTTTACTACGTCATTTATTGATTGAAAACTGATTTTTTATTTCATAGAAATATACTTCCCAATTATCCTCAATAAATGGGGCCATTTCTATCAAAACTCGGTTCTGATGATGGAATCCATGAGGAATTGAGGGAACTTCTCAAATATTATAGGCATACACATAGCGATTTTGGTTTTTTCAGCAACAAGTTATTTTTTTGTACATACCTTTAGCTCATAAAAACATGCAGATAACCGAATTCAATGGCGGAAGTCGCGTTTTTAATGAAAAGTTATGTTTGTATGGATCTGTTTTCTAATTGTTGTACCATGACTGTTTTGTTTGACAAGGCCTTTTCCACCATCGGGAGATAAATTAATCTTATGGGGTCAGCACGAATAAATGAACGTTAGCGAGACGATCGCATATACCTACAGATACTGTGATTACTGAGGCCTAAGGATGATATCAGAGATTTTGACAAACACAATTCCAACCAGAAAGATCAGCTTATATCAGATCAGGCAAATACATAGTGGACATAGTGAGAAGACTCAAAAGAACGAAACCCTAAGAGTTATTGAAGTTAACAAGTTAGCAAATTAATGCTAGATTAGAGTTAGATGATAGACTTAATGAGAGATTAGAAACACAAGAAGAAAGTGTCCTCCCCTTAAATAGAGAAAATAAGAAAAGTGCCAATGGACACATTCTTAGCTATAGTTTATTTTATTACCACACCACAAACCGCCACAACGGACGACGCGGTACAGGAAGGCCCTAGCCTCCACTCGATCCACTTATAAACGTCGCAGGAAGTCGGTGGATGAAGGCGGCTCAAGACCGTCCGTTCATGGCATTCTAAAGGGGAGGCCTATGTTCAACAGTGGACTTCTACAGGCTGATGATGATGATGAGGTTAATGTTAAGCTACTTATTAGCCTATCGTAAGACAGGCTACAACACAACATAACACAACATATAGCCGTAAGGCTAGATTGTAATTTTAATAGGAAACATTTAAATTAGTAAGCTAAGAAAAAATAATCTCAGGCAAATCCTTAATAACTGGCCGAGTTCTTAATCTCTTCAACTGCAAGCTTAATATCCGAAACAAAATCGAACTCTCAAGTGCCGCGACCAAAATTCTTACCAAAATCACTGCTTAGTTTTTCCTCAACAAAATGACTTTCAATTATCATTGTCTCGGCATAAACAACGATCCCCTTTTCCCCCTTTGTCACTGAAAATATCATTAATGTCTGAGTGAAATTCTCAGTCTAATCTCGTCACTGCAAAGCTTATTACATTTATACAACGAAGTAATCTTCGAATAAAGTTTTGAATGGAAACTGTTGAATCATTGAGGATTGCGAACCCTTCGCTGAAAGAAGTTGGCCCACTGGTTCCGAGAGGTTGGTGTACTGTGGTTCGGTTATACTTGTAGGGCGGAGAAAGGATTACATCACAGGATGCAATATTGATTTAACTTATATTAATCAAAACACAATAACTTCGTATTCTTTACCTTATTATTGCAATTAATACGTCTGCACGGGGCTTTGCTTGTACCTTTATGTTGACATGAAGGTTACTTTTCCCGGTACTTTTTTCGAGATTGATCCCGAGATCCAAACAGATAAAAATAGATCCAAAAGATAGAAATAGATACGTCATTATCTATCTTAGTGCAAAATTTTGTCGACATCAGTTCAGCCACTATATTGAGTCTAACAAACATCCAAACATCTTTACTTTTACATATACAATACTAGAATTTTCCAATGCCAATAAAAGGTTCCCACGAATAGAAGTGGTAGAGATATGCATAATACTTATTATACATAAGCTTATATAAAGTTATACTTATTATAGCGAAAACTAAAGAATTAATAAAAATAATTACATTTAGGAACTACATTTACAATGTTAAATTAATATAAGATTTATCACAGTCACAGTCTCTGTGTGTATATCATAGTACCATCACGATAGGAGCACGCGCACCAAAGCGTTGCAACGTCACCCGCGTCGCCAGTAATGTGAACGGGCCCTAACTAAGCTATCTTCAAAATACAACTACACGATGACTCGACATCGCGGCTGAAATCTCGCGTTACTGTTTACTATTAATCAAACTCAAAGTTAAATAAAACTTGGTTAGCTTAGAAAATGAATCACTCTTAAATAATTTTGTTTTAAGTAAACAAAAGCCTCATGAATTTACGCTTTAATTTAGAAGGTTATTTATTTAACTAGGTATAGCATTGATTTCATATTTTGTTCAGTACCTTGCAGTTGTAAGCCTCTGCTCTAATTACCAAACCATAGACCAAGTAGAGGTCATATAAAGCTCGCAGAACTGACAACCGTTGGGGAAAAAAGGTTCTCCAGTGGCGACCACAAACCGGGCGAAGCGGTAGAGAAAGGCCCTCCACTCGATGGACTAAAGATATTATAAACGTTGCAGGAAGTCGGTGGATGGAGGCGGCTCAAGACCATTCGTCATAGCATTCTAGGGGGGAGGCATATGTCCACCACTGGATTTTTTTTATACTACTTGGCAAGCAAACAAGCAAACAAGCGGCCCACCTGATGGAAAGTAGTTACCGTAGCTTATGGACGCCTGCAACACCAGAGGCATCACACGCGCGCTGCCGACTCTGTGAGACATAAAGATGAAAAGTCTCATGTGCCTGTAATTCATAGACTTCTACAGGACGATGATGATGATAACAAACAGACGAACAAACACTCTCAATAGTCACATTATAACTATTATATAGTACTGATCCCATACTAGGATTCCCGTGTGTCGTGGGTATCAAGAACTAAGAGTACCATGGTACCACATAATGTTTGGCAATCACGATTAATAAGTAGCTACCTAAGTAAACAACCTTCGAATTCTTGATAAAACAGGTAAAGAACAGACATTAACTTTATGTATGGTACAGGTTGCAAAATATACCGATACTCCCCGAAGTGAGACGTAAAGGTATTTTTTAAAAAGCCACTACCCCCAGGTGGCGACTGAGAATACAAAGTGTGCAAGGCGGGCGATCCGCCTTCGGACTAATTACGTATCAAGTAAGAACTGTTTTAATCCTAGATATTATATCCTTTTTTCTTACTATTTTATTTAATAGATTATTTTATTTTATTTTTTGTTTATACTTTTATATTGTGTTCTCTGCGTTATATATCGTAACAGTATAAATATCATCGCTAAATTAATCATTATTTAATTATTTTAACTGAGGGAGAGTCCGTGGCGAATCCCTGCGACCTAGATTTACTGGCTTTATAGACCTAGTGTCACAGAGTGTGTAGAGTAGTAACAGAGTAGGAACAGAGCCTAACCTATGGTACTGTAATTTCTAGAATATTTTAAAGATTTTACCTATAGCAAGAAATGTACCTAACTTAAACACTGTTTATAAATGAATAAATGATTATTATGATAACTATATTGTTATTACCTATATTGCCAAGACATTTCTACTTTCTCATACACAGCTCATAAAGTCTACGTCATTGCAAGAAAGGTGTTTTTCTTTAGTACATGCCGGAACTCCTTTTAGCCAACCTGAAGTCAGGCGGTAATCCGAGTCCATAACAAATGCCTTTTAGGTCACGTCCACCTCAGAGCACCTATTGCAGTCTACGTGATATAAGATGAACAGTCTCATATCCCTGTAATTTCACCGGCACCGGTATCCTAGAAACCAGAACATAATATGAATGCGAGCACTACTGCTTGGTGGCAGGAATAGTACTTCATCTTTCATTCGTGAAAGAGTTCATCCGGGGAAGTACTATTATATCATGGGATGCTCTTAATATCAATAAACTCGTTATTACTGACAAGTTGAACGAGAACAAACCGTAAGAAAGGTGCAACTAGATTTGCTTTCCATTTAACTCCAGCAAGAATAACGCTGTCTGTTCCAAAAAGGACAATCCCGATAAAAACACATTAAAAATACATTTGGTCACTATTCTCAGCTGTATGGACATTGACGTAAGGAAAAAAATTATACCTATTTGTTTTTTATTTATTATTATTATTATTTATAATATACACCCAGCTCTCGGAGATGATGCGTGTATATCTTAGTCCTTGTCAGTGCACTTTAAATGTTTGTCAAGTCTATTTTTGAAAGAATTCACTGAGGGGGCACTGATCACTGAGTCTAGTTACCAGTTCCAAGTGTGCACGGCACAATCTTTCTGGAAGATTATTTCCAGAGTTCAAAATTTCTTGAGTACCTAAACAACCTCTTTCCAGATACTTTAAACAATCCAAAGCCCTCATGCCGCCTAGAAGCTGGATGGTGGTAGCAAAGTCTATTGCCATGGGCAGACGTTATTAGCACCTCTGGGCGGGCGAATGGCATTGATCATAATATCGACGGAGGCTTACCAGAGTGATAAATGGACGACCGCAGCGCCATGTCACTGGCGGGATGACGCCGCCGCCATATTTAAATCGGCTCTGTCACATCCGCGTATCCCTTTGGTATATGAGGATCGTTTAGCGGAAGTCTATTATGCTGGCTATTTGGGATGTGGATATTGGCAATGCTGGCTAATTTACACTAGGCTCAGAAATCACTGGCAAAGGAATCATTAATCTACGAGGTAAACAATAAGGTATTTGACTGTATTCAAATACCCTATTTGTTGTAAATACGTATCTTTCTGATATAATCGTACGATAGGTACGTAGGTACCATAAAAATCTTACCCCTTTATTCTTAATCATTTTTTAACCTATTTTAGTTAAAATAGCTTATGTTTTGTTCTCTCTAATGTGAAATTACATACGTCAAAACAAGACAATAGTAGGTAGAATCGAATAGAATAGAAATAGAAAACACTTTATTGCACACCACATTAAAAATTAAAACATTAAAACAATCATAATTATAATTATACGTATGGAAGTACAATGGGCGGTCTTATCGCTGAGAGCACTAAGGCATTATAGTAGATTATGCACTAAGGGAATAAAGCAGTGTCTTATGTCGCGGGCGGCATATTGAACCTGAGCGTAACGTGGGACTCTAAGGAGCTACATAGAGTCCTGAGTGAAGCGAGGGGTTCAAGCTGCCCAAGACGAAAACAGGCTTTATTCGAGAAGAGCATACTCTACTTTTCACACCTTCTGCGAGACAAAAGGCGCCAGGGCTTGTTTTGATTTTTGCGAAAGTATATTATCAATAATCACTTTAATCCCTAGGGAGTTTCACACAACTTTATATCCCTAGAGAGACAATGCTTTACTTTACGTTGAGGTTGCATGATATGTAACTGAACATTGTCGAGCAGGTGTTGTGAAAAAGCTATTTTAGCTATCAAAAGTAAAAAAAAATATTATGAATAAGAGGGTTATAGTGTATGTATTTGCCATAAGTGTGCTTTAAAAATACTGGTTACACCGAATCGCAACAATATACTTCAAAAAACGTTAAATATCGTGAGCCTGAAGTTTGGGGGTTATCCACTTCCAATGCACCTCATCAATAGAATGCCACAACGCGACGTAATACATCCTTCTAAACCGTTTTGTTTGTGAACACTTGGACAAGAGCAAATTCAGGTATATAGAGTACCTACCTATGTAAATACCTGAATGATTGTATACATTTCCCTCGTCATTTGATTTTATCCACAGAACCAACGATCCAAATAGGAAATTAAAATCATCAATCAAACTAAAAAATACAAAAGCCCTGTTTCCATTGTCACCGATATGTTTGCGCAAAAACGACTTTGTCGCATCACAGTCAAAGTAATAAAAAATCTGTACACAGATCTAGCTATGCTGGCAACGACTTCAGTAAACTGTTTTTATCGTTTAGATGGATTTGTTGAATCATTTTGAAATATTCATACTAATCATCATCATCATCAGCCTGTAGAAGTCCACTGCTAAAAATAGGCCTCGCCCTTAGAACGCCACGACGCACAGTTTTGAGCCGCCTCCATCCACCCACTTCTTGCGACGTTTATAATGTCTTTACTCAATCTAGTACAGGGCCTTCACCAATGTTTGTTAGTAGTAGAACTTCTTGTGAAAGAGTTCGTCCGGGGAAGTACTACCACCGTACCTATTTCTGCCGCCAAGCAGTAGTGTTCGCAGTGCTGTGTTTCGGTTTGAAGGGTACGGGTGCCGGTGAAATTACAGGCACATGAGACTTTTCATCTTTTCGTCTCAGGGTCGGCAGCGCGCGTGTGATGCCTCTGGTGTTACAGGCGTTCATAGGCTACGGTAACTGCTTTCCATCTGGTGGACCGTAAGCTTGTCTGCTTGCCAAGTAGCATAAAAAAAAAATGTCTAACCAAGATCACCGACATAGCACTCAGAATTAGCTTATAGTTGAGGTGGCAATGGGCAGGTGATATAGCTCGCAGAACTGACAACCGATGGGGAATAAAGGTTCTAGAGTGCCGATCACAAACCGAACGACGCGGTAGAGGATATTCGTAGTATGAATATCCTCTATATTTTTACAAAATCTTTATTTACAGAAAGAAAAATACAAATGAATACAACTAATACAAGTACATACAAAATTCAAAAAATACAAATTAAACAGTTGAGCTATCTAAATATCATTGAAATAGATCTACAGATAACTTCAGATTCTTAGTAAATTCAACTTACACACTCTGAAGATGAGAAGATTGCTCCTTGATCTTATGCTGTTATTCAATGTATGTCATTGTAAGTTCGATTGTAGTAGTTTAGTTAATCAAATATATATTCATATACCTTATCGCTCTTATAACCGACAGGCTCGTAAACAATATTTGTTCGCACCTATCCCTTGTAAAACAATCGCGGGTGAGCGTGCACCGCTAAATAGAATAATGAAACTGTTTAATAATCATTTTACAAGCACTGAATTGTTCGCTAACTCACCTGGTATATTTAGAAAAAGTGTAATAGATACACTTGTGTCGATTTCACTGGATGAGTTTTGACCTCAATTATTACAATTATTATAATTAAGTACCTACATACTCATGTATCCTCGTCATCTTAAATTTTTATACATTGATTTGTGTAGCATTTCAACTTTGACTGACTGGCTGGCGCCTTGGCTGGGTGCTGTCCTCTCTCCCTTTCTAGTAGTTGTGGTCGGAATGCGAGAGGGGGACACTACTTTGTCAAGGGGTCAATCAGCTTTGGCAGTTGAAATGCTATTCATACTATTGTCCACACTAAATTTAAACTTAAATCATGTGTTCTTTCTTTGCCCTATAGTTTAATCATACCTAACTTGTGGACAACGGGGCTGGTTACTCTCCTAGAATCACTGTGTTATTTTAGTCCTATATTTAGTACTATGCGAGTGTAATTGTTTGTTGTCCTAAATAAATAAAAATAAAATAAAATAAAAGATAGCTAAACTAATCCAAATCACTACCAGACGGTAGCGTCCCCGAGACTAATCCGCCTGCGATTATTCGTGCCGATTATGGCAAATCCCCCATTGCATTAAATGGGAGAAACCTCGTCCAGCAGTGGATATCTAACGGCTGATGGTGATATAAACTAGGAAATATGAATGCTTTGGACAACTTTTTGTAAACACACAAGTATAAATATGTATAAATTGACAGTTGATTGCTTGTTGGAGGTAAGAATTTGGACATCTCAATTGTGATGTGACACAATCCGTCAGTTTGATACTTTAGAAATTTGCGAAGTAGCGCGAGAATTGATTTCGGAAAACAAACCATCTGCTTTCGTATTTAAAGTCGCATATGCCTAATGTCGATATTTAATCCTAGACTAGTACGCCAGGACTAAATTCAGATTTAGTCCATGTAGTAGGCAAGCCAATCTGTTCCAGTATCTATAGAGCGCTGTTGAAAGAGCTTGGGGCTTTGTGATAGGACACGTAATACGCTCACAATTGGTTATTGCGATGCAATGACTGTGCGGTTCGGATGACGGCTGAAGGAAAATGGAGCAGCCTGTGACGGCGGTGCTGGAGAAATGTGCTGAAAATTCATTGTGAATACTTTTGGTGTTTCAAAGCATAAGCAACACAATAACAATTTCTTCAAATATTAGCTAGTTGAGATGCAAGAGGTTGCGGGTTCTATTCCCGCTGCGGAACAAATGTTTGTATAATCTGCAAATATTTGTTCTGGGTCAGGGTGTTATAGTACTATGGTAGTCATAGTTCCTGATACCCACGACACAGGGAATCTTAGTGTGGGATCAAGACTACGTATGTGACTTTTAGGTGTTAAAAAAAATATAATAATAATAATATAGGTATCAATTTAATAAATTAGTAAGCAGGTAGTAGGTAGGTTCCCTGTCCCCATTGAAAAGTGTCACTAAAAAGTTCTAGGCTCAATTATTCTTTTCAAGATTATCTTTTGTGTCAGAACTAAAGTTAAGATACCAAAAGTTTTTGTAAAAAAACTAACTAACAACTGACGTCATAGTTGCATAGTTTTTTAATAAATAATTAATAAATAAATTATGTTTGGGCAAAATACAGTGTTTTGTAAGTAAAATAAACGATTTAGTTCCGTAAATAAAACATTGTGATTTTGTAAAAAAATTGCCTTTTATTCCCAATGAAAACGAACCCAAGTAACTATGCCAATGCCAACTACACAATAAAAAAAATTGCCAAGTTTCTTAAATATAATATTCATGATATATCCTGCCACGTCCTATACAAAAAACAGAATTATCTTGCCACGTTCAGAACGGAAACTATATCGGATTATCGGCATCTAAAATTGTACAAATATGATTCATGAGCATATCAGACACGGTACAAAATCATTACCGTGAATCATATAGGATTCAAGGGACAGGGAACCTATTAAATAAGACTAAATTTAGACATTAGGTAAGGCTAAAAAACTTGTTTAGGGTGAGTCTAGTCTAAAACTGCACGCCCTCTACAGCTTTTAGTTGGCTTTTACAAGCTTTTTGTTCGTAAATGGTCCTTGTAGTTACGAATTAAGAAATATTTTTGTTTGACGAAATGGATTAAATGCCGTTGTGTGGCCGGCCGACGAATAGACCCCTCCATCTCCTCTTGTGGTTGTCGTACTAATCGCCTAAGGGACAACACCAGTGGACGGGCAGCAGCATCCACCTGAGTTTCTAACTTAAATACTGCGATCTCCAATCCGCCTGCCAAGCGTGGTGATTATGGCAACTCTCGCTAACTGGTGTATGTAGAGGTAATAGTTAAATAGTTAGTTAGTTATATGTCCTTTTATTTATATCCTCCTTGCGTTGATATCCTCACTGCTGAGGGTCGTGACCTTTATGTAGGACTTATAGGACTTATATAATCCTTTTAAAAAAACATGATAAGGTAACATTCTAGACAAAGTGGTGTTCAAAACTTTGGCTTGGAATAAACAATTTAATTGAATATCAGACTATATCCTAGCAATCTACAAAAATCTCTTGATGAATTTTTCACTAATTATGTAGGTAATAATATAAACTTTGCCTTGATGTGTCTGTCTGGCCTAAGAATAGATCCCTCCATCTCCTCCATGGATGTCGTAAAAGCCGACTAAGGAATTACACCATAAGTAGCAGTATCCACCTAACCCTCCTTTTGCTTTGCTTTAGAGTAAAATTATATTATATTTTAAATGTTTTCTTCGCAATACGGAGAATCGTGCCTACAACAGCGCCCACAGTAGTACACACAGTAGTTCCCCCCATTGTATTTTATGGGGGAGGCCTCATCCAGCAAGGACGTCTAAAGGCTGCTGATGATGAATATATAATAGTAGATTTTTATACAAGGAGCTTAAAAGACCCATTATATACGAGTAAATAGAAACCTAGTTAGCGCCGTGTGTTACACTCTACTTTTCACTACGATTGCGAAAAAATAATATAATCCAATACAATATGAAAAATTAATTACGGTCACTGCCAAACAATTTGCAATTAGAGAAAAATTCTAAAGATGTCTTTTTTTTATTTCTTCCATAACCGCAACGCATTGCATAAAAAGATCAAGAAGTACCAAAGAGATCGCCGATATTGGTTCCATTTTCAAAAATAAAATGTTTTTCTTTTTTTATGAAACGTAGTACTTATTACTTCCATGGCCAAATGACAATGAGCCTACAAAAACGAAACAGTCTTTAGTCATAAGTAGAATAATCATGAATAAAGACTCGACTTATTAGATTACCTAATAAGTCGAGTCTTTATGAATAAAGACTCGACTTATTAGATTACCTAATAAGTCGAGTCTTTATTCATAAAGACTCGACTTATTAGATTACCTAATAAGTCGAGTCTTTATTCATGATTATTCTACTTATGACTAAAGACTGTTTCGTTTTTGTAGGCTCATTGTCATTTGGCCATGGAAGTAATAAGTACTACGTAAGTACTTATTACTTCCATGCATTTGGCAGACAAAAATAAAAAAAAAGGTTTACCCCTATAGAAACTTGGAATAAGGAAGTATAGAAAGAAATAAAAAAATTTCTTCGCTCTAGTCTTTTTGAGCAAGAGGAGTAAAAACTTTTTTGTAATTTTCAACAAAACAAAGTGGTGACATCCCACCTATGGTTATTACGTATTCTATGATTTCGACCAGCCTGCAGCAGCTGTGACGCAGCGGTTAACCTATCTCCGTATCGAGACTGTCGCGGGTTCGATCCCCGCCAACCCACCTGGTTGATGATTTTTGGGATATCATAAAATCATAAAACGAAGTGGTTGTGCAATATCAAAAAATTCCCAGCAAGCATTATCTGAGGGTATCTATCAATTGATCACGCTGATCCTCGACTGTCCCTCCCAGTCCATTCACACAATCTACGAGTGATCTTATATTGAGTACCACTTACCTATCTTTCCGGTTGTTCTTCTTTTGTTCTCTGTGTGGCCACTCCATTGAGGCTTTGTTACACTGTCCCTTTGATAAGCAAGCACGGATTTTTGATACTGTATTTTGAGAGCTCTGAAGTAATTTAGGGAACCAGGTTAATGTTATCAGAATTCAATGTTATTTTGCTTTTATTCAACTCTTCAGAATAGTTATTTTCAAATATAAGTTTGCTTTGATATTTTTAACCGACTTCACAAAAAAGGAGGAGGTTCCCAATTCGATTGTATTTTTTTAATGTTTGTTACCTCGTATCTCCGGCGTTTATGAACCGATTTGGAAAATTCTTTTTTATTTGAATAGGTATACTTCCACATTGGTGCCATTCTTTTCAGAATCCAGTTCTGATGATGGAATCCATGAGGAATTGAGGGAACTCCTCAAATATTGTATGCATACATATGGCGATTTTGATATTTTCAGCAACAAACCAAGCATTTGCATTCAGAAAGTATCATAATACTTTCACCACTATGGTTCTTTCATCTTTTTTTTCATCCAAATATTAATTCGTATACAATGGCGGAAGTCGGTTTTTTAAATGAAAAGTTATTTACATTATGTACAGTTTTTTCCTTCACAAATTTAAATAGCAACAAAGTCAAAGTCAAAAAGAACTTTATTCATTGAAATCACAAGGATCATTTTGAACGCCGTCGAGAACCAGCAGACTTATTGGCTAACTGGTTTATATAATCAGACATGACATTGAATTCATTTTATTTTTATTCATGTGTAGACAAGGCATAATAAGCCTAAAGAATAGTTATTTTCAATAAAACTTTGCTTCCACCAATACCATATTATAAGTACTATATAGTAACTCATAGATTTAGATAGTATCTATGATAGTACTCGTATTTCCCGATACTTACGACCATAGACATATACTATCTAAATCTATGCCCACGACACAGGGAATCCTAGTGTGGGATCATGACTACGTCAGTAACTGTTGGATGTTATGTCATGTTATATTCGATATTTTTTACATGATGTAGATACAGTATTTTCCTTCAAAAATTGAAATAGCAACGCCTCCAGAGCGTTGCTCTTCATAACTACAATTTTAGGTACCTGATTTAATGGAATGTGAATACATTTTGTTATATCTGTTCAATAACAAAAACAATAAAACTAAAACAAATATTAAAATTGAATATGAATAAGAATTTTGTTTTGATCAGCAATTTGAATATCGTTTTCCAGTCGCAAGAGTAAGTCGCTCTCAATTATTCATCAAACCCTCGGTACCACTTGAAAAAATCCAATCAGCATAACTCGTCACTTAAATATCGATCCCCAATTTGCTGGCTCTTATCAAATCGCTTTATGCATAGACCGCGGGATATATGCAAATGCATATATGCATATAATACCCGTTTTGGATTATGTTTAAATTTTTTGCATATTCTGGCTTTAGATCATTATCATCAGCCGTAAGTCCAATGCTGGATATAGGCCTCCCCCTGGAATGCCACAGTGAATGGTATTGAGCCGTTTCCATCCACCGACTTCCTGCGTTCTTTATAATGTATTTAGTCTATCAAGAGGAGGGTCTTCCTCTACTACGTCGTCCGGTTTGTGGTTCCCACTAGAGAACCTTTATTCCCCAACGGTTGTCAGTTCTGCGAGCTATATGGCCATTGCCACTTTAACATTCTGAAAGCTGTGACGGCTTTAGATACATTCAGGTAAATTCAAGTACGTATGTTTCTAGGAACATTGATTGTTTTTTTAGGGTTGACTTTTAGGCAGTTGACCTTAGATGGTCGATGCTGCATTACCCAGCTTTTAACAGGGCAGAAGTCAATCAAGCGGCTTGGGTCGTTCCCAGATTGGGAGGAAAGGAGAAAACGCCCCGGAACATGCTTGTACCAGTTGTAGATCGTGAGGTGCTGAAGGTACCCCGCCGGCGGGGTTGGTGGTTGGTAGTGTGTGTTTTTTCGTGAATGGATGACATCACCACCGCACTAGCGGCAGTGATTACGTCACCAGGGTCACGAAGCATAGATAATGGTTTTTTTTATACTCTGGAAATTCTGAGAGAGTAAAACAAAAACACCATAATTTTGATAATAAGTACATATTTATATATGTTTATATTCGTAATTTTAATAAAATATCACCATGTAACTTTGTCCACTTTTATGTTGCATATTTTGTTCATTTAGTTGCATATAATCCGGTCACTATAGACAAAAATTTGAAAAGATCTCCTTCGATTTAAATTAAACCTTACTGCATACAGAATAGTAATCTATTTTCTTTCATTGGATTGGATATCTTTGTGGAGGTACAAAGCCGAGTGGTTTACTTAGAGTTAAAATATTCATAGCTTGTACTGGATCGTATTTAAATATTTACATAAGTGTCACGCGGCGTCACTGACAGTTGTCGATAAAATGTATTGAGCGGAAGCTGAGTCGTCTTTGGCTAGGGTGGCTAAAAACTGTGGATTGTAAAAAAAAATATCATCATCATCATCAACATCATCAGCCAGTAGAAGTAGAAGTCAACTACTTGACAAACTCCGTGGCGCGGCGGGCGAGTAGCCGACGAGAAGCAACAGGTTGCTGGTTCGATTCCCCCTGCGGAACAAATGTTTGCATGATCTGCAGATATTTGTTCCGGGTCTAGGTGTTGTATTACCATGGTACTCGTAGTTCCTGATACCCACGACACAGGAAATCCTAGTCTGGGATCATGGACTATGTATGTGGCTATTGGGTGTTATGTTAAAGGCCTCCCCCATAGAATGCCATGACGAATGGTCTTGAGCCGCCTCCATCCATAGACTTCCTGTGACCTTTATAATATCTATTAGTCCATCGAATGGAGGCCTTTCTCTACTGCGTCATCCGGTTTGTGGTCGCGATTCGAGAAACTTTATTCTCCAACAGTTGTCAGTTCTGCGAGCTATATGACCCGCCCATTGCCACTTTAACTTCTTATTTTAAGAGCTAATAAGTATGTGATCTAGGTTTTTCTACTGATTTCCTCATTTCGGATTCTATCACGTAGTGAAGCTGCTAGCATAGCTCTATAGCCCGCTGCGTGACTTTGAGCTTGTGTGGAAGTTGAGGTATACCTACAAAGTCACTTATCTGATATTGTTGTTATGTCCGCTATGGCAATGATGGCAGAAAAGGGAGAAAGCTACTAACTAATATTCATTCAAACTTGAAAATAAAAAGCCTTTTTCATCTTCTTTATCAGCTGGTAGATATAGGGCGTGCAGTGATGGAATTTGCCATAATCACCAGTAGGCGGATTGGTAATCGCAGTTTAGTGTTAAGTACTCAGGTGGATGCTTCTGCCAATCCCCTGGTGTCTTTTACGACATCCACATAGAAGGAGAAGGATTAGGCCGAGACTACCACGGCTCAAGAATTTTTTGACTACTTATTATTTCAAAAGTTTCGTTTTTTACTCTCATTGTCACCCCTTGAAGTACCTTTAACACTCGGTAGGCAGGGGTCGATACTTGTACCCGCCGTGTATTCAAGCTATAAAAAATAATGGATCTTCGAATCGTCGAGATATGCTCGGAAATATGGAGTGAGGTGCTCGAAAAATCGTAATGGCTTTCAGAAAATCGGGATTAGAAACCGATCGAGTTCAAATCGATGTCATATACAAACAGAACACCCTATATTTTGAAAGGAATCTTGTATCATTGATGTCGTCGAAGTATGGGGTGTAACGTGGTAAGTAATAAATTTGATATTCAACATTTACTACTTAGTAACTTAGATTTACTAAGGCTTCGAGAAAATGTGGCTTAGTTCATCAAGTACCTACTTAGCAATAAGACCTTGTTTATAATGAGAATTGTTTATAATTTTTTTATTTGTTGAATTGTTAGTTTATTTTCTTCTATCTTCTATTTATCTTGCAATCGATGCCGTGAGCAAACCTTGTATATTTTTAGGAACCCGAGTGTACATGTTTTTTGAATACAGGGTGTGTGTTATATTCATGCATTTTTAATCGTAATGTCTTAGACTTAATGAGGATTGCATGAGTTAAATGTATCAATCAATTCATCTTATTTATTCAAATTAATTCAATTCAGTAGCAAAATACTCTTGATTCGAAAGAAAGTAATATAACATACTACCCAAAAGACATAGGTACTAGTCCTGATCCCACACTAGGATTCCCTGTATCGTAGGTATCAGAAACAACGAGTACCATTGCACTTGGAACAAATGTTTTCAGAACAGGCTAACATATTCCGCCGCGGGACTCAAACTGGCACTTCTCACATCTCAGCCGGCTACTCGACCGCCGCATCAAAGATCGTCGTACAATACGTATGAGTAAGTATGAGTAGTTTTAGATTTATGGTGGGATAGTCTGTAGTAAGTGGAAATCCGCGGTCTACCTAGCCCTCTGAGATAAAAGCGTGAGCTAATGTACCGTAGGCTATTTCCACTAATCAGATGGAATGGCCGTGTTGCCACATAGAATAACATAAAACACACGGCTAACCTAATTTCAGGTAATCGTGTTTGCCTGCGAATGCAAACACTCGCTAAATGGACGGTTACGCTAAAATTACACTAAAAGTTCCCAGTTTGTACGTAACGGTGGCACCCGTGAGAGTTTATGTCAAAGGTCTGCTAACTTAACTGCTTAACTTTTAAATAATATAACATAACATAACACTCAACAGTCACATACGTAGTCTTAATCCCACACAAGGATTCCCTGTGTCGTGGGTATCAGGAACTACGGTACCATGATATCATAACACCCAGACCCGGAACAGATATCCGGGTCCGGGTCGGTGACGACCTCTGTGGCGCGACGGGAGAAGGTTCGCCTGCGACGCAGTAGGTTGCGAGTACGATTCCCGCCTCTGAACAAATATTTGTACGATCTGCAGATAATTGTTTAGGGTGTTCTGGGTATTTTTCTATGTATATAATAAAAAAATGTCTATCTATGTAATGTATTGTTATAAGTATATCAGTTATCTTGTACCCATAACACAAGCTCTGCTTAGCTTGGGGCTAGATAATGTGTGAAATGTCCAGTATTTATTTATTTATATTTGCAGATTATACAAACATTTGTCCCGCAGCTGGAATCGAACCCGCAACCTCTCGTATCTCAGCCGGCTACCGCCCGCAGCGCCACAAAGGTCGAGAAAGGTCCAAAACTTACATCTGCGTCAAGCATTAGACCATTATTATCAACCTACATTTGCCTTTGGCTAGTAATTCATCTGTTTGAAATACCTGCTAGAAGTGAAACTCTCAAAATACCTACTATAGAAGTGAAACTATGTTCATGGTGATAAACGCTAGTATATTTCTTAACTTTTCAAAAACGCACTTGGCAGTGATTGTATTTCCTGGCGCATGTACAATTTTAAGAATTTACAAAAGATTTGTAATTTATAATTCTGGTACGTCACGTTGTTGCATATACGGGGTATTTCAACAGCATGGGTAATTCACAAATAAGGTTCGTTTCTATACGCTATTAGTTGATGAATAGGTTAAGGCACCTCCCAAGTAATTCGTCTCAAGTTATAAGCAAGCAAACAAAGTTGCGGCCGAAGGGAGCGAACCCAATTATCCCTAATGAAGACAATGATATAAGCGTGGTTATTGATCTAGATTTAAATTTCATAACGGGTCAGTCCTGACGACGTGCGAGCCCTTAATGCTTCTTGCCAAGTTTTGGGAAGGGATCAAACAGTCTTGGTACTTGTAAGGCGTACAATGGTCAAATACCGTATGGCCGTACCTATTTCTGCAACCAAGCAGTAGTGCACGCAACGCTAAGTTTCTGTTTGAAGGGTACGGGTGCCGGTGTATAAATACAGGCACATGAGACCTTTCACCATATGTCTCAGGGTCGGCAGCGTGCGTTTGATGCCTCTGGTGTTGCAGGCGTCCATAGGCTACGGTAACTACTTTTCATCAGGTGGGCGGCATGCTTGTTTGCTTGCCCTAGTAGAATAAAAAAAATGGAATTCCTTGTATGTTTCTACATAGAATTCAGTCAGTTGTTCCATGGTCATCAATAAATCAGTTTATGAGTCTTGATGACGAACTTGTAATTTAAATTTAATTTAGCCTTGTTATGTATAAAAAGCTGTTCCTATTGTAGATGTTATCCTATATAGGTAGATAGGTATTGGAAAATATTGTGAGCATACTTTGAATAAAACCTAATTACGGGTTTCTGCTCAGAAATATGCTAACAGCCCAATTATATTGCTAAGTAGACGAGAATAAAATAAAATAAATATAAGAAAGTAAAAAATAACTATTACATTATATTATATTGTATTATATGCTTACTATCAGGATTGGTCTTTCAAATATTATATTTCAAGTATAATAATTATGCTAAAACCAACCTTTTTTAAATACCTTTTTTTTCGACTTCTGCATTTGATTTCAGCGATTTATTGAATAGTCAACCCAGGCGTCAAATTATAGTTGTTTTATGTAAGGGCATAGCAATTCGATTCCTTGAATCTCCTAGTACTTAGCGGAGTGATTTATGCTAGCAGATAGCAGGATCGACATGTTTCCATAGCTTTTTAATTTTATTTTTGTTTTTAGATTACTAAGCCGGAAGTACTTATTTTTTCCTTCTCTATAAGTATCGCAATAGGCAATCAACCTTAGATACAATATGCAGAAACATCTTAATGGTTAATAGCTGAATTTTTAGAATAGTTATTAGATTTTTAAGTACTGTTTGTTTTTCTAATAATATAAAATAAATAAATGTGTCATAAGATCAAGATACTTGTATCTCTCTATACCTAACTTTAATGTCCACTAACTAATTTCTTATCCCCAAAACATAATAATATGAACACACATACACGTACAAACATCTAAAATTATGATTAACGAGCTCACGCACACACTGATAGTTTACGGACCTTTGTACACATTACATACTCATATGATGGAATAGATCACCACGGTGGAATAAAGTAGGTTTCTTGTAAGTACAACGCAAGTAATATTCCTAATTTGAATGTCATAAATACTTGCCAAAATTTTGTAACATTTACATGTTATGCAAACTTTTTTAATAATTAAACTAAACCTGACCACGAGTGAATCCACATTATATATTATTTAAATTTTAAAGTTTTGTACCTATCTGGGAGGTTTCTTGAATGGTTAGATTTTCCACAAGATAAGACCTAATACCTACCTTTTTAAATGATTTTGAATTTGACAATGTTTTTTTTTTTAATTAAACATCAGTAATTATGTTTTTGATAATAACCGATTTGTCTGGATAAGAATAATGAAATCAACCTACCACTAGTGAATTCAAATTTTAGAATGAGACATAGATAAATACATAATAATTATGTGTGCATTTAAGTATGTTAGTCAGAGGAACTTTCAAACCGTTTATTTTATCTTCATTCTGCTTAGTCTATTTAATTTGGTAGGTCGATAGATAGTATTGGAACAATTTTTAGGTAACATAGTTACATACATAAGATACATTGGTCAGGGGTTGTTGAGATATTGGGGTCCACGAGGGAGTTAAAAAAAGTGAGACAATTAGGCTAAGTGGCAGGTCTTATGACAGGGCTGTAGTCGTTATAGTAGTTTATTAGCTTTCTCTCTTTTTTGAGATATAAACAAATACTTATATGTAACATAAAAAAATTGGGGGTTTTTTGTTGTTGTTTTTTTTCTTTTTATGATGTAGCTCGCATGTGGCCCACTTAATGTTAAGCGGTAACCCCAGTCCATAACAAATGCAATACCACTTAGGTCTCGTCCACATAGGATACGCCCCGAAATATTCGTTCCGGATCTGGGTGTTGTGGTACCATGGTTCTCGTAGTTCCTGATACCCACAATACAGGGAATTCTAGTGTGGCATCAGAGGCCCAATTCACTAACTAAAAAATAGTTAAAATAGAGTTCGGATCATGTTTCGATCTTGTGTTGATGTCTTAAATGTCAGAAATGGTATTCGCCTGACATAAAATACAACACTGTAATGTGATTATATCGAAATGTGACTGAAACTTGAACGATTCAAAGTTTTTTCGTTAATTTTAGCATAAGTAGATGGAGTCTCTCTTTACTCTTTCCAATTATATATATATCTATCCTACTCTAATGGTGTTCACCATGAATTGAAAGTAGACTAAATTGTTATTTATGAGGGACTAGAAATTCAACTTTCAGTCAATTTACAATTCAGTCTCGATTCGGTCAACTTTCAGTGTAGTTTTAAAATAACTTAGAGAATTGGGCCTCTGGACTATGTTTTTATTGATAGGTAAAGAATGTAAACTAGGTTTCCTACATCGAGTGTATGCGCGAAGCCTCGGTTCAGGGCGAATCACTAGTGTATGTGAATTTTATAGTTTAATACCTATCTGAGAGGTTTATGAAAAGTCAGTTTTTCGACAAGATAAGCCTACTTACCTACGATTAATAGATAATTTTGCAATGATAGTCTTTTTTTTACATCAGTAATTGATTTATTTTCATGTAAGGCAAAACAATGAAAAATTTAAAATTTTTAAAAATTTATGTGAAATTAAGTGAGTAGGATAGTTATCCTACTAATATTATAAACGCGAAAGTTTGTAAGTATGGATGGATGGATGTTTGTTACTCTTTCACGTAAAAACTACTGAATGGATTTTAATGAAACTTTACAATAATATAGCTTATACATCAGAATAACACATAGGCTACAATTTATAAACATATTGTGTGAATTGTCCATAATATGACGATAAGTGTCAAGTAAGTAGGAAAAAATCTATCATCTGCGAGCTATTCTGGCATGCGCTGCCAAAACCGCTAGAGTTACGCATATGTAACGTATGATGGAAATGTTTATCTTTAATAGTCCTACAAAAAAGCCCGCCACAGTAATATATCTATATCTTATGTGTAAGCCATTACACCCAAAATAGTGAACCATAACTACAATAAAATAACGCTAATATAGTCTACTCTAAATACTTATCCTGCGCAGACGAAGTCGCGGGCACCAGCTAGTACTGTAATATAAGTAATACTTAGCACCAATAAAAGTGAGAAAATAATAATATACATCGCTATGCAAGCTTCTACAGTCTCTCCAATAGTCTTTTTCAACACTTGTTTAAACGACAAAAAAACACTTAGGTAAGTGCACTCTCGTTTGGTTCATCTAAATATGATTTAATGTTGTTTCCGACTTGCAAAGCAGCATCGATCGAACGTCTTCCTTCGTCGACTGTCACTGACTGAGATGTTAATAATTTTGCATAGTAATTGCATCAGAAGAAGTTTCCCTGCCTTTTCATTCAGATCGTATGACATAATTATTGAGGAATTTTAAACCGACGACATTTTAAAAATCGTGGTCAGTGGATGGAGGTGATTCAAGACTGGTCGTAATAATAAGTCTTTTCACCCGCAATTTGGCCTAAATTCGTAACAGTGACGCCTATCTAATAATCTCTTATACCATTAATTTTGTAAAACGGGAAATTTTCACGTACCTATATGTGTGAAAATTCCCGGTTTTCAAAATGAATGATATAATTCACGAAAGTTATTTTAGTAAAATCTCTTATACCATCCAACTCATATACTCGTAGCTTATAGGTTAATTGTTTCTAATATATCATTGTTTGTTTGCGTTTTTTAAGCTAATTTGTATCAATCAGCGAGGACCATTAATTGACTTTTTCGACGCCTATTTTTGTTAGCATAGATAGTTTTTAAATTAAACTGTTGGTCTCCCTTAAATAAATTAATAAATCATAAATAAATAAAATAAATAATACTGGACATTTCACACAACATCATCTAGCCCCAAGCTAAAGCAGAGCTTGTGTTATGGGTACAAGATAACTGATATACTTAATACAATACATTACATAAATAGATATTTTTATTATACATAGAAAATACCGAAAACACCCGGAACAATCATCTGCAGATCGTACAAATATTTGTTCCGAGGTGTATAAATAAATCTCATACGCAAAAAAAAATGTGGGAGGACGTTCGTTGGATAGATTACTCCCATTATTTTCATTTCCCTTGATTGCTTACGAGATCTCTTCGGGTCACATCTGTATGAAACCGGAGCCGTATGTAGGCCACTAATATCGACACGAGGAGATGGCAGATTGATGGGCCATGCCGTCCCCTGCCGGGCGCTGACCGTCCCAGGGGCCCCGGGTATATTGCAATAGATTGAGCCACTTTTGTTTTCCTCCACTGGGCTTAGTATACACGGAGTTTATATCTAGAGATGGTATTTCAACGATTATATTAATAAACAATTTTTTTTAGTAGTATTGCTTAGACTTATCGTAGTTTATGTATTTTATTTTTATTTCTTATCTTGATGTACACACATGAGCGTACATTTTCAATTTTAAAAAAAGGGAAATACTACTATCCAAGACTAAGCTCGAGATAAATAGAACGTACTTGTGACTAAGTCTAAACCTTACTTTGAAATCGTCCCATCAATGTCACACAAATGTTAAATATGCGTATTAGAGAGGGACGGACGATTTCAAAGTAAGGCTTATACTTAGTCACCGTGAAGTACATTATATTTATCTGTACCTAAGAAGAGAAGTTTGGTTGGAAGGGCTATTTATTTCAGTGATGTACATAGTAAGCTGAATAAAAATTTGAATTTGAATTTGAGATATGGTATTTCAACGAATAAAATTATGTGTATTCTTACAAATAAACTCGACTTAAATAATTTAAAAATGAATCATGATTATATTAAAAAATATATATACTCAGATAGATTCCAATAGGTACGTACTTTTTATTGCGTGCCAAATAAATATACAAAACAAAGGAATAAACAATGAAGTAATGTGTTACGTCGTGCTGCATACGCATTCGGTGTGCTGTAATGTCCCATTTCACACGTATCTTAGGAAACCGTCACGAAATCTCCTCTCTTGTGAGTCTCATCTCGTACGAATGTACCTAAGTGTAAAATCCATAACATGTATCGTCGAGGGATCTATTTATTTTCCTCGCGATAAATGATCTTGTATCCTCTTCTTATTCGACAGAACTGCCCAAATGAAATTCAAAGAAATAATAAGTTTTTTGTTGCAAAATATGTTTTGAAAACCGAGTTTTTGTGAAATTAGCTATGCAAAGTTTCGACTCAACCGAACTTGTCTAAAATTCAGTTGCAAGACTTTACTTATTTTTTTTACGTTTTTATTTTACTAGATACTAACAAGTGAAGCATTTAAATTTTTAGTATAGTTTTATTCCTCAATAAAATAATTTCAAAATGAAATCCAAAAAAAAATGAAATTCACGAATTTAAGTAGATAGGTAAGTGGTTTGCTAGACCCCACACTAGGATACCTAAAGGCTCTAGTCTCTTCCAAGAGTTTAAAACATAAGGTAAAATTGTAGAATTTAGCTTGGCGTGTATCTATAAATATAAAATAAAAATGACCTACCTAACTTAACAATAAAACTTCTGCTAAGTCCTCTGAGGATTATAGGTTTGGATCGGTCTTCTCGTAGCGAATGCTACGCCGCTCTACGACATGTAACTGCTATGTCATTGAAGACAAGGTCCATACTATCTTTTGTTTTAATTTTTTTACGGAGTATTTATCTATGAAGGATATCTATTATTTAAGTATTATTTACTCTTACATTATATGTACTTCATGATTTCCAAAACTCAATCCTAAATAAAATTGACGACCTCTGTGACACGGTGGGCGAGCAGCCGGCTGAGATGCAAGAGGTTGCGGGTTCGATTCTCGCTGCTTTGTTTATCTGCTAATATTTGTTCCGGGTCTGGGTGTTATGGTACCATTGGTACTCCTAGTTCCTAATACCCACGACACAGGGAATACTAGTATGGGATCAAGACTACGTATGTGACTGTTGGGTGTTACGTTAAGTTAAATTATAAACGCGAAAGTTTGGATGTTTTTTTCTTTTTCCAATCACGAGTTAACGATTGAACTGATTTTTATTAAATTTGGTGCACAGATAAATAACTGTAAGCTACTTTTTATTACTGTGCAATGCGAGCAAAGCCGCGGGTTGACACTCGTAGGTATACATAATAAATATATAATTCATAATACACAGTAGTTTATTTGTATTTGTTTGTTTTATTGTACGCTTGGACGAAATTGACGTATTTGACGAAATGTATATGGACTATAGACTACGTTCAAAGACTCGTAGCCGATGGTGTCATAAATAATCAGTTTGCTAGTGTTGGCTCACATGCGATAGGGATTATCGATAGTTGGAGCCGCTGTGATCGGCGAACGACTGCCGGTGGCCGCGGCCGTGGCGGGAGGGATCAATGTCACATTCCTGGAACATTAATATTTAAAAAGTACCTAGGTCTAGATTAATTTGATTATTGATACCTGTGTTCTGTATTTTTTTAAAGTTATAAAAAAAAATACATAAAACATCATTTTATTTTATCGACCTTTCATCGTTACGACAACACTATAAGGCGTTACAACACAAGCAAATTAGACATACATTTTCGCAACGCTCACATGTTTTATTGGTTCAACAGCCACGAGTTTTTGAACTTGCTATAACTGTGATTTGGATGACATGCGTATTGCAGCAGTGCTATAATTAGATCGACTGATCAACTCCTTGAATCATAGAAGCTATTTTGTCATATCCATATAACATTTCATCTCTATTGAAACAGTATCATATTTCACCGGATAAAAGAGCGTTTCACAAAAGAAATAGGAGTTGCAAGATGGGATCGTTTGAGAAAGCGGCGTTCGGTCGGGGGTCACCGCGGGGCCGATACGTTTCAACTAAACGCCTCACCCGATACAATGGTATAGCCTGGAGTTATTCCAGTGGTTTTAAATGTAAATGTGCATGTTTAGAAAAGAATACAAACCTACTCAATAACTGTAAATAAATAATGTTATGCCATAAAAAACCCTTGGGCTAACGAAAGTAATCCGAAAGCAACGGTGAAACAATAAAAAGTGACTGCAATATCTCAGCGAGATATTGCAGTTACGTCTTGTGAAGAACATTGTAAAACTTCATGACATTTTTAAGGCATAGAAATTAAATTGAAAAGGTCATTAGTTAGTCTTAATTTTAATTACTTATGAATGAGACGTAAATTACAAATTAAGGCTTCCCAAATGCCTCTTTGAAATACAAAATAAGCTAAAATATCAAAGCAAATAAATTGCTCGCCACAAAATATTATTAAGTAATTAAAGTATGAACAAGTTATCTCTAAGCGACACCTAGCGGCCAACGTCTTTGTATTTGCCATCTTTTCATCGTCAAAACTCATTTCAATTTATTTCGGTATAAGTAAGTAAATGATGTGCCCTTTATAATCGAGGTATCATTAACACCGAGGTGGGGGAGTCCACAGGAGCACTCGTTGGACAAATTAAGGAATAGAAAAAAACATCCAACCTTTAAATTCTGTTAAGTACCACATTTAATTTGAAACAAAAGTATAATTAAATGGTGTATCATCATTATCATTTAAAAATATCTGAACGTCTGAAAAGGTTACTTTATTTATGTATCCTAATATGAATCACACAGCGAAAATAAGAGGAATTGCTAAGGATCTGCTGGGAAACCGAAAAATTAATTGCTACCAGATGAATTGCTCAATGTGGTCTTTTGAATCACACAACGAAAAAAAGAGGAATTGCTAAGGATCTGCTGGGAATCCGGTATGATTAAATCTAAGTACTAGGTTGTTAAAAAGCGAGACCAACGTGATAGTGGTATTTTATCATGCGATTGGATGATATCTATAATACTGTTAAGAATTATGAAGAAAAGATCCATACTAAAGCTATCTCAAGTCTATACAAAGTATACAACGAAACATGATAATTAAAGAAAAAATAAGACGCCCCATCTCCCCAAGTCTCGCGGGAGAATCATTAGGAAAAAATCGTGTTGATGGATTTAATTACAAAAAATAATTATTCCAAAGAAAGTTCGCTGAATAAAGTCGGACGGAGCGGGTTCTTCGATTCCCCCCTTAATCGGATTAATTTACTTTTAAAAAGCGGGGGGGTGGCTGTTGTAATTAATGAAATGATAACATTACCCACCTCGCGGTCGGACGCCTTTGGAACTGCAGAAGCTGTAAACAAAAGGTACACCGCCATCGAGAGATACATATAACTATAGAGGTGGATAATAAGCAATCAAGAAATGCGGATACTTCTATAGAAAGAACATAATTGTTTTAATAAAGATATTCAAATTACCTGAGTATGTACAGACGGCAAAACTAATCTTTATAAGTTACCCCCGCGTCACAGAACTAACTCCCTTATTAAACCTATTTTAGTTAAAATATGTTTTGTCTTGTTTTGACGTATGACATTTAACATCAGAGAGAAGAAAACAAAAGCTATTTTAACTAAAATATGTTTAAAAAATGATTATGAATAAGGCCCTTAGTCGTTTGTAGGAGTTTCACTACGTGATAGAATCCGAAATGAGTAAATCCGTAGAAGAACCAAGGTCACCGACATATCTCTCAGAATTAGCATGTTGAAGTGGCAATGGGCAAGTCATATTATAGTTTGCAGAACTGACGACCGTTGGGGAATAAAAGTTATCTAGTGGCGACCAAAGATTTAAATCTTTGGTGGCGACCACAAACCGGACGATGCGATAGAGAAGGCCCTCCACTCAATGGATTAGTCCATTATAAACGTCGCAGGAAATCGGTGAATGGAGGCGGCTCAAGACCGTTCATCGAGGCATTCAAAGGGGGAGGCCTATGTCCAGCAGTGGACTTCTACAGGCTGATGTAGATGGTGATGATAGTCGCTTTTTTATGTATGTTTTTTTTATCTGGACAGTTTGGGGAAATTCGAAATCAGGCAGTAACAGAGAAACTGTCTGGGGTAAATGTGCCCGGCACGTGCGTAGCCAGGTTTTAGTTTTGGAAGGGGGGGGGGGTACGTGTACCGTATACAGCAAAACAGACCATTTTAAACATTAATTGAAGCAATAGTTATTTAGTTCATTACAAATTATTGTAATTTTTTTTTCCTTCAATTAAATTATGCTTATAAGAAACTGAGGCGATTTAGACGAAAAACTTTTTTAACTTTTTTTATTTGACTATACCAAAATTATTTTACAAAAAAAAATACAAAATGGTTCCAACGACAGTTTTTCTGTATCTGCCATGGTTTCGGATTACCCTTTACTGTACCAGCTAAAAAAAACACACTGTATGTGTTATAGTTTATACGTCTCTTGTACCAAATAACTTTTTATTGCATTGAAAGATATTTCTAATTTTTTTCTTTCATTTAGGTATGTTGGTGTACACAACTTGTGATAAAAAAGTATAAAAATATGAATCATTTCGTTTCTACTACAATTTATAAACACTCATTTTAGCTTTGCCTTCATAGAACGAACCAACTCCATCTATTTTTTTTTAAACACATTATTTACGTATTGTCTTTTAATTGGCCATCAGCGTACATGTAGTAACTTAGGTATAGCTGCATGTATTTATAAACCACCCTACTCTATTGTACCTTGCTGTAAGTTTTCCCAAAACTTTATAAATAAATAAATTAAATTATTATAATTTGCATTCCTTACAATACAATACAATTATTTATTTAAAGCACAAAAAAGTTAAGTTAATATGTCAAGTGCTGGGGAATAAATAAAGGTTCTCGAGGGGCTATACGACTAATCAAAGGTTCGATTCGATGGACCGATGACATTGTCAAGATCGTAGGAAGTCGGTGGATAGCGGCGGCTTAAGATTGTTGGTCATCATATTCTAAAGGTCCAAGATATTTCTTTATACTACTCGGCAAGCAGACAAGCATACGGCCCACCTTTTTTATCCCAATGACACAATCTAACAGGTAGTATTGCAGGCGTCTATAGGCTACGGTAACTACTTTCCATCAGGTGGGCCGTAAGCTTGTTTGGTTGCCTTGTAGAATTAAAAAAACTGTTCTTTATGAAGTATTATTTATGTCTATAGTATTATGTGTGTTACTACTTTACTATTACTTTGCTCAATAAAAAGTTAATCTATCTATCTAGTCTTAAATCCGATTTGCCTGTAATTTATACCCACGGCTTACGCAAAACCCCGAAGAAAACTACTGAAAGATTTCCCGCAACTTCCTGTTGTTTTTGTTGCAAAGTTCGTTCGGAGCCACTCGAATAGGAGCGGTGTCCATGAGAAGTGCTTTTTCCAGTCGGTTACCGCCCGGTGATCTGTTCCGAACGCATCTCCACTGACGCAAATCATATTGCGAGGAAGGGTTTGGATTAAGAACGCCCGGACACAGTATAGAAATAGTTTCTAGAAGCAGTAATGACTCGCTGCTTGAACGACCGCTAGGTGCCAACAACTTCTTGCGACATTTTTATAATGTCTTTAGTCTATCGAGTGGAGGGCCTGTCTCTACTGCATCGTCCGGTTTGTGGTCGCCACTGCCACCTTTATCCCCAACGGTTGTCAGTTCTGTGAATCTCTCTCTGTTCTGTTCTGTGACCTGCCCATTGCCACTTCAACTTGCTAATTCTGAGAGCTATGTCGGTGATCTTGGTCACCCAACCGCCTAATATTATTATAAAATAACAAATTCGTTTTGACTATTAATTTTACTAAAACTTCTTGATATTTTATTTATAAAATTTTTAGTGTTATTTATTTATGCGTCCAGAGTCAAATGAAATATTGCTATTAATTTATTTACTAAGGTACACACTTATCCTAAATATTCGAATTATATACCTCATTATTTTTCTAAAATAAATTAATTTTATTCAATAATCTTTTCAATATACTTAAATGAAATAATTTACATTAATTTTATAACTTGAAACAAAATTATTCTAATTAAAAATGGGTGCCGACGGGTGCAGTTGCCTCTGCCGTTGACATCGTGCCGCTCGTGTATTGGCATTGTGCCGCTCGTGTATATGAAGCCTTACAGAATTATGGTGGCCATACACGCAACAGTTTTATCACATACACGGTCCGGTTTACCTGAACAGGTTACCTGTTCAGGCACGTGTCAGGTATACCGTTGCGTGTACGGCCACCATTGGACAGCAGCAAGCTTAACATGACAACCCAAGACAACGGTTTATCGATGAAGGAGTGAAGAAAAATTACATTCTAGATCTAGATTGGCAACATTTCTACTCTCTTGAGTATGAAGATCTCAAGAATGAAGTGAAAGAGAACTTTCTACTCGCGACAAAAGTCAGTGTCGTCGAGCGAGACGAAGATATTTTGTCTTGTAATTTTTAGGGCTAGAGATTTTTCTCGATATGTTGTGTAGCTTTGTCTATTCTCGAAATATTATATTTGGGCAGCTTTATTAAACTACAATAAAAACAAATGAAGCTGGACGACGCTGATGCCACGCGGGCTGGTGCTTTGCAAAGCAAGAGCAGGCACGTTTTTAAATTTGTAAACTGTAGTGCTTCTACTGCTTGTAACTCTATTCTGTGCCAGAAACAGCCAGTCATCGGGCCTGATTTTTGTGCCGGACCCCTTGAATGTAATTTTATTTGGCAATGTCATGACTGTGTTTTCAGATTGCGGATTCTATTTACGTTGAAGGGTAAATAAAATCCGCAATCCTAGGATTTTAAATGCCAATTGATATGGACAAAATGTATGGTCGATTGGCCTAAATGCGACCAGAGACGACCTCATTCAAATTTCAGAAGGGCTTGCTACGTTTTCTGACTCTTTGTAAAAAGATAAAAGCAAAAAACTACGTTTATTTTTGATTAACGTCGTAGGTAGGTAAAATAACGTTTTAGTTTTCTCATAATAATTCAATTGGGCAAGTTACTTTAGGGAAAATGCTTCTGAGAAATGGATTTGATTGAACAATACTTTTTTTGTTACGGTTTTTTTTTGTTTACAACTTAGGTAAAGTTTTTTGAAAAACTAAAAAATACTAACAGTTGTATTTTTTTTACTCTTTTTCTCTCTTACCGCAACTGAAAATATATTTTCCGTTAAATAAAGATATTTAAATTGAAAATGAACCATAACAAAATGTTTATTTCAAATAAATAGAGTCTGTTCAGAAAGAGAGCCGTCGTGGCGAAATTGTGAACTAACGTTGCGAACTACTTAATCAAAACCATAATTGCTGGTTTCTTTCTGTAATAACAGACAACATTTAAATGGAATGGATTGTATAAAATTTACATGGGCTTTTGACATTGATGTCTATATAGCTACATACATACATACTAATATAAAAACAAATATCTATTATTATTAATATCATTATTATTTAACTGCACCAAAAACCATATCATCCTATTATTTAGCTATTCTAAATTCCCCAACACGCGCAAAGGGAGGAACACATTATTTTTCTTCCTTCTGCTGTCTCATGTTACCATCATTCTTTACGTTTCGTGTACGTATGTATCTCCCACACGCTGTTTTATAAAGAAAAACCGTTTCTTCCGACACATTTATTAGAAAATTGGTTCATCGGTTTTAGAGATCTTAGAGGTTGACACAATTTTTCAGGTTCTTATGGCTAATGATGTAAATATGGCTTGGCAAGGAAGGATAAAATGAACAAACGACTGTACCGAAGCTACCAGAGATGACATAGCTTATTTGAAAGAGCTTTTGAGCTAATGATAATAGAGGCTTATCGTATTGGTATTGCCACTCGTGGCAATGCAGCCAGCGTCTTGTGGACGCCTCCGTTTAGTAGCGATTTGTCAGTTGATCAGTTAATTATTAAAAATAGTTTTGCCACAATAACTTTATTAATTAATTACTTAGTCATTCTAAATTCAAGAAATTAATTTTAAAATTAAAATAAATATGTATTTATGATACATACAATAAATTAAAACTTTCAAATGAATTTATTTGCAATTATTAAAAAAAATCCACAGCGGATCTAAAGATAATTATCATACTTATCTTTAGATCGTTTGTGGCGGTCTTTGGTAGAACGATACGTATAAAAATAGTAGAACAACTAATTCATTTGCATTTTTTTTAATTTGTTGAAACTTGTATAAGTTGTAGATTAGATAATTTCTTAAATCTTATGATAATTTATAATAATCTTTGTGGGTTTTGATTTTATTTCAGGTATCAATTTCAACAGTGGATCATAAATGGAGATTTGGGACCCGTTGGACGTGGCTGGCATTCTTTGTTAGACAATGATTCAGGTTAAAAGTAGCTGGGCCTATATTCTCTGATAAATTTCGACCCCAAGATGACGTCACATCTCTTACGACGCCCATACAAAAAAATAGTTTTCATTCGAGATTTGACGTCATCGCGTGCACGACAAGTTTCCGAGAATCACATCATGGTCTTTTAAAAGATCCTCTCTCATGTGAAATGACATTAAAAAGTGACACCACAAGACGAACGTACGAACTCTGATACACAAACTATGGAACGACGTACCTACCTTCTGAGTCGTCATATACGAAAATAGCGTCACAAAGGTGCGTACGTACTCGATGGAAATATTCTATAGTCGCATATTTCATGCTGATTTATAATTTTGACGAGGTGCTAAAGGTACCGCACTAGGGCTATCGCTTTTCGGAATAGTGTTTCCTGTTTTTCTATAAAGAGCCTGATTGTCTGTAATAAGTCGTTGAATTTGTGTTAAGACATTCTAATGTATGAAATGTTTTCGGATCCCTTTGAAGCATTGGCAAAAGTGTGAGATATTCTCTTTCTTAATATCGTGAATCCGAAATGTCATGCACTCATATTCTTCTCTTTTTTTGTTGTTGTTCTAGCTCCTACCTTTCTTCTCCTTCACATCCCAAAGAAACTGTTATTACATCCATTATGTCAGTTTCTCTCATCTTGCTCAGAGATTGCCGAACGACTGACGGAAAAATTTGCTACGTACCTCGTTTCGCTGCAGTTCAAGTGTGTTTTACTAAAATATAGAGCCGCGTCGCATCACGCGTCCGCTCCGCTAGTTCCGTCCAGTGTAGTCTTACCTTAATGTCTACGATAACAACATTCCTTATTAGCTACTGGAAGAACGCTTTTAAATTATACATTTGCTATTTGTCTACGTACTTACTTATTACTTATATTGTGCCGTGGTGTGTCCGGCCTAAGAATGAACCCCTCCTTCTCCTCCCGTGGATGTAGTAAAAGCCTTACTGAGGGATTACACCAGGGGATAGGCAAAAGCATCCACCTGAGTGCTTAACACCGAACTGCGATCAACAATCCGCCTGCCAGGCATTGTAATTATGGCAAATCCCCCCAATAGTATTTTATGGGGAAAGCCCAGCAGTGGCCGTCAACAGGCTGGTGATGATGATGGTGGTATATAAATATTCAGACTTTTCGACTTTAAAGTTTTACTGTATTATAAATATTATTTTTTCGTATTATAAATAGTAGAGTTCTTTCGTCTTAGAGCAATTTCTTCATCGAAAAATGTAGGGTAAACTCGTCTTAAGTCAAATAAATTCAATATTTTAAGGGAAAACTTGCTCTTAAAGTTAAGTGGAAGTTTATGATAGGTATGTAGAACACGCGGACATCAACTTCGAATGAAAAATCTGATATGAAACATCTTGAAAGAAAAATCTCGATTGAAAAATCTTGAATTCAAAATCTCGAATGAAAACTTGTTTATTTTAAAAATCGAACCACTGATAGTTGTACTGTAGTTACTGATAGATTCGGGGCTATAATCCGTTTCGCCTCCATTGGATAAAATGTTAAATGCGACGGGATATGGTATATTAAGATCTATTACAGCCATAATACAGGTCACCGTGAGAATACATATAGCAAGTCTATATAGTCACCATTTTCGTAGAAAGAAAGTTGTCAATGGTTTGTATGGGCAAGCACCATGCCCAGAAAAATCTAGAGATGACGTCATGTTTCGCATGAAAACCATATATATATATATATATATATATATATATGTTTTATATGGGCGTCACACGACATGTGACGTCATCTCCTAGCCGAGATTTATCTGATACTGGCCCAGATATTGTTATAATAGTTAACGCCATAAACGATTGCATGCTTTTACCTAATATTTTGAATGAATGGTTACCCAGGCTTATCTGCCATATAGCCAAATTTCAAATAAAGAATGTTAATAAAGCATCAACAACACTTTTTAACCGACTTCACAAAAAGGAGGAGATTCTCAATTCGGTTGTATTTTTTTTTTATGTTTGTTACCTCATATTATCACCGGCGTTTATGAACCGATTTGGAAAATTCTTTTTTTATTTGAATAGATATACTTCCAGAGTGGTCCCATTTTTTTCAGAATCCAGTTCTGATGATGGAATCCATGAGGAATTGAGGGAACTCCTCAAATATTGTAGGCATACATATGGCGATTTTGATATATTCAGCAACAAACCAAGCATTTTCATTCAAAAAGTATCATAATCCTTTCACCACTATGGTTCTTTCATCATTTTCTTTTCATCCAAATATTTAGTCGAATACAATGGCGGAAGTCGGTTTTTAAATGAAAAGTTATTTACTGACCAAGTTTAAAAATAAAATTGAGATGGTCCCATGAAGTTATTACCAAGTCATTGAACTCAAAAGAACTGAGTCTTGACTCTTGACGCTCTACTCCAATCCTAATTCTGGATTTAGTGTCATTTGACGCTAAAGATTATTAGAGATTGAGTATTGTGTTCCTTGGTCATTTGGTACTCTTGAATTCAATACTAGAGCACAATTTGGAATGGAGATTGGTGGAATTTTATGGAACTAAGTGAAATCGACTTTCTGTCTTTGTTGTTCTTCACGAGTCAACACGCGTGCTCTATCTCAATTTCAAACTCGATTTGGTTCAAAAATACCAAACAAGCGTTATTAGGATTGAAACTGGATTGCGATTGGAACTGTTTTCAAGAGTAGCCCCACTGTTCGAAATTTGAATATGTTCGAGTGTGCGTATCAGTACTACAACAGGTTCTAGAACTTAGGTTTGTAGGCAGACTTTTACAAAGGCCTTGACTACTACTTACTCTGTGGTGACGACACAGATCGGTATCAGTGTACCTCAATGTAAGTATGACGCCGAGGTACCTATGGCATTTCTAGATTAGTTTTTACTATGCCTGGTAGGTATGTACCTAATCTCTTGGCTTATGCAATGTGCGCAGTAACGTACAATCAATTACTTAGGTATGTATTCGTTAGTTAGGTACCTATTGCTACAGTATAAATAACTATAAGTATTATTCCCTGCTATTGCTGAAGATTCTTTGCTGTTATCGCCAACTAATAACTTTTCATTTAAAAAACCGACTTCCGCCAATATATTCGACTAAATATTTGGATGAAAAAAAAATGATGAAAGAACCATAGTGGTGAAAGGATTATGATACTTTCTGAATGCAAATGCTTGGTTTGTTGCTGAAAATATCAAAATCGCCATATGTATGCCTACAATATTTGAGTTCCCTCAATTCCTCATGGATTCCATCATCAGAACCGGATTCTGAAAAAATGGGACCAATCTGGAAGTATATCTATTCAAATAAAAAAAGAATTTTCCAAATCGGTAAATAGCGGCAATATAAAAAAAAACCTCCTTTTTGTGAAGTCGGTTAAAAAGAGGAGTTTAATAAGTTTGAGATGATAGTGTGTTGCTCTCCATCATCGATGTCTTCGGACACACTTCAACGGTGTTGCCACCAACCCAAAGTCCTGCTCCGTTACTTTAAGGAGCTGAGAAGAGGTAGAGTTAGCACAGGGGGACATTGAACATTACATCCCACAGCGGGACGGCAGTGCAGGTCTTACCCCCACTTAGAATTAGGATTTGATTAGTATGTTTCTTTGTTTGTCTGTGTATTCATAATTTTGATTTGAATGCGGTTTTCTATAAAAGATGTTGTTTGCAAGATGTTTCTTTGATGTTTGGTTTTTTTTTTTGAATTTATGTTTTTCACTAGAACCATATAATTGTATAAGAAACCAACGCACCACGGGTATATTAGTAAACTGATCATATTGTGTACAAAATTACTACGGGATACGGCCTCTGGAGGCTTCCTACACTCCGTCGTCCGATTCGTAGTCATCACTCGAGAATCTCTGTTCCCCAGCGGTTGTCAGTTCTGCGAGCTATTATAGCTCGCAGCTATATTATGGTGATGTGTTTATAGGCTGGTAATATGAGCAGCCTATCAACTTGCTAATTTTTAGATTAGGGTTCAGTTTTTTTATTCTCTCAGGGGGGAAAACTGAAAAGCCAAATTATCGCGTTCCTTTACTATAAGTCTGAAATGAAAAAGACCAAGACAATATATGTATAGTAAACTAGCTGAACAACGATAAAAATTGATGATGATGGTAATGAAAAGTAGCTTTTATGTCAATCCATGGTATAAGGTATCTCTATTCCAAATTTCACTCAAATCCGTTCAGCCGTTTGTGCGTGAAGGAGTAAAAAACATACTCACAAACATTTATGCTTTACGCTGTAGAGGAAAGCCCTCCCCTCGATGGACTAAAGACATTATAAACGAAGAAGTCGGTGAATGGAGGCGGCTCAAGACCGTTTGCCGTGGTATTCTAGGGAGTGTGTCCAGCAGTGGTCTTCTACAGGCTGATGATGATGATGAAATGAATAGCACTAGACGCAGGTATACCTACTCGCCTAGGCAGTAACTATTATTTACTGACCTACCGCACAAAACGCGGATGTTGCCATTGAACGTAATATTTTCCATGAAAACAAACGTGTGCTAATCAAGTGTATAAAAACGTTGCTAGCCGTATATGAATCACAAAATACACGGGAAAATATGGTGAGTGTATATTATTAGTTATGTATTCTTAATCATTGCTAACGTCGAAATTGTATAAGAGGATCCAAAGTCTCCGGAATTGGAAAATTTAAATGAATTCATTAATCATTTAACCTTGATGGTGGGAATGCATGAGGTCACATTGGAAACACTTACATTGTAGTATGATGATAAATAAGGTAAATTTATGCAAACTATAATGTATTATTATGTACTTACTAAGTATATATACTTACCTCGGATGAACTAATTACTAATTAGTATGTAAGACTCATTCACTTTGCATGATACTGAATGCAATGCAATATATTATGCCAGCAAGCTACAAATGTTTCTACGTCACAAGATACAAATAACATAACATAACACCCAACAGTCACCATACATAGTCCTGATCCCACACTAGGATTCCCTGTGTCGTGGGTATCAGGAACTACGAGTACCCCATGGTACTCGTAGTTCCTGATACCCACGACCTGCGAAAGATGCGAGAGGTTGTTGGTTCGATTACCGCTGCGTGACAAATGTTTGCATGATCTGCGAATATTTGTTCCGGGTCTGGGTGGTATGGTACGTAAATAAACGTCACTTATGTTTGCGGTGGTTTTTATTTTTATTTATAAATAAATAAATGTCACTCATGTTTCAGTAATTTTTACTTTTATTTTTAAATAAATAAATGTCACTCAAATTTGTTGTAAGAGGTTTAAAAGAGTTGGATAATTCTATGGTATGTGTTGATAACATAAATAGATTTTATTTAATTTTGTTTTAATAACTTTATTTATTTTTACGTTTACATTATACGTGCCATTTTTCTTAACATCTGTAACAAACTCGCAGACTGATCGAACAGTCGTCGTCACTAACGACAGAACTCAATCGTGGAAACAATAGGTGCATTGCGATAACATTGCATAAATTTTCTCACCATAAAGTACCGCATCTACTTATTCCGATATAGAGTTAATAAGCTATGACAATAAAACTATATTGACGATTTGGCAATCTGTGTCGAAAGTGCGAAAGTACTACTTCTGATCGTAGGTCAGGTTCAGGTTTGAATTCTGATACTAGCGTGCACCAATTCATGATCTGGTAGTAGTTTTGAAAAATAGTCTAGTTTTGCAAATAAATATCATACAAATGTCCTTTGATTTGACTTTTTCACAAAACAAAAACATTCAAATGCTCACAATTTTGAACGGCAAGAACACATTTTTTTTACAAATTATTTAGCTAGACTTAAGTTTATTTTAAAGTTCGAACCGCATATTTTTTATCTATCATTTGTACTACTACGTTACATACAAATGTGTTACTACGATTAATTCAAAAAAACCGTCAAAATTAATACAGTCTGAAGTGCAAACCAGTTTCATCGTCAAATATGACATGCGATTTGCTAAGCCGTTTCGATAAATTCTTTTGATTTTTGGATGTTTAGATCTTTTAAGGATACGGACCACGCCTTAAAAAGGAACCGAGAGGTTTACAATTAAGCAGGTCGTTTGAATGGGTTAGTATCATTTCGTCTAAAAAATCAGCTGGTCTAAAAAGTATCTGGTCTAAGTACAAACTGGTCTAAAACGCAACTGGCAGATGGTCATTTATTATTTTAATTTTTTAAATTAATTTTATTATATTCAATATTTTATTAGATAAAAACAGTTTTTACTTAGTTCAGCTACTTTTTAGACCACACGCTAATTAGACCAGCTACTTTTTTAGACGAAATGATACTAACCTCGACCGGATGGACGGACGTTCCGACGGCCGTGCACTACTAAAGGCAATAATTGATTTCTATACAACAGCTCCGGACAACAGCCGTCCGTACGGACCATCCGTATAGCACTAAATGCAGCCTCAATCTGATAACTAACCTGACATAGTAACCAAGAACGAACCAGTAACACGACAATTAAACTACAATCATTGAAAGCTGGTCTTGAGAGGTTAATCTAGACCGTTTGAAAGTAATCGATTTTCCATACATTTGAAAATACAACTTTTATAATGATGTGGAAAAATCACGTGCTGTAAAATGCTGCGTTACACACCGAATAACTACCATACCATAACACCATCGATAAGAAAGTACCTAGCTCTTACCTACAACATGATAATAGGTACTATAGGTAGTAAGGAGTTTAGGTATAATTTAAATGTTCGTAAAGTAGAAATAGAATCCGTAGAAGAATCAAGGTCACCGAAATAGCTCTCAGAATCCATAAATGAATATAATAATGAGGTCGTAGATGTATGTATATATTTTTATAGACATATTTATAAGTAGTAGGACTTCTTGTGAAAGAGTTCGTCCCAAGAAGTACTAACACCGTACCTATTTCTGCCGCCAAGCAGTAGTTCTTGGATTGTTGTGTTTCGGTTTGAAGGGCACGGGCGCCGGTGAAACTACAGGCACATGAGACTTATCATCTTTATGTCTCAGGGTCGGCAGCGCGCGTGTGATGCCTCTGTTGCAGGTGTCCATCAAATCCTTCGAATGCCACGACGCATTCGTCGTGGCATTCGAACCACCATCTTCTTCTTCTTCCACCATCTTCTTCTTCTTCTTCTTTTTTTCTTGACCATTATCAAGAAAGCGTATTACACTCTTGATGACTATATCCTATCCTACTCCTACTAATAATATTATAAACGCGAAAGTTTGTGAGTATGGATGGATGGATGTTTGTTACTCTTTCACGTAAAAACTACTGAATGGATTTTAATGAAACTTTACAATAATATAGCTTATACATCAGAATAACACATAGGCTACAATTTATAAAGATATTGTGTGAATTGTCCATAATATGACGATAAGTGTCAAGTAATTAAGAAAAAATCTACCATCTGCGAGCTATCTGCGTGCGCTGCCAAAATCCCTAGAGTTGCACATATGTAATGTATGATAGAAATGTTTATCTTAAATAGTCCTACAAAAAATCCCGCCACAGTATATATCTATATCTTATGTGTAAGCTGTAATGGCTTACACATAAGATATAGATATATACTGTGATAAAATGTGTATAATATTATAAACGCGAAAGTTTGTTACCTATTATGTTTGTTACTTCTGCATGCTCTTTTTTTTTTTACTTTTGACTACCTTCCTAAAGTTTTAAAGTTCTCATTTAATATGTATCAGGAACTCCTTGCTCCGAGGCACCACACAGGCGCTTCTCACCTAGTGGTAAGACGGACCATTTATGTAAGCCAAGCCGTGTTTATTGCCTGATTCTTCTAGGCGTTGGAACAGGAGTAATTTTAGCTTATAAGACGATTCAAAATGATCCTTGTGATTTCAATGAATAAAGTTCTTTTTGACTTTGACTTTGACTTTGACATGAGCCAACTCCATCCGCTGACTTTCTGCTACCATTTAAATATTGTATACTTACCCCCTTATTCATAATCATTTTTGAAACCTATTTTAGTTAAAATAGCTTTTGTCTTGTTTTGACGTATGACATTTTACATAAGACAGAACGGAACAAAAGATAATTTAACTAAAACAGGTTTAAAAAATAATTATGAATACTACCTTAGTAGTATTCATAATTATTTTAATAGTAGTAGTGACGACCTCTGTGGCGGGGCGAGCGAGTAGCCAGCCGAGATGTAAGAGGTTGCGGGTTCGATTCCCGTTGCGGGACAAAATGTTTGTATCACCTGCAAATATTTATTCTGGGTCTCGGTGTTATGGTACAATGGTACTCCTAGTTCCTGATATCCACGGCACAGGTAATCCTAGTGTGGGAGCAGGACTATGTATGTGAGTATGTGTGTGATTATGTTATGGTATGTTATGTTATGTGTAGTAGTTATGTCTACAACGTAGTATTTAACTATGGGTAATCCCCATAATTGATTTCTGATAACCAGTATTAATCATATATGACTATTCAATCGGTAACAACAATGTAACAAGTACTTGCTGCGACGCCTGGCTTGCTGTGTCACTCAATCTATGTGCCATGGTGTGACTGGCCGTGTCCTCCCATGGATGTAGTAAAAGCATCCATGCCTTAACCATGCATGCATTATTATGCCATAGCCTGGTAAGGGATTATACCAGGGGATGGAACACTTAACATCAAACTGCGGTCACCAATCCGCCTACCAAGCGTGGTGATTATGGCAAATCCTTGAATTCAATGGGGGCAGCCTCGTCCAGGAGGGTACGTAAACAGGCTGGTGATGGTGATGATGAGTGTTAAGATCACTATAAGATTAGTTTGCTCTCCTCGTAATTTAAAAACTTAAATGGTTTTATTTAGTTTGTTTCATCTATACTCTTTTTCCCTTTTTGTGACAGACACTAAAAAAACTCTACTTTTCAAACGACTTCAAAAAAAGGAGGAGTTTCTCAATTCGACTGTAGGTTTTTTTTTGTATGTTTGTTACGCGGTTACTCCGCTAATTATCAATATAATAATATTAATTTATTTATTTATTCTTTTTTTGTTTGGTAGGTCATACTTAAAAAGTGGTCTCATTTAATTTTTATCGAAATTGATTCAGCGCTTTTTCAAAGTCGGTTTTTTTTTCTTCTTAAAATTAACTTTATTATAAAAAAACAATAACTACTGATATAAAAACAAGAAGGTTAGTAACAACGAGTAACTTCATATCATCTTTATATCTGCTATCAAAAAGTAGTGTAAAAGTAATAGGCTCTAAGCTCAATTACTTGAAGTACGTAGCTAATCGCTGCGTAGTTTACCTGTGTGAAATTACACGCTGTTATTGCGTTGGTTCCGTCCGTCGTATAAATACGTGATTTGTTCAAACCAATCAGTAGTTCACTAAGTTCTTTATTGTGCACGACACACGCGAATTTCCATTCAAGGTAAAACTAATACTTTAATAATATTACCTGCATGGTTTGCCCAAGTCCAGTAAAATGCCAGTCCAGTCATAAACCCACTGTCTTTCAACCACCATGAGCTCTTATAGCGATTTAGTTCAAAAACTATTCCTAAAAACTGTGCCTTTAAACATAGCAGCGGACATCACGAAACCGACTTTTTAGTACTTACTGAATAGTTTTTGAACTGAATCGCTGTTTTATTTTGGATATTAACAAATCAAACTAAATGAAATGTTGTAGACACATACATAGTTATATCTAGGCTCGTAAATTGACAGTTTCTTACTAAATTACAAATTGGCGTGCAGTGAAAAATGGGTCACAAAAAAAAACACAATACCTCCCAAACTATGCAAGATATCGTATTGAAATAAATATCATATTCAAATAATATATGTTTCATATGGTATTAAATAAAATAACTTTTGTTAAAAAAAATCTTTCAATACAATTTATTTCAGGGACCTATCTTGCATAGTATATGAGAGATATCTTGGTTCCAAGTGACCTATTTTCATTGCACAATTTACGCCTGTTGCAAACCATTCGCAAGATAGAGAATAGACTGCCAAAACTAAGTACCTTATTCGATTCAGCTTCTGCTGGGCAGATCCGTATCTCGAAAGTCAGTTCTTAGCTCTCGATGATGAGGATAAAAGTATCCTTCCCATAATTAAATTACACAAGAACAAAGTTAAATAACCTTGTATTTTTTCTAAACAAAACATTCTAACATCGTCATCGCCATCAACATCAGCTGGTTAAAGTCTACTGCTGGACATAGGCCTCTCCATAGAATGCCAACGATCTTAAGCCGCATCCACTCATCGACTTTCTGCGACCTTTATAATGTCTTTGTCGTTCAAATATACGATGCAGTAGAAGGCCCTCTACTGTGTTGGTCATCCGGTTTGTGGTCGCCACTCGAGAACCTTTTTTTCTCCAATAACGGCTGCCAGTTCTGCGAGCTATATGACCTGCCCATTGCCACTTCAACTTGCTTATTTTAAGAGCTAGAAGAAGAGATTGTGGCTCTACTAGGGATTTCCTTATTTCTGATTCTATTACGTATTCTCTATATATAATATTTCTATGACGTCTCGCCTTCTGTGTGACTTTGAGCTCGTGTGTGAAAATGGCCACGTGTTTTTTCCGTATGTCACATAAAAAACATTCAACACAGCTTTAACACCGAAACAACCCATTCTATACCAACACAAAATCGTGTATGAAAATATATATATATATTATATATATTATATTTATTTTATATATATTATATATAAAATTTTAACTGCTACATAATGTAACGCCATATCTACACATAACTGCTTACAAATTTTTACACGTATTTTTGCAAACATCTTGAATTCTTTACCGAAAATGTAACACAAAAAGCCAACTTACATAAAAGTGGGTACGCTTTTCTCATTCTCAGATTGTTGGCGTGGGCGATACATAACTTTAACTTCCGAAGCACACGCTCTGAAATATTTATTCCTGAAACGTAAAGATCGGGTGGGGGGCAGGTGGGGGGGGGGGGGGGTGTAGGTGGGGGGTGGTTTATCCCGCGGTTTCCTTCCCGCCGTGTTTTACTTCGAGAATGGGAAGTCGCCGCCGACGGGTCGATATCGCCAAAGATAATGTCTAATGGAAATGCTATTTTGCTGTGGGATTGTTAGTGAATAGACAGAGAATATTTATATAAAGAAATTGTCAGTTCTCACTTGAAAGTAGGAACTCTCTGTAGAACATTTATTTTTCAATAACTATAGGTACTTCATATTCTTTCAGCACTTCATGTAATTTCCATCATTTTGTGTTGTGATTTTTTTTAACCGACTTCAAAAAACGGAAGAGATTCTCAATTCAGTTGTTTTTTTATGTTTGTTACCACATATCTCCCGTCGTTTATACGTTATATATGGTTACCTGTATTGTGAAAAATTTCAATCCGGAAATGGCCAAATTCCGGTTTTGGTTCTACATAAGAATTAATCTGGCCCAAACACAATATTCACTAATATCTACGTTTTTCCAACTGTATCTAAAAACACCTATACTAAAGCGGCCGTAAAGCCTTCAACGAGTTCTTCAATGAACCCTCAGTACCTACCTTCTTGAACAGATAGCGTTCATAATCTATGGCAGTTCTCCGACCTCAGTGGGAGGTAGCCCCCCCCGTTCGATTGTCTGCCCCGCCGGTGCCATCTGATGTGCCGAGAGCTCTCCAGATCTGCATAGATCGTTGGCTTCCTTTTTTCTCGTATCTAAAAATCAATACGGTCTCATAAGTCATCACACCAGAGACACTCCTTAATTTGATTACGAGTTCATTCTTAAGCACGTAAAAGCTTCTATTTTCAGCCATAACTTTTTAAAAGTTTGGGAATTTTTTTGGTAAACATAAATAATTCAATTTGAGATTTTCCTGATGTGTTAAGAAAATTTTAGTAAACAGTCTTTACGACAATTAAATGTACAATTTTATACATAGAATTATTTGTAGGCTGAAAAGGTCTACAGCATATAATGTGCACAGCCTCATCCCAAAACCGTAGCGAGGTTTCCACCACTGTCACCCTCAAGGGGAAAGCGCCTCAAACACTGAGCCATAAAGCCTTCGCATCTGGCAAAACAAATACAAAGCACATTCCAATGCAAGATATCACTCGCTCCGCCCACACAGTTGGCATTACGACTGTGCGCGCTCCCATTGGTTGCCGCGAAGCCTTCTCCATTTCGAATTGGTTATTTTTTTCTACAATTGAAATTGGAATTGTCCGTTTGTTCTGTAGGACTGAAATACGCATGCGTGGCGGGGACGCCTACGTCACGTAGACTAGCTACATTTGAGGCTACGAATGTTTTATTGGATTTGCTCTTTCGGTTCCCATTCGTATTTGGATTCCGATTGTGGATTTGAGGCTGTAGAACGTTCTACTGCGCAGTCGTGGTACATAAACCTTGCCTATTTATTCTATACTTATTCAGATCTATATTATAGATTCACTGTGGCTGAAAGGTTATTAAGCTTAGATTTACGTAAAGGTCGTAAAATCAAGGTCCCTAGTGCCCCAAAGAAAATACCCAGATGAAATTGTATCTGGACTATAAAATTACAGTACCAACCTAATTATTTTATTCAGTATTAGTAATTGTACATTTTGAAAAAAGTACGTTTAGACTATTTTGTTCATGAGAACAATTGTATATTTTAACGATTGTGTATTTTGCCTATCAATCCATTAAACCTATTGGACATTTTGACACGTTTACCGCCAAGTCCCGAAACGCTTTAATTGGACAATTTGTGTGCGGAACCCTGCAAATGTTGAAAAATTACAGCGATCGAAGCCTTTCATCAGAATTTCATCAAAACCACTCGATAGCAATAATGCGGTGACAACTACCAAACGATCGCATCAGAAACCCTCGTGTCACAATTCCGTTGGTCATAAAGCTCAATTTGAAGCTGAGTTTCGTCTTGTAGCGTAACGACACGTTGGGATGCCAACCTAGCTCTGTCCGGAACAATTTCATTTGCGACTGGGCGAGGATAGCGTTGTAATTACAACAACAATCGATAGAGGCGCCACCGTCTGCCGCACGTTTAATCTCGCCAAAATCAAAGGACCGTCGCCTCACACCCGTCCTCTTACACAGAACTCACTCCTGAATTTCAAACATTGAACCTATCCTCTGTCGCGCTATTCACTACCATCCTATCACGGTATGAATAGATTCTCTAGTAAGACAAAACAGCAGTGTAAATCGAACACAACAAAGCTGTTGCTGTGTAGCAATACAATAGTACCAACTTTGTCTCCAAGCCTGTATCTGCAAGCTATGCGTAGGTTTAGATGTCCCCGACTAGATAGCTGCATTTCCAGTCTGTTGTACATAACTATTTCTGGAGTTTTATTAAAAATTAACGTTGTTTGTGGCTAGTTCTCGCTGGTAGTTGCAGCTTATACTGTCAAAGTAAATGGGTTGATACCAACTGATTCACTGATTGGTTGTTTCAGAGCAAACCATTGATTTTAGAGATAGATTTGATAGATAAACTGAGATCTGACATCTACTTGGATTAGTCTGAAATAAAATTGGCCGAATATATAGGTTTACACAACAATATCTTTCAAGAAAAGAAGACAGATGCTTGCAATCTGTCTTAATTCATTCTCATCTGCAGCCTAAAGACATAATAACATAACAACAAAACACCCAACAGTCACATACGTAGTCTTGATCCCACACTGGGATTCCCTGTGTTGTGGGTATCAGGAACTACGAGTACCATGGCAAAGACGTCTACTAGACGAGGCCTCCTCGATAGAATGCAATGGGGGGATTTGCCATAATCACCAGTGTATTGGTACTCAGGTGGATGCTGCTGTCCATGCCCTGATGTACCTAATCCCTTAGTTGGTTTATACGGCATCCACGGGAAAACACGCTGGAGTCTATTCTTAGACCGCCACACCACGGCAGAACGAGATAGATTGGATTTTTTTCGAAAGCTATCTTCAGACTAGCAAACATACATTTAAACGCCAATTTGTCCAAATTATCTCGGAGACTCGCTTCGCTTAATTATAAATTTATGTTTGCTTTGACTTTGATAACAGAGGCCGTAGACAAAGTAACATTCTAATAGCGATGACGCCAGTAGAAAAGTCCAAAATGTATGGGATTGACGTTAGCTATCGATATGTCACGTGGTCATTTGTATTGAATTACGACTGTAGAAATGGAATCGCTTCGAAGCGAATGCCACTTGGCTAGGCCCTCTGGTTAGTATTTCTGTTTGTTCTTAATTAGACCGTACGCAGGAACTAAAGAGTAGATAATTTTGATCTTGATGTTTTAATACAAAACAACAAAGAAACAGTTTGCCTGGTGAACAGACGAATGACATTATACTCAGTCACTAATTTATAGATATCTTGATGAGGTGATTCCACTTATATAAAAGAGAACAACATATATGAAAAACAAACTAATTAAAAAAAATATTTTGCTTTTGAGCCTTTTTTCCCGTCAGTCTAAACTGTACCAGTCTAGTTTAATTTGTAACAATAACTGTAATTTTTATGTACACCAAAACTGTGGCTAAATGTTAGGAAATATTATGTTGACTTGTAACTATTCTTTTTTTGTCTAGGATTATAATTTCTTTAAAGTATATGATATACCAGTAGAACGCTCGTGATTTAGTCCTCGTAGAAATTGTTATCTTAGACTCCTAGACCACAAAAACAATGTACCCTCCTTTCAAGCCTCTAGGACTTTAGGCTGTACGTTACTGACTGACTGACTCATTGACTGTCTATTTAATCAGTGAGTCAGTCAGTCAGTAACGCAACGATTTATACCCCCCTCCCCCCTGCGCTCCCCAGTTTCACCCGTGTGAACAATGATGAAAGTAGCCTGTGTTCAACCAGGGATATGCTATCTCTATATTTAAAATTTCACTCAAATCCGTGTGAAGAAGTAACAAACATACTCACAAACTTTCAAACTTATTATGATTTGTTAGCTGTTCGTTCTACATGCAGTTATATGATTGATTAGAAAGTCCAGACAATATATCAAAGTATTAGATGACAAAACTATCCATATGAAAGTAGAATTGAAGTTATCGTGGCTTGGTATCATTTTAGAAAAATTACGACTTAACACCACGTACTTTACTATTCTCCTGCTGACGTTTCGTTGACCATTTTGAGGTCCTTCCTCATGAGCACCGACCACGACCACGCTCAAAGGTCAACGAAACGTCAGCAGGAGAAAAGTACGTGGTGTATACCTAGTCACTATACTTTAGTCATAATTTTTCTAAAATGATCCTTATGATTGCAATAAACCTTATATTGCAATAAGTAGATACAAATAACATGTTTTGTAAGTATAGACACAAAAGTGTCAATTAAATTAATGTGCCCCCACGACTATTAAGCTGCATGAGAACGGATATCGTCTATGTATTAGCAGAACCACCTACCAGTGGTGGGAACAGTCCAACACATATAAAGCGCTATCCAGCTCTACAGCGCTACTTGAAATACTCCAGAAGGAGCACGTAACTTGACAATCACAGAATATAATACTTAAGGCCCAGAATTCAAAAAATACGGTCTTTTGATTCAGCGTACGTCGATTTGTAGAATAACTTAAGTTAGCCTCTACGAGGCTCTACGAAACTCTACGAGCTAGTTTAGGGGTAAAATTTAAATCCATGTTTCGACAGCTATAACCAGCTATGAAAATGAAAATTCTTCTCTCATATCGAAAAACCCTTTTTTACATTTTCCAAATACAGCAGATCAATGCTTGCAGACGCCAGAGTCAAAAGAAACGACAGCAACAATAAAATATTTCGTGCAAATGAATGTTTTGGAGCTCCCCATTCATATCACGAATGTCAACTTTAAAAAACAAATCCATACAAATTCACTACATAAAGACTACAAAAACTTTTGCCTTTGACGGATTCTCTCAGGTCCTCAGTTTCAGAGATCTAGGTGGTCCTTACAGCCTGATGTTTTTTACATTAAACACCTATTTTCTCTTTAACTATAGTTCTTACGAAAAAAACAAATCCATACAAATTCACTACAAAAACTTTTGCCTTTGACGGATTCTCTCAGGTTTTCAGTTTCGGAGATTGAGATGGTCCGTACAACCAGGTATCAGGTTGTACGGACCATCTCAATCTCCGAAACTGAAAACCTGAGGAATCCGTGCAACCAAGAAAAATGCTTATAACTTCTAAACTATGGAACTACAAATTCAGAGAATAGTGTTTTCAGGGACTACAAAATTGCTACAAAAACATAGCATGGGAGCCAGATTCCTAGCTCATGGGTCCCAACATCCTGATGTCAATAAAGCATTCGTGATAATATATGAAGTGCTGCTTTATTGTCATTGTCGTGGTGTGTCTGGCCTAGAATAGGTCCCTCCAATGGATGTAGGTAAAGCTGACTGAGGGATTACACCAGGATATAGGCAGCAGCATCTACCCGAGTACTCTACACCAACACTACGATCACCAATCCGCCTTCCAAGCGTGGTGATTATGGCAAATCCCCTTATTCTATGAGTGAGGCCTCGTCCGGACTTCTACCGGCTGATGATGAAGAATTGTCACTGCGTCCATGTAGGTATTACTAATATCTAGGCATTATAGTTAGGTTTTACTAAGGTGCTAAATCTACGTTTTCTATCAATTCAAACGTCTGGAAGTTCAAGCTACGTTCTACGGCCCACGCTACTTATAGAATAGGAAGCGAGTGTAGGTAATGGCGCAAAATAGTGACGCAGTATTATTGCAGGGGGGGGAGGGAGGTCCCACACTCCAGCTCCCACCACCCCCCCACCCGCGAGAGACTGAAACGTCCGCGAGAAAAATAAGATCCGTACTCCGTCCCGCTTATTCTTAGGAAAAGCTTTTTGTATATTTTTTAGATATTCAAGTATACATTTCTTCTGTGTAGGTGAGTAAATACTGTATACAAATCGGCAGTTGCCTCTGTGTGCGGCGTAGACGAGTTTTTGTAAATTGATGTCGAGTACAGATCGTTGCTTCTTATTTTGTAAATGGAGAACTTGGGTGATTATTTTCGATGAAAGAGATGGCGGTTTCTTTATTTTTAACTAAAATAAGTATTGACAGTTTAAATACTTAATCTTATTTACTTTATTTTATTTATTTGGGTAAACAAACAGTGACACAAATAAGAAATAAGGCACAAATATATAAAAATACAAGTACGTAATTGTGACACCAACACCGCACATATCTTCTTCTTCTTCTTCTTAGTTGTACGCACTCTTGACAGAGTGGTCGTGGTAATGCAGGTCTTGCTTGAGTGGCGGCTCTTGAGATGCACCACCACTCGGCTCTATTAGCAGAATTGAGTGAATTGAGTTTGTGTGATGGAATTAAAAAGGTCTAACCACAAAAAGAAAAAAAATAAGTCTAATTAATATCTAATCCGTGATGATTACTTCAATATATTTCAGATGATTTTAAATCCTATTTTAATTTAATGTTTTGTAAGTAACCGGGTGTCGTATATAATGTAGGAAGATTTCCCTCTCGTTGAATTATAAAAGTCGCAGGAAGTTTGTGTTTGGAGGCGGCTCAGGATCGTTCGCCATGGCATTCTATGGAGGAGGCCTATGTCCAGCAGTGTACTTTTACTAGCAGATGATAGTACGTACACCTTAGTGTAGAAACTAGAGGACTCTTGGTATTACTGTATAACATTATTTTTTACCTAGTTTCACTAACGAATGTGAGTAGAAAAACATCAAATAAGTACCTTAGAGATTCCGGCCTGTTGGTAGGAGAAGGACTCTACCATAACATTTACATAATATGTACATATATATATAGTTACACACCTTTATCCCGCAGGGGTAGGCAGAGCCTTAATCTTTTCAGGTAGGTCGCAATCACAGGAATATAGACGTGACCAGTGGCGAACTCATCACCACCGCGCCGCCATTGTTTTCCCACGACCAACTTGATTAACGTTCCGTTAGTATTTTTTAAACTTTCGCGATTAGAACACAATACATATTTATTTATTTAGTAGATTCTGGACCTCACTGGATTGAACTTTACGTTCAATCCAGTGCACACATTTCTACAAGGCATGAGGCTATTGAGATCAAGAAGTAACGAAATTTCAACCGTGAAGACGGTTTTAAGACTCTTTTCGTCGTGGAATCCTATCATTGGTACGTGTACGCCTATAACTAGTGAATTCGATAAAAAAAATCCAAACTACTCATTAACTTCGTCATCATAATCATTATCAGCGCTAGATGACATAGAATGCCACGACGAATAGACTTGAGCTACCTCCATCCACCTACTTTCTGCCACCTTAAATTTTCAGAAGCCTTCCTACTCTGCGATGTCCAGTTTGTGGTCGCCACTCGAGAACCTTAACTTCTGTCAACGGAACAGAAAATCATTTGTTGCAAATATCACTGTGTATTGTATGTGTCTGTTGGGTGTGCTATTATCGTGTACGCTGCCAGCTACATTCAATAAATTAAGAAGTAAATAATACATACATCCATACATAAACTCACACCTTTTTCTCCGAAGGGGTAGGCAGAAACAGCCTCAATGGGCAACCCTTATGAGTTGCACAATCGCAGGAATATAGACGTGACAAGTGGTGAGCTCATCGCCACCATTGCTTTCCACCACTAACTCCTAAATAAGCCAGCAGCCAGGACAAATCTTATACTACCGTTGCCCAAAAAGTCCGGGTAATTAAATAATATCAAAGGCCCTTCACGAAGAATAAATACCTACTAGTAAAATTCTAGTCGGTAGGTACTCATAGAACGAACTTTATAAAACGAGGGCCCTCAAATATTTAAGCACGCCATCTCTTCAAATATTTGGTTACTACATCGAGCACGAGTCGACGATGAGCCCTCCTTTGTAATGTACAGAAACCATTCGAACCTCATTCAAATCTCAAGTTTAGTTTCATTTCAAAGTTACTAGATGGCACTGTCAGTTTTTTTTAAAATCGTGAATTTTATTATTGTTTTATTATTTTTATGCACTATTTTCTGTACGTCTAATCTATTTACCAATGTAAAGTACTTACTACTTATATCGATAAAATTTGATGAAATTTAATTACTTAATTGTAATTCTTCGGTACAGAGATTTGATGAAGAACTGATTGATTCGGAAGAGCAGATAGATAAAAAAATAAACTTTTTGCACACTCATTTACCATTCCTCACAAAAATAGTCGGCCACAAATTGTATACTTAATTAGCAAAAATTTATTTTTTTGTGGAATAACAAGATAGTTTGTTGCCACAACAAACTATCTTGAGCCACCTGCATCCACCGATTTCAAGCGACCTTCAACTTTTTTTCTGGGCACATAAATAACCCTTATCGAAGCATTGGCATTTTGAAAACAATGCAGTTCATATCAGTGTGCATTTTTTATTAGAAATAACAGCCATTGAAATTGACATTCAAAGAATTCAAATCATCCAATTTTATTACCAAACATGCACTCGACATTTCGAAGAAAAAACACTTGCGAGAATAATTGATAACCATACGACAAACAATAAGCATTCCAATTGATATTCATCACATAATTTCTAAGCCTACGACAACTTCTCCAGTACGACCTTACCAACCTAACCTGCCTTAAGGCCCGGCTCATTGGACTTCAATAAAACTAATTTGAACGATGACTAAACATCACACCCCGACTCTCTCACTCCTGCACTTTTGTCAAGAAAAGACAGAGAAAGCGAAGCAATTTTACATTTCGGCTGCAATGTTCTTGGGGCAATGTACTCGATAACTGGTTGGGAGAGGACGAAAGTACGAATTTTTTGCGAATGCATAAGTGAAAGATTGTTCGAGAGCTCATGCTTCCCAGAGTCGCTTAAAATAACAAAATATTTTAAGCACAAAATTGTTTTTAAATTTTGATCAAACGTCTAACTAATCAAAGCGAAAAGCTTACTGACCTATACATTAGAACTAGGTACATAGTCTGTTGCGACGGTTTCCTCTTAAAACTTGATAGGTAGGTATGCATAAACATAATTTCTTTGGTATGGCAATGATAAGCAGCGTAGGAAGATAAACACCATCATAAAAAAATTCAAGACATTTCTAACGACTTCTTATCTTCAAGACTAAGTATGACAGCTCAACGCCTTCTCTATTGCGACAGCTTCTGCGGTCAGCAACCTTCTGTTACGAAATTCATCTATTCCTATGGAGGCTGTGGATGATTTTTGTCATGTTATTGTAACAGGTTCTCATCTTAGTTAACTTTCACTATATGTTGCAACATTGAAATCCCTAAGGAACACCGTCTACTAAAGTTCGCTTTACAACAAAAAAATATCGCGAATACATACATAAACAACTTTTTCCAACGTCCATGTGTAAATGCGAATATTCACGCCTCCGATTAGATGCCGATTGTTGCAAAATTTGTTGAAGGTTGCAATGCAAATTCTATGGGCTGCTGCTATCACGTCACGTGGTCTTATTCTGTTAACATACTATAACCTACTGCACAGCAAAAGTAAAATGCCGTGTATGCAACATTAGTAGTGACCGACGCTTCAGTAGACAGTTATCCTAAGTTAAGACGATCCAATAATCAATTCAATAGATAATTTTAAACGCGCTTGATATACACCGTCGATTAAGATAGTTAATGATAACACGGTGAGTTATTTAAAATTAAGTTTGTGTTGCTAGGATGAATACGATGCTATCAAAATTCAGTTTATTGATTGTATCGATACAACCATAGAAAGTAAACTATATCACTATTAATATTAGTGCAAAAATTTAGGATGCAAATTATCATCCAAACACCTGATGCCCGATTTAGATAAGAATAATCATAGACATAATGATTTCATGAATACTTTCGTAATATCGTGAAGCATTTTTAGGTAGATTTAACTAATTGGATCAGTTGAATCTTTAGATCATTTGAAACTGTTTAAATAGCTCAGCTATTTCATTTATATTTTTAAATTTTGTATATACTTGTATTATTCTTTCTGTAAATGATGTTATTACTTGTATCGCAAAATAGCGAACCTTATAGCATACCTACCTCAATATAAAAGGTACGAAAGCGACGAGATAAACATAATAAGGGTCCCTTATCGCAAACTCTTTCTCTGGCTGCAATGCACTGCGTTTTCGGCGGTTGAACCCACACGGGGTGACATTGCTGCATTATACATGGAGCGATAGTTTTGATACTTTTGAAATATTTATCAAAATGCCTTTAACGTATAGAAGTTTGTAGAAGAATCTTTTCTTTGTAAAAAAACAGAGCTGTAAGCTTCTTAGAGGCAGAAATCATTGTTCCAACATTAAACACGAGACAGTAAACTTTCGCGTAGACAAGACACTTTTCGTAGAGGCTCGTAGACTTCGTAGATGAACACTCTTTTGCTGCTGACTGTAAGAAATATACAAAGATGTACAGTTAATCACATTTATTTATTAGTTCAGAAGGTAATTGCACATTTTAAACAATACACAACAACAATTATGTTGTCTTTCGTCACAGATTAATTAAGGCCCAGAGTGTTTTTTGTGTCAAAATAAATACATAAATAAAAAAGTTATGGTAATTTATCTAAATAAATAGACTGCTTTTATCATATCCCTTTTACTTTGTTTTAGTCGGATAATAGAGCAGATGCAGTAATCTGATGTAGCAACTAGCCACAAAGGGAATGCTAATAGTGGTGTGGGTCCTACACAATAAATACTAACAACCAAACTAAACCATAAAATACTATAACATAAATATTGAGCACATATTATATTTATAATCTTAATATAAATATAACTGACATATAGTTCAACTGCTACAGCAAGACAAATAATGTCATGACCATGATGTAGATGGTCCAGTCGCAGTATATTTTTTTAAATATGCCTTCTGCACTTGCAGTATTTATGGGTGCACAGACATTTTTTTGGCGGTTTTTAGCTCTGCCCTTGAATTCAAACTTTAGATTAGAGCATGTTTTACTTAAGTTTATACTCAGGTTTTATGTTAAGTGGATTACACTTTGGATATAAAATATAACATATTACTTTAACTTTGATATTAGTGTTTATTCTTACGAGATTCGTAAAATATTTTTATTCGAACTATGATAAAAATTTTGAGGAAAGTTGTTTGGAAATATTTGCGTCCAATTTGAATAGGCATATTTTTTTTTAATGGCCTTTACTTGAATAAAAGCATTAGTTATTGACGACCTCTGTGGCGTGGCGGGCGAAGGATCGCCTGCGACGCAGGTGGTTGCGGGTTCGAATCCCGACTCGGAACAAATATTTGTACAATCTGCAGATCTGCAGTTCAGGGTGTTCTGGGTATTTTCTATGTATAATAAAAAAATACTATCTATGTAATGTATTGTATTAAGTATATCAGTTATCTAGTACCCACAACACAAGCTCTGCTTAGCTTGGGGCTAGATAATGTTCTGTGAAATGTCCAGCATTTATTATTTATTTTATTATTATTTTATTTAAAAAGGCCAGTAAAATTTATAGTAGTCTCTTACAATCCTACTAATAAATAACAGTAGAAAGTTCGCATTTCAATTCAAAAGTATTTTAATCATTTACTTTTGAATTTGAATTTTTATGTTAACAGTACATTCGTTTGGATGTATGTATGTATGAGTAACATCCACCATAAAGACTGAACTGACTTCGTTGATAGGATATTTCGGATTTGGGACCCCATGAACAAAGAGTTTTAGTTAAAAAAAACCTGCGTATGAGTCAAGACTTGCAGCTTTCATCGGGGATGTGCTCTGTGTGTGGTGTATTTTTACTGTTAACGTTATCAGCTATATTTCTGGACTGCTGTTTTTCTCTTCACAACCGACCCTGGCTTTTTTTGACTACAAATCTTACTCTTACTTTAACTACGAATTTTACTTTGACTACAAATCTTAATTTGACTACGAAACTTACTTTATCTTTGAATCTTTCTTTGACTACAAATCTTACTATGACTACGACTCTTATTTTGACTACGTATCTTACTTTGACTACGAATTTTACTTTCACTACGAATCTTGATTTGTCTACGAAACTTTGAATCTTTCTTTGACTACAAATCTTACTATGACTACGACTCTTATTTTGACTACGTATCTTACTTTGACTACGAATTTTACTTTCACTGTTAAAATGCTTAAATGTATAACTTATATTGCACTTTAATTTTATAGTATTGTTTCTCATCCTACAAAATAAATTTTGGGGTGCGCAAAATTCAAATCTTGCTGTAGGCGCTCATCCTATCTACGACACTTGATGTGTGCAATATATTTCGTACTCTCAACGGTCAAGAAAATATAGTGTAGGAAAAATTAACCAAAAATCAATGTACATGAAAGCAGCCTCGTCTGGCTCACTGACGTTTTTCTCCACACTGGTTTTTTCCACCATTGGTAGGGGCTCTTCAGGGCCACCATATCTCAAGTTGTTCTCTGACCTAACACAGAATGACCAAGAAGTAGTAATATTTAGCACATTAACCCAGGTCAGGAATCCTAACCACACTGTAGAGACAAGCTAATGAACACTATAAAGGATCGCTGTACGGGGTCAATGCACTTTGATCGCTCAAAAAAGATCAACTGCACTCCTGCCGAAAAATGACCTGAATGGCAATTTTTTGCAATCACTTTCAAGCAATTGTAAACTTTAACTCGTTAGATTAAAGTCTTAATTAAAAAAACTCGGCATAACTCATGTCCATGCATGTTAATCTATTTCGGTTTGTGAGAATCTTTTTTTTTTTTAGTTTTTATACTTTATAAATATGGCTGCCTACACTTTTGTTTCATTATCAAGTAGGTAAGTAGGTTACAGCGAAAATTTAGTTCAGAAGCAAAAACAACTAATCGTTGAATGATATCATAGCTAGGAAGTGGTATACAGGGTGTTTTTTTTAAATGAGACAGTATGGGGATATCTTAATCCATAAGAGATACGGGAAAACTGTCTTTGGAACCATTTGCTCATTTTGTATGAAAATGATTTTGGCATAGTTATTTTTTTGGTCAAGCGTGAGTTCTCCATAAAAATGCGTAGTTTTGATCAAAAATTTTTTTTATGCGTATCGACTCAGTTTCATGTAAGGATTGTTTCATTGTAACGGAAGAAAAATATCTGTACAGCAGAAGTTAGTCAAATTTAATAAAATGTTTTCTCATACAATTTCTAAGTAATCTGGTACCTACGTTAGTAAAACAATCGCAATAAATTTTCAAAATGGCCTCCCTCTTGCTGTTTCCAGGTACAGGCACGTTTCAGAACACCTCTAGTGGCATTAGACAAAGATGTGTGGTGAATGTTGTTCTAATGCTCTGATGGTCTCGTGGAATGAGAAAAATCAGAGCTGTAGAACTTAGTCAAACTTTAATAAGAAAATCTTTGTCTAAGGCCACAAGCGGTATTCTGAAACGTACCCGTACCTGGAAACAGCAAGAGGGAGACCATTTTGAAAATTTATTGCGATAGTTTTATTAACGTAGGTACCAGATTACTTACAATTTGTATCAGAAAACATTTCATAAAATTTGACTAACTTCTGCTGCTCAGATTTTTTTCTTCCAATACAATGAAACAATCCTTACATGAAATTGAGTAGATACGTATAAAAAAAATTTTTGATCAAAACTACTCATTTTTATGGAGAACTCACGCTTGACCAAAAAAATAACTATGCCAAAATCATTTTCATACAAAAGGAGTATATGGTTCCAAAGACAGTTTTCCCGTATCTCTTATGGATTCGGATATCACCATACTGTCCCATTTAAAAAAAACACCCTGTATACCCTACTTAATCACAGTACCTATTTTCTGTAGCACAAATCGGTATCAGTAAAATAAAATATATCCGGGTGTCTGCTTAAAAAAATTTAGAATATAATAGAAAAAAGACATAGATAGGTACACCTTAAGATAATAAAAAATAAACAAAATTTAACATGATAATTAAAAGTACAATAGGCGGTCTTATCTCTTAGAAACGATTTCTAAGCTATGCAACAAGGAATTAACTATTTTATATCAAAAGTCGAATTAAATTTACTGCCCATCATTAGAGTAGAATTACCTTTTCCTTCAATAGACACCACACAGAAGTTTCATAGTACTTATATTTTTTTATATTTTTTTTTTATAATCAAATTTTTTGGTTTGTTTTTGGCCTTATTTCATTCACAACCCAGAAAATTCTCATTCTAAATTTTATTAATTGATTTATTTGTTCTCAATTATTATTAGTAGAAGCCATGCCTATACTTTCTGCAACGCAAAATAAATGTTTCTTCCTTTGTTCACATGGGAAAACCCGTTTTGAGTTCATTCAAATTGTGGGTTTTTTTATCATACAATGTTCTAACAGCAACCACATTGATGGTCTATTAAAAATGCCTGGAAATAAGACTAAAAGTAATCATCCAGAACATGTTAACAAGTCGGTATACATGATATTTCGTGGCATAGGTCATTTTCATACCTCAAAACACAAGTTACGCAACATTATATTTGAAACTTTATTCAGTATAGATGAAGGCCATCGATTCAATAAATTATTTCAACAATAGGACACTAACAAAGGCAGTGATCAAAAAAACAGATTACCTGTAACTATTTTCGTGTTGTGTTTGAAATCTCCCGGATACAAAGTATGTAGTTAAAAAATCGAAGTTCCCTCCACAAGGAAAATGAGATTAGACCAAGAGCTAATGCAGTTTTTGACATCATTATTACTCTATACTATCTCTTTTACATATATATATCTATCACTGCCGTGGTACTCTCGGCCTGCGAATAGAACTCCTCCGACTACTCCTGTGGATGCCGACTACGGGATTACACCAAAGGATAGGCAGCAGCATCCACCTGTGCACTCAACATGAATACTGCGATCACCAATCCGCCTGCCAAACGTGGTGATTAAGGCAAATCTCGCCATTGTTTTTTATGGGTGAGACCTCGTCCAGCTTTGGACGTCTCAAGGCTTCTGATGATGATGATGGTGTGTATCACTTGACAAAAATAAGGCTGCAATGGGGGGCAAATTGAAATTGTGCTTTGTACCTAATCGTAATTTGGGCCGAGCGAGATAGAAAGGAATGACTCATTTTGCGTTGTAATACCTCACAAGCCACTATTCAAAATAATTTTATTACAATGTAATATTATCTAAAAATGCACACTTAGGTTCACATTTACACATTTACACACACACACAAACATACCCAAACACACATCTCCGTCATTTCCACATCACAAGCCAACACTACATATACAGCGTGGCGTATCTTGGTGTCCGGAACCCAGAATACAGGACTTCTCTGTAAACTTAACACACACACTCACATTCAACACTTACACAAATACACTAGCACTACATGCACATATAACATACAACTACTAACCTATCTACTTATTTTAGATTTAACTTGCTTTTCGTTTATTGTTTTTACTAGAGTCAATCAGTAGAGTGGAGCACTGGTGTCTTTTATTAGCACAGATTTTCCTAAACCTATTTCAGTCACCAGTCTTTCATAAAACAGGTTAACTTAAATACCTACGCATAACTCCTTAGCACTAAAATAATTTTACTATCTACTTAGGTATATTGTTAAACTAGTTGTGACCTGTGTTGAAACAAAATAAATCATATTATTATTATTGTTATAATTTATTGACATTATTGAAATCAGTCCTAACCTAAATTCACATTTTTTTTGTAGATGATACATACATACATACTATATAATTGGTGATTATAGTAAAGATAGCAGTTAGCAACGGTTAATCTTAGTGACCGAACACTAAAAATATTGATTCGACATTTTGTATTAATTTGAAAAATAGTTGAAAAATTATAAAAAAAATATTTTTTTATTATTTAAAAAAACAGTTGCACATTTTAAAGAAGTTTAGAGTAATCTTATGTTAGGCTAGAGTAAGCCCGCGAACACGATTGCTGTAACCCATACGAAACGTCAGGAATAATAAATAAAATGGTAACACGCGATAACCGTGGCAATTTTAATAAATATTAATTAAACAATAATAAATATTTAGTATTTAATATTAAATAATATTAAGTACTATGTTAAACAATGCCTTACTAACATATTATTCTTATATTATTCATTCAATATTTTTTTTATTGTTACTTTTATTTGAAGTGACTCGATCTCTCGGTCTAACTACAGCACTAGCTAAGTGTAAGTATACACAAGTCCTAACAAAAAGAATTGATACAAAGTAGTAATACTTCTGTTCCTAAAATAGTATCTATTATGCGTACCTACTTAGTAATTGTACCTAGCAGGATTCTTTACATCGATGACCTCCAGGTCACACAAAGCTTACACACTACAAGTACTTAGTTGTTTTTTTATTTTCTTTCATAAATAAAATGTTACATAAAAACAAGACTTAAATCTAATGATTATGACTGATTTTCTATTAAACTATTGTGATGCCTGAGATTCCTATAGGCGTATATACAGTGCGTCCCAAAATTACTACTACTAGCATAGTATCTTAAAGCAAAGGGATAACGTAAAATGTTTGAATCAATTTTCAAGAAAATTATTCGTAAAATGTTTGAATCAATTTTCAAGAAAATTATTTATTGCTGAATTCTATTCGACGAAACAAGTAATTTTTAGAAATTCTTTGAATGCAGTAGTACTAAGTTTTAAAAATAAAATAAAGTCTCCTTTCAGCAAAATATCCTATCTAAAATATTTAAGGTACTTTCCCTTCATGTCACATAGTCTTGGACGCCCTGTATATACAGGGCATATATTATATATATATTATAATATATGCCCTGTATATTTATCAATTAGGCATATGCCTAATTGATGAATGCCACGACGAACAATCTTGAGCTGCCTCCATCCATCGACTTCCGTTTATAAGGTTAACAAACACGTATTTAAAAAAAATATAGCGTTGGAGGATGCCTTTACCCAAAGCACTTAATAATAAATTATAAATTCATGAATGTTAAATAATATGAAATCTAATCTAATTTAATAATAATATCTAATTTAGAATAAATTAATTAAGGATTAGGTAGAATCTAACCTAACCTAACCTAACCATCAAATGTAAAATTAGTTATTAAGAGAATTAAAAGGCTTATTATTATGAATTTAAAAAAATACCAATTTACATTATGTTAACCTGTTATTTTTTTTAACTAATTGGTATTTATGTTTTCCATTTCATCATAAATTCATTTCAATCATCTATTGTATATTATTTTTGTATTTTACGAGTAATAAAGACTCTTTGAAAACAAACATTCGAATCATCATTTTAATTTTAATTTGATCATATTTTGTCAACAGATTGTATTCGGGAATTCTGCTTTTCGCTGCCTACGGTTCGGCTATATGTAATTCAGCGTTGGTTCCAAGCTTAGGTGGCCCCATATAAATGTCTAAGACGATCGCTCCTGGCACGACAGCTCAGCCAACCAGCGTCGAGTGAAGCCCTGTTCACGCGCTACCATAACCTACTCAAAAATAACCTTAAAACAAACAAGTAAAACAAAAAATTTTTTCATAAATCATTGTCAATAATGGAAGACGCAGAATTATACCAAAAAAGCAATAGTTTACAGCGAAGGGATGCGATACAGTGCCTAGACACACACGCGAGGGAAATCAGATGGAGAAAATTAGATAGAGTCATTGATATCGGTTGCGGCGATGGAGGTGTCTCAGATATATTAAAGACATACATGCCCATAGACAGTAACTTACTGGGATGCGATATAAGTGAGAAAATGATAGATTTTGCAAATGGAAACCATGGAGATAAACGGACCGAGTTCATAGTGCTAGACATTGAGGGGAAACTGCCTTATGCGTTGCGGGAAAGCTTTGACCACGCGTTTTCATTCTACGCTCTACATTGGATCAAAAATCAAGAGTGAGTACTAATTCTTATCTCTATATGTTATCTTTCTTATTATTTAATGGTTGTCTGGAAGAAATCTCTATGAGCGATAAGACCGCCCATTGTGCATTTCTTAAGTATTTTATTTTTTTCATTAGTTTTTTTAATTTGCTGTTTTGCAAATATTGCTTGTAATTGACAAAAACTAATCCGATTCAATTGTCTATTGTTCGTATGCCGATAAATTATGGTCCAACTTATCTGATAAATTACGGGTAAAAGCTTGTAGTTGGGTATTTCTTGAGATTGAAATTCGATGAGAAACATCAGACTTTATTCGTCAATAAAAAATACCTCCATCTAACGATTGTCCGCGAGATCAAACAAGCACACAGGCTGACTAGTGTTACCAAGACGCTAAGCGAGACGACCGCAAATGATACATTTTTGTAATTATATTAATTAATATTTAACAAATTTATTTTTTTACATTTTTGAGATGTTGTGAGCTGTTGTGAGCTGTGTTGCTATGTTTTTTTTTCATAACTTTATTTATTGCAAAAATGGGTACAAAAATAGTTATCAAATCAAAAGTATAAGTCCACCATAATCCGCTTCACAGCATACAATAACTGATACAAAATGGAATTAAAATAATCAAAACAATAAAGGTAATAAATTATTATTTAGTACACAGTACTTAATCTTTAAAAAAAAAATATTTACTATGCAATAGTCTTGATAGCGAACCACTATCGTTAGTAAGCCTGTGCTAGCCGTACTGAATGGCTACTCTTGACTTACTCCAATCCTAATTCAGAATTTAGTGTCATTTCTCGCTAAAGAGTATTGTTCCTTGGTCATTTGGTACTCTTGAATTCAATACTAGCGCACAATTTGGAATGGAGATTGGTGGAATTTTATGGAACTAATTGAAACCAACTTTGTTCTCTGTTGTTCTTCACGAGTCAGCACGCAAAGTCAATCGCGTGCTCTATCTCAATTTCAAACTCGAATTGGTTCTAAAGTGCCAAACAAGAGTTATTAGGATTGAAACTGGATTGCGATTGGAACTGTTTTCAAGAGTACTGCTATTTTTTTTAAGATTGAGAAGCATTTGTTAATTTAGATTTTCTTTTGCAGAATGGCTTTTCGGAATATCTACAAATTGCTAGCTGAAAACGGTGACTGCCTCCTAATGTTCCTAGGGCACATGCCGATATTTGACGTATACCGGAGACTGGCAAGAAACAACAAGTGGGGGACATGGCTGGGTGACGTTGATCGCTTTGTATCCCCGTACCATGACTCACAGGTATTGCTAACATACCTGTTATTCCCACTGGACTGACGAACTTTACCACATTTAATACAGGTTATGGACCTCAAGGGGATGGGCAGCTGCATCCACCTGAGTATTCAATTTGTTTTTTTTTTACGACCTCTGTGGCGCGGCGGGCGAAGGTCCGCCTGCAATGCAGGAGGTTGCGGGTTCGATTCCCACCTCGGAACAAATATTTGTACAATCTGCAGATATTTGTTCATAGTGTTCTGGGTATTTTCTATGTATAATAAAAAATATCTATCTATGTAATGTATTGTATTAAGTACATCAGTTATCTAGTACCCGTAACACAAGCTCTGCTTAGCTTGGGGCTAGATAATGTTGTGAGAAATGTCCTGCATTTATTTATTTTATTTATTTGCGACTACAAAATTATAAGTACACAGTAACACGGTAATAATTTGACGACCTCTGTGGCGCGGACGAGTAGCTAGCTGAGATGCGACAGGTTATGGGTTCAATTCCCGCTGCGGGACAAATGTTTGTATGATCTGCAAATATTTGTTCCGGGTCTGGGTCATGGTACCATAACATGGTACCATGGTACTCGTGGTTCATGATACCCACGACACAGGGAATCCTAGTGTGGGATCATGACTACGTAGGTATGACTGTTGGATATTATGTTATGTTATTAAGTAGGTACAACTACACAATGATATTATTCCATGGAATAACCATGGTAGGTACTTCTGAAAACACGATAGGTAGTTTGTGCAAAATTCTGTAAAAAAATTGAAAAAACCTGTATTCATCACCAGCCTGTTTACGCCCACTGCTGGACGAAGCCTCCTCCATTGAATGCAATGGGAGGATTTGCCATAAGACGGATTGCTGATCGCGGTATTGGTGTTGAATAACTATCTATGAATAAATCTATGCAACAAACTGCATAGAACTGTTAGTTATTCAACACCAATACCGCGATCAGCAATCCGTCTTATGGCAAATCCTCCCATTGCATTCAATGGAGGCTTTGTCCAGCAGTGGACGTAAACAGGCAGGTGATGAATACAGGTTTTTTCCAATTTTTTACAGAATTTTGCACAAACTATCGTGTTTTCAGAAGTACCTACCATGGTTATTCCATGGACATAAATGTATATAAATTAGGTACTGTTATTAACATATTACTATGTATAAAAATAATTTTATTTTTATTATTCTAGGAACCAGAAAAACAAATCACTAAATTATTAGACAAAATAGGATTCAGTAAAATAGATGTGAAATGCAAAAGATTGGAGTACAAATACGAGAGTTTGGACATTTTAAAAAGTGAGTTATAACTACGAAACGAGCATGTGTTCCGTTTTTTTTTACATTAATACTACCGTGCAAAGGGATTACCATGAGCTCTTATAGTTCAAAGACTATTCAGTACAAAATAACAGTTCATCGTTGACATTTGTCATCATTGAATATCTTTAATCACAGAAGTTTATAGACCTTCTGCTACTATGCCTTTATATATAGCTGCGGACATCACAAAACCGATATATTGTACTGAATAAGAATAAGAATAAGAAGCATTTATTGTTAACTGTGTAAAAAGATCGTAGGTACAGGTAATGTGGTATCAACAGTCTGCCCATTTCGGGCGTACAATGTTTACACTAATAACAATAATTATGTACTAGTACATACTTATATACTAATACTTATATGATATAAATAAACCCTTTATCTATCGAAATATTCATGCAAACTGTAATGAACTTTGCTAACAAGCCAATTCCTTAATTTATTTTCGAACATATTTCCATTTAGCTGTGTTATATCTATAGTTATTACATTTAATGCAATGATCACCATAATCATAAAATATACCAAAATTTCGATTAAAGAAAGTAAGTGGGTCTTTTATGGGGAATTCTGTACGGTTCTATAATAAACTTCCAGAAGGTGCATTTAAACTTCCTATTCGAAGATTTAAATCCTACATAAAGATGAATCTAATTAAGAAAGCGTATTACACTTTTGATGACTATATTAATGATAAAGCCGCGTGGCCTGATGTCGCTCTGCCCCTCGACTGCTAAAATGGAAATTTGCAATATCTGTACTTACCTATTTACATGTTTGTATTAGATTATTATTTATAAGTATAACAAGCGTAGCGTGTGCTGTCTTGCATATTTTTGCTGATGTTTACTTACTTTTGACTACCTTCCTAAGGTTTTTAAGTTCTCATTTACTATGTATCAGCAACTCCTTGCTCCGAGGCACCACACAGGCGCTTCTCACCTAGTGGTAAGACGGACCATTTATGTAAGCCAAGCCGAGTTTGTTGCCTGATTCTTCTAGGCTTGGTCGCGTTGGAACAGGAGTAATTTAATTTTATATAAGACGATTCAAAATGATCCTTGTGATTTCAATGAATAAAGTTCTTTTTGACTTTGACTTGACTTTGAATCACTACGCTTGGCAGTTGGATTGGTAATCGCAGTTTGGTTTAAAGTATTTAAGTAGATGCTGCTGCCCATCTCCTGGTGTAATATCTCAGTATGGCTTTTATACATCCATGGGAGAAGGAGTGGTCTATTCTTAGGCCGGTCCCACATTGGCACCATAGCGGCCATATCTAAGACATAAGCCACGATAATTTCAATTATACGTGGATTGTTATTTATAATGTCTTTAATGTTTTTTGTTTTTTAGAAGCAGTAGCGGCCATTAACCCCTTCAACATACCTAAAGATCTTTTTGATGACTTCATGGAAGACTATTTCGAGGTGATATCTAACATGAGGATGGTAGACCTTGCAAACAACAATATTGGAGAAGACATGAAGATTAGGTTCTCATATACTCTTATTACTGTCAACGCAAGTAAAACTACATTAGGTTTATAGTATTGAAGAATGGAGATCCAAAATGAAGTTGGGGGGTTACTCTAGAATAATGGGCTTACAAACTCTTTAACGTTAAGGTTCCCGCGTATACGTTGACTTTCATAATCATAATTCTTATCGATATATTTATTGCTTCATCATGGTATTACAGGTTTTACACATGGCGGCTGAATTACGCTTAAAAACTTTTTGTTTCTTTGTTTCAAAAATCTAAAACACTGCTTAACCTCTCCTATCCAATGAGGGGTTTTCACGGGCGTTTTAAATCATGCTTTCAGCGTTGAAAATAGATGGCGCTGCTCTGTTACGTAACTGTCTAGTGTCAAAATAAAGTCAAATGTCAACATTAACAACGTAGATATATTTTCGTTTCGTGGTATTTATTTTTGCTTACTTCTAAAAACACCACGAAATCACTAGCGCACACTTAAGAAGCAGACACAAACAGAATATCATGACTAATAGCCACATATAGTTAGATAATAGCTTAGTACGCGTACACCACAGATAATACATTTCTCAATCTTGGCATTTACAGTTGAGTCAGCGCCATCTATCGAACCAATTTGAACTTCTTTTTCCTTTTTTTAATCGAAGTTGAAAAGCCCTCATTATAAATACAAAAAATTATAAAGATCTGGCTTGAAGTTTTTAAATAAATTAACATTTAGATTTAGATTTATATTTAGATTAGATTTATTTGCAACAACATTCAGAAAATTAACAAAAAAAACATCAGATACAATTTATAGCAAACAGTATTTGAAAAATGTTGTTGCAAAAAGGCCCCAACTCAGCATATGCAGGTTGTAAACAACCTGCGCTGGTCTTTCGTTAGATCCATTATGCAAACAATAATTTTATTATAAATTTGTAAAAAAAAACACTGACGTAGGTACATACAAACAAAACACAATGAAACACAAGAAATATCTGGCTCTAGTTTCCTTTTAATTTAAAAACTACTTAGTCAGATCTCCATAAAATTTTGTGGATATAATTTAATTAGACTTAACGAGGCACATAATGTTCTAGATTTCTGAAACAGAAAGAAAATACTGAGTTGAAGCGTAATTCAGCCGTCAAATTGGACAAGGTATACGTGGGAACCTTAAGGAAGTTTTTATCTGGATCCATAAAAACTTAGATCTAGTACGACTGGATTAAAAAAAATTAACTTGATTGAAACACTGGTTCTGTAAAAACAACACTGGAACTACCAAATATCTCAAAAATTATTTCAACCTGCCCCTTTATTGGCTAACGAACTGATAATCGCTTTCGATTCCGATTTTTAAGTACATTGCGCTTTATGTTTCGAATATTTCTGCTCTTTGAAAATAAGCTAAAACACGCAGCGCAATGTACTTCGAAATCGTAATTGAAAGCGATTACCAGTTAGACTATACTGGGACTGCTGTAATAACGGAGACTCCCGAAGAATCATGAGAATTATGTAGTTGATATGTAGTAAATAAATGAATTCTTATTATGAGGGTCAATTTTCGGAAGCAAAATTAAGAAAATTAAAAAGAGTTTGCAAATTATAGAGCTTGATATGGGAAATACATTTTTTTATACTTTTAAAATGCTTTGTTTAAAAGATATTAAATAAATCTGACCATACCATTAGCCATGTTAGGATTAGCCAATAGCAAAACACCATAGCATAATAGGCAATTTTTAACCGACTTCCCAAAAAAGGAGGAGGTTCTCAATTCGGTTGTTTTTTTTTTTTTTTTTTTAATGTTTGTACCGCATATCTCCGGCGTTTATGAACCGATTTGGAAAATTATTTTTTTATTTGAATAGATATACTTCCAGATTGGTCCAGATTGGTTTCAGAATCCAGTTCTGATGATGGAATCCATGAGGAATTGAGGGAACTCCTCAAATATTTTAGGCATAAATATGGCGATTTTGATATTTTCAGCAACAAACCAAGCATTTGCATTCAAAAAATATAATAATCCTTTCACCACTATGGTTCTTTCATCATTTTATTTTCATCCAAATATTTTGTCGAATAAAATGGCGGAAGTCGGTTTTTTAAATGAAAAGTTATTTTTTAAATACTTCACTCTGATTACAGGGAAAGCTAAATGAAAATCCTGTCTTTAAATTCCCACGAAAAACTGAAATTATTCGTAAAGAGAAAATGTGTTGATTATCTAAGTTTGATTGGTCTAGTGGTTACTATGTAAGCCTACTTGTAAGGAACCTCCACGCGAGTTCGACTCGCATTTGACTTTTTCAAGTACAATTGTGCAATGAAGATTTCATGTAAATAATTCATTCATCAATCTGTTATTGATAAGTAGTGAGAGACTGTTATTTATTTTAATTATAAGTTAGTAGTTTTTTAGGTTTTTATGTAGATTTTAGAATTTTGTACTTTAAAATTGGTGGATAGAATAATGGAGGATTGTTTCGTATTAAAAGATAAATGGAATAATTGAATAATCCATGACAGTGTGAAATTCTGTTTTACTTTACCATCTTATAAACCTATCTTTCTTCTCCTTGTTTCTTGTGCCATGGTGTGTCCAGCCAGAGAATAGACCTCTCCATCTCCTCCCATGGATGTCGTAAAAGCCGAGTAAGGGATTACAGCGGTGATGGACAGCAGCATCCATCATCCATCTGAGTACTCCATACCAATACTGCGATCACCAATCTGCCTGTCACGCGTGGTGACTATGGCACATCTCTCCATTGCATTCTATGGGGTAAGCCTTGTCCAAATGTGGACATTCACGGCTGATGATGATGATGATGTTGAGGTACTTCTAGAAAGACAATCTTATTCTGGATTACAGAAAAAGTAACAAGAAAACCCCTCAATTTCATCACAGGGTGTGAAATAGCTCCCAACTTTGAACACAGGTTCAAAGGACCTACTTCAAAACAAAGTCACTTTCTCCCGAAGGAAGATTCAATTTAAAACAGTTTCCACCATTAAAAAATCCCCAAAAATTTGAATCAAAAGTATTTAGAAGAATATTTTATTTCAAAATTATATTTTTCAAAAAGTTATGAATGAAAAAGTGCCCGATTACTTGAATGAATGAATGAATGAATTACCATTATATTTTGCATGACCGATTTGGTTAGAACCAAGGAATTTACTGACACTCGACAATAGAATTCTTCGTAATTACTACAGATATTAAATGATTGAGAGTAGGTACTTGCTTTTTTTTAATATACCTATTTAAAAAAAATCACTTACAAGTCACCTAGGCCCATGTTCACGAACAAATAAACGCGCGTTTACCGTAACCATTGGTTAAGGTAACAGATAGTGTATGAAAGCATCTATCAAAAAGAATTGATTAGGCTAAACAGTCGTTTAACCGTCTGTTTATGTGTTGGCCTTAATCGTTTCGAGTTATAATGGAGTTATATCCAGTGGTCTGAGAGCTGATTCTACGTTTTGACAAGCAATTGGCACTTACGTCTGGTATAGTGTAACACGGATTTTTGTATGGAAAATAAGGTTCACAGAGTGTACGCTAGGGGCGCTCATCACAGTGTCTCCATACAAAAATCCACACTACACTACACGAGACGTCCGTGCCAATTGCTTGTCAAAACGTAGAATCCGGGTCCAGATTGAAGGTCAGACTAGTCACTGAAACGGCTTCTTTTTCGAATGAACTTTATATGTGGAAGGTTTTATTAGGAATTTTGCGTTGGAACTTGCAACTATCGTTTTGCAAGGCGTGAGTGTTCGCCATGGCTTTCTTGCTAACTATTTATCTATTATCAGCCGTTTGGGGTCGAGACTAGAGTTTTATTTTATTTTAGTTTGTCAAGATCACCTTTTAATTGGTAATTTATAGTAATAATATGCCAAAATATATACAATCATACACATAATATTTCAGCATTTGTATCACAACTTTAGTACCATTCAAAGTAAATTAACTAGAATAATGAGTTTAGAAACTTAAGTTTATACACTCGAGAGCAATGAATCCGGGTCACTTAAAGAATCCTAAAAATCTCGGAAACTAAAAATGCTAGGTTAATGCAATAAATTGTATTTAATAGACAATGTAATACTCCTTAAATGAAGGTATTAAAACTTCTTAGTTATTGTAAAGTTATATCATAAAAAAATCAAATTTGAAAAAGGGCCACTTTCGAAGATGGAACTACGAAATTACAGCATTTGGTTTTGCTTTTGTTTGTAATCTGTCATTTATCATTGTTTGATTTCTGTTTTTTTGTTGTTTTTTTTCTGCGTAAACGCAGTAATGGAAGCACGAGGAGGCAATACGAAGTATTAAAATTCAAGAAAATCGTAATAAAGTTCAAAAATTTCATGTTTCCTATTTTTCTTTTAAGGAGAGATCAGCAGTTTTTTTCTTTATGTAATTTTGTGTTAATAAAATGTATGGTGACTCATATTTTTTTACCTTCATTTAAGGAGTATTACATTGTCTATTAAATACAATTTATTGCATTAATCTATCATTTTTAGTTTCCGATATTTTTAACATTCTTTAGTGACCCGGATTCATTGCTCTCGAGTGTATATTAACTAAATTTAAAATATCACAGTTAATGTGAGGTAATTTTAATCAAATCTTAGGATCATGCGTTGCCGAATCTTCTGATGACGCATACCTAGTAGAGGTGGTAATTCTGTCTACAAAAGATATTGAGTGAATTTACCTATTTTCTAACCCATTTATCAGAAATCTGATCTCATAATTAAACAAGGTTTCATAACTTGAACTCTAAATGGTTTGCGAAGTATTCCATACGCATACCTACTCAAAGTAAATGATTAGCACACAATTAACTTTGTAATGTCCAAAGTTGATCTATGAATGGATTGTATAAAGGTAAATATTTTAAACCACTGAGGTTAGAACTTGTCAAAAGTATTATTTAAATGCACTTAGTTAAATTTATAGTTTATGTACTAGATTTTGTTAGACCCTATGTATCGGTAAGGGTATCTGAGAGGTACTCCACCGATTCTCTGTAGCTAGAGTTAGCTAGAATAAGAACACATAGTTTAGACCGGCCAGTGGTGAGAATGAAGACTGACATAACTACTAATTCTCTAGGACTTGCATTTTATCTGAGTTGGTAAAAGAAATTGCTAAGCTCCTAGTACGTACTAAATACTAAAATTACAAAAGATTAGATCTAGATAGTATAACTTTTCATTTAAAAAACCGACTTCCGCCATTTTATTCGACAAAATATTTGGATGAAAAAAAAATGATGAAAGAATTGTTGTGAGTGGTGAAAGGATTGTTATACTTTTTGAATGCAAATGCTTGGTTTGTTGCTGAAAATAGTAAAATCGCCATATGTATACCTACAATATTTGAGGAGTTCCCTCAATTCCTCATTTTTTTTTTTTTTTTTTTTCTTAGGAATACAAACATTACTTAAAGTCTAATAACTAAACTAAAAATTAAACTATAGACCATTAAAATGTCTCCGCATATTGCATCTAAGATTACTTGCTCATTGCGAGACTTATAAAAATGGAAAAAAAAGGAAAAAGAAATAAATATGGCATAAAAATCTACAAACAAAAATTAAAACTTAAAACAGCTATGAAAACATGTCAAACCAGTGATCTGTCAAGATTTTTTTTATTTTATGAGCCTTTGAATTGAACAAGTCAAGTTCAGGGATGTCAACCTATTGTAAGTAACTACCGCTCTACTAAAGAAGGAATTTTTCCTATAAGTAATTGGTTGAACGGAACTTCCAAACGAATTGTATGTCTTGCTGACCTATTTGGGATTTTTAATTTTATGTTGGCCAAGAGTTGAGGAGAGTCAATTCTACTCTGAGCAATCTTGCTCAAGAAGACAACATCCGCTATTTGACGCCTCTTTTGGGCAACATGTGATGTCTTCTACACCTTGCATCGTAGTCAATATCATGGCACTTACATTTGAACTGAATGAATCTTAAAAATCTGCGTTGGATGGACTCAATCCTGTTAATATAAATATCATACTGAGGACTCCATACTTGTGAACAATACTCGAGGATGCTACGCACATAGGTACAATATAATATTTTTACTACTTTTATACAAGAGAACTGTGAGCTGGTTCTAATAAAAAACCCCAAAGCTTTATTGGCTCTTTTTGCAATGTTATCAATATGCTTGTCATACAATAACATTCAGTCCTGTATCACACCAAGATCCCGAATCTCATCAACTTGCTTCAGAGAGGTTCCCTTCAGGATGTAGCTACATTTAGTAGGTTTTAACTTTCGAGTGAATGTGATTGAGAAACATTTGGATACATTGAGATCTAACTTATTACGCAAACAGTAGACCTCAAATCTATTTAGGTCTTCCTGCAAGAGGTAACAATCATTGATGTCAGAGATTTGCTTGAAAACTTTCATGTCGTCGGCGTATAATAAAAAGTGTGAGTGGACAAAACATGAGCCAATATCATTAAGAAAAATTGTAAAAAGTAGAGGTCCAAGCAAAGAACCCTGGGGAACACCAGAGGAACACGAACCCAAGCCGAAGAAGAAAACCCATTGACCACAACAGCCTGAGACCGATTCTCAATGTATGATGTGAACCATCTGAACAAGTTCCCGTGAATTCCAGCATTTAAAAGCTTCAATAATAACATTTGGTGATCTATTCGATCAAATGCTTTACTATAGTCGCTAAACACAGCATCAACTTGCCCCCCAGAGTCCATATTTAAAGAAGTATAATCAATGAAAGAAAGCAAATTTGATGTACTAGAGCGACTTCTCAGAAATCCGTGCTGTTCAGGAATAAAGCAAGCTGATAGCGTCGCGTACACTTGAGCATAGACCAGCCTCTCAAAGATTTTATCAAAAATACATAATTTAGATTTAGGCCTATAATTTTTAACATCGTTCCTACTCCCACTTTTGTGAATGGGAGAGATGAACGCTGACTTCCAAATCTTCGGCACATTACCTTCCCTGATTGAACGCCTAAAAAGTAGAGTCAGTGGTATTGTTAAGCTATCAGCACATTTAACTATAAAAATTGGAACAATATTATCAGGTCCCGCTCCCTTAGACACATCAAGCGACTTAAGTAATTCACAGACGGTAGACGCATTAATTTCAATGTCACTAATAGAGCAGGGGTATTCGTAGGTCCCAGAACTGACAGCAGATACGCCAGAGCTGCCTTGAGAGGAAAGTGACTGAGATAGAAAGGAGGATTGAAAGTAGTTTGAAAAGAGATCACAAACTCCCACACTAGAGGCAGCCGACTGCCCTTCAAAAACTAGAGTAGATGGAAGAGAGTTGTTACTCTTTTTCAGTGATTTTACATACGACCAAAATACTTTAGGGGTTTTTATTATAGATTCTTCAGTGTTTTTTATAAATATTTTATAGCATTCATCTTCAAGAGCTTTCGCTCTCCTTCTAAGGAGAGAGAATGACTCATAGTCAGAAATATTACCATAGGTATGATATTTACCTAAATATTTAAACTTTTCCTTGAGCATTTTCTTAAGGGGGGCGTTGTACCAAGAGGGAAATGTTGCTGAATTCATTCGTTTTTGGGGTATGAATTTATACAGAGAAGCATAAAAAGAGTCAAGTGCTATGTCCAATGGCTTATTACCGAACACAACACTCCAATTTAGGTCCTAGGAATTAATACCATCATAGTCTCCAGAATGGTAAAAATATTTCACTCGAAGGTTTTGTTTAAGAGGCTCGCAACTATCAAAATCAAGGATAACAACCAGGGATTTGTGATGATCATCCTCAAGTACCAGGGGGTCATGGATCCCATCATCAGAACTGGATTCTGAAAAAAATGGGACCAATCTGGAAGTATATCTATTCAAATACAAAAAGAATTTTCCAAATCGGTTCATAAACGCCGGAGACATGCGGTAACAAACATAAAAAAAAAAACAACCGAATTGAGAACCTCCTCCTTTTTTGGGAAGTCGGTTAAAAATAAGCATAGTTTGAAATTACCAATTGTTGGTCGAAGAAAAGACATCAATCTGTGTCGTTACTTGAAACTTTATCTGCGGCTCTAAATACCAAATGTTATATAGAGTTTTGTTGTAAGGCTATGTTAAGATAGTGAAAATAGGATATAGCTATCTAGTGTTAGATAGATTTATAATTAAATAAATAAATAAATGCTGGACATTTCACACAGCATTATCTATCTAGCTAAGCAGAGCTTGTGTTATGGGTACTAGATAACTGATATACTTAGATAGATATTTTTTATTATATAGAAAAAATACCCAGAACACCCTGAACAATTATCTGCAGATAGTTCAAATATTTGTTCAGAGGCGGGAATCGAACCCGCAACCTCCTGCGTCGCAGGCGAACCTTCGCCAGCCGCGCCACAGAGGTCATCATTAAACATCTCTTCATTCAATAAAATAATAAAGAGTTATTACGGTAGATACAACGTAATTATCACTAGAAAGGGGATATTTACCATGATTTTTAAGCTTTATTGATTCCCGATATTTCACCACAGTTTCATGCGCCATGATCACGGGTAAACTGAAGTCTTTGCGAGTAGATAGTTTGTAGATCCTGTGTTTAGTAATCTCAATTGCCTCTTGCACCAGTCTTGGTATGTAATGCCGCTCTGTTGAAATTACCTGTGGATTGTGTAGCTCAATCTATGATTCTATGAGGTGTTCCGCTATAGCTGACTTCTGTGTTTCGACGTTTTTGACCGCTCGGATCTTCGGAAATTGTGCCGAAATATCGGGAATCAATAAAGCTCAAAAAGCATGGTAAATATCCCGTTTCTAGTGATAATAATAATTATGTTAATAACAATGATAGTTTCAATAGTTAGATACAACGTAGGTATTCATTTGCCGATCAACGGGCCAACTTATATAATAGCTTAAGGGAAGGACTTCAGTCGGTACAATTAATATAGGACCGAAGAAGAACCTTTCGGTGTAAACGTAGAAACCGGGCACACATAAGAGTCATTGGAGTAATAATAGATGGATAGAGCGGTTAGGTATGAACTTGAATAGGATAGATTAAAATACAATATGTTGTTTTGTACACTTGCCATACTTGAAGAGCGCGTGGTATAATGTATACGTAATCATCTAAAAATAAAATAAAAATCCTACAAATCCTACTATAACAGATTTTTTTATGAAAACAATTTTAGGTCACACTAGAATAAGCCCCTAGTAAAATTTGAGAATAGACCCCAAAGAACGTAGAAGTCAAAGAACGCTGCGGAGACCACGCCACGCGGCTCGTGCCACATAGTACAGTCAAATTAGGTGTTTTTTTGCACAAGTGTGGAACTAATTAGATGTATAATTATCACTAGAAACGGGATATTTACCATGATTTTTGAGTTTTGTTGATTCCCGATATTTCGGCACAATTTCATGCGCCATTCGTAATAAAAGAGTGAGAAAGAGGGTAGATCGTTACGGCTACCTATAACAATAAAAATCTACTCGCAAAGACTTCAGTTTACCCGTGATCATGCCGCATGAAATTGTGCCGAAATATCGGGAATCAACAAAACTCAAAAATCATGGTAAATATCCCGTTTCTAGTGATAATTATGTTAATAACCATGATAGTTTCAAAAGTTATAATTAGATGTAGTCATGAAAACTTTTCTAATTGTTTTGTATGGCCTAAAAATCACCTCTAATAATAAGAATCAGTAATTTCACCCTCCGGAACAGGGTGAAATAGGGTGAAAACCTTATAATATCCGTAACTTAATGGGCGAAATAGAAGTAGTCGGTGCAATTTGGCATAGACTTTGAATCGTTAGGATCTACATTTGCACCAAGTATTTTTTAAATCCGACATACGGAACATACAATAAAACCATTTACAAAAATAAACTTTTTGTGGTTATTACGGCTCCGGGAAAATTAAGGTAGTCGGTGCAAATTGATAAGACTTATCAGAAAAATGTTCGAAATACACTACCAGGGTTGCACCTTAGTGCGTCTCACGGAAGGCACTTTTCCATATTTTATTGTAGCTCTACTTCGGGGAAAACTGGAAATTGACTTGAAACTTATTCATTTAATTAGTACTACATCCGCCGGAAGTTTTATACTGGTATTAATTCACGGAATATGCATTTGTTCAACACTGTGTTCCCTACATGCACGTAGTTTTTATTAAAATCATAATACACTAAGACAGTCTCTCTATCCGTAAATTAACTTGCATCAAGTAATTTCTTTCTATTTTAAACTTTACGGCTTTTTTAAGTTTGTACCTAATATTTAAAAGGGTTCCGTAAGCGCCAGAAACGGTGCAAACCTAGGATAAGCTTCTTTTCGTATCATCTAAGGTTTCCATAAGAATCCACGACTACACGACTTAGGTCCACACTTTTTGCTAATTTGCCTATACTAACAGGGGTTGATTTTGTGCGGTGGATATTTTGAAATTGCAAAATTTTTACTAACTATGTATGTGTTTTTTTACTGATTTGTTATCAGTGTCAGCAGTATAGTAACCTTCGTAAATATGGCAAGTGTACAAAACAACACGTTGTATATGCAGGATGTTATAATTTGTAGGTATGTGTACATTACAGTTTGTGCGTTCTCATCCGAGAAGGCACTGTTCGATGTAGCTCCACGTTTCCAGCTCACCGATAGAACCTATCCACTAGAACCACTTAGCCAACGCCGCGACGTAACATCGGATCTACCAATCTGCGTGTTCCACTGCCTCTATAACGGAAAATTCATACCTATAGCTGGATGTGCTATTTTTAACCGACTTCCCAAAAAAGGAGGAGGTTCTCAATTCGGTTGTATTTTTTTATTTTTTTTTTAATGTTTGTTACCGCATATCTCCGGCGTTTATGAACCGATTTGGAAAATTCTTTTTTTATTCGTATAGATATACTTTCAGATTGGTCCCAATGTTATTTTGCTTTTATTCAACTCTTCAGAATAGTTATTTTCAAATATAAGTTTGCTTTGATATTTTTAACCGACTTCACAAAAAAGAAGGAGGTTCCCAATTCGATTGTATTTTTTTAATGTTTGTTACCTCATGTCTCCTGCGTTTATGAACCGATTTGAAAAATTCTTTTTTTATTTGAATAGGTATACTTCCAGATTGGTCCCATTTTTTTCAAAATCCAGTTCTGATGATGGGATCCATGAGGAATTGAGGGAACTCCTCAAATATTGTAGGCATACATATGGCGATTTTGATATTTTCAGCAACAAACCAAGCATTTGCATTCAAAAAGTATAATAATCCTTTCACCACTATGGTTCTTTCTTCATTTTTTTTTCATCCAAATATTTTGTCAAATACTATGGCAGAAGTCGGTTTTTTAAATGAAAAGTTATGTAAAAGTATACTTTTACACGTGTATACACGTGCGTAAAGGTGATTATCGTTTATCCTGTTCTGCATATTCCTTAGCAGTTCCTTCCAGGTTTGGCGACATCTGTGACGCGGCGGTCGAGTAACCGGCTGAGATGCAAGAGGTTGCGGGTTCGATAAAATTCAGTTACACATGTTTTTTTACGAACTTACAGTACCTACCTACACTATTGTATCTCTCGGTTTACCTTCAACCCTATACACGAGTCCATTGACTATAACAAAAAGTATTACTACAAAGTAGTAATACTTCTGTTCCTAAAATAATATCTATTATGCGTACCTTCTTAGTAAATGTAACGTACCTTCCTAGCAAGATTCTCATATCGATGACCTCTGGGTCACAATATAAGAAACTTACATACTGTGATACTAGGTTTTATGTCAGTTATTATATTTAGCATTTGTTTATTTATTCTCTTGCATAAAGTAAAACCTTTACAATAACCTTAGAGGATATAACTTTTCATTTAAAAAACCGACTTTCTAAATGCAAATGCTTGATTCGTTGCTGAAAATATCAAAATCGCTATATGTATGCCCGCAATATTTGAGGAATCCCCTCAATTCCTCATGGATTCCATCATCAAAACTGGGTTCTGAAAAAAATGGGACCAATCTGGAAGTATATCTATTCAATTAAAAAAATAATTTTCCAAATCGGTTTTTAAACGGCGGAGATAACAAATATACAAAAAAAAAATACAACCGAATTGAGAACCTCCTCCTTTTTTGTGAAGTCGGTTAAAAAGATGACTAAAACCTAATACGATTGTTTTTCTATGTAATAATATTGTGATATTGTGAATGATATAAAGAAAGGCCGAATGACAAGTGATTTAAATATACAACAATTATACTAATTTTCGACATGTAATTCTCTGAATCTTCAACAGACATCGTGAACAAAAGTATCGCAAACAGCAAAAGATGGCTACCGCAGCGGCTGGGTACGCAACGGACCGATTGCGTTGCGTGTGCAGCACGTATGCGTAAGCGTAAGTATGGACGTATGCGTATCCCCATCACAAATATTTATTTTGAAGTTGACGTCAGTTTGTGGCGGCATGTTCCTGAAAAGGGCTTTGTGACCGATTATGAAAGGATGTAAGAAAAAAGTAGGTAACATAGCAGGTAGGTTGCATAGTAGGAGCATAGATGAAGTGCGTTTAAAAAAACAACCCTTTTTCACCCCTTTTAAGGTTAAAAGTTATCTAAAGCTGGGTTCCCACAGCCTGATTTCTCACAGGTACAGACGCAAAATTACAGGCGACACGCCGTGGGAATACCTCGCCTGCAGACGCCTGCATGCCTGTGCCGGCGCGCAGAATCCGATCGCGATGGATCCGATAGCGTCTGCAGGCGAGGTGTCCCACGGCATGTCACCTGTAACTTTGCGTCTGTGAGAAATCAGGCCGTGGAATCGCACCTTTATAAGCTCAGCCATACAGTGAATATCACATCAAAATTGGTCATACGTGATCGATCAGCCATTCAGATTAGTTTGATTCAGCGTGATTTTTCTGAGACGGAAAAACAGACAGAAAAACAAATGTAGCCTCTACTATTTAATGTACAGAAACAGCCCAGTTTTAGTTTTACTATACCTAGTATAATGTATTCTGATCTGCGATACCAATGATTCAGCTCTATAGGTGTACCTAATCTAGTTCTAATTCTAATTCAAAATAGGGGAGATAAGATCTGCACTGACTTCCCGCTTTGGGCTGTATTGTGCTTTGTCCCCCTGCTAAACCTAGCCCAGCCAGGTGTATACCTAATTCAGCGGTGGTTTCAAAATTAGGTGGCTCTATATAAATGCCTCAGATCGCTTCTTGGCGCGACTACTCAACAAAACAGCGTCGAGATAAGCTCTGTCAAAATTAGCTAAAAAATTAAAAGAATAAAACTATTGTATCATAAATCATTATTAATAATGGAAGACCCAGAATTATACCAAAAAAACAACAGCTTACAGCGAAGAGACGCGATACAGTGCCTAGACATACATGCAAGGAAAATCAAATGGAGAAAATTCGATAGAGTCATTGATATCGGTTGCGGCGATGGGGGTGTCTCAGATATATTAAAGACATACTTGCCTATTGACAGCAATTTACTGGGATGCGATAAAAGTGAGAAAATGATAGATTTTGCGAATAGTTGCCATAGGGATAAACGCACTAAGTTCATAGTGCTAGACATAGAGGAGAAGCTGTCGCATACGATGCAGGAAAGCTTTGACCACGCGTTTTCATTCTACGCCCTGCATTGGATTAAAAATCAAGAGTGAGTTTTTATCTTACTGTATGTTGGTATTTGTATTGTGCTTTGTTGGGTCCGGCTTAAGAATATACCCCTCCATTTCCTCCCGAGGATTTAGTAAAAGTCTTACTAAGGGCCCATCTACTGGGGAAATCCTTAGTCGGCGTTAAAAATATCTGTGCATGAGGGGTCTGTACTTAGGCCAGACACACCACGGCATACATAAAATACTTATTAATAACATTGTTTATTAAATTAGATTTATTAAAATTATCAGTACAATGGGCGACCTTATCGCTAAAAGTGATTTCTTCCAGGCAACCTTTACCACGACACAGACAATCCTGTTGACTGTATTTATGACTGTTGGGGTGTTACGTTATAAACCCCTACAAAACCTTAATGCCTTATTCGGATTTAAAGACATCCACGGCAGAAGATGAATGTCACGGCAAAGACTGGACACTTCCATACCTGTTTTATAAAAATTACATTAATTTTTTACATATTAAATTTCTTTTTGACTTGCGTAGCCCGTGCTAGGGTAGTGCTTGGGTTTTTTTTTTGCAGAATGGCTTTTCGGAATATCTAAAAACTACTCACTGAAAACGGAGACTGCCTCCTAATGTTTCTAGAGCACATGCCGATATTCGACGTATACCGGAGACTGGCAAGGAAAAACAAGTGGGGGGCATGGTTGGGCGACGTGGATCGCTATGTGTCGCCGTACCATGACTCGCAGGTGGGCTTACTAACATCATAATGTATGCTATTCCCACAACTGGGACAAACCATTTTTAACCATATTATGATATGATCGGAAAATATATTTTTGTGCAATTTTAAAATTTCTTTATCAGAATTTTACACAAGTTACCTATTCGGCCTTATTACAAAACATGATTTAAATCTGAGCAGGGCTATATACCCTTGAAAACAGTTCTAATCGCAATCCGCGTTTGTTTAACACTCTTGAACCAAATTGAGTTTGAAATTGAGATAGAGCACGCGTGACTCGTGAAGAACAACAGAGACAGAAAGTCGATTTCACTTAGTTCCATAAATTCCCACCAATCTCCATTCCAAATTTTGCGCTAGTATTGGATTCAAGAGTACCAAATTACTAAAGAATCTAGTACTCTCTGACGACAACGACACTAAATCCTGAATTAGGATTGAAGTAGAGTAGCCACACAGGCGTACCAGTCTAGGCTTAAATATCGACCTTTGGTATATAAGACTGTAATACAAAAGCAGATGGTTTGTTTTCCTAAAGCAACTCTCGAGCTAGATAGTCCGAGCTTATGCCAAAAATGATATTATCTTGGACTATCTCTGGTTTTTCTAAAACCAGGCAACCCCCTAGTTTAGCAATGGTCAAAAAATTTACAGTTGATTGCTTGTTGGAGGTAAAAATTTAGACATCTCAATTGTGATGTGACACTTTCATACAGGATCCGTCAGTTTAAGGGTGCGTTTCCACCAGGGATGAGTGAGGATGCGCAGCGAGGGATGTGTTTTTTAAGAACCAATAGAATCACTTCATTTACCTAGCCTCGCTCAGCGCAGCTCTGGTGGAAACGGCTTAGCGAGCGAGGTTTTTATATGTACAAAATAAGCGAGTTGCGCGCCAGGAATGTGTTGCGAGGAATGTGTTGCGAGGAATGTGTTGCGTGGGATGTGTGTGAGAGATATGCGCGACGGATGAACGCGAAAGAAAGAGAGACACTACTAGCTGTCAGTCTGATAACTTTTCATTCAAAAAACCGACTTCCGCCATTGTATTCGACTAAATATTTGGATGAAAAAAAAATGATGAAAGAACCATAGTGGTGAAAGGATTATGATACTTTTAGAATGCAAATGCTTGGTTGGTTGCTGAAAATATCAAAATCGCCATATATATGCCTACAATATTTGAGGAGTTCCCTCAATTCCTCATGGATCCCATCATCAGAACTACATTCTGAAAAACATGGGACCAATCTGGAAGTATATCTATTCAAATAAAAAAAGAATTTTCCAAATCGGTTCATAAACGCCGGAGATATGCGGTAACAAACATATAAAAAAAAAAAAAAAAAAAAAAAAAAAAAAAATGAGAACCTCCTCCTTTTTTGGAAAGTCGGTTAAAAAGAGCCAGCTACACATCCTCGCACCGCTCATCAACGCACCGTTACCGTTTCACAGCCTCGCTACGCATCCTCGCATTGCTCATCTACCTCGCACATCAGCTCTGGTGGAAACACTCACACTGTTCCACAGCCTCGCTACGCATCATCGCACCGTTCATCTACCTCGCACATCTGGGTTATTCCCGCTCGTCCCCGAAGGGGCAATCGGGAAGGTTTTAGTAGCGTTCGTCCCCACTAAGATATTAAGAGGGCTATTTTTTTATTAAACCACAATAAATACCTACAATAACATAATCTTTGGTGGAAACGCAGCCTTACACTTTGAAAATTTGTATAGTAGCGCGAGAATTGATTTCGGAAAATAAACCATCTGGTTTCGTATAATATGGGCTGGTATGCCTGGTCTGAACTCAGTTTTTAACCATGTTTCGTAATGAGGCCGTGTATGTTTACAAATATATCAACCAAGCGTTATTTCATGAATAGAAACGTAAATAATTTACTGTTTAGGGACCATATTTATGAAATTAATTACAGATTTTATTGTTCTAGGAACCAGAAAAACAAATCACAGAAATGTTAGACAAAATTGGTTTTAACAAAATAGACGTGAAATGCAAACAAGTGGAATACAAATACGACAGTGTGGATAGTTTTAAAAGTGAGTTAAGGCTATGGAATATATGCATAGAAGATTCTACCTTAGTGTTCCATTTTTTAACCGACTTCAAAAAAGGAGGTGGTTCTATAAATAAATAAATAATGTAATTTTTTTAATGTTCATATTCATTTATTTATTGCTCTTATGCAGTAAGTACATTAATATTAGTAAGTATTGGTCTTATTATACTAGGTTAGTTAAGTACTTACACATAAACCCCGTTAGGGCGCTGCAATTTTATTAGATAAGATTAAATTATTATATTATTAAATTAAATTGTATGCATGCATGACTATTTATTCTTAATTAAACAAACAAAGCGGGTATCCCCTCAGTTCATCGATATCAGTCATCGATATCCCCTTAGTTGTGGACCGGGCACAGAATCGATACCACTACACACTACTTACCTACCTATACTATATTTCTTTACAAAAAATAAAATACATTTTAGAAAAATCTAAGAAGGTACTTTAATTCCTGAATACTTACACTAAAAGTACAAAAAGCAGCTTTTTTTAACCGACTTCCCAAAAAAGGAGGAGGTCCTCAATTCGGATGTATTTTTTTTTCTAAATAATAGTAGGTACAAATTTAATTTACTTATAGGAAAAACACAGAATAATATGGACAGTAGGTATTTAAATCAACATTTACAATAGTTAGTTATTTTTGGAGTCGGTGCCAAGAAGCCGTGTGCCACAGCTATTGTCCATAAACCTTTATTTTTATAATAATTATAATAATAATATTATTAATTAACTAATAATATGTTTATGATGTTTCTTTTCTTTTTCAGAAGCCTTATCGGCCACATGCCCCTTCAACTTGCCGAAAGATATTTTTGAAGACTTCGTGGAAGACGTCTTCGAAGTGATATCTGACATGGAGATGGTAGACCTCGCAAACAATATTGGAGAAGCCATGAAAATCAGGGTGTCGTACACTGTCATTACTGTTAACGCGAGTAAAACTACATTAGTGGGGTAAGCACGAACATATAACGCTATCGAGACGCCAGCGTGACATCGCGTCGCCACTGTCAAATATTGCCCAATGACAATAGAGTGACTTGCTAATTGGATTGGTTCTCGATTGGTTAATAATTGACGTTTACAACCGTCTCGATAACGCTAGATATTCGTGCTTGGGCCTTTCATAGGATGGAAAATTGAAGATTGGAGATAAATGAAGTCGGCTCGATGGGTTTGGACAATATTTATATGTTTTATTTTAAAAGGGTCTTTATTAATCATAAAATACAGAAAAATATTATATCTAAACACAGTTTAGTAAAATATATCTAAAATTATAAACAACTCGGCAGGCTACGGCGCCTATAAAAGTTTTTGAACAAAATTAAATAAAATTATATGAATAACATATGGAATATTTATATGAATAACATAATGGAATGCTAACTTAACTAACATGTCAAATATTAACATGTGCTACCTGTTCCTGAGCTCCTTCTTTTTACTGTACTAATAATAATAATCAAATAAATACTTAATAAAATTAAATAAGTACTCGAATACGGATCTACCGCTTTTGATTAAATTTACAGGATAGGGATTCCTGTGCTAAAAGTCGATCTAGCTTGGGTTTGGTCTCACAATAGAGAAAAATTCACGATTTGCTAGAAATGCTCAGAGAAAAATCCTAGTTCCTAAAATAAGTCCGTCGTTCAATACCGGTCTAGGATAGGGTTAAATGGGTTTGTACGGAAAATTAGAGGTATGTACGTACCTATTCCTAGACGGCGCCTTCCGGTTTGTGGTCAACACATGTCATGAGAACATTTTTTTTTACTGTGTAGTGGTGGTTTGACCCTGTGAACACCGATAGCGATGCGAACCAGTGTAATTTCAGTGAATGCTATGTACAGTGAATACAGTATATTCCATACATTTATGTCTATATTACTCAAGGAATTTTTAAATAATGTTATATCCATGGTAGTACTAAAGTAACCTGAATGGCGATGTCAGTAGTGATTATAAATTAATCTCTCGGTTTTTATGGTTTGAGTATGTACAGCGAGTGTACTTTTAACAAGAACTCGTAGTATCTATTTTGGGGTTTTATGTAAGTAATTTTAGAAGTTTTTACGCGTAAAATTGGTGGATGGAATTTGGAGTATTGTTTCGTATTAAAAGATACAGTTGAATAATCCATGATAGTTTCTGTTTTATTCTACTTATTTAAAAACCTAAATACTTTTTGGAAAACTTTAAAATGCAACCTTATTTTTGAATTTTTGAAATGTCATTGCTTTTGAACTCATTTTGACATAATGTAAAGAGTGTTAGTGTCTAGTCTGTGGTGCATGTTCCTTGCTGTGAATTTAATTTTCTTTCCAAATAAAAGTAACTTCGTGATTTTTTTACTGAAACCACGGCTAAACTTATACGTAAAACATGAAGAAAGCAAAGGTAACCAAACAAAGCAATATAGAAAATTAAATTTAAAAACCCTAGACTCACGTCTATTATGATCAACATCTGACCCTGGAGACGGCGAGCTTAAGCTGTAGTAGAAGGTACCATAGATCGGTCTACCTTTGTTGGTCATCATCAGACCCTGGTCAGTCAGATATCGATGACATTTTGACTTCAATCAAACCATAGAACACAATATAAACTCTTCTCTATAAGTGCTACTTACGTAGGTACTTCTCTTTGTGCGTGCTACGATGCCGCTGAGATAAATAACATAACATAACATTACACCCAACAGTCACATACTTAGTCTTGATCCCACACTAGGATTCCCTGTGTCGTGGGTATTAGGAACTACGAGTACCATGGTACCATAACACCCAGACCCGGAACAAATATTTGCAGATCATATAAACATTTTCCCGCAGCGGGAATCGAACCCGCAACCTCTTACATCTAAGCCGGCTACTCGCCTTCCGCGCCATTCGGTCGTTTAATACTAATCTAAAAGATGGTACTGATGTATGCTTATGCATTGTTTTTTAGAACAAATCCGAGGCTTCGCTTCGCTCCACCAGCAAATCTGAAAATAAGGTCCATGACGATGTATACGTCCCCCCTACACCTTCGGACAAACTAACTGTAAAGATCATAAGCCTCAGACTGATGGATGAGGACCCTAAGCGCTTCACAATAAAGGTCACATTCCTTGATCAGTTGATCGTGACTGGTATCATCAAAGCCGTTGGAGCTAAAACTGTGACTAGAGATAGGACTATTATCAAGGGAACTATGACATACGATCCTTCAGATTATGAGAAAATGTGCCTTTTCGCCGACAGTCCACTTACCGGTAAGAAAGTAAAAACTAAATTTCAAGAACATAACACCTAGCAGTCACAAACGTAGCACTAATCCCACATTAGAATTCCCTGTATCATGGGTATCAGGTACTATGAGTACCATGGTACCATAACACCTAGAACCGGAACAAATATTTGCAGAGCATACAAACATTTATCTCGTAGTGGGAATCGAACCCGCAACCTCTCGCATCTCAGCCAGCTACTCGTCCGCCGCGTCACGGAGAAGAGAAATACTGCCCAGCTATTAGACTATAGAAGAGCCAACTGAGACATTGGAGAGATTTGAGTCTTCACCACTAATAGATACTGGCAATATCGAAAGGATGAAAGTATTATGTAGAATCTGTTCAGAAAGAAACCGGCTGCCGTATTCTCTATCTCGCGACAGGCGTAATTGCGCGATCATTGCTGTCAAAGTAATTTTTCTAATAAAGAAGTCGCCGTTTGACAGCAGCATTTGTTCGCTTATGGCCAACTTAGCAAACCGTCCACTATTTTTCACGACTTCGTAATCGGTAAACTTCGCAATCAGTCAACTTCTTGATCGGTCAACTTAGCAACTAGTCATCCTCGCAATCGGTCCTCTTAGCGTTCGGCCAAAAATCAAGATTGCAACATTTTCATTTAAGTCGAAAATTCTATGCGAAAAATGACAATCAGTTATTGAGAAAAAGGAAGAAGTATGATGTTGATTTTGATAGGCAAAAAGAATTTGAAGATACTGTTACGAAATGAAGTAACTCCAAGAAAAGCCACTTAGTATAAATTGTTGTATTCTTTAAGAAAATACTGATTAGTTTGAAGCAAATACAATATTTTTGTTTTACCTACACTGTTTTTTTTGTTTAAGATTGAAACATTATTAAATACTAAAATACTTTTCCGAATTCATTACTCTCGAGTGTAGTTTGCCGGACACAAAGGAATAGGGACCGTTTGAGAAGTGGACCGATTGATACGCGGACCTTTTGAGAAGTGGACCTATTGAGAAGTAGATTGTTTAAGAAGCGGCCCGATTGCGAAGTTGACTATTTACGAAAGGGACCGATTGCTCATCTCCTACAGAAAATTTTAGTGGACGGTTTGCTAAGTTGGCCATAAGCGAACAAATGGACAGCAGTGATTGCACAATTTAAGCATGTTCCAAACCTGTCGCGAGATAGAGAATAGACCTGCCGTCTTACCTTTTTTGATTAGCGGGCAATACAATATTGCCGTTAATATTATGTGCTAAGGTGTGTCCGACCTAAAAATAGACCCCTCCTTCTCCTGCCGTGGATGAAGTTAAAAGTTTTACTAATGGATTACACCAGGGGATGGGTAGCAGCATCTAGCTGAGTACTTAACATCAAACTGCGATCACCAATCCGCCTGGCAAGCGTAGTGATTATGGCAAATCCCCCCATTGTTTTCAACGGGGGAGGCTTCGTACAGTAGTGGCATAAACAGGCTGGTGTTGATGATTACAATATGGCGTCTGTTCCGTTTGATCCTATTACAACTGTGACTCAACGTTAGTTCACAATTTGGCCACGACTACTTGTCTCTTTCTGAACAGACTCTATATAGTTTTTTTTTATGCTACTTGGCAAGCAGACAAGCTTACGGCCCACCAGATGGAAAGCAGTTACCGTAGCCTATGAACGCCTGTAACACCAGAGGCATCACACGCGCGCTGCCGACCCTGAGACAAAAAGATGAAAAGTCTCATGTGCCTGTAATTTCACCGGCACCTGTACCCTTCAAACCGAAACACAGCAATGCGAACACTACTGCTTGGTAGCAGAAATAGGTGCGGTGGTAGTACTTCCCCGGACGAACTCTCGCAAGAAGTTCTACTAACCAAATGTTAGTAACTAATAAATGTGCAAAATAAAGAAAAAAAATGATAATAAATGAGCAATGTGTGTAACTATATTGTGGGTTTTCTAAGACATTATCACCTATTAATAGCACATTATTCGTATGCTTACACTAGCTGACCCGTTCGCGACTTCGTTCGCGTGGAAGAAAACAATGCTGCCGCAGTGAAACAAACAAACCCCTACAAACTTCTACAACCTCCTTTAACCGTGTTTTTCAATTTGGGGGTCACATTTTAACCTTGAGCTCCTGAAAATATTGAAGTCACAACAACCACATCCTGAAACAACCTTTGAAACGACACCACACTTGAGTTGTTCAATTTAGGGGTCCCATTTTAAACTTGAGGTCCTGAAAATATTTTTATCTCAACAACTACACCGTGAAACTAACTTTTACTGCATCGAAATAAACTAAAACCAGGCCAAAACGTAAAAAGTATATTTTTTTCACAAATAAAACGTTTCCGTGCCTATTTTCAGGAAAGTTTCAGGAATCGCTGTAACATGTGTTTTTTAATTTCACATAAGAAATCTACATGTGAAATTTCAAGCATACTTGTTACTACCAACCGTTTCCGAAATACAGAGCATTTTTGTTTTACATTAAAAGCTCTTTTTGGACCCCTTAAAGGGCGAACTTTCCAAATTTCTTAGTACACCTCTACACTCTAAAAGGAATACACCCTCCAAATTTCAAGTCTCTACGACCAGCGGTTTAGGCTGTGCGTTGTCACTCGGTCAGTCAGGACTTTGCCTTTTTTAACCGACTTCACAAAAAGGAGGAGGTTCTCAATTCGGTTGTTTTTTTTTTTTTTTTTGTATGTTTGTTACCTCATATCTCCGGTATTTATGAACCGATTTGGAAAATAGTTTTTTATTTGAATAGATATACTTCCATACTGGTCCAGTTATATTTATTAGATTGTATTTTTCAGTAAGCATCCAACCCCTGTTACGTGTTGAGGCAAGCACCTCCGTTGGAATATTCACACACCAATCGATGTTGAGTGTTAAAGGCTCATTGGCAAGTAAACCCGAATCCTTGGAGAAAAGCATTGATGATATTTTCTGCTGCAATGTTGATATTCTATCTTTGTTTATTAGTGAGTCTAAGATCTTATTCCACCATACTCTGTTAGTAAATGTCTTGTTAAATCCTCCGAGCAACAGCACGGACTTCCTGCCGCGGGCCGGAAGGGAAGCCTTAGCGATATATTACCATTCAAATAGTTCTGTCTTTTTTTGCGGGGGGAAATGTGCACACAAGCGCAATTCTGCATATACACATCCAAAAACTATACTGTAATGACGACACTCACACTAACAAACCTTGCACAGAATAACAACTAGTTTTATTGAACGCATATGCCTACTTTGGCTTGTAGTTTGACAGAGGGGAACGCTGCGAATGGCTTCTCCCTTCCGTGTTGCTCGAAGTGTTAGACCCAGGTTAGACACTTTTTAGTCCAAACATACGGTTCAAGTGTTTTCTATCAACAAAAAAAAAATTATGTGTTCATCAGAACAAAACTAAAATTAAGACTATAGAGATCTAACTGTGTCACTCTTGCATAAAACCTCTTAGTCTTTCCTTTTAAATAGAGAAGAGCTATATCCTAGGACATTTGCAATGTTTATTACCACTATAATCATCGCCTTACGCTAATCCCATTACTAGGACCTAGACCTAGGTATATAGTTGGTTTAGTTTGTGTAATTGTTTCTTTTTTGTATAATTATTGAGTGCAATAAAGTATTTTCTTTTTATTTACACCCGAATGGAGGCAATAAGCAAATCGTTAACTTAATTTAGAACTAATCAAAATCATTCTTCTACCCAAGATAAGCTAAGCATGAGTGTGGAAAAGCGAATGGAACCCCTGGTCAAGCCAACAATACTGAATCGAAAGAGCTGGGATAACCTCCCAATCCTCAACATGGAGCTAGTAGTATCAAAGAACATAGAGCTTGAACAATACCACAAGATCCTGAAACGTGCAAATTACATGAGGATAACACTGTTAGCCGCATATAATATGCTAATACCGATGACCGCTGATACTGATGAGTACGAGTATATGTATACTGCAGCTTCTAAGATGCCTATGCGGAACGAAACGGTAACTTAACTTTGGTATAGTTCTCATAGCATCTTGGTAACCAGATCAAAATGGCTGACTTCAAATGAGTATAAGTAAAGGCAAAACCACCATACATGAGAACCTCGATGGTGCAGTTAGAGGTGCGGGTTCGATTCCCGCTGCGGGATAAATGTTTGCATGATCTGAAAATATTTGTTCCGGGTCTGGGTTTTCTGGTACCAAGGTACTCGTAAATCCTGATACCCACGTAACAGGGAATCCTAGTGTGAAATCAGAGCACGTATTCACGGATATATCTCGTCCACGTGATGACGTCACATTCGAATGACAACCTAATTTTGTATGGGGTTCATACTTGGAGCAAGGAACGGTTCATACGAGATGTAATGTCATTTAGTGACGAAATTTATACGAGAATACGGGCCCAGGCCTATGTATGTGACTGCTGGATATTATGTTATGTTATTATTTAATCTTCCAGAACTCAGGTCTCGTGACTTACAACCACGGCTATAGAAAGGTAAAGAGGTTTAATAGCATGCGCTTCTTCCCAAAATGGGAGAGCCTCAGAACGGGCGATGATGTCTTCACGAAGGGAGATCAAAAGTTCATGAGTAAAATCGAAGATCTGCAGAATGATGCGAATATTGATCTGGACCATTATTTAAATAAAGTTCCCAGTTATTGTGAGTATCTTTCATGAAAAATGCATGAAAACCTCCCAGCAAGGTGCCCCGAATCCTTTCACCATTGTGGTTCTTTCGTCAACAGATAAACTAAAAAAATAAAAAATGGGTCAAGTGTGAGTCGGACTCGTGAGAGGGTTCCGTACAAGTAATACCATAGTAAGCACTACACCAACTTAAATATGAGTCAATCCAACACATTTAATTTACTCATTACGAGTATTTTCCGTTTCCCGTGAGATGTGAAAGATTTAGGATTTTAATTTAGGTTTTCTTGTAAATTAGGATCACGACCAGAGAGCTGATTCTATATGTTTTGACAAGCAATTGACACGGAAGTATGGTGTAGTGTAACACAGATTTTTGTATGGAAAATGAAGTTCACAGAGTGTACGCGGGCGCTCATCGGTGTCGCCATAGAAAAATCCACACTACATTATACACTAGACGTCCGTTTCAATTGTGTGCAAAATACTAAGGGCCTTATTCATAATCATTTGTAAACCTATTTTAGTTAAAATAGCTTTTGTCTTGTTCTCTCTGATGTAAAATGTCATACGTCAAAACAAGACAAAAGATATTTTTACTAAAATAGGTTTAAAAAATTATTATGAATAAAGGGGTTAGAATCATCTCTCAGGGCTATTCTCTATCTCGCGACAGGTTTCTATGAGAAAAGCGACGTCTGACAGCCATGCTCGCACAATTTACGCCTGTTACAAACCTATCGCGAGATAGAGAATACGGGGGCCAACTATACAAAATATGCATCCCGAGTCCCGACCAGAGGATCTAGCCAAACGGCGATTCCATTTCTACAGTCGTAATACAATACAATAGACCACGTGACATATCGATAGCTAACATCAATCCCATACATTTTGGACTTTTCTACTGGCGTCATCGCTATTAGAATGTTACTTTGTCTAAGGCCTCTGTTATAACTTCAGATTCCGTAGTCTGGGCATCTTTTCACCGCACCTTGTTATTGGAGAACTCGGATCGTTGGCTGTTGGAGCACCTTCGCCACTACAATTGGCCATTTGAAGTTCATATCTACGGGGAGAGGGATGGATACAGCATGATGGCTTTTCTGGACTTATTCAGATTACTCTATCCTGGAGGTAAGCAGAAACCCATAGCAAAACACAATGCTCCTTGAACAATGAACAACTACCTTCCAGTTGAAATCCCGAAAGCTACTTCCATAGGAATCTTCAAGTCCAAACTGTACCAATACTTTTTGTCGTTGCATAATGTTGGACAAAATGGAGGCTTTATATATTTATTTGTTTTCTTTTTATGTATGTATATATATTTGGTAGGTTATAATAATATATTATAATATGTGTGTATCTAGTTATTTTAAGTAAATTAGCAATTCATTATTAAATAATTACTTTATAATCTCGATATGTTTTATTTCCCTATAGCACTACCACCCACTCTACATTGCACAAAGGTTAGCTAGAAGAAAATGCTAATAAGCATTAAGTTCACCTATGTGCTTGTTTTTTTTTTGTCTTGTGCAATAAAGAATTTTCTATCTATCTATCTATCTAACAACTGCTGCAGTCCGCCTTTTCAAAGCATTTGTTTCATTACAAGTAGACACTACCAAAGAGTTGAATGAAAAGTATCTTTATCTTCTTCGACAAAGCCTCCCCATAAAATACAATGGGGGGAATAGCCATAATCACCACGCTTGACAGGTGGGTTGGTGATCGCATTATTTGTGTTGAGTTCTCTGACGGATGCTGCTGCCCATCCTCTGGTGTAATCTGTTAGTCGCCTTTTAAGACATCCACGGGAGGAGATCAAATCAAATCAAATATTTTTATTTCCAAATAAAAGTACAAACCACTTCTTACTTAAACTAGGTACAAACTTATTCAAAAAGAAATACAAATGAATCAGCTGATTCGATTGAGTAGTTTGTGTAACAGTAGGTAATAGTATTATGTAAATATAGTAGTTGGTGGCAGATTTAGATTCGCCCTACCACTCCGAACTAGTTTTTAACTGTATCTCGGAGGGTAGTATTCCTCCTCCTCGTGCGTGCCAATCGGCTTTACCTGACCTTGCTTCTAACAATTAGATATAGTATAAGCAGAACAAACAGATAGATTCATGTTTGGAGCCAAATTTGATATCTTCACTCAATCACAGTCGGTATCTACCTCCTGTACCTACTCCACAGCCTATACAAGCAGCACTACAAAAAAAACAAAAAACAAACTAACAAAATAAAATACAAATAAAAACAAAAGTAAAAAACTATATTTTCCGATTCCTTATTTACTAGTCATGTTAATCTGAATATAGAGTGTGTGTGTGTGTGTGTGTGTGTGTGTGTGTGTGTGTGTGTGTGTGTGTGTGCGTGTTTATGCAAGGGTGTGTGTATGTGTGGGTCATATATATATATATATAATATATATATACATATATATATATACCCACGTATATAGTTGGTTGTGTGAGTAGGAGGTAATAATATGCGAATTCATATTTGTTGATATGGTGTGTTTGTAATTTATGTTATTTATAGCGTGTTTCATGCCTAAATTCTATTAAAATATATAATGTTATGTGTTTACTGTTCTGCTCAAATTTAAAGTTTATTGCTTTTTTTTTCTCTACCTATGGTTTTATAAATGATTCTATGTCGTCGTAACTCATTGTCTTCAGGTATTGAATTATAATATTCCTACAACTGAAGGCTAGTTTAGTTCGCAGCTCACAATGTTTGCTTATTTTATTATAGATAAATGGGCCTAAAAATTGCGCAAAATTTTGTGCAAAAGTTGTTTTACACAAAGGTTTTCTGTATACTAAGTCCTGTCTACGAATATTCAGATTTGTAGATTTTGGGATTTTATGCTGTTCCAGAAGAATGGTCATTAAGAAATATTGTCTAACTGTAAGGATGGGTGTATCTTTCACGCATAATGGACCATCCATAGAGTTCGAATGCGGAAAAGGGAGTTCTTTAACATGGGTGTATCTTTATACAGTTCTATGGTTGGGTAACGATACGGCTTGAATGTCATTACTTTTAAAATTGCTCTTTGAGCTCTTTCTAGCGTGATAAGGGTTGATTTAGGACAACCTCCCCAAGAGCTGATGCAATAAGTTATGATTGATTGGCCAAGAGCGTAATACACTGATGTCAGTTGACTTGAGTCACATACATGTCTAAGAGTTTTAAACACGTATATGAGTTTCCTTAAACGACCCGAGAGTGATTTTATATGTGGTTTCCACCTAAGATGATTGTCAAGAAGTACCCCCAAGTACTTTATTTGAGTAGCTGGCATCACCTCTAAACAAGAACAGTTTTGAGCTTGCTTGCAATGGTGTGATACTATTTGTATCGTTGATGGCGGCGGTTGACCGTCACTCCTTATACTGAAAGTTAGATATTTAGTTTTGGATACATTTAAGGTAAGAAGATTCAGGTCCAGCCAATTGGAGACCATGTTAAAGCCAGCATTAGCGTTCAAATTAGTTTCTGCCCAGCTTTGACCTGTAAACAACAGTACTGTGTCATCGGCGAAGGTAACAATATGCGCATTTTGAAGTTGAAGGTTGCATAAATCGTTGATGTAAATTAGAAAAAGTGTTGGTCCCAAGATACTGCCTTGCGGCACACCAAATTTAATATTTTCTTCTTTACTGATATAGTCGCCTATATGTACCTGTTGTGTCCTATTAGATAAGTAGTCAGTAAAGAGCTTATGTTGCAAGCCCCGTACGCCCACTTTATCCAATTTATTCAACAGCAGAGGGATAGAGACGGTATCAAAAGCTTTTGCCAAATCCAGGAAAATAGCTAAACACTTTTTATTTGTATCTAAATTTTTAACAATGTTAGAAGTCAAGTGTTGAACTGCATCAGATGTAGAAATATTGTTTCGGAACCCAAACTGATGTTTTGATAGTATTTCATTTTTCCGTAAGTAGTCCTTCATTCTTTTGTCAATTATCTTTTCTAAGATTTTAGACAAAGTTGGCAAAAGTGAGATCGGTCGATAATTGGATATCTCGTCTCTATCCCCTGCCTTATGAATTGGAACAAGTACGGATTTTTTAAGAGCGTTAGGAAACGAGCCCTCTTCAAAGCATCTGTTACAGATAACAGTTATAGGGGCAGCCAATATATTAACGCCAAGTTTGAATATAATTGACGGGATGCCATCCCATCCTGTACTGTTACTATTTTTTAAATTGCGTATGATTTGCTTGACCTCACTTTCATCTGTTGCTAAAAGTACGAACGAGTTTAGGCTATTCAAGTCACTACCTACACTTACTGAATGCCTCTCGTCCAGTCTTTCTTTGGTTCTTTCAAGTATGTTGATGGCTAACTGTGATCCTATGTTACAAAAATAGTTGTTGATATTGTTGATCGAGTCTTCTGCAGTTAATTTTACGTTTAAAAGTTCATGGCTAACTGTTTTATTTTTGTTCAAGTAACATAGGTCCTTAATACATTCCCATTGTTTTCTAATATTAAGTTTATATTTCTGCATTTGCAATCTAAAATAATTATTCTTAAGTTTTTTTAGCGTCTTGTTACAGGTATTTCTATATCGTAGGTAAGTTATTCTTAAAATTACATTTTCAGAATCTTTTTTTAGTTTTTGATGCAGTCTGTCTCGGTTTTTAATACAACGTAGTAGACCAGGGTTGACCCAAGGTTTCATAGTTCTCTTTCTTCGGGGAATGGGATTGATTGTAGTGTGATTGTTCATAGCATTTTTAACCAAAGTTAGGAATATGTTAGTTGCGTCATTGGAACTTTTATCTTTGAGTAATTCCACCCAATGAATACTACTAAGCTCTTCTATGACGGCGTCATGGTTTACCTTTTTTCGCAATTTAGGAATTGAGTTCTTACGTCTTGGCCCCGTACTCAGGGAAAGAATGATAGATGAGTGATCGGTCACTGTGGAGTTACATACTATTGTTTTAGCGAGTGATCTTAGTTTTACAAAGCAGTGATCTAGACACTTTTTATCATGAGTAGTTAGGTAATGTGTTGAAAAAAGTCCATGAGAAGCGAGTAGATTTAGATAGTCTGATGACCTATTGTCGTCATTATCAATCTGAATGTCGATGTTTATATCACCAATTAGGATAATTTGTTGAATTTGTCTTATTCCACCAATGACCTGATCAACAGAGTTCATAAACTTCTCAATGTTGGTGTGCGCTGGCGATCTGTACATACATACAAATGCATACTCGTTTTTGTAGGTTACGACAAGACAAGTAACTTCTTCTATGTTAGGTGGCTCATAGACCTTAACATCAAAACCTTCCTTTACGTAAACCACTACTCCATCATTCTTATTTAACGACTTAACAGTACGAAACGAGTGATAATTTTCTAATTCTGGTAGGTCAGTTACACTAGGAAGAAAGCATTCAGTAAGAACAATAAGATCTTCATTGAGATTAAGTCTATTTAAGAGTATTCTGAAACTATCAAAATTTTTGTTTATGCTACGAATGTTTTGAGTCACCACATTGAAATTAGGTCCACCGGTTCCCACGTGTTTCCGACACTGCTCTGGCACATCAATCAGTAATGGATCACTGACATTGATACTACTAGTAGTATCAATGTCAGCAAAAATATTTCTTATGTTAGGCATCATAACCATAATATTATTATTACAAGATGCCCACAATAGGGCCTTAATGAGAGCATGATTAAATACCAGAACAGCCTCGTGCGACTACAAAACCAATGAACCAAAATATTCAACCTAGTGATGCAATTTACTTTCCATAAAACAGGTGAATTTTGTGTATGAGATGTATATTGAGTTGTGTGGGTGAGATTATATTTTTGCAAAATAACCTGTACTAAGGAATCGGAGGTTATTAGACTAAGGCATGCATGAACAAAAAAAACTATATGCTTATATGAATAAAACACGAATACTAACATAATACGGAGCAGTTCTGCCCAGAAAACCAGTCAGGATATAACTCTGTCAGCTTGGAGCGCTTCAATTTGTGAAGAGGATTTGATTTGGATTGCTGGTCCACTCTCCGAAACCCTCACGAAGATCCTACCATTATTGACCCAGCAGAACTTTACAACTCCGTTCTTTACTAATGGTCGTGCCTGAGCGAAGAGCTTCCTAGCAAGAGGAGTCAGCAATTCATTGATGAATATTGGTAATTTTGTATCAGAGAAACCCAGCACTGTTGTATTGAGCTTACTGTTCCTGTTTTTCTTGTTGTACTCCTTAGAAGCTTTTATGACTTCGTTGCGTAGGCCTGCGTTTTGGTATTCAATGATGATTGTGTCAACCTTGACATTCTTGCTTCTATGAATATGTTTTATATCTTCCGGCTTAATGCTCACTGCTAATGAGCTATGCAGCGTCTTTATAACGGCAGGAAGGTTTTCTGTTTCTTTTTTAGGAACGTTTTTTACTTCCATAGTCGAGGATCTCTGGTTTCTTTGTAGCTCTTCTACTTGTTCTTCAAGAGAGTTTATTTTCAGCAGGGCTTCTTTGTGGTCAATGGACAAGATATTAAACATTGTTTTGATTTCTTGATTCGAAGCAGCTGTTTGCTCATAGATTTTTTCAAATTTCTCATGGATTTTCAGAATCTCTTTGTTCTGAGCACTCATTTCTTGGATTGCGCTTGTAAGTAAATCAATTTTTTGATCATTGTCTTCTCTAAATTTATTAATGAGCGACAACATTTCGTCATGATGTTGGAGATCCTCGGTTTCAGTAAGAGCCTTACGCTTTCGGGATGTTAAATACTGGGTAATTTTTCCTTCTTCTTTCGTCAAATCCGGTTGAGAAGACGACTTTCTGTCATCTATCTGTGATCGTAGCATCGACATCGTAACACAGTTTTAGTTTTGATTTATTCAATAGACTTGCATGTACTATGCACCAAAACTTGTAGTGACGATGATAAACACTTTTGTTGATGTATGCACGGCAACTTATAGCTTATGACGTTAGGATAGGATTGACTTTCCTTTGCACTGGTTAAAAGATTTTATAATAAACTTGCACACGTCTGCACTTGACCACGGTCAGCGAGGAGAGATGTCACTCAAGGACAACCAAAAGGATTTCAAAAGGATGAAAGGGTATATTCTTAGGCCGGACAAGCCACGGTTAATGTTATCAATGTCACCTTTGATGATGGTGATGATGTTGATACCTACAAGAATCTAAACCTGAATAACTGAAACAAGAAATAACATTTATTTAAAAAAAATATAAATGAAATGAAATTAAAGTTTTATTTGCTTGAATACAGGTACATTGGTTCGTAATCTATTATTTGGTTTACTGTACTCGACCAGATTGTCGTGCAAATGTTTAATTTTCTAATAATAATTTCAATAATTCTTATGTATAGTGTAAATAATTTCATGCATTTAAATTAAATTTATACATAAAGCACGGTAAATATAGGTTTTAAAATGTCAATATTAAATTATACTTAGCTAAAATTTTACTTAATAAGTCAATTTTCGAATTATAAACATTTCGAATTTTAATTTAAAATATTCATCTATAGAATAAAAACATTTATCACAGAGCCATCTATACATTTTATTTCTAAATTCATTATCCCTTAACTCACTAAATTCATTGGGTAATTTGTTATAAATATTAATTGCCATTTTATAGCAGTTTTTATCACACATTTTTAATCTATATCTAGGTACTACTATAGGCTTTTGTACTATTTTTCTTTTAAATATAGCATTTTCATCTTTATTAAACAGCTTTGGATTGTTCCTAACAAATTTGAACATTTCAAATAAATATAATGAGGGGAGTGTGAGAAGATTGTGTCCTATAAACAAAGGTCTACATGAATCGGTCCATTTTAAGCCAAATATTGAGCGAATACACTTTTTTTGCGCTACAAAAGCTCTCTGAGAGTCTGTAGAATTTCCCCATATTATAACCCCATATCTTAGAATGGAACATACATGACTATGGTAAACTGTTAAAGCTGTTTCAATGTTAGTAAGATTTCTAATTTTTCTCAATGCGAATATGAATTTGTTTACTCTATATTCATTCATTTATTGCTCATATGTAGTAGGTACATTCATATTAGTATTGGTCTTTTTATACATTTAGGTAGTTAGGTACATACACATAAATCCCTTTAGGGCGCTGCAATTTTATTAGATTAGATTAAATTATTAAATTGTATGCATGCATTCATATTTAATTTTATGCATACTAACTATATAATTTATATTTATTTATATTGTCACAGGTATTTATCGCGTGTTACCTTATTATTTATTATTTCCGGCGTTTCAATATACCAGTGACAATATAAATAAATATGTGTTCTTATCGCGAAAGTTTATAAAATACTATATAATTTATAATATATAAACCTTGTATACATGTTGATTTAGCATGTACATAAAATCAATCAAACTAAGTAGGTCAATAGACAAATTACAAAAACAATGGCAGGGTAATTTTATGTCAAAATCAAGTTTAAAAAAAAACATGTCAAAATCCCGGACAGAGGTAGTAGTAGTACTACCACCATATTTTTGATTTTAGAGGACACAGTACGCCTTGTTGTGCCACTTCAATGGATAAACGCCGATGCAATGATGAACAAGTGTGGCTGTGAGCTATTGCTGATGCCAAACGACAAGGCTTCTTCTATTCCGGCAACTACACAGAAACCAAGCAAGTTAGTTCCACGTGATAAAACTGTTTCGTCTTTATACTGCTAGCACTGAAGCTGATCACGACAGAGAGCTGATTCTATGTTATTAGCACACAATTGACACGGACGTATGGTGTAGTGTAACACGGATTTTTGTATGGAAAATGATGTTCATAGAGTGTACGCTAGGGGCGCTCACCGGTGTCGCCATACAAAATCCTTGTTACACTACACCAATACGTCCGTGTCAATTGTTTGCAAAAAACTTACCCCCTGTTTCATAATCATTCTCTTATCCTATTTTAGTTAAAATAGTTTTTATCTTGTTTTGACGCATGACATTTTATATCAGAGAGAAGAAAACAAAAGCTATTTTAACTAAAATAGGTTTAGAAAATGATTATGAGATAGACCCTTAGAATCAGCTATAGTAAAGTCAAGGCTTTTCTGACCGATGTATTTCGTAATTCGATGTATGGTCCCGCAACACCCAGGACCGGAACAAATATTTGAAGATCATGCAAACAGCGGGAATCGAACCCGCACCTCTTGCGACTCAGCCGGCTACTCGCCCACCACACCATGGAGGTCGTTAATACTTTTCTCATTCTAAAATATGCCATCTTTTTAAGGCCTGCTTCAGATTCGGTACCAAATAGCGTGAGCACCGACACAGGGTTTCTACGGCCTACTGGTGCTGATGAAAACTGCGCGTTCATCATCGTTGAAGTCAAACTGGCAAGGCCCCTGAAGAGGATAGTGATTCCTCGTCACATTAAGAGGTAAAGCTTTATGATTTTCAGCTAAGGCTTCATATACACGAGCGGCACGATGTCAACGGCAGAGGCAACTGCACCCGTCGGCGGCAGCCGTTGACATGTCAACATCAAAGCTCTGCGGCAGCCACATACATAGTTTTATGATTGACGACCTCTGTGGCGCGGCGGGCGAAGGTTCGCTTCCGACGCAGGAGGTTGCGTGTTCGATTCCCGCCTCGGAACAAATATTTGTAATATCTGCAGATATTTGTACAGGTTGTTCTGGGTATTTTCTATGTATAATAAAAAATATCTATCTATGTAATGTATTGGTATTAAGTAAGTATATCAGTTGTCTAGTAGCCATAACACAAGCTCTGCTTAGCTTGGGGCTAGATAATGTTGTGTAAAATGTGTCCAGCATTTATTTATTTATTATTTATTTATTTATTATAGTCCCGCAGTCAATAGACCTATAGCAAGCGTCGCTATAGGGCGACGGCTACCGCCGATGAGTTGACGGCTGCCGCCGACAGATGTCGACGGCTACAGTTGCCTCTGCCGTTGACAATTTACCGCTCGTGTACAAGAGCACTTAGCAGGTAAAGTAAAGTAATTCTTTATTGTAAAAACTGTGTATATAAAGGTGGTTAAGGTTATTCAAAGTCTGTTGCAACAGTTTGCCCATTTCGGACGTACAATAATTTTATGCTAAAGTAGAACATATTTATATAAACCTAGTTAGGTACAAGTAGACCTATATTATACAGAGATCAGATTTTTAGAAAGTCTAAAATTCTACCTAAAGAGGCACCTAAGTATTGTTTATTTTGTACTTACATACAACGAGATCAAATATTAGATAGGTACTAGATTTGTACATCTTTATCAAAGTATTCAGATAAATTGTAAAAAACATTTAAAATTAGCCATTTCTTTAAGATTTTTTGAAAGGGTGGTCCATTTAATGACTTTATGCTAAGTGGTAAGGCGTTGAAAACTCTTGTAGCAGTGTAAAAAGAACTTTTATGAAACATATTGTTGTTAACTTGGGGTATAACTATGTTATATTTATGTTTATTTCGACGACAATTTTTACGGTTAGACTTAATTTCAAAAGAGTAATTATGATTGTTTTTAACAAATAAACATATTTCATATATATAGATACCAGTTAATGTAAGAAAGTTGTTGTCTCTGAATACATTTCTAAGTGAGTCTCTGCTACGGAGATTGCAAATGATTCTTAGACACTTTTTTTGAATTAAAAAGGAAGACTGGACATTGACTGAGTTCCCCCAAAATATTATACCATAGCTTAAGTGAGGATAAACATAGCCATAATACGCATTTATAGCAATGGCTTTCGATGATATACCAACTAAAATAGACAAAACATAACAATATTGAGACAATTTACCATTTACTTTATTTATAATAGTTCAGGTGCACATCTATAGTTACACCTAAGAATTTTGTATTCATTATTTCTGTCAATTTGGAGCCTCTGTTTTCGATATTAATCATAAGTGTTTGATAGTTTCTAAATTGTATGTAGAGTGTTTTATCAATGTTAACTCTCAGATTTATATCCACTAACCAACAAATTATTGTTTCCAAAGTTCTGTTTACTTCAAGTTCAAAGTCTTTTACAGATAGATTATTCTTAGGAATGAAGATAGTAGCATCATCTGCGAACATGACAGCTAGATATTTTGTAATATTTGGTAATTCATTTATGTAAACTAAAAAAAGCAAGGGACCGAGAATGCTTCCTTGTGGAACACCCAATGCGATATTATCTAACTGAGATTTGACTTGTTCAATTGGGTTTGTACGACTATTAAAAGCTTCAAGTATTGTGCATTGACTTCTGTTTTGTATTCAATTAGTTTAAGAGCTTGACCTCTTATACCAACGTGTTCCAGTTTTTTCAGTAATATACTATGAACAACGCAATCAAATGCTTTTGATAGATCTAAGAATAGGGCAATCTCTGGATTTCTCTCATTTATTAGCTAAGATCTTTAGCAAAAACTTTCTTTGAACAACGTAGAGTATGATGCAGACTCTAGTCTAAATTATCATCTAATAAAGCTTTTTTTTCTCAGTGCAGAAATAAACGAGATGCTCAGAGAGCAGGAGCAGTTGAGTCCGGCCAAGCGCGAGTGTTCCGGGCGTGGACAGCTCGACAGAGATTGGCAGTCGACAGTGAGGAATGCTGCGGTCTCATTACGAAAAGTGCCCTATTATGGTAATAACAACCTTGATGCCACTACTTTACTTTTTTTTTTTTTGCTTCCGGTAACCTACTCTTAACAAGGTTGTTAGATTTTTCACTTATTTATTTCAGGTATGACCGAGTTCTGCATCTTCAACCGTCAATTGAGCGAGACGAGGACTCGCGTAGAGCTGACAACCTCTTGTTGGCAAGATGCGGCTGTATACGTGAACAATAACTTTGTTGTACAAGATTTTGTGCGCTCTGATGAAACTTTCGAAGTAATAACCTAACCCTAACCTAACCTAGGTGGAAAGTTAGGGAAGTGGAGGAGGTCTTTAAAAATACCACGCTTGGTCACTTAGGGCGGGGGGTGTTCTTAGGTTTTCGTCACGTAGTCAATATCACGCATTTTCGAGCTATATTCAAATATGGGCGCTTTCTAAACTTATTAGCACGCATTCTGGGCGTCACGCGGCAAGCGCCGTACGCCTGTTGTGAACCTTTCACGAGAAAGAGAATAGCCCTGCCGAACGCATCTTGGCTACTAACATTTTTACTACTAGCATTTATTTTAAACCTAATGTCTAGCAATGGACATAAACAGGCTGGTGATGATGATGATGATGATGATGATGACGCAGCCTGTGCTAGCCGTACAGATGGTAGAGACTATCAAAATGAGTTAAAATGTAATCGTTAAAACTTAGCGATCAAATTCGGTCGCTAACTATGTCAAAAATGTAGGCCCTGGTTACCTATTTCGTCAATGTTTTCAGGAAATGGTGATGATGGCACATGCTTGTCTGACGAAAGCTGCTTGTGAGACATTGGTCGGAGTCGACAAGAGACGGCAGGTCATGGATCCTACTTTACAAGCAGCCAGACACGCGAGACAGATGCAGGACATACCGCATGCTACTGAGCTCTACTTGCAGGTGAAATAACATAATACCCAACAGTCACATACGTAGTCTTGATCCCACACTAGGATTACCTGTGTCGTGGATATCAGGAACTATACGAGTACCATGGTACCATAACACCCAGACCCGGAACAAGTATTTGCAGATCATACAAACATTTGCCCCGCAGTCTTGCATCTCAGCCAGCTACTCGCCCGCCGCGCCACAGATGTCGTCTGGCGACCCCCAATATAAGGCGACAAGAGCCGTAATAGAAAACATCTAAATCGTTTAGTCTATTACCTCGTGATTGAGTAGAAAACCAGCATCTAAACATCCAATAGTAGATTGTTATACAAGGGGCTAAAGTGACCAATAATATACGAGGTAGTTTTACTCCCGAGCTTTAGCGAGGGAAATAAAATAATAGAAATCGAGTTTTACACTCAACTTTTCACTACGATTGCGATAAAATAAAATAATCCAATACAATATGACATTAATTACGGTCACTACCAATTCAATTTGCAAATTAAAAAATTCTAAAGATTTCGCGCCAATGTCTTTTTTTTATTTCTTCTGTAGCCGCAACGCATTGCATGCATTCTACCAAAGAGATCGCCGATAGTTCCATTTTCAGAAATAAAATGTTGTTCTTTTTGTTTGAAACAGTAATAAGTCGCGAGTCTTTATTCATGACTAGCGGCCCGCGCGCGACTTCGTTCGCGTGGTCCCGGTGTTCCCGGCAGTTATTCGAATTTTTCTCACCTTTTAAACCTTCCCTAGACCTCCACGAACATTTCAAGACCAAGATAAGATAAATCCGTTCAGCCGTTCTCGAGTTATAGCGTCAGGAAGGAAAACCCGACTTATTTTTATATAGTAGATTATTCTACTTATGACTAAAGACTTTTTCGTTTTTGTAGGCTCATTGTCATTTGACAGACAAAAATAAAAAAAAACTTTTTCCCCTAGTGGAAGAAATGCTATTTTATCTTCGCTCTGGTACGCCACAAGAGCGAGAGCAAGAGCTCATTTTAAATATTAACAAGCTATTGAAATGCTTCTAGGTGGTGGTTCAGAAGCCTCGCGACGGCAACTGCTGGCGCGAGCTGGCCGTTTGTATGATGGACGTCGACAGAGACTGGGCTAATGTCTGCATAAACAAATCTGTGGTGCTCGACCCAAGACACCCATTGTCGTAAGTTTTAAAGGGCGGTCACCTATGGTGCAACTTTGTACCTAATTAATAATTGTTAATTCGTTCTATTAGCGCCCATAAGAGAGATGTTGTTAAGGAAAGAAAACATTAAGCGACTATGAGAGGCGATACTACTTAAATAACATAACACCCAACAGTCACATACGTTGTCTTGTTATCCCACACTAGGATTCCCTGTATCGTGGGTATCATGAACTAGGAGTACCGTTGTACCATAACATCCAGACCCGGAACAAATATTTGCAGATCATACAAACATTTGTCCCGCAGCGGGAATCAAACCCCTTAAAGGGTAGCTGGGTAGGGACAGATGTCATCAAATCTACACTGAGAATTAATTTCACGAGCTGTAAATAGCTTATTTTGAACGGGCATTAGTTAAGTAGCCATTACGTTTAAATTAAGTAAGGTTAACCAATAATATATGCGTCCGTAAATATATTTTTTAAATTAACTATAATTTGTCTGTTTCAGTCTTCTAACGAAAGGTGCTATGGTCTTCGAGGAGGATCCTGCCCTTGCTGAGCGGTTCTTCGTCGCTCTACTAGCTCTCTTCCCCTACTGGTCGACAGCATGGGTGGCCACCAGCGCTTACTACATGGAGCGCGAGCTTTATCACATTGCTGATCAAATCATCAAGTTTGTCAAAGAGTGAGTTATTTGGAAAATTATTTTAGTAACGAAAAACGGTGATAATGCTATTTTAGTGGATCAATTTGGTAATTGAGGTTATTCACACGTATGAGTGTGGAATAGGCCAAGCTTACTTCTGGATTTACTTGCAAGGGTCACATAATGACGCTTGGAGAGTTGGTGTGTAAACCAAGGGGTACACAGTACGAGTTTTGATAGTTTTGGAAACTATAATATTATTATGAAGTTTTGTTTCCTTCCACATATTTACTGACAGTGTCTTTAGTTTTCTTCTCATTTCCGCTAGGGGCGCTGAAAGTAAATGTATGGAAACGAAACTTCATTATATAGTTTGGAAAACTGACAAAACTCGTACTAAACACCCAGATGGATAACCACCTAGGTCCTCCACACTGTGCGCTTTGAGCGAAGCGTAGCACCAAGCGAATCTTCTGCCTGGAGGACGAGTCTAATTTTTTTGCAAACAATGGACACGAACGTATGGTGTAGTGTAACACGGATTTTGTAAGGCGACACCGATGAGCGCCCCTAGCGTACACTCTGTGAACCTCATTTTCCGTACAAAAGTCCATGTTACACTACAACAATTACGTCTGAGTCAATTTTTTGTTAAAGCTCAGACTTCGGTCTCAGGTCGTGGGCCTTACGTATTGACATATATATTATGTATCAATGGCCTTACGTATTTTTTTCTCTTAGAATACACGCCGAAAACTTGTCTGAAGACATAGGCTACCCTCGCTCGTGGGACCGCGAACTTGGGGACTGGTGGGACAACACACCACTGCTGCCCGGCATGAACTACTACTATGATGCTGCTGATCTACTCCTAAGACTACGGGCTATTACTGTTAGTTTCATACCTCCCTATACATATAGGAATCCACTTGGCAAAAGGCAAATTATGTGCAAAAACCAACACAATTTTTTTTATGTTTTTTTGTTTTATTTACGTAGCTAAATCGTTTATTTTCCTTACAAATCACTGTATATTTTGTCCAAACACGTGCCAGTTGCTGGTTTTGTTTGCGTCATTTTCTTACAAAATCTTTTTTTATTAGCTTGTATCAACAACTTTTGTTCTGACACAAAAGATCTATTAGGACAAACCAGTTGGGAACCTGTTTACTACAAGTGCTTCTGACGTTTATTTCGTGAAGAGGGTTGTATGTATTCGTTCATCATGTCACTGTTTCTTTCTTGATTCATCTGTTAGGTCATTGCTTTCACGCTTTTAAAACACTCTAAAGGTAGAATCAAACCAGACCACGTGGATATGGTTTTTTTAAATTCGTGTACGCAACTTTCTTCTATTTCAACTTGGTAAAAATTGCCATCTTCATCAGCAGCCTTGACGTCCACTGTTAGACGAGACCTCCACAATAGAATGCAATAGGGGGGATTTGCCATAATCCCACGCTTGGAAGACGGATTGGTGATCTTAGTATTGGTGTTGAGTACTCAGGTGGATGCTACTGCCCATCCCCTGGTGTAATCCCTTACTCAGCTTTTACGACATCCAAAAGAGTAGGAGGGGTATATTCTTAGCCCGGACAAACCACAGCACAATTGCTATCTTACTACGGCAAAATTTATGCCAGAAATAGCCGATGAAAATAATACTCGGCATTGGGAGAAGGATGATTATGATGGTTGATTCAATTCAATTTTCAATTTGAAAGGCTCTTTATTACATAATGAAGGTATCAAAGTACAAATTCCAGTGTAGAATATCCTAGAACTTAACAATGATACGTTTTTCAAGTAAGACTTGATTAAAACTTATAAAAATAAAAATTAATAGATATTTCATGACGGTATAGGTAAGTAGGTACCTACCTAATACTAGATTTTATAATTAAGTTTAAGAGCATGTAAGCTTTGCAAAGCGTTAAATTTTTGAACATTTTTGATAGTTGATTGGTATTCTGTGTAGTTGGCAGAAGCATGCGTATCACAAGCTCTCCTAGAAGAAGGTGAATCAGCCGTGTACTTCCACCTTCTGGCTCTCTGCTTCCGTCTCCGAGGGAACATCGAGGAGGCGCTGTGCCACATTCACACGGCCATCGAGAAGTTTGGCGAGGTTAATAGCCTTCTACATAATAGTTATTTGTTATACAAGAGTGCAAGAGTGCTTTTTAACCACGTGCTCAATTTTGATGACCGAGCAAGCGAAGGATTCTAAAATTTAAACACGAGCGTAGCGAGTGATTTAAAAGTTAGAATCCTGAGCGTTAGCGAGGGAATCAAAAGAGCACGAGGTGAAAAATCTTTGCACTCAAGTGCAACACGTAATTTTTCATCCCACCTCAGCGAGGAAATGGCTAAATGCAAAAAAAAACATTTGCGCATTTTTAACAGTTTCAGTCAATTCCGTTGCCGTCAAATAAACTTCTTCGTCGCTAGAATCACTCATTTTAGGTTTTTCACTAATTTTCAAGTTTCTTGTTTTTAACCTAAGGTTTTAACAATATGACGTGAAAAGAAAATGGCGCACGTAAAGCAAATTAAAAAAAAGTAGTACAAGTAATACCATGGAGGTAGAAGTAAATAGGTTTAACGATGTTTTGAATTCACAAACTTAGTGCACACGATGTTCTAAATTCAATTTTACTTTATCCTCTAGCGGTTAAAAACGGCTTTTATACTCAGATATCGAATAGCAAAAATACTCTTTCCGAGATGGTGGGATGAAAATGTAATTTAACTCTGTTTGGGACAGACAGCTGTTTATACCTCACAACTAGGCTTGACACAAAAGACATTCAGGTTATTGACAGCGGCTAGGCATGCATTTAAGAACTGTCAATAACTGATAAATGAAGATATTTATTGTAGTATAAAAATAGAATTCTTGAGCATCACCTGAAAGATTTTCACTATTTAACTACATAATTTGCTTGCTTATATTATATAGATCAGCTACTTGAGGAGTCTTGAAGCGGAGTGTTACCACATGCAAAACAACATAACAGCAGCGAGCGTTTCCTTTGAAAAAGCAGGTAGCTGTGTAGGCGCTTATAGGTAAGTCATAAGTAATCTGTATTTTTGATTCCTTCCTGGGAACTCGTACTAAGCCCTAGTACGAGTTTTTATAGTTTTTGAAACAATATGAAGTTTTGTTAAATTTACTTGCAGCAACTTTTTACCCTTAGCGAAAACGAGAATAAAACTTAGAACGCTATCAGTAAATTTTATAGAAGGAAACGAAACTTTATATAGTTATGAAAACTATCAAAACTCGTACTAAGCCCCCTATAGACTGGAGAGCTTTTATAATTATTAACTTATCAAAAACGAGCAAAATAAATTGAGGGTGGTTTCTTTGTGATAAAGTAAGTTTAAGTTCCATTTTAGAGTCATGGTACGTTTGTTACTATAACCCATTCAGTATGGAGAGAGCTATACTTCAGTGTCACTATACATGATTAAATTCAAAACTAAGAAATCGGCAGCAGAAGAAAGGTTATCGACAAAGATTTCAGAATTAGGAAGTTGAAGTGGCAATGGGCAGACTTTTATAGCTCGCAGAACCGACAACCGCTGAAGGTTGGTGACCATGAACCGGACGACGCAGTGTATGATGGAGCCTTCGATGCACCGATGGCTAAAACGGTCGAAGAAAGTACATGTATGGTGGCTGCTAAGACCTTTCGTCGTGGCATTCTAAGGTGTCCTTAGTTCCTAGCAGTGGATGTCAATGATAATAATACGTTTGTTATTTTGTAGTATTTTACTATCGACCCCGATCCTGGAACCTCAACGCGCCCGCTCGATGCTGGTAGACTTGGTGCGACGGCAACCCAGCGCCTACACTTGGATGGCGCTGGCTAACGATTGGATGACGGTATATGTATTTAAAATCAAATCAAAAAATAATAGCCAAATTAAAAGCAAACTTCGTTCGCGTACAAAAGGGCGCAGCGCCCTTTTGCTAGCTACCGGTGACCTCCTCTTAAATAAACGCCCTCCCTATATCCTTGGAATAGTTTCACCGTGGTTTGTCTCTTGAACTAATGGAATCTGCCGCTCAATTCAAAAGACGAAAAAACTGTAACAGTAGACCTAATATAGCTATTTCGCGGATTATCTATATATTGGATAGATAATCCGCGTTTATTTGTAAGGCGCTAATGCATTACCTTTAAAAATATTAGGTATGTCATAAGTTAAACAATGTCATTACCCGACATGGACAAAGAGTGTTACATAGCATTTATAGTGTCGGTATACCTAGCTGAGCCGGTTCCGTGATCCGCTCCTGAGCGATCTATTTTAGCGGGATTTTATATAACTGAAAAAGGGGAAATTGAAATTGACCTTTTTCCTCGCAGTTGACGCAAGTTTGGTTTGGCAGTCGGGGACGACATAGAAATTTCATTATTGTGGGCGTCTTCCAAATAAATTTGGCTAGAATTTTAGCTTAACAGACCCCCTATCTATATATTTATCTTCCCTCTTTTCAGTTATATACTTAGCACTATCCTACTCTATGTACTCTACATAAATGTGTGACTTTGTCAAGAGTTCCGACAGCTACACTTTTTTCCCGTTGTCCCCCAGTGTGGCCGAACAGGTAATGCACAACGAGAATTAACGTAATTTTTGACAGAGAGCTATCTCTGTCGCGGGTGACGGCGGTGATGCCGGCGCGACCGTGGAGCAGGTGGCGGCGAAGAGTTGCGCTATAGCCTGCGCAGTACAGGCGCTCAAGTGGGACCGCAGAGCCGGCAGAGCTTGGGCTCTCCTGTCTATACTGGTGAGACCCAGTGCCAGGCGTCTGCATTGCAAGAATATGGCTTCTGCTGTGAGTGGAATGTTTTCTACCCAAAATTTAATGGACACTTAATTTAACATAGCACAGCACAACCACATACTAATGCTGATCGCACAGTAGGATTCCCTGTGCCGCGGGTATGAGGAACTACGAGTACCTACCATGGTATCACAACACCCAGACCCGAAACAAATATTTACGAACTCCATCTCATCCGTGGATGTCCTAAAAGTCGGCTATGAGGTTACACCGGGCAGCAGCATCTATCTGATAACTCAGCACTAATACTGCGATCAGCAATCCGCCTGCCAAGCAAGGGGGAGGCCTCATCCAACAGTGGACGTCTAAAGGCTACTGATGATGATGATGAGGTTGAATTACTAATAATAATAATAATAAATGCTGAACATTTCACACAGCATTATCTTAGCCCCAAGGTGGATATTACGTATTCTTATGCCCCAAGCTAAGCAGATCTTGTGTTATGGGTGCTAGATAACTGATATAATAATAATATTAATAATAATTAGCCTTTATTTACATAACTTTTTAACCTTATTACAATAAACAATTCTTTATCCTATAAACTATTTAAGTTAGGCCCCTATTCCGGGTACAGGCCTCCTCCAACTGTCTCCATTTTTCCCTGTCTTCTGCTTTCTTCATCCAGTCTCCTCCCGCTCCTTCTCGTATTTAATCGCTCCAGCGTTCTCTGGGTCTCTACCTCTACCTCTTTTTTCACCTGGATAACTAGATAACTGATATACTTAATACAATACATTATAGATAGATTTTTTTTTATTATACATAGAAAATACCCAGAACACCCTGAAGAATTATGATCGTACAAATGATTGTTCCGAGGCTGGAATCGAACACGCAACCTCCTGCGTCGCAGGCGAACCTTCGCCCGCCGCGCCACAGAGGTTGTCAACTCTCAGAACAGAACACATACCACCTAACAGAAACAATAGTGGGCCGCTAGTCACTACACGTTTCAATGTTTCAAATAGTTTGCTCTCTAAAACAAGAATTGGTTCCCGTTACGTCTGATACCACTACGTCGCGAATTGATTTTTAAGATTGCCAGTCCCGAAAGTAGACTAGCTAAACTTTCGGTCCTCATTTTTTCAGTGTGGATACACATTCTCGTCGGAAGAAAGGATCGAGCACTCTTCTGAGTCGAAACAGACTCTGTGTCATCATCTAGGCACCACACTACGTGAGTGTCGGTGCAAAATATGCGAAAATATACAATTTTCTGTATCGACATCGACTGTTCGCGACAACGAAATATTTTGACGTTAATGTGCTGGTCAAATAGACAACATGATTTATTATAAACTATGATTATGATTTTTAATAAACAAAAATAGCAAATCTGTCTATTTTTTTAGTTACTTATACTGGCACATGAATATGTAAGAGATCTTACAATTAAAGTAAACTGGCGTGCAATGAAATAGAGTCACTTAGAAAAACTCAGTAAGAGCTCCCAAACTCATTTTTTATTTAATAAATGTCAAGTCATTTTTTACAGTAGTTTGCCGTTTGAAATGCATAACTCTAAACCTTCTAAGTCCATTACAAACGCAATACCATCCTCCATCCTATAGAACGCTCTTTACTTGGTATTGCGTTGCGTGCGACATAAAAATGTAGTCTCATGTGCCTATAATTTCACCGGCACCTCCAAACTGGAACACAGCAATGCGCTGATAGAACAAATTCAACTCGACAAACTAAGCCATATATAAATAATAAGATATTATATATCTTCTTCTCATAGGTACCTAGATACCGCAGGGCCTCAATGATGCCAAGGCCATGCTGATAAATAAATATATGTATACAATGTGTAACAAAATACCCCTATAAACCTGAGGGGAGGGTAATACACACGTCAGCGTCATGGCGAACAACTTTAGTTCTACGACTTTAAAATTACGACATACCAAATTTCATGAAGATCGGATTAACGGTTTGGAAGTTTTCATCGGACAAACAAACATACATACATACAAACGCCGATTCTTCCAACTTGACTCAGAGAACTCGCTTCGCTCGTTCAATAATGATAATGCAATGTTATGATGACTTAATGATATTTTTAACGAAATGGCTTTTATATGGTAATAATGTACATGATAATAATCTGGATGAGACTATTAAATGTAGATTTGTGTTAAAATTGAACCACTGATAAAATGAATTCATTGAAATGAATGAAATGGTTTATTTGCTGGAAACATGGTTAAAAGTTCTTACAAAATAGTTGTTTCACATGTTTCACCAAAACATTGGCATGCAAATTTTAAAAGTTGTAAATTATGAAATTAATATTATACAATTGAATTACTTAGGTATCTATAATTTTAGTCAATTTTATCAAATAAATTAAACAATAATAACATAACATTAACACAATCACAGTTGGTCATTAATTAGTCATTATTTAGAAATTCGTTAACACTGTAAAAGGTTCTGTCAACTAGCCATAATTTTAGCTTCCTTATAAATAGCCTTGTTGGCAAGTCTTTAATTTCATTGGGTATTTTGTTAAATATTTTACCACACATAGCATAACAACTTTTGTGATAAAGACTAGTTCTAGGTACTCTGGAAAGAACAATTCTATCTGGGTTTCTTACACATCTATGATAAAGGTCACTTGCTTTTGTAAATAAACTCAATTGCTCTTTAACAAACTTAGCGGCTTCTAAGATGTACATGCTGGGCAATGTCAACAACTTAAGGTTGCGGTGATGGCCGCACGCTAAATCAACTCGAGAATAGCGCAAAAGTCGGCCTGCATATTGCTGTCCCTGTTTGGCTAACGCAGGCGCGCGCGGGGCACAGCCGAACACTTATTTCTATTCTGTGGCCGTTACCATTCATAATTCGAAGCTGGTATTTATTTTTTATGCAAACTAGCATTTGACAAAAATATTTTTTTGGCATATTTGGCATTTGTCACAAACTTTTTACATTTATATATCTAGCAATAAAAACTCCTTGGTACCTAGTTCTGCGAACAGTTAGAACTCGCGAGCACAAACTTTTTTCCAATAATTGTGATCAGGGTGGTTATTCGCTATGACCTATGAGATTTCTTTTCAATAACGTGTGACGTCACCCATACGATTCAGCGATGATTCCACGCAGATATCGTAACGAGCCCGCGTTATGTTACGTTTGGTCAGAGCGAATAAGGGGGCAAGTTGGTGCTTTGATGATCGTTGAGTTTGGCTCAACTTTCCAAAAGCGACTGTGAGCTAGGAGGTTCATATTTTTATCACATGTAGACACAAGCCTAAATATGAAATGGCGTACTGCGGAAACCAATAGTTTTAGCATTGTGAGCTATGACAAAAAAATCAAAGAAAAATATTTCAAAGTAAACGCTCAACTTTCCTTTAGCTACTGCTAGCTAGGAAGTTCACATTTTTATCACATGTAGGTTCACATAGCACAAGCCTAAATATGAAATGGCGTACTGCGGAAACCAATAGTTTTGGAGCTATTCATTTTTAAAATTTGCTAATAACCGCTTTCCGAACGCCATGTTTTGGTGATATTTTACTTTTTATCAGTGTTCCCATACGATTTTCGGCTTTTGACAATGACAGTGACAGACCAAATGGTATATTTTGCTAAAAATTGGTGGTTTCTCAATTTTCAACTAGTCGTGTTTTTTGCTCTTACGGTCCAGTCGGTTACGTATTCCTTGAACATCAATGAACTCTGTCATCGTTTGTGTTCTCAGAGTTGAGATTGTTTACGTGCTTACTCCTGTTTCAGAATTCATCGAAGGACTTTCCTTTAGCGACTATAAGTATAAGGCTTGAGGGGGGAGGGGAGGGGTGGGTTGTCAATGTCAAAAGCCGAAAATCGTATCCAAACACTGACAAATAGTAAAATATCACCAAAATATGGAGATCGGAAACCAGTTTTTAGCAAATTTCAACAATGAATAGCTCCAAAACTATTTTTTTCCGCAGTACGCCATTTCATATTCAGGCTTGTGCTATGTGAACCTACATGTGATAAAAATATGAACCTCGTAGGTCACAGTCGCTAAAGGAAAGTTGAGCATTTACTTTGAAATATTTTTCTTTGATTTTTTGTCATAGCTCACAATGCTAAAATTATTGGTTTCCGCAGTACGCCATTTCATATTCAGGCTTGTGCTATGTGAACCTACATGTGATAAAAATATGAACCTCGTAGGTCACAGTCGCTAAAGGAAAGTTGAGCATTTACTTTGAAATATTTTTCTTTGATTTTTTGTCATAGCTCACAATGCTAAAACTATTGGTTTCCGCAGTACGCCATTTCATATTCAGGCTTGTGCTATGTGAACCTACATGTGATAAAAATATGAACCTCGTAGATCACAGTCGCTAAAGTAAAGTTGAGCATTTACTTTGAAATATTTTTCTTTGATTTTTTGTCATAGCTCACAATGCTAAAACTATTGGTTTCCGCAGTACGCCATTTCATATTCAGGCTTGTGCTATGTGAACCTACATGTGATAAAAATATGAACCTCGTAGGTCACAGTCGCTAAAGGAAAGTTGAGCATTTACTTTGAAATATTTTTCTTTGATTTTTTGTCATAGCTCACAATGCTAAAACTATTGGTTTCCGCAGTACACCATTTCATATTCAGGCTTGTGCTATGTGAACCTACATGTGATAAAAATATGAACCTCGTAGATCACAGTCGCTAAAGTAAAGTTGAGCATTTACTTTGAAATATTTTTCTTTGATTTTTTGTCATAGCTCACAATGCTAAAACTATTGGTTTCCGCAGTACGCCATTTCATATTCAGGCTTGTGCTATGTGAACCTACATGTGATAAAAATATGAACCTCGTAGGTCACAGTCGCTAAAGGAAAGTTGAGCCGCTACTATTTCTCGCAAAAACTAGGTACTGAATGGTAAACAAAGCACAAGTCGTAGGTATGTTAGTTACCTAGGTTACTTCATTCCAAATCACAAGGCAAATCTAAATAAAATTACAAAAATATTGCAATGTCATATATAACAAACAAATAGGTGAACAAACACAAGAGCAAGCGAAGCGCGGGGTTACACAGTGTACTAGTGTGAGTGCCTGTCGAGTTGTCAAACATCACACAACCGTAGTTCCCCGACCGGCCCTCGGTTCTGACGCGATAGCAATATGGGAGTTCAGAATTTTTTAGAAATTTGTTCAAGTTCCGTAATACCAAAAATGATGAATAAAAACTTGTTGTTTTTTTTATATCGTGTTGTTATTCTGTTACTTGACAATATAAGCTATGTTCCTACACATAAAATACGTAACATATCGTTGTTTTTCATACGAAACAAATAAGATGAAAACATGTCGTTTAGTTCGTAAAAATATACAAAAAGTAATTCGCTTACATTTCATTTTAGGTATATATTTTGATAAAAAAAACTATTTGGGAACATAGATAAATACTATCCGAATCCGAATAATAGCATAATATGGTGGAAATATGCTCGAATTACAAATGACGTCGGTATTACGTTTGTATGGGCAGTCCATCCTTCGCTGGGTTCTTAAGTTTCAAAAAGATCGGCTTACATGACTCCCACGGAGGTATCCCAACAATTGCTCGTACGCATTTCTTTTGTGCAATAAAAACTTTTTGCACATTTGTTGAGTTTCCCCACAGAACAAGACCATATTTCAAAACTGAGGCGACGTATCCATGATAAGCTGTCAAAATTGTATTACGATTTGCAGTCTTGCGGAGCTTATAGAGGACATATACGAACTTATTTAATTTTTTAGAGACATGGTCGATTTGTGCCTTCCAGTTACAATTTTGGTCTAGCATGATGCCAAGGAATCTAGTTTCGTTCGCAACATTTAATCTTTGCTCTTTGTAGTAAATACCAAGTTTTTGAGGTCTTATAGACGAGTTACTAAATTGCATTAAATTTGTCTTCGACAAGTTAACATGCAAATTGTTTTCATCAAGCCATTTAATAATAGAATTAATTGTATTGTTTATGTCAGAATTATAATTGTAAATGTCAGAATTTGATGATATTTTAATAGATATGTCATCAGCAAAAGCATTACAGTCAATGTAATTGTACTTTACGCACAGATACTAAATATGTTTAATATTTTATTTTTTATATTTTCTATGATTTTGCTTGTTTACACTCAACAACTCACGAAAAACGCTGATAACTATGTAAGTATTCACGCATGAAGTACCAAAATAACCGACATAAGTCTCAGAATTAGCAAGTTTAAGTGGCAATGGGCAGGTCATATAGCTCGTAGAACTGACAACCGTAGAGGAATGAATAAAGGTTCTCCAGTGGCGACTACAACCCAGACGAAGCGGTATACGAAGGCCCTCCACTCGATGGACTAAGGACATTATAAATGTCGCAGGAAGTCGGTGAATGGAGGATCATCGTAGCATTCTAGGGAAGAGGCCTATGTTCATCAGTGGACTTCTTCAGTGTGATGATGATTCAAGCATGAGCGAGTTAGTTTAACACCTGTTACATCTGTATATAAGCCGTTTGAAATCTGTGTCTTACCAATCAGACTCCGAAGAGAATAGCGCTTATAATATATTATATACTTATCAGGGTCCATACAAAGTGGAATACGAAAATTTCGGCGTCTGTAAAGGGTCTAAGGCGAAAAACGAGACTGTATTGACTAGGAGTATGGATGAAAACGGTGTGGGTGTAGTTAATTTTACCTTCTTTGCCGACACGAAATTAGATGGGGTGAGTTTATTCAATTTCTTTTTTATCGTATCCACATGTCCCAGAATTAGATGGCGGGATTTGCTTGATTTACATCTAATCTCATGGCCTATCATGGCGATAAATTGCAAAAAGAGGAAGTAGGGAAGAGATGCCTTTGCCTTTGTAGAGGGACATGGAGCAACGCCTAAATAACAATAGGATGTCCCCTCCCCCTTGTCTCTCTCCCGTGGATGTCGTAAAAAGCCGACTGAGGGATTACACCAGGGGATGGGCAGCAGCATTCACCTGAGTATTCAGCAAGAATACTGCGATCCAATCCGCCTGCCAACGCGTGGTGATTATGCCAATTCCTTATTGTTTTTTATGGGGGAAGCTTCGTCTAGCAGTTGACGTCTAAAGGTTATTCATGATGGTGATTATGTTATGGAGGCTGTTTGGCTTTCTAGGCAAATCTCATGTTTAGGTATAATGCCCATATAATGGCATCTCGCGTTTAAGGTTACCCAATCAAAAGTGTTAAAAATTACAATGGGTACGTAAATCTGTCAAAGAAAATATACGGCTCTTAATTCTGCTTGTTTTCCTGTGTACTTGGCTCTTCCCTTGAGGGTATAGTGGAAAATAAATTTTAAGGTGATTCCTCTCGCATGTGGCGCGAAATTCAAATTTTATTGCGTTTTTGCTCATTACAGCTCATCAACACTTCTTGAGATAGTAAAAACTGATTTTGCGAAAACTAGGAGACCTAACACACATGTTTTAGTTTATAGTTTCACATATAGATCATTACTTCAGCTACGAATACTCTTCCATGATTTTTACAGTGTTTTTTTTGTTTAAAGATATGCGTAGCTTAACTAATGACATTTATGTGATACTATCAATTAAAACATGTGTGCTAGGTCTCCTAGTTTTCGCAAAATCTGTTTTCTCTATCTCAAGAAGTTTTGATTAGTTATGATTTACAAAAAACACAATAAAATTAGAATTTCGCGCCACATGCGAGAGGAATCACCTTAACAGCTGTACCCTTGGCCACAGAATAAATATTAGTACAACCTTGGCCGTAAAACCCAACTAATAAACGAAAAGTTATCATTAAGTAAAAGTGTCTGTGTACTTTAGATTACAGATAAGATAATGTACTGTTAGCCCGGACGGACAAAACAAACTCTAATGAAACACTTTTGTACTTTTGTAATCACTTGTATTTACACCAACACACTAACATTAACAATCGTAAGAGACTTAGGTACAAGCACTCGTCAACTCAACACCGACTGCCTATTATTTCCGACTACCTCTTTCACTTTGACTTCTAGGGTAAAGCAGTACCTACCACCACTAGCGCCATCTGTAATCGTTTACCACTTGTACTGCTTTATCCTAATAGTATTTGCTTGCCTAATTAATTAAATTACATTCTAACAAATATAATAAAATAAAAATAAGATTTAGAAAAATATCATTAGATTAATAATAAAACTATTATTATCAGTTATGTAGTCTAATCAAATGCATATTACATCTGTACACCATCACTTGACGTCTCGAATAAATATTGTGTTTTACATTCGGCCATCCGACGTTAATTACACGTCCTCGTGTAGTGATTGATTTAACTACACAACATAAAAATTAACATTTTGATTTAATTACACAACACAAAAAAATTTTCATTAGAACATTGAACATATTTTGATATTGAAAGACTTAACAAAACACTTAAAAGGTTTAAATTGGACATGCTTATGAATTACCACACACAATAATAACACAGTAAGCAACACCTAATAACGCATTCAGGGTGCTGGTGGGGCTGCCCCGGTTCTGTATTGGGGATGTTTGCCGTGGCGCGTGTGGACTGCTTCTACGCCACCATTCGTAAGCTATGCACGTCCCTGGTGCGAAGGGTCGGGCCAGCTCCAACAGCACACTGAGGGCTTTCTCAGATAGGTTTGACTGTGAGTACCTCAGCCACTGTTGTATGATTCATTTTAATAAGAAACTAAATTATTTATTCTAAGTGCAATAACATTACAATTTTGACATAACCTAATTTTGACATACTTTATTCAAATTCAATTAAATTCTCAGAATAATATCTAAAGTAAATTTAATTTTTTGTTATATGGGTGCGTGTTTTATGATTGTGTAAATTCCGAACTGATTTTTGATCTGTAACTAATCTAGGGTAAGAAACTAACTAACACAATATGATCCATGTTGATTGAAATAAATGAATTCTACATACTGTTAAAGTCATGGTCTTGTGTCGTTTCCACCTACATCTGTCAACTGTGGTAACAGGCCGCTGCTGCTCTGAATACCACTATCACATTAAGTCAGACAAAGGTTATTTCTACCTCTGTCAACCGTGGCAACAGGCCGCTTCTGCCTGAATACCTATAGGCACTTAATATGACATAAGACAAGGGCTCCATGATCACAAGAAAATTATGGCAACAAGCCGCTTCTGCATTGAATACCAGCAATAATGTAAAAATTACATCTGATTACCTTTGATTTAATAGTTACAGGCCGCTTCTGCCTGAATACCTAGGCACTTAATATGACATAAGACTCGATCACAAGAAAATTATGGCAACAAGCCGCTTCTGCATTGAATACCAGCAATCATGTATTCATTACATCTGATTAACTTTGATTTAATACTTACAGGGCGCTTCTGCTTGAATAACTAGGCACTTAATGTGACACGAGACAAGGGCTCCACGATCAGAAGAAAATTATGGTAAAAAACTGCTTCTGCATTGAATACCTGCAATAAATGTGTTAACTACATCTGAATTACTTTGATTTAATAGTTACAGGCCGTTTCTGCACTGTCTTATATTTAGTTTGACTATGTGGGTATCTACTTACTACGTGCTTTGTTTAATTCAGTAGATATGTACAATAACAATTGAACAAACGAAGCAAGTTCTATGAGTTAACTTGGAAGAATTGGCGTTTGTATGTATGTATGCCCCGTTGCTTAGTCATATTCAAAGGTTATTTCGATGAGGTGTAGGAAATTACCTCGAGGTGAATGTCTTAGTAAATGTTTTTAGAAATCGGTTAGAAGTGTAAAGAAAATAAAATAAGCAAAAACTATCGAAGATATTTCAAGTTCTCTGGTATTGCTGAAATTTATTATTTTAGTATATTCTGTTTTACAGGGAGAAGTCCAACATTGAGGATTTTTTTTTGTAGAAAACGTACATAATATTTAAAAACAAAGTAGCAAACCACAACTAGATGGTACTGCTTATTTAAATACAAAATCTCTCTCATGTAGAGAGATTGACTCGGTAGTTTTAGATTGCTGATGAATCATCCATACAAACATACTTACATAGCCGTTGAATACATAACCTTTTCTTCCCCACTTAAATAGTCGGGCTGATAAAGGTATCATTGCGAGGTCTCAGTTCGGGGCGAACCACTAGTTATTTAATATTTAAATAAAATGTAATAATCTATTTTTGAAACTTATAAAAATTTAAACATATTAATTGAAAATTGGGCTGCTCTGCTACTAACAAGTAATGCTTTCGGTATCGCTATCAGCGCTGTTAGAGGCTGAATCTTCTTTTGATCTCGTGAAATTAAGCCATGGTATAATTTTGTCCATACTACGACTACAGAACTATATTTTCGACCACCTTATACAAGAGATTGGCGTATCTTCAACCTAATACCTGTCATATCAAATACAGCAGTTACGCGCCCCTGGTAACTTACGACTCTGATTCTTCTCTGATCTATTCTTATTCTTATACTCTGACCCAACACGGTGGAACTTCTGTCTCAACTCACAAGATTACCTACTTGGAATGTCTTTGGTACTACTACATTTTTATCATAATGTGGCTTTTGTTTGGCTTGATGATAATAATAATAATAATAACAATAATAATAGTAATGCTAGACATTTCACACAACATTATCTAGCCCCAAGCTAAGCAGAGCTTGTGTTATGGGTACTAGATAAATGATATATTTAATACAATACATTTGATAAATATTTGTTCTGAGGCGGGAATCGAACCCGCAACCTCCTGCGTCGCAGGCAAACTTTCGCCCGCCGAGCCATAGAGGTCTTCAATAAATCATAAATCAGTAATAGTATGTAATCAGTAGTCGTCGTATAATCAGTAATGTACTCATTTATCTTTTCACGAATTTCAATAAGAGAAGATCAAGCGAGGTTTTTACCCTGCTTTCAGCAGTTCCCGTTAGAGAAGTGCCAAAAAGAGCTTCCGAAAGTGTTCTACCTATACCCTTGTTGTGCGTGTTGAGGCCCCACTGCATGTCAGGTATGAACTGGTTTGGCTAAATAGCCGTTTGCTACACTGTTTTTATTATCACTGCATTTATCAGCAGTATGTCCGAAACGAAAACATCTGTCACATTTTAGCATAGGTTTGGTACATTGTGATTTATAATGGCCATATTGCGAACAATTATAGCACTTAATTGAAGGATCTTTGGTTTCTTTACTTACAGAGTCCCTATCTAGTTTTAGGTCATTGGGTCGATTCCGTCTTCTGTCGACAATGTTTCCATTCACATGGCCCATACTGCGAGCGCTCTTTAAGTACGGCAGTAGCTGTTCTACGGTTTTAAATCGAGCTGCTTCTGCGCCTAGTCGTACGCTACGATCCTCAATTCCAAAAATGATGCAGTCTACTGCTTTCTTACCCTGTATACTACAGCGATTGAGAAATATCACTTTATCATAGTAGTATTCCTCTAACGAGTCGTTAAACTTTGCACGTTTACCTAGCATTGTTGTTAGTAACTGCCCATAATTATCATCGCTAGGAAAAGCTAATTTCAATTTCTCCTGCCATTGTGGCCAAGAATGCAGTACCGTAGTAATACCTTCATACCATTTCTGAGCATGACCCTTTAATTTAGACAAGGCAAAATGGGTTATTTGTCTGTCTGTCCAACTGTAAATAGACGCGCATTCATTGATTTTATGAAGCCACAATTCGATAGTTTGTTCTTTGTGAGCAGGGTCAAATTCAGGAATGGTATTTTGGTACGACATCTTATCATTACTCGCACTGTTACCCAGTGATTTAAAAACCTGCACTAGTTGCGCCAAACTGGCATTATTTTCTAAAAGGTGATTGGTACTTGGCACTGTAACTTCAGCTTGGTAGTCTGCTTGACCGTGTATACTCAACCTTGACCTGCTGCGTACGCGCTGGCTGGAAGTACTTGGCACCCGCTGGCTGGTTGAGTGGTACGCCCGCTTATTGGCTGGGCTGAGCGACCTCTGCATGGCTGGGCTACGCGCCCGCCGTTCAGCTGGGCTGCGCGCCGGCCGTTCATCTGGGCAGTGCGCCGGCCGTTCAGCTGGGCTGTGCGCCCGCCGTTCAGCTGGGCTGCGTGACCTCTGCATGGCTGGGCTGCGCGCCCGCCGTTCTGCTGGGCTGCGTGACCTCTGCATGGCTGGGCTGCGTGCCCGCCGTTCAGCTGGGCTGCGTGACCTCTGCATGGCTGGGCTGCGTGACCTCTGCATGGCTGGGCTGCGTGCCCGCCGTTCAGCTGGGCTGCGCGCCCGCCGTTCAGCTGGGCTGCGTGGTTGGTGACTAATCCGGCTGCGTGACTGCTGCCTTGTGCGACTCCGCCGAAAGCCAGCTTGACTACCGGACCGTCTGGACCGGCTTCGTGGCTGATGACTACCTCGACTATTCGGCCGCGCTATTATTCGGGCGACTATTGGATCGCCGCGCTGCTGGATTGCGTCGCAATGTCCGTTCCAGAACAGAACTGCGAGAGCAACTGGCACCACTGTGCCTGGAGACGCTTTGTGATCGCCGCTCACGACTACTGAACGCCTCTTTGTAGAAACATCTTGGGTTTCCATGTCCTGTACAAAACAAATTCGCCACAGAATTTCGAAAGACAAACTAACTATAATAGTAGGATAAATTTCAGTAAAATTATCTACCCACTTCAAAAAAAGCAATGTCGTTTTTATCTATTTCAATCCATTCATTCGAGTAAGAAAGATATAAAAATAAAGAATTGTTATAATATTAGGTAGCTTTAAAAAAAATGTTACTACTTTGTAGGCGAAGTCAAGTAAGTAGACAACTGTAACTTACCAATCCCAATTTCTGAATTGTTAGCCCGGACGGACAAAACAAACTCTAATGAAACACTTTTGTACTTTTGTAATCACTTGTATTTACACCAACACACTAACATTAACAATCGTAAGAGACTTAGGTACAAGCACTCGTCAACTCAACACCGACTGCCTATTATTTCAGACTACCTCTTTCACTTTGACTTCTAGGGTCAAGCAGTACCTACCACCACTAGCGCCATCTGTAATCGTTTACCACTTGTACTGCTTTATCCAAATAGTATTTGCTTGCCTAATTAATTAAATTACATTCTAACAAATATAATAAAATAAAAATAAGATTTAGAAAAATATCATTAGATTAATAAGAAAACTATTATTATCAGTTATGTAGTCTAATCAAATGCATATTACATCTGTACACCATCACTTGACGTCTCGAATAAATATTGTGTTTTACAGTACCTACTTATAACAATTTCTCAGATCAGAATCAACGTCTACAATATTAAAAACAACACGAAGAACTTTCTGTGGAACTATAAATTGAATGACCCCTGCAAGCACTACAGCGTGGCTAACATAATAAAGCAATACCTAAAGGCTGACAAATGCTTCATTAAAAAGGTAAGTAAATATCCAAACTGAATGACTAAAAAACTTACCTAAAGCTGGTCTCTAAACAATTGTACCAAGAAACAACCAGTGACACGAAGTAGTGGTAGTAGTGAATAAAATAAGCTTTTTAGAGGGGGAATGGTATATATAATAAATATATTGAAAATAAAATTTGCCCACTGAATTCTCGAATTAAAATTATCACTTTGGAGATTTTTCATTCATAATATAACAGGGGTCTTTATTTACGTTTTTAGCCATCTTTCGTAATGAGGTAGAGATTATCATTTAAAAAAACCAGTAGCCAGAGTGAGATAGATGAAAAAAGATTGAGATACACGATACGTTACTTTAGTATAGTATTTTAAATAAGGTTTGTATTGCACGTTGCTGAAATTCTATTGCTCACAAAAAGGAGATAAATTGGTACTTACCTATATTATGCGCTGATCTTACCGCTCTAACATAAATAAAGGGGTACCAAGAAATGCCGCTCATTTTATTTTTATTTTTTTTTTTTTTTCATTGTCTAAGGATCACATTATTATTTCCCAATACAAATATTCAGCTGGCTATATAAGTCCATCTGCTTCATCGCATTTTAACATAACCCCTACGAGCAGTGTAGGTATGGGTCATGTTATAATGGGTGATATCTACTTATCTTTCTTTCTCTCCTGGAGTACTATCTTCCATACAATATTTAACTATACCAGGGTATTCTAATGTGTTCTAAAACATTTCAGGGATTTTACTACTGCAAACTGAATTACAAAGAAGTAACAACATCTTACCTGGGATCTTCATTTTTCTATGGAACTTATGTTTTTAAAGCATATCTCACTTCGAAGGCAGGAAACATTGGTTGTTTTGATGTTACAGTGGGTTTGAATAAGAAAACAGAAAATAATTGAGTGCCTATTTGAACAATAAAATTAATAAATAAAAAGTGACGGGTATTTTTTAATCATTTATGAAAACCCCATGTAAATTACACAATGCTTTCCAGCTAAAGTATGTAGAGATGATTATGTTAGTCTGTAGGGATAAGACTCAGCGATAAGACTGCATATTGTAATAAGTACATATAGTTAAGATTCGTTTTTTGTAGATTAATTTATTCTATACCTACAATAGTTATATAAATACAATATAAGATAGTGATCTACAATAGTAGATTATGCACTAAGGGAATAAAGCAGTGTCTTATGTCGCGGGCGGCATATTGAACCCTGAGCGTAACGAGGGACTCTAAAGTTAACTCCCGAGTGTAGCGAGGGAGTTATATAGAGTCCTGAGTGAAGCGAGGGGTTCAAGCTGCCCAAGACGAAGACAGGCTTTATTCCAGAGGAGCATACTCTACTTTTCGCACCTACTGCGAGGCAATAAAAGGCCAGGGCTCCATTAAATAAGTATCGTTTGTTTTGATGTCGAGCGATAATGATTCTACCACAGAGTTTGTGGTAGAATCATTATCGCTCGACATTTTTTGTTAACACTAATATTGTGACTGACATAATATTATTATTACAAAAATATTGCAATAAAATTCATTGAAAATCACAGCACCAAACATCTCTTTTGTTTCACATTCTTTAAAATCGCGCCTATTTCTTTTTTTTTCGAGTTTTGCTATAGTGGCCAGTTCGATTTTCGAACAAACCTCTTTACAATGCCCTAGGGGCATTTTTTTACTCAGACTTTTCCATGAGTTTGCAACACGAATTTGACGTTCTAAATTCAAATCACTTTAATCCCTAGGGAGTTTCATACAACTTTATATCCCTAGAGAGACAATGCTGTACTTTACGTTGAGGTTGCATGATTTGTAATTGGACATTGTCGAGCAGGTGGTGTGAAAATATATTTTATCTTCTATCAATGTGGCTAATACTTGTTTTAATAATTGTGTAATAGGTTTTTCTAAGTATATAACACTTATTAAATTTTAGGAAGAAAGATCGAAACGCCAATTCTGTGAACTCTTTCTCATAAGAATGTCACTTTTTACAATAAAACATTTTAGGCATCTATGCAAGTCTTATTAGAACGATAGCAAATTTATTTTTTATTTTTCTTAAATTTTTATGACTTTGAATCGCTTTGTGACTATATCAGCCCCGTAACGTCTATGTAAAAATAATGATTAGTATACACGAATTTATGTAATTGAAACTTTCGTGGTTGGGAATCATTTTAAATTGAAAAAACGGCTAATTACCACTGTTTTCCGTCACTTTTGCTGACGTTTCGAAAACGTCAACAAAAGTGAAACGTCAGCAAAAGTGACGGAAAACAGTGGTAATTAGCCGTTTTTTCAATTTAAAACGAATTTATGTATTTATAAGGTTAATTTTCATGTAAGTAGGTACCTATACTTTATATTTCATACCGAAAACTGATCATGGAGCACATCCATAAACTTCGCCAGAACCTAGAGAGCGTAGGATTTGAAGTCAGTGGCCCTATCCAGCATATAAATGAATCCAGCCACTTCTTTTAGGATGGTACTACTGATTTTTAATTTTAGACAATTTTTGTAAACAAACAAATGTCAAGATATGGCACTGTGTGTATAAGTGTCATGTATGTGTGTCATATGTGAATTTACACGTATACTACACAATCATTACACTTATACTTACAGTGGCATATCTTGACATTTGTTTGTTTACAAAAATTGTCTGAAATTAAAATCAGGGTATAAGTAAAAGTTAAATGCCGTGGTTTGTCCGGCCTAAGAATAGACCCCTCGCGTCTTCTACGTGGACATCTTCTACGTCCGATATCGTAAGCCAACTAAGGGATTACACCAGGGGATGACCAGCTCAAATACTGCCCCCCCCCCCTGGTAGTTTATGGGGGAAGCCTCGTCCAGCAGTGGACATCTTATAGCTGCTGATGATTCGATTTTGGAAAATTGCTTTTATTTTAATGAATAGTTTTAATAGCTATAGATAATATTTTGTTCCAATGAATGTTTAAATTTAATAAGAATCATTAATTCTTACTAAATAAAAATAAAAATTAAAGCTATGGATGATGCAATGTTTTGATGACTTTGTAATATTTTTAATGAAATAGTTTTTATAATGCAGGTAACTAATGTGCATGATAATAATCTGTATATGACTACCTATTAAATGTAGATTTGTATTAAAATTGAACCACAGAATTTAATGAATTCATTACAGTCAATGTAAGTTTACTTTACTACACACACATATGCTAATATGTTTAACTTTAATATTTTATTTTTAATATTTTCTATGATTTTGATTGTTTACACTCAACACCTCGCGAAAAACGCTGATAACTATGTAAGTATTCACGCATGAAGAACCAAGATCACCGACATAAGTCTCAGAGTTAGCAAGTTGAAATGGCAATGGGCAGGTCATATAGTTCGTAGAACTGACAACCGTTGGGGAATAAAGGTTCTCCAGTGGCGACACAAAGCGGACGACGCGGTAGAGGAAGGCCCTTCACTCCATGGACTAAGGACATTATAAACGTCGCAGGAAGTTGGTGGATGGAGGCTGCTCAAGTTCATTCGTCGTGGTATTCTAGGGAAGAGGCCTATGTTCAGCAATGGATTTCCACAGTCTGATGATGATGATGATTCAAGCATGAGTATTTATTATTATTATTTATTTATTATTTATTTATTTAAAGGAAAACCAACAGCACAAAAACCAGAATAAAAAACAGAAAGAGAGAGGTAAGTTAGTTTAACACCTCTTACATCAGTATGATCTATACCGTGGTGTGTCCGGCCTAAGAATAGACCCCTCAATCTCCTCCCGTGGATATCGTAAAAGCCGACTAAGGGATTACACCAGGGGATGGGCAGCAGCATCCACATGAGTACTCAACAACTCGCTAGATCATCAAGCGATGGCATAATAACCACGCTTGGCAGTCGGATTTGAAATCCGCCTGCCAAGCGTGGTTATTATAGCAATTCCCCCATGGTATTTATGGGGCAGGCCTCGTCCAGTAGGGACGATGATGACATCTGTAGAAGCCGTTTGAAATCTGTGACTCACTAATCGGACTCCGAACCGAATCGCACTGATCCCCGAGTTATAATGAGATGTATCTTATACTTACCTACTTACCAGGGTCCATACAAAGTGGAATACCAAAACTTTGCGGTCTGTAAAGGGTCTAAGGCGAAAAACGAGACTGTATTGACTATCAGTATGGATGACAACGGTGTTGGTGTAGTTAATTTTACCTTCTTTGCCGACACGAAATTTGATGCGGTGAGTTTCTTCTATTTCTTGACTTACATCTATAAGCCCATGGTATCTCATGGCGTTAAATCGTGAAGAGTGGAAGAAGGGAAGGTCTTTGCCTTTGCAGTGGGACATGGAGCAACGGCTAAATAACAATAATAATTATCTATTGTATGTTTCAAATGAAAAACAAATGAAACAAGGATAAAGACCGGACTCCAGGAGTTGATAGAGTCCTGTTTGACTTCATCCATTACTCACTCGGGGACAATGGAACAGTGCTGCCATCAACCCAGAGTCCTTCTCCGTTATTTCAAGGAGCTGGGCTGGCTGGGCTAGGGTTAGCAATTAGACAATGCACAATACACCCTAATGCGGGAAGTCAGTGCAGATCTTATCTCCCCCATTTTGAATTAGAATTAGATTAACTATTGTGTGTTATGGATGTCCCCCCCTTGTCTCCCTCCCGTGGATGTCATAAAAGCTGACTAAGGGATTACACCAGGGGATGGGCAGCAGCATCCACCTGAGTATTCTCAGGTGGATGAGTATTCACCAATCCGCTTGCTAAGCGTGGGGATTATGGCAATTCCTCCCATTGTTTTTTATTGGGGAGGCTTTGTCTAGCAGTGGAAGTCTAAAGGCTGTTCATGATGATGATTTTATGGAAGCTATTCTAAATGACAGTTAAATTAGCCAATTAATAGCCCTAAAAATTACAATAGGTATATAAGCTGTCAAAGAAAATATACGGCTCTTAATTCTATGTTAGTGATAATTTCTCAGATCAGAATCAACGTCCACAATATCAAAGACAACAAGAAAAACTTTCTGTGGAACTATAAATTGAATGACCCCTGCAAGCACTACAGCGTGGCTAACATAATAAACCAATACCTAAAGGCTGACAAATGCTTCATTAAAAAGGTAAGTAAACATCCAAACTGAATGACTAAAAAACTTACCTAAAGCTGAGGCCTTAGACGAAGTTACATTCTAATAGCGATGACGCTTGTAGATATCTTATCTCCCCCATTTTCAATTAGAATTAGACGCTTGTAGAAAAGTCCAAAATGTATGAGATAGACGAAGCTATCTATATGTCACGTGGTCTTTTGTATTATATTACGACTGTAGAAATAGAATCGCTTCGAAGCGAATGCCGTTTGTCTAGGCCGGCTGGTTTCTAAATAAAACCGCTCTATTATAAATAAAGGGGTTCCAAGAAATGCCGCTCATTTAGAAAATCTTAGGATCACATTATTATTTCCCAATATTGATAATACAGCTGGCTATGTATATAAGTTCATCTGCTTCATCGCGTGAATCAAACATTTTAACATGACCCCTACGAGCAGTGGAGGCACGGTCAAAGTCAAAGTCAAAGTCAAAAAGAACTTTATTCATTGAAATCACAAGGATCATTTTGAATCGTCTTATATAAAATTAAATTACTCCTGTTCCAACGCGACCAAGCCTTGAAGAATCAGGCAACAAATTCGGCTTGGCTTACATAAATGGTCCGTCTTATCACTAGGTGAGAAGCGCCTGTGTGGTGCCTCGGAGCAAGGAGTTGCTGATACATAGTAAATGAGAACTTAAAAACCTTAGGAAGGTAGTCAAAAGTAAATAAACATCAGCAAAAATATGCAAGACAGCACACGCTACGCTTGTTATACTTATAAATAATAATATAATACAAACATGTAAATAGGTGGTAACATAGTAATCCAGGGAGAAAGATAGTTAAGTAGATATATACTTAACTATCTTTCTCCCTGGATAACTATGTTCCATACAATATTTAACTATACCTGTACATTTCAGGGATTTTACTACTGCCGAATGAATTTCAAAGAAGTAACAACATCTTACCTGGGACCATCATTTTTCTATGGAACTTATTTTTTCAAAGCACATCTCACTTCGAAGGCAGGAAACATTGGTTGTTTTGATGTTTCAGTGGTTTTGAATAAGAAAACATTAAATAATTAAGTGCATATTGAACAATAAAATTAATAAATGATAAATTTATTTTTTGGAAAAAACATAAACCGACTTTAAGCCTACAATACGTACAAACTTAAAAGTAGAAAATAATACTTTAGTTATTTCAAAGCAAAGAGCATTATAGGACAATTATTGAAATTATTGGTATTTATATACACTCGAGAGCAATGAATCCGGGTCACTAAAGAATGTTAAAAATCTCGGAAACTAAAAATGATAGATTAATGCAATAAATTGTATTTAATAGACAATGTAATACTCCTTAAATGAAGGTAAAAAAAATATGAGTCACCATACATTTTATTAACACAAAATTACATAAAGAAAAAAACTGCTGATCTCTCCTTAAAACAAAAATAGGAAACATGAAATTTTTGAACTTTATTACGATTTTCTTGAATTTTAATACTTCGTATTGCCTCCTCGTGCTTCCATTACTGCGTTTACGCAGAAAAAAAACAACAAAAAAACAGAAATCAAACAATGATAAATGACAGATTACAAACAAAAGCAAAACCAAATGCTGTAATTTCGTAGTTCCATCTTCGAAAGTGGCCCTTTTTCAAATTTGATTTTTTTATGATATAACTTTACAATAACTAAGAAGTTTTAATACCTTCATTTAAGGAGTATTACATTGTCTATTAAATACAATTTATTGCATTAACCTAGCATTTTTAGTTTCCGAGATTTTTAGGATTCTTTAAGTGACCCGGATTCATTGCTCTCGAGTGTATTATAATGTATTTAAAATTTATAATCAGTTGTTTTTGGAGTCGGTGCCAGCCTACTTATTTTTAAATTTAGAATCGAATACTGAAAAGCCACTGAATACTGAATACTTAGTTCCAAACCGAGGTTTTTTTATTTTATTTTTTGTCTTACCTTGGCTGGCACTGTCTCCAAAAAAACTGATCATAAACTTTAATATTTAGTAGGTAATCTATCAAAATCTCACACTCTAAAAAAATACTTAACTGATCTAAATTATTTTTTCCGAATTCGATTGTTCCTGTAGCCCCTCTACAGGAACTGACATGGGTCCGGAATGGACATACATTCATAATGACATGAAAAACTGATAAACAACTTTACCTAACTTATATTATAGTAAATTTTCTTTTATGGATACCTACCACTGGTTCTTTCTTGGTTAGTCTGGATCAGATCAGAGACCAGCATGAAGAATCATGGCCTTGAAAAGGGTCTGGTGACCAATGGTGAAAGAACCAAGAAGTAAGCAAATAAAATGATGATGATGACTTTACTTACCTATAATTATTATTATTATTTATTACCGAGTAGATGTAGTTTCCTTCGCAAATGTTTTCTCAATTCGTCAAATTTTGTTTGTATCCAAATACATTATTGCCTTTGCTATCCATGGCATCTTCAAGGCTCATTTTCGTATGACTTTTGATAAAATTATTATATCAAAACTGTAGTAACACAGAAAGATGCAGCTTAAAATAGACTCTATGGAAATGTAATTAAGTTTATTTCGCAAAATGTGTTAGTTATGTAGTTTTTCAACTCAGCGACCCGATTATCACAAAATATTAAAATACTTACGACCAGCATCAGTATTTAGTAGCAGCGCATAGTTCCAACGCTATGTATCAACATCTACAAATATTTGTTGTAAATTTAATGTATTTAATTTTATCAGTAGTTTCGGTGCATTGTGACAACACGGTAACCCTACAACAGGGCAAAGTTCAGGGAGTTTTTAATCATCACTATAACTATTGGACATATTTTGGCATTCCATATGCCACTAATATTGGAAGATATAAGGTAAATAAACGTTTTAAATTTGTTGTTTCGGTGTCAAACCTGTTTTAGTAATGGCTTTGAGACTAACAGGATATCTTAAAATTAAAATAAAGTTATAATGATTTTGATTTCAATACCTACTAATAACTTTACTATGATCTTCTTTGTGTTACTAGTTATTTCTTAGTCATTCTGTTGTATGTCAGTGACTAGCTTGAGGTAGTCAGCAGTATACCTCAGTAGATAAGTAACTAGGTAGGTATTTACCTACCTACATAACATTTATCCTGATTTGAATTGAGCTGGTTGAATTATTTCAGCACCCAGGAGATCCACCTCTCTGGAATGGAACGCTTAAAGCTGACCGTGGAACCATCTATTGCAAACAGTTTGACTCCACCACCAATTCAGTTATTGGCGTTGAGGATTGTCTCACTCTGAACATCTACACTCCTGCACTTATAACAAAAGCCTTGCCGGTAATCGTCTTCATATTTGGCGGAGGTCTCTATAAGGGCAGCAATACAGATGACAGGTACAATGCTAGATATCTAGTCCAGAAGGAGGTTCTGGTTGTGACTGTCAACTACCGCGTTGGGGCATTTGGATTCCTCTGTTTGAAAACTAAAGAAGCCCCTGGGAATGTTGGTCTTAAGGACCAAGTGGCTGCTCTCAGATGGGTTAAAGAAAACATTGCAACTTTTGGTGGAAATCCAGACAGTGTCACTTTACATGGAGAAAGTGTTGGAGGGAATTCTATAAGTCTGTTTATATTAGCACAAAAAGCTAAAGGGCTGTTTAACAGAGCAATAATGCACAGTGGTAATGTAATAAGACCGTTGTTTTTTGATAGAGACCCTATAAATACAGCAGTTAAAGTGGCATCGCGCTTGGGATACAACACTACGGATTCGGATGAACTACTCAAAATATTCCAAAACAGTACGGCAGATGAAATAGTTATAGCATCAACTAAAAACTTTACAAACAATGCCTATGAACGATTTGTTTTCGCTACATGTATTGAGGACGTTAATGTAAGTGAAAATGTAATTCTTAAAGAAAACCCAAAAGATTTGCTTAAATCCGTGAAAGATATCTCCGAAATTAGCATTATAATGGGTTATGATAATACGGAAGGCATAATGTGGGCTTCTGATTATAATTTAGAAGGTCTAAGAGAACTCGATTCTGATTTCACTACTGTCATACCCAAGAGCATAACTTTCAAGAAAGAGGAATACAAATCTCTATTCATCAAAGATATAAGACAAATCTATTTTAATAATTCCTCGACGACTATCAGAGGATTGATTAACTATTTTTCTGACGCTTTAGTTCATTACCCATCGGTGTTGGTCATGAGGGCATTTCTGAGCAATCCTAGGATTTCATTGTACAACTATTACTTCAAGTACGATTCACACAGGAATAAATATAAGCTCGCTTCTCCACTGCCGTCAATACCTGGTGCGAGTCATTGCGATGAGTTATACTACCTGTACGACGCAAAGGAATACCGGCAGACAACTCCAACTCCTGAGGACACGAGGATGATCGATGTAATGACTAGTCTTTGGACTAGTTTCGCTAAAACTGGGTAAGTTATCTGGTTTTATGGTTCTCCACGTATACGATTCAAAATGATCCTTGTGATTTCAATGAATATAACAGCTACCTACTTTTTACATTCCTCGTCTTTTACTGTTTCGAAAATCTAGAACACGTCGTTACTTTGATAAGTCTTATCTGTTTTATTTTTTAATGAGTAAATGACGCGGTAACTTAGTCCATTTTAAATGCAATACCTCTTAGGTCACATCCACCTAGGACGCGTTCTAGGTAACATAGCATTGGATCACCCGTCATCCTGAGATACAAAGATGAAAAGTTTTATTGTGACTGTAATTTCACCGGCACCTCAAACCGGAACACAGCTAAGCTCACATATTACTGCTTGGCGGTAGAAATAGGAACACCAATAACAATAATAAATGCTGGACATTTCACACAGCATTATCTAGCCCCAAGCTAAGCAGAGCTTGTGTTATGGGTATACTAGATAACTGATTATACTTAATACAACACATTAGGTACATACTTACCTAGGTAGATAGATATTTTTTATTATACCTTCATAGAAAAAATTAATACATAGTTAGAATGTGGTAGAACTTCACCGGACAAACTCTTTCACAAGAACTTTTTAGGGGTTTTTAGGGGTTGCTGGGTATTGTAGGGATTTTAAGGGGTTGTAGGAATTTGTTTGTTTCACTCATCACCTTCTTCCACGCGGACAAAGTCGCGAGCGGGTCAGCTCGTTTTAAAAGAGTCACAAAACAGACAGTACTGCATCGTTTTTTTTATATTATTGATAAGTATGTTATTTTATTGTTACACCTAACAATAAACCCCTCAGTTTCTTTACAATCCAGTCTATCCAAAGCTGAAGGAAGTGATTGTCCATTGTAAAAAAAGTCGAAAGTCTATTTGTAATCAGTGCATGTTGCCAATGATGATTTACGGCACTGAGACGTATGCTCGCTTTAACTTTTGCCTTATACACACGCTCAAAGTCTCGCAGCGGGCTATGGAGAGAGCTATGCTAGGGGTTTCACTATGTGATAGAATCTGAAATGAGGATATCCGTAGAAGAACCAAGATTGCTGACATAGCCCGGGGAAATTACAGCCACATGAGGCAGTTCAACTTTATGTCGCAGGGTGACGGACGCGTGCAGTGCCACGAATTATTTTAATAATATTTTTTTTATTAATAATTCCAAAACTATGTACTTCTAAGGCGGACGTGACCTAAGAGATAATGCAGTTGTTAAGGGCAGGGGTTAACACTCTTTATCAGATGGAACAGCCCCTTTATTGGCTAACAAACTGATAATCGCTTTCGATTCCAATTATACAGTACATTGCGGTTTATGGTTTGAATATTTCTGCTTGTGACAATAAGCTTAAGCATGCGGCGCAATGTACTGCGAAATCGAGATTGAAAGCGATCACCAGTTCGTTAGACAATACTGGGGCTGCTACCGTATTGTCTAACAATCTGATAATCGCTTTTGATTACAATTTTGCAGTACATTGCGCCGCGTGCTTTAGCATCGTTTCAAGAGCAGATAGTATTCAAAACAAAAAGCGCAATGTACTTTAACCAAAAAACCTGTCGTGTTACCCGGGCATAACTCTAGAATTTGTATTTTCAGGATCCCCGCTACTGAGTCTTCTTGCGAAAATTTCAGATGGATGAGAAGCAAAAAGTCACTCAAGTTCCTCAGCCTAGATAACGAGATCCAGATGATAAGAATACCCAATAGAGAGAGAATCGATTTCTGGAGTAGAGCACAGCAAAGATACGGATTAGATTATCTTTAGTTAGATAATACAGATTTAAAAATAAAAGGTTAACATTGCACTTATTCTAGTTATTTGTTTTTTTTATAATGTTATATTTTATTTTTAAACGTGACCTATCTTAGGGCTCGTTACAAGAAGAGGATCTTATTAACAATGCCCTTTTCAGCAGTGCCATGATCTCAAATCACGCACTGACCTAAAGCATGATGGGTACGTGATTAAGAAAAAAACCAGTGACGACGGAGAAGACGAAAGCAGCAAGGTTGTTTATTCCTGCGATGAAGGCGGGTGGTATAATCGACCCCGGGGAGACACGGACTCATCTTTGGCTGAATGAGGACTGGGCAGCTTCCACAACTCTTTTAGTATCCATACCAAGCAGTAGACCATAATACCACTGCCAGAAAGTCTGAAAATACAATTCACCATCGATGAACACTTGGTAATAGCAAATAAATCTTGGATTATAGTCTAAAACTGCACACCTCTCCACAGCTTTTATATGATACAAGCTAATTTTAAGTTATTATTTAGGTATATCATATAAATAGTAGTAGGTATATAAGTATGTACTAGTACATAATTATTGACTATGTTTTCTCTACACAATAAATATGTTTTCACACCACCTGCTCGACAATGTCCAATTACAAATCATGCAACCTCAACGTAAAGTAAAGCATTGTCTCTCTAGGGATATAAAGTTGTATGAAACTCCCTAGGGATTAAAGTGATTTGAATTTGGAACGTCAAATTCGTGTGGGGACTCGTGGAAAACTCTAAGTAAAAAAATGCCCATATGGCATTGTAAAGAGGTTTGTTCGAAATTCGAACTGGCCACCATAAGCAGAACTCAAAAAAAAAGAAAAAGGTGCGTTTACAAAGAATGTGAACAGCGTGTTTGGTGCTGTGATTTTCAGTAAATTTTATTGCAATATTCATGTTGATAAAAAATTACAAACGATAGTGATTCTACTCGAAAGTTTATCAAAACAGCCGCTTTAGAGATTATTGATAATCTACTACCGCAAAAATCAAAACAAGCCCTGGCTTTTTATTGTCTCGCAGAAAGTGTGAAAAGTAGAGTATGCTCCTCTGGAATAAAGCCTGTCTTCGTCTTGGGCAGCTTGAACCCCTCGCTTCACTCAGGGCTCTATATAACTCCCTCGCTACACTCGGGAGTTAACTTTAGAGTCCCTCGTTACGCTCAGGGTTCAATATGCCGCCCGCGACATAAGACACTGCTTTATTCCCTTAGTGCATAATCTACTATTTCGCAATAATACTAAACAATCAGTAGGTAGGTACATATTATTGTCATTGGTAATATTGCTAAACATACCTACTGTACCTATTGTAGGTATGTCGGAAATGGGCAGACTTTACCTGCACCTACGATCTTTTTGCACAGTTAACAATAAATTCTTCTTATTCTTATTCTAAGAACAACACACCTGAAGTTCTCAAAAAAAAACAAAATAATTTTAACAAATTAAAATTTTTGTTGTGTCCGACCTAATAGACCCCTCCGGCTCTCGTGGATGTCGCAAAAGCCGACTAAGGGATTTCACCACGGTATGGGCAGCAGCATCCACCTGAGTACTCAACACCAATACTGCGATCAGCAATATTGGTTAGGCTAAACAGTTGCTTAACCGCCTGTTTATTTGTTGGTGAAATCACCCCTATGGTAATAGGTGAAGTATTGTTAGTATGGCCTCAAAAACTTCAGTTCCCAAGTAAAAGTGTTCGGTCATCATTTGCCTCTCGGCTATTCAAATAAGTTTTTAATAAAATAACTTACATTTTGAACATTGCGAAGCGTAGGTAGGTACACAACTAAAAATTGATTCGACTGAATGCTCTCAACTGGATGTCTAAAGTTAATTGCTTACAAACAATGAGAATAAGGCTGGTGTACACTAAGCTATAACAAATAATTGTTACTCGCACAAATAACATAACACCCAACGATCATATAAGATAGTAGTCCTGATCCCACCACCTGGTTTCCATGTCGTTTGTCAGGAACTACGAGCAGGCGTTTATTCCATTCTGTCCTACCAAAAGTTCGATAGTCTAACAGTTTGGACAAAATTATTCCAAACTGTTAGCCTGACCTGTCGGACAGATTGGAATTTGGATTTTCGCTCAGTTTTGTTCCATATAGTACTACCGCAAGTGAAGTGTACAGTGCAATCAAAAATAAGATAAATGATTATCAATTTTTTATAGGTAGGTACTTACTAACTGATACCTATTTAAATTCTCTGGTCAAAATGATTTTCCCCATTTTTAGAGTAATAAATAAATAAAAAATAAGAATTCAAAAAAGTTGGAAAATCAAAATTTTGTTTACACAGAAGAATTACCGTACTTACATTACGGTACCATGGTACCGCAACACCCAGACCCGGAACAAATATTTGCAGATCATGCAAACATTTGTCTCGCAGCGGGAATCGAATCCGCACCTCTTGCATCTCAGCAAGCTACTCGGCCATGGAGGTTTTCAATACCTCTTAGAATAAGGGTCTACTAATGTATCCACTGTATGTGGTCCACTGCTGGACAGTTTTGCTTCCAGCAAACGTCGCTACATCCGCCCTCTTCAATGAATAGCCAGGTCACCTTATAGTGAGCAAGAGGCTTAATTTTCATTGAAAACAAACATGTTTGTTGTGTAACGTAAGTGGAGAATCTTTATGCCAACAAATTGGGAACATACCTACGTGATAAACCGACCATCGTAGCATAGCTACGTCGTAGCTTCGTAGCACAATATTATTGTCGAGGCATAGATGTAATAAAATTGTGAACAGAGGCATAACTATTTAGATATGAACCTTTAATTTAAATCTAAATAACTAGTGGTTCGCCCCGAACTGAGACCTCGCGATGACACCTTTCTCAGCCCGACTACTTAAGAGGGGAAGAAAGGGTTTTGTATGTAACGGCTATGTAAATGTTATGTTATGGATGACCCATCAGAAATCTAAACTACAGAGTCAATTTCTCTAACATGACAGGGATTTTGTAAAGCAAAAAAAAAAGATTATTTAAATAAGTAGTGCCATCTAGTTGTAGATTTGTTACCTTATTTTTAAAGATTACGTTTTCTACGCTAAAAATGGATATGACAAAGAAAATCTCCTCAATGTTCGACTTCTCGCTGTAGAACAATATAATATACTTAAATAATAAATTTCAGCATTGCCAGAGAACTTGAAGATATTTTTTGGATATTTTACTTTCTTTACCCTTCTAAACGATTTCTAAAAACATTTACTTACTGAGATAAAATTTCACCTCGAGGTAATTTCCTACACATCATCGAAATAACCTTTGAATAGGATTAAGCAACGGGGCGTAAATATACTACATATCTGTTGGTATAAGTACTTGACGAATTAATTGATAACGTCCTTTTGATGAAATCATAGAACTCCAATGTCATTCAAATTCCTAGGAATGGGGGGTCAACAATGGATGTTATATTGGTTAAAGATTTTAAGTACAAGTTTCTAATTTCTTCAATTTCAGACTTTTCCCTGTAGTTTTGGCAAAAAGCTACAAGCATACCAAATTTCAGCATTGTGGGATTGCTGGAAGTACCCTAGAATTTTTGATTTTTAAATTTTCGATTTTGCCTAATATCTCAGAAACTACTTAGTCTAAATACTAATTAAGAACAGTTATAAAATGTCCAGCCAAAGCACTTTCATTAGACACCCCACTTGATCCGACTGTCTCACTTTTATTTTTTTTACCCCTCTTGGACCCCAATATCTTATCAACCCCCCGACCGATATAGCTCATAACCTTACCTACAAATTGTACCAATACTATCTACTCCCATACTAAATTTCATAAAGATCGGATAAACGGTTGGGAAGTTTTCATCGGACAAACATACATACATACAAATGCCGATTCTTCCCAGTTGACTAGAAGAACTCGCTTCGCTCGTTCAACAACCGTCTAATCAAATAATCTGTTTCCAAGCTATGATCTGTCCGGTATAAGAATATACCACTCCATCTCCTCCCGTGAGCTCTCATCTATTTGCCATTCAGCGTGGCAATGCCGCGCAGCTAGCGTCTTGGCGACGCTTCCGTCTGGTACCTAGTAATTTAGGTCATTACCTTTAGACCGTTTGCAACGGCCTTTAGATAACTGATTCATTTGATTTTTTAAATTTTGTATAGGTAGTCTTTCAATTGTCCAAGTTAATTACCTTTTTTTATATTACGTTTTAAGGTGAATGCTCTCGTTGCCTTGCCCATACAAAATAATTTAAGTATTTTTTCAATCCACAGATTGTCGTTCTTTATATCGTATTTTTTTTTTCGATTTTCTAATGATTATCGTACTCGCAAATGGTTGTTTCAAATAAAAATTTACTAAGGGTAATTTTTTAAATTAGTTTGAAATACGACCAATTTTACGTATGTGTGAGTGTTTTTAATGTCCATTTTGAGTCGCCACCTACCATCGAAGCGTGATATTTTTACGCAGAGCACCCTGTTTTGTTTAATTTGACAGAGATGGCGGTTAAATGGACCTCGAGCACCGAGTTTTGAGAAAGATAGTGAAAGATGGCGCTAAATAAATAAAAGTATGCCTCGCGTTATTTTCGGGTCTGTCACCAAAATTGCGAAACGCGACGTTGCCAGGCCGGCATTGCCGGTCTGGCAACGCTACGTCAAAGTTTAGTGCTTGCTAGTCACCCGTAATTATTAGGCTTTATGAGCTGGCTCTGATAGGGTTGCCAACCGTTCGTTATAATCATAGTTTACAAAGTTATTTGCGGCTATGTTCTTTATACTTTGCAATATCAACAAAGTAGGTACCTTCGAGAAAATACTTTATTGTAACGTACTTTATTGAAACTCAAGTTTCAGTTTTATAAAATAAAAATAAAACAACGAAAGAATATGTAAAAACTATACTTTCGTAACTTCATTCGCAGCAATAAAAAAAAATTATTATTAGTCATTGACCGAGCGAGCAAAGCAAGGTAAGTCCTTGCAATATAATATGGCAAAATTTGCTATCGTCTGTTCGGATGTATGTACCTATGTACGTAAGTACTCGCGTACGTCGCATTTTTCAATTAATCTTGATGAAACTTGATATATGTACTTACTTATATATTTATTTTACAATATAGTTTTTGAGAAAAAATAATAATGAAAACCAATATTACGTGAGCTCTCATTTGTTAGAGTTTCAACGACTTGTGGTTCAAGTAAGATTGGGTATATGCTAGATCGGACTATGGATGCGATTTTTAAACTTTATCGAAAAACAAGATAGTTTGTGCTCTTGAGGTATTCTGTTCGCAAAACTACTAGTTTTTATAATCCGACCGTGAATCGTGCTGTGATTCAGAAACTCGGTGTAGCAACCCTGATAATATATCAATATCAAAGTGTAGTATGAAGTTGTCATCTCGCTCCTTAAATGCAAAAGAGCCACAAGTCGAAAATTCATTTTTTTACTGGAAAGCCTATCAAAGTTTTGATAGTAGTTTTTTTTGTATTACTTTATAAATCTTTTTTTTCTACATATATGTATGGTATATTATAAGATGCGCATTTTGAACCTTACACTACCTTGAAATTTACATTGAGATCAATGTAATTAAATGCGGAAGAAACTTATCCATAACTATCACCTCTTCATCTAGCAATATTACAAAATAAAATACTCCATAAATCTTTGACTTACTAGTAGTAACGATGAGATCTACGATCAATAATATCTAAGTCATCGCAGTAATCTCATTAAGGTTGCGGTGATGGCCGCACGCTAAATCAACTCGAGAATAGCGCAAAAGTCGGCCTGCATATTGCTGTCCCTGTTTGGCTAACGCAGGCGCGCGCGGGGCACAGCCGAACACTTATTTCTATTCTGTGGCCGTTACCATTCATAATTCGAAGCTGGTATTTATTTTTTATGCAAACTAGCACACATATATTATTACACATATATTTGACAAAAATATTTTTTTGGCATATTTGGCATTTGTCACAAACTTTTTACATTTATATATCTAGCAATAAAAACTCCTTGGTACCTAGTTCTGCGAACAGTTAGAACTCGCGAGCACAAACTTTTTTCCAATAATTGTGAGTTGGTGCTTTGATGATCGTTGAGTTTGGCTCAACTTTCCAATAGCGACTGTGATCTAGGAGGTTCATATTTTTATCACATGTAGACACAAGCCTAAATATGAAATGGCGTACTGCGGAAACCAATAGTTTTAGCATTGTGAGCTATGACAAAAAAATCAAAGAAAAATATTTCAAAGTAAACGCTCAACTTTCCTTTAGCTACTGCTAGCTAGGAAGTTCACATTTTTATCACATGTAGGTTCACATAGCACAAGCCTAAATATGAAATGGCGTACTGCGGAAACCAATAGTTTTGGAGCTATTCATTTTTAAAATTTGCTAATAACCGCTTTCCGAACGTCATGTTTTGGTGATATTTTACTTTTTATCAGTGTTCCCATACGATTTTCGGCTTTTGACAATGACAGTGACAGACCAAATGGTATATTTTGCTAAAAATTGGTGGTTTCTCAATTTACAACTAGTCGTGTTTTTTGCTCTTACGGTCCAGTCGGTTACGTATTCCTTGAACATCAATGAACTCTGTCATCGTTTGTGTTCTCAGAGTTGAGATTGTTTACGTGCTTACTCCTGTTTGAGAATTCATCGAAGGACTTTCCTTTAGCGACTATAAGTATAAGGCTTGAGGGGGGAGGGGAGGGGTGGGTTGTCAATGTCAAAAGCCGAAAATCGTATCCAAACACTGACAAATAGTAAAATATCACCAAAATATGGAGATCGGAAACCAGTTTTTAGCAAATTTCAACAATGAATAGCTCCAAAACTATTTTTTTCCGCAGTACGCCATTTCATATTCAGGCTTGTGCTATGTGAACCTACATGTGATAAAAATATGAACCTCGTAGGTCACAGTCGCTAAAGTAAAGTTGAGCATTTACTTTGAAATATTTTTCTTTGATTTTTTGTCATAGCTCACAATGCTAAAACTATTGGTTTCCGCAGTACGCCATTTCATATTCAGGCTTGTGCTATGTGAACCTACATGTGATAAAAATATGAACCTCGTAGGTCACAGTCGCTAAAGGAAAGTTGAGCATTTACTTTGAAATATTTTTCTTTGATTTTTTGTCATAGCTCATAATGCTAAAACTATTGGTTTCCGCAGTACGCCATTTCATATTCAGGCTTGTGCTATGTGAACCTACATGTGATAAAAATATGAACCTCGTAGGTCACAGTCGCTAAAGGAAAGTTGAGCATTTACTTTGAAATATTTTTCTTTGATTTTTTGTCATAGCTCACAATGCTAAAACTATTGGTTTCCGCAGTACGCCATTTCATATTCAGGCTTGTGCTATGTGAACCTACATGTGATAAAAATATGAACCTCGTAGGTCACAGTCGCTAAAGGAAAGTTGAGCATTTACTTTGAAATATTTTTCTTTGATTTTTTGTCATAGCTCACAATGCTAAAACTATTGGTTTCCGCAGTACGCCATTTCATATTCAGGCTTGTGCTATGTGAACCTACATGTGATAAAAATATGAACCTCGTAGGTCACAGTCGCTAAAGGAAAGTTGAGCCGCTACTATTTCTCGCAAAAACTAGGTACTGAACGGTAAACAAAGCACAAGTCGTAGGTATGTTAGTTACCTAGGTTACTTCATTCCAAATCACAAGGCAAATCTAAATAAAATTACAAAAATATTGCAATGTCATATATAACAAACAAATAGGTGAACAAACACAAGAGCAAGCGAAGCGCGGGGTTACACAGTGTACTAGTGTGAGTGCCTGTCGAGTTGTCAAACATCACACAACCGTAGTTCCCCGACCGGCCCTCGGTTCTGACGCGATAGCAATATGGGCGTTCAGAATTTTTTAGAAATTTGTTCAAGTTCCGTAATACCAAAAATGATGAATAAAAACTTGTTGTTTTTTTTATATCGTGTTGTTATTCTGTTACTTGACAATATAAGCTATGTTCCTACACATAAAATACGTAACATATCGTTGTTTTTCATACGAAACAAATAAGATGAAAACATGTCGTTTAGGTCGTAAAAATATACAAAAAGTAATTCGCTTACATTTCATTTTAGGTATATATTTTGATAAAAAAAACTATCTGGGAACATAGATAAATACTATCCGAATCCGAATAATAGCATAATATGGTGGAAATATGCTCGAATTACAAATGACGTCGGTATTACGTTTGTATGGGCAGTCCATCCTTCGCTGGGTTCTTAAGTGTTTCATTATTATACATAAAAATCCTTTAGCTTAAATAATCAATTTTAGTAAGTATAAAAAGTTTAACATTACTTTGGGATCACATCCTTTTCAATCAGTTTTAGGATGCTTTGTTTTTTGTCTCAGCAACTTGTAGCTTTTTGATATTATTTTATTTTATTTACTTGGGAAAAATCTGTATCCTGAGAAGTTTTGTATAAAAATATATTTTAATGTTGTTGATCAGTTTTAACAACTTTGAGGTCTGCTCTTTACGACTCTTCCTTTGGAAATCTATGTCAAGAGGCTGAACACTAGGAAGTACTGAATCAACTGATTGGTAATCAATCATCTGTACTGCTGTCTGAGCTTGAAGATGAGGATTCACTTGAGTATATCTGAATCGCTGTCTGTACTTTCCTCAATAACTAAATTTATTCATTGCTCTGGACTTCCAAAATCAGATAATGTTTTCATCAAGTAACGATAGGCTAGGATTGTGTTGGCTGTCTGTCTGGTATGGAATTTGTACCATTTTTGATGAAGCGATTAAGATAGAGACTCCAGTAAATCCTCATCTATAAGCTCAGACAGCAGTACAGACGATTGATTACCAATCAGTTATGATTCAGAACCTCTTAGTGTTCAGCCTCTTGGCAAAGATTTTCAAAGGAAGAGTCGTAAAGGCATACCTTAAAGTTATTAAAACTGATCAACAACATAAAAATATATTTTTGTACAAAACTTCTCAGGATACAGATTTTTCCCAAGTAAATAAAATAAAATAATATCAAAAAGCTACAAGTTGCTGAGACAAAAAACAAGGCATCCTAAAACTGATTGAAAAGGATGTGATCCCAAAGTAATTTTAATAATCTTAAAAGTGATTATTTATTTCAAAGGATACTTATGTATGATAATGCAACACTGTATTTTAAGACTGATTGTACGGACTGATTGTAATAACAGTCATTTAACAAATATTGCATGTTTGTTTAAACAATTACAACCATAATCACGGTAATCTTATATGCAAAACAGACACATTTCCAAGTACTGCGGGTTCGTTTTAATAAAATAGTAATCAAACTTATTGAACTTTCATTCAAAAGAAACGCATTCCAAAACCTGACACTTTTATGTTTCGTAATAAAATTATTATTATTATTATTAACTGGAAAGATGGCTGCTTTGCTGTGAAGTTAGTCATCAAAGTCTCAAAATGCTAAATGGGTAGTTGTGTGATTGAACTATTTTTAACGCTAAAACCATGGGTGTCTTTTTCGAATATAAAAATTGGAATCATCTATATGCCATTTTTGCATTAAAAACGATATTGTTTTTTTTTGATTTGTGGCTCTTTTGAATTTAAGGTGTTCTGTTTGTCTGTGGTTACCTAGCCTAGTGCACTTATTTCTCCCTATATGTTCCTTGACTTTTTCTCTATGGTCCTTGTCTATGGTGCACTGTGGGTGTCATGCGATTAATTTTCTTTGGGGCGGTGTCTTTGAAACGAGTGCAAGCCAGGTTATAACGGTTTCACGGTGAAATTTCGTAAGTAAACAGATATTTACATAATTTTAATGTGTTACCTACTAGTAGAGTAGTACTATTATAGAAGATGACTGCCCTTTGTTTGAAGCCTTCGTTGTTGTTGTTGTTGGACATAGGCCTTCCCCTTAGAATGCCACGACGAACGGTATTGAGCCGCCTCCATCCACCGACTCCCCGCGACGTTTATAATGTCTTTATTCCATCGAGTGGAGAGCTTTCCTCTAACGCGTCGTCCGGTTTGTGGTCGCCACTCGAGAACCTTTATTCTCCAACGGTTATCACTTCTTCGAGCTATATGACCTGCCCACTGCCACTAATTCTGAGAGCTATGTCGGTGGCCTTGGTTCTTCTACGGATTTCCTCATTTCGGATTCTATCACGTGGTGAAACTCCTAGCATAGCTCTCTCCATAGCCCGTTGCGCAACTTTGAGCTTGTCTATACGGCCAATAGTTAGCGACCACGTCTCAGTGCCGTAAGTCAACACTGGCGTGTAGACTTTCGTCTTGAGGCTCTGCGGTATCGGCGACGAGAAGATTTTTTTTTATGCTACTTGGCAAGCAGACAAGCATACGGCCCACCTGATGGAAAGCAGTTACCGTAGCCTATGGACGCCTGCAACACCAAAGGCATCACAAGCGCGCTGCCGACCCTGAGACATAATGTGAAAAGTCTCATGTGCCTGTAATTTCACTGGCACCCGTACCCTTCAAACCGAAACAGAGCAATGCGAACACTACTGCTTGGTGGCAGAAATAGGTACGGTGGTAGTACTTCCCCGGACGAACTCTTTCACAAGAAGTTTTCACAAAACCAACAAACTAGATATGGCGTAGTTTCCCGAACGCTGCCCATCCGAGTTGGATTCGTCGGTTGACCTCTTCATCTCATCACATCACACTAATATTATTAATGCGAAAGTTTATAAGTATGTTTGTTACTTCTTCACGCCCAAACGGCTGAACGGATTTGAGTGAAATTTGGAATGAAGATACCTAATAATAATAATAATAAGCAAGCAAGTACCTTGACTTGGCCCACGAGATTACCGCCATGTGGGATGTGGATTCGACGATTATCGTCCCGATAGTTGTTTCTGTGAATGGCTTTATAGCAAAGAGCCTCGACCAATACCTTGAGAGGCTCTCACTAAATGGTTGGATCAACGGTCAGATTCAGAAGGCAGTACTCCTGGACTCGGCACGCATAGTCAGGAGGTTCCTCTCTCTGCAGCCCTAGCCTCCGACCGCTTGGGCCTTTGCTCCGCGGTCGGTGGTTTACCGTTTTGTAATATATTTTTTACTATACTGTTTTTATATACTATTTGTTTTTATAGATAAGTAGTATTTCTTTATAGTGAAAAATGTATTTTATAACGAGTTTTAAAATAAATCAACGTCATAATAATAATATCATGGTTCACGCAGGTGAAACCGCGAGGCGCAGCTCGATATTTATATTACTTGAAATATCTTTAAAAATTTAATGAATGAAAATGTAATAAGTAAATATGTTATGTTTTCAGATCTTATCTAACACCAAGTTCCCAATTTATGGACGAAATATTTTGAAGCCGAAATTGACGAAGCTGACTCTGGTTGCACGAAAAATAATAATGCACAACAGCAGTCAGCCAGATTTGATGGCAGAAGATTTGAGAAATGGTCCACAACATGAACAGCATGGAAATGATTTATACGTTACTCACAGATCGGAACGTTTTTTTTTATGCTACTTGGCAAGCAGACAAGCTTACGGCCCACCAGATGGAAAGCAGTTGCCGCAGCCTATGAACGCTTGTAACACCAAAGGCATCACAAGCGCGCTGCCGACCCTGAGACATAATGTGAAAAGTCTCATGTGCCTGTAATTTCACCGGCACCCGTACCCTTCAAACCGAAACACAGCAATGCGAACACTACTGCTTGGCGGCAGAAATAGGTACAGTGGTAGTACTTCCCCGGACGAACTCTTTCACAAGAAGTTCTACTACTAACAAAACTACTAACTAGTCGTCTGACTGCGAGTCAATTTGGAATAGTGAGAGAGGCAGATTGTTGATTGTTTATCCAATATCATATATTTCCAACACAGTAATATTTGTACACTGTTATGTTTGCAAACGCCGTATCACCACACCCTATAAATGAGTTTATCAGCAGCATGATGCTAAAGCTGGTAGCATTTTTCAAAAATGCGTTTTTATCTGAAATATATATTGAGACGTGTTCGGAAAAATGCAAAGTGCATAGATCTCAATGAAATGACATCATGTACGTTATTTTTTCTCATACAAAAAACCCTTACAACATTGTCTAAAACAAAACTATATCAAGAAATGTATTTTTTTCTAGCCACTGATGATCAACCAGAATTAGCAAGTTGAAGTGGCAATGGGAAGGTCATATAGCTCGCAGAACTGATAACCGTTTGAGAATAAAGGTTCTCGAGTGGCGACCGAAAAACGGACGAGGCTGTAGAGGAAGGCCCTCCACTCGATGGACTAAAGGCATTATGAACGTCACAGGAAATCTGTGGATGGAGGCGGCTCAAGACCGTTCGTCGTGGCACTCTAGGGGACACCTAAGTGGACTTCTACAGGCTGATGATGATGTAGTTGATCATCAGATCAACTACATCTAATGATGATGAAGATGATACCTCATATCTCCGGCGTTTATGAACCGATTTAGAAAATTCTTTTTTTATTTGAATACATATATGTACTTCCAGATTGGTCCCATTTTTTTCAAAACCCAGTTCTGATGATGGAATCCATGAGGAATTGAGGGAACTCCTCAAATATTTTAGGCATACATATGGCGATTTTGATATTTTCAGCAACAAACCAAGCATTTGCATTCAGAAAGTATCATAATCCTTTCACCACTATGGTTCTTTCATCATTTTTTTTTCATCGTAATATTTAGTCGAATACAATGGCGGAAGTCGGTTTTTTAAATGAAAAGTTATATTTAGAAGAGATGCAATGGGCACTAATGGTAACAATGAATACAATATACGAAGACAAAATGTGCAGTTGCACTGATCGCTTACCTATTGATGAATATTTGTTGTCAGTGTATGATATTTCTAGTGGAAAATACTTGTAATTATAAACCAATAAAAATACCTAATCTGTTTGTTTTTTCTTTTTATTAATTTCTGTAAAAAGACATTCATTTTTGTGGGGGTGTTTGCCATAATTACCACCCTTGGCAGGTTGATTGGTGATTGCAGTATCGGTTACTCAGATGGATGCTGCTGCCCATGCCCTGGTGTAAAACCTTAGTCGGCTTTTCCGACATCCACGGGAGGAGGATTATAGATTCTACGCCGCACACCACGGCACTTTTTATAGGGTGGCAGGAAGTCGGTGGATGGTGGCGGCTCATCCCTTCTAACAATTTTCTTTAACGCCATCATTATCGAGATACCTTATAAACATTTTTTTAACGCCATCTATATAACATCTGGGGATAATGACAACGCCATCTAGTGAAAAACAAAACAGTGAATGTAGAAGTGTGCGTGCGTGTAATTACATGAGGCAAATTGTCAGATCTTATTTATAGTGAATTTGAAATTTCTAACGACTCTTTAACGAAAATTCATGCTGCATCAAATTCTATGACCTACACCGTGCTCGCAAACGGTAAAATTACTCACTAAAGACGCTCGAGTTTTGAACAAAAAATAAAAAAGTCAATATCTGTTTTTCCACGCCATCTAGCGTGAAACGAGCTTTAAGTAATCGAAAGCATCCCCCTTAAATCTATTATTTCTTTAGTTTATGATTCAAAATGCCGACAGAAACTACTCCTAATTTATGGTTGTAATATGTAATTGGAACGTTAGTTCCCAATTTGGCCACGACGGCTCTCTTTCTGAACAGACTCTACAGTCTACCTACTGTATTAGTTGTATTATTTTTGTAAATAAAGTTTATAGTGAAATGAAATAAAAGTGTATTGCGTGACTTCAAAGAGGTGGAAATTGTCCACCAAAGTTTTAGTAAAGCTGCCACCGCTTTACTTAATCTTTCAACTCACTTGACTGAAGACATTTGACGACTTAGAGTGTAACGTTTCAAATAATCTCAAAATATTTGAAACTAGCAAATGCACGAGCCATGAGAAGCCAAACAAAAAAAAAATGCTATTGAGTTATCTTCAAAATAATATTTTTGTGCCAGTTCAAGGGATGGTTCAGGTTCTTAGATAGGTTTTATCGCCACAAACTAGGGGCACTGCAATAAACGACGGAATGATAGAATCGTGAGTTTTATTTTCAATTTTATTACTTTTGGTAGGTTACAAACTATTTCCAGACGATGTTTTCTTCCTCAGACTGAGCTACAGATTATGAAAAAATCGGAATGTAGTACATTAACAATTTCGTCCTCATTTCTACGAAAACCATTAGTTTTTTTACAATAATTGAGAGATAAAATTAAACTAAATCTGCATGACCTACCTTTACGATACAAGTCCAACTTAAGAGATGACTGTACATATCTAAGGCCGGGTCCTGCCTGAAAGATGAGTGACTGTACATATCTAAGGCCGGGTCCTGCCTGAGAGATGACTGTACATATCTGAGGCCGGATCCTGCCGGAGAGATGACTGTACATATCTGAGGCCGGATCCTGCCTGAAAGATGACTGTACATATCTGAGGTCGGATCCTGCCTGAGAGAGGACTGTACTCAGTAGTCATCTCTCAGGCAGTATGTCATACTATCAGATTCATATAAAAAAGTTGTGATCTGACTGAAAGGGATGAATAAAAAACATATTATACATCGGTTATGTTGCTTTTTACTATCAATTTTTGGATTTATGTGTACAAGTATGAATTTGAGGAAAATAAAGGTATAATGTAATAATGTTTTATAATATATACTCTACAACGCAGTACTCGTACGAACAAACATTACTTATGTTATCCAAGATATATAGTACATACTTCTCTACTCAACCTTATTTTTTGTTCGATCGCTCATCACTTGCATTAGATATATTATCATGAGAGCACGTTAACCTATTACAAACCAAATGAACATTATCAACTATAGAATCCAATCAATTTAAATAATCATAGTAAGTATTCTAGCTAATGAAACACCATTCGTTCTCTGCAAAAGATCAGAAAAAAACTGTATAACATTCTAACTGTACATACATTTAAAATACAAAACGTACCAAGGAAACATCGCCGGTATCGAAACGACATTTATTAAAAACGACTCGCTTACAGATGCATAGAAACGTACAAGACTCTCTCTCCCGCGGATCGTAGTACCGGTGAACAATATTGCGATAACGTAAATTCCACGTACTGAAGTCTAAAAATATATTATAATAGATTTCAAATGTCTATACATAGATGAGTGTGTGGAACACTGGGCGCACTCAGACGAACACCTTGGCGAGACCGTCAGCGCCGGCGGACGCGATGTAGGGCCGCAGCGGGTGGAAGGCCACGTCCAGGATGCTCTCGTCAAACTTCTTGCGGTGCGCCGTTATCTCCTGCACGCAGGTCTTGGTGTCCAGGTTCCAGAGGCGCACCGAGCAGTCGTGCGAGCCGGACAGCAGGAACAGCCCGTTGGGGTCGAGCGCTAGCCCCGTCACGGCGTCCAGATGCGCGACCATGGCGTGCGCGCAGCGCCCCGACACCGCGTCCCAGAACCGGATGTGGCGGTCCTCGTGCGCCGTCACCAGCAGCGGCAGCGTGGGGTGAGCGCGCACGCGCGTCGCCGCGCTCTCGCACGACACGCGCAACACCGCCTGCAACACGCACAACGACAACTCGTCAACTTCTACTGGAGTACCGCGACATATCGTCAATGTTTACAACAATACCGATACTTCGTCAATCCTCTTCTACGAGAATACAGACAAAGAATGTCCACTGCTAATTCCCGAAAAAATTCCCCGACTTTCCCTGACCAATTAAATTTATTTTAAAGAAAGATATACGTTTTACATGCTTTACATTTTTCAACACATTTTTTTTGCAATTCTTTGGACCAAAATCTAATACTGGCACTTCACTTGGTGTATATTCGCAAATGTTTGCGTTATTTTTGTTTGTGCTAAAATCAACCATGAGTCTATCAGTACATAATATTGTTTTACTTAACAAAATAACTCAAACATTTGCGAATATACACCAAGTGCCACCATAACATTCAATATTAAAATATGACGTAAAACTATCAATCTTCAAGCTCTTTTTGCAAGCATAATATAATTATTATTATATTATTAGAGTGTGACAGCGGCGGATGCAACGCCTGGCCTGCCCCTTTATTCCCTAACTGAAAGTCATTAGGTGACTAACGTTTGACAAGTAAAATTACTATCAATTGCTCAAAATTATCATTAAGAATTGTCAATTGATGATCATTTTACTTGTTAGTCACCGAGTGACTTTCAGTTAGGGAATAGGGAGCTGCACAGGCGAGCGCGAGAGTGAAGTACACGCACCTGCGTAGTTTCCAGATCATAAAGCAGCAGCGTGCCGTCCCGATAGACGACGGCGGCGCGCGCGCCAGCGTCCGCGAAGTCTGCGGCGGCGGGCGCCAACGCGTCGTCAGCGCGCAGCGTGGCCAGCAGAGGGCGCGGCGCGCGCGGCGCCCAAAGCCGCGCCGTCCCGTCCGCCGACGCCGACAGAAGACGGCCGTGCGCGCTCGCCAGCGACCACACCGCATCTGTGTGATCGCGCAGCACCACTCCCTGACAAAGATTAGCACGCTGTTACTTTTCTTAAGGGGCCGGCGAAGACCGCAAGCAAATTTAATTTGAAGCGAGTGCACAAAATCAGTTATCCCTGTTTGGCACCGGGGCCTCACCCCCTGCATGCGCGATGGGTGTACGAGCCGTTTGGAATTTGTAATAAATTAGGTCGTGTTCCGTAATACCAAACCATGTAATACCATGTTTTTTTCATCACAGAATACTAGAAAATACGTTGTTTTTAATACGAAACAAATAAGATGAAAACATGTCGTAAAAGTCGTAAAGATATACAAAATGGAATTCGCTTACATTTCGTTTTAGGTAAGTATTTTGAAACAAGAAATATCCAGGAACCTAGATAAATACTACCCAAATCCAAATAATGGCATAATATGGTGGAAATATGTTTGAAATACAAATGGTTTTGGTATTGCGTTTGGATGGGCATTTTATTCTCCGCTGGCCTCTTAAGTACAACTGACAATAATAATAATTAATAACAGTACTAACGAATTACACTAATACTTAATCTTCGCATGCATAAGCGAAGATTAAGTTTGACGACCTCTGTGGCACGGCGGACGAGTAGCCGGCTGAGATGCGAGAGGTTGCGGGTTCGATTCCCGCTGCGGGAAAAATGTTTGTATGATCTGCAAATATTTGTTCCGGGTCTGGGTGTTGTGGTACCATGGTACTCGTACTTCCAAATACCCACGACACAGGGAATCTTAGTGTGGGATCATGACTACGTATGAGACTATTAAAAAAAAAAAAAAACCTACTACTCATAATTAGTGGCGGGCGAAGGTTCACCTGCGACGCAGGAGGTTGCGGGTTCGATTCCCGCCTCGGAACAAATATTTATTCAATCTGCAGATATTTGTTCAGGGTGTTCTGGGTATTTTTTATGTAAATAAAAAATATCTATCTATGTACTGTATTGGTATTAAGTATATCAGTTGTCTAGTACCCATAACACAAGCTCTGCTTCGCTTGGGGCTAGATAATGTTGTGTGAAATATCCAGCATTTATTTATTTACCTGTACTGTGGGATCGTACGGGTCGTAGGGGTCGGCAGTAGGCGGGGGCAGGTTCCACACGCGTATAGTTCCATCTAACCCCCCCGAGAAGCACTCTTCGGACCGGGGGGCGCCCATAGCGAGACATAGCACAGGGGCCGTGTGAGCTCGGAAGGTGTACAGTGGTTCGACATCGAGGCCTGCTGACTTCTTGGCTGGGACTGTCCGTTGTAGATTCCACAGTTTCAGTGTGTGGTCTTCAGATGCAGTCACGAGAGCCGCTTCCGTCGGGTGGAAGGCAAGCGCTCTTACCTATAACGTTATATAAAGTTATGTTAAGTTACACTTTGTAATGAACGCTAGGAAATTATTTAATGTTCGATTGTAGCGCTCTTACAGGGTAAATGTACGTACTTACTACAGCCCATACAGGGTACATTTTCCTATTTACTACAAGCCCTTACAGGGTACATGTACCTACTTACTACAGGCCCATACAGAGTATATGTACATACTTACTAAACGCCTATACATGGTACATGTCAGGTACTTACTACCTGAGCTAATTTCAAACGAAACAATTCAATAATTGGGGCCCTGCCGATCCTCCGTGAAACGGTGGGCGAGTAACCCGATGAGGTATGAGTTTAATTCCCACTACAAGACAAATTTTTGCATTTTGCATGATTGCTTTAGATAGGTGTAATATTCTTTGGACCTTATTATGTTGGGTCATGGTCGAAAATAGCACTCAAATAGTTCGTGTTACGTAATAGTTTAGTTTGGATGGGTTACATACATTGTGTTCCTGAGTTCAATTTAAATTTTACACAGATACATTTAATTTTGTAAATATTGTAATAAAATTATTAAATGATAATGTATATTGAATATTGTATTTATTCCGGGTATGTCAATACCATGGTACTTGTAGTCCTTGATACCAACGACATAGAATACTAGAGCGCATCCTAAAATGTTTTCCCGCCCTGGTTTCCTCAGTGACACAAAAAATAAAAAATAAAAAACAAATTCACCATTCGAATGCCCCTAGAAGAGTATTAGTAGAGTAGGTACATACCCCGTCGAAATGCGAGCGCAGCGTGTACTTGGCGTTCCACGTCTTGCGGAAGGACTCCTTGTTGGCGGCGTGCACGTCGTACGACTCCGGCTCGTTGCTGACCGTGAGCTGCGCCAGCTCGCCCAGCGCCAGCGGCGCCTCGTCCGCCTCGCCAGCGCCCGCGCCCGCCACCCCGCCCGCACCCACACCCGCGCCGCCTGTACACACTCACTCACGTTCAATACAATACAGTACACTAGAATAGGGACTACAATAGTAGATTGTATTTTAAGGGGGCAAAATAATATTTTTACGGCGAGGGCGCTTTTTTGAATCCAGAGCGAAGTGAGCGATTCTAGAATAGAATCCCTCACGGTGCACTTAAAGGCGAACCAAGTCGTCCTTTTCGAATAGATGGGATGAAAAACCCATTCTAGTCCAATTAACTGTCATATATGATATTCATATATGAAAATATTTTGTAATTCTTATTAATATTTTGTATTCTGTTATTCTGTATTCTTGATTCAACAGATTATCATCATCATCATGGGCTTTTATAAGTCCACAGCTGGCAGGTCATTTGCCCCAGGACGAACGGTCTTGAACCACCTTCTGACTACTACCTGGGACCTTTAAAATGTCGTCGGTCCATAGAGAGGGGATCCCTTCCTAAAATGCGTCATCCAGTTCGTGGTTGAACTGGATGAACGAAGTGAAGAGAACCTTTATTCCCCAAAGGTTGTTGGTTCTGTGAGCTATACCAAAAAATACAAACATTATTGTAGAATGTAGACACACAGACATACAGTCAGACAGACATACAAATAGATAGACGGACGGAAAGCGGAGGCTAGCGTAGGTCTCGTTGGCATCCTTTGGAGACAAAACCCAAAAAAATTAACATATAAATGAGTCTGTATGTTATTGAACTTGGGACGCAGTGCAATGCTACGTAGAGCACGTCCTATATGGATGTGACCTAGGTTATATATTAGGTTATGCGGCATATTACAGTCGTAACCGCTAAACATTAGGTACTTATGCCACCTGTCAGTTCTGTCAATTAAAAATAATGTTTTCTCACTTGGGTACTCGTCGCCCTGTCCGCCGCTGTCGGACTCGATCTCAGTTATCAGGTTCAGCTCGTTGAGGACCTCCTCCGCCTCGTGGTCTACCTCCTCACCTGCTAAAATCATAGAATTTATTAGGTACTCCAAGGATTGAAGCGTCTGCTAGGCGCATTGAATTCGTTCACCACACAGGGGTGCGATTTCTGAAAGTCATCTAGTGACTTAACGTCAGTAAGATTGCCGTTTATTCCACGATTTCCAAATTTATATAGATCTGAAACTCATTGATGACTAAAAATCTTAGACCTATGATATCAATACAAGTGCCTCCTCCAGTACATCTCCTGAAAAACGGTGATTTGCGGCCTTTTTGATGACATTTAGTCACTCAGTGAAATTCAAAAATCGCGTCCACCTTTTGTACAATATATTTAATGTTCTCAAAGTTTCTGCTGCTGTGGTAGTGTTTTAAGTAATAAGCTGGGTCCTCAAGACGTTGAAATAAAAATTCAATTCGATTCAATAATATTTTACTGTTTGTGAAAATTAACAACAAATTGAGGTGTTAATAAAGTTACATTGCTGTCAATATGCCTTTAGTTCCTACCAAAAAGGTGCAATAAAACGTCATCATAGTTCTAGTTACCTACAAGCATGGGCCGCTTCAAGTTTTTTTTTAATTCTTGAGGTTTGGTTACTCTTCGACAACTCCTGTGTTGCCGGCATCAGGTAGGCCGTAAGCTAGATAGTCTATCAGTTCAATAAACATACAATAACTGTGATAATACTCATACCTTGCTTGCTAGGCGCATGGTGCGGCTGCTTGGCGTCCAGGTCATCAATCTCATCCATGTCCATCTCCTGGTTGGTGAGGAACTCGAAGTTGGCGAAGACGGCCGCGGTCTCCTGCACGGAGAGTCCTTCGTCGTTGTAGTTTCCGCTGCCGGAGACGCCGCTCTTACGTTGTTCTTTACCTGTACATTGTAGATATCAATTAAATCGCCAAATACTCATGCCAGGTACAAATAGTACGAGATCCGGCCTAAGAGGTGAATGCATACAAACATAACATAACTACTTCTAACTTTTTTCTAACCTAATTCTACTTGTGTAGACTCTAGCTCGTTCCGTGGTGGTCTCAGCTTAAGAATAACATAACACCCAACAGTTGCATACATCCTGATCGTTACAAATAATGCAACTTCCATGATAAATAGGGACTGAAGTGTATGAATTTTGTGTTTCAAAAATAACGGTTTGCAACTATCAGTAATTTGTATTTTATAAATAGCCTGTAAGCAACGTTTTTGCATTTTGAAAATAATTTCTTTGTCAATAGAGTTACCCCAGAAAATAATTCCATATCTGAGTACAGATTCTACTATACTATGATGTTAGTAAAGCGTCTGTGTTGTTGACAGTTGAGGATATGTATTTATGTAGATGTACTTAATTTGATGATCCTTCGTACTACTACACTTGAGAGCAATAAAACCGCACATGTATGATTTTTGGAAAAAAAACAAAATATATAAAGTTAAGTTACGTTTCTTTAACGCAGATTCAAAGTCTATTTCAATACCTATCCGATGTATCTTATTTGTTTTTTAATCATGCCAAAAAAGTGCTTTTGGGGGTCAGAAACCAAAGTGCATGTTTTTAATGAATTTGGTTGCTCCAGAATTGGTGAAAAAAATAATAAATTAAAAGATAAAAGTCATTAAAAGTTATTTATTAATAAGAAGTGTTTCCTCCCCTAGCCTGAATAACTGACTCCATCCGGGTGTTCATTGATTTTACAAGAGTTTTGATCAAATCTTGTGGTGTCGCCTCCCATTCCTCTGCGATCGCCTGTTGAAGCTCCTGTAGAGTCGATGGAGGAGCATTTCGGCCTCGAACTCTCCTCTTCAGCTCGTCCCATAAATGTTCGATGGGGTTGAGGTCCGGGCTTCGAGCTGGCCACTCTATAACGGACACATCAACCTCTTGAAGGTATTCGTACACTATGCCAGTCTTGCATTATCCTGCATAAACAGGAAGTTTTCGCCAATATACCCAGCATAAGGCACGACCTGGCACTCGAATACTTCCTCAATGTAGCGTCGAGAAGTCAATCCTCTCGATTGACGGCCAGTATTCGGTCCGGTGATGAACACAAGCTCAGTCTTTGCTTCCATAGACATGCCTCCCCAGAACATGCACGATCCACCGCCATAGGAGACACGTTCTGCTATGCAACATTGGGCAAATCGCTCTCCTGATCTTCTGTACACCCTTCCCCGTCCGTCGTTGCCATGTAAGCACATTCTGCACTCGTCAGAGAACAGGACTGTCCTCCATTGCTCCTCGGTCCAATTCAAATGCTCCCGAGCGAACTGAAGGCGGGCTTGTCTGTGGGCTGGGGTCAGGTTCGGCCCGTTTGCTGGTCTGTGTGCAGTGAGGCCGCCTTCTCTCAATCGTCTTCTGACTGTCCACCGACTGACTTCGACTTCACGAGCTTCTTGGAGCCGCTGTCCCAGTTGGACTGCGTTCAAACGACGATTTCGTAAAGACATCGTCATTAGAAAGCGGTTATCACGCTCTGTTGTAGCACGAGGACGGCCAGATCCTTGTCGTCGTTGGTAGCCACCAGTCGCTTGGTATCTCTGGTACACACGACGAACGGAGAATCGGCTCAAATTCAGCTGTCGAGCCACTTGACTTTGGTTTAGGCCCGATTCAATAAGGGCAACCACTTGAGCGGCTACTTCTGGTGTGGTATCCATTTTCTTGTTCCGTTTGAAGTCTTAATCGATGGAGAAGCTTTCACACTGTACGTTGGTATGCAAATGATGGCTATTCCGTCAAAACACACCCTTTTATAGTGCGATAAGTCCCGCCGCCAGCCCTACTTGGATCGAGCGATTTCGGGGTGGCCTATTGTTTTGTTGTTATTGTATTGTTTTTGAAGGTCAACGTCAACCCCTTATCAGTCTTGCGAAAGCCTACATTATGCACTTTAATTTCATTTGATTTTCGTTTGCTGTAATCTCCAAACAAAACAAATATTAAACTTTATTTTGTTTTTTTTTTCAAAAATCATACATGTGCGATTTTATTGCTCTCAAGTGTAGATAGGAAGCGCCTGTGTGGTGCCTCGGAGCAGGGAGAAGCTAATACATAAAAATTTAGAACTTAAAAACCTTAGGTAGTTAGTCAAAAGTAAAATCAGCAAAAGTTTCCAAGACAGCACACAATACGGCTGATATACTTGTAAATGATAATCTAATAAAACCATGTACATATGAAGGTAAAGATATTTCAAATACCCCTAATAAACGTGTCTCCAGCATTTGGGACCAGTCCATTCCTACAGACACTTCAGTACGTCATTTTTGCGAGCCATGATATGTAAATAACATAACATAACAACCCTACAGTCACATACATAGTCCTGATCCCACACTAGGACTACTGTGTCGTGGGTATCAGGAACTATGAGTACCATGGTACCACAATACCCAGACCCAGAAAAAATATTTGCAGATCATACAAACATTTGTCCCGCAGCGGGAATCAAACCCTCTTGCGTCTCAGCCGGCAACTCGCCCGCCGCGCCACGGCAGTCGTCTAAATGAAATGTCAAGGACTCTGCTTCTGCTTTTGTCAGACTATTACTACCTTGAAAGGCAGTTCGAGTGAGTGTCCTTTGACCGCGTCTCGGCACCGTGCAATGGAAACAAGGAAGAAAGTACCTATATGTAGTGAAGTGTTCGGCAAGGAATCCACTCACCGTATCCATATTTCCGCGCCATGTAGTTCATGGAGGAGTCACACCGGTCGTGCTGCTGCTTCTCATAGTTCCTGTAGTTGGCGCTGTCCGCCTCCTCGTTATTGAGACCCAAGAGTGCTCGCACCCGGTTTGAGCGCACGTCCAGTATGGTATCTGTGTAGCCTATCTCCTGTAATGGAATAAATACGTTTTTTAAAACAGTGTACATTAATATAATATTTGATACATCAATACTACAACCTATTGTAGTCCAATGCTGGGTAATAGGTCTCCCCATTCTGAGCATGTTGTCGTTCCATCTAGTAGGAGAGCGCCCAATATGACAAATTTATTATAATCTTTGAAATACTATCTAGCCACATCAAATAAACTTGTGCTTTCTAGATGCCCGAACGACGGAGCACGAGCATGCACGTAAGAGCAAATCGAGGCATTCAGCCTCTGTAGATCATGCCAAATCAATTCCAAACATAATCAACAGCCAGATAAAAGGTGTAACTATCTTTCTCTCTTCTAAACCTACTACACACTCATCGAATGGCATGGGAAGTATCGAGGAAATAAGGAAGATACGTAGTGTGGCCACGTTACTCGTCATGCCCACTGCTGACAGTTTTGACGGTTTTTTGGGGTGCGAATCATAGGACCAAAGGCGGGCGACCTAGTGTGGAGCATTGCGATTAATTGCGCGAGTAAGAGCAGTGTGTGGCCAGAGAGCCGATTCTAAGTTTTGACAAGCAATTGACACAGACGTGTAGTGTAACACGGATTTTATTATGGAAAATGAGGTTCACAGAGTGTACGCTAGGGGCGCTCATCAGTATCGCCATACAAAATCCTTGTTACACTACACCATACGTCCGTGTCAAGTATGTGCTAAAAACTTAGAATCAGCTCTCAGACAGGGCAACATCGCGGCAGCGCGAGGTGCCTAGTGTGGCAGGGCTATTACTGTGTCTTTGCAGATCTCTAAGTTTAATTTTCGAGTAGCTACGGCAACGCAGATGTTGTAGTATAGATCATCATGATCAACCTATTGCATTCCACTGCTGGATATAAGTTTCCTCCATGGCACACCACTGAGCCTTCTCTTCGGCTTTCTCGATACATTTGCTGCCAGACCCCCTGCGCCAGTCGACGCTCCATCTAACCTAAATTACGTTTGCCTAAACGCGGTCTTCAGGTTCTTCAGCATACATGGGCGTCCCACTGCCACTTTAGCTAGGTGTAGATATACCGAATCCCATATTACGATGTTTTCTTTCATCAAGGATTAAAAAACACGACTTTTAGATTGGAAGGCGGGAACGGTTTTACTTTCTACCAAATATTAAGCTTATTAAACCCATATAGGTATGCAGTGACAAGTTGAATTAAGTAGAGCTTTAAATAGCTTAAGTAATAGGGTTGATGATTTGTTCTATGAGGAAAGTACACCTATAAAATCGCATTACATAATATGGTGTGATGCTAAATCCATATGATTGTTTTTGCAGAAGGTTATAAAGCAATTTTGCCTATGAATCACAATGTCTCATCATCAGCCAATGTTCTCCTTTCTGGGCCTCAGACAGCCCTAATACAGTCGAGCCTCGGCTAGCGAACTGTAGCAATTTATTGTACTGGCCTATTCAGCATTAGTGAATGTCAATTGCTGAATTTTTAAAACTTATACTCAAATCATAAATAAAAAAAAACTATTTTGTTTTTTAAAACTAACGCGCCTCGTGTCTAGGTATAAGTGTACAAAATCATCAAATAGATAATGTGTATAACATTTCATGGATTTTGATGAAGTAATAGTCAAAACAGAAGCAAACTTCATTCGCGTACTGGGCGTAAGCGGCCTATCGGTAAACTCCTCTAAATTGTACCCTATTGGGTTAGAATTAGAATAAGCCGCTTTTTACCTGTAAGTATTGCTTTATGAGTTGGCGGCCCTGCTTCCACTGCGCGCGCTCCGCCGGCTCAGGCTCAGCGGGCGGTTCGTCGGAAGGCGGGCGCACGTCGCCCTGCTGCAACTCCACGCCGTACTTGAGTTTGTGGAACTTCGCCCGTTCCTGTTTTAAAGCGTATTCCAGCATCTTGATCCGCCTGACGAGGTCGTTCTTCAGATTCTCTTGGCCCTTCCTCTCGCCTTGGAGGAAGGCGATCCGTGCCTGCGGCAACGAGACATTTTGGTTACTTTCTACTGTAGATAGAAAAAGTTAGTCATGATTGCGAAGTTTGTGTCGAAGATGTATACCATCTTTAATGGAGAATGTCCAGAGTTCCTTCATGAGGAGGAAGTTAGTAGTTTAGTAGGAACCATCGGCACATAAAAGCAAAATGGTAGGTAATATGGTACTTTTGAGGACAATTAAAGTTTTTTTTTTTTAAACAACTTAAATACAAAAACTAAAGGCTTAAGTAATAGTACATATACCTATGGGTCATTCACATTCACATTAACGTACCTACCTACTAGGTACCCTCATTTTCGAGCTAATTGAAACAGTGTAGCGAAATCAAATTATTTGTTCAAAGATGTAGCTACGGATTAAACTGACCAAAGAAAGTGATAATCAGTCTATTTCTTAAAAAATAGAAACACTACAGCCGAAAGGCGATTTTGAAAGTTTAATCAGCTCAATGTCAGCCAATCAGGGACAGAGCATGTTAGTTATCTTGTATTGATTCAACTGACAGCAGAAAATGTAAAAAAAAAGTAAAAAAAACAGTGCAAAATAAGTGCGGAAGATGAACCACGCCGATTTCAGAATGGTGGTTGGAAGATGCGTAACGACTAAGAAGCAGACAAGGCTGCCTGATGGTCAAACAACATCGTCAGACTACAATGGATGAGGATAGCGTAGGACAGCAGTGGTAGATTTGAGAGGAGGCCTATATCGAGCAGTGGGCGCAGACAAGCTTAATATATAGATAGATAAAAGTGAATGAAGCAGATGTATTAAGAGTAAGGATCATAATCGAATTGTGTTGCCTACCTACCCGTCGGGGCTAGGTACACAATATCAATATTTTCATCCCATCCTGAGTGTATTTACACTCTGGGTCAAGTTATTTTTAGCTTCAGGGTATACTATAGATGTAAGGCCGGTTTAAAACCAATTAAACCAATCCGTTTAAAACGGGTTTAAAACCCAGGTTAGTTCTAGTCTAGTTGGTCCATCTGACCAAGCGTATTACCTACCTAAGTTATAAAAACTCTATTGATAAGTTAAAAACTGCAAATGGTATTCTTCGACCCTCCGCCAGTACTGACACTGCTACTGCTGAGTTTAACTTCGGAGTTTTACCTCTCCTACATGAGTCCTACCAAAACTAATGAGGCCTATCTCCACGATCTAGTCTTAGAAACATGTAGGGAAATTATGGAGCCACTGTAAGCAAGTAGTGTACAGCACGCGGGCAGCACGTCCAGGGAGAAGTTAAATACACCGGGGCCCACTGTGCCTGTCTGTACACAGTTCTTGCGTAGATGGAACTGTGGGCTTCTGTTTAGGAAGAGACCCGTTGTGGGATTTGAGGGTGCTGCAGTGCCTAATTACCTTTCTTGTTTAGCAGGCAATACAATAGCGCATCTGTTTCGTTTTGATACTATTACAACTGTAACTATTTCTTTAGTTTATGATTAAAAATGCCGACAGAAAGTAACTAGCTCCTAATTATGGTTGTAACATGTAGTTCACAATGTTAGTTCACAATTTGGCCACTACGGCTCTCTTGCTCTACGACTACTCTACGCACTTTGAGCCACCCATAATAACCACAGATATAACAGTAAAGTCTTGCCTTTCATGGACTATCTGAACAACGGGCTGTCTTGGATAGTCACTGCTGTGTCAGTGCATAATACTACCACTTAATATTTTTTGACAAATTATCAAAATCTAAAAGTCAATAGAATTTTCGTGATTTAAAAATAGGTTAAACAGACCATTTAGATGCCACTTTCTTTCATAAAAGAGATGTGATTGGTTCATTGTTTGATTTATTCCATAAAGCATTTCATACTATATTTTTTACAAAACTCCATAGAAGCATCTGACAAAAAGAAGTTGTAAGCAATGCTTTCCTGAAAGAAAATCATGTTCTTGAATTTATTAAAAAAATACCATTGAAAACTATTCCCTGTAAATAAAGATGTATTCTTTTATGTGTCAAGGTTCTTATGATAAATTGTAACAGTGGGTCAGATGTATTTGACCCAATAAGTTGCAAATGGCATTATAAGGCAACATCTGACGCATAAATATATACAGCACAATCTCATGAGTGCAAGATTATTAGAAAATTTGGATTACTGGAATGTACCTAGGTAAAATTTGTAAATAGATATTTGTCAGTGCTTATAAATCAATGTTTTTTTAAATAATCCATAATAGTGTTTTGATATTATAGAAAAACTTTTATTTAAACAATGTTATTTTATGAACTACCTATACCCTGATTTTTAATTTCAGACAATTTTTGTAAACAAACAAATGTCAAGATATGCCACTGTGAGTATAAGTGTCATGATTGTGTAGCATATGTGTAAATTCACATATGGCACACATACATGACCCTTATACACACAGTGGCATATCTTGACATTTGTTTGTTTACAAAAATTGTCTAAAATTAAAAATCAGGGTATATAATATTAAAATGTCCACACCCCTTGTTATACACAAAGTTGTCCATATAGTGAAGTGCTGGATCAGCAAATTTGTACTTTAATAATCAAAAATAACACCTAATTCACATTTCAGAGGGCCTAGCCTACAAATTTAACAAGAAACCCGTGTAAGGTGTTTGATGTACACTATATAGATTTTTGTAAAATCCGTATACCTAGTTGTTTGTTAAATATGTAGACTCGAGCCTCTGAGCCCACAGTAAGATTCCCAGTGTCATAGATTTCAAAAACTATAAGTATTTTGTTACCACAACACCCAAACCCGGAAACAATTATATATGCAGATCATACAAACATTCACAGATCACAAGATGTTGTTCCTGAGACTTACCTAGGAATGTGTAATCTAAGTTGATCTAATGGCTCCTACATACTATGCCGACGGCCCAGCCGGCGGCTTTTTGCCGCGCGTGTATGCCGATATACGCCGCGGGTACACAGAATACCCGCCGGGCATGCCGCCGACCCGCCGGCATAGTGTGTAGGAGACTTAATGGACTACGCTACGCAGTGTGTTGAATAGAAATTGTTAGACAAGCTAGCTAGGTACATAGGCAGAAGGATAACAGTTACGTTAATCATGGCCATAACGTTAGGAAGGCCAGATTACAATATAATCAATGGTTCAATGAATCTTGAGCAGGGTTATAATATTATGTTTGGACAAAGATAAAAATAGGACTATCATTGTAATCCTTCTATTTTGTTTTGAAACTGATTATTTTTTCTCTAGTGACTACAGTATGGGGTTCTTCAAAAAGGGTGTTTTAAAGGTCTTAAAGAGTCAGATGGAGAAGGAAAATATTTATGAATAGGTTTCACCTGGGTTTTTCTCCTGAGGGCACTCAGTTCAAGATAAAATATTATCCTGTTTTAATCCATTGATTTCACAAACAAAATACCTACAATTTTTGATAAGTTTCAATATTATATTATTGGTAGGTAAGGATAACTTTTCAAGTCAATGAACCAATAGTTTGGTGTAATCATTCCCTTGTTTTGTGTATTGAGTGATTAAAAAACCTTAATGAATGATATGGGAGCTAAATAAGTACCTATTTGAACAAAAACTTGTTATTTTTTCGGAAATCATGGAACAAATGGATTTTAGCCGTCTTTTACTGGCTAAAATAAGTAGGGTGGATAAAAATAAAGACATTCATCAATGAAATTTACCCACATCCCAGTTGAGGAAGGTAGTCAAATTAATTTCAAATTATTTCATCATCATCATCATCACCAGCCTGTTTACGTCCACTGCTGGACAAGGCCTCTCCCATTGAATACTACACTGAAAATATACTGCAATCACCAATCCGCTTGCCAATCATGGTGATTATGGCAATCTCCCCATAGTATTCAATTTACACCTAAAAACACAAAAATACAGTAGGTACAACAGAAAACATTAGAATGTACCTTACCCAATTTTTCCCTTTCATTTCTTGAGACCTTTCTACATAGTATTAAATACAATGAATGTCAATGGCTTTTACCCAGTTGTTCAAAGTGAAAAAGCAAATTATTAGAAATAACCAGCTGTTGAGTTAATAACTATGAGGTACCTTGTACAATAAAATTCCGTTTGAATTTTTAATCAGAATTCATTACATGCATAACATGAAGCAAACACACCAACATCTTCAACAATAAAGAAATAAATCTACAAGTTTTCGTAAAGGATAAATTTGGACAGTTTTATCAAAAGAAAAACAAAAAAAATCACCTCAAACTCAGCTCTGTCCACCTCCCATTGTGATCTCTCCAGCTCGAATCTCGCCCATTCGTGTTGGATGAAATGTAGGATGCCCGGTATCGAATACTGGACACTTTGGCTAGGTTCGTCATTTTGTTTATTTACACTGACTCCGATTTGAGATCCCACTTGCCCTCCGTTGTGATGAGATACGGAGCTATCATCCATGGCTGTGGGGATTTTCATGACATGGCCACCATTACCGAACTTTACTTGTCACACACCTATTTCATAAAACTACGTACATCAACTATACGAAATGAAATACTAACACATCATTTTAACTATATTTTAACTAATGTTCACATTGACGACACCATTTATATGATTTTCTAACGACGAATTCATGAATGACTAAAATTATTATTGCATGACGGAAAGAAAAGTCGCAACGACGTCCGTCGTTCGCTGCATTGCTATTCTTTTTTTTTGATGTTGCCAGTTAATCTCTTCGTTTTACTCTAGCCATAGACCCACGTCATTAAAAAGTGTAACAAGCGCTGTTTGTTTGCCCCATGTATGTGCTCTGTGGTCGTGGCCTCATCCCTAGTCCCTCGGAAACCACAACCGCGTGCGTGCGTGCGCGAAGCCGGCTGAAAAATACTCAAAATTGATTGCGCCGCCATTTTGATTATTGAACTGGACTCGAAATGAAAGGCAAGGCATTCTAGCGAAAATTCGTTGTAATTTATTTTAGCAGTGTTTAGAAACAAGCTACTAGCGTTATTATTATAATTTCTTGAATTACAAAGATTTTGAAAGTGTTATTGTGTTTAATCAGTGTCAATTTCCATGTTACCTCCAAATTGAGTGACGCTGTGACGCAGTAGTGGCTGTTGAGTATCGTATTTTATCTTGTAATTTGTATATTTCAGACACAATGTCCAGGTATGGTGACTGCAAAGTCTATGTAGGAGATCTAGGCAGCAATGCTAGTAAGCCAGAACTTGAAGATGCCTTTTCTTACTATGGACCGTTGAGAAATGTTTGGGTGGCCAGAAACCCGCCCGGCTTCGCTTTTGTTGAATTTGAAGATCCCCGTGATGCTGAAGATGCCGTAAGTTGGATGTTTAACTAAATTATGTACCAACATGTACTATTCAATAGGTAGGTACTAAGTACCCACAAAGATTGGCTTTATCATAAATTTATTTAAAGGTTAGATTTATTTTATTTTTTTAAATTTATGGGAAAAGTAGTTTCGTCATGTCCGTGACAGCTGTTGAAACACGGTAAAAAATTCCACAAATCAATCTAAATAAAATTAAAGGTATCACCTAGATATTTAAGTACTGAAATTAATATATAGTGAGTTATAGACTCTAGCCCACAAATAAGATGTGTTTGGAAATATCAATGGTTTGTTCCGTTTAAATCCCTAATTCATCAAACAGTAACAATAATGTGCCAATAAAAATAAAAGCTTTGCTATAATTTAAGCTGGATGAACATTACTAATGGTATACTTAATCAATAAATTACTTTCACTACAGATTCGCGGCTTGGATGGTCGGACAATATGTGGAAGACGCGCCCGTGTTGAGATGTCAAATGGAAGCCGTGGGTATGGAGGTAGGGGGCCGCCCCCTCGTTCACGCTTGCCCCCCCGGCCTTATGATGACCGCTGCTATGACTGTGGGGATAGAGGACATTACGCTCGCGACTGCTCCCGTCGTCGTCGCCGCAGGTGACATGTTTAAACTGATGTACCTTACTGGGACTCATTCCATGGAGTGGAATCTCTAAAGTAACATTGAAGAAATCTGAAACTACAATGAAAAAAGTTACATTATTTCACCATTTATAATTTGCAATTTGTTACAAAAGATTCCATCCCATCATTTTGGACTCGTAAACCAATGATAACTATGTTATAGGTTATCATTGGCCTGTGCGCCGAGAACCAATTCGTCTGTGTCTGCACTTCTTATTGTCTGCGCTACGTAGCGTTCACTTCGCGGCGTGCACTCCAATAGAGTCGGCCGCATCGGTAACTTGGCTCCGAGAACTACGTAGCTACAGCCTACGTGCTCGCCTTACTCGAGAACTCCATTGAGACTAATGTTCGTTCTCGCGGCGCGCCTCGCCACGCCCATCTATTGTAATCACTGCGTGCACCCAGTGAGTTACACACCTTATTTCAATATTTGTGTTGAGACAACGAAGAGCAATCCAATAGAGGTAGTATCTAGAGTAGTTTTGGAGCTAGAGTTAACTCGGGAGAAAATAACAAACTGCCAGAAAAATGCGGTTTCGGTGAAATCAGTAAATCAGGAGTCAGGACTTAGCTTGAAATCTCGATTCCACGCACCCAATTGCAGACATTCTAAAAGGAAGAAAGCACACTTCAGGGATTACCACAAGCAAATCAACCATCATCATCAACACAAATAACTTAAGCATTTCTTCCAGGACCAATTCTCGCGTGGAGCCTTTAACTAATGTACATTTGCTTGTGTGTTCACAGCCGCTCGCGATCGCGCCGCCGCACCCGCTCTCGCTCGCCGCGTTCGGGCTCCCGCTCCCGCTCGCGCAGCCGCTCCCGCTCCCGCTCCGCCAAGCCGCGCTCGATGTCGCGCTCAAGGTCCCGTTCGCCATCTAAAGAATCCAAAAAGTCAAACTAGATTTATTTATCCTCATTACATCCTCTGTATTTCCTAATAAACTGACTAGTGTGTGAATTATTTGCTTTCCACCGTATTGTCGTAAGATTTATCATTCCTAAGTAATTTGATTATTATTTAACAAACTGTGTATTGATTTTGTAATCAATAAATTGACGTTTTTTAAACATTGTCATGGTTTTTTTAATTACCACCCTTTGTGTTTTCCATTGTTACACACTGCAGGAACATCGACGTGATAACCCCCATACCTATGAGTATTATGTTCCTTGCCCAGCCCATACCTTTGGGCATGTCTGAATAGTACGAAATCACTTCGTCTTCTGGATTTTAATCCTCGATGAAGATCAAAGATAATATTACCTACCATAGAACAGTTTTTAAAACTACCTGGAATTAGGGCAAGCAAGGAACATAAGGCAGGATACTTATTTTAGGACGACTACTACCCCCTAGATATGGGCAGTAGTCGTCCTCGAGCCGTATTTTGTCCTAAAATAAGTATCCTGTCCTAATTGCAGGTAGTTTTAAAAACTGTTTGGTAGGTACGCTAGAATAGCCATAGAAAATTTATTCCAATCTGTCCTACCAAAAGTTCGATTATGTAAAAGCGGTAAAGCGCATCTTTAGTAAGGCATTTGCGTTACCGTACCTTTTGTTTCTAATAGTAAATGTTCTAAGCTATGTATGGTAGACAGCGCCATCTGAAATTCATCTATTGAAGAAGCTAACATTCAAAATAGCTTGTTCTCGTTACAAGATGGCGTTAGTGATTTCAATTCCGTACGAAAATAATTATTCTAGTAACTAGTTGACTGAAAAAAATTTTCGCCGTGTGGCAACCCTAGCTGACGCACGTCAAAATCAGCTGCTCTTATTTATTTTAGTTTTTATTGTAGTTTTCACTGTTAATTATCATTATAAGTTACGTACGGTTGTTAAAAATAGTATATTTCACACGTGTGAGTGTTTGTGTTCTATAAAAACATATGAAAAAACTTTGCCAAAGTCCGTACTGGGTCACAACGGTTGACGTGTTCGAGTTTGAATTGTATGAAAGTCCACAAAAGGAAAGCAGTTTGTTTCCAGAGGATTCTGTGAATTACACTCCAAAGTGTTTGCTGGATTTCATGGATAAACCTGGGGAGTATATTTTGTTCTAATAACATAACATTTTACACCTCACACACGTTACCACACACACATTGACTCGGCTCCTTGTGAGTCACTTGCACTACACAAAGTCAAAGTCAAAGTCAAAAAGAACTTTATTCATTGAAATCACAAGGATCATTTTGAATCGTCTTATATAAAATTAAATTACTCCTGTTCCAACGCGACCAAGCCTAGAAGAATCAGGCAACAAACTCGGCTTGGCTTACATAAATGGTCCGTCTTACCACTAGGTGAGAAGCGCCTGTGTGGTGCCTCGGAGCAAGGAGTTGCTGATACATAGTAAATGAGAACTTAAAAACCTTAGGAAGGTAGTCAAAAGTAAATAAACATCAGCAAAAATATGCAAGACAGCACACGCTACGCTTGTTATACTTATAAATAATAATCTAATACAAACATGTAAATAGGTAAGTACAGATATTGCAAATTTCCATTTTAGCAGTCGAGGGGCAGAGCGACATCAGGCCACGCGGCTTTATCATTAATATAGTCATCAAGAGTGTAATACGCTTTTTTAATTAGATTCATCTTTATGTAGGATTTAAATCTTCGAATAGGAAGTTTAAATGCACCTTCTGGAAGTTTATTATAGAACCGTACAGAATTCCCCATAAAAGACCCACTTACTTTCTCTAATCGAAATTTTGGTATATTTAGTTTGTGTTTATTTCTCGTGTTAATACCATGCACGTCACTTTTTATCATAAAACTATCCAAGTGTTTATGTGTATGTAATAATATTTCATAGATATATTGCGATATTACTGTAAGAATATTGATTTCTTTGAAACGCTCTCTCAAGGAGTCACGCGACTTCATTTTATAAATGGCACGTATTGCCCGTTTTTGCAAGACAAAAATAGCTTGGATATCTGCTGCTTTACCCCACAGTATGATACCATATGACATAACACTATGGAAGTAGCTAAAATAAACAAGCCTAGCTGTAGCTTCATCAGTAAGCTGCCTTATTATACGAACTGCATATGCAGCGGAACTAAGTCTACCAGCAAGAGCCACAATTTGTGGTGCCCACTGCAAGCCCGCATCAATATTAAGCCCTAAGAAAATGGTAGACTTGACAAGATCAAGTGTCTCCCCATTTATTTTAATATTAGTTGGATAATGTTTTACATTTGGCAATGTGAATTTGATGCATTTAGTTTTTTTAGCATTAAGCAAAAGATTATTAACTGTGAACCACTCAAGAACACGCGATAGTGAATCATTTACATCATCGTAATTAGATTTAGATCTATCAACTTTGAAAATCAAAGAAGTATCGTCAGCAAACAGAACTATGTCACATATGTCTTTCACAAAAAAAGGGAGATCGTTAATGTAAACTAGGAATAAAAATGGGCCTAGTATTGAACCCTGTGGCACCCCCATGACAATAGTCGATCCTGAAGACCTTTCACCACCAACATCAACTTTTTGGACTCTATTGGATAAGTAAGAATTTACAAGATTAATTGCCTGATTTTGTATGCCATAATGTTTTAACTTGGAAATTAAAGTATCATGCCTCACGCAGTCAAAAGCTTTGGACAGGTCGCAGAAAACTCCGATCGCGTCCTGCGAGTTCTCCCATGCTTCAAATATGTGTTCTAAGAGCATGGTACCAGCATCGGCTGTCGAACGACCCTTAGTAAATCCAAATTGATGACTATGAAGAAGTCCGTGGAGGTTGAAGTGTGACAATAACTGAGTAAGAATAAGTTTCTCAAAGATTTTACTTAACGCAGGCAATATAGAAATTGGCCTATAATTACCTGGATCTTTTTCATTACCAGACTTGAACAAAGGAATTAATTTACTATGTTTCATAAGATCAGGAAAGACTCCCTCGTCAACACATCCATTGAAAATATAGGCCATACACGGCGCAATATCAATAATTATAACACCTAACACCTTTGTAGATATTCCCCAAAGGTCTTCAGTATTTTTAATATTAAGTGACTTAAATGTCTTAACAATATCAATGGCATTAACGTATCTGAAACTAAACGCGACCTCACACTTATCAACACTTAATTCCAATAAAGTAGATGCTCCAGAGGCAGTTGATTTTAAAGATTGAGTCACAATATTAGGTATACTAGAGAAAAAACTATCAAAGGCATTTGCGACCTCAATATTATTTGATAATATTGTATTGTTTACGTTTAAATTAATTTGTTTACTACGAGGTTTAGCTTTACCTGTTTCATTATTTATTAATTTCCAAGTTGTCTTAATTTTATTTGTTGATTTTTCTATTTTATTTCTCAAATGCAATGATTTTGCTGCATGACAAACTTTTTTGAAGGTCTTGGAATAGTTCTTTATGTACAAGATAAACGTTGGATCGTGCAACATTGATTCTCTAGCCGCATAGAGTTCATATAATTTATTCCTACTTCTATAAATACCGGTTGTAGCCCAATCAGCTAACCCGACATTAGCTCTAGCTTTACATTTTTTTAACTTAAATATCTCACTATGTTCCTCACATATCAACTTAAACAAACTAGTAAAAAGGTCATTCGGATCATCTACGCACGGTACAAGGGGCATTTTAAGTTCAATACTGCCCTGGAACTTCTTAATGCGACTTTCTGTGATAGGCCGATAAGTGAATTCCTTAGGTTCATCTACAAAATTACAAGTAAATATAGCACTGTGACCATAGTGATCTGAGGTAAAATGTTTAATTACTGATTTATCAATTGGAACACTACTGCAATAAATATTATCTAAACAGGTGGATGTTGTTAGTGTCACCCTTGTAGGTTCTTCGAAGAGGTGATTTAAGTTAAAGCATTTAAATAAATTAAGCAGCCTCTCAGATAGAGGATTAACCGGAATATCTATATTGAAATCTCCGCAGACTATTAGCATTTTATTACAAACAAAAGTTTTAAGCAATGCTTCTTCCATAGTGGATTCAAATAATGCGAAGTCTGCGTCAGGGGGACGGTAAACGCTCACAATGATATGCCGCTCTAGCTCAACACAAGATAGCTCAATAGTCCTCTCAATAGTGAGATTTGCAACATCTTTACGTTCCTTGCATTTTAAAGTATTTCGAACAACAATTAAGGAACCCCCACGTATGGCGTTTTTGCGTTTGTATGAACTTACAATATTATAATTCTCATAATAAGGGAGTAAATCAAATTGTAACATCCAGTGTTCAGTTACACACATAATATCAACATTAAAACGATTTAAAAATAATTCTAATTCTAAGATTTTGCTGGGAAGGCCTTGCACATTTTGATGTACTACATGTAATGTGCCCGGCTGTCTCATTGTCGAACTCGTCAGTTTAAATGACTGTCAGCTACTCCTACTTGTTTGCCCTCATTAGTACTACTACTAACTACGGGCTTGTCGGTGAACTGCGTTATAGTACTTATAACGGGATCAAAAATATTAAATGCTAACAATTTAGCAATTATTAATTTACTATGTCTACTCAAATACATAGTATCTTGTGTCAAAATAAAATTACTAATAAAATTATTAGTATCAAAATACAAAACGTCTCTATGACGACATGTCAAATTATACAGCATTAAATTAAGATTCCAAATTTTTTGATTATCTTTAGTACTCAAACATTTTGAGTAAGGGAAAGCACATAAAATTAATTTTCCCAGTCCTGAATCTAGCTTTTGTAACAAAGTCTCAACTAACTTAATAATATCCAAACGCGTTACACCACTACTCTCACCTAATTGTACTAACAGAGTGGTGTTGTTGTCAAAGCAATCCTCCCTCTTTATAGTATCTATAAGTTTGTTAATAGGGGCATTAGGAAAGCAATTATTTGTCACAACTTGCCCTAACAGGTCACTAAGGAGCAAGCCCACACAATACGAAAAGGTAAAGTTTTGTACTCTTTCGCCTTGACAAAGTTTGGAAGACGACTGTAGTCTAAACACTGCCTCACACAGACACAACTACAGAGACACTCAGAAAATTACAAAAATATTATCATTCTTTTGCACTAACTGGTCCCAAAATACCAACTAACTGTAATCTGTAGGTTGTACTTTCCACAATAACTAAGTACTTATTACCTGAGTAGTATTTAGTTAAATGCATGAATTCATTGTTATTTTTTTTTAATAATTTGTAGTAACCGGAGTTAACTTACTTTGTAATCTTTCTTTTACTTGTGTGTCAAGTACTTAGTAGTGAGAAATTCTAAAACAATTTTTAAATTGATCTGGTAATAATTGGTTAGCTAAGCAAGTGTTATTTTTCATTGTAAATTTTAATTCTATTACTACATTCTTGTTACTTTCTACCTCCCCCATCTTTACTAATTGTTTTTTTTTATATTTCCACCTTTTCTATACCTGTCACTATCTATTTCTAGATACCCACTTGCCTACTGCTGTGTTTCAGAATACCATCTACCATGATGACTCGGAGGGCATGCGACTTGGAAGCAAAGTACAAGGAGGCAGCTGCGGAGCTCAAAGAATCCAACGAGATTCGCAGCCAGCTACTACAAGAACGTGACGAGAGTGAGGCTGAAATGTTGGTGATTCTTGGCAAGAATACAAGCCTCAAGAAAGAACTTGCCGAGCTTCATTCTCAATATGTAGCCGTACTTGAGCAGATGGACCGTATGCAGTCCATGTTACAATCCGTAGACAGCTGCCATGAAACCTACGAGGTGTTGCTTCAGGAAAATAAAGACTTACAGCATGAGCTTGCGGAGTGCAGATGTAAACTTGAACAATTAGAGTCGAAGCATGTTCCCTCAAATAATAATTATAGGAGTCTGGATCTACAGACGGAACTCATGGAAAGTGCTTCTAACTTCTCAACGATAGATCTCACTACACCAAATTGTAAAAGTAAATTTCAACAAGTGAAGGGGAGTAACAGAATAAAAAAATATGTGAAGCTAAGTAATTTTATAAAAAAAACTGAGAAAAAGCTTAAAAAGCATAAAAATGTCCTAAGTTATGCCAAGCATATTAAGCAAAAATGTTATTTAAATGAGGAACTTAATTCCTGCTATAATTTGATAGGACGAAATTCAAAAGAGTTAGTTGATATGTCAGAGGAAATTAAAAGTTTAGAAACATCACTTCATGATGTAACGTGTAAATATAAAAAAGCTGAACGAGAAGCATCTGACAATATTCAGAAAATGAATAATATCGTAGAGATACTGAGTGATGATAGCACATATGTACAAGTATGTAATAGTAGCTCACAGACGGACCTTCCTTTATCAGAGCCTTCTGGATCAGCTTTAGGTGCTTTAACACACATTGCAACATGTGCATCGCAGAGTCAGGCTAAACCTACTGTTCAGGTTGAAGTAGTTTCCACACCTGCTACGCAGTCTCCGGTTAGACAGATTAAATCCTGTTGTCAGACCCGGAAGACTGTGGTGTATTCAGATAAGATAGGTGTTGGGATGGGCTTGCTCCTTAGTGACCTGTTAGGGCAAGTTGTGACAAATAATTGCTTTCCTAATGCCCCTATTAACAAACTTATAGATACTATAAAGAGGGAGGATTGCTTTAACAACAACACCACTCTGTTAGTACAATTAGGTGAGAGTAGTGGTGTAACGCGTTTGGATATTATTAAGTTAGTTGAGACTTTGCTACAAAAGCTAGATTCAGGACTGGGAAAAATAATTTTATGTGCTTTCCCTTACTCAAAATGTTTGAGTACTAAAGATAATCAAAAAATTTGGAATCTTAATTTAATGCTGTATAATTTGACATGTCGTCATAGAGACGTTTTGTATTTTGATACTAATAATTTTATTAGTAATTTTATTTTGACACAAGATACTATGTATTTGAGTAGACATAGTAAATTAATAATTGCTAAATTGTTAGCATTTAATATTTTTGATCCCGTTATAAGTACTATAACGCAGTTCACCGACAAGCCCGTAGTTAGTAGTAGTACTAATGAGGGCAAACAAGTAGGAGTAGCTGACAGTCATTTAAACTGACGAGTTCGACAATGAGACAGCCGGGCACATTACATGTAGTACATCAAAATGTGCAAGGCCTTCCCAGCAAAATCTTAGAATTAGAATTATTTTTAAATCGTTTTAATGTTGATATTATGTGTGTAACTGAACACTGGATGTTACAATTTGATTTACTCCCTTATTATGAGAATTATAATATTGTAAGTTCATACAAACGCAAAAACGCCATACGTGGGGGTTCCTTAATTGTTGTTCGAAATACTTTAAAATGCAAGGAACGTAAAGATGTTGCAAATCTCACTATTGAGAGGACTATTGAGCTATCTTGTGTTGAGCTAGAGCGGCATATCATTGTGAGCGTTTACCGTCCCCCTGACGCAGACTTCGCATTATTTGAATCCACTATGGAAGAAGCATTGCTTAAAACTTTTGTTTGTAATAAAATGCTAATAGTCTGCGGAGATTTCAATATAGATATTCCGGTTAATCCTCTATCTGAGAGGCTGCTTAATTTATTTAAATGCTTTAACTTAAATCACCTCTTCGAAGAACCTACAAGGGTGACACTAACAACATCCACCTGTTTAGATAATATTTATTGCAGTAGTGTTCCAATTGATAAATCAGTAATTAAACATTTCACCTCAGATCACTATGGTCACAGTGCTATATTTACTTGTAATTTTGTAGATGAACCTAAGGAATTCACTTATCGGCCTATCACAGAAAGTCGCATTAAGAAGTTCCAGGGCAGTATTGAACTTAAAATGCCCCTTGTACCGTGCGTAGATGATCCGAATGACCTTTTTACTAGTTTGTTTAAGTTGATATGTGAGGAACATAGTGAGATATTTAAGTTAAAAAAATGTAAAGCTAGAGCTAATGTCGGGTTAGCTGATTGGGCTACAACCGGTATTTATAGAAGTAGGAATAAATTATATGAACTCTATGCGGCTAGAGAATCAATGTTGCACGATCCAACGTTTATCTTGTACATAAAGAACTATTCCAAGACCTTCAAAAAAGTTTGTCATGCAGCAAAATCATTGCATTTGAGAAATAAAATAGAAAAATCAACAAATAAAATTAAGACAACTTGGAAATTAATAAATAATGAAACAGGTAAAGCTAAACCTCGTAGTAAACAAATTAATTTAAACGTAAACAATACAATATTATCAAATAATATTGAGGTCGCAAATGCCTTTGATAGTTTTTTCTCTAGTATACCTAATATTGTGACTCAATCTTTAAAATCAACTGCCTCTGGAGCATCTACTTTATTGGAATTAAGTGTTGATAAGTGTGAGGTCGCGTTTAGTTTCAGATACGTTAATGCCATTGATATTGTTAAGACATTTAAGTCACTTAATATTAAAAATACTGAAGACCTTTGGGGAATATCTACAAAGGTGTTAGGTGTTATAATTATTGATATTGCGCCGTGTATGGCCTATATTTTCAATGGATGTGTTGACGAGGGAGTCTTTCCTGATCTTATGAAACATAGTAAATTAATTCCTTTGTTCAAGTCTGGTAATGAAAAAGATCCAGGTAATTATAGGCCAATTTCTATATTGCCTGCGTTAAGTAAAATCTTTGAGAAACTTATTCTTACTCAGTTATTGTCACACTTCAACCTCCACGGACTTCTTCATAGTCATCAATTTGGATTTACTAAGGGTCGTTCGACAGCCGATGCTGGTACCATGCTCTTAGAACACATATTTGAAGCATGGGAGAACTCGCAGGACGCGATCGGAGTTTTCTGCGACCTGTCCAAAGCTTTTGACTGCGTGAGGCATGATACTTTAATTTCCAAGTTAAAACATTATGGCATACAAAATCAGGCAATTAATCTTGTAAATTCTTACTTATCCAATAGAGTCCAAAAAGTTGATGTTGGTGGTGAAAGGTCTTCAGGATCGACTATTGTCATGGGGGTGCCACAGGGTTCAATACTAGGCCCATTTTTATTCCTAGTTTACATTAACGATCTCCCTTTTTTTGTGAAAGACATATGTGACATAGTTCTGTTTGCTGACGATACTTCTTTGATTTTCAAAGTTGATAGATCTAAATCTAATTACGATGATGTAAATGATTCACTATCGCGTGTTCTTGAGTGGTTCACAGTTAATAATCTTTTGCTTAATGCTAAAAAAACTAAATGCATCAAATTCACATTGCCAAATGTAAAACATTATCCAACTAATATTAAAATAAATGGGGAGACACTTGATCTTGTCAAGTCTACCATTTTCTTAGGGCTTAATATTGATGCAGGGTTGCAGTGGGCACCACAAATTGTGGCTCTTGCTGGTAGACTTAGTTCCGCTGCATATGCAGTTCGTATAATAAGGCAGCTTACTGATGAAGCTACAGCTAGGCTTGTTTATTTTAGCTGCTTCCATAGTGTTATGTCATATGGTATCATACTGTGGGGTAAAGCAGCAGATATCCAAGCTATTTTTGTCTTGCAAAAACGGGCAATACGTGCCATTTATAAAATGAAGTCGCGTGACTCCTTGAGAGAGCGTTTCAAAGAAATCAATATTCTTACAGTAATATCGCAATATATCTATGAAATATTATTACATACACATAAACACTTGGATAGTTTTATGATAAAAAGTGACGTGCATGGTATTAACACGAGAAATAAACACAAACTAAATATACCAAAATTTCGATTAAAGAAAGTAAGTGGGTCTTTTATGGGGAATTCTGTACGGTTCTATAATAAACTTCCAGAAGGTGCATTTAAACTTCCTATTCGAAGATTTAAATCCTACATAAAGATGAATCTAATTAAGAAAGCGTATTACACTCTTGATGACTATATTAATGATAAAGCCGCGTGGCCTGATGTCGCTCTGCCCCTCGACTGCTAAAATGGAAATTTGCAATATCTGTACTTACCTATTTACATGTTTGTATTAGATTATTATTTATAAGTATAACAAGCGTAGCGTGTGCTGTCTTGCATATTTTTGCTGATGTTTATTTACTTTTGACTACCTTCCTAAGGTTTTTAAGTTCTCATTTACTATGTATCAGCAACTCCTTGCTCCGAGGCACCACACAGGCGCTTCTCACCTAGTGGTAAGACGGACCATTTATGTAAGCCAAGCCGAGTTTGTTGCCTGATTCTTCTAGGCTTGGTCGCGTTGGAACAGGAGTAACTTAATTTTATATAAGACGATTCAAAATGATCCTTGTGATTTCAATGAATAAAGTTCTTTTTGACTTTGACTTTGACTTTGACTTTGAAATAAAAAGAAACACGATAATTTCAGCGCTGTTTAAAGAATCGAAACATTTGTTGTAGTGCTAGTCGTGGGAAAGCAATGGCAGCGATTCTATGCGAGCCACAATGAGAAGAGGCATGGGCTCTGCCTACCCGAAGTGTGTTGATTGTTGAATGACTAACGCCGCGCGCCGCTCTGCTCTGTTTCTGCTGTCTGGAACTGGACTACCTTTACCTATCTTCATAGAGTTATATAGTTCTGCTTTCAGAGGCCAATTTTGATCAGGGTTCATTAATTCGAAAATCTAGAACACTGCGTATTTTTAAGTTATTGAGAATCTTCGTGTTTTCGTTCCGCGTGGCTCTAGTTTTTGTTTAATTTAAAAACTACAAGACAGATTTTCATATTTTTTTTAGATAATATAATATTGGATACTACTACGATATACCTACGCAGTGTTTTAGATTTTTTAAATACTTAGAGAGTTGGAGCGTTATTCAGCTGAAAAGTTCGACCATGTATGGCACAAGCACAAGGGTACATTAGCATGTAAAACCTCTCTGGACTGGTTTCATAGTTCCATAACTATACACTCCTAAGATCTGAGGTTTTGATAGATTATAAATCGGGTTTTCACTTTCATGTACCTATATAGGGTATTCGACCACCACTTGGTAGATTAAGTCCATGACCACCATGGACCGATGACAACAGTCGCAGAAAACGGAAAGTCTCTATGGATGGACGCCGATTCAAAACCGTCCTTCGCCGTCGTACGTGGCATTCTGCCTGTCCGTCAGTGCCCAGTGGACGAGTGAACGTGTTCAACGACAAGGATCATTCCCAAAAACCCCACCAGCAAAATCAAACGAGGAGCAAGCATACGATCCTTGTAAAAATATATTAGGTACCCTGTTCAGCGAGACCCATCGTAGCCAAATTGTGAAACTGTCGGCATTTTGAATTAAAAACTAAAGAAATAGTAACAGTTGTAAAAGGATCTAAACGGAACAGTACGCGATATTATATTACCCTCTAAACAAAAAAGGTAGACAATTAAGCACAGCAGCGCCCTCAAACCCACGACGGGGTCCCACTGAACAGACTCTACCACGCGTATAGCGACTGAGCTTTTAACAAAGGCTAAATAATAACGAAAATTACTATTGATGGACTAGAGGACGACTATGTTACAAAAAGTCTAATTACAACATTTTATCATATGATTAAACACTCTTGGTTATTAGTTATTTGGTCACTATTATATTTTTACTAAATGACGAGGTGTCTGGTGCAGTAATAACGACAAAAAACAACTTGGATTAGTTTCTTTGATTTGTTTATTAACACTTATTAAAACGGTCTACAATTACAATGTTTTACATAAACTGGTTTTACAAAATGGCGATCTGTATAACTATTTATGCAATAAGTTTGGCTTGTATTGACCATTTCTTTTCACATAATATTAAAGATTCCTGAGAACCATAAAAAAAACAATGTTAGGCTTAAGGTAAAATTCATTCTTGAGATCATTTAATGATTACCTATACATAGACAATACATATTATATTCCAAACACTTCAAAAAAGCAAAATCGTATCGCATTTGCTCATAATTTTTTATTACGGGTAGTACAAAAATAACTTCACGTTAATCTCACTTATACAATCTTTTACACTTATTAAAGAAAGTAAATTAATAAATATATTAGACATAATGTTCTACATTTATATTACTTATTTAAAAAATATTATAACTTAACTTATAAAGATTCAATATAATATTGCAGAGCCACATATTATTGTAGGTTTTCAATTAGGGGTTTGGTCTGCGAAAACGCTTGAAAAGTGGTGTTTTTAAAAGCCAAGAATTCCCTGAATTAAGCTTTATTCTTAACACAATCAAGGTGAAAATAGGCCCTTTGAGGCTTTGCCTACCACTTCGGGGAAAAAGGCGTGTGTTTACGTATGTATGTATTAAGATCAATAGGAAGAACACTTCAGGTTGTAACTGGGCTTTTTGTAAATTTTATTCCAGATTTTGTGTAAATTAAAATGGTACATACCCCTTTTCACGGAATTAACCCAAAGCTTATAAACATGTGCCTAAATCTATGAGATTAAGTACAGCTATTTCTGAAAAATAAAAAACCTTTAATACCATGTTTATAAACAAAGTTTTAAAGATATGTAGCCATTTTTGTTTTTTTGCTACTTAAAATGAGCAAAAATTCGAAATACGAATATTACCGTATCATTTAAATTTACACAAAATCTAGAATTAAATTTAGAAAAAGCCACACATACTTTTATTTAACCTGAAGTGTTATTTCTATAGATTTAAATATTGCTAAGAATAAAACTAAATTTAAGGAATTCTTTGCTTTTGAAAACACCACTATTCAAGCGTTTTCGCAGACTAGACCCTTTCCGTAAGTAGGTCCCTACATACAAATATTTTCGAAGCTAGATACTTTTTATGCATACGAATGTTCCGGTAAAGAGATAATATAGACAGGCTTGAGAGAGATTATTTAAAAAAAAATATCTAGGTTTACCGATATAATGGTCCTTCGATTATATGTAAGTACAGTAATTATTTTGATGAAACATTAGATATAAATCAACATGAAAGGCCACAGCACACCGGCTGCGTATGCGTAAACGTAGACGTAACATGACGTTGCAATGTATGACATGACACACCGTTTGCATGACGTGCACGCAAGCGTGTACATACGTAGAAAGAGACGCGCGTGTCTACGTTACGTGCTGCATACGCATCCTGTGTGCTTTGGCCTGAAGACGGATACATTCGTACGTACATGATTTAATATGAATATAATAACTTATTTCGGTGGATATTTACAAAACATTACTTAATTTATTATTTATAGGGTTCCGCACCTCAACAGGAAAAAACAGGGCCCGTATAGGATCACTTTTTGTTCGTCTGTCCATCTGCCTGTCTGTCAAGACCCTTTTTCACAGGAACAGGAATAAAAAAAACAATTTTTTTTTTTAAATGTAATCCATTTTACCATATTGTTCATTTTCTGAATCGCATGACGTATAAATGTATTTGCCAGCTAGTGAACCCACTATTTAAAATTTATTTGTATGTTATGCTGTCCCTTATTTTCTTTACCGTAATTATGTTTTGTATTGTTATATCAGGATATTGTTAGGATAATTATTAATTATTATTTACCTACCAATTTGCCATGTTATGCAATGTAACGAAATGGTGAAATAAATGAATATCTGAATATCTGAACGGCTGAAGGTATCAACTTAAAATGAAAACCAAATATAAAGGGTGTGAGCATATAGCGCTGTACAAAAATCAAGCTTCTAACTCAATGCACAAAACATATTTGTAAAAACTTATTTGGCAATTATTTTTTGTATGGAAATCGCGAAATTTAAAAAACTAGTGTAATTTCCAGTAACCCCACAATTCTAAAATTTGTAATGCTACAAGGCTTTGTGACACAATTATAGAAATAAGTCTAAAATTGAGGAATTTCGACTTTTATACCCCAATGGGATGGTGAAGTTTTTAGAAAAAGTGGCACAAATAAAGGAAAAAATCTCAAATTGAGGTATTTCGACTTTTATACACCCCTTAAATGGGATGGTGAAGTTTTTATAAAGGAAAATGTCTTAAATTGAGGAATTTCGACTTTTATACCACCCCTTGAATGGGAATGGTGCAGTTTTATAAAAAAGAGGCTGAATCTCAAAAAAGGCTACGACAATTTCGAAAAAAATTACGAGTGGAGCGAGACCGTCTGTTTATTCAAAATAGGTAGCAGGAAACTGCATTTATTGACATTTAATACAGCTATTTATAACATTAATTATGTAAATATCATGAAAATGGTTCGAAACACTCCCAGTTACAATACTGGTAAGCAGAGTAGTATTCGTTCAATACACTTTCGCTAAACCAATAGTTTTAGCATGCTCGATAAATCCTAAAGTACAGTGCATCAACGAATCGAATTCGAATATGGTCCTTGCGGTTACGGAGTATGGAATATTTTATTTTGACTTTTCGATGGACTAAAGACATTATAAACGCCGCAGAAAGTCGGTGGATGGAGGCGGCTCAAGACCGTTCGTCATGGCATTCTAAGGAAGGGGCCTATGTCCAGCAGTGGACTTCTACAGGCTGATGATGATGATGATGATGACGCACTCTACGTGGAAAAGATTTAAATAAAACAGTTTCATGGTGTTGGTTAGGTAGGTATTACCTACATAATTATGAACAACATTCGTTTGTGGTTATGTAGGTACGTTTGGCAGAGCTACATGGTGTAGGAAGATGGTTTGAATCCCGCTCGATCAATTTTTTAGGTCACATACATCTGTCAGATGCTCATAGCAACGCCGGTACCTAAGATATGGTGAATACGATCCTTTAATGTAATTTCTAGGTAGAACCCACAAAGATTCTACCAGCACGACATACCCAAAGTAGCATAATAATCTTTTACGATAAATAATGCTACAACTAAATAAATTATTTATAAATTCGTGTAATATTATGTACGTGTTTTTTATTATACAAATTTTATCACACCATTTTACCGTCTTAAGGGTTGATTTTTGGAAATTCCATACTGACCTCCTTATTCATAATCATTTTATAAACCTATTTTAGTTAAAATATGTTTTGTCTTGTTTTGACGTATGACATTTTACATCAGAGAGAACAAGACAAAAGCTATTTTAACTAAAATAGGTTTAAAAATGATTATGAATAAGGCCCTTAGTCTCTAACTTTTTATGTGCTTGGGGATCCAAGCCACATTAAAAGTTAAGTACCCTTCAAATTTCAGAATAGAACATATGGTTTAGGCTGTGCCTATGCTGCTGTGTGCTGTGCTGTGTGGCTGGTTGATTGTCAATCAGTGAGTCAATAATGCAATAGTTTTAAGAACCGTGTACTGATAGGGTGCTCAAGAACCCTCTACAAACGAAATTCGATTTTCTTTTGGATATTATCTCATCAAACTCCATGAATTTTTGTAAACATGATCAATACAGGTATCTAGAACCGTGGTTAATCAGTTTCTTACAAAATTATATTACGGTTTCCAAATCACACCACCTTACAGATTTGTATAGAAAAATCTTATAACTCAAAATATCGTTTATTTTTTGGTTCTATACAATTTAATAGGACACTGTCAAATCACAGGCCTAGATATTAGTCTCTAGATTGTGTCTACAAAATTTAATGTACTTGACTTAATTAATATCCAAATGAGGAACAAACGTCGGATTGTATGTAGCGGGCAAGCGAGTTGTCTGAAATAGGTTTATTTTTTACTGTCGAGGTATTCGTTTAGTTAGACGAATACCTCGAGAGTTGTAAACAACAATAGTAGTTATAAACTGATACGTCACTATTTCGCAAAGTTCCTTAGATTACTATAAAAATAATACAAATGGATTCAACAAATAAAGCTACGAGGAAAATGCGACGCTATCGGACTTTAGTGACAAAAGGTTAACCTTCCAGTTCCAAGTAGTATTTATGACCGTCGATCAAGTGTTTTTTTTTCTGGTTAAAATTTCACGTACCGCGTAATAATTAGTATTGAATGCCTATTTAAATGTGTGTCAATTGATTATAGGGGGAGGCCTATGTCCAGTTGTGGACTTCTACATGATGATGATGATAATTCAGTAAAGCATTGTGATCAATATTTTCCGGCTTTGTATTTCAATCTCAATCTAGGACTTACTTTTGGAACATAATAGTTTTCATAAGTGTTTAGTATAACGTATCATTTCTGTGTGTAATGTGGATAGCTAATATCTTAGTTAATATATATTATTTTAGTATAAATTTAAATACAGATAAGTATTAATGGTATGTAGTTAGTTGGAATATTGGGTTGTCCCAAAAAAATCCCTAGCTAAAGTAATTTGTGAGAAGCAAAATGATATATACAAATTATAAAAAAATAGGTTAAGGGTTTTACATAGTCGGTATGCAACGTGTTAGATACATTTTTTTTTATTTTACTTTTATGCTTGATACCACATTATTTAAAAAGAATCGATCTAAATAAATAATTGACGCTCTGCCGTTAATTTAAAAAATAACATTAAAAACAGTACTTGAACGTACTAAAATCAAATACTTCTCTCGCAAGCTAATTGTTATTTTTACTAAACTAAAACAACATCTCTTGTATTGGCTATAAATGAACATTGTTTCATTTAACTCAAATAAATGCTAAATTTTATAGTAAAAATACCAACTAACTATGCTTCGAAGTTGTTCATGCGTTTTTTTTCCAATCACACAGATCATTCTTCGTACATTGTACTCTATCTACACCATACAAATTATTTGCATTGCATGCACAGATATCTGAACACACTTCAGTCAGATATCTATCGTTGCATATACATTATAAAAAAACCGTATCTACGAAATACACATGAATATAATTACTATCACATACATACATATCATGTTTATATCTCTAAGAGACCTTATTTACTGAGTCTGCATTTGCGGAAACAAGAGCGCTTTTTCGGACAAATAAATTAAGACGCCGACAAGAGTCAAATAGGCTTCACTTAAACGTATTTTTAGGAATATTTGCGAGTTTATGGCAGGGAAATATTTCCAAGTGCATTTCTTCATCAGCCGGCAGACGTCCATTGCTGGACGAGGTCTCCCTCATAGAATAAGGGGGTTTGCCATAATCAATACGCATTGCGGGCGGATTGATGATCGCAGTATTGGTGTAGAGTACTCAGGTAGATGCTGCTGCCCATACCCTGGTGTATTCCCTTAGTCGGTAGTCAACATACGTTGATAAAATTAATAAGAGTAACAAATAATATTATTATAAAGAACCAAGTAGATATACAGCAAATTTTTGTTTAGAAAATTGTTTTTCGTGATTTTAACTCACTTTTCGTTTCGCGAGAGCTATTTTGTCACTTTCTATCTTACCTGAACTTTAATGAGTTAGATAATGACAGCATTTGGCTGCTGTCAGCGTCTTATGTAGTTAAGAGTATACGTCACGTAGGTGCGTAACTTTTTTCGCCACTCACACCCAGTAATTCAACAGTAATATACAAAAATAAAGGTAGTCATATGCCATAAGTAAATAAAAAGCTACTGTCCTCTTGAAATGCAGACTACACTACAACTATTGATGCGGCAAACCTAATAACACATCATATAATACCGTTATGTCGTTCTCAACAGTCTCCATGTCAGAATCAGCCGTTTAAACGCATCTGTTTTAGTTAGAGGCCAACACCGACAAACTTCTTGAATCTTGGACCTTTGTAGACTACGCCACCGAGAACAAGTCTAGGCCTTTCTCACCAAGGTCTGTTAAGTGGAGGATAGCCTAATTATGATAGAATTAGGTGCTACTCATTGCAACTGACCCCGCTAGCGTGACACCCGGATAAAAATTTGGCAGTTTTATCGTTTGAAGCCTAATTCCCATAATTATTTTCTTAATCAAGACTGAATTGTGAATTGACTTAAAATTGGTATTCTGTATCCTTCATAATAACAATTTAGTCTACTTTCGATTCATGACGCCCATAGACTAGAGTAGGATAGCGAAAATTCTCGAAAAAACTTTGATAGGATTGATAGGTAATTCATTTATAAGCTTTTAAGTTTCGGTCAGTTTTCGATACATCAACAACATTTCCGTGTTGTATTGTCAGTTGAGGAGAATACCGTTTGTGACATTTATGTCATCAATACTAAACCGGAAAATGATCCGAACTTTATTTTGTTTTTTTTTATTACGAGAATCAGGCTTCAGGTCACGAACTAAAATACTTTCTTTTTTTTTGTTTAAACCGGTAATATTCTTACGACGCTATCTCCAAAAAGGTTTATAAATCTAAAATGCCACGAGCATTAACAGAATTATGTCAACTAGCCACAAATGCCATACTAGTGAAGTGAACTATTAACATCTATTCAACATTTTTTGCAACTCGTTTACGGCGTATTTGAGTAACATAGAAACATCCAAAGTTTCGTATTTGTAAGACTTAGATTCGATCTAAAAGCTTCTTTTTGGCAAAGTCACATAACAAGACATGTTGCGGAAGGCTAGGCCTAGGTCGGTATAGGAACCTAGCTGGTTTGATTACCTTCTAATCTAATATATCTTTATGGCTTAGGAGACCAAGAGAAACATGGGTTTCGCCTCTAACTATAACATAATTACTAATCCATAAAGGCCCCTTATCACCATAACATCAAGCATCTAAGGAAGATCTTACTTGTATGGTCTTAAATTAGGAAACAAAGCTCCTTACAGCTTATTGATTGTTGAAATTCTATACACACTTAATTTCGAAATTTTCGTTTTAAGAATATAAAAGTGGTCAGAAAATTTTACATCTTTTTAATAAGCTCTTCTTAAAAAGTTGGGTGGCTACAAATTACAATTCACAATTTGAATCAGTGTCTTAAAACTTATTATTTATACAATTGAAGAAATATTTGGTGATACTTGAAATTTAAATCGTTTTTTTTTTCATTTATAATGCAAAATCACAACAAATGTGAATTATCATGGAAGATACTCTTTAAAAAAAAACTAGCTGAAACCCCGCGACTTCGTTCGCGTGAAATAGTCTATATAGCACTGAGATAATGTAGCTTCTTCCAACTAGTGAAAGAATTTTCAGAATCGGATTTGTAGTTCCGGAGATTACATCCAAACTCATAAACTTTACCTCTTTTTAATATTAGTATGTATAGACATGAACACTGCTTTCGTTGTCGAAAGGATGCCATATTTCAGTTTAGGCAGTTCATACCCACTGTGACCCATCTGTTCGGGGACAGTGGGGAACTTGTGACAGCGCCGTCACAAATTTTGTTTTTATACTGTAGTAGGACAGACAATTCTAAAATTATTGTTTTTTGTTATTACTTTGTAACTTGAGTTACTTTTGCAAGGAAATTGAACAGACCAGCTGACATCCTGTATTACTTGATTACAACTGTTCATTTATTCAATAAATAGTAGGTATACATCTGTTATAACAAGTGCAAACCAAAACCCATAACTAGGTTAATGAATGCAGACATCTGCTATAATGTGAGGAAGAAAATTAGTAGATTTAAGATCACCTTATTTTGGTCGTAATATAATTTTCAAGACCTATATACCCAATACCCATATTCTATAGCAATCAATTGCATATGATTTTGGTATAAGATGGTAAAGACAGAAGATTACCTGACTTGGACATAACATCATTCGTATGGTAGTTCCTCTCGTCTCCTTTTTTTATGGAATCCCAGGTGGCGCTAGGTTCTGCTTTAAGGTTTCTTGACCAAGTGTGCATTTATAGGGTATCTTAAGGCGGTTCCCAATTGTTCATTGTGCTCTTCTAGTGAATTGACGGCATAATGCAGTACAAGCTCGTTGAGTGTTCTAAAATAAGAAATATTTTCATCAGACAAGTATTGTGGAAATTAAAGAAAGGCCTATGACTAAAAACAACCTAGCTATGTAGTAATATGAATATAGAAAGACAGGTAAGGAATCATTCTGCAAATAATAAAGTCAGCATCATCATCATCAGCCAGTAGACATCCACTGCTGGATAAGGCCTCTGCCATAGAATGCAATAGGGGATTTACCATTAGTGTTTACATACTCAGGTGAATGCTGCTGCTATCTATTGGTGTAACCCCTTAGTCGGCTTTTACGATATCCATGGGAGTAGATGGGTATATTGCCAAATACCCCACGGCATTATGAAAAATACTTACTCATAAACATTATAAGGCTCTGCAAACCCAAATCCTCTCTCAGTCTTGAAAATAATGCAATGGTAGACCAAATTATTGCATACAATGGACAAAGCCAATTGTCCCGTTGAATTAGGCCGAATCAGGAACGTGCCCTCAGGTTTCCCCGCAAGTATTTTCTCAGCTTTATCACGAGTACAGTTCACTTTCCACGTTTTTGATTCTCTGTGCGCGTATAACTCTTCCAGTTTGTGAATGTTGTCATCTTCTAAGGCCTGAAGGTATTCATCGGATTTCCCCCTGCCTTGTAACCACCTGTAAAATAAAAACTTATTGATGGATATGCTTAGATATTTTTTTCAACGCTCAATTTAATTTATAGAGGAAACACAACTGTCCCGCATTGGAGTGTTGTTCGTTGCTAGCCCCAACAAGCCACACTCCTTATAATGATGGCAACATTGTTTCAGTATCGCCATAGATGTTGTGGATGCAGGAAGCATGACTTAATTTTGTCATATGCTCCATAGTGAGTGTCAACTTTTATCAGGTGGAATGGAACATACAATTGGTTGCTTACAGCTTGCTTATAAAAACATTGAATTTACAAACTTACATTTTGTAACGGTCTTTTATATTGTAAAGATCCAGGACCTCTGACTTGAGCTTAGTTATTTCTCTTTCAAGCAGCAGTTTTGCTTGTAGTGTGTCTCGTAAGATATCGTTTAGTTCTGCTTGGGCTTGCTTTAAATTCTGCACCTTGGCTATTAGCTGCCTATTGTTATCCATGAACATATTTTTCTCATGAGGCTGTGCATCTGTTTGCATCTTTTCTTGGAGTTTTAGATGATCCACGCAGACTTGCACCGTTTCTTTAAAGGCATCAAGTGCCTGACGTTTGAGGTTCACCTCCTCTCTCAACCGAGTGTATTTATAAAACCTAACATCGTAGTCTCGGGTTTTGAATACATATTTCTTATGGATATCTTTGTATTTTGTTTCTAGTGAATCATCGCTTATGTTTTCTCCGCCTTCGTTTTCTTGGAGTCTCGACAGTGGGTACAGAAGTTTAATATCAAGACTACTGTTGCAGTGTGCCAGTGAGTAGTGTGTGTAGACACTAACCAACTCCACAACTGAGCTGAACTCAAATGGCTCGCAAAAACCATATCCCCCATTTTGATTGTATATTTTGATAAGCTTATTTGTACCTCCTTTTCGGACTGTGAGAGTGTAACCACTGTCTTTGTTGGATGCATTACGCACAAGAAAGGTGCCATCACATGTGTCCCGGAGTTTCTCAGTGGCCTGGTCCCTGGATATAGAAACCGGGATTTAATATTATAACAGTAGACATAAGCAAGGATTCTTTCCAAGAACCCCACCAGCAAACACAGGATAGATAGGAGGAAAAAATCAGAATACATAAGTTACATTGTTATATAAAAATGGTTTATTATTCTAGAAAAGCTAAATTTTTTAGGAGTTTACCAAAAATATAAGTCTGCAGTCTTCATCATCATCAGCCTGTAGAATAGAAGTCCACTGCTGGACATGCCTCTGTCATAGAATGCCACAACAACTGGTCTTGAGCTGCTTCCATCCGCATTCCTGCTATATTTAAAATGGGATTGGTCCATCGAGAGGGGGGCATTCTTAGACTGTGTCGTTGGACGCTTGGTCGCTTCTCAACTAACTTCATTCCCCAATGGTTGGCACTTCCGTGACCTATAAGACCTGTCCATTGCCACTTACTAATTCTGAGAGCTATGTCAGTGATGTTCTATGGGTGTCCTCATTTAGGATTCTATCATAAACTTTATTTAAGAACTTTGTTATACTGAATAATGTTGTGGTGGGTTGTAATTTTACGGGAAACCCGTTATAGAGAGAAATTGTGTAACTTACCTTGTAATATCGCCCCAGTACCACTCAGCACTTTCTAGGCTCTCATCCGATTGCTGAGGAAGTCCAATTTCAACCATTCTTTCACTTAGCATTTATACCTCTATCATAATCAATCTAACGTTGGCACGGTGAATTATTCGGCATACAATGTCCCAGCTGACCCTACTATCGGCGCGGTTACCAGCGAACTTCCGTGTTCGAGGTTAAAGGGGAAATAAACTGGTAATTGACTTTCTAATCACTTATGAACACAGCCAACACTTAGACATTAGACTAAGTTCAACAGAAAAGGTATCGAAATCAGGAAAATCTTCACAGAAACAGAGAAATGGATAACTAGATCACAAAGGAAATGGGCAGGCAAGATGGGACGATAGTTGCTATGCACACATATTTCCACAGTTTACCACTCGGTATCAATGACAGCATTTATTACGAATCTAGCAAAAGGATTGATTGCATTATGCCCACGGTTCTTGCAACACTATCTAATAACACTTCCATTTAGATCAATTATAACTCCAGCTTCACTAAAATTTCTTTCCGATCGCTTCCCAATCCGCCATGAAACCTTTTTTTTGCTTTCTTTCTTCGCTGGCGCTGATTGCTGGCCCTCAACATTTGCTGGCTGACTGCAGATGGCAGGCAGGTGCCTGTGGTGAGTACACTTATAGTATGTCATTGTCATGCCATGCCAGTGTGACAGCTATGGAAAAGACTTGGAGCAAGGAAAAGACCGTAAGGAATCTTAGAATAAGGCCTCCTTATTCTGAGGTAAGGAATAAAGTCATCCATCACCCGCGAAATGCAATGCTCTTACTAAGGCATTGCTTTGAGGAATCGGGGTCCGACCGGGGGCAATGTTGGCGCGTTGAATGCTCGACCTGAGTGAGGCTCGACCCTTAGAATTCTATCCTACTCCTACTAATAGGTATAAGGTACCTAGTAATCTTACTAAGTCCATATTTCTCTAAGGTAGTACTGCTACTCTTGGAGCAAGGAACAAAACAGCTACTTGATTGATGCTAGTCCTAGATCAATGAAATCCAAAGTCCATGGCTCAGAATAATGACTAGTCTTTATTCTGAGGTCGATGGCTCAGACAAAGTAAAAAAGAAAGACAGAGCGTTCCGGTCTCAGAATAAGGACAAGCAAGTTCCGGTAAGGCACGCAGAAGAAAGAAGATTCAGCAATCTTAGCAAGATGCCCACTCCTTGCTTGTTCACACGCTGTGAGCTAGTGAGAGTGAGATTCGCATGTTTTGAAGGAAAATGCCTTGTATTGTACCTACCATAAAATGATTTCACCTCAATATTATTTACATAAATGCAGGCATCATTATTCCCTGGCACACGATGAGCGAAGTGAGTTCTCTGCGATAACGTTGAACAAAGATAATGTTACCATGTTGTCCACTACGTTACTTGAACGAAGATAACTCTGTATTGGACGAAGACGTCTGAGGACAAACAAAAGTCGTTAGTTTTTGTAAAACGTTTAAAATCTCCTGCAATCTCGCAAACTCGCAATATGCGCTTTATGTGCCAAAAGAAAAAAGCTTTTCTACTTGGCTTGTGTTACACGTCTTTTACATTGTTGATTTTTATCCATTTGCTCCAAGATCCAACCCGAGAACCCGACCCAACTTAAAGCCCACAACATGACTCAAGCATGTCATTATTCTGGTAATTTGAATATGAGACAACACGAGAAAGTATTTAAATTTATGTTCTGTCTGTGGTCCACACCACAACCAATACCAATCAATCAATCAAACCTTGGACGAATTATTGTGATAATTCTTCCAAGAATCAAACCCTAAAAAAAAACCACCAACCTATCGTTTAGTACTATACTTATAAATCTGTGCTATCGGCTGTCATCGGACTCGTGCGAAATTCACGTGTTTTTCGTTTTCTGGTTAATTCTAATTGATTTTATTGTATTTTGATCCTGAATCTGTATAGATTTTTCTAAATTACTTGCATGTGATTGTTTTGCTTGCTTACATATATTATTTCAGGTTGCTTACGTTGCTACCTATTTATTTAATATCTGCGGTTTTGGGGTGAGTTGAACGTATGTGTGACTAAATATGGACGTCGAGCTTTTGGACCCTGGGCCCGATGAATTTGAATTAGATCCTCCTATAGGGCTTACTTTAGCTTCATCGGATTCATATTGTGAAATTGCTTCGGATTCGTACGAGGATGCTTCTGTAACTTCGAATCCTTCTAACAGAAGAGCGGAATTTCTAATTAAGAAGGATAAAGATGACGTCATCAGTTATAAAGATGTAATCTCTAAAAAAAAGCAAAAGAGAAAGATAAAAAATGAAAGGTTGCAATCTATTTCTAAATTGAAAAAACCAGCTGAATCTCCAATCAACAAGGCTTTTGCCAATCCAAACCTCAAAAATGAAATAACAGCAATAGCCCCGATCTTGAACAACAAAATCACTCCTACAAATAGGGTAAACGATTTTGAGATGGAGGTTCCCTTGCCATTGGCTCAGAATCTGACCTCGGACTCCTTCCTCATGTCCCAAAGCTTCACCCCATTTACTAGAGAGCACTATGAGGTGAGTGACTGTGGTCCTTTCTTAGTATATGTAGAAATTGCTGAAAACTATAGTCTTTCTGGAACATCTCTCCATCCCTTGAAGTTTGGTTCATTTCTGTTCCGAAACAAAACATCAATTTTAAATGACGGAATTAAGAAAATAGGTCGCAATCGCCTCGCTGTCAATTTCAAAACCGCTGAGGAGGAAAATCAATTTTTGAAAAACGAGTTGCTGACCCAACTTAAATATAAGGTCTACATCCCCTCTCATAATATCTCTCGCATGGGAATAGTTTAAAGGTATTCCATCGGACTGGTCTCATGAAGAGATCTTAGAATCAGTTCAATGCCCTGTTGTGACAGGAAAAATAATAAAAACCCGCCGCCTGAACAAAAAAATTACGACACAAGATGGTAGTAGCTGGACTGCTACCCAGACTGTAGTTTTTACCTTCGATGGTCAAGTTTTGCCTAAAGAGATATGTTGCTACACCATTTTGGCTGTAGAACAATATGTCTTCCCGACAATTCAATGTTTCAACTGCTGCCTTTTTGGGCATATTAAAGCTCAATGTCGGTCTAGTTACAAATGCTACAAATGCTCTGATAATCTCACGGGAGATTCCTGCCTCCTTGAAGAGGCAGATGTAATATGTATGTACTGCTCGGCCCACCACTTTGGTATTAACAGGGCTTGCCCAGAGTATATTAGGCAAGTTAACATTAAGCATTTTATGGCTAACCATAATGTATAGTACCAAGAGGCCATCAAACTTGTCCTGCAAGTCAAAAAATCTTTTGCAGAAGTCCTTGCGTCCTCACCTGTTCGTTTTCAACAAATTTCCACCTCACCTCAACCTCCTCAACCTTCTGTTGTTCCGCATTCATATCGGAAAACCATTATTCGCCCTCCCCGACCTCGCCTTGCCCCAGTACAGGGTTATGACCAAATGGCACATAGAGAAGTCATTCAATCGTATGACATTCCTACTCCTTCTAATGGTTGTGCTATAAAGGTGATGTTCCAAGATGTATGGAGCCTAGCCCTTGTCGATGAACACTTGTGTAAATGTGGCTAAATATATGTAAAACCTTTTCTTATTATCCTTTTTTGATTATTTCGCTTCATTTAATGCAGGTTCCTAAAATATCTTTCTCGCGGAGAGCAACACAAGCCAAAACAATATGGATGGCGGGGCGGATACAATTTAATCTGTGGTAAAATGTTTCGACAGCTGTTGACAACTTTGACCAAAACTGCATTTTGTTCACGTCTTGGCTGAAACGTCTTGGAGAAAGGGAAATAAATATTTACGATTTAACTTCTGGGACTTCTGTCCCTGCTTAAAATTGTCCCTCTCACTACTCCCAACGAAGGAATAAAGCAAGCAACCACAGAGCAATAAACGTGACATTCCCTGCCTGTAATGGCTGCTCAGGAAAATATGTTACCATTGTAAAAAAAAAACGAATTTTAAACATTTCTGTGCAGTAAATTATACTTCAAATTAGAGTAAGAGTATTTTTACGATAATCACTGATTATTTCGCCATTCTCTGTCTGGTGTTCATCGATATAGGCTGGTTTGGAACATGTCCTTTAAATAAAGAGTCTGGCTCTAATGATAAAGATCATTAGAGTCACTTGAAACAATTAATAAATTACTTTCTTCGTTGACTAATATAATCCTACACTCTGATCTACCGAACAACGTTGCCATACATAATTATGATCAACTCTATATCAATTGCTATTTTAAATGCTTTCAAACATGGATGTAGTCCTTCAGTGGAATTGTAGAAGTGTGGTTCAGAATAAATCTGAACTACACCACTTATTAAATCATCATAAGCCTTTCATATCTGCCGTCTCGGAGACTTGGTTGGTGCCTGGTTCTATCTTTAGAATCCCTGGTTACGCCATTCTCCGGGACGATAGAGAGGATGGCAGGGGCGGATGCGCCCTTTTTATTAAAAATAATTTATCATTTACTCAAATTCCTTTTAATAACTCAAGCAAGTTGGTAAATATTGTTGCTCTTAGGCATAATAGCATTTCATATGTTTCTGTTTATATCCTAAATAGAAATAGTGCTGTTATTCCTATTCTTCGCTCTTATCTTTCAGCTGTTCCTCCTCCCTTGGTTGTATTAGGAGACTTCAACTGTCATCATCAATTATGGGGTGCCCCTAATAATCACCCCTTTGGACGTTTATTTTTAGATAATTTTAGATAATCTAGATTTATGTGTTTTAAATGATGGTTCTCCCACACGTAGTACCAATTTGAGCTTTGTCGATGTTTCTTGTTGTTCTTCCTCTTTAGCTAGCCTTGTTTCTTGGTCTAGACTTTCTCACACTTATGGGTCAGACCACTATCCTATTGTTATCTCTTTCCCCTTTCAAAATACCTCCGTTCCTAACTTACCCCCTCTATTTCCCTACATAATTAATAAAAATAAATGGGATACGTACTCTCTCCTCTTGGATGAGAAAATAGAATCTCTCCCTAGCCCCAATCATTCCAATATAATTGAATGTTGTGAATTGTTCAAAAAATCTATTATTGATTCTGCTGATTCCTGTTTTAAAAAAAAGAACTTATTTGTTGATAAAATTCCGTCTCCTCCATGGTGGGATGCTGACTGCACTAGCGCTATTAAACTTCGAAAAGCTGCTGAGTCCAACTGCGATCAATTAGTTACACTAGTGAACTTTCTTCAATTCAAAAATACAAGTGCTGCTTCAAAAAGGCTTTTTAAAAAGAAGAAATTTCAGGGTTGGAGTAACTTCTGTTCTTCTATTTCCCCACAAACTCCTTCTACTATTGTTTGGGACAAAATCAGACGTTTTCGATCATCTCGTAAACAACACTCCCATTCATCGTATTCTACTGCATGGGCTAATGATTTTATGTGTAAGTTAGCTCCTCCATTAGCTCCTAATAATTGCCAGCTACCTGTCCCTAACTTTTCTTCGAATGATATCCATCGGACTACTAATTCTGACTTTTCACTTGATTCGATCTATACATATCAGGAATTAAAATTGGCTTTGGACCAGGTTAAGGATTCTGCTCCTGGACCAGATGGTATCCCTTATTCCTTTTTGAACGAGCGAAGCGAGTTCTCTGAGTCAAGTTGGAAGAATCGGCGTTTGTATGTATGTGTGTATGTATGTATGTATGTATGTTTGTCCGATGAAAACTTCCAAACCTTTAATCCGATCTTCATGAAATTTGGTATGGGGGTAGATAGTATTGGTACAATTTGTAGGTAAGGTTATGAGCTATATCGGTCGGGGGGTTGCTGAGATATCGGGGTCCAAGAGGGGGTAAAAAAAATAAAAGTGAGACAGTCTGATCAAGTGGGGTGTCTAATGAAAGCGCTTTGATTGGACATTTCAAAACTATTTTTAATAAGTATTTAGCCTTAGTAGTTTTTGAGATATTAGGGAAAATAAAAAACGTAAAAATCAAAAATTCTAGGGTACTTCCAGCCATCCCACAATGCTGAAATTTGGTATGCTTATGGCTTTTGTGTCACAACCACAGGGAAAAGTCTGAAACTGAAGAATTTAGAAACTTGTACTCCATAAAACAGAAACCAATATAACATACATTGTTGACCTCCCATTTCTAGGAATTCGAATGACGCTGGAGTTCTATGGTTTCGTCAAAAGGACGTTATCAATTAATTCGTCAGGTACTTGATATAGGTACTAACAGGTATGTAGTATTACGCCCCGTTGCTTAGCCCTATTCAAAGGTTATTTCGATGATGTGTAGGAAATTAGAGTTGTTACTGATAGATCCTGTACTGTACTGGTAGACCTCGAGGTGAAAATTTTCAAAAATAATAATAGAAAAATGGAAATTTACTTGGTTAAGTAGTCGGGCTGATAAAGGTGTTATCGCGAGGTCTCAGTTCGGGGCGAACCACTAGTTATCTAGTGCTAATGAAAGTACTCTTAAATATTTCTTAATTTTAATTAATATTGTCATCAATTCTGGGCTTATTCCTCAATATTGGAAACATCAAATAATAATTCCCATATGCAAACCTGGCAAAGATCCATCAGATTCCTCATCTTACCGCCCAATTGCTCTCTCATCTACGATTCCCAAAATAGTTGAACATTTAGTTAAAAATCGCCTGGAGTGGTTTTTGGAACATCATTCTCTTCTATCGAATTCTCAATATGGATTTAGAAAAGGTAAAAGCATTTCTGATAGCCAAGCTATTTTTACCACTGATATCCATCTGGAATTTTTAAGAAATGAGTCGGTTGTAGCTGGTTTTTTAGATATCTCGGCTGCATATGATAATGTTGATCTTTGGATACTCAGGCATAAATTGCTTGAGCTAAGAATTCCGAGTAAAATTACCTCTTTCATATTTAATTTATTTTCTGGTAGGCTAATTTCATTACGACTTAAAGGCGTGAATGAGGCTGACAGAATCATCTGGAAAGGTCTCCCTCAGGGTTCTGTTCTAAGTCCCCTGTTGTACGATGTGTACACAGTCGATATTGAGAGATCTTTGTCGGTGGTGTGTAGATTGTTACAATATGTGGATGACTTACTTATTTACTCAGCTGATTCCTCTTTATTGCAAGCGGCCAACAAAGTGGAAGAAGGTATTACAATTTTGTCTTCTTGGTTGTTCTCCAATTCTCTATCCCTTTCGGCATCTAAAAGTTCTATTTGTATTTTTTCTAGGAAGAGACAAATTCCTGATGTCACAATTGCCTCTAATGGTCTTAATATACCAGTGTTAAAAAAGTAAAATTCCTTGGAAAATATTTTGATTCCAAACTAAACGGTGTGGATCACATTAAGCATATGTTGGGTAAAAGTGAACGAGGTATTAACATAATGAGATGTTTAGCTGGTGTGTGGTGGGGTGCTCACCCATTCTCCGTTAGAATGTTATATAATGCTATAGTTAGGAGTCACTTTGATTTTGGTTCTTATCTGCTGATTCCAGGTAATAAGGCTATAATTAAAAGGCTTGATGTATGTCAATCGAAAGCTCTGAGATTAATTATTGGGGCTATGAAGTCTTCTCCTACTAACGCTCTTCAAGTTGAGTGTGCGGACCCTCCTTTGAACTTAAGACGCCAGTATCTAGCAGACAGGTTTCTTTTCAAAATTAGCGTTTTTGCAAATCACCCTTTGATTCCTAAGCTAAAATTGTTGAATTCTTATATTCGAACTAAGCCATACTGGAGACATAAACAAGTACCTCCCATAGTGAAAAGTTACAGGAACTTGAAAATATTAAATTCAAAGTAGAGAGATTCCCAATTCACCCATTTTTTTTCTACGACTTTAAATCCAAAATTTTCCAACCTAATATAAGGCTTTCTGTAGGAATTGATAAGAAGACTTCTAATGCCAATTTAAAATTTACAAAAAAAAAAAAAAAAAACGAAGATTAGAAATCTCCTGGAACTCACATTGGACTAGTTCCAGTTGTCTTAAGGGAAAACATCTTTATCAGATCCAACCATTTTTACCTTTAGATCTTGGTTTTCCAAAGTAAAGCTCAATAAACAAATTTCCTCATCAATCAGCAGGATGCGAATTAGTCACTGCTCTTCTCCAGTTCATCTTCGTAGACTAAGGGTAAGAGACTCTTCCCTTTGTGAATGTAGTCTAGATGATGGGTCTATTACACACGTACTGTTCAACTGCCCTAGATATTTTGTCCCATCCTTATATGATATTTTATCCCATTATAAAGCTCCTCTTCCTTCAAACGTATCTTCCATTTTAGCTCTCAGTAATAAAAACTCCACTCGTGCCCTTTTTAAATTTCTCACCCACCATGCTATTAGATTATAATTTTCATACTGTCCTATATATATAGTTGTATTTAGTTTTATTTGATTTCATTTGATCAGATTCAAAATATTTTGTTTCCTATAATTTTTTTTTTTTATTCGCTTTCTATCGTGAAACGTGAAGTTGGCAAAAATGTTCCACAAACTCCAAGTGGAACCAGTTGCCATTAAAAAAAAAAAAAAAAAAACCACCAACCAACAAACCAAACCAAAAAAAAAAACAGGGATACGTACGATAGGGAGAATGGCTGGATCTGGGTTTTCATTTTCGCAAATTTTGATGTCTAAAATACATACGTAATTATTTAGATGCGAAATAAAATAAATAAATAAAATCCACTCCTAGCACCTTCAAACAAATGTTACCAAAATGATATGACGAAAATATGACTTGTGTTGTTTCCTGAAAAATAAATGTCTTTCAAGATGTGTTTCAAGACAGTGTTATTTCTATTGTGCTATTTATTCCTTGATGTGTCGTCTACACACATAAACGGTGAATTTTCCACGGATGAATTCTTCAAGTTCCTAGTGAAATTTGGTTTCCAAAAAACAGATCTCCACTATCAAAAAGAAACATATGGCTACATATTTGGTAATATTACTACGAAAGTTAATTTCAAATACCCAATAACCTTCGCAGTTTTGGATAGTAGACACTTCCTGCATTATTACAAAAGCCGCGACATAATTGATAAAGAATTAGCATGCCAGGTCATGTTTCAAGATCTGAATGCAACTGCTTTTCATCCAAAATGTAATACAAACGGCCAGGACTTGTTCAGAAGGATACCATGTACGAAGGGTGAGCTTTGTATTGATGAAGACACACCCTGGAATGTCATAAAGAAGAATCAGTTTACTTATGTTATCCAGAATAGTGGACAGCCAAGGTAAATAACACTGAATAAAATCAATAACAGTTATAATGTAAACTGAACAATAATTTTCCTGTTAAAAAGAATCAGTTTTATTCAGTAAATTATATATCTAATGATAATAGCAGAATGCACAACATGTTACCTGTCCTTAACCATGTACCTCCGTTAGGAAGGCAAGGTTCTTGAGTGGGAACCACTATGCACTATGTACCAGACTGCACTGTAGGATGTCACCTATGGACCGATGACATGGTCTCGGGAAGTCGGTGGATGGAGGCAGGTCAAGACCGTTCATCATGGCATTCTATGAGGGCCTAGCTTTAGATGTTGGCTGTTGGACAAGGGCTTCCCTGTTGAATACAATGTGGAATTTGCCATAATCAATTAATCACCACTCTTGGCAGGCAGATGGTGATTGCATTACCGGTGTTGAGTGCTCAGGTGGATGCTGCCATCCTCTGGTGTTATCACTTAGTTGGCTCTTACGTCATCCACAGGAGGAGATGGAGGGGTCTATACTTAGGCTGGACACATGATGACAAAAGTAATGCTGTTAAGATTACGAGTTATTCTCTTGCGATTACCCAATTTAAGCAGTTTGCTACAAAGCTTGAATGTGCCGTCCGTTTGAGAAATAATAATAATCATCATCATCATCAGCCTGCAGAAGTCCACTGCTGGGCAGGGCTCAATAAAATTAAATAATATTGCACTTATAATTTTTTAATGTAATGTATGACAAAAAAATTGTTACAGATTTTGGTACGTCTCTATGGTAGCATGCTACCTCGATGAAGACACTTGCTCATGGCACCACTACAACGGAGCACCAGCCAAAGACAACAAAACATTAACTGACATACCACAGATAGTACAATATGACTTCTGGCTCGTAAACGGAAGTCCCAACTTGTCGTTCTACAACACATTGCTGTACCAGTTCTCATTTGACCGACAGAACACTCTGGAACTGTACCTTGTGTTCTGGTTGTGTTACATTGTACTGCTGCCCGTGCAAATATATGCTGTCAGGTAAGGGTTTTGAAAGAATTTAATAGCACCGTTATGAGTAATTCAGGCGAAAAGTTCGACAACCTTCATATAATTTTTTATTTTTTTATATTTTTCAAACCTCTTCCTTCTCCTTAACATTGACTGTTTGTTACTCAATCACTGCCACAACAGCAAAACCGATTTAACATATTTGGCACATAACATATGTTATAAAACCTGCTTGTCCTGTATAAGTTTTATTGTATTTTGTTAGTAGAAGAGGTTTTTTGTGAAAAAGTTTGTCTAAAGAAATACTATCACCGTACCTATTTCTGCCGCCAAGCAGAAATGTGTTCATTGCTGTGTTGCAGTTTGTGTTTGCTTTGCACGATAATACATAAAAAGTAAGCTCAAAAACTAAAACCCAACTACTGAAAAATCATGATGTAAAAAGTATGAAACAAGAAAATATTCTGCTCTGAAATTGTTAGTACAAACTATTCAAAATTATCATCTAAATAAACAACTAACAATACATATTCATAGTAATGTTCAAGGGATAGCCATGGTCATCAGGATTTATCATTACAAAATTTGTCTATAGATTAGTAGCAGTTTTTTCAACTAGAATTCCTTCAGATTATTTTTAAACTTATATGTACTGTAAATAAATAAATAAATAATTAATAAATGCTGGACATTTCACACGACATTATCTAGCCCCAAGCTAAGCAGAGCTTGTGTTATGGGTACTAGATAATTGATAGACTTAATACAATACATTACATAGATAGATATTTTTCATTATACATAGAAAAATACCCAGAACACCCTGAACAAATATCTGCAGATCGTACAAATATTTGTTCAGAGGCGGGAATCGAACCCGCAACCTCCTGCGTCGCATGCAAACCTTCGCCAGCCGCGCCACAGGGGTCGTAAATTGATTTAATTTGAATAGGAAACTCATTGTAAAGCTTGATGGGCTGGTACTACACAGTGTATCTGTTCAAAGTTTTGGAATAAAGTCACATAAATCATCAAAAGAATAAATGCAGTCCTACATCTAAATATTGTTTATATTTCAGAACACAAAAACATCCAGTAACAAAGCTGTTTACATTCAGTCTTGTGTTGGAGTTCATTGCCCTATGCTTCAATGTACTCCACACGGTGAAGTTTGCAGCCGACGGCGTTGGATTCGCCGGACTGGCAGTTGCTGGCGATATCCTCGATATTATGAGTAGAGTAAGTATGTAGAGTTCTCGTTTATGCCACCATCTCCTGACCTCTTGTGCTTCATTATCGCCAGCCTGTTTACGTCCACTGCTGGATGAGGCCTCCCTCATTGAATACAATGGGAGATTTACCATAATCACCAGGCCTGGCAGGCGGATTGGTGATCACAGTTGGTGATAAGTTCTCAGATGGATGCTGCTGCCCATGAGGAAGAGGGGTCTATTCTTAGACAGGACACAATACAACTAAAAGAAGTACCTACTTATGTAAACTGTTTAGCTATCTAAAGACCGTTGCAAACGATATAAAGATAGCTTAACTAATCCACATCACTACCAGACGGAAACGTCACCAAGATGCTGGCATGCCACGCTGAATGTAGTAGTGTTTAGTTAGTAGTAGAACTTCTAGTGAAAGAGTTCGTCCGAGGAAGTACTACAACCCCACCTATTTCTGCCGCCAAGCAGTAGTGCTCGCATTGCTGTTTCAGTTTGAAGGGTACGAGTGCCGGTGACTGCGCCGCAAGAACTCTACTTAAAACCGTACTCGACGTTAAAGTGCTCGATGTTATGGGGTGTTCGACGTAAAATAGTCGACGTAATAGAGCTCGCTATAACGAGAAGTCGATGCAGCGTATAATCGGAATGCCGGGAACGAATCGAAATTACAGGCACATGAGACTTTTCATCTTTGTGTCTCAGGGTCGGCAGCGCGCGTGTGATGCCTCTGGCGTATGGCGTCCATAGGCTACGGTAACTGGTTTTCATCAGGTGGGCCGTATGCATGTTTGCTTGTCAAGTAGTAGTAATACGTTGAGCCAGAATAAAGAGTTAGCTAGTGGGCCACGCGTCGTACCGACCAGACATAATTTTGAAAACGCGAAATACCCCCGGTACCCGACGGAACCAGAGTAAATAATAACTTTTAATTAAAAAACAGACTTCCACCATTGAATTCGGCTATTTGCATGTTTTTATTTACTAAAGGCATACAAAACAATAACTTGTTGCTGATAAATTTTTCATTTAAAAAACCGACTTCCGCCATTTTATTCGACTAAATATCTGAATGAAAATAAATTGATGAAAAAACCATAGTGGTGAAAGGGTAATGATACTTTCTGAATGCAAATGCTTGATTTGTTGCTGAAAATATCAAAATCGCTATATGTATGCCTACAATATTTGAGGAGTTCCGTCAATTTCTCATGGCTTCCATCATCAGAACTGGATTCTGAAAAAATAGGACCAATCTGGAAGTATATATATTCAAATAAAAAAAGATTTTTTCAAATCAGTTTATAAACGACGGAGATATGCGATGAAAGTATACAACCGAATTGAGAACCTCCTCCTTTTTGTGAAGTCGGTTAAAAAAGTAGATAAATATAAAAAAATGTGTTTTCAGACACTATTCATGCTGCTGTTACTGCTGCTGGCTAAGGGGTGGGCCGTGACGCGCCTGGAATTGTCATACAAACCACTCGTGTTTGGAGTATGGCTCGCCTACGGGATCGTACACATACTGCTCTATGTATGGAACACAGTAAGTAAACTATATAGTATGAACTGTTCATACTACCGCCTGCAAGACTGGGCTGTCACGTGACTGGAACTGTCGTACAATCAAATGAAATCAAAAGAATTTTATTAATTTAAATCACAACAATCATTTTCAATCCGCTCTTATTTAGGGTTCAGTACATCAACAAGAAAAAACAGCCCTTATAGAATAACTTTGTTGTCCGTCTGTCTGTCAATACCCTTTTTCTCGGTAACGGCTAGAGGAATCATGTTTTATTTTATGCCAAATATAAAATTATATAAAAATCAAGCTTCTATCTTAATGCAATAAAATTAAATGGCAATAAATTTCTCATTTTTAAATGGAAATCGCAAAACTGAAAAACCTCTAGGGTACCTCTAGTAACCTCACAATTCTGAAATTTAGAATCCTAGGAGGCCTTGTGACACCAATAATGGAAAAAGTTAAGGAATTTTCTCTATTTTACCCCTAAAATGGGATGGTGAAATTTGTAGATAAAATAAATAAATAAATGCTGGACATTTCACACAACATTATCTAGCCCCAAGCTAAGCAAAGCTTGTGTTATGGGTACTAGATATTTGATATACTTAATACAATACATTAAGATATTTTTATATTATACATAGAAAAGTACCCAGAACACCCTGAACAATTATCTGCAGATCGTACAAATATTTGTTCAGAGGCGGGAATCGAACCCGCAACCTCCTGCGTCGCAGGCGAACCTTCGCCCACCGCGCCATAGAGGTCGTCAAAAGTGGCTGAAACTCGATAAGGGTTTTAACCATTTCGAAATAATTAGATCGGAACCCATGGGGCGCGAATCTCGCTCGAACTTGTCTGTTTTATTTGAATGTGGCGACGATACTACTAATAACATTATAATAAATAAATTAATGCTGGACATTTCACACAACATTATCTAGCCCCAAGCTAAGCAGAGCTTGTGTTATGGGTACTAGATAACTGATATACTTAATACAATAACATTACATAGATAGATATTTTTTATTATACATAGAAAAAATGGGACAATGGGGAATATAATGGGACGATGTTCTTCAGTACGAATGTACTTACAGGTATTTTATTTACCAACAATATTGTTACCTACTCATATGATACCGTTGGGTTATTTTAATATTTCCTTAAATTGTCCCGTATAGCGTCGCTAAAGCTTGATATACCCTTTTAGTATAAACAAAATACGTCAAGGGTTTGAGACAGCCAATTCTGATTCACATTACCGATGTCGTTTTAAGACTTCGGTAGTTAGAATGTTATTACTCCCATGGATCAATCATACGAAGGCTGGAATTACAGGAAATCCAAACCATATACACTGGCGAGCAATATAAAAAAGCCACTTGAAAAAGTGCCTAAAAAATCTAAATATCTCCTAAACCACACAAGTTAGCATCATTTGTAATAAAAATCTTGAAAAACAGTTGTATATTATATTGTTAGTATTTTTAGTAACTACGGCTCAGTAGCCGTGGTTACTAAAAATTCCATTATTTATTCATATTTTATTTATTTCATTTATAAAAATTAAAAACAGCTTTAAAAGTCTGCTGCTAGACGAGGCCTTCCCTATTAAATGTAATGAGGGGGGGGGGGGGATTTTCCATAATAACCATGCTTGGCAAGCGGATTAATGTGGTTGTTTTATTGGCGTTGAGTACTCTAGTGGATGCTGCTGCCCATCCCTTGGTGTAATCCCATAGTTAGCTTCATTCTTAATAATAATAATAATAATAAAAATAATGTATTTATTTCAAGTTACATGATAAATGTATATTTCAGACAGAAGTGGACATAATAGAAGAGATAGACGAATACCAGACGTGGCCCGGCTGGCTGATCCTGGCGCTGCGCGTGTCGATAATGACGTGGTTCGTGCTGGAGCTGCGTAACACCATGATGTACGAGCACAACATGGCCAAGCTGAACTTCCTGCTGCACTTCGGAGCGTCCAGTCTGGTCTGGTTCGTCTATCTGCCGATTATCGCGCTGATCGCATTGCAGATCAGCCCGCTATGGAGATTCAAGTTTATACTGGGTGAGTTGGATCATGTTTTTCTCTGCTGTGACGCACTGATCGCTCTAGTGTGACGCACTGATCGCTCTAGTCGAGTGTGACAACTGGTGTGACTTTTTGTCTGCCGTTTTAGTGTGATGCACTAGTGTAATATACTAGTCGCTTTAGTGTAACATCATCATCATCACCAGTCTGTTTACGGCCACTGCTGGACGAGGCTACCCCTATTAAATACAATGGGGTGATTTGCCATAATCACGACTCTTGGCAGGCGGATTGCTGATCGCAGTTGGTGATAAGTACTAAAGTGGATGCCCATCACCTGATGTAATCTCTTAGTAAGACTTTTACTACATCCACGGGAGGAGGAGGGGTCTACTCTTAGGCCAGACACACTTAAGGGCACTAGGGTAATGCACTAGTCGTTAAAGTGTTATGCACTAGCTAGACGCTAAAATGTAACGCACTAGTCGCTCTAGCGTGTCGCACTAGTCGCTCTAGCGTGACGCACTAGTCGCTCTGGTATGACGCACAGAAAGTTACTCTAGCATACTCTAATTACACGCTTTAAGGGCAACAGCCAATCAACAATCTCTATAGTCATCAATCAAAAGCAGCTGAAACGAAATAATTATATTATTTAGAAGGCCTAGCCATAGAAATAGCAAACAGCAAAGTGTTTTAGATGGCTATTGATATATTATGTAGAGGCGACTTTTTTCATGCTACTTGGCAAGCAAATAAGCATACGATACGTTCCACCTGATGGAAAGTAGTGACTGTAGCCTATGGACGCCTGCAACACAACACGTGCGCTGCCGCCGACCCTGAGACATAAAGATGAAAGTCTCATGTGCCTGTAATTTCACCGGCACCCGTACCCTTCAAACCGAATCACAACAATGCGAGCACTACTGCTTGTCGGCAGAAATAGGTACGGTGGTAGTACTTCCCCGGGCGAACTCTTTCACAAAAAGAACGTAATACATATATGTAATAGAATGTTAATATCTTCAGGTATAACTTACTCGGCGGATTGCTTGTCGTTCTGCGTGATGGCTCACCTGCTGTGGCCGACGCGCTCCGAGCAGTACCTGCTGCTAGCGCCCGCAGACTACACTGGTACAGTACTGCGATCAAAGCTAATTCGCCTCGGCAATCTTCGTGACTGACTGACTTTCGCTTTTTCACTCACTTGCAATTATTATAATTTCTGTTTCGAAAAGACGAAGATTGCCGAAGCGCTATGTTAGGTGTGCGGACTACTTTTGGGACGCAGCCTTCTTGGCACTGCGCCCGTCATCCTGAGACATACAAAAAGAATGATGAATAGTCATGTACCTGTAATTTCACCGGCACCTTCAATCACATCAGCAGCCTTTAGACGTCCACTGTTGGACGAGGCCTTCCCCATAGAATGCAATGGGGGGGACATGCCATAATCACCACGCTTGGCAGGCGGATCGGTGATCACAGTTTGGTATTAAGTACTCAGGTGGATGCTGCTGCCCATCTCCTGGTGTAATCCCTTAGGCTTTCACTATATCCAAGGGAGGAGACGGAGGGGTATTAAGCCGGACACACCACGGCCTCAAGCTAGTCTCAAACATAAAACAGGGTTTACCACGAAAGAATGAGGGAAGTCATCATCATTAGCATGTAGAAGTCCACTACTGGATATAGGCCTCTCCCCTAGAATTCCACGACGAACGGTCGTGAGCCGCCTCCATCCGCTGACTTCCTGCGACCTCTATAATGTCGTGTCGTGTGAGAAGTGGAGGGCCTTCCTCTACCACGTTGTCCGGTTTTTGATCGCCACTCGAGAAACGGTTGTAAAGTGGGGATTTGCAGAGCAATTAAACAAGCAACCGCTTTTAGTAAAAGTCGTATATTCTCTGAATAAAGTATCAGTGATACTTTGCGATAAAAGTACTCAGGTCATCATTTGTTATAAAGGAGCATACACACTAAAATGTTAAGCAGTAAACACATAGGTATTTATTACACACTTTACAGTGAAGTAATTATTTCTGTTCACTTTTCAGCCGGCTTAGAAGAGCTGGACGAATTTAACGAATCGCCGCACGTTGTGCACAGCGACACAGTGGCGCTCACCGCGGCGGAGAGCATCAACGCGGACGACGAGGACGTTCTATTCACAAGAGTCTCGCACAACAACGGTGTCGCCTTCTCATAGCAACCAGACTTGCCTTGAAACTCGACCTTATGAACGAGGAGGTAAGGTCGCGGCTTTCGTAACAAATTTATCCGTGTTGTTCCGCCCGCATAAGTCTCGATCCGGTAGGAATATCGGGCTTATAACACTTTGCCCCCATAAAAATCACCCAAAATTTTAATTTTGGTGGAATGAAAAGGGGGATTTTTAGTTTTTTTAAATGTTAGGGTTTTTGGTTTTCCCCTCTAAGGGGAATTCTATTAAGGGGGAAAAGTGGAATAAGCCGAATATCGGGATAAAAGTTAGCCTATATGTTGATTCAGGGTATAAGCTATTTCTATTCCAAATTTCAACCAAATCGTTCTAGCTGTTTCAGCGTGAAGGAGTAACAAACATACTAACAAACTTTCGCATATTGAGAAGATAAGATAAGAATAAGATAATATAAGATATGTATGTATGATAATATGAGATTCTACAATAACAATTTTCATACAAATATATACATACATACATAAACACACGCCTTTGTCCCCGATGGAGTAGGCAGAGCCTCAAAGGGCCTCTTTTTTCCCGTTGGTTGCACAATGATGATTGGAAATCAACTTCGTCTTGTACGTCATATTTTCTTTTTATAATTTATTATTATTATTTATCTTATTGTACTTTTTTCTTTCCAACAGTCGCATACATGGTCCTGATCCCACACTAGGATTCCCTAACGTGGGTATCAGGAACGAGTACCATGGTACCACAACACCCGGATCCGGATATTTGTCCCGCAGCGCGAATCGAACCCGCACCACTAGCATCGCCGCGCTATGGAGGTCGTCATCTGACATCTGGACCAGCAGAGTGGAGGGGACCATGTTATAGTAGAATATACTATATTGCGTTAAGTAAGATGCACAGATCACTATGAAAGCATCAAGATAATTTGGTCGTACCGGCATCGTATTCCACGTCTGTGACGTCACGTTACTGACGCGATATGACTGCATTAATCTAGATTTTAATCAGTATATTTAAAGATTTGTAAATATTCTGTACATGGAATTCGATTTCCGGATCTGGCTGACAACAGCCAGGGTTTGCTGGCAAGTGCGGCGGCTTATTTGCTGGCAACCCTATTCCATTAAATAGATATTTCTGATCAAAATTGGAATGCAATTGTCTCTGGTCGGTTCTTGTATTATTACAAGCGAGATGTGAAACACAGTGAAAGACAATTTGAAAGTGAAATAGCGCTGTGAACGAATTTACGTGTTGAATTTTCCAGTGTTGCATGTATTTGCGCCTATTTATTTAAATCGAATAAGTACATTGATAGTAAAAAGACAATTAGAGAATGCGTACTGTACTTTGTATAAAGTTGTAATTTGATTGATAGAGCCTGATTATACACATTGATGTGAAAGAGTTCCTAGTGTTGCCATAAAACGTTCCAAAAGTATGCCTTCAATATATTCTAGTACCCTTCTGTAACAATTGGTACATTTACAAGCCTATGCACACAACGTATTTTAACGATAAATACGTGCGTTTTTAAGAAACGCGCTGATAAAATACGTCTTGCATAGGCTATAGTACTGAATGAGTACATAAACGAATTGTAGCCATGTCTTCCACATACAAATTGAATGATCAAACAAACTTACCTTTGTAGTTCGATCATGATTATCTGGAGACCTATTCCTTCCATGGTCCTATTTACTGTCCCAAGTGCGTGCCTACAAGAAACCTACAAAACAGTTTAATAAAAACATGTGCAATGTTTACCCTAAGTATACTGGTAACCCTATATCTGACATCTGAATCACTTTCAAATTATTAATTTTTGTTTTGTTTGCCCAAATAATGGTAAAAATTTACAAGTCAAGCACAGATTCAAATTCTTAGCGTACTAGATAAGGTAATGTCTCGCATGAAAATCATTATTTTGTATGGTAGTCATTACGAGATGTGACATCATCACGTAGACGAGATCTATCTGACAATACGAGCCCTATTCCCTAACTGAAAGTCACTCGGTGACGATTGACAAGTAAAATTACCATCAGTTGCACAAATTGACAATAGATGGTAATTTTACTTGTCAACCGTTAGTCACCGTGTGATTTTCAGTTAGGGAATAGGGGGCTAATTATTGGAAGCCAGTGGCACGAAATATCAGGTTGTGCAACATAATGCTGTACAGAATTGGCCGTACAAAATCGTCACATCGTGATAATGTACAGTACAACATGTATTGTACAGCTTGGAATTTTTAGTTTCGTGATTGTGGCACGCACTATGAAAATATGATGAAGGATGAAATTGAAGCATAATATGACCATGTATGTTTTAGTCTGCGCGCGAATCCACCATTCATATATCTATAATTATTTAGAGCGCGTCAATTCTAAAACTAAACCTTATTATTACGTCAAAATAAAATATCCCAAAATCCGTAACTACTAGGACTTTCGAATGTCAAGTTTGTGTCCAGTGACAGCGTCCTTAGGTTTCTTCTCGTTTTCGCTAGGGGCGCTGCAAGTATGGAAGGAAACGAAACTTCATATAGTTTAGAAAACTATTAAAACTCGTAGTAAGCCCTCAGTTTTAGACTAGACGCACTTCAACTCTGTTTTTTCGGGTTCATTGTTTTAAAACAAAAGTTTAATTCATCATCGTTACCGTTAGTGTGGTGTGTCGAGATGGAGTTAAGTGTGTCAATGAAACTGATGGTATTGGTGTTCGTAATAAAATAGTGAGAATGAGGGTAGATCGTTACGGCTATCAATAACATCGACTTGCAAAGACTTCAGTTTACCAGTGATCGTGGCGCATGCAACTGTGCCGAAATATCGGGAATTAATAAAGCTCAAAAATCAGGGTAATATCCTGTTTCTAGTTTAATAAAAGTTTAATTCGTGAAATTCCGATATGTATCTTATTATACTTACAAAATTGATCTGACTTGTCGTTTTTAACCAGGCAGCTCTAGTTTCGTTTTTATTTAAAAACAAGTAAGATCTTTATCAAATTTTTCATATCAGAGGCCCAATTCCCTAATTTAAAAACATTTAATTCACAGTCTAATCCCGACTCAGTCGCACTGACCCATATAGTAACTATTAGGTACTTAGTCTTCGCGTTTCTTGCAAATAATATGTAATAGTTACTCTACGAAACAGTGCGACTGACACGAGACTGGAATGTTTATAAATTAGAGAATTGGCCCTCTGAAGACTTAGAATTGTATAAATTTAAATTTTGTTTTGAAAATATAAACCAGAAAAAAATAGTGTTGAAGCGTGTTACTTCCGAAAAGTTTCTTGTCTTGATATAATCGGTAAATACTTACAATTGCATAATTTTTTGTTTAAAGGTAATCGATAAAAAAATTGTTTCTGAATTTGAAGCGTGATACTTTCAAAAAGTTTTGTACATGGTACATAATTCGATATGATTTAAATTTTTTGAATTTAAATTTTGTTTTCGAACAATGAACCAGAAAATAATTAGTGTTGTAGTGCGATGGTAAATGTAGCCAGATGTAGCGAATGCTTCCCTAATGAGGTGCGTGTCGTGTGGTACCCGCGACTTGCGCGCATATTACGCACGATTTAAATAAAGCAGAAAGAGGTTTTTTTTTTCTCGTGTATTTCAGTCAGGCTAGGAATTCGGATTTAGGTGACTGTAATGTATATTAGGACCACAATTCAAATGTTACTGATTAGGCTAGATTTTTAATTAAATGTCGTAATGTATTTATGATAAGTAGTTAGGTAAGTTAGGTGAGCTTTTTGTACATTATTATCAACAATTTTTTATATACCAAATCAAGAATATTTTATTGGTTAATTTATAATAATTTATAGAACATATTTTATTTTAACGAATTCACAAAAAAGGAGGTTATCAATTAATTCTATGTAATTTATTTATAGAAAATTATTATCATTTCATATAGATGTAACAATAACTAATAACTTATTAGTTATTATTGCGTCTGTACCCAGCAGTGGGTGAAGTCGTAAGTAGTAAGAGTAGATCTTAGAAGAGACATTGGCGCTAACGTCTCTTCTATTAGTGTTTATTCTTATGGATATTGATTTTTTTTAATATATATTTGATGAATTTAGTATTTTTTTTACTATTTCACTTTTATAACCATTAATCAAACTCTATTACAATATTAAAATTGCAGCGCCCTACAGGGTACATGTGCTTTCACAAGCTACTCCTAGACCTAAGCTGTAAATTATTGTACATGTTGCCAATTAATAAAAAAATATATTTAAATAGACTAATTAGATTAAGAATTAAATAGACTTAACCAGACTATGCAAAATCTGGAAACAAATATTAAAAAAATGTAGAGGAAAGTCCACGATTCTAATAGTAAAGGCCTTCAACTTAGTGGTATTTAATGGTGTAGTCAGAGGCCAAATCCATGATTTTTAGTTACAAAACCCTGTGACTAAAATTTTTAAGGCATTTAAAGCTTTCATTATGCAGTCGTGGATCAGCCCCCCAATTACAATAACAAATGGCGATGGGGAACGCAACAATAGGGATCATTTTATAGCCTTAGCGCTATCTAAATGTTATGAAACTTGAATAGGGGAAACTTCTTAACCGAAATACTACTCCATTCATGTTTTAAAAGATTTGGACAGCGATAAGGCTGCCAAAATGATCCCTAATGTTGCGTTTCCCATTACCATTTACTACTATAATTAGGGGCTGACCTTCCTTACTCTACAAAATTTTGATACTTATTTTCAGCTTTTGCGTAGTAGGGTATTTAGTTTTTAAACTTCTAATTGTTTACAACTTTCTAGTATACTTAGTAGATAATATTAGTGTGATGTATTTTTGGAATGTACTCATCAAGCCCTTTCAATCGATACCAAACTCATTATATTTATAATAGGGGGTAAAGTATGAAGTTGCCGTTTTAACGTAGTGCCGAAAAGCAACTCTGATTCGTCAATCGATATTCACCGGTATTCCTCCATGATAACATAATAATATGATGATAACATCCACGATAGGCTACGGTAACTTTGCTTCTGTAGTAGTATAATAAAAAATATAATAGTTTAAAAAACTAAAAAAAATACGCTATTTATAGAAAATACAACTAAAATAGAAAAAGAACATGACATGACAGATTACTTGACGACTGGACATTGTTTGTAATTATCTATGCTACACTGGCCTCCAAAAAAATCGACCCACCTACGTTTTTTCGCAAAAAAGTGTCCCATGGGTTTTTACTGCAATCGATAGATATTTTTTATGTTGATAATGAAAAAATGCAATTATGGGGTTGTAAAAAACCTAAAAATCTCGCGTGGTACGGTATATTTTACATAAAAATGTGTTATGATAATGAAACCATAACATTTGGCAAAATTAACGATTTTACTTTAAGTGGCAAAATTTATGTTTTTTGACATTTAAAAACATTTTCGCTTCACCTTAGTATGGGATGTTTCCTCCTCTTGCTTTAATGACTGCTGCCATACGCCGATTCAGCGAACGGATCAGCTTTTTGATGTCTTCTTGGGGTATCTGTTCCCATTCTTCCGTTAATGCGGCTTCCAGCTGATCTAACGTCTCTGGAACTGGATTTCGGGCTCTAACTTTCCTTTTTATCTGGTCCCAGAGATGTTCGATCGGATTTAGGTCCGGACTATTGGCTGGCCACTGCATAACTGGTATGCCAACCTCCCTAAGATATCCGGTTACAATTCTGGCGACGTGTGGTCTTGCGTTATCATGCATGAGCTGGAAATTTTCGCCAATATATCCCGCGTATGACATTACATGAGGTTCCAGAATATCCGTTATGTAATTTTCAGCATTAACCGTACGATTCCGAAAGAAAACCAGCTCCGTACGTCCGGTCAAAGAGATGCCTCCCCAAAACATTGTAGAGCCTCCTCCAAACCGGACTGTTTCTCTTATGCAGTACTGAGCATAACGTTCTCCTGGTCTTCTCATAACGTTACGACGTCCGTCAGAGCCTACAAGGGACATTCGGCTCTCATCACTGAACAGAACTGTCTCCCATTGACCAAGATCCCATTGGATGTGTTGCCGAGCAAATTCTAACCTTGCTTGCCGATGAGATGCAGTGAGTTTTGGTCCCGTGGCAGGCTTGTGTGGTTTCAGGTTTTGCTCCCGAAGTCTTCTTCTCACCGTATTCTCACTTACAGCCACTCCACGAGTGTCTCTCAGCCTGCCCTGCACATCAACAGCAGAAAGATGCCGATTTCTCAAGGAAGTCAAGGCAATAAAACGGTCATCCGTCGTGTTTGTGAAACGTCCTCTTCCAGATCCTGGTCTCCGGCGGTACTCTCCCGTCTCTAAGTATCGTTTATAAACTCGACGCACTGCTGATCGACTCAAATTTAATCTTCTTGCCACATTTCGCTGACTAAGCCCTTCACGAACGAGAGCTACCACTTGAGCGGCTTCTGCTTCAGTTGTATCCATATTTTATGGTTAAAAGCAACAAATATGATTGTTCTAACAAAAGATTAAATCACTACGATGCACGGTGAATGAATATGCCGCGGCAAAAGTTCGAAATAAACTAACCTTGCACTCTATGCAAAAGTCATTAATTTTTTATCAGTGCTTTTAAAATGTTACAAATACCCACAATAGCACTTGTATTCGTCTAAAACAATGTCAAGTGGGTACTCAGATGTTTATTTATAAAGCATAAGCAAAACATACCAATATGTCAACGCATACTTAAGATAACAACTTTGTTACTCAAAATTAGCGGGTGGGTCGATTTTTTTGGCGGCCAGTGTACTTGACATTGACGCAGACCTTCCGGGTCTCAGGAAAACAAAAATCGCTGATCCTGGTTATCCTAGTAAGGATAACGGGTCAAAATGTTTAAAATATTGAATTGTCATCGGTCCTTAATAAGTATGCCGAATTTCGAGTTAATCCGACGTTTTGAAGGGGGTCAAAATCATGTTCAAAGATTCCGTTACATACTAACATACAAACATACTAACATACGTCTGAAACTAATAAAAGCGTATTAAAAAAAGACTACAAACTGCTCGATAAAAACGTTTTAACATTACAAGACAGGCCCAAGCGCGAACATTCTGTCGTATCGAGACGATCTTGAATGACAATTTTATCAACCAATCAAATTACAAAGGTTTTAAGCTACCACGATGTCATTGGCCAATATCATCGATTATCGTCTCGCTAGCGTCTCGATACCGTTAGATATTCGTGCTTACTCCACTGCAGTAAGAGACCATACGTTACCCTAAATAGTCTGCAATTTGGTCAATTACCTGCAAGGAAAAAAAAAGCGGAAAGGAAGCGGTACAATATGCCTTCAAGGACTTTGTAGAGTCCAGCAGGTCTAAAAAGGCCACTTTATATGAATCATAATGTGAATCATGATACGATTCATATAAAGGAATTGCTAAGGATCTGCTGAGAATTCGGAAAATGAATTGCTACCAGATGAATTGCTCAATGTGGCAAATTCATCTGGCAGCAATTCATTTTTCGAATTCTTAGCAATTCCTTTATATGAATCGTCGTATTATGATTCATATAAAGTGGCTTTTTTAGACCTGCAGATCCCCAGAGTTCTATCGTAAAGGCATAAATTATCTTCCCTCGAGATGGCAGAAATACTTCGATTAAATAAATACGGTACTTATATCTTACATTAGAAAAAAATGTGTTTGAATTTTTCAATATAAAACGGCAATTTCATACTTTAACTCCTATTATTCATTATGTTCAACTCGAGATTGGAAAATTGCTTCTAATTTCTTCCATATTTAATTAGTGCTACTTCTAATAGCCTATGACACGCGAAACGTCAAGACACTTCATAATGATACCTCATTTCATAAAATCCGTGTTTCGTAGCTACGGGAATGAACAAAGTTTCTTAATAGAGTGCTAAAATCATAACCCTTCTGTTATTTTTCAGTAGTCGGGTAGTAGTGAAATGTAGTACATCAAGCAAATAATTTTAATGTATTACATTATACCTACTAATTACGCCGTGAAAGCTTGTTCGGTTCTTGTTTATTGCTGTGTGATTCCAGTATGGACCATGAACATTTAAATCAAAATGATAAATTCTTTTTCAAAAATGTAAAAACTATTCAAAAGTTAAATGGCGTTCTGTGGGGGGTAAATAATGAGGTACCGCCTATAAAGTAGGCAAGTTTTTGCATAATTATATTTATTAAATTGCAAATTTTTGGTCATTGTATGGCGGAAGTAGTTATTTTAGTTGAAAATTTATGGAAATTTAAGAGTATGTGCCAACATTTGAACCGTTTACTCCCAGCGTCCCCCACCTGTCTGGCCCCACTGGGGGACGTTGGGAGAAAAAAGTGCCAACGTCCCCCACTCGTGACAACGTGCAAAAATTGAATATTTAACAGTAGGAGAACTTTTTTTTATGTTTTTAAGTGTCCATTATGATGATCACTGAACACGATTCTGCTGTCAGAATTGAAAATAGTTGCCGCGATTTTGAACTTTTTTGTTTTTTTTTGTTTCTTTGTTGTTCGATTGCTTTCAAAATCGATATCTGATGAGGATCCCTGTGCTCACTGAACAAGAATCAGCTGTCAGAAATTAAAAAAGTGGCCGCCTTTTTGAACTTTTTCGTTACAGGACCGATTGCTTTCAAAATCGATATCTGAGGTTTCCTATGGTCACTGAACAATAATCTGCTGACAGAAATTAAAAAAAGTGGCCACCTTTTAGAAATTTTTTGTAACCGCACCGATTGCTTTCAAAATCGATATCATCAAATGCTCGCTTGACGGCCTGTCTGTAGTCCCTCCGAAGACCAAAACATGATCTTAGTAATCCTGATGGCATTATCACTGCCGTGGCCACTTTTTTAATTTCTGACAGCAGATTATTGTTCAATGACCATAGGGAACCTCAGATATCGATTTTGAAAGCAATTAGTCCGGTAACAAAAAAGTTCAAAACGGTGGCCACTTTTTTAATTTCTGTCAGCAGATTATTGTTCAGTGACCATAGGGATCTTCAGATATCGATTTTGAAAGCAATCGGTCCGGTAACAAAAAAATTCAAAATGTGGTCACTTTTTTTAATTTCTGACAGCTGATTCTTGTTCAGTGATCACAGGGATCCTCAGATATCGATTTTGAAAGCAATCGGTCCGGTAACAAATATGTTCAAAATGGCGGCCACTTTTTTTAATTTCTGACAGCTGATTCTTGTTCAGTGATCACATGGATATAGATGATATATGAGATATAGATTTTGAAAGCAATCGAACAACAAAGAAACAAAAAAAAAACAAAAAAGTTCAAAATCGCGGCAACTATTTTCAATTCTGACAGCAGAATCGTGTTCAGTGATCATCATAATGGACACTTAAAAACATAAAAAAAAAGTTCTCTTACTGTTAAATATTCAATTTCTGCACGTTGTCACGAGTGGGGGACGTTGGCACTTTTTTCTCCCAACGTCCCCCAGTGGGGCCAGACAGGTGGGGGACGCTGGGAGTAAACCATTTGAACAAACTATGTTTCAAGTTTTCAACACCAAGGTACCTAAATCGTAACTAAAAGATATTTACTAAAATGTTATTCAATGTCACTGAAATTAGTAATTAATTTAAGTAACTAAATTACAGTGTAGGTATATTTTGTGTCATTAAATTGTAAGTTTGTCTTTGGAAATTGTAACACTGCCTACCCCTAAGGTAAAAATGAGTGAATTTATTTCATATTAATAAGCTTCTGGGATGAGTCCCAAAAACTTAAGGTTTCATATATGGTCGTTTATACGTTAAAGGATCATAAATAATGCCTATAAAAATAGATAACTTGAAATTGGCGAGTGAGACAGAAACAATATTCCAGACTCAATCACGAACTGATGAGTCTCGAGTCTGGCCGAGACAGTATTCCAGACTCAATCACGAACTGAAGTCTCGAGTCAGGCTGAGACAGTATTCCAGACTCAATCACGAACTGATGAGTCTCGAGTCAGGCCGAGACAGTATTCCAGACTCAATTACAAACTGAAGAATCTCGAGACAGTATTCCAGACTCCATCACAAACTGAGTCTCGAGTCTACTGAGACAGTTTTCCAGACTCAATCACGAACTGAATAGTCTCGAGTCAGGCTGAGACAGTATTCCAGACTACATCACAAACTGAGTCTTGAGTCTACTGAGACAGTTTTCCAGACTCAATCACGGACTGAAGAGTCTCGAGCCTGGCCGAGACAGTATTCCAGACTCGATCACAAACTGCATAGATTTTGCTGAAAGCTTTTTATTTAAATCTCTCAAAAAAACTATGCTATGTTTAAATTAAGTAGCGCTTTGAGGAGCTTTGTTTTGATACACCTTTGTAGAATAGGTAAAAAAATAGTAAATTAATTTGCCAGTCGTAAATATTCGGCTATGATTATATAAACATGTAATTAACTTAGCTAAATTAGGTATGTACAGTACAGTCAAACGAAAAGAACTAGTTAATAATTATGCACCTTGTATGTATGGTAGCAAAGTTTAAATTGATCAGCAAGAAGGCCGAGGCGCATATTTATTAGCTGCGTATGACTGAATTAATTTGGCTGTGTGTAAATAAATTGATCAAGTCTTATGAAAATGTAAGTAAATGTTTTATAATGTGTTTTTGATTCTTACTAAAGGCCGGTATCGATCAAAGCAGAGCGGATAGTGTATGATATGGAATAGAAAAGCTTGTAGGTTAATTGACGTGATGTCACTTTGACATTCGACGTGTTCCGGAGTTGATGATTCTACCCACCAACGTAATAAATTTTTGTCCCAAATCTGTAAAAAAACGTTATTTTTCATAATAAATTCCTTACAATTCTGTAAATCTGCTTTTTCTGGATGTTTTGTTAGTAATCTAGAGGTCAATGACTTTATGTTTATGAATATCTGATTGTAGGTTGTGTTACGACTTGTACCTTACTTTATTATAAAGAAAAGTCAAAGAACAAAACTTGTATGCAGAAGAACCCCTTTTCTAGACTGCATACCAATTCTGGGACGCTAATGTATTAGTCGCTCTCGGCTTTGGTGGCTGCTGGCCCTAAGATTGTCATGTGGAAAAGAACTTAACCTTTACGGTAATTGTACGTCTCACATTTTGGAGTCTATGTATGTAAGCTGTTTAGAATAATCTCCGTTGTGTTCGTTGTGTCACTGGTTTTTTCTTGGTTTAAAGTTCGATGGTAAAAGAACTGGTGTAAGGACCTCGTGCACCTAGCAGACTCCTTTTATGACAAATTTTGTGTCTTGTTGTATGGACGCAACAGAAAGCTGATTTTGTTCGCTCTGTTCCACTGTTCAACTATTAGTTCAACCAGTTGAAATGATTGGACAAAAATATTTAAATTGTTCAAAATACCAACTGTTATAAAAATAACATGAAAGTTGAACTAATGGTAAGTAATATTGTTGTCCAACTAGAAAATGTTTTTTTTTTACTATAAAAAAACCCCTAGTTTCTAAGGATGGACCAAACCCCTTCCCCCAAACAAAGTATTTAAATAATTAGAAAGTTGAACTAATAGTTGAACTGGAATAGAGCACTTTGGTCTGACTTTTTTTGTCAATATAAAGTTCTAGCGTGATGAAAGAAAATTTTAAATTATCACTTCAATGATCTTTTAATTGATTAACTCAGTTTTTTTATTGTTAATTTTTACTATTCAAAAATAAATTTAAAGGAGACTGGGAATCTGAACAGATTTGTTTCTTTTGTTTTTCAAGAACTAACACCGAGGACCGGCCCCCGTATTGTCTATTAAACTGGTAATCGCTTTCGAATACGATTTTACGGTACATTGCGCTTTATGTTTCGAATTTTTCTGCTCATGGAAAAGAAGCTAAAACACGCGGCGCAATGTACTGCAAAATTGTAATCAGAAGCGATTACCGAATCGAATCGCGAATACCCCCCCGGGACGTGCTCCGCCCGGAGCGTAAAGCCCCGGCTGTATTATGTCTGGTACACATCCGGCCCGGCCCGGGGTTTTGCTCCGGACTGAACACGGTCTGGCCCCGACCCCGGTAGTGTTTGGTTAGTCCTTAAACATGAGCTGGTTGCTATTATTTGAAAATCATTATCCGGGAAAATACCTGAATGATGGTATGAAAATACATTTGTGTCTTTAAGGAAAGAGAATGGTTGCTTGCGATTAGTAACACTGACTCGTCAATATACACAAATCAAAATAAAAAAAACTTGTGGCTAGGCTGCCATGTGAAAATTATAAATACTAGTTGCTGTTTACATTACAACCATTCTCTTTCAGCTCCTACAAAGTCTTGATATTCAAAAAATACTACTACCACGCCCCGTCTTAGTTTAATTGTCGTTTCGTTTCAATATTCATAGGTAATACTAGTACTTTAGCACAAATATTTGCGTTTTGCCAAAGCAAAACCACTCAACACAAGGCTGTTTTGTTCCAACTAGTTTGCAATGTGATGTTCTAGAAGTGATGTATGGCTATGTAAAAAAAATTGTTCAATTTATCCTTTCATTGATGTTGAATAATTGTTATTGTATTTGTGTAAAAATCAAGATACTATATTTGTTTCTTAAGTCTGTTGTAAAAAGGTAAGTTTATTACAAACAAATTATATTATGAAGATGAATATTGTTGTTTTAATTCGTAATCTTTCTATGCATTTGTGAAGCAGAGCAAAATTTTCTGAGCTTGCTTTCTTGAGAAATAATTCTGACAAGACTATTGCTATTTCTATTCTGCCGATGGATCTTAGCCGAGCCGTTTTACCGTTACGTTGGCCGTAAGAATCGTTTATTCCAATCTTTCCTACTAATAACAGTTCGATAGTCTTACAGTTTGGAAAAATATTGTCCAAACTGTTAGACTATCGAACTGTCGGTAGGACAGATTGGAATAAACGGTAAGAATGAGATAAAGTAGTTGTAGTAGGTCGCAGGAAGACCGTACATCGTGGCATTTTAGGGGGGGAGGCCTATGTCTAGCAGTTGACTTCTACAGGCTGATGATGATGACGATAACCTACAAAATAACCAACGAACTAGCGATAACCCAAAGTATACTACATTTAAAGACATGTTAGACTTCTAAAGGAATGAAAAGAGCGCTTTGCCAACAACAATAATTTATTTTCTCACACTTAGAATACATATACAAAAGAATGAAGCTAGAACAATTAAAAAAAATATGACACCGATAAAGTACTTACGACTACTCTACTAACAAAAACAACCAGAAATTTGAAAAAAGGCCGCTGGCCTTAAAATAAGAATTCATAATCTTATTTAGAGAAGTTTTTTAAAGGGTTTTTAGGAAAACCCTAGTTACAAGACATGTATTTTATGAATAAGATTTACAAAAAATATTGTACCTATGTTGTGGAATGATCTCAATACATGTTCTTTATGGGAATGAGTAAAATAAAATACAGGTGATTTTGTACGTGTTAGTGGTTTAGTAAGATGCATTCCTCAGTTTGTGTAAGAATTGGTAACAAAATCACCGTGTTTATGGAACAATACCTTATTTTACTATAGTAAATTGTTTAAGTGCTGTGATGGAATAACTTTAGTTTATTTTTAAACAAGATAAACTGAAAATTTTATTTCAACTAGAGCTCATTTGATACATACGCATATTAGCTACGTAGGTGCACGGAATATTTTTTCATTGTTTCGAACAAGTTGTATTATTGTACCTACTCAGAAAGACCTTAGCAGAAAACTGTAGATCATACTTTGAGTTGTCAGACCAACATTTTTTTTATTCTGGGGGCAGGTCTGTTTCTCACAACGAAATTAAATCTTTAAATCATGTTTTTGTTGTATATAGAATGTACTATACGTAATGTTTGCATAAATAACAAAATTTCTGTTAGCATGATAAAATTTAAATCCAATCCGTCAAAAATGAGTTCTAAGCGTGCCTGTAGGTACGAAGTCCGTGTTGCTCGAAGGTAGGTACCTACATTAGATCCTTATAAATTATATTGGTAAAATTAATTTGCCTACTATAGCGAGCTGTTTGGCCTTGCAAACATTTTTAGTACGTACGTCAATTGTCTATTTATATTTACGTACGACTGACGATAGATGATACATTTAGGTCATAAAACTTCAAACGGTTCAAGCGATACAACCAACACCCAAGGCTTCGGTTTAGAGACCTCGTATGAAGCCATACAGTGTTACACCTTGCAGTTATAGCGTAATCTGTCTTGCCTACATAGATACAGAATACTGCCAGAGTTACTAGAATAATACATAACACGTACACATGTTTATTGTACATGTAGGTAAGTATGTAGGATACATACTGAATCCGAAATTGATAAACAGAATCTCAGAACAGAAGTCAGAAAGATCAAACCCAAACCAGGAAAGCCCAACAATGCGAGGAGCTAGCTGAATTCTCTCCGAAGACAATGTGTTTCTATTTCAGAAACAAAAATCAGATTTTGTTCATAGGTAAGTAACGTATGATTTACATAATATCTAAACATGACTAATAAAATGCACAAAATTACGTATCTTGAAATGTCTTGTAGGAACGAAATATGAATACTTACATAGTATGAAATGTAAAAAAACTTTCAAGACCAATGTTACCTATATAATTAAAGTCAATTGAGACCTGGCGGGCAAACCACGTGACTTGCGCAGTAGCAATTTCTAATACAAAATCCTCTTCTGCGCAGTCATGTGATACGCACTGGGAGCTCAACTTATTTGCCACTAACTATACCTATAAATAAACTGACTAAATTACTACATAACCATTCTCCACTAATTAGTTAATACGTTAGAAGCTTATTCACGCAGACCGTACCTATTATAAACTAGGTACTTAACCGAATGAGGCGTTAGTAATATAAGTTTTGTATATAGGAAGTATCTTTGTATGAAACGTTAATAAAGCTGGCTGGTAGAAAATAACTTCTCACGAAATGAGAGTAGGTACCTAAAGCAGTATTCCAGGGGGCCAATTCTCGGATTTTAGACATAATGTTATTATGCGAGAGTTGCTTTATGAAAACAAACCATCTGCTTTTGTATTAGTCGTATATATGCCTAATGTCAATATTTAAGCCCAGACTGGTACGCCTGGTCTAAACTCTGATTTAAACCATGTATAAGGCCGTATATATACAGTTCAAGAATTGGCCCCCAGATTTCTTCCAGTAGTCATGGATGTTACTGTTAGTTTAGCAGGAAAATTCACTGTTGAATCGCTAATCAATAGACAACAGATCATGTCTCAGCGAGAGAAAGTCCATTATAAATTCCAATGTCACTATCATTCATCTTTAGCCATTACATTAAACACCAATTCGGTGAACTTACATTCTGATTTATGCAAAAGAAGTTATTTAGTAAAATTAGTAAACCTTAAATCACATAGACATACACTTTGCAAAGATTATTACAAAGATTAATAATATGAACTTACATCAACAATTCATATTTGTGTGTAGCTGAAACAGGAATGTAAAAAGAACATTTATTTTACGCGTTTCAATTAATAATAGTTCATTTTGAACTCAAATAATGACAAGGAAAAATTACGTTGTATATTTTAACACCAAGTAGGTACATCTTTGGTTTGTTATATGATTATAAAATTTAACATAACATAAGAGAAAATTATGTCCAAGAAAATATGGCTATCACTATAATGTCAATTTTCATAGACACCATTTTCTCTTACATAAACTATTTATCTAACTATGACTGAGATGCCTTGTAAGCTATTTTAATTTTAGCTTCTACAGCGTATAAAGCTATCAGAACGTACACTACGAAACAAAACCTACGCACTATTAATAATGAATTACTAATAGAACCTTACTCTTATTACATCACAACAATAAAACTCTAAACACATACACCATTATAATAACATGGTTATCGAGTGATGAAATTAAATTGCTCAAAATATTTCTCGCTAAGGTCATCACCACATCAGCCTGTATAAGTCCACTGCTGGACATAGGCCTCTCCATCGAGAGTTAGCTAAGATACTGACTTATAATTATTGTAGCACAAAAAGAACTGTTATGATATAACAAACATAACTTTTATAAAGGCATCTTTCATTAATTTGATAAATTAAACCTTCAACCAACACAGCATTAATGTTTTGGAAAATCTGACCCTAAGTTACCTGTACGTAGTAATGGAAATAACAACATTAGGTTTGGGTAACGTTCGAAGAGCATGGATTTTAACAAGTATTTTATAAATAAGTAACAACATAATTTAATATCACTTCAAGAAACAATCTTATAATAATGAACGATTTCTAGAATTATCTAGCACTTACGAATATATAATCATATACTAAAATGTTTTAAGTATTTCTCATCTTAATACATACGTAGATGATCTTGTTATTTACAATTATGGGAGTAAAATGCACAGAAGCAACACAAACTATGCATTGTTTGTTACACGCGAACATCACATCTGTCTAATACGAATGAATATCAGAATCGACTAGAATAGAACATTGTTTATTTACGTTTCATGAACGAGATTCATATCCTCCAACGTCTGCTCATAACAATAAATATTTTTATTAAAATCTATAATTAATTAGAACATTACTAAAGATAAAGTACATAATTAATTTATAACAACTTTGTTAGAATGTTACAACAGTCTGTTAATAGTTCATATATTTTACGATTTAGTAAGGTACATAGTGACACGAATCCTAACTGTAAATATTCAATCATATCTTTACAACAAACATGTTATCTTATTCTTACTCAAATCTGAATAAGTACATTGACAAAGATACGAATGGAGAAATTATGTGCATACATTCGGATATTCTACCTTCATTATAATAAACAACATTTGTAGCATTTATATGATTTTAGAATATAAGAAGTTATACTTAGGAAGAACGACATCCTATTTTAAGCGCTACCAAATATCCTATCACAAACATCGTACGACCAGAAGAGAATAAGCGTTTCAAGAAAACTCCCACGAGTTTGACTACTATACATGTAAACTATTAGCGTCTTCCACGGTTCGAGACAGTGTTTACTGGGGCCAACAGACGCCGCGGCACAAGCAAGCGAGCATTCCCTCTAGCTGGCCTAACAGCACCAGGCTGCTTCAACTCCGCCAAATGCAAAGCGTAGCCATCGTTCAAAGTGGTTGCCAAATTGCCATACTTCTTACTAATACGCCCAATAGCGTATATTTGCCGCGGAGTAAGTCCGCAATTATTATAAACGCTAATATCTTTTCCAGAACCATAAGCGGCATGCAATATGACTCCATGATCATTTATCAGACCGTTCAAATGCGCCGCTTTATGTCCCAGCGGATCAGTAGAGAACCCGTCGGAAAAGTACACCAATCCATGAGGGAAATTATGCTCGGCCAGCCAGGATATCACTTTCCTTTGTTGCATGTCCGGCCTTCCAGTAATGTACAGTATAAGATAGCCGAGATCTTGCCAGAAGCGGACAACATCGACAGCCCCTGCTCTTACTTTGGGATCTCGGCCGGTTACCGAAACACTGGCAGTAAATGAACCGTCAATGCTGAATACCACGCATTCTGTTTGAGGAGGCACAACTGCAAGATGGAAATTGCAATGTGTGTGATCACCTCTCACCACGGCTCTTAATGGATAAACTCCACAACTGACGCTCTGTCTATCAGACATAGTGTACGTTATTCGTCCAGTTTTGTCAGTTACGACAGTCGAGAGGAGTGTCCATTCGCCAGCGGGAGGATCTCTCATAATGAAAATGTCCACTTTTTCTCCCGTCAATGTTATCATATCCAGAGGACCATACATAAAACGAACAGTAAAAGATTGCATGTTGCCTTCTTTTACGATAACGTCATTAGCTCTATGATTGGCAGCGACATTCTTTAATTTGACTGAAGTCCTCTTTTTCATCCACTTCTCTCTTTCTTGTCCCGGTTTGAATATTGAACATTCCTTATCATCAGAATGTCCGTATAGTGCTAGGTCAAAGTGTCCTATCTGTCGCAATATAAAAGCTATCACATCAGAACTCTCCCAATAGCTAGCATGGAATAAATGAGGCAAAGCATTGGTAGGAAAATTGGTCAATCCCTCTGGACAATACAATGCGTAGTCCAACCGCTTGGATCCCCACCATTTATGCTGCAGAACGTTCATGGTTATTAGGGGAATGTTGTCTACGAGACCGCTGACCGTACTTTGGACAGATGCTTCAGATAGTCTCCTTAAAACTGGTGTTGGGGGCATTTGTAAATGGTCACCGAATAATTGAGGATGGCTCTGTATCAACTCCATTAAATGATAAGGCTGGCCATTACCCAAAGGATACTTCGTGTATCTAGCGACGTTTATTGGCGGCAGATTGGTAAATCTAGCCGACAACAGAGGCTCCAGTCTGGAACCAACTGGATCCGTCGGATGGAATAAATTGTAAACTTGTTGAACTTGTGGCTTAACTATTTCTTTTCCCTTATCATCGGAAATCCTTCTTGACGCTAATATGAGAGAGAGTGGACTGCCAAATGTGAAAAAGTTGCTTACTTCAAATTCAAACTTTACGTGGTTTTCACTCGTGGAAGACGAGCGTCTTCTGGGCGTAGGTGCTTGTAAATGACATTTGTTCAAATAGTTTTGCTCCGATGGATCATTCGGTATTATAATTTCCGTGTCCAAAATACTGTTTTCACTATCGTGTCGTGACTGATATTGTAATGTGCGATTCATCGCATCATAAGCCAACACTGAACCCATGCTATCCCCCACGATACAGACTTGGCCAGTAAAGCCAGCTCCATCTTCTGACTTGATAAATTCATTATAAACTACATTAGCAGAATTTATTGTTTTTGTGACAGATTCTGAGTAATCTGGCGATGATGTGGCGATTAACGGTATAGCCCCAATGGGTATAAGGTCATTAGTAAGTGACGGAGATTCTATTGTGGATAGTGAACAGTCAAAACTATATGGGCTCAAAGTGGAGAGTACTCCCAAAGCCTCTGTACACACAGATGGACATGGGACTAGTTTTATGGCTATATGCCCTACGAGAGTTGGGTAATGCTGACGCATCACTGATTCAAACGCTCCTTTGAATGTAGTCGCATCAGATTTCTTTGCAGTCATATCAATATTGGCATCCAACACACTACCACCATGGAATACGAGGATGAGAACAGTGATGGAACAGGAATTGTGGACTGGTGTTTCAGGGCAGCCGTCAATACTGTGGTGACTTTGCAGAGTAACCATTCTTCGAGAACCTCTTTCTGAAGTAACCCTCTTCAAAAATAAAGGGTTGAAAATGCTATCATCTTGCGAATCACCTAGGGTAGGCGAAATATCGATGTCAGCTTCGTCCAGGGAACACATGGATGACCATTTGTTGAAGGTAGACTCACAGTCATAGAATTCGTCTTCAGAACCTGTCTCAGTTTCCGATTCCCGAACGAGAGTTTCCATTCTCCAATTTGCTGCTTGCGTTTGTAAGCTCTTGATGGATCCAGAAGAGGTTGATTTAAGGTTCGTTTTAGATGACTTATGTTCTGATGGAGGAGTTCCCTCGGGAGTCATATGAGTCGGGATTTGAAGCCTCTTTTCAATGATGCTTTTCTTAGTGACTACTGGACTTGCGATTTCTTCATTTTTCTCCAAACTACTCATGGTAGCTGCTAGGGATTTAGAATTTTCTTCTTCATCTTGCTCATCACTAGTCTCTCCCGCCATTTTCTTCTGGAGAGCTAGTTGGGTCTGCCTTTCGATCTCTCTTATATCCTCCATTGTGAGTCCATGCCATTCATCCTGCCAAGCCCAAGCCTGGCGGTGGGCTCGTACCATAGTTTTTCTCAAAGCCACGTCATGTATAAACTTCTCTAGTTTAGTCTGCATTCCCCAATATCTAAATTCTACTTTGCAAAGCTTATAGGCACACATTAATGATTTCCCACTAAGGGTTGGCTGGGACTTTCCTTCCACATCCTTCCAATATTCATCCAACCAGTTATCAGGGAGAGGGCCTCTATTGCATGTTTGTGAGGCAAAGAGTGTTGGATCTTCCTCTTTCACATAATCTGCACCGTACAGTTGATCTTTGACTACATCAATAACATCAACAATTCTGTTTTTATATTCACTGCCAGTTAACTGGAACACATTATCCTGGTGTCCATTGTCAGCGTAGTAGTAAGTTTCTATCTCTAGGGAGAATTTTTCAACAAACGGGCAAGTGTACCTTGTTTTTGTGTAAGGATAGGCGTTCCATGCTTCTTCAGAGACTGTAAGTGCTGATTTTGGGAGGAGGCTTTTGAACCATCCAGGTAGATGGCTGCCTACATGATATATTTTTTGGGTGTACTGACCTTTGCCACCTGGGCCTTGTTCGTAGGGTTCATTGACTATGATTTCTACACCACTGCCTTCACCGGAGCTTTCATCACGGCTCTTCTTGGCGATCATGTAGAGCTGCGCAATGCGGTACTCCTCCACTGTGAGGGGTAGGGGTATCCGGTACTCCTTGATCAACATGTTGTTGTTTCGTCAAACTGGAACAAAGATAGAATTTACTAGAACTGCAAAATATGCAAGAGATTGTCTTTCAATTGAGCCAAATTGAGCATCAATATTTTATTTGAAGAATAACATGACTAATAGTTTAGGCTGAAGTAGTCTAACACTGCACCTATGATTGATACTACACTAAATGATAGCATACTTAGCAATTTTATCTGATAAAACTACTTGTAGTTTTAGAAACAATTTTTTTTTTTTTATTACCTTTACATGATGTAGAAAAACTCTCATAAATACCTAATTGTTTTGGTCTGTCTGTAGCTCACTTGATTGGTACTTTTTACCAGTCAACTGATGACTCAGGCATGGAAATTAATGATGACTGATGAGCCAAATAACAGTGTTCTGATACAACCAAGATCTTTTCTAAATTGATGAGATAAAGCTATGCTCAGGGTATGAAGTAACGGCTTTGAGTTTTTAATAAAAGCTCTAATACATTGTACAAACAACGAATGCGCACACGTACACTCTTGAATAAACAAAATATTCCTACCATCCGATTGTGTATTTTATATTAGATTCAGTGGTAATGAATGTGTGTATTTGAGAAATACCTATTGTTTACGTGAAATAACAATGACTCGGTGCCAAAATTACATGTTTATCTGTACGATTTCATGTGAATTCACCCAAAACACGTAAACAAAGTATTGCAAAAAACTTGGGAAAATGTACAAAAAATATAATTTACCTTGGATACAAATCAAAACAGGGACATTTTATTCGGCGATCCAATTATTATACCGCAGCTAAACATAATTTTAAAATTGATTTTTCACAAAATAAAACGCCACTCCACGAAATCCGTCGATGAACTTTGACATTTCGCGTTCGTTCGTTCGGAATTCACGCGGAATTCGACGAATCGAAGCTGGATTCAAAGAGGATGTAATTCTCTTCATTTCTCTTCACAACGGCACACTTCTCAGAATAAAGACGCACACTAGAGAATTTATTCCACAGAAGACTTTTTTATATATATTTATTCTCTAAGACGGCACAGATAAAAAAATGTCAGTGGATAATGTAGGGGGCTTAGAGAATTTATGTGATTCTCTAAGGTAGGGGGTAATGTAGTATTAATTTTCTTTGATGTAGGGCTTGATTTCTGAGGGCTAGATATTGCACAGCCTAATATTGTACTGTACAACCAACGCGCGCCACGATATTGTACAGCCTGTTATACGGCCCGCCCCCCTATTCCGTGTGTAAGAATTAAAGTTTTTTTTACATGCAATAAATACTGCCTAAATAGTGAGCTAATAATTAGTGCCTCAATACTTTAGAAGTTTAGGCAAAAGAATGCGGTGTTTTTCAGAGCATATAGTTAGCAACCCCCACGTGAATATCTGCAAACGTACATCCGTACGGCCTAGCCTTTTATCCCAATAAATAGTGCCTAATTACTGCCTAAGGCCCACTAAACCTGAGCTACGTAGCTACGATAGAATCGAAGATATTTGATAGTCTTTCTGAGGCTAATGGCGACATGGCATTTCTTGTGAAAGAGTTCGTCCGGGGAAGTACTACCACCGTACCTATTTCTGCCGCCAAGCAGTAGTGTCCGCATTGCTGTGTTTCGGTTTGAAGGGTACGGGTGCCGGTGAAATTACAGGCACATGATACTTTTCATCTTTATGTCTCAGGGTCGGCAGCGCGCGTGTGATGCCTCTGGTGTTACAGGCGTTCATAGGCTACGGTAACTGCTTTCCATCTGGCGGGCCGTAAGCTTGTCTGCTTGCTTTTGTATAAAAAAAATAAAAAAATGGCGTCTGTCTCCGCTGCCCCACTGCCGCGCCAGTAAGACAACCGTTGACGTACCACCATAGTATAAAAAATCCTTGATTTTTACCCATTCCGAGGCATTCCAATAAGCCACAAAAGCCATAAATCAAGAAGTCAACTCAAGTCCAATCGTTGGCAGTGTCCTTGAACAGGAAATAAAGGCTCGTGTACACCATTACGCTCGTGTACACCATTACCACAACAATAATCATCATCATCACTATCAGTCCGTAGAAGTCCACTGTTGGACATAGGACTCCCCCATAGAATGCCACGACGGTGTTGAGCCACCTCCATCCACCGATTTCCCGCGACCTATTGGTATTAATGTCGTTAGTATATTTGCCGTAGGTAATCAATACACATGGTATTTATGGGGGACACCTCGTCCAGAAGTGGGCGTCTAAAGGCTGATGATGATGATTATACATCAATACACATAAACCTACAGTTAGAATTAAATCTTATTGCGTAGGTATTACCTATTGATATTTATCTTGAAATATCTGATTTTCGTTAAGAAAAAACAACATACGTGTTACTTTTTAGGGTTCCATACCTCAAAAGAAAAACGGGACCCTTATAGGATCACTTTTTGTGCGTGTGTCTCCCAAATTTTAAAAATTAATATCTCCAGAAATATTGGTTTCCTTAGTACGCCATTTCATATTTAGGCTTGTTTCTTTGTTTTTGCGTTCTACTACGAAAGTGCAGATCTACCTACAAACAAAAGCAACAAGGTATTGGGCGTTTTCATATTACTCAATAACGGTATCGGTATAGTTGCCGACATGTCGGTAACGTGTCGATATAACTATTTTTTTTAAATTTATTTAGGACGACAAACTATTACACTCCTGTAGTAATAAATATAGGAGTAAAAATAACACAGAGTAAACATACCAGAAGTTATGCATGTTTACTTAGAGAATCTATAAATTCTCTAAGTATGTTTACATGAAAGGGCAAGGAGAAAGTACATAACTTTAGTTTAGTGTGGACAAGATAGGTATTTTATCTGCCAGAGCTGATTGACCCCTCACAATTCACTTCATTCAACTGTTGTCTGGGAGTTGGGTTCAAGCGGCGCCGGTGCATTGTTTTGGCACACCCTGGGTTTCTGCTACAAAAATGAACTATAGAAAATATACGTATAAAATTGTATATTAACTGATAACAAATATAAATTCCAATATAATTTAAATATAAGCTAATAACAAAATAAGCAATCTTACTATTTTATGTTCTGCGCTTAAATATTAAAAAGGCATCTGTTGGTTTATTTTACTACGAATAAACTATTGCCACAGTAAAATGGACGACCTGCTATAAATAATCTTAAATATTTCCACAATACGCACGTTCGATCATGGCCACTATGAAGTTAGCCATAGTAGTATGGTACCAACGATGTTGGAAATAGCTTCTGTACTGTCCTTGGACAACGTCACGACCAATAAGAACCAGCCTATTCACAATTAGACCAATAGGGTAACTTCAAATCGTTGAATCGCGGGAATGGAATCGCTTGGCTGTAAGAACGATATTGTGCACCGAAAACAACAGTTTTGTATAGGAATTTTGAAATTGGAACACTCTTCTCCGTTTTGTGTTCGATTTTATATGTACCTACCCACCTACATAAGGCAATCCAAAATAATTCTTACTTATAACATTACCATTGCACCTATATTAATAGGAATTAAAATATTTAGGCCCTCTTCCACCTATCGGCAGAATCAGTATTAAGTTGCCTATGAAAAGCTTTTTGACTATTTTAACAATAATATAAGAGTACTTAATAAAAATAATATGTCAAACCCCCGCACCACTAAATCACGCGTCCCACTTTTAGCTACTTCTCTGCCAATGGTGGAAAAGGCCCTAAGTTATAGAAAAATGGGCTCTTCTTCACCACGTGTCAGAAACCCTCCCTTACAATAATATTCCTTATGCTACCATTTCATAAAAACTTTTTGTGACAATTTTTATTACTAGGCTTTTAAATTTATGAAATTGGCAATGACGACAGTTAGGCTATATCAGCCACTTCACGGAGAGAGAACTTCTTGGTGAGAGAGGCCCTTAAAGCTATTGTATTTCATCCAGACAGTATTTTGGTGATGTCTTTGAAGGACTTGTGCAACGCCTCGATGAACTGAGCGCTGTCGTTGTACGGCCTGTAGCTGGTCACCACTGCGCCTAACTTGTCAGGGAATGCTGAGTATCTAAAACAAAACAAATGTCAACATTATAAAAAAACCTTTTATTCCTTACCCTCATAAAATGTTTGTAAAACTAATATTATAACTATTTGCATCACATTAATTGTAAATTAGACTAATGACATGGAATGGATGTATCTACCTAGTACCTACTTATGGGAACTAAATTATTTGTATGTCATAATGTATGACTGAGTATGTTAGACGTGTGAATGATGGACCACAAATGTAAAATTACCATATTCAAAACAAATAAATTATCTTTATCTTTATGTATTATCATTAGATTTCTTTATAAATCAGGTAAGTAATCAATAAAATTAAAAAAAAATTATCAACCAACAGTATTTTAGCTAAATTCGAAATACTGGCTGTTTGACGGCGGTAAGTAATGACGTACATTTCTCCTTCTTCCCCCCAAAGGGGGATTTTTAGGGGGGGGGAGTGGATTAAGCCATTCTTCCTCATTTTTAAACAGTTCTATAGTAATTTCTGACCAGGTATAGTATAAAATATATTGGTGCACGACCGGGGTTAACCTTAGGACCAAAAATACAGTACTAGTTACTACTGTCCACATCACTAGTGTTATAAAGTGCGTATAATAATAACTTTATTTAACGACCGGTCCAAACCCTACCGCAATCACGCTCGGCACGAAATGGTACTTGTACTCATACGAGACAAATATCTCCATTATATTAGCAGGTTGTTTTCACCCACAACCTTAGGACCAGAAGTTCGGGGTCGCTAGCTACAAGTCTACATCACCAGTGCTTTTTAAATGCGTATAAAAAAATAAAATAAATTAAAACTAAACTAAACAGTTCTTTATGTGCATGTTTGTTTTCAAATGTGTATAACAATATTTTAATATCTTACCCGATACCAAAACCTTCTTTAACAACCGGTCCGAACCCTCCCGCCATCACGCTCGGCGACGATAAGGTACTCGTACTTAATATCGACCGGTTCAGGAACTTGTACTCGTACGAGTCAAATATCTCCGGCGTTGGCAGATTGTTTTCTTGGGATATTTTGTTGAGAGCGAACAGGTGACGGTCAAAGCCTTGCCCCATAGCGGCGTCTTTGACCAGTTCGGAGTGGAGGGAAGAGCATTGCGCCATAATGGCGCGGAGGTCATCTTTGGAGAGCTTGTTCCGGTGCAGGCCTTCACAGAACATCTGTCGAAGAAAGGTTACATAAGGAAACACATCAACTTGGCAAGCAAATCACCGCTTTTGAATACTTACTAAACTTTTTGATTTCGTAAAATCTGTACGTCATCATTGCATGTAATAAATTATAAGTATTTTTATTTTTGTCACTTTGTTTGATGTTATAGCTTAACTTGTGTTTGTTTTTAATAAACTTATCTTATCCCTTATTACTTATTATATTATTGCCTTACGTGATTCAAAGGCAAACGAGTAATGAAGTCGTTCTATTTGCTGATGACACATCGTTACTGTTTAAAACTAAAAGAGGATCCTCAGATCTAAGCGCAGTAAATTATGCTTTAGGCTTAATTTCTAATTGGTTCGCGGTCAATAACTTAGTGTTAAACCCTTCAAAAACAAAATGCATAAAGTTTACCTTGCCAAATGTTAATCAAGCTCAAACGCATGTAACAATGGGCACTAAAATTGACACCATTGAGTACACAAAGTTTCTAGGGATAGTATTAGACAGCAAACTGCAGTGGGGTCCCCATGTTTATGCACTTGGGAATAGGTTGAGTTCGGCAGTCTATGCAATTCGAGAGGTTAGGAAACTCACAGACGTAGCCACTGCTAGACTTGTCTACTTTGCTTATTTCCATAGTCTCATGAGCTATGGAATCTTATTGTGGGGTGCTGGTGCTGACATTAGTGTCATTTTTATCCTGCAGAAGCGGGCAATTCGGGCTATTTATAATCTAAAAAGTAGAGACTCCCTTAGAGATTTGTTTAATAAAATTAATACTCGGAAAAACTCATACAATTTCAAGAAGCGAAGTGACGTACATTGTTTCAATACACGCAATAAAGATAAATTGATGAACTCTGCACATAGGTTACAAAAAACTAACAAAAGTTTTGTAGGAAATTCGGTGCGCTTCTACAACAAACTACCAACACATATAATAGATCTAACAGAAAAAAGATTCAAAAAATGTATCAAGCAAAAACTGGTAAAAAAGTCATATTACACCACAGGTGATTACCTAGCTGACACAAAAGCTTGGGATGATGAGGAATAAGGTAGTTTTAGAATTGACAAAGCCCCTGTACAGCTGCTAACAATTGTTTTTATTTATTTTTTTATCGACAAGGCCTTTATACAGCCGCTGCAAATTTGACATTGTTTTATTATTACTTTTCCTAGGTTAATGACAAAGCCCCTATACAGCTGCATCTATTTTCATCGTGTATTTTTCCATTTATTTTGTTCTCCATTTTGTTATGTACCTACCTAGACTGACGTAATTAAGTGTTCCCCAAGTGTTCCTACAGTTTGAATAAATATATGAATATGAATTATCTTATTTATCCATCAGCCGAGAGTAGATCAATGCTAGGCATAGGCCTTCCCCTTAGAATGCCACGACAAACGGTATTGAGCCACCTCCATCCACCGACTTCCTGCGAACTGTCTAACATGCGAATGAGCTACATGCACTTTTTTTTATTGGTTGGCATAACTGTCCTTTACATTTGCAATATCTCTTAGGTGACGTCCATCCGCAATATACCCTATATGGTATATTATCTGTATTATGTAATTATTACCCACGGCCTGTAATACAGGCGCTGTGGTGTGTCCGACCAAAGAATAGACACCTCCGTCTCCTCCCGTGGATGTCGTAAAAGTAAGGTATTACACCAGGGTGAGTACTTAACACCAATACTGCGATCACCAATCCGCCTGCCACGCATGTTGATTATGGCAAATATCCCCATTGCATTTTATGGGGAAGGCCTCGTCCAACAGTGGACGTCTAAAGGCTACATAACAGTCACATACGCAGTCATGATCCCACACTAAGATTCCCTGTGTTCTAATTCTAATCTAATTGAAAATGGGGGAGCTTCGAGCAACACGGAAGGGAGTAGCCATTCGCAGCGTTCCCCTCTGTCAAACTACAAGCGAAAGTAGGCATATGCGTTTAATAAAACTAGTTGTTATTCTGTGCAAGGTTTGTTAGTGTGAGTGTCGTCATTACAGTGTTGTATTTGGATGTGTATGTGCGGAATTGAGCTTGTGTGCACATTTCCCCCCCGCAAAAATGATAGAACTATTTGAATGGTAATATATCGCTAAGGCTACTCCCTTCCGGCCCGCGGCAGGAAGTCCGTGTTGCTCGAAGTGGGGGAGATAAGATCTGCACTGACTTCCCGCATTGGGGTGTCCCTGTGTTGTGGTTATCAGGAACTACGAGTACCATACATAACACCCAGACCAGAACAAATATTTGCAGATCATACAATAATTTGTCCCGCAGCGGGAATCGAACCCGCAACATCTCGCATCTCAGCTGGCTACTCGCCCGCTGAGACTTACCTTAGTTCGATCAGTGCAAGGCCGCATGGTCTCAGTCCGTCCGTGTCTGAAGGCGGACGTACTACAGGACTCGTACGTGCCGACGAATTTACCCTCCAGAAGGTAATAGGCTGCCTGAAAATAATTATACAATCTAGTTTTTTAGGGTAAAAACAATTTTGAAATGTCCAACCAAAGCGCTTTCACTAGACACCCCACTTAATCGGACTACCTCACTTTTTTTTTTTTTACCCCCTTTTGGACCCTAATATCTCGTCAACCCCCCGACCCATATAGCTCATAACCTTACCTGCCAATTGTACCAATACTATCTACCCCCATACTAAATTTCATGAAGATCGGATTAACGGTCAGGAAGTTTTCATCGGACAAATGCACATTCATACAAATGCCGCCAATCTGATTCGGAGAACTCGCTTCGCTCGTTCTATAAGATATGTTAGCAGTAGAACTTCTTGTGTAAGTGTTCGTCCAGGGAAGTACTACCACCGTACCTATATCTGCCGCCAAGCAGTAGTGCTCGCATTGCTGTATTTCGGTTTGAAGGATGCCGGTGAAATTACAGGCACATGAGACTTTTCATTTTTATGTCTCGGGGTCGGCAGCACGCGAGTGATGCCTATGGTGTTGCAGGCGTCCATAGGCTATGGAAACTAGTTTCCATCAGGTGGGCTGTATGCTTGTTAGCATGCCTTGCAGTATACAAAAAAAACTAGTTTATTTACCATCATACCCCACTAATATCATTAATGCAAAAGTATAGACCTTTTTTACTTAAAGACGCGATGGTGGAACAAAGTGGCACAAAATTCAAATATTATTGTTTTTTTGCTCATTACATCATAAATACTTTGAGATATCAAACACTGATTTTGCAGGAATCAGGGAGACCTAACACACATGCTTTAATTGATAGTATCTCATAAATATATAATAAACAGTACTATTAATTAAGTTGAAGACCACAAAATATATAGGTACAGAAGTCCAGCTCAGTACAACAAGCGATAACAGTGGCATGCACACATAGACACGCGTATCCACGTAGAACTCTGTCAACTCGCGACTGGCGTTCGGCATTGTGTGTGGTTTTTGTGCCGAATAAATGTTTTCTTTTTTTTTAGTCGGGTTTTAGTTTTTAATGTATTATTTCTATTACCTGAAAACCCAGTTGCATTATACAATCCGGGCTGACTTTGAACTTCTTGCAAGCGGTCTTGTTCAGCTCTTCGTACAGAATGTAGTCGATGCTGAGCGAGTCGCACCATGCGTTGTACTCGCTTTTAGCAGATTCCACAAACTGTTTCGATTTGTCGTCAAGTTTGAAATCTGGAAATAGAAGCGTCATAATCAACTAGTCGATGTCCACAGCTGGACATAGACCGCATAGAATGCCACGACGAACGGTCTTGAGCCGCCTCCGTCCACCGAATTCCTGCGACTTAGCGAGAGCGAATATACAACGCCAAATTTCTATTGGTGGATGTTATATGCTTTTTGCTGGCTCTAGGATTATGTCGGTTTCCTTTCGATGTTTTTTCAAAGAAATTCTTACGGGAATTTGAAAATACTCGTAATGAGAAAATGCATAATATTTGTATTCATTGGCATATAATCATTCATTCGTCGTTTAGCAAATTTTTTAGGGTTCCGTAACCAAAGGGTAAAACGGACCCTATTACTAAGGCTCGCTGTCCGTCCGTCCGTCCGTCTGTCACCAGGCTGTATGTCATGAACCGTGATAGACAGTTGAATTTTTTTCACAGATGATGTATTTCTGTTGCCGCTTTAACAACATATAATAAAAAAAAGAATAAAATAAATATTTAAGGGGGCTTCCATACAACAAACGCCGATGATTTTTTTGCCCTTTTTATAGATAATGGTACGGAACCTTTCGTGCGCGAGTCAGACTCACACTTGACCGGTTTTTCTAAGATCATTTAGCTCACCTAATTTATTAACAGTGATGTTGGTATCAGCTGGCTTCGAGTCTGGACTTATGAAGGGCTTGGTTGTGGTTTCTTTGTAAATGTCTTTGAAGAATCTCAGCACTGAAAATTAAATAAAAAATGATAAAATTTTGTGTAAGCCAGCAATACTATTGTAAAACGTCGGAAACGTTTCCGATCGGATTCGTTAGTTTTTAATTTCGATCTGGTAAGTAGCTAAAACAATTTTCTCTGGTAAAAACACAGTAAAAAACAATAAATATTGTATATTACTGTGTTTTACTAGTGAAAATTGTTAGTAAATTATTTTAGTTAAGTACTTACCACATCGAAATGAAAAACTAACGAATCCGATCGGAAACGTTTCCGACGTTTTAGAATAGCCCTGCAGAAAAGAGTGTTTTGCGGGTGTCTAACGCCCGTATTTACTTTGCTCAAGCGTGAATTGCGATTGGAGCGAGTGGTGGAAATAGGCCTTTGCCCAACAATGGGATGGTTCAAGCTAACAGTAACATAATGTTAGTTAAGTTTTTCGCCGCACTTATTCTCTGTCTGCAAATGGCTTACCTGCGACTCCGTCGCCCCAGGAGTGCTCGAAGTTGACCCCCGATACGCCGTCTCCCGTCACTATGAGACTGAACGACTTGTCGAACCATCTGGAATCATGGAATCAATTTTATATCATCATCAGCATGTAGTAATCCACTGCTAGACATAGGCCTATCCCATAGAATGCCACTACTGCATGCCACTATGTACATACTATGCCACTCCTTAGCCGCCTCTATTCACCGAATTCCTGCGACCATTAAAATGTCGTCAGTCCATCGAAAGAGGGGGGGGGGGGTTGACAGTGTACTATATCCTCCGATCATTGTCACTTCAACTTGCAATAAAAATAAACCAAAATATATCAAAAATATTATTTAATTAAGGTATTTACAAACATTAAAAATGTTGAAGGAAAACATCATAAGGAAACTAGCATCACTAGAACAGAAAAATCAAAGCCATGCAACATCTACCAGTCTGTCATTCGGCGAGAGTATGCTCGGGTCCAACACTGAGCCTGAACTTTAGAAACATTAAAGACAAAACACCAAACAAAAAAACTTTTAAAGGTAGTAGAGCTCCTTGTGTGCCGCCAAGCGGTGGTGTGAGTTTTGCTGTGTTCCGGTTAGAAGGGGTTAGAAGGGATGTTGCAATGAAATTACAAGCACATGAGTAAAGTAAAGTAAAAAGTTTTTTGTTCAAAAACAATTAAATACAATTTACATAAACGATGAGACTTTTCATCTTTATGCCTTAATATGACTGGTGCAATGCAATGCCACGATGTAACCAAAGAGGTATTGGACTGGGGATACCGCTTAAGTAACATTGCCAGTGATGTCATTTTCAAAATAAAACCTTTGATTGATTACCTGTTTGACCCATCATCATGCAAATACTTCTTCAGCAGCTTATGCTTATCATCTTTCAAAACATCATCATCCAATACCAAGTTGAATATGGCAGAGTCTATCTTATGCAACGCATCCTTATTGCCGGTCTCTTCTAAGTGTGTACGTTGCATGGCCCATACGTCTCTGTTTTGACAGGTGAGGATACCAAGCGGGTGCTCAGATTTGGGAGTTCTGTCATTCATTATTTTATTAAGATTGCCGAGGAGTTCAGTCGGAGAGAGGAGATTACCTAAAAAATAATTATTTGTAAGTTATGGACCTTTGTTATTATTATTTGTAAGACACAGGCAGCTCTCTGAGCTTGTGCGTGTATATCATAGTCCTCAACAGTGCACTTTTAATGTTTGGCCAGTCTATTTTTGAAAAACTTTACTGAAGGGGTTAATGTTAAAGAACTCCCTTTTCCGTATTCAAACTCTATGGATGGTCCATTATGCGTGATTACTGAAGGGGTACTGATCACCGAGTCTGGTAACCGGTTCCAAGTGTACACAACACTCTTGGGCCATATGGGCATCCTTGGATTGTTGGTACTTGGCCCGCGATGCAGTTTTAACAAGTGTCCTCTCAGCCCTTAGTATTTTTAGCCCTGTCCTGAACTCCTAATCTACCTGTGTACCGAATTTAATTGAAACCGGTTCAAAATAATAGCTTCCAAAATGTGCCAAATGCATTGTTTGGATTTGTCTCTAGCTCAAAATCGGTTTGACCGTATCAATGTGATTGAGTTATAAACAAACATCAAACTTTTGCATTTATAATAATAGTAGTACTACATAAAATAGCCGTTCAGCATAATAATAGACTCCATTTCCTTCCATGGATGTTGTTAAAGCCAACTAAGGGATTACACCCGGGGATCGGCATGGGGATGGCATCCACCTGAGTAATCAACACCAATACTGCCATAAACATCAATCCCCCTGCCAAGAGTGGTGATCTGATTATGGCATTTCTGCCCCTTGCATTCTATGGAGGTGGGCTCATTTTAGAAGTGAATGTTTTAAGGCTACTGATGATGATGATGATGAGATAACTCTTACCATCAGAATCCAAAACATCAAACACATAGAAGTTGCCATTTTTCTGGACAACCACATGTTTACTCTTTGGGTCTCTGAAGATCTTATCCTTGCCCACTTGTGGGATGCGAGTGGCTCCAAACAGGCCTGGAAACTGGCTCATGTCGAGAGGGAAAGCCTTAAATAAATATGCTCCATACCTACAAATGTAAACGAAAAACCATACAGACACACATCATTTTCCCCAAAGGGTTAGACAGCGCCTCAAAGGGCCTGCGTGGTGAAAGGATTATCAACAATAAACAAAAGTTAAAGCTTGATATAATCAAATCAAAATACCTACCATGACACTGCTTCTGGCAGCATTCCACAAACAGTTCTAAACATCGGAGTGTCACTTTTCTTAGCATTCAAATGGTACACTTCAGGCTCTAATATCTGCTCTCTCAAAGACATCATAAACCTAACCGCACTGGTCAGTATATTAGCTGCTCTGATAAGCTGGTTATTATACTCCGGTCTGACATCATTTTGGAACACTACTAGAGGGTTATAGTTTATCGGCAGGGCGGCTCGGTCTCTCAGATATAGATCAAACCAGTAATCTGAGATGTAGCTAGTATGCTTATTAGCTTTGTCGTTTGCTATGAGTTTCTCTTGAAGGAGTTTACCTTCGCCACTGATGAATTTGTTCATGCGTTGTGAAGCTTCTGCGTGTTGACTATCATTCAGAAGCGGTCTCAATGATCTCAAGTAACGATCTCCTGTCTTCGTCAAGTCGGGCACCGGCAATCGAGGCATAGACTTCTGGAAATGCATTGTAGGCACTTTACTCCTCTGCAAGTATTGATAGTCGACATCTTTGATGTTTCTATGCTTTTTCCTCTGCTGGATTATGATTCTTCTAATATTTATGTTGTTGTTTTGAATCAACCTGTTTGCGTTTAGCATGATGAAAGGATATAAGTAGCTAGGTATTTGTTTTTTAGTACAGGAATACTTTCTCCTAATTCTAACTATTAATTCAATTCAAATGGTTTTTAGACTTTTTAGTAAATATAATTTTATTGTAAAGATAACAAAAAGTGAACTTCCAATCAACAAAAAAAACAACACCGCACAAGGCACTGAAGGCAGTGTTGCCGACGCGACACTCAAACTCAACTCAAACGCGAATACTTTCGAATCCGACTTAGCGGAGTGGCTATGTACATTTGTCATTGTCAGTGTCACTGTCGAATGTTGCTGCTGTCACTTTCATTAGTTTCGCTGAATTACAGCGACCTTAGAGAATTTATAGTAGGGAGATGGCAAGCATACGCTTTCCCCTCTGCCGAAGTACATGAACGGTCGTTCGTGTCAGTTTATAAAAACTAGTTTAGCCACGATCGTTCGCCATTCTGCGTTCATACCTGTCGCTATACGGAGCTCCTAAAAATAATTGGTTGTGCTGTGGTTTCGTGTAAATGGCGGTTGGAAACATCAAATTTAACAAAATATGGAGTTTCTTATCACATTTAAGTAATTGACAACACAATTAGGCCATTAATTTCACCGTAAAATATATTTTCTTAGTGCAAGCATACGACAGAAATAACGATACGTAATTTCTTGGTACGGGGACAAGTGATGTGAAAACAACGAACGAATGAATGAACGAAAGAGGCTGCAACGATTTTTATGAAATTAACAGGATAGGGAGTTTTCAGGCCGAAAAAACGATCTCAAAGCTGTAAAAAAAAACCTGTTTCCAAAGAAAATTTCAATACCTACGTCGTTCAATACCAGCCTAAAATATAGGTTAAATGGGCTTGATTAGCTGTTTTCCGGGTTTAAAGCTTATATTTTCATTTAAAAAATACAATATAAAATGTAATTCCAGCTTATAATTGTTAAATCCATGTATGTGGCACAGAATCATAGACTTTCTTATAATCAATACAAGCAGCCGAGAGATTTCCCTTGCTCCTCCTGACCTTCTGTCTGATGGCCATGTCAATGAGGAGGAGCTCTTTAATACCACGGGACCCAACCATACATACATCCATTCCGAGCAGGAGCCAAAATATTGTTTTTTTAACACTCAACAGTCACATACGTAGTTTTGATCCCACACTAGGATTCCCTGTATCGTAGGTACCTATCAGGAACTACGAGTACCTGGTACCATAACACCCAGACCCGGAACAAATAGTTGCAGATCATACATGCCTGATGCGTGTGATTTGGAAACCATATAATTTTATAAGAAACCAACGCACCACGGGTCTATATATATTAGTGTACAAATCATGAATACAAAATTTTAAGAAATAATAGCCTAAATAGAAGCAAACTTTGTTCGCGTGCAAAAGGACGTAAGCGTCCTACCGATGAGCTCTTAAATCCTAAAACAATTATTAACTGATATTAGTGTACAAATCATGAATACAAAATTTTAAGAAATAATAGCCTAAATAGAAGCAAACTTTGTTCGCGTGCAAAAGGACGTAAGCGTCCTACCGATGAGCTCTTAAATCCTAAAACAATTATTAACTGACTATGTTTTTTTATATGTTTGTTACGCGATTACTTTTGATCAACATGAATCAATTCACCCATTCAAACATACATCCATAGACTAGATCCATAGACAATTAATAATCTTAATTTCATTCCATCTTTCACACCCCATCACTAGTTTTTGCGCTAGTGTGCAACTAACCAATAGTGTAATTACAGAAATTATTTATTTGTGTGCTTGTTTTATGTTTGTGTGACAGCTTTTATTTCCGTGTGCGTTTATAGAGACACCTCAACTTTCTGCATGAGTGTGCGTGAGTAAGTAAATGTGTGTTGTACGTGTTTACCTCGCCTCCCGCAAAAAGTGGCAGAAATAATTTAGTACTAGAAGTTGAGCATGCCATCTCCCCACATAAATTCTCTAAGACAGCGACGAAACGAAGTTATTCTCCTTAGTCTGTGGTTATTATTAACTAATAAATACGTTTGATCACGTTTGATTGAGATGTGGCGGCGAACGAATATGATACTGTAACTGAAATAGTTATCTAAATTTTCAAGAAGCCCACTGGCAAAAACTTTATATCTTGATAAACATAATAAAATTACCAAAATGAATGAATCTTCAGAGAATACCCTCAATTCTGGTGCTACAGACTTGGAGACCTTGGATTATTTACGAGGTGTAAAGTCGTCAACGTGCTTATTGCTGCCTTCTACGCCGAGTCCTTCGCCGATGGACTTCAAACACCCGCTATCTGAGGAGATGAATGAGGAACCATTCGTTACTCTAAATGATGCCCCTGATTTGACCAATATTCAAACAGGTACTCTACTTAAAACGCAAAAAATACTTATATTTTTTTTGGGTACACCATGATACCTACGTACCTACCTAAATGTTTTCTTGTTCCATGGCTCACACTACAAAGAACAATTTTCACCAAATAATTGTGGGTACTTACTTGATATAAGGAATACCCGTGCACATTGGTTCTAACACAACTTTTCTAAAGTCTAGAATTTCTAAAGGAAAACTAATTAACACACTGGAAAATGTATTACAGATGCATCGGCGGGTGATTCAAGCTCCTCTGGTGATTCAAGCTCAGTGGCCCAAGATCCCGTTAGTGCACAACTGATCAATAACATTAGTATGCTGGACTATCAGACCCTGAGCAAGAACGGTGACTTGATTATAGGGCCTGTAAGTACCTACTCTTAGATGTAATTCTATGCTTTTTATGATCCCCACAGTTGGGACACACTCATACTTACTCTTTTCTAAACAGAGGGTGTGTGCTATAACAGCATATTCTCGGCTCTCTGTGGATCGATTACACTTCAAGTTTTGTATTTTTATTTATGGGACAAAGAGGAAAACTATATGTGAGTTCGCCTCAAAAGTTATGCCAATACGGTGGCAAGGGTGTTGGTTATAAATCCAAGTGGCACAAGGCATTTGAAGAGAACCCATGTCTTGGATAACCTGCTATAATGTGGGAAGAAGGTCTGATGAGTCTGGATCCCAAACGTCAAGGACCTATCCACCCATCCGCCTATAGCCCACCAGCTGGTTGCGGATATTGATGAAAACAAAAACAAAATTGGGGTCACTTTGTTGTCCCATCTGTCTGACACACACACCACAAATCACCCGCTCAAAGTTGAAACTGACCGCAGATGAAAATATAAAAAAAAAAACTATCTGACCATCAAGACAGTTTTTCTCAGGAACGGCTGGTATTGAGTTAAAATTAATACCAAATACTAAAGTCTACAGCCTCATACTAATGTTTACAAGACAATCAATAAAAATATATGAATGGTCTTTTATGTGTACACTTTTGACACATCAAAACCAGGTATTTCCGGTTGATCTATCTCTTGAGTTTAGAGTCTTGAAATGTTGCACGAAGGAAGGAAAAAAAGTAAAGGTAAAAATCCGAAAACCGTAGTACATCACAAACTATGTACCTAGTTAACAAAACTGTCAACACCCTTTTTCTCACGAACGGCTAAAGGTATCCCATGAAATACCTTTACCTTTTACCCCTTAAATGGGATAGTGAAGTTTATAGAGAAAAGTGGCTGAAACTCAAAAATGGACGATTTTGAAATAATTTACCTACAGATCGGAACCCTAACGGGTGCAAGTCTCACACTTATCCGATTTATTTTGAACTGGGACAGTATGGGGACATCCGAAACCATGCCAGATACAAAGAAACTGTCTTGGGTACCATTTGGTGTTTTTTAAGGAAATAATTTTGGTACACCTAGTAAAATTTTTAGGCGTGAGTTTTCTATAAAAGCATTTTTTTTTCTAGATCGACTCAGTTTCCTTTTAGTTTTTTTACAGGAAAATACGAATAAAAATTCATAAAAAAAAAGACCCAACACAGTTTCTTTGTATCTGCCATGGTTATCAACATAAACCATCCTGCCGAAATACATCTACTTATGTATTAAAGTTCCAGTTATAAGTTTTCAACTTATAGTAGTTCTAAGAGAAAGTGGAATAATATGAGAATTGATATGGAATTCTTCTGCCTTCTTCTTCCAGGCAGATGAAGACATAAAGCTGAATGGAAGCCTGAAGCTCAACAACAGGAAACTGCCCAACTTCGTCAACTGGAACTGGATCATCATCAGAAAGATATTGCTCTGGATTGTCGTATCCGGCCTGGTCGCCTGCTTAGGCGCTATAATAGGCATGGTAGTGACTATACCCAAGACATGTAACCCTGATCTACCTTGGTACCAAGGTAAGGTATTCTATGAGATTTTCCCAGCTAGCTTCAAAGACTCGAATAATAACGGCATGGGTGACTTGAAAGGGCTCATCAAAAAGTTAGACTATATTCAAGATTTGGGTGCATCGGCTGTAAGGCTAAATTATGTTTTCCAAGCACCCCACTACCCAGAAAAATACTTCAATATCACTTCCCTAACAAATATAGATAGAAGCATAGGTATCCTTAAAGATTTCCAAGATCTTGTTGAAGAAGTACATATGCGGAACATGTCTATAGTTCTCGACATTCCAGTCAAGTCATTGGCGGTCCCAGGGCTTGCTTCGAACTTCACTCACGCTTTTCTATTCTCCAATGATACTTCTTTAGTCAGTTACTATGATGAAACATCAGCAGCTATAGCTTACTGGGCAAGAGCACAGAAAGTCGATGGATTTTACTTAAAAGACTTGGAACGTTATGTTGATGATGTCAACTTTGGGAGAACCTTACAAATATGGAAGCAGATTATAGGAAATGGGAAGATTTTTATCGCCAGTGAACAAGCTTTGGAGAAAGCTAAAGGTGATGCGTTGAATGTGTTGCTTTCTAGGGTCGATCTTATTGATGTTCATTTAGATTTGGATGAGGGTATTGATGGACTAAAGAACAGGATTAATAATGTACTAATGGGTAAGTTGTGGTCCAAACCACATTACCCATGGGTTCACTGGAACATTGGTAACATTAATAGTGACAGGATATCCACCAAACATATAAACAACACCTTAGCACTCACTGCTCTTGAGTTTGTTCTTCCCGGTACAGTCAGCATCTTCTATGGTGATGAAATAGGCCTTGGAAGCTTGCCACCACATCAAGTGGAAGGAGATTTTTATGAACACAAAGATGTACACAACTTAGTGCCAATGACTTTCTCTGAGAAGAGTACAAATGTCGGAATATTACATTGGAATTCTCAGTCTATATTAGAACCGAGGTACCATTTCTTGGATGTGATCACGACGCTATCTAAAGTGAGATTGGACACGCCAACTATATACTTAAGAGCAATATACAAAGAAGGTAATATGCTAAAGAATATGGGGATCCGAGAAACTGAAGATAACTTGGTTGTGATAGAACGCTGGTACCCGCGTAGAAACACATGCGTTTTCGTCGGCAATTTTGGTAACAGTTCTATAACGACTGATCTGTCGACTATGTTCTATGGAGGAACTGTTGTGGCTGCAACCAATATGACAATGGTTGGTGAAGTTTTGTACTTCGATCATATAACTTTTCAGCCTTATTCTGCTATCGTTTTGAAGTTGGAAAAGTAAGTAGGTACGTCTTTCTTTAGTATTGTAGTGTTACAAAACTAATTTGCCTTCTTGTAAACATTTTTTTTAGTTAGTTTAGTTTTTTAGTAAGCTATTTTGATTCGTAGAATCCCAAAGTATTAATTTCTGTGCTGACTAGAAATACTTTTAACCTTTTATAAATTTTGTCGTTTTATGTAACTTAATTGAATTTATGATATTATTTCTGCAGAATCTCTCGTATTAGTAATCTCACTATGTATCAGTATTGCTTATAACTTCTCTCTTGATAAGTTCGTATTTTGAATCTCCCAAGTCTTAATATTATTCTCCTTTATTTGATGCAGCTATATTATGTTTCTGTCTTATTTATTAGTGTTATTTCTTGATGTAGCTCACTCAACGATTAGTATTGTAAGCTTTAAATGATTTTCATGTTGTTCCTTTACCACCAAAGATATGTTACCGTTTATTTACCTATGTACTTTAGTACTTATTTTTATTTACTTAATGACAGCTTTGTTTAGAAATAAAAAATCGTTTCAGTTACAAAATATTTTAATATACATTTGTACATTTTAGAAAAATATTATGTACTCATCTTATAACTAATGTTATTATGTACACATTATTAAATAAATAGTTGTTGCAATAAATTATGTATCGTCATTTTATTAGACAATACATAACAAATAACATCAGTTGACATTTAGTAAGTACTCCCTATAAATTTCTTGATATTTGATAATTATATAGAATTTAAAAACATAGACCTCTTAGATTGCACTATTACATAGTGGTCTTGCAACATACAGTAGGCATACTTATATAAAAACGTTTAATTAGTCAATAAAAAAAAGTATTAAGGCATTGATTGGCCAGCAAGTAAAGCTTAGCGAAGCTAGGCTCTCCAAGAACTTTAAGTAAAACGGTTTGGTGTCAAATGGTTCGCGGAAAATGGCTCGTGGCTCGTCAAGTTGTAATTTGCTGATATTTACTATCAGGACGAGTAAGGGCGTGGTGCGTCGATCTCATTGCATTTAAAAGTTAACATAAAATGTGATTCCATCAACTCTATACAAACAAAAGCAAGAGAATCGTGAACAAATTTGCAAAATAAATTAACATTTACTAGGTTTCAAGATAATTGTACACGTAGGTAATTCCACTGCACAAAATTGATCTCTACCCCATACTTTTTTACAGGCTCTTGTCTATCATAGGCACTTGAGTTAAACAATTGTGTTGCAAGAGAAAGTGGTGTTTGAACCAAAATATGCACATTCCAGATAGGTCCAGAAAACTGTATTTTAATATTTAATTTTATCATACCACCCAAATAAGCTTAGCAGATCATGGTTCTTGATAATGCACCTAAACCACGAGCAATGCACTTAATACTGTCCTATAAAGGTCTAAAGCAACCTACGTAATTAACCTGAGGCTATGGTCTGACGGATGAGCCTTCAAAGCGCTTCCAGAGATGTGACAGACATCGTTAGAAAGGTCGATAAATCATTAAGAAGTTGTCTTTTAAGAATTTTTTGATTTCCAACAAGCATTAGGTAACTAAGTACGATATTTGGAAAACCAAAATGCCATAGGCCTCGGTTGACTTTGTCAGACAGACATAAGACTTGGTAGGTAGGTAGGTACCTACATATCGCTGCGTAGGCTCGCTATTTGTGAATATAAACAGAATAATGATTAGATAGTATAAATATTATTAAAATTAGCGTCGTCTCCGAACGTCTGATTCGAATCTAGATTTGCACCAAGCTATCTACGGTCACGTAATGTTAAAACAAAATATGTGATAGGAATGTTAAAATAGTTGAAAGTCTTTCGTGGTTACTTAAACATGTAGGTACCTAAGCAAAAATAGGGTTCCAAACAGACGTATGGAGACAATAAGATCAGTCTTATGTAAAATCGGTGGATGAGATATCATAGCACTGGAAGGATTCACAAGCAGTTGGTTTGTTTGTCTGTGTGTCATGAACTTGGTTGTGTTTTCTTAGTTTTGATTACAGAAGGATGCATCACATACGTGTTTGACATCGCTCTAGGCGTATGTGATTCGGAAACCGGTAACGCTGGCAATTTGTCGGTAGGATTACGTATCATTATCTTCTTTTGAGACCCTGTCATTTGTTTCCTAGCATTACATTCATGTTTACTCAAACTATCGGTGTTCGTAACAGATTTAGCACTTCTCCAATCACTTTCACAGTCACTACCTGCCGGCCTACCTAACTTTGGGGCACCGAACGCCTTCGTCTGTTTCAATAACGAACGATCGTTACACAGCGCCGCGATTAGAGGCAAATCGAGATTCTTACTTTTCTCCCGAAGAGTTTTTATGTCTAAATCACAATTGTCTTTCACTTTATTTGCGCTCACATCACTAAAGTTCGACGTACTTTGTTGGTTTCTGATGTCCCTCAGATGGCTGGGCAGCTTCTTTTTGTGTTCGTACGGCGGTGGAGGAGGGGGCGGCATTCGACGCATTTTAATAGGGGGCGGATCCTTAGCGCTTAGAATGTTCTCATCAGATTTCGTGCGAACGAAATAAGACATGTCAGGAATTCGCGATGGCATCGGCGGTCGCTCGTGGTTCATGGAGCTGAGAGATGTTCTGCTCGTCAAGGAGTACCAACTAGCTCTGTTGCCTGGTAGCTGAACGTAAGAGTCGGAGAGATTCTGAATAGACCCGCCGTACATCGAAGAAGCAGATAGCGTTGTTGATAAATAGGGGGTGCTTCTGTACTGTAAACTGTTTTTTTGCATATTTGTCATGCGCGTTTCGGTCAGTTTGTGATCAAGGTAGTTCTGTTGCGATAGCATGGGATCTTGTAACGGGTAGTAGACGTAATCGACGTCGCTGTAGAGTTGCTGATGGAACATAGGGTTGTGTGGTGGGGGAGGGGGTGGTAGCCGAGAGACAGGTGGCGGCGGGGGCAATCGCGTTCGCCTCGGAGGGGGTGGTGGCGGCGGCAACTTCATCATTGCCACGAGGACATTGGAGTCCACACCGTGCGGCATCTCTCTCGAAGGAGACAGATTATTGGTCATTCCTTGAGCCAGTTTCGATCTTTCAGCGCGACGACTCGACGCTTGGTTTCTCTTGGACTTCTGAAACCTATGCTCTAACACCATAGGACTCGCGAAATTCCTTTCGCTCGGAGCATTTACATCGCCTGCCTCTGCTTTCAGAATCGTGATCATCGGTTTTGATGTTACCACTCTAGCTGCCACTTCTTCTTTCTCACTCGGTTGCTTCAGAGATAGTGTCGAAGATAACTTACCGGGATACGCCGGTGGCTCTTTCAAGGCTGTAGGAGCGTAAGGTGATACGGTTCGATGGTTGAACTCATACGGTGGTGGAGGCTTGTTAGGAAATGGTGGCGGCGGTCTTACAACTGTATCAACATCGATATCTAATATGTTTGGTAAAGATAAATGAAGCAGTTTTCGACTATCAGTTCTAGTAGGTGGTGTTGGAGGTCGATCAAAGAAAGCATTATTGGGATAGTTGTCATCCGACGGAGCTGTATCTTCGTGTCCTTGAATGTAACTATCGCCGGAAAACGGTAATGGCAATCTCACATAGTCGGACACTGAATCTAATGTATCACTCACTGATTGACTCTTGGGGTAAACACCTCGCCCGACGATTAGGTCAGTTAGCTCGCTGGCAGTGAGTAAATTATGTTTGTTGTCTGTTGGATCACTTCCATCTCCGTGGAAAGAAACCGCACTAGTGTTAGAATTAGTGCGCTCTCTGAACATGTCTTTATCAACTTGTTCGTCACTAGTAAATTTTGGAGCCCCGTCGACACAGTCAGAGCTAGGCATTGATGCTTGTAATCTGAGCGATGTGGTCGGGTGACTTCTTTCTGATTTGTTTTTCAATATCGATGAAACACTATCAAAGTCGGCCAAGTCGTTTTCTTGTGCCGGTTTGTAGCTGTCGTAGTGAGAACCATCATACTCTGTTCTGCTGTCTTCTGATAATGTGTCCATCTTGGATCTTCCTGTTAATTCAGAGCTAGCCATTGTGTAGACCCCACTTGTTTCACTCGATGCAGCAACAGTCACAGGTTGTCCTAAACCATCATATAACGCTGACGCTGTGTCTTGAGGATATTCTACATCGATTCCAACTGTGCTGTTATCACTCAGCATAGAGTTTTGAGCAGTGTGACTGTAGCCTAGTTCTAGGCTACTTCCATTGGATGTTCTGCTTAAGGTGCTTAGTCCAGCTCTTGCCATTATTACTGTACTACATGATGAAGAACACTGTGATCCTGTACATTTGAGTTTGCTGGATGTCGGACTATCCGACAAAGTTTCAGACACACTTTGGTCTGGTAAAGAAGTTGTTTCATCTAATTGACTTCCCGAGCTTTGGCCAGTTTCAGACGTTGGAATGTCTTTAGTAGCGACTTTGTCGCTCTCGTCTTTACTCTTTTTACCTCGACCTTTTGGTTTCTGCAACTGCAAGGATGCCGATTTGCTAAGAGGAGGCTGACTATCTGCTGAAGCCTGCCGTGTGAAGTATGAGTTGGAACTGTCCAGTAAATGTGCAAATGCTAAACTTTCAGTTGAAGGTGCTGGAGGAGAGTCAATCATTATTTCTAGTTCGTCTTCCGACTGAACTCTGTCGCTTACAATTCCTGAAGTCGTATTCGAACTCGTCGAAGAGATTACCGATATTCTTTGCTCACTCTTATTCTGATTGTATTGCAAGTTGAATGATTTGGAATATCCGAAGCAAATCTTACGCTCCTCTTCTTCCTTTCGTAAAACTTCATTGAATTTTGGAGCTATTTTCATGGAGAATTGGTGAGTCTCTTTGCAAAGCGCGAAAAGATATTTGCATTTCTCTTCACTTGAGGAGTACAAGGTTATTTTTCCTTCTTCAGTTCTTATTTCGAACTTTTTTCTATCGAAACTGAGTTTTCCAATAGCACTCCATATAAAGTTCGAAAGAGGTCCATTATCGGGTAGTATTTTGATGCCTTTGGCGGTGACGAGAAGCCATACCGTTCCCGGTTCTGGTTCCGATTTTGATTGTTTTAATCGGTACCTGTGTGAGTTGATCGTATCGGGTAGTAAACAGACTTCTCGTATAAATCTGATTTCGGCGTCCGATTTCGGGAGGCCGCGGTGTTCTCTATGACAAGCACGCATTGCTGCGGCGACCCAGTCGCCAGTGAGGGAGGGGGGAGCATATTCTTCTACTTTGAAATAATCCCTGTCCTCGTACGTGTCTGCGTCACCATATTCAGCTTGCAAAGCCAGGCCGGTGAGCAGCAGGAGCACTTCTGCGGGAAGTGCGTCCCTCGACCTCACGTTGTGGCGCAGTTGGAGGAAGTAAAGGTGTCGTCCCATTTCATCGTGCAGAAGAAGCGGACTCTCTACGTGGAACTGCACGATCAGGTGCAGTTCGAGTAGCGGCTTACCATTGGCATCCAAACCCTGAAAGAAAAGATTATCATTTATTGATTTCCACATTTGGATTGTTCTTTTTGGGATTTATAGAAATAAAACGGGCAAGTGCAAGTAAGACTCGTGCCTTGAGGTTTCTGATGCGTAATCTTTTTCTAAATCTTCAGAGTCCTTTTCGAGTTTCACCCACTTTTTTTTCAAACTTCTTCCCATTTAAGACTTTTTCCATTATTTGTGTCACAAAACCGCCTAGCATTATTCAGAATTGTGAGGTTACTGAGATATTTTAATTTTTGCTATTTTCATAAAAAAATTAGACATTCATTGCTATATCTTTTTATTGAATTGAGTTACAAGTTTGATTTAACGGCACTATAAGCTAACATACTTAATAGTTGGCATGAATTTCAAGTTAAGACCTTGAGAAAAAAGGCCTAGACAGACAGACAGAAGGACAACAAAGTGATCCTATAGGGGTTTCGTTTTTTCCAGTAGACGGAACCGTAAAAATAAAAAGTAAAACTAGGTAAGTAGTTGAAACTCACATGAGTGTGGGATGATCTCCAACTCTTTGGTGCATACTTCGAAAGTTTACTTTCAGCATCAACAAACAAGTACTCTCCATCTGAAAAGAAACCAGGTATTAGTAATGCGTTTAAAACTGTCCTTTTTTAATATGTAAGATTGGAAACTCGACAATAAATAAATTTTAGAATGCACAGCACTGTGTGCTGGCTAAATTATTACACTCAACTTGAAGTGACATTGTGTTGTGATCTGCGTACAATAATAGAACAATGATTACCTAACAGTGTTTGTTTGCATAGATAGGCAGAATGCTTGTGGTGTGGAATGCGTGACGCCATGAATACATAATATTATACATATTGGTTTTGTGAAATCACTGGAACATGACTAAGGCGAGGCGGTGATAAATGCGCATTATGTATGTGGTATAACTAGCCGACCTGCCATGGCTTCGTTCATAATTTTTGATGCCTTAACTTTCGAGAAAATCCCCGGGCCCGTTCGTGGAAACCGTATTCAAATCTGATACCTAACTACAGTAGCAAATGGCAATGGGGGACGCAGCAATGTAGATCTTTTGGAAGCCTTAGCGCTGTCCAAATATCTTTTGAAACTTGAAAGGTAGAATATTTAGGTCAAGAAGTTTCCTCTATTCAAGTTTCATAAGATTTAGATAGCGCTAAGGCTGCAAAAATTATCCTCGTTGCGTTCCCCATTTATAAGTGGTCAGATAAAACATAATTGATGAACGGGGGACTTAGTAAGATGATTTACTTACTTTGAAAGAGGGCTAATCCGAAGAGATCCGTGTCGATCATGCCTTGTAGATGGGCCTGTTCGGTGGCCAACGCCTTGAGCTCTTTGACCCTCGCCTTGGCTTCGACTACGAAGTGGATGGGCTGCAGCTGGCCGGGCATGCGCAGCGAGAGGAGCCGCGCGCCCGCGCCTAGCGCGCGAGTGTCGCCACTCAGCGGCCCGCGAACCGAACACAGAGCACGCATGTCGCATCTCGATACCCCTATTACACGCCCTGAAAGAGATAAACTGGAATCAGAAATCAAATCAAAATAATTGTATTTATTGAAATCATAAGGATCATTTTGAAACGTCTTATAAACTAAAGTTACTCCTGTTGTAACGCGGAGGGGGCCTAGAAAAATCAGGCAACAAACACTGCTTGGCGTACTTTGATGATCCGTCTTACCACTAGGTGGGAAGTGCCTGTATGGTGCCTCGGAGCAGGGAGTTGCTGATACATAGTAAATGAGAACTTAAAAATCTTGGGAAGGTGGTCAAAAGTAAATAAACATCAGCAAAAGTTTATAAGACAGCACACGCTACGCTTGATATTCTTATTTATAACAATCTAATAGAACCTTGTAAATAGGTATTCGTAAGAACCGTGTTAATAGGTAACAGAACTTGGAAAGATAAGCCACGTACAGCTTGTATGAAGAATGTGATGACAATGAACAAATTAGAAGAGACGCCTCAGGATGAGTACACGAATGAAACGTGAGTTTTGGGAAAGGTTCAGAGACATAGAGCTGATAGCTAGAACTACCTAATGAAATCCTTAGAGTAGAAACAAATGGCACAAATTGGAGGTAGTATATCCTATGCTTATGCCCAGCAATTTGTGGATATGGGTGGGTTAAAAATAATGAATTGGAGCTCAAAGAATTCCTCTGAACATTGTTACGTGACAATGGAGTTTTCGAGACATAATTCCGGCTATTAACACGTTTGTTGATAAATTCTAATCACCCAGTTAGTATAACATGCCTACTGCGCTGCACATGCCTCAAGCATGAGTAAGTATAACTTTGTTGACACCATTAGCAGAATATCCAAAGACTTAATTGTGGATCAGAAAAGGCGCTGTCTGATGGAGAGCAAATACAATTAATTAGGTACCAAACATACCCACAAAGCTGTATTCTGTGCTAACAGTAACCGATAATTTGGTATGCGTTATCACAACAAATCTATAGACTTAAATAACCTTATTTTGCGAAGCAAATTCAAAAAAGTAAATTGCTGCGAACACTTTGTGGCTCATAAAAGATACTATATGCACTGTGAGGCTATAACAGAGTACATTACTATGTATTGTGGCTATAAGATGGAGAGCAAATGCAAAAACCTTCGCTGCGAATACTTATATCCGCTTGTACCTTCCTATTCAGCAGCCGGCTTCGGCTCAGGAATGTCGGATCTGCGCCATCTGTGCATTCCTTTACTTTTTTTCCAAAAAAGATCTCTTCGCTACCTGCTGTCTTAGCGGCGTAACTTTGTTGCCTGCAGTTAGATATTGAATGGTTCGTTTGTTTATTTCCTTTATGATCATTGTTTGTAATGATGGTTTGAACGATAATGTTTTTGATTTAAGGATCTTTATTACTATCGTCGCGTGTCGGTGCAAATTTATTTGAAGATTCAATAGTCTAAAGTGCTGATTTAATCTATGCTAAATTGCCTTTTAGTTGTTTATTTGGTGATGTCTTTAAAAGGTTTTATTTTCCAAACGATGAAATGAGCTGTCGTAATTTGCATCAATTATCCTCAAAACTATAATACCTATTCAAGTAGGTAGGCATGTCCTATATTTAGATAATTAATGTTATTATGAGTCATGTTTGTCATCTCATGGACCGACTCAATCTAAGCTAACGTAGGTAAAGCAGATTTATCATTAATTATGATGCTGACGAGATTATTTAATGACATTTCGTAAAATCAAATCGTATCAGTTCTCTTCAAATATTTGAAATTTGAATACCCAGAGCAGCATTCGTTTTGCGTGTGGTTTGATAACGGCTCTACATTCTCCGAGTGCTGGCGTTTGTAAAGATATTTGAAGCAAATGCAAGGGTTTGCCAAGTCGTGTTCGATTTAAATCGTCTAGAACTGCTATAACTATCTACGAGTGCTATGTAAGACTCGAGCCCACAATATTCACAAGCATGACCGGTACCCACGTATTATAAAACGTTTATTGGAATGTAGAACCACAAGACCGACTTTAAAAAAACTAGACGCGAATAAATTTCATCCCATCCGGTACCTCTGCGGCTCCTCAGCTCTTGATAGCCATAAGAACATGTTTTTTGTTTTAGTAAATGCGCGATAGTTTGTGATGGCGGTCAGGCGCGCGGGGCGGGGAGAGACCGGTCGGAGCGGGCGTCCGAGGGGGCAGGAAGGGGCGCGCGCGCCGCGCGGGGAGGCAGGCGCTACGTAAGCGCGGTAGCAGCGGACGGCGACGTGAGGAATGCGGACGACCTTCAGATGCCGAGCGCCCCTCCCCCGGCTCCAGCCGCATCTTGCGTCCTCGCATACCTAAGGCCGTCGTTGCCTCCACTTTTCGACATCCCGCCACCAAATTTTGACACTCGGAAGTTTGAGGATGACGATGGACTCTTGGGTATTGCCATACAATTAACACAGAAACCTCATCAGAATCAGATACAGAGATCAATATAAAAAGTAAAAAGATTTATGAAAGAGATAAAACTGCATGAGAGCCATGTGAATATTTTGCATGTGTAGCAAAATTAGCCGTTTCCTGCAAATCGTCATTAGGTATATGTGGTACTTACCTACAATGATGGTTTCACCCATTCGCATTTATTTTTCCTAAATGCGGTTCCGCCAAGTGTTGGTATTTGATACCCACTATGAGAACTACCTACTTCCTCAGTTTAGCAATACTGCCAATTCTTATAGTAGTGTCGATGACCTTTGTTTCCTGTCGGATAATATTGTTACGTATTTTATCCTTCGGAGACTCAGATTTAGGCTGGTTTAGTCAAGCTATTGAATTGGTGGACTTGGTACCATGATAAACACTATACTTAGCTATTTCTATAGTATGGTACCTAAGTAGGTAAGCACACAATCAACAATCAATACCCCAAATAAACTACAACAGTCCATGCCATCCAAAAGTTGGCCGTACATTGCAATAATTATTCATATTATAAAAAAAATATTCAATAAAGTATTAGTCGTGGTCTCACGGGAGGGGTTACCCCTCCCATGGATGTTGTAAAAGGCAACTAAATATATAACGCCAGGGGATGGGCAGCAGAATCTATTTAAGTTAGTAGTAGAACTTGTTGTGAAAGAGATCGTCCGGGGAAGTACTACCACCGTACCTATTTCTGCCGCCAAGCAGTAGTGTTCGCATTGCTGTGTTTCGGTTTGAAGGGTACGGGTGCCGGTGAAATTACAGGCACATGAGACTTTTCATCTTTATAGACTTTTCATCTTTATGTCTCAGGGTCGGCAGCGCGCGTGTGATACCTCTGGTGTTACAGGCGTTCATAGGCTACGGTAACTGCTTTCCATCTGGTGGGCCGTAAGCTTGTCTGCTTGACAAGTAGCATAAAAAAATAAAAAAATAAGTACCTCCTACTTCACACCAATACTGCGCTCACCAAATCCGCCTGCCCCAAGCGTGGTGGTTATGGCAAATCCCCCCTATTCAATAGAGAGGCCTCGTCTAGCAGTGGAATATCTACCGGCTGATGGAAAAGAAGAATAAAGTATTTTCCATTCTTTTCTATCTATGCCTGATTCCTTGCCCAGTCCAAGTCTCTGATCCATGCTTATTTGGCAACAAGGCTCGTCTGACGAAGCCTACGTCGCTGAATCTTCGCTACCGTCCACCAAAGCATAGTCGTGATTTTTCCAAACTTCACTCAACTGCAGCGATTGTGTTGATTGTTTTTTTGAAGAATGATGCTCTACCTGCCAGTTTAGTTGTAGGTCGACTGATAAAAGTAACAACTCTATAATTATCTGTTGAGGACTGTATCGCGAAATTTGTGACTCCGCTCGAGTTTGCTCCTAGATAACTTTACCTACCTTGTTTCAAAATCACACGGGCTCCAAGTAAAAAAATCCAAAAAAAACAAAAAAACAATCCGCTTAAAGGTGATGAAGAAGTCATACTATACCTAAATACTTAGATAACTAACATTCTACCGTCTATCAGCGTCCCTGGATCCAAGTACCTACCTACCTACCTTTTCGAACACGTACCATAATAGAAATTTGAATGCGTCGCAGAAAAAGTTTACAAAACGTGTAAGTACCTAGTAGCTTTTTATGTTAATGAAACTACGAGTACCTACTATGGTACCATAATAACACCTAGACCCGGAACAAATATTTGCAGATCATACAAACATTTGTCCCGCAGCGGGAATCGAACCCGCAGCCACCGTGATGTGTAAACTTTTGCGTTGATTCATATTTAGGTAGGTATTTCTATATAGGAGGCCATTATCTCGGTAATGAAAAGACTCTCAAAGAAAACATTTTGATATTTCTTATCGGTTGTAATTGCAGTTGCAGATGAAAATAGTTTTAGTTACCTTTACCTTTCACGCTTTCTGTTAACTCCGTACAGCGACGCGAATCACCTTGAAAAGACATCGACGCGCGCAAAAATTATCACAAAATTGTTTGTCAGTGTAGGTTACCTATTTTAAATACAAGAGTTTTTTTTGTCACGCAAATTCTGTTATTGTTATATGTACCTACCTAATAGTTTTTATTTGGATAAGTACCTATGATGTGTTCGTTCACCTCTCAAAAATCACCTGAGGGCCTAGTCCTACAAATTATAATACAATACGTGTTGACAATTAATAATAAATAAAAAAAAAAAAAAAAATGTACATCGAAAAGCTCTCCACCACCATGAGTACCTACTTATCTCTAATTCTATACAACCTCGGCACTTCCAAAAATGCGTGTAATGCACACCACGCGCCCATGTAGTTGCTTGTTACGTTTTGTAGACTAGGCCCTCTGATACTCTGTCTCTAGCCCTCTCTCTCTACAGGGGTAAACAGGCGCTAGAACCATAAAATTGTGCGCCAGAATCAGAATTCCACCATAGCCAGGATAACTTTTCATTTAAAAAACCGACTTCCGCCATTGTATTCGACTAAATATTTGGATGAAAAAAAAATGATGAAAGAACCATAGTGGTGAAAGGATTATGATACTTTTTGAATGCAAATGCTTGGTTTATTGCTGAAAATATCTAAATCGCCATATGTATGCCTATAATATTTGAGGAGTTCCCTCAATTCCTCATGGATCCCACCATCAGAACTGGATTTTGAAAAAAATGGGACCAATCTGGAAGTATATCTATTCAAATAAAAAAAGAATTTTCCAAATCGGTTCATAAACGCCCGGAGATATGCGGTAACAAACATAAAAACAACCGAATTGAGAACCTCCTCCTTTTTTGGGAAGTCGGTTAAAAGAGGTTTTATGTGGGTCTTACCCTGTTTAGTATGAGGAGGTATACCATACCGTATGGTGCGACAAAATCCTGCCGCCCCAATTACAGTATAACAAATGACAATGGGGAACGCAACAATTGGGATCATTTTGGCAGTCTTAGCGCTCTCCGAATCATTTTAAACTTGAAAGGAGGAATATTTAGATCAATTAGTTTCCCCTATTCAAGTTTCATATGATTTAGACAGCGCTAAGGCTGCCAAAATGATCCCCATTGTTGCGTTCCGCATTACCATTTGCTACTGTAAAATTGGGTGGCAGGATTTTGTCGTTTGGTCTTTTGCGAATGGTTTTTCGTGAAAGATGGTGTAAAATGTTCGCATGTTATTCAGACTGAAAAGACAACAGTTTGGGTAGATCGACTTATCGCATGTGCCAATATGAGAATGGTACAAATATCTGTGGCGCGGTGGGCGAAGGTTCGCCTGCGACAGATAATGTTGTGTGAAAATGTCCAGCATTTATTTATTATTAGAGCCTTCGTGGAGGCTTCGTGTGGTAAGGAATAACTCGTGCCATAGCCCAACACAAACCATAGAATAATGTAACACTTAATAGTGCGCACGACCGCCTTACAAGTAGGTACATAGATACGAGTAGGTATGTATTGTAATACCTACCTCTATTTACCTACTCATTGTCCTATCGGTGGAATGCGGTCGTGGTCGTATAGCTGTTTATTTATTGCCAGCTAATGAATCATCTACTTTATCAATCAGTGCTTCTAGGCTCTGTCTTTGAACCTTAATGCTTTTAAATAATGTAGAGGTTGCGCCGATGTTTGTGGCAGGTCTTTCACACAGCAGTGGACTCGTAGAAAGCAGGGGCCCGATAGCGCCCTAAGTGCCGAAGTGTATAGAATTTTTTTAGGACTGAACTAAACCGTACCTATTTCTGCCGCCAAGCAGTAGTGTTCGCATTGCTGTGTTTCGGTTTGAAGGGTACGGGTGCCGGTGAAATTACAGGCAAATGAGACTTTTCATCTTTATGTCTCAGGGTCGGCAGCGCGCGTGTGATGTCTCTGGTGTTACAGGCGTTCATAGGCTACGGTAACTGCTTTCCATCTGGTGGGGCGTAAGCTTGTCTGCTTGCCAAGTAGCATAAAAAAAAACTGGTCGCTTCGTTTGCCGGCGGGATAGCCGCGGCTATGCTGGCATTTTCATTACAATTTCATTGAAATCGGTTTAACTTACGTCGTGATTGAGTAACAAGCAAAAGATCATTCAAACTTTTGCATTTTTATATCATCACATCAGACGTCCACTGCTGGACGAGGCCTCCCATAGAATGCAATGGGGGGGGGGGGGGATTTACCATAATCACCACGCTTGGCAGTCGGATTGATGATTGCAGTATTGGTGTTGAATACTCTGGTGGATGCTGCTGCCCATACCCTGGTGTAACCCCTTAGTTGGCTTTTAATTAAGACATCCGCGGAGACGGTGGGGTCTATTCTTAGGCCGGAAACACCATGGCTCTGCATTTTTACCTATATTAGTAGAATAATAGGTAGGTAAGTCACCTACCTACTTGATCAAAATAAATAAATAATCCTGAGACCTGAAAGCTGGAGGATCCTTTTGTGGTTTAGGATTGCACTAAGAAAGGAATTTCCGAAATTCACCCCCTAAGAAGTCGGTGTTGAAAATTGTATGGAAAAAACGCCACGCGGACGAAATCGCGAGTGTTCCACTAATACCTATGTTATTCAACTGAGCCGCGTTTATTCCAATCTTTACTACCAAGAGGTCCCCTACACATTGTTTTCACCTTGGACGTCTCTAACTGGGACAACCAGTATATTTATTGGTACCTAGTGTACCTACGTATAGCATAGAATACCTACCTAGCAACGACATGCAGTGTTTACCTACATGATGTAATCAGTGTATTATAGGTAGGTGCTTGCTATAAATAATTTCTGCATATGTATGTAATTTATTTATCTTGAGTCAGGATATTTCCTTATAAGAAATGCTGTGAAATAAGTTTTCAACTTATTCTTGTAGGTACAAGTTTGGTCTCATTTATTTTTCTGTGTTATTTTATAATTGTAAGTTTAATTATTTTGGTTTACTCTTGTTGACTTTTACAGGATTTACCTACTAACGTTATACTTGATAGCTTTTTCCAAATGATTTACTCTGTATTTTCAGGGTACTGCAGGGCGAAACGTTTCCGATCGGATTCGTTAGTTTTTCATTTCGATGTGGTAAGTAACTAAAACAATTTTCTAACAATTGTCTCTAGTAAAACACAGTAATATACAATATTTATTGTTTTTTACTGTGTTTTACTAAAGGAATATTTAATCGGAAACTCCGACTCCGTTTTAGAATCCCTGATGAACCCAACTAGCGAAAGAGGAAACCTTTTAATTTCATAATGCCCATTTGTCTGTCCGTCCGTGCGACTTTCACACCCCGAATACTTTCTTAGGTTCTTCTTCAGACGTCCACTGTTGGACGAAACCTCCCCCATAGAATGCAATGAGGGGGTTTGCCATAATCATCACGCTTGGCAGGCGGATTGGTGATCGCAGTTTGGTGGTACTCAAGTGGATGCTGCTGCCCATCCCCTTGGTATGATCCCTTAGTAAGGCTTTTATTACATCCACGGGAGGAGAAGGAGGGGTATATTCTTAGGCCGGACACACCATGGCACTTCTTAGTTAAGTAGATAATATAATATACCCACACGATCTTGCAATCGCACTGTTATCCATATTGGTGATCCTCGAATGTGCCAGCCGTCGCTCCTAAAGGATACTTTGCCAAAGCCCAACAGCTGGAGTTCTACACAACCTTCAACACCAGCTACTTTCGATTCAGCAGCATCAGTATCATCTTCAACTTCCTTCATCTCTCTCGCACTCTCAAGCAGCAAACAGAAGCATTTAGCCAGCTATCAGCCTCCGCAGATCCAACCCAGCCGCTATAGATCGCTACATACCCCCAATTATAGTAGCAAATGGCAATGTGGAATGCAACAATGGGGATCATTTTGGCAGCCTAAGCGCTAATATCTTATGAAACTTGAATAGGGGAAAGTTCTTGACCTAAATATTCCTCCTTTTAAGTTTCAAAAGATTTGGACTGCGCGGCTGCCAAAATGATCCCCATTGTTGTGTTCTCCATTGCCATTTGCTACTGTAATTAGGGGGCTGGACCGTCTTCGGCTTCGCGACATCCTCGTCCGGTCTTTCATCCGGGGAATCTCGCCGCACTGCTCAGATGCACCCTGATCACCGCTGCGACATTTCATCTCGTCAGCTTCTCCGACACACCGAGACCTTTCTATTACAGCACGCTTTACTCTCGACTTTGACTGGAGTGAAGACTTCGAGCAACCAGCTCCCCCAATTACAGGTAGTAAATGGCAATGGGAAACGCAACAATGGGGATCATTTTGGCAGCTTTAGCGCTATCTAAATCTTATGAAACTTGGATAGGGGAAACTTTTTGACCTAAATACGCCTCCTTTCAAGTTTTAAACCCTACCCTACCTATCCTAGGTGGGGGTACCTACTTGCAACTTCATCAACGCTGCGCGTAGCTTCGACCAGTCTAGAACGTGTCTGTGTGATTATGTGGGAACGTTGATTACCCACAACCTGTCTTTATTCTGTGCCACAACATGGAAGAACTACTTGAATACCAAGGCAACTTGCAGAGAGCTAAGTTTGTCAAAATACCCATTCAAGGCATCCTAAGAACGTACAGTCTACTTATTACAAGTGCGCCGAGTACCGAGTATAAACGCTGGATTCATGGATGGATTTCCAGCGTTTATGCTCGGTACCCTCGGTACGCCTGATATATCAATTCAAATCGTGTTTGCGAGGTTTGAGACCCTCCCCTTGAGATCTTCCATTTTATATGGAGGGCACATACAAATACACAATACAATTTGATATGTACATTAAGTCATAAGTATTTTATTCATTGAAATCACAAGGATAATTTTGCACCGTGCTATAGTAGGTAAAGTTGTTCTCTATAATTTGAGACATGCAAGTGTATGGTTCGCCTAATACCTATAGCGTGGCTCAAAAATGCGGTGAACAAATCTCTGCGTCTTCGGCAGTTTTATTTTTACTATGGAAGCTTGTTTTTTCCTTAACGAATTCAAAAGTATTTCATCCTTTTAGGTAGGTAGGTAAGTATTTCTGATCGCTTGAGTGTCAGTCAGTCATCTCGAGTTAGTTTCCAACTACCTACCTACCTACCTAACCTAGGTAGGTATATAATTAACTTAACAATTTTTTATAACCTATCGTTGATTATTATGTTTTTATATCTAGGTTGAAAAGAATAAAGTTTGTGATACTTAAATTAAATTTTTCCGACTGATATTGAATGTTAACTGTAAATAGGACCTTACTTAATCAATAAAAAAGTCAAGGCAACCAATTACTTAATTAATGGATATGAACCAATTTAGTTTCCTGATTCTTAGAGATACGCCACCTTGACGACATCTAAAATAGTCCACGCGCTCTAAAATGTGAATCAAGTAAGAGGAAGCATGGAATGCACGATGCTCATCAGTGTCCGGTGATGAGACGGGTATGGTCGGCATAGCAATGCATTGCTGGATAGTGGTGTAAAGGAAGGGCGCGCAGGGTCAGCGGCCGCGCCGCGGTCGGACGGCGCGGGCGCGGAATTCGAGCTATGCGTATGAAATGAAAGTGGCCGCATCAACTCTGGCCGTCCACAAGGCGCCATCATCGACGTCCAAGAAACTCACCATCAAATAATAAATCCGAGAGATAGGTGCACTATAAGTATTCCGTGTCGAACCGCATCCATTGGCACTTCACTTCACTTGAGGGTCGCGCGATCTCACGGTTGGAATGCGAAGGCTGGTGCGGAGGCGCACGGAGTGGACGGGCGCGGTAGAGCGACTGAGTGAGGCAGCGGGCGCGTGGGTCGGCTCAAGCACGCGCGGGGCGCGCCTCGTCTCGGGCTGTGGAATGCGGCAAGATAGTGGCGCGCGGATACCGACCGACCGAGGCCCGCTGCGGGCTGGAGCCTCCATGTGCGCCGGCCGCCGGCCGCCCGCGCCGCTCTGCCGCGCCAAGGAATGTGCACTTTCAACTTCTGCCCATTCAAATTAAATATTATCCCGATGAGCGAGCTATGTAGAGAGCTATGCTCGGAGTTTCACTATTGTGATTATATCCGAAACGAAGAGATCTACAGAAGGACCAAGATCACCGACAAAGCTCTCAGAATTAATGGCCAGGCATTTAGTTCGGAGAACCGACAACCGTCAACAAATTAAAGTTCTCGAGTTGCGACCACGAACCGGACGATGAGTGGTCCTTTTGATGAACTAAATACATTGTAATGGTCACAGGTAGTCGGTGGATGGAGGCGGCTCAAGCCCGTTTTTCAAGGCCTTTTACCTAAGTCCAGCAGTGGACACAGGCTGATGATGAAACTTAGATGAAACTGATTTACGAGGAGGATGACCTCTGTGGCGGGGTGGGCGACGGTTCGCCTGCGCCTGCGACGCAGGAGGTTGCGGGTTCGATTCCCGCCTCGGAACAAATATTTGTACAACCTGCAGTTATTTGTTCAGGGTGTTCTGGGTATTTTTCTATGTAGGTATAATAAAAATATCTATAGCTATGTAGTAATCAGTTATCTAGTACCCAATCCATAACACAAGCTCTGCTTAGCTTGGGGCTAGATAATGTTGTGAAATGTCCAGCATTTATTTATTTATAGTAGGTAGGTAGGTACTAGTCCAATAGTTTTTATAGAAAACGTTCCGATGCTCTAATCACTCAACTCGATGGATCGACAACTCTCAAGCATTTGGTAGTCTGTCTGTCGATAGACGTACGCGACTCAAGACCGGTCATCGTGGCATTCTATAGGGAGCTCCCTAGAGTAGGTAATAATTTTCTTTGCTAAGGAGGCTTATATATTATGTCCACTGTCCAGCTGTGGACTTCTACAAAAAAATCTTCTAATGCTGGAAATACCAAAATCGCTTTATGTAAGTAGGTTACCTACCTATGCCTTAATCAGAACTGGCTTTTGATAAAAATGGGACCAATCTGGAAGTAGGTAGGTACCTACAACCCTTACAAATAAAAAAAAAAGTTTCATAAAATGACGAAGATAATATGAGGTGCATACTTAGAGAATGGTGCATAACAAACAAAAAACACATCATGTGAAAATTTCAACTGTCAAAACTATCACGGTTCATGATGAGGTTCATGCATGGAAGTAATAAGTACTACGTACAACGATTAAGCTGTTGTCGCAAAATTGAAGCCGAACGAGAGCTCAGTAACTGTCCCTCTTATCCCTCTCTGGCGATTGTGACTATATTGAAATTGAAATCGTCCGAGTCGGCGATTTCATGTGGGGTTGTCAGGTCAAGTGTCCGTATTTCATACAAACATGGAAGTAATATAAGTACTACGTACAGTACTTATTACTTCCATGCATACAAATAAAAGAAAACCTATACACCAATCGCAAAATTTTTGCGATTTTTTTTAATGCTTTACACGTAGCAAAAAATAATATTGCTTTAAACATGTCGGTAATAAATTATTATTTATGTTTAGGAACATTTTAGAAGTAAATGTTTTTATTTCATTACATTACATCAATCGCATATTTTTCTACAAAATACGAAAGGATGGAAATCAACTTTACTCTGGCAACTCTAAGTCACTGTTAGAACGGGACACAGCGTTCAGTGGTTGCCCTCTCACTTGGCTTCATTTTTAATTAGCGCGCAACAAGACTCTTACGACCTTAGCATAAGGTTTTATTTTCTTCATTTTAGCTGCAAGATGCACAGATAGAGCTCATTCCTTTTGTACGTAGTACTTATTACTTCCATGGGTTCATGAGATACAGCCTGGTGACAGACGGACGGACAGCCGCCGTAGCCGAGCCTTAGTTATAGGGTCCGTTTTACCCTACAGGTACGGAACCCTAAATAACGAACGAGGACAATTTTGCGCCTATTTGTACTTCTCATATAGTTCCAGCCTATGTACAATACCTAGGTATACAGATACACCAATCAATAAGTACACGTCATTTTAAATTCAATTTTTCGAGGTTACTTAAAAGAAGACTAGTGTAAGTATCATAGCTTCTAGGCAACACTGATAGGAATGGAATACCCCTGCACCAGACTAGTTTTACGCGTTCACCTACCGCATGTAAAATAATGCATAAAAAGGTAGGTACCTACTTCTATATTTTATTTCCGTATTTTTCGCACACGGCCACTCACGGCTCTTAGCTTAGATTACTTTAAATTTTGAAAAATGTAACAAAGGACCTACTGAGGAGAATAATGATTAGTTAGAATCACAGATTTATAAGTACAGTACTAAGTTAGAATCTTCAAAGAGTAAGTCATTATTCTGAGGAGTAAGCTTTCGTGCTTTGGTCTCAGGCTTTAGTAATTTTTCGGTCTACAAGTTATCGTGCGTAAGACCAAAAAAGCTTAGAGAAAAACCTAAGAAGCTACCAAACAGAAATCGGAAGCTATAAACTATTAAAATTATGAATATGGCTAAAAGGACAAGAAACCCCCCACTAAAAAAAAAAAGACTACTTAAAAAAAGGAATTTGGCTAAAAGGACAAGAAACCAGACCGCTAAAAAAAATTTATGGACATTTTACGACTTTTACGTCAAAACGATCGAAGCAGTGCCAACTCAGTGGGTTTACCACTAGCTAGATCACAGTGGATTGGAAACCTTTTGGATCTAGTGGCTATGACTAGTGGGTTTTTGTGAAAAGCTGTGTTGAGCGAGTGAAATCTTTTCAAATGAGAAAACAGTATGCAAGACTTTTGTAAACTTTGTGCATACGTGTATCAATTGCATTACTCTTTCTGAAGATATTTTTCTGTGGATTTCTGGTGGTTTCTTCATTTGAATCTAGATTTTAGCGGGCGCCCAATAAAACAGTTGGCAACACTGGATCGAAGACCAGACCAGCAAACCGTGTACAGAAAGATTTTTTGTTTATTTTTTGCATTTTCATAAAAATTACCTAGTTATTTTGCCAAAAAAATCGGTAAACAGTTGTATAGGAAAATTAAGAAATGATTACATCGAAGGCTGCAATTTGGCTGCTGTGCGTTCTGTTGTTAGCATCAATTTTTATGGCGAATTTGCTGAACATTATCGCAACTGATCATAATTTTTACACTGAAAACAAAGACGAAGGTTTGAATTTCACTAATTATTTAGGGGAAAAATATGGACAAATTACGGATACAACGAAGAATATTATGTGGTTTCTACAGGTCAGTATAAATATCATGTTTATTCGATAGAGTGGATAAAAATCATAATATAATTTATTTACGACGTCAAACAAAGAAACAATGACAGCGTACAATGAACGCTAAGCATATTTTGTACATTATTTACCTACACACACGTAATTTATTAGTCAGATACCCATAAACTTCTTTATAAAGTTCATTATAAGTGATAATAAACTTCTATAAACCGAAATTATCAAATAAACTTTCTAAGTTGCTCCTTGCATGCTAAAGAGTCTCTTAGATTTCAGATATCCACATCAGCATATTTAGGGATCCGAGCAGGATATCACAGTTTCAGCAGTTCTGCGATAGTACTGTGAAGAAGATAAAGCCGACTCTTGTACTGGCTACAGGAGACTTGACCGATGCTAAGGCCAAAGACAATTTAGGGAGCTCACAGGTCAAGACGGAGTGGGTGTATTACTACAATATTATCATGGAGTCAGGAGTGACTGAGGAGACAGTGTGGTTGGATATAAGAGGAAACCATGGTAAGCTTAAAAAACTTTTAGCACATCCTTGTTTAGGCTACTACATAAATACTGTTTGGTGACAAGAATTGCAACCATTATTGAAAGTCAAAGTCTAGTCTTTAATTCATTGAAATCACGAGGATAATTTTGATTTAATAATATAATTATAATATATTTATTTATTCAAACAACTCAGATTAACAACTTAAAATTATGCACCTACTGAAAGCAGATACACTACACTAGTCAGTTATAACTAATTAATGCAGTATATCTGCTTAGAGTTGAGGTTGATAAGTGCCGAAACCCAGTGCCTTTGCAGATTTGTCTACATGATATTCATAAATGAATCTCTGTAGCGTGGCTTTGAATGTTTGTAACCTAAACCCATTTGTTATAAACAAACAGAAATAGCTGTGTACCACACAAGTCTTGTAAGAAACTTCTTGTTGGTTGGGTCGATAAGGATGCATGGGGGCCACAAGCTGACCCCATGATGACATTCCAACCCTACTGCCATATTATTCTAGAATTTTACTAATCCTATACTTGAGGGCATGTAGAACCTAGATCACCAACACAGCTCTCAGAATTAACGAGTTAAGGTGGCAATGAGCAAGTCATATAGCTCGTAGAACTGACAACTGTTGGGGAATAAAGGAAGGTAGAGGAAGGCCCCCTCTTGGTGGACTAAAGACATAAAAGTTGCAGGAAGTCTGTTAATGGAGGTGGCTCAAAACCTTGTGGCATTCTATGGAGGAGGCCTATGTCGAGTAGTGGACTGCTACTGGCTGCAGTGGCTGCTGATGATGATAATGATGATGATGATGATGGTGATGATCATTTACTTGAGGGTTTCTTGCCAAGTCATTGTCAAATTAGTTGTTATTATCATACAACTCTAACAAGCTTTAACATTTTAATTCAACACAAGGAGTTAATTAGCAAGAAACCTTAATTAGTAAAGGCCGAGTAATGTTATAGATAGAACCTGGAATATAGTGGTTTATCACTATCCTGTTATTAGATTCCATTATCAATCCATTTTATGTTATCAATTTGCAGATAACTTCAACATCAGGACATTGAACTCTAAGGAGAACTACTTCAGAAACTTCTCAGTCCAAGGGCGTACACACTCAAAATCTTATGTACATTTTGAGAACAAGAATGGTGTTAGTGTTGCCTTTTTGGGCGTAGATGCCTGTCCAGATCCTGGTTTAAGAAGGCCTTTCAATTTTATCGGTATTTTGGATCAACAAGAACAACAGAATATACAAAGATTGCAGTCTGAAGCGGATGCCAAAGCTGATCATATAGTGTGGTACGGCCACTACCCAACATCGTGCATTTTATCTTTAGAGAAAGAATCTCAAAAACTAAACATACGTCAGCTCATTGGCAGCACCCATCGGTCACAAGCCTATTTATGTGGACACTTACATTCAATGGGTGGGCTAGTACCAAATATGTACACAAAGCACAAGAAAGGGTACCTAGAGCTCGAACTAGGTGACTGGAAGGATAATAGAATGTATCGTCTCGCTGCGATCGACCATGGTCATTTCTCATTTGTGGATAACAAACATAACCATTGGCCTATAGTGTTGGTCACAAATCCAAAGCATGCTAGATACACAATTCCGGGCCGGGAGCCCCTGCATTTGATACCTAGCTGTACTCATATAAGGATACTAGCATTTAGTGATGTCAAAGTAGAGACAGTGAAGATATCCTTTGATAAACAGAGTTGGATGACCTGTCGGCACACTGAGGGACCTTTGTATGTGTGCAAATGGCTGTCACATTTGTTTAAGACTGGTATACACTATTTGCATGTGGAAGTGACTGACGAGCATGGAAAACAGGCGTTTGTAGAGCATCCGTTTACTTTGGATGGCTCTTTGCTCAGTTTTGATTTCACTCCGAGGGTTTTGCTTATGTTGGATGCAACAACTGTGGTAAGAATATATACATAATTAGTTAGTTTATAAGAACTGGCAATAAAATTTTTTTTTAATGGGTTGCAGCTTCTGTCAATGGAGTGATTAGTGCGAAAAGAGACTAGCCGTGGTAAATGAGGGTGTGGCAATGCTCAGTTACTGATTTTGTACTGTTAGCAATACTGTACTCGTCATTATCACAAGATCTTGATACCTATTTCTTCAACAGCCTTTAGACGTCCACTGTTGGACGAAGCCTCCCCCATAGAATGCAATGGGGGGATTTGCCATAATCACCACACTTGGCAGGCGGATTGGTGATCGCAGTTTGGTGTTTACGTACCTCAGGTGGATGCTGCTGCCCATCCCCTGGTGTGATCCCTTAGGTTTTTACTACATCCAGGGTGGAGAAGGAAGCCGGCATAAGCCGGACACACCGGGACATTAATCCGTGATACTTATTATGATAAGTTAATAATAAAATAAAAATCCTAGATGACTGCGTTGGGCTGCAATTTGCAATCACAAAATCTACGATAATGTTAGTACCTTTTTTCGCCACGCCTATTCTCTTTACGCACAGACAAGCAGCAATCGACCACAACAACCCAATACTTCTGTAGCTGCTTGTAATCTTTTCTAATATAATTTTGTTTTCAGTTTCAGACGGTTTTCGGAACATTACTCTTGATAAACGTTATACCACTGGTCGTACTCAGACTGCAAAAACACCCTCCAAAGTTCCGCCGGCAGCTTGGCAACTACTTACTAAGACGAGTCTGGATTTTGACCAAAATTGACAGAGTTTTCTATCCCATAGTTCTATACGCGGTGTACATTCCCTTTGGACCCTGGGCTATTGGCGAGCTTATTGACGGGTCTATAGGGACAGTTTTCGCTTGGGGGATACTTATAAAAGGAGCGTATATACCCGAGCCTTTTACCTACATGTACGGAAGTGTACAACTCATGTTCGTTCAGATACCACTTGTCTTTGTATTGGCACATTGTTTAGATAACCATCTGTTTTCGCACAACACGAGGGGCGTGAAGAGACATATAAAGAATTTGCCGTTTATATGTTTGCTGTCAATGCAGTTTCTGCTGGCGTATTATTTTTGGTTGGAGTATGGGACAATGGCTTTCTGTTTTGGACCTCTTCGAACGTGGAGCATTCCCCTATCAATACTGTTGTGGTACAAGACGTTATGCTTACCGCCGGACTATTGCAGGTAATTTTGTTATGTAACTATGATTATAAGAGGACTATCCTCTCTATTGTGGCGCGGCGGTCGAGTAGCCGGCTGAGTCGCAAGTGGTGCGGGTTCGATTCCCGCTGTTATTTAATGGAAAACTGATAAACCACAAGCCTAGATGTTAGTGTATTTAATCTTGTCTACAAAATTGTATGATGTGTGGATTTGGAGGAGCAAATTTCGTTTAGATCCCATGGAAACGGCTCAAGAGGGCTAGAAGTACACTAATCTGTCTAATGCCTAGGTTACACAGTGCGAGCTGGCGTGCCATTTGGCCTGCTCAGTTACTGCTGTAAAGCTACTGGCACCGTGTGATCGCGTTATACGAGTTTAATCTATCTAATGCCTAGGTTACACAGCGCGAGCTAGCGTGCAATTTGGGCTGCTCAGTTACTACTGTAAAGCTACTGGGACCGTCTGACAGCATTATACGAGTTACTGTCATATGCGGGACAGTCAGTAGCTGGCGGCAGAGTTACAACACTTTTTGATTTCACTGGTCACATGATGCAATTTGCACTTAACTGCTGCCTAGGACATAACGGATAGCTCGCACTATCAGCTAATGTCACTATGTGACTGGCAGAGGCGAGTCGAGCTACTGGCATGATTAACCGATGGCAGTAGCTGTCTACTGACTGGTCAGCAGCTCACACTGTCGCACTCAGGCCTTAAAGTGAAACATGGTTTGAATTATTTTTCTGTTAGGGACCGTCCATTAATCACGTGAGGCTTGAAAGGGAGGGAGGGGGTTTAGCAAAAATCACCAAATATCACGGGGGGGGGGGGGGGGGGTTTATTGTGTAGTAAGATATCACGTGTATCTATTTTTTCGTCAAACGAGCGATTTCTAAACAAAAAAAAATTAGATTACTTATAATATATACTTGTATAAAAACAATATTCTAAAAGTTGTTAAAGGTTGTTTGTAGGTACTAAAAAATACACGTGATTAAGGGTGGGGGCCGGGCGGGGTGGTTAGTCTTAAATCTCACCACGTATCACCAAGGGGGAGGGGGAGGTTAAAAAGTGCTAAAAAACATCACATGATTAAAGGACGGCCGCTTAAAAGCAATGGGGCTGTTATGTTAGAGTTTATTTTTAGAAAGCGTCTTGTTTTACCTACGCCGTAAATACAATTTCCAAATAATCTGATTGGAATCATTTCCTTTACTTATAATTTTTTTAAACTTTTTTTTAATTTTTTTTTCAGACGGTTGACAAAACTATTGGAGCAGCCTGCATAGGATTAAGATAATATTGACGTAGAATTATATAATTATGAGCTTTGATCAAATTGATGCCAGTGATGACTGACAGCGTTTGGAAAGTGCTCAGTAGATATTTATTTGGGAAAGATATTTTTTTTAAATAGCTGTACCAGAGTTATCGTAGGTTATTCAATATAACTTTTTATAAATTTATTTTTACTGTGTCAGTAAAATGTAAGTATTAAACGCCAAAAACATTCCAAATCAAATGTTTTTAGATTGGTTGACCACACTAGAATAATCTCGATTATGTTTTAAATTAAATTAATTACAAAAAGCCGTATATGTCCGGCCTAAGAGTAGACCCCTTCAACTCCTCCCGTGGATGTCATATAAACCAACTCTGGGATTACACCAGGGGATGGGAAGCAGTATCCACCTGAGTACTCAACATGAATACTGCGATCCGCCGTACAAGCGTGGTGATTATTTCAATTCCCCCCATGGTATGTTATGGGGGAGGCCTTGTCTGCTGCTGAAAATTATGATGAAGTTTGTAGGGGTTACTTTTAACCTACAACAAAAAGGAGGGAATCAAGCTTTGGTGAAATCGGGCAACGTAGGAGGTATCTTATGACTGAAAGGCTGTGAAGAGTTAGAATGCATTGCTTATTTTTGTATTTAAATTGTATACCTAGGTAGGTATCTAATAGTATGTATACAGCATATTCATTTTATAAAAATACCTAGTTAAGTATGTGCTATGTTTGTTAAATCTAATCGTACTGCATTTACTTAACGTAATTCACTATTTTTGTATTCAATCGCGTCGTAAACCCCTATTTATAAAGCACGTTGCTCACTCGTTTTGTAAAAATAGGATTTTTTCACGTCGCAAATTAAATCGAGTCGAAATTTTTCGAAATTTGAGTTTAGACTTGTCGGTACCTGCATCGATATAAAGGTACGTGAAAAAAACGGGATTTTTTAAATTAATAAGTAATCTATTTAATTATATTTTAATAATTATAAATTAATAATTTATATTTGATAAAATATCCTAAACCGTAACTCCTTAGACCTTAAATTTGGCGGGAAGATTTTGCGGTCTATGGGTGCACTAAAAAAGAAAATTTCTGATATCTCACGTTTCAAGGAAGGGATGGAATGGATGATGGATGAGGATTTACGGCTACATGAACGTGAAGTTTTTTCATACAAACTTCAATACCCACTTAGGGGGTGAATTTTGGAAATATCTTTCTTAGTGCACGCCTAGGCCATTAAAGGAATGTACTCTCCAAATTGAAGGTCTCTACAACTTACGGTTTAGGCTGTGCGTTGATTGTCAGTGACGCAACGATTTTATTTAGATAGATTGATATTGGTAGCGATTCTGTGCAGTATTATCTAAATTTAGACTGCGCTAAAATTATCGCGCGCTCTTTCTAATAGATTGAAGTAAAAGGGACTGCGATAATTTTAAAGCAGTTTTAGCGAATTATTCACAGAATCGCTTTGATGTCCAACTTATATGTTTTCACATTTATAAGTGTCGTAATATGACACATTCACATTCACATTTTGACCAAAAATTCTTTAAGTAGGTAGGTACCTACCTAAACATAGTAACTATTATTACTTATAATAAAATGTATTTTGGTGATTCAACAAGTGAACTCTACGCCATATTGTTGATCAATTAACGGATACCGAGAAGATGAATAGGTATTTATTGTGTAAGTGTATTTGTGCTTGTCTATCACAGGATAGCTCGTTTTGTTTTAACATAAAACATTGTGTTATTACAAAACATGGACTATGTCTGAGTTTAAACCGGGACTACCAGTCTAGGTTTAAATATTGACCTAGGGTATTTACGTCTGTAACACAAAAGCAGATGGTTTGTTTTCCAGAAGCAACTTTCGAGCTAGTTATTCCGTGCTTATGGCAAAAATTACATAAGCCTGGACTATCTCTGGTTTATCTAAAACCAGGCAGCCCCCTAGTTTAGCAATGGTCTATAAATTGACAGTTGATTGCTTGTTAGAGGTAAGAATTTGGACATCTCAATTGTGATGTGACACATTCCATCAGTTTGATACTTTGGAAACTTGCGAAGTAGCGCGAGAATTGATTTCGGAAAACAAACCATCTGCTTTCGTTTTTAAAGTCCCTAATGTTAAAATACCTAATGTCGATATTAAATCCTAGACTAGTACGCCTGGACTAAATTCAGATTTAGTCCATGTTCTGTAATAAGGCCGTTTGTTTAGTCGCGTGTGTCTAGTCTATACCAGTTCAAACAGTATTTCTATACTTACAACTAAGAATTGTCAGTTCTTAGAAAGTTTTCTGTAGAACACGACGTCACGAACATAATATCTGAAAATTGGCTGTATCCTAAATACAATACTACAATACTTTATTTTCGTTCAAGGATCTAAATCTTCCAACGAAAATTGAATGTAAAACTGGCTAAAAGTTTAGAATATTTTATTTATTAACAATGTTTTAAATCATTATAAGTATATATAATTTCATCACATTTAATCATAATTGACTTTGAATAATATTTTGTTGTAATAATATACAATATTTCACAATATGTAATGCTAATAAATTTGATGTAAAAAGTACACAAAATATACAAATGTATCAAAATTATGGATTGTCTCATTGTCATCTTACCGCTATGGCTTTATCACAGATTAGGTAAATGAATATAACAAAATATATACTTATATAAAAATATATACTAAATTATATCGTATGTGTAATCATCTTTATTTACAGAAAGAATAATACAACTTAATAAGTACCTACCTACATACAAAATTAAAAAAATCACCTTTTTTGAGAAACTGTACCACCACGCTCCTGTTCCACGCTTCAGGCGTTATACCCTCGAGGATAACGGAGTTATATAGCTTCTCAAGGAAGGAAGGTAGGTACCGGTGTTCTACATGTTTTTAGAAGCTCTGTTGTTATTCCATCCTTTCCCGGTGCCTTGTTATTCTTAAGCTGTTTGAGAGCCGTTTGGACCTCGTAATAGGCTGACGTCCGGGATAGTATCATCGGTGTATTGACGGGTCAAACTCTAGTACCTAATATATCTTTGCGGATCTGCGATAAAAAATTATCTCCTTTAGTACCTACCCATGGTAAAAATCCTCAGATCTTTACTCAGTACCACCATCCTCAGATCTTTACTCGATAGGATAGGAGAGATAATTTTTTATTAATTTTGCAATAATTTAAAGAAATGTAATAATAACTCCTTACCTAAGCATAAGTACTTACCTATTAACTAGTTCTTGTAGCATACCTATAATATACTTTCATAATAACTCTTTGTTTAGATCTCAAATCTCATTAATTAACTTGTCATGTAAAATTTTAAATGCACATTTTGTCAATTACATTTTACGTATTTCTAGCTCAATGTAACATAATTTATAAACTTACGCTATATTTACAAAAACCTAGCCATGCACCGCTATCACTTAATCTGGGGTGCGATTACGCATGATCATGATGAAATATATGTCGATTTTCTTTTAACTGACTTTCAAGTGATCATGCGTAGTTGCAGCTGATGTAGCTATTCTATTTTCTTACCACAGCTATCTGCAAGCTCTAAAAACCCTAAAATATAATACAAATATCAGCAAAAGCTGCAAAACCACTATCCATACACTCAACACTATGACATCCTTTTGGAAGTCCAAAGAGAGTCCTAGGTATTCCAAATACTTTTTAGGGTTCTTGAACATGCAAAATTCCACATTGCATTTTAGGTTAGGTCTATCGAAACCATAGACTACTTGTAGGAACGCGTCAAACGCATATCTAAAGTAGGAGATGGAGGCGAAAGGTCGCAGGTACGACGGCATCTCGTGGTACGGAATGAAGAATTCGGAGAACATCAGCATTGGTATGTTCGCTGCTGGGATCACGAATAGTCCAAGCTGAAAATAATTTCAGAGTTAAAGATTTGGTTCTGAACATTTACCTTGAAGCACACCATTTAGGTACTAAGTACTTCGTGTCAACGGTTCGTAGTCATCTAGAATCAGAGGCCTTACCATGAGCTCTTATAGCGATTCAGTTCAAAAACTATTCAGTACAAAATATCGGTTCGTCGTTGACATTCGTCAATAACTTTAATCGCAGAAGTCTATAGACCTTCTGCTACTGTGCCCTTAAATAAAGCTACGGACATCACGGAACTGATATTTTGTACTGAATAGTTTTTGAATTGAATCGTTACTTAAGAGCTTATGGTAAGGCCTCTGGTCATGGATAGGCTTTATGTACAGTGGCCCTGAAAAGAGTTTTGTGAACAATGGTTGAACGAACTAGTTTGGTGAAAAGATTCACGCATCTCACAAAGGCTCCTTCCTTGTCTTACTGAAAAACTGATATTAATTAAGAAAAAAAACTTGTGAGACCTACGTTAAATGTTTATGTAGGGTACCTAAGTAATAAAATTACTTTGATTGGCTGGACCTACATATATATATAATCTCCTATCCTTATTGGATAATATGCAAAAAGACAGTCCCAAACACTGTATATTGTGGCACTTTATTGAAAATTCGTAGATAACCTTGAACGACTTGAGCAGCCTACGTACTCCCTCGATACCTTCTGAAGCTGAAGGTTCATCTCGGGAAGGTATGGTATGGACTAATTAAACCGTTTACCTACGGATTGCAATGCTTAAACAAAACTGGACCAAATAAGCTCCCCTGTGGTACCACAGTGGTTTACTGTGTGTAAACCTACCTTTATATCAAAAGCAGCGCCGACGACCAAACCAAAAGTCTGAGCCAAAATAGTGGTAAGCGCACATATCACCCAAGCCATGCCCATCCGGTACGGCTCTATGGGCTGTGAAGTTAAGTACCACGCCGGGAACAGAAAGAAAGTTGCGCAAAGTAACTGAAAAAAAAAGAGTTATAAAATAATCAAATAATCGGAATAATGTGAACTTTCCTGAAAAACATCTCTAAAACAATTACAGCCGGTATGGAGATAAATCATCATCATCCGCCTGATCACCACTGAAGGGGGCCAATTCTAGAATTGTAGACATTAATGTCGAAATACAGATATTAGGTATGTCAAAAAAATAGAAGAGTAGATTTTTTCTATTTACTTCAGTTATTTGTAAGGTACAAAATATTAAATAGTGAACAAAATAATTACAATATAATTGCCACACGGGGGCGGTGAGATAGATGATATAATGCCGCTCCCTGCCCGTGGTCCACCTAAAAAGTTCACCTGGCTGTACCAGGGGCAATTTTTTCTTCCCATGATCCACCTCAAGATAACTGGGTATACCAAGGGTTTTTATTTCTTTCCGTGGTTCACCTTAGTTCACCTGGCTGTACCAAGTGCTTCTGATAATAATATACCGTATAGTACCTAGGTACCTCTTTAATTTTTTCAACATAACTCTCTAGTTTCAATGTGTCTACAATCAGAGAATTGGGCTCTGGATATAGACTTCCCCCAAGGAATGCCACGACGATTACGACGAATGGTCTTGAGCCGGTTTCAAGTGGTAGGTAGCCTATAGGCTCCACCACTGTTTGAAAACATTCTCATAATTGCATTATTGCAATCAAGGTTGTCTGGAAGAGATCGCTCACAGCGATACGACCGACCATTGCACTTCCGTTATTAATCTGTATTTTTATTTTCTGTGTTGTACAATACGTAGTGGTTTCTATACATAATAAATATCTATCTACCTACTTATTTACCTATTGTGAAATTCTGTTATTCATTGAAACGACGATTCCTAAAAACTTGGTTGATGTACTTACTTGTATCGGCAAGTCAACAATTATTTTGGAAGCGCAGTACGTTATCAACGAATACCATTTGTTCAAATGTTCTTGAAGGACTACAGTTGCCTCAACTGGGACTGAAAAATAATATTGTGTGAACATAACATAACACCCAACAGTCATGTACCTACATAATCGATCCCACACTAGGTTTCCCTGTGTCGTGGGTATCAGGAACTACGAGTACCATGGTACCACAACTCCCAGACGTGGAACAAATATTTGCAGATCATGCAAACATTTGTGCTGCAGCGGGAATCGAACCCGCAACCTCTCGCATCTCAGCCAGCTCAACATACCTACTGCAATATTATTGTACCATGGTTTCAAGATAAAACAGACTGGCAGTGGATAGGATCTGGATAGTTTTGTAGGATTAGGTACTTTAATACCAACAGCTGATACTGTTGTAATTGAAATTAGGTAACCAACAGTTCAAGAACTTGCACCAGACGACCTCGAACGTAGTACGTAGTTGGCAAAACCAATGTTTAATTTTTACATAGGTAGGTATGTAAGTAAACATGCGCAGACAAAACACAAATTAGACTTTGTACGGACAAAATTCGAATGCCAAATTCTTATTAGTACCTTATAAATTTTTATAAGTTAGCAGATTGGCTCTATCTATAGATAAAGCAAGTTCGAATCCCGACACACGACCTTTGGATCAAAAAGTGCTCCATCTGGGCAACTATAAATTTGATTTAAAAAATAGATAACTTTCTATACCTATAGGTACGACTAATTCGCATGGGTTCCCCAACTGTCTACTTTGTACCGATTAGGTCTGTCTCGACAATTTAAAAAAAATATAAATACCTACTTCTTGACTAGCTAATATGCATACGGCCCACCTGATGGAAAGTAAATATAAATTAAATATAAATCTATATTTGCATAAATGTGGTATGTACAAGGTTCTTATGTATATTATAAGGTGGCTCACATTTCCCATGTCTGGGATACAAATATTAAAAAAACAGGCAAGTTACTAGGTCAAAAACTACCATTAAATTACAAAGTGTTACATAAAATACCAAAATAAATCACAAATGTCAACAATAAAAACAATTAAAAAAAACTTTAAATTAAAAATGTCAAAAAAAATCAAAAAAATTAACTCTAAAGATAATACTCTAACCTAGGAAGTCCTTCAAATGGTAAAACCTGTTACCAAGAAGCCAGAGTCTTAATTGAGTCTTAAATTTATTTAGCGGATGGCTTTTAATATCAGAGGGTAAGGCGTTATAAATTTTGCCGCACATAGCATAACAGCTATTTAAATAAAGCTTTGTCCTCGGAACCCTAGGAAGAACAATTCTGTCCGAGTCCCGGGTGCAACGTCCGTACATTTAGCTTGCTTTTAAAAACAAATTACTATTTTTCCTAACAAATAATGCCGACTCAAAGATATACATACAGGGTAGAGTAAGCAATTTCAGTTCCCCGAACAGCGGTTTGCATGATTTCCATGGCGGTATACCAACAATTGCCCTAATACATTTTTTTTGTGCAAGTATTTACCGTATAGCGTATGGACGCCTGCACACCAGAGGCATCACACGCGCGCTGCCAACCCTGATACTTATAGATCAAAAGTCTTATGTCGATGTAATTTCACCGGCAACGGCACACACAAAAGATTTTGAATTAGGTACATCTTTGAGTATGGAAATTTGATAACGCTGTATGTAACGTAGGTAACAAATTAAAATAACCTGTCCGAAAACTTACATGTATGAATCGTAGGCATGGCATTTGAGAAAAACAGAAACAGCAAGAAGAAGAATATGCAACCGGTATTGGACATCATGCGGCTTGCTTCTGCACCCGCTCCATTGTACAAAGCGCCCAGAAGTAATGCTACCGCCAGATGGGAGACTAGACGAATCTGAAAATTAATTTTAGCATGTCATAAATGTGGCGACCGCAAACCAGACGACGCGGTAGAGGAAGGCTCTCCATTCGATGGACTTAAAGACATTATAAACGTCGCAGGAAATCGGTGGATGTAGGCTGCTCAAGATCATTTGTCGTGACAGTTTAGGGATTATGTCCAGCAGCTGGCAACACGTGTTGCCAGACGTGACCTTGATGTATAGAATAGAATAGAAAACACTTTATTGCACACAACTTTAAAAATTAAAACATTAAAACAATCATAATTATAGTTATACGTATGGAAGTACAATGGGCGGTCTTATCGCTAAGAGCGATCTCTTCCAGACAACCTTGGGATGGACTGGAATTGATGAGAACGAACCAGGACGGAGGTGTTAAACCAATAAAAGTATGCATACATACGCTGTACTCAATAAAATAAAAATACCTATATAACTTAACTACACATACAATACATAAAAAATACAATAGTAGATTATGCACTAAGGGAATAAAGCAGTGTCTTATGTCGCGGGCGGCATATTTAACCCTGAGCGTAACGAGGGACTCTAAAGTTAACTCCCGAGTGTAGCGAGGGAGTTATATAGAGTCCTGAGTGAAGCGAGGGGTTCAAGCTGCCCAAGACGAAGACAGGCTTTATTCCAGAGGAGCATACTCTACTTTTCACACCTACTTCGAGACAATAAAAAGCCAGGGCTCCATAAAATAAGTATCGTCTGTTTTGATGAACTCTGGAGTAGAATCATTATCGCTCGACATTCTTTGTTAACACTAATATTGCCATTGACATAATTATATATTACTAGAATATTGCAATAAATTTCACTGAAAATCACAGCACCAAACATCTCTTTTGTTTCACATTCCTTAAAATCACGCCTATTTCTTTTTTTTTTCGGGTTTTGCTATAGTGGCCAGTTCGATTTTCGAACAAACCTCTTTACAATGCCATATGGGCATTTTTTTACTATGAGTTTCCAACACGAATTTGACGTTCTAAATTCAAATCACTTTAATCCCTAGAGAGTTTCATACAACTTTATATCCCTAGAGAGACAATGCTGTACTTTACGTTGAGGTTGCATGATTTGTAATTGGACATTGTCGAGCAGGTGGTGTGAAAATAATATTTTTAATAATTTTTATGTATTGTATATATACATATATATAACACAAGAGCATAATACAAGAGCTAACTTATCAGCTTTGTGACACGGACATAAAGTGATTGAACAATAACTTTTTGAAGATAGGAAGAGATTTGGCGGTTCTGATAACAAGAGGGAGAGCATTCCATAGACGGACAGCTTGCACCGTAAAGGAGTATTCGTAGAAAGTGGAAGTGTACTCGGGATGACACCCCGACCCCCCCGATCCCGGGGTGTGTCGGGGGTGAGGGGGATGTAACTTCAATAGTAACGGAAAATTTCTACCTGGAACCAGTGATAAATCACAGTTATCACTGGTGTTGCCAGTGATAACTTACGGCACTGAAACGTGCTATATAGACTTTCATCTTGAGCTATCCCTTAGTTGGCTTTACAAGATCCACGGGAGGAGATGGAGAGGATTATTCTAAGGCCACGGCCACACTTATTCCGTTTTAAGTTACATATCTCCAACGAACTCTTTCACAAGACACTCTTTCACTCGCGAAGTAAATAAGTACTATTAAATAAGTAAGTTTACCTGGGTGAGATGAACATCTCTCAAGCCTCCGATACAGCACCGCCATAGTAGCGCACAGAACTGCTGCCAGTAGCTGGCCAGGTATCCAGCACGTGGTGCTTTGTACGGACTGAGTAACGCTTCAGCTTCTGGTGTTGCTCCTGCAATAATGACACCCTTATACTGCATAACTAGGTAAGTATTTAAGCGCGGCCAAAGACCTGCCGATTCTATTCTGTTCTAGAAAAGCAAAGAACATAATTAAAACCGGGTTCATCGTCCCACACTTACGGGGGCGCCGACCGAGGTTACCTACTGCGCGAAGCCTGCGAAGACCCCAGCAGGGCGATTCTAAAACGTCGGAAACGTTTCCGATCGGATTCGTTAGTTTTTCATTTCGATGTCGTAAGTAATTAAAACAATTTTCTCTAGTAAAACACAGTAACACACAATAAATATTGTATATAATAAATAATACAGTAAATATTGTGTTTTACAAAAGAAAATTGCTAGAAAACTGTTTTAGTTACACACAATCCACATCGCAATGAAAAACTAACGAATCCGATCGGAAACGTTTCCGACGTTTTAGAATCGCCCTGCAGGAAGCGTCTGTGCTTCTGGACGGAGTTAGGCTGGCTAACTATCTAGCCCGCGCATCACACGCATAATGGACCATCCATAGAGTTCGAATGCGGAAAAGGGAGTTCTTTAACATTAACATTACCGGGGCGCCCGGGCTTTCTTGATTGACGCTGAATCGTAATCTAGCGTGCTTGTGTGTGACGACATAAGGCGCTTTCTAAACCGCCAGAACGTTCTGATCGGCGATAAGGACGGTTGCTTGCTGACCGGGCGTTCTTGCCGGTCCGGTTCGGTAGATGTGTGTCGTGTGGTACATTTTCTATTGCATTCTAGGTTCCTGATTTCAATTCTTTTCTTTGCTGTTCTTGGTATAACAGAATAGAACCGGCAGGTCTGTGACCGCCCTAAAGTTCTGACTGTAACCGACAGTGGGTAATGTGGGAATAGTATACTCTGGGAAGTTGATACTGAGTTGAATTAAAAAAATTATGCCATAATGGGCACCTACCTATAAAGTCAAAGAAATAAAAGAGTGTACCTACTAGACCTTTTTTTTGCTGTGGAATCTCCCCCTTTCGGGATAGCTTAGGTACGTGTTCTGTTACACAATTAATTTATTATCACGCATATAGTAAGTAATATACCTAGTTGCTATGGTAAGATGGAAACCAACCTTTCCCATTCTTGTATTGAGCATCATATCTTGCAATTTTGCTCATCTCGTGTGCGTAGCTGCTCGCTTCACTCTCCAATATCGCCTTGTTGCCAGTATGTTCGTTGCTTGCTATTTCTAACACTGTAAGGATAAGTAAATAAATAATAATAATAAATAAATAAATGCTGGACATTTCACACAACATTATCTAACCCCAAATTAAGCAGAGCTTGTGTCATGGGTACTAGATTTAACTGATATACTTAATACAATACATTACATGGATAGATATTTTTTATTATACATAGGAAAATACCCAGAACACCCTGAACAATTATCTGCAGATCGTACAAGAATTTGTTCAGAGGCTGGAATCGAACCCGTAAGTAAGTCTAAGTAAGTAATAGGTAGGTAAATTGTGGAAAAACGAACTTTTCTTATCAAGCTTTTATGAAAAAGCTCTATCTAATCTATTCCAACTAATGACATTGATGATGCAATTACTTGGTTCCTAATCAGAACTGTGGTGACTGGTAGAGCTACAGAATAGTTACAGAGTTATACCTATCTATAAAAAATCTATCTATGTAATGTATTGTATTAAATATATCAGTTATCTAGTACCCATAATAAAAGCTCTGAGGCCCAATTCTCTAAGTTATTTTAAAACTATGTACACTGAAAGTTAACAGAATCGAGACTGAATTGTAAATTGACAGAAAGTTGAATTTCTGTACGCCTAGCACAGGCTGACTCACGTTACCAAGACGCTAGCGAGACAACCGCAAATGTGGTAATATTGGCCAATGACATCGGGGTAGTTTGAAATAATTCTTATTTGATTGGTTAATATTTGACATTTACTATCGTCTTACTAGCGACTCGCTATTGTTACTGACGTTAATTAGCTTGTGCTAGCTGTACTGGTCCCTCATAAATTACAATTTAGTATACTTTCAATTCATGGTGACCACCATTAGGGTAGGATAGTTAAGTATGATATAATTGGAAAGAGTAAAGAGAGACTCCATCTTCTTATGCTAAACATTAACGAAAAACTTTGAATCGTTCACGATTCGGTTACATTTCAATATAATCACATTACAGTGTTGTATTTTATGTCAGGAGAATACCATTTCTGACATTTACGACACCGACACAAGATCGAAACATGATCCGAACTCTTTTTCAGTTAGTGAATTGGGCCTCTGCTTAGCTTGGGGCTAGATAATGTTGTGTGAAAATGTGTCAAGCATTTATTTATTTATACCATATCATCATCCTGTAGAAGTCAACTGGACATAGGCCTTAGAATGCCACGACAAACTCCGCGGTCTTGTTTCGCCTCTATCTAACGACTCCTGCTACTTTTATAATGTCTAAGTTCATCGAGAGGGAGGCATTTCTCTTCTGCGTTCGGTTTGTGGTCGCCACTCGAGAACCTATATTCCCCAACTGCGAGCTATATGCCCTGCCCATTGCTACTTCAACTTGCTAATTCTGAGAGCTGTGTGTGGTGTATATCTAATATTTCAAACAAGGATATAATAAACTTTACTTACCTAGAGTTTAACTAAGAATGTCTTGAACCCTAGTTGTGGGAACATTAATAGCTCATTAGTTCATTACTATGTCACCAAAGGAGGACAAGTCAATCTTGCAATAAATATGAAAACGAGTTTTACCTTGGTTCTAATAAGTACGAAGTGGTCATGAGAGTGATTTATTGAGACATTTGTAAACCATTAAAACCCTAACTATGGAAAACTGCGGCAATATATCTTACGGTCTTGTTAGCAGAAAAAATGACCTTAGGTAACTAGAGTGGATGGTGTAGGTAGGTAGAAAAAGATAGAATAATTATTATCATCTCATCTATCTCACTAATATTATAAATGCGAACGTTTGTGAATAGGTACTTATGTTGACGAACTCTGTGGCGCGGCGGGCGATGGTTCGCCTGCGACGCAGGAGGTTGCGGGTTCGATTCCCGCCTCGGAACAAATATTTGTGCGATCTGCAGATAATTGTTCCGGGTGTTCTGGGTATTTTCTATGTATAATAAAAATATCTATCTATGTAATGTATTATATTAAGTATATCAGTTATCTAGTTGCCATAACACAAGCTCTGCTTAGCTTGGGGCTAAGATAATGTTGTGTGAAATGTCCAGCATTATTTATTTATTTATGTTCGTTACTCATTCACACTATTTGGTTGTTTTTGAGTGGAAATAGCATATACTCTGAATGAACATAAAGGCTACCTTTTATCCCGATATTCCCACTGGTCCCCTAATTACAGAAGCAAAATGACAATGGGGAACGCAACAATGGATATCATTTTATCTGAATTGTATGAAACTTGACTAACTTCTTCGACTTAAATATTCCTCTTTTTAACCGACTTCCCAAAAAAGGAGGAGGTTCTCAATTCGGTTGTATATATTTTTTTTTTAATGTTTGTTACCGCATATCTCCGGCGTTTATGAACCGATTTGGAAAATTCTTTTTTTGTTTGACTAGATATACTTCCAGATTGATCCCATTTTTTTTCAGAATGTAGTTCTGATGATGGAATCCATGAGGAATTGAGGGAACTCCTCAAATACTATAGGCATACATATGGCGATTTTGGTATTTTCAGCAACAAACCAAGCATTTGCATTCAAAAAGTATCATAATCCTTTCACCACTATGGTTCTTTCATCATTTTTTTTTCAACCAAATATTTAGTCGAACACAATGGCGGAAGTCGGTTTTTTAAATGAAAAGTTATTATCAAGTTTCAAAAGATTTGAACAGCGCTAAGGCTCCCAAAACGATCCCCATTGTAGCGCTCCCTATTGCCATTTGTTACTGTAATTGGGGGGAGGATTGAGACTTATGCGGGTGGAACCGCGGGGCGCAGCAAGTAATAGTTATATAACTAGTGGTTCGCCCCGAACTGAGACCTCGCGATAACACCTTTATCAGCCCGACTACTTAACTAAGTAATTTCCATATTTTCTATTATTATTTTTGAAAATTTTCCCCTCGAGGTCTACCAGTACAGTACAGGATCTACCAGTAACTACTCTAATTTCCTACACATCATCGAAATAACCTTTAAATAGGGCTAACCAACGGGGCGTAGTTATACTACATACCTGTTAGTACCTATATCAAGTACCTGACGAATTAATTGATAACGTCCTTTCGATGAAATCTATAGAACTCCAACGTCATTCAAATTCTTAGAAATGGGAGGTCAACAATGGATGTTATATTGGTTTCTGTTTTATGGAGTACATGTTTCTAAATTCTTCAATTTCAGACTTTTCCCTGTAGTTGTGACACAAAAGCCACAAGCATACCAAATTTCAGCATTGTGGGATTGCTGGAAGTACCCTAGAATTTTGGGTTTTTACGTTTTTTATTTTCCCTAATATCTCGAAAACTACTAAGGCTAAATAATTATTAAAAACAGTTTTGAAATGTCCAACCAAAGCGCTTTCATTAGACACCCCACTTGATCTGACTGTCTCACTTTTACTTTTTTTACCCCCTCTTGGACCCCAATGTCTCAGCAACCCCCTGATCGATATAGCTCATAACCTTACCTACAAATTGTACCAATACTATCTACCCCCATACCAAATTTCATGAAGATCGGATTAACGGTTTGGAAGTTTTCATCGGACAAACATACATACATACACACATACATACAAACGCCGATTCTTCCAACTTGACTCAGAGAACTCGCTTCGCTCGTTCAAATATAATATGCATCGTTTGCGTTCTTAAGAAAACTTAACTGTTTCATTTGTATTTTTAAATCGTTGTATTTTTTTTTAATATTCGTTTACTTAATATATTTATACATCATTATATTTATACCTACTCTGTTAACAGTGACGGATTCAGACTACTTGATGCCCTAAGCAATCTACGCCTGTGGGCCCCCTATCCGTATGTCAACTAGAATCGGTCTTTAATCGGTCAGGCGGGGGCCCCCGGGGAAGGGGTTGTTTGTGATCGACTGATTCGAATTGCACTAGCGGGCAGCGAGTGGGCAAGCGGGAGCGGGGTTATGACTCTAGGGCGGACTCTATGTCAACATAAAACGCGCGAATTTTCAAATTGGTCCTAGAAACTTTTTTTGGTGTGGTTTTTGTGACGTGATGACCTAAGGACGGATTTTTTTTGTGCTTCTTCTGGTGCCCCCCCAGACGTGATGCCCTAGGCAATTGCTTAATTTGAATAAGGGTTAATCCGTCACTGTCTGTTAATCTTTAAATGTTAAATGAGCAAGTTGAAGTGGAAATAAGCAGGCTATAAACTCGCAGAACTAACAGCCGATGAGGAACAAAGTTCTAGTGCATTGTAGGACGCTCCCCCCCCCCTCGATAGACTGATGGCATTATATAGGTAGCAGGAAGTCGGTGAATGGAGGTGGCTTTAGATCGTTCATTGTAGCATTTTTTGGCAGAGGCCTTTGTCCAACCATATTCTACTAATAATACTTACTTATATAATATTTTACAATTTCGAATGTTTGTTTGTTACTATCACGCCGTAACGAACGACTGAACCGATTTTGATAAAATTTTGTACACAAATAAACTATGTCTGAGACATAAAGCTGGTTAACATTTATCCAGGCATAGTTTAAAGGAAGCGAAGCCGCGGGTGGACACAATAGTGTGTAATACAGCCTAAGCCCATTATAGCCATTTATGGCTGTATTACACACTCATCATCAGCCTCAGCCGAAATAATCCCATTAATTTAATGGACTTCTTTCGGCTGATGATGATGAAGATGATGATGATGATGGTGGCAGATGTACTCCGCAGTAATGAACGTTGTCTAATGAGCGCCTAAGATAGGCATTGTTACACGGATGTGTGTAGGAGACAAAGGCGATGACCTCACGTTGACAGGTCACATCAACAAGATTGTAAAATATTACATAAAAAAAATACTATTTAAATATACGGTTTTATTATTTTACATATTTCTGAATCCTTATAAATATTCTGACGACGCGCAACGTTTATAAATAGATAACCTTTATAATTTAACGACTAAAGCATTTGTGGTGGAAATAAAGCGAGGTTTACTTTCCTCTCTTTGTGTCAGTGTAATTGCTATTCTGTTATAGCAAAAAGGCTCCGACACACTAAGGCGCTGTCTCCACGAGCGAGACAATCGCGGCGATTTTAACGTCGTGCCATGTATTTCTATGAACGCGTCTCCACACGGCGATGTTATCGCGGCGATATGTGACTGGCAATGCGCGGACTCGTCGCGATTCTCTCGCTCGTGGAGACAGGGCCTATGCTGGCGGCACAGCCGACGGCTTTTTGCCGCGCGGGTATGCCGATATACGCCGCGGGTACACAGAATACCCGCCGGCTGGGCCGCCGGCATAGTGTGTAGGAGCCTTAAGGCCCAAGTTCATCAACATTTATACGGGCTGTTATGCGGTGGTTAAGCCTAAGCATTTTGGTAGATTTTTCCGGTCTCTTGTTGACGGTTATCGCTACGTGAAAAACATTCCACTAATATTATAAATGAAAAAAATTGTGGGGATGGATGAATGGATGTTTGTTACTATTTCACGCAAAAACTACTGAATGGATTTTCATGAAACTTTACAGCATTATACCTTAAACATCAGAACAAAACATAGAGTATAATTTAAAATAGATATTGATTTTAGGGTCATCAAGATACAACATTGTAAAATCTGTACCTCATCATTGCATGTTATAAATATAAGTACATTTATTTTTGTAATTTTCACTTCGTTTGATGTTATAGCTCAACTTGTGTTTGTTTTTAAATAAACTTATCTTAAACTTATCTTATCTTATATCACCATGCGGGCGAAGCCAATAGAGGATCCATGCGGGGGAAACCGCGAGCAAATACTAGTAGTTAATACTCACAAAAATCAGCTACATTGTAGTACTGAGGACACGAGAACCCAGCTTTTCCTAGTGTACTAGGGATGTCTAACACCGAGCCAGCGTATAATGTCTTTCCTTCGGCTAGCACTATGACGTCATCAGCTGTTGTGAAGAGCTTGGAGGACGGCTGGTGGACTACACAAGCTACTGTCCGCCCGCTGCGAGCAATTGTCAACAGCGCCCGCGCTACAGACATTGACGATACTGCGTCCAAACCACTGGAAAGAACAATATTATGATCGTCTTAAGACGCTGACAAGAGGAGTCAAATACACTTACCTCCTTATTCATAATCATTTTTGAAACCAATTTCAGTTAAAATAACTTTTGTTTTGTTCTCTCTGATGTTAAATTACATACCTACGTGAAAACAAGACAAAAGCTATTTTAACTATCAAAGGTTTCAAAATTGATTATGAATACGAGGGTTATATTTTTTTGTAAAATATTTTAAAGCGCATACAAATAAGTACAAAACATGATTTCAATAAATCCTACTAATATTATAAACGCGAAAGTTTGTGAGTATGTCAAAGTCAAGTCAAAAAGAACTTTATTCATTGAAATCACAAGGATCATTTTGAATCAGTTTTGAATTATGGATGTTTGTTACTCTTTCACGTAAAAAGTACTGAATGGATTTGAGTGAAATTTGGAATGGAGATACTTTACGCCCTGGATTAACACATAGGCTACTTTTCATCATCAGCATCATCATCATCAATTTTCATCATTATTCGATTCATTCCCACTAGTCACGCGGGTGAAATCGCGGGGCGCAACTAGTTTTCTATAAATACTAAAAAAACGTGAACTAAGATTTAAAATATACTTCTACCGTTAATATAACTTGTCTAACTTGTGTGTTGTTGTAATAGTTGTTAATTTTACTAACGTTTATATGTTAATAAAATTAATAAGATTCACAAATAATATTATTTTAAATGTATATTTTCAATAACGCAGCAATTATTTGTTTAAATATTGTTTTTAGTGATTTTCGCTCACTTTTTCGCAAGCTATCTTTTTCTAACTAACCTGAACTTTAATGAGCTATAGATTTTGACACAATTTGGCTGGTGTCAGCTGGTGTCTTAATAACTATTCAACTATGAAACCAACTCATAACAAAAAAAAAAGTTTATAGTAACTTTCCAGGCGGTAACTCTACTATTAATTATTTTGAAAGGGGCTTTTCTTTAATTTTATATAAACGGGAATTTTTACATACCGGTATGTCGATGCACCGACCACCCCTGCTTTTACAAAGTGAGTCGATTTTAACAAAGTTAGTTGACTGTAGGTACTTCTAGTGTATACCTACACTCGAGAGCAATGAATCCGGGTCACTTAAAGAATCCTAAAAATCTCGGAAACTAAAAATGCTAGGTTAATGCAATAAATTGTATTTAATAGACAATGTAATACTCCTTAAATGAAGGTATTAAAACTTCTTAGTTATTGTAAAGTTATATCATAAAAAAATCAAATTTGAAAAAGGGCCACTTTCGAAGATGGAACTACGAAATTACAGCATTTGGTTTTGCTTTTGTTTGTAATCTGTCATTTATCATTGTTTGATTTCTGTTTTTTTGTTGTTTTTTTTCTGCGTAAACGCAGTAATGGAAGCACGAGGAGGCAATACGAAGTATTAAAATTCAAGAAAATCGTAATAAAGTTCAAAAATTTCATGTTTCCTATTTTTGTTTTAAGGAGAGATCAGCAGTTTTTTTCTTTATGTAATTTTGTGTTAATAAAATGTATGGTGACTCATATTTTTTTTACCTTCATTTAAGGAGTATTACATTGTCTATTAAATACAATTTATTGCATTAATCTATCATTTTTAGTTTCCGAGATTTTTAACATTCTTTAAGTGACCCGGATTCATTGCTCTCGAGTGTATTTACATTAATTTACTTAACATGAGTATTTACTTCCTTGCTCTTGCACCGTAAAAAAGGAAAACTAAAGTGACCTTACTTGCAGTGCAAATAAGTTTATTTTTATTTTACGTAGTTGTAAGAGGAAGGTATTAAAATATTTAATGCCTTCACTCAAGTTACCTACTTATCATATTTTAATGATTATCAAAATTAACCATTTGAGACTACTTACTTTATATTGTTCTAGAACAATACAGAGTAGTAAAAAACAATTATATTGCGGTTTAAAATTAAAATATAGAATTAAAAGAAAATTAATTATAGAAAGCTTTATTTTATTCTATATTTTAATTTTAAACCGCAATATAATTGTTTTATTTTTCTTTGACTTCCGAGACACAGGTTTATTCCTACTTTAAAAGTCAAAGGGCCTATTACGAGTTTTGCATTGCAACAATAACTTTGCGAGTCGTGAGTATTTACCGTGACTTACATAGTAATTATACATCACTAGTTGCGCCCCGCAGTTTCCCGCGTGAAAAATGATGAAAATTGATGATGATGATGATGATGAGAAGTAGCCTATGTGTTAATCCAGGGCGTAAAGTATCTCCATTCCAAATTTCACTCAAATCCATTCTGTAGTTTTTACGTGAAAGAGTAACAAACATCCATACTCACAAACTTTCGCGTTTATAATATTAGTAGAATTCTGTGCCGCGCAGTCGATAGAAACAGCACAGATTCATAAATAGTTACTACGTAAGTTACGTTGAATATTCACGTACTCGCAAAGTGATTGTTGCAATACAAAACTCGTAATAGGCCCTCAGATATTTCTCACTCAGAGTCCTTTTGTTATATAAAATCTTTTTTCATGTTCCCTTATATATCAACCTATCTGTTTCTTTAACTCCAAGGACGCATTGTACTAATCGTAAATAAATAAAAATAAATAAATAAAATAAAATAAATAAATAATAAATCTTAGCGCTAAAGCAAACTACTCTCATTTACACATAGGGTTTGCGTAAAACCTTGGATGTATGTCAATTTATAATAATTGCATTGAAGCTCAAAGTTTGAACAATGGCATAGGTAGTACTCGGAGGAAAACCACTTTAGTACCTACTGGTAGATGACGCACTGTTAGCGGTAACCTCTGCATATTACAACTGCAATTCCGTCTAGAGACGTTTGTGTCGGTAATTTCACCGGCTAACATACCATTGAGGCCTTGACACTCCACAAACAAGAGGAAACAAGGAGTCACAAACCTCATCAGTGATAGATTGATTTAGTTGAGGAACGTACTCTTCAAACCAGCCTCCTAATTCCAGTAGCAAATGGCAATGGGAAACGCAACAATGGAGATCATTTCGGTAGCATTAGCGTTGTCCAAATTTTTTGAAACTTGGAAGGAGGAATATTTCTTTCAATAATAAACAACTTAAAACCCAACAGTCCTATACATATTCCTGGCCCCACACCAGGACTGCCTGTGTCGTGGTTATCAGGAATTACGAGTACCATGGTACCACAACACCCAGACCCGGAACAAATATTAGTAGATCATGCAAACATTTGTCCCGTAGCGGGAATCGAACCGGCACCTCTTGCGCCTTGGCCAGCTACTCGCCCTCTGTGCCACGGAGATCGTCAAAGTTTCCCCTATTTCATAAGATTTAGGTACATAGTGTTAAGGCTGCCCAAATGATCCCCATTGCCATTTGACGACCTCTGTGGCGCGTAGGGCGAAGGTTCGCCTGCGACGCAGGAGGTTGCGGGTTCGATTCCCGCCTCAGAACAAATATTAATTATTATTTATTTAACAGATATTTGTTCATGGTGTTCTAGGTATTTTCTATGTTTAAATAAAAAATATCTATCTATATGTATGTAATGTGTTGTATTAAGTATATCAGTTATCATTTTTTTTATATTTATTTGCTTTTATAAATGGGGAGCTGAACACACAATACCTGGTAGGTTCGTCAAGTAGCATCACAGAAGGGTCTGTAAGTAGTTCACAGGCTATCGTCAGTCTCTTTCTCTCACCACCAGATAGGCGACCAGCCTTTGTGTGTAGGACCTCGTGAATGCCTAATTGTTTTGTCACGTTCTTTATCTGTGAACCATTACAGAGTTTAAGAAAACACCATTACGTTTGTTCGTCTCAAACGGAAGACAAGGCGGTATGGTCTGGTGAAAGGGAAAAAAATACAAAAAAGGTTAGGTTCATCAGTGTAGGCTAATCGTAGTAACCAAGGAGGTCAGTTTTCAAATAATTAAAAACAAAGTTTATGCTGAATGCCGTCAAATATGCGTCGAGTCCACGATGTTTAGATCTCAGAATAAGGTGCTTTAGTTCTTATTCTAAGGTTTAGATCCTTTTAGATCAGCCTGGCCTCTGATTCGGGACCATTTGATTCGGTTGACTTGTCAAATCGATACGTCTTGTTTCATCAATTTAGGTTGTAAGCAGCTTGTGTTTCAGTGTCAGCTGAAAGAAGCTGAAAGTGAAATCGTCTAAGAAGATGATCATGCGGACTGCAGTCGATAGTCGAGGTTACCGGTAGGGTGCTTACGCCCTATTGTAAGCGAACAAAGTTTGCTTCTATTTTGGCTATTATTTCATCAAACTACATAATATTTTGTACAAATGATCAGTACACTACTATCAACACCAGTGGAGCGTCAGTTTTTTTTTTTTAAATTCATTATTTGGTTACCACATAATTTTATAAGAAACTAACGCACCACGGTTAGTTATTAGTGTACTAATCATGTTTACAAAGTTTCATGGAGTTTAAAGAAATAATATCCAAATTAGAAACAAACTTCGTTTTTAATAGCTACCGTTGACCTTCTCTTAATTGATTAGTAAATTATTATTATTTAAATTATCTTACTGTATTATTCTGTTCTCGTTTGCTAGCATTAGGAAGCTTGAGTGCCGCTGCGAATTTTAAGGTCTCCATTGCAGTGAGGGTGTCAATCAAGGTGGTATTCTGAGGCACCAACACAGCGTTACGACCTGCACCATACAGGGATCCTGATACGCCTGTTTTTCTAAAACAAGTTTGGTTTTGCTAAAATTGCTTAGCAAAAAAACTACGTGGTTCATTGACCGATTCGGCTATAGCGTCGTCAGTAGAAAAGACTTCAACGCGCTCCGACTTTATTCGTGATTTAAATTCAAGATTTGGGTAGTAGGTATTTTCAGATGTCATCTACCTTGTTTTAAGGCCACAGCACACCGGCTGCGTATGCGTAAATGTAGACGTGCACATGTACCATTATGTTGTAATGTATGGAACTGTATGAGACTTGGCACACCGCTTGCGTGACTCTACGGCATGCATGTCAAACTCAAAGTCATTGGTGGGCCAAATGCCTAAAGACTATAGAATCAGTGGGCCGCAAAACCCAACCATAAAGAAAACAAACTCTAGGGACTCTAAAAACTGTAGGGGGTTTAGGGGGCCCTATACCCCCTACTACCCCTACTGCCCTATTCCCTAACTGAAAGCCACTCGGTGACTAACATTTGGCAAGTAAAATTACTATTCTTTACAATTCTTTAAGATAATTTTTCATATTCTTACTCGTTAAACGTTAGTCACCGAGTGACTTTCAGTTAGGAAATAGGGAAGCAGGACGCTAATCGTTTATTTAATCATTACCTAGTAGTAAATTTACAGAAAAATATACTACTTTTTAAAATTGAATCGGGCCGCAGTCAAAGCTGTAAAGGGCCGCATGCGGCCCGCGGGCCGCATGTTTGACATGCTTGCTCTACGGCGTAGAGACGCGCGTGTCTTGTTACGTGCTGCATACGCATACGTGTTTTGGCCTTTAAAGGGTTGGGAGGGATTTTTCTTGTGCTATCCGTTTTTTTGGAGACAAGATGTTGTTTATCGTTTTTTTATTGAAGCCAATGTGGTCTTAACGGGGTTGGCTACAGGTGGGCCGTATGCTTGTTTGCTTACTAATTAGTATACAAAAAAACGAAAACGGCAAAACTCAATGATGTAGGTAGCTAGATGTTTTAGTAGGTGTATACTTACTTCCGTCCAGCTAATATTTTGAGTAATGTACTCTTCCCGGCTCCTGAAGGTCCTAGAATGAAGGTAAGGCGTCCAGGCCTGATGGCTCCCAGGGCTCCATCAAGAATGTTTTGTGAGTTGGATGGGCCTCCCAGCTTGCCACATTTTTTGGCTGAAACCATTCAAATATTCCTGTAGAAACTATCTACTCATAATTATTTTTTGTAAACGGATGAACTCATGTTTAAAATCACAAGCATTCCAACAAAAAAAAAAAATCGTATTGGACTAAATATTTGGATGAAAAAAAATGATGAATCAACCATAGTGGTGAAAGGATTATGATACTTTTTGAATGCAAATGCTTGGTTTGTTGCTGAAAATATCAAAATCGCCATTTGTATGCCTACAATATTTGAGGAGTTCCCTCAATTCCTTATGGATTCCATCATCAGAACTGGATTCTGAAAAAAATGGGACCAATTAGGAAGTATATCTATTCAAATAAAAAAAAGAATTTTCCAAATCGGTTCATAAACGCCGGAGATAACCGGTAAAAAACATTAAAAAAAAAATACAACCTAATTGAGGACCTCCTTTTTTGGGAAGTCGGTTAAAAAGCATTGTTTCTTGCAAACTTTCTTTCTTTCTTTCTTCTTTCTTAATCCTACCTGAATCTACGGAAGCTGTAGAACATTCCAAACGTCGCAGGAATAACAAATACTTATAAAAAAAACACGCGATAAATCCGTTTAAAATTGTTTAATTTACCTACAATATTTATCATACGCGAAAACCTAAGACATTGCATAGAATTTTTTTGGTTATTCAGTTGATGATGTGTGCAAAAAACCAGTTAGTAGGTATCTATGTAATACTTAGGTAAGTATGTATAGATTTTTCCGTAGAAGACCCAAGATCACCGACATATAGCCCTCAGAATTAGCATTTTGAGTTGAAGCACAAAACTAAACAACACGCACTACACAAAACACACACAAACATACCTACACTACTAATACTTGTACTAATACATGCACAACTCACTTCCACACACTACTACTATACTATACTACTATAGGTACTTGCACTACTATATTACTCTACTTGTAATGTTTTTCCCTTTTTAAACGACTTCACAAAAAAGGAGGAGGTTCTCAATTTGGATGTATTTTTTTTTTTTTTTTTTATGTTTTTTACCTCCGGGCGTTTATGAACCGATTTGGAAAATTCTTTTTTTTATTTGAATAGATATACTTCCAGATTGGTCCCATTTTTTTCAAAACCCAGTTCTGATGATGGAGTCCATGAGGAATTGAGGGAACTCCTCAAATATTTTAGGCATACATATGGCGATTTTGATATTTTCAGCAACAAACCAAGCATTTACATTCAGAAAGTATCATAATCCTTTCACCACTATGGTTCTTTCATCATTTTTTTTTCATCCAAATATTTAGTCGAATACAATGGCGGAAGTCGGTTTTTTAAACGAAAAGTTATCTTTTAAATTTTAACTCTTATGCCGATCACTAACTTATTTGTATTTTACATTACTCCTATGAACTCCTAATTTATCTTTAACGGAGGAAGACGTTAGTGTCTGAGACACAGTTTTTATAACTTCTGCAGATTATTATCTAACACAACAACATCACCCAACACACATCCATGTCACATACATGGTCATGATCCCAAAGTAGGATTCCCGTGTCGTGGGTATCAGGAACTAAGAGTACCATGGTACCATAACACCTAGACCTGGAACAAATATTTGCAGATCAAAGAAACATTTGTCCCGCAGCGGGAATCGAACCCGCAACCATGGCATGCGCATCGTTCAATACTTTGGTCAACGCAGATGTTGATGTAGATTTATTCAATACCCCACTAGTAGGCTGATACTACATATTCCTAGTTAATAGTTCAATTATAAGTTGCATGCGTAATATAAGTACACATGTATTTGTCCTGTTACAAGTGTTCTTTACCGACCACAGAAAAGAGGGGACTCTTCTAACAAAGGTTATTGCAACTTAACAGAAGAGAACCCAAACCCTTTAATTGTATAACTTGTAAAAACAATAAAAACCTTTTTACTTTTACTTTACTTCAGGCTTAAGAGGGCACTATACTACAATTTAGGCTCCCTCTTTAACGCACGCGATAACCCACGCGCCGTCTCGCTCGCGCTAGCGAGTGTCGTCCACAAAAATGAAGTTTTTTGTTTATTATGGCGAAAATAAAGTGTTTATCAAAAAACTGATTTTAGTATAAGAATAGTTATTACCTACATGTTGTAGTAAAATTTATCTTAAAACACCGTAGGGTTTTAAGATAAATTTTACTATTCAAGATTTCTTTCAAAACGTGTGGGATACAAGGGTTTTTTCATTAAATAAAACTATCGAGGTTTTTTTTACATATCGTGTTTTCAACTTTACACAATAAATGGAAAAATATAAAATTTTCATATTCCAAAATATTTAACTTGTAGAACCCATAGATACTGAGTTCTAGATCGATTTTGTTGGGCAAAATCACATAGTACGCCCTCTTAAGCGCTTACTCAGTGACAAATTTTTCTTAGATATCTTAACTTCGCATTTATCATTTAATTTAATTTAATTTTTTGTATTTTCTTTTTTGTTTTTCTCTCTTCGTCGTCTACGATTACTGTTTTTATGTTTACTCGTTTGTGATCTATATGTGGAAAGTAAATGGCCGTCAGGATACATGTAGCTCTTACATGTATTTTAGTTTATTATCCGTATGTGTACTAGCTGTAAGTTTTCTCAAAATTTGTAAAATAAAATAAATAAAATAAAATAAACCTCTCGCATCCCAGCCGGCTAATCGCCCGCCGCCGCGCCACACAGATAATCAATTTTTTTTTAATTTTTTGTATGCCACTATTTCTTGTTCCTCAATAAATATATTTATATTTGATTTGATATTTTAATGGGCTACAGCTCGTAGACCATTAGCTGTTGTGGTACCTATTAAAGGTTCTCGAGTGGCGACCACGAATCAGACGACGCAGAATAGGGAGCCCCCCCCCTCGACGAACCGATGATACATTATATTATTAATTATTCATTTATTTCAATCAATATGGATCATAATTGTGTTAGTTAGTTTCTTATCCTAGATTAGTTAAAGGTAAAAAATCTGATAGAATTTACACAATCATAAAACACATGCTTTAGTTATTATTCTGAGAATTTAATTGAATTTGAATGAAGTATGTCACAATTAGGTTATTAAAATGTCAAAATTATAGGTAGCAGGAAATCGGTGGATGGAGGCTTAAGGCCATTTGTCGCGGTCTGTGTATGGGGGAGACCTATGTCCAGCAATGGACTTCTACTGGTTGATGATGATGAAAGTAATATAATTTTAGTGAATGGTCTGAGTTGAGGGAACAAAGAAAAATAATTCGAGATTGTAGTTGCAATGGTAATGATCAAGGCTAAACCGACCTCTGTGGCGCGGCGGGTGAAGGTTCGCCTGCTACGCAGGAGGTTGCGGGTTCGATTCCCGCCTCGGAACAAATATTTGTACAATCTGCAGATATTTGTTCAGGGTGTTCTGGGTATTTTTCTATGTATAATAAAAAATATCTATCTATGTAATGTATTGTATTAAGTATATCAGTTATCTAGTACCCATAACACAAGCTCTGCTTAGCTTGGGGCTAGATAATGCTGTGTGAAATGTCCAGCATTTATTATTATTATTATTATTATTATTATTAAACAAAGCATAATCAAGCTACAAGTGAATAGGGTTACCACACAATCAAAATTTAAAAAGTTCGGGTAAAAAGCCGGATCTTCAAATAAAAGTCCGGATATTTTACCCAAGAGCTGGCTCTTATCTGGCTCAACGTATTAGTATTGCCTTTAAGCGTGGCAATTAGGGCATGTAAACCGGTTAACCGATTAACCGAAAAACCGATTAACCGACTGATTTTAGGTCGGTTTTTTACCGGTTTTTTTCTTAGAAAATAACCGGGTTTTCGGTTTTTTTTAAAGAGTAATAAATCACAAATTCATTTCAAACTACGCCTTGCAGACTTTATTTAGAACGACCATTTTAATCCATCTAATTATATTACAACATAATACGTTAAAATTGCAAAAATACAGACAAACACTTCTCAGAAAACTTTATCATTGGACCGCATAAAACTTCGTTAGTGAATATCGTAGTGTAAATAAGCTATTACCTACTATTAAACAAGCAGAGCAAGAAAGCAAAGGCAGCGTTGCATGAGCGCACTGGGCGCCACCGTCGTCGCTGCGGTCAGCGGTCGAACTGGCAAATTATTAATTATACCAAAAAAGTGAATTAGACTTAGTAACTTTTAGGACTGATTAATGATAATATTTTAGACTAACTACTTATCTTGTTGATTATAGTTAACTACTCTACTTGAGTATGAGTGAGTTGAATATTACCGAATGTTTTAAACTTTACTTGAGAGAGAGTTTTAATATAAGACTAAATTATTTTAATGTTTAAAGATACCTATCCCTAAACGTGAGAAAGTCGAGTGGGCCTGACAGTATCCCGGCTATTGTGCCCAAATAATGTTCTCCCGAGCTGTGTTCCGTTTTGTCGCACCTCTTCGACCTCTCTTATACCTCGGGGGTTGTGCCATCTTCATGGAAGGTAGCCCATGTCCACCCTATCCCTAAAAAAGGGGATCGTACCGAACCGTCCAATTACAGGCCTATAGCGATAACCTCCCTACTTTGCAAGATGATGGAGCTAGTGATCAACACTCGGCTTCTTGGTTATCTGGAGGAACGCCAGGTGATCAGCGATCGGCAATACGGTTTCCGTCACGGGCGATCAGCTGCTGATCAGCTGGTGATCTTCTAGTCTACCTTACTCACCGTTGGGCAGAAGCCATTGAGAGTAGAGGAGAGGCTTTGGCAGTAAGTTTGGACATCGCAAAGGCATTCGATCGTGTGTGGCACAGGGCGCTTCTATCGAAGCTTTCATCATATGGCCTTCCCGAGCTTATGTAATTGGGTCGCCAGTTTTCTTTCCGGGCGGTGCATTAAATCCGTAGTTGATGGATCCTGCTCGGACTCCATGCCCGTCAACGCTGGCGTTCCCCAAGGGTCAGTGTTATCACCCACGCTTTTCATCATTCACATCAATGATATGCTACAAATTAGCGGTCTCCATTGTTATACGGATGACAGCACTGGTGATACCCTCTACTCTGGCCGTGCAAACGCCTCTCGTGCCGAAGTGGATGAAAATAGGTCAGCACTTGTGTCTGAAGTGGAAAGCTCCTTAGAGCTCGTATCAGATTGGGGTATCCAAAATCTGGTTACTTTCAATGCTACTAAGACACAAGTGTGCGCATTTACCGCAAAAAAAGCCCCATTTACCATCGTGCCACAGTTTCAGGGCATTCCTCTTTCCACCTCCGCGAGCATTGGGATTCTGGGAGTTGAAATTTCTAACGAGGTCCAATATGGGAGTCACTTAGAAGTAAAGGCAAAACTAACTTCTAAAACACTTGGAGTGCTTAATCGTGCAAAACAATATTTCACGCCAACTCAGCGCTTTCTACTATACAAAGCACAAGTTCGGCCACACATGGAATACTGCTCTCACCTATGGCACGGGGTCCCCAAGTACCAGCTGCTTCGTTTTGACAAAGAAGAGCCGTTAGAATCGTCAACGACCTCAAGCTCACCAGTAGGTACACTAGAGCCGCTGAGCCTGCGCCGAGATATCGGCTTGCTCTGTGTATTCTATCGACTCTATAATGGGGAGTGCTCTGAGGAACTATTTGATCTTATACCCGCTTCCAGGTTCTATCATCGCACCTCTCGACATCGGTTGGGAGCTCATCCACATATCATCGATGTGTGAGTATCTCGTACAGCTCGCTTTACAAGATCTTTTCTCCCACATACATGGAAATTGTGGAATAGGCTCCCTTTTGAGGTTTTTCCGCTAAACTAAAACATGCACAGCTTCAAAAAAAAATGTAAAAAGGGTCCTCCAAGGCAGGCAACGCATTGGTAATGCCTCGGGTGTTGCAGATGTCAATAGGGGACGGTAACCGCTTACCATCAGGTGGGTCGTATGCCAGTTTCTCGAGCCATAACATTAAAAAAAACTATTTTGTTGATTTTTATAGTTTTCTCATGAAGTGAAATTTAATTTCTTTTAAATATATATAAAGAACATATTTAATATAATAAATACTCTATAACCTGAAGAGAGACAGTTTTAATACTACCAAATAAATAAGTAAATTACACTTAGTAACTAACTATTAGGACTGATTTATCATGTTGTTGAATTTTGTTACTTTATTCGAGTAAGAGTGAGTTCTGCACATTACAATACTTTAAAATTTTACAAGCTAATTTAATTGGTGCATCCTTGTTCAAATAATAAGTTCATTTTTATTAAAATTTACGGTTTTATCTTATCCTAAGACACCTATATAAAAATAACTAAAAATAACCGATTAACCGGTTTAACCGGTTTTTGAAACATAAAAACCGAGAAAACCGGTTTTTTAAAACAACCCGGTTTTTACATGCCCTAGTGGCAATGCAGCCAACGTTTTATAGTGATTTGGATAAGTTGAGCAATCTTTAGATCTTTTGCAACGAATTTAGATGGAATATTTGTATTTTTATTACTGTAAGTATATTATTTTGTATTTGTTGTGTAAATAAAGATTTAATAAAAAAAAATAAGAAATATTAGACAAACTAATAATGTTTCGCAACTTATCTATCGCAAAGATATCTACTAATGGATCTCTACTTAGTACGCACATCTATAAATATGTCCTACTGAGGGTGGTACACTTGTAAACTTTTTGTTTGCCAAAACCTGTTTTTTTTAACAGGAAAATCGCAAAATGTTTGCAGATTCGCGTTTTTTTGTCATAGCTTTAGTGTAGCATGTTGGCAATGTGCCGTTGCCATAAATACTGCGGTGTATGCCTGCTAAATTTAAGCAATGAAATACAAAAAAAATGAAGATCGATTGCCTTTTTATTTATCTGAAAGTTCAGACTAAAAAGTCATTAAAGAGAAAGTTCGGACAGGAATCACAAAGTTCAGACATGTCTGGACAAATCCGAACGTATGGTAACCCTAGCTGCATGTGAATGACATAATTTTGAACTGGGTCGATTCAATATTACGTAAACATTGCAGTTTGTAAATACGTTCACACAATTGAAATTAAATAACAGCTGTTAATTTTGGTCAAACAAAAGATAAAAAATTACTGTGCCAAAGTTCACAAAGATAAAACTTAAACAGGGTTACGTTGGGTAGGTATACCTACATACAAATAGGGTTTATTATTGTCAAATAAACAATCACATAATACATAAACAGGAAATCCGTAGAAGAACCAAGGCTCTCAGAATTATTTTGTACTGAATAGTTTTTGAACTGAATCGCTATAAGAGCTCATTGTAAGGCCTCAGGGATAGGTAGATAGTAGTTTTAAACTCGTTCGGAGTCCGTACGTATAAGGTTGTGATGTTTCCACAAACATTTAACTGCGTGCAGATATTTCACAATATGAAAAGTCTAGATTTTTGAATTCGGTTTTCTTTGTTTATTAAGTACTTACTGACTTACTTACAAAAATGTTAAACAAGTTTTTTTTAAATTACTCCCCTACATTCACATACGTAGTCCTAGGTTTTCTTGTTGTACCATGGTAACGTTGTGCTTCCATAATGCTAGCATTGCTAACACTACCACAAAATCTAAGTTAGATTATACAGGGTTACTGGTAACTCGACGTATTCCTTGCAGGACGTCATAGTAGGGTTAAAATGCAACAAATTAAGCCACCAAATGTTCTACCGAAATTCAGTAGTTTTTGAATTAGTTAAGAGTTTTAGTTTTTTTATGAAAAATCCCAGATTAAATCATTTGAAACCAATTTAAAAATGATTTACGGCGCGACTGTACTGAAATTTAAGTTATTATCATAGTTGACGCCGTAGCAGACCTTTGTTAATAATTAAAAGTTCAATAATGCCTAAAACTTTGGCAAATATCACTAACAAAACATTTAATTTTTTGTAATTTTTGCTATTACTTCATAAAAAATGTAGTCTAATGCAAAAAAAAATACTACACCTGGTGTACAAATTACTAAGAAAATATCCTTGTCTCAAAAATTACAAAAAATTAAATGTTTGGTTAGTGATATTTGCCAAAGTTTTAGGCATTATTGAACTTTTAATTATTAACAAAGGTCTGCTACGGCGTCAACTATGATAATAACTTAAATTTCAGTACAGCCGCGCCGTAAATCATTTTTAAATTGGTTTCAAATGATTTAATCTGGGATTTTTCATAAAAAAACTAAAACTCTTAACTAATTCAAAAACTACTGAATTTCGGTAGAACATTTGGTGGCTTAATTTGTTGCATTTTAACCCTACTATGACGTCCTGCAAGGAATACGTCGAGTTACCAGTAACCCTGTATATATAGCTGTACGATTGTTACACAAACAAAATAAGATAGTTCCTACTTTTCGCAACTTTCACTTCCTATAATCTTACCTGATCTCTTGCGTATTTTGAAAGACAACTCCTTAAAAATCAACGGATCACTTATCACATGTTTAATATCCACGTCTTTCGCCCTTCCAATTTCAATATCCATTTCGATAACTTTTACGATTTGAATGTTGCGCTGCGCGCGATTGACCGAGCAGCGCTCGCGCTTGTTTGTGACTGAGAAAAACCTACTTATGTTGTAGGTTATGTGGCAATTGGCATGCATGGATTATAGTACCTAAAGAGGATTGTGCAGTACATATTTTTGATAGTACAAAATTACACTTAAAATCATTGTATCAAGGTTTATTTTCTATAAAACTTTTCTGAGCAGACTTTTTCTTTCTAATAATATCCATGTTGGCATGTAGCTCTGACTGTTTGACTGACCATTATGTAACGTTGACAGGTTCACCGAAAGCCTGGTTTTTCTATATGCACTAATTAAAAAACGTCACCATTTACGAAATTTCGTATTTTGGCGAAAGTAATCAACTTGCCGTGGTGTGTCCTACCTAAAAATAGACATGTCTATGTTGGACGAGGCTTCCCCGATAGAATGTAACGGGGGGATATGTCATAATCACTACGCTTGGCAGACGGATTGGTGATCGCACTATTGGTGTTGAGTACTCAGTTGGATGCTGCTGCCCATCTCCTGGCGTAATCAGATCTCTTAGTCAGATTTTACGACAACCAAGGGAGGAGCTGGAGAAGTATATTCCTAAATAAATAAATAAATAACACCCAACAGTCTCATACATAGTCCTGACCCTGACCCCACACTATGATGCCCTGTGTCGTGCCGCCATGCCGTGCGTGGCTGATACCCCTCTTACGCCGGACACACCACGGCACATAATAAAAAAATTACTCAATAGCTTTCAATGCACCTGTCAAAAAGTAATCCTACTTCCTACTAATATTATAAACGCGACAGTTTGTGAGTATGGATGTTTGTTACTCTTTCACGTAAAAACTACTGAATGGATTGGAGTGAAATTTGGAATGGAGATACTTTACGCACTGGATTAACACATAGGCTACTTATCATCATCATCATTAATTTTCATCATTATTCACGCGGGTGAAACCGCGGGGCGCAACTAGTGTAGAATACTTAAAAAGTACCTATACTAGGCACAGAGTAAACATACCTTACAAGTAGATCCTATTTACGTAGCTGCACAAACTGCATTATGAAGGTCCTCAGCACCTGGTACCTGACCATGATCAAACCATAAAATAATGTACCTACTCTGGTCTATAGGTCAACCCTACATAATGCATCATCCGTCATGCCACAATAATAAAGCATTAAGTTATATACTTAGGGCTACCAAACATGCTAAAGCACTTTAATTAAATTTTAATGATAATTATAATTTTAATGATAATGATAATTATATCATCATCATCATCATCACCAGCCTGTTTATATCCACTGATGGGCGAGGCCTCCCCCTTTGAATACAATAATGGGGGGATTTGCCATAATCACCATGCTTGGCAGACGGATTGGTGATCGCAGTTGATGATAATGATCTGAAAATATTTATTCCGGGTCTAGGTGTTATGGTAACACGGTACTCGTAGTTCCTGATACCCATGACACAGGGAATCCTAATGTGGGATCAAGACTACGTATGTGACTGTTGGGTGTTATGTTATTTTTTGCGTACCAGTATAAGTAGGCATAGAAAAAGGATGGGTAAAGGGATGCATCAATTTAGATCAGAATTTTCTGATTTCACAATACACCGAATTTACATTTCAGACGAGCGGTAGGTACATAATGGAATAACTCGACAGAGAACTCGTAGCATTATTCTTGTTTTACGTGTATTTACTTTGAAATTAATTCACCTCAGAGGCTCGAGTCAGCATATTGAAGCGTTCCAAAGAGCATTTTACATGCAACTATACGAACGTGTGGTAAATTAAATAAATAAATAAATGCTGGACATTTCGCACAATATTATCTAGCCCCAAGCTAAGCAGAGCTTGTGTTATGGGTACTAGATAACTGATATACTTAATACATAGATAGATATTTTGTATTATACATAGAAAATACCCAGAACACCCTGAACAAATTATCTGCAGGTCGTACAAATATTTGTTCCAAGGCGGGAATCGAACCTGCAACCTCCTGCGTTGCAGACGAACCTTCGCCCGCCACACCACAGAGGTCGTTGTGTGGTGTATACTACTTACACGGATTTTTCAATTTCAATTTGTTAATTTGTTTATTTTTTATTTTTGTATAGCAACACCGAAAAGCACCCCTAGCGGACTCCTTGACAATCTAATTTTCCATACAAAAATCCCGTGTAGTTGCTTATTAAATTTGCAGACCCTAGTCTGCAAATTCCTAAGGAGGCCCTATGACGACCTCTGTGGCGCGGCGGGCGAAGGTTCGCTTGCGACGCAGGAGGTTCGATTCGCACCTCGGAACATATATTTTGTACGATCTGCAGATAATTATTTAGTAGATAATGTTGTGTCAATGCAGTATTTATTTATTTATTTATGGAGTCTAACACCCTCATTAAATCTTTTCTAAAACCTACTTTAGTTAAAATATGTTGTGAGTCTGAGCGGGCCAGACACGACAAGAATTTCGTTCTCATTAGAGACAATCAAATTTAATTTTTTTTGTAAATAATAAAAAAAAAATCCAAAAAAGAAACACCTTCATTAAAATGTAAAAAATCTTCATAAATGAAAGACTAAACTGTAAATATTGTTGATTGCGCAGGTTATTCATCTTCCCTGTCACCATGGAGCATGGGCATAGCCGGGGGAGGGGGGGGGGGGGTTCAAACCCCCCTCCCAAAATATTCAAAATGTTGACAAAACCTGATACTTTTTGAAAAAACACCAGTGTGGTGAATGTGTTTTTTTTGCATATGAATATTAATGTCATTACATTTTTATTGTTTTATTTTCTTGAACCCCCCGAAAGTAAAACCTGGCTACACTCGTGCCATCAAGGTATATCTAGACAAAACATGCCAGTTTGATTTCGGGACGAAATTCCAACTGGCTAACTGGCGGGTACGGCTTCCGGCTTCTAGATATATTTAGTTATAAACGAGTAGTTTTTTAAGGGTAACTGAAACTAAAAGTTAACTTAAGTAAAATAATTTTGAAAATACATCGGAACTCACTTTGTACACTGCTCCAATATTGTTCACTTTAAAAAAGAAGTAGTTTCTCAATTCGGTTGCATTTTTTATTTGTTTTTTTTTTGCACAGAAATTCAAGAATTGTGGACAGTGATACACATAACTATTAATAGAATACTACGTAAAGGGCACGACATACCTATGTGTATTTATTTATTTTAAGACATTGAAGTTACAAAACATGTTTTAATAATTTTTGAAGTACAATTAATGCTGTGCTATTTAATATAATCTCTACCCACACAAGGGTAAGTATATTATTTTGGTAGAGGTCCTCATTGCGAGGAGGGATGCGGAGAGAGTGTAGCGCGGATCGCACTCACCCAGATGAAGACTCTCGATTAGGGTGGATTCGATACCTGATATTACGAGTTTTGCATTGCAAAAACCGGAGCATTCAACGTGACTTACGTAGTAACTATTCATCATACTGTGCCGCGCAGTCGGTAGAAACAGTACATATTAGTAAATAGTTACTACGTAAGTCACGTTGAATGATCACGTTTCGCATTCCGATTTTTGCAATGCAAAACTCGTAATAGGCCCTCTGTTGGTGCTTCCACATATCGTACGTGAAAATTTCCTGTTTTACAAAATGAATATATATAACTATATCGCTTTATAAACAAAATAAAAGAAAGACACAGTAATAGACATACGAAATTAACCTATAGACATTTTTCTTTGGGGGGCTTGTGGAAAGGAGCAGTTTATTACAGCCTATACAAAACTTTTGAGTACAACGTCTGCCATTCTTCCAATCTCATAGATTCAGCTCTGTTCAAAAGTTGTCTGGAAGAAATCGCTTCCAAGCGATAAGACTACCTATAATACTTATAATTATTGTTTGAATATTTTTCTATGGTTTTTAAAGTAATAGAATATATCTAATTATTAGCTTACATTAAATAGTGACAAAACTTTTGAACAGCAATTTTCGAAAAATCAAAGGAATTATATGAAAATAATATTAATAAAAACAATTTGATAACCCAAGCCTCTACACTGACGGTTGGGCAATTTTAATAAATTAAAACTTCGACTGCCCTTGGTCCCAAATGATAAACATAGGCATTTATAATCAGTATAAGTAATTTGTATATTAATTCATGATTATAAAAAAATAATATAATATGTAGGTATTCCAGTCAAACCACCGCGTCCAAGATTGTGTTAACACATTCGAATAAATTATCAGGTATATAGCGATAAATATATACCCATGTCAATATGAATAAATATATGACAAAATACAGTTACTGATGTAAACTTTAATAACTATACCTTTTAATTCAGTTAATGTAGTTTCGAATTCTTCCCGGCATGTCGATTCCACGCTACATCGACTTCTCGTTGTAGCGAGCTCTATTACTTAGGCATCGACTTTAGGATTTACAAAATCTCGAGAGCAATGAATCCGGGTCACTAAAGAATGTTAAAAATCTCGGAAACTAAAAATGATAGATTAATGCAATAAATTGTATTTAATAGACAATTTAATACTCCTTAAATGAAGGTAAAAAAAATATGAGTCACCATACATTTTATTAACACAAAATTACATAAAGAAAAAAACTGCTGATCTCTCCTTAAAACAAAAATAGGAAACATGAAATTTTTGAACTTTATTACGATTTTCTTGAATTTTAATACTTCGTATTGCCTCCTCGTGCTTCCATTACTGCGTTTACGCAGAAAAAAAACAACAAAAAAACAGAAATCAAACAATGATAAATGACAGATTACAAACAAAAGCAAAACCAAATGCTGTAATTTCGTAGTTCCATCTTCGAAAGTGGCCCTTTTTCAAATTTGATTTTTTTATGATATAACTTTACAATAACTAAGAAGTTTTAATACCTTCATTTAAGGAGTATTACATTGTCTATTAAATACAATTTATTGCATTAACCTAGCATTTTTAGTTTCCGAGATTTTTAGGATTCTTTAAGTGACCCGGATTCATTGCTCTCGAGTGTAATTGATATCCAGCCGCTTTTAAACAAAAAAATTACAAAAAAAAAAACTTTGAAAATAAGTTGAAATTCGACTGTTCTTTTTCATGGGTTGATTTATCATGACAGAGCTTGTGTCTTTTGTAAGTTAGTTAGTATATACTAACTAACTTACAAAAGCATCAACGAGGATGTTAATTTTAACGTGACTGTACCATACATATATCTACATAGACTTTGGTCATTATTACGTATTCTATGTCATGATTATAGATCAACATGTAATATGTCCTGTGTTTTTTAAAGAGCCCTATATGATATAGGTATTTCAAACGCTGTTATAGTTATTTGTTTTGCTATAGAGCTGATATTATTGATTGTAATATTATAGCCGACAGTGTCAATGATCTCGGAAATGTTCACCTTGATAAATAAAGGAAGGAATCATATAAGTAGGTACGGTCAGCGACATAAGTTGTTTTTTATTTTTTATTTATTATTATAACAAGTGGATCGTGGATGTGACTTGTTCGCATCGGGGTTTTTTCATGCAAATCTAAATGTGAATTATGGAAATTCCTTGCTAAGTCCACCTTTATTTATTTAAATGCACAAAACACATTACAACCACTAATAAAAATAAAAAAGAGATACCAAAATTATTGTTTTGATCTTGGTAACAACATAGGTATAAACATAATTATGTGCGCACTGCAAAAATAAGTAACCATACCGAGCAAGTTGGAAAGGTTCAAGGACTTATGAAGTTATACAAATAATAACTTTTCGTAAAACCAACTTCAGCCATTGTATTCGACTAAATATCTGGATGAAAAAAAAATGATGAAAAAACCATATTGGTGAAAGGGTTATGATATTTTCTGAATGCTTGATTTGTTGCTGAAAATATCAAAATCGCTATATGTATGCCTACAATATTTGAGCAGTTCCCTCTATTCCTCATGGATTCCATCCTCAGAACTGGATTCTGAAAAAAATGGGACCAATCTGGAAGTATATCTATTGAAATAAAAAAAGAATCTTCCAAATCGATTTATAAACGACGGAGATATGAGGTAAAAACATAAAAAAAAAATACAACAGAACTTCCTCCTTTTTGTGAAGTCAGTTAAAAAGGTAATTTGCGACCAAAATCAATCCAGAAAACCAAATATCAATGATGATATTTAGTCACTTTAGTGACATACCAAAATCGCACCCCAGTTAAGAGCCAGCTCACGGGTCACGCGGCACCTCTTTGACCAGACACCGTGAAATAATTCTAAAAACGCGCCAACAATGGACCCAGAGTCTTGACCTCGAAAAACTCAAATATTTACATATTTGCTCAGTCGAGACTTGCATATTTGTGCACCAAATTATGTGTTTCAACTTACCGATTTTAGAGCCAACTCTGCACACAATCCTGGTGAACACCACAAGATTTCCATCCTCGATGCTCAAGTCGTCTTTACCCGACTCCAAGTCCATCGCAGAATGCACTCAGATTATTATATCCTTTATGAATGAGACAGGAAGGCGTAATACACGCGTAATACGAGAGAATTGAAAAATTGGGGCTGACTGACTCTACAAGTGCGGAGATCCTATATGTATACACTTTAGTCGACACTGATGACTCCCTTACTAATAAACAAAGATAGATTTATAAAAGGTTATTTTTTTTTTATGAACCGGCATCCAATACAGTTCTGCCTATAGGCGCCGCTCTGAAGTTAGCCGAATGACTGTGTGTACAATAGATTTTGTAGGTTAACTTCAGATTGGCTTTGTTATAATAACAGTACTTTATACGATAGAAGAAAAGATGTGTGATATCAAAAAATATAATCACTTGTGGATGAGATAACGGTGAGATTTTTATATGATTTATTGGTTGATTCACATCTCCGCTCGTCTTCGGTGGGTAAAGGGTAACTTTTTTGATTTGTGCAATTTTTGGAACAGGCATGCGGCCTATATGGAAGCTGTACCCTTTGCCTTTAGCAATGTGTTAATACACTGGTCACATCCACCATTTTATTTATTAGTAAGATAACTAACACTGAGACGCACTAGAATCACTAAGGATGTAGGGTGACTGATCCAATAGTCCATATTCATATCAAAATGTTATCAAATGTCATTATTATCTTCACGACATACTAAAGTCAATAGGTAGGTACTTATAAACTAATTAATGTGCATAAGATAAATAAGTGTACAAGCATACCAAGCTACAAAGAAACGGAATTAAGATTATTTTTAATTAATCCACCTAACGTACAGATAAAAATATTAAAAAATTATGACAAGACTTTCAAGGCAAACTCTTATAGATCACCACACGGAAATAAACAAAATTATATAAAGTTTAAATTAAGGGTAACACAAAAGACAGCGATCTCTGCTAGGCAACCTTTGGATGGGCAAACAGAAAATGAGAAGGGGCATATCGGTGTGGCTTCTACACAATAAATAATAACAACCAAACTAAAACTTAAATGTAATATACAGGGTGTCCCAAAAAATAGTGTCAAGCGAAAGTCCAGAGATAGAACACCCCTTGGGGTACCCGAATCACCCCCATGTATGTTCCGCGATTTTTTATAGTTTTCGAGTTATGAATTTTTTTCCGAATTTTATAAAATTTTCGACTTGAACAACTTAAAAAATTCTTTAAAAAAAAGCAGAAAACTTTCTTGAGTTTTTTTTTTGCTACTGAATTTTTATGAGTTGTTCTTTTATGCATAAAATAATCAGCTACGTGACTTTGATGAAAACTATGAAAATGTTGGTGTAAAGTCAAAAAATTACATTCGGTGAATTATGACTTAAATTTTCAACATTAAATTAAAAATCTTATCAGGTGATTTCATGGTTCTTAAATAAGTCTTAAAAATTCCCCAGACTCTCAGCTTTCATAATCATTAAAAAAAAGTAGTACTTAATTGGCTACTTTGGCTAAAATCGGCCTTCAAAGACGGCGAGGTGGAAAATTCTTAAAATTAGCTACCTGATTAAAAAATAGATTTTGGCCATTTATCATTCCTAAGCTTAATTCGTTTGTTAACTAACCTAAAATGACTGCAGGAAAGTAAGATTTCATTAATATTTCCTTCAAATATTAATGAAATCTTACTTTCCTTTTTTATTTATTTTAGTTTAGCTAAATTTACATTAGACATAGCTCACCAAATAAATGTGCTCAAAAAGTCCGTTGAGAAGGCCAAGTCCGTATACACAAAAACAAATCGTGATTGCACTCAGTCCGTAAAGAAAGCAAAGTTCGTCGAAATCCGTATTCACAAAACCAAATCGTAATCACACTCAAAGTCCGTAAAGAAAGCAAAGTTCATCAAATAATAATAAATTGAGCGTATAGTACAGAGTGTGTATCGTAAGGTGCAAAGGCAGGCAAACGACTGACCCAGCAGAACACAATAGATCAACCCTCACGCCGCAACCCCCTCCACATCACTTTGTCGTGCTCATGGCCCACCTGCTACTCAAATTGTAAATTCCGAGAATGCATTTTGAATACAAAAACATAATAAAGCTTCGGTTGCGCGCTTCTCTGTTGTCACCTAGGAGAGTTACAGACATAGCGATAATTCGGTCTCTTATCGGCCCATTGATATTACAGGTAAAAGATTGGCGCCCACGTTTACAATCCGGATCATGGGTGAAAACACATCACGCAAAATTAATAAAACTTAAATTAAACATTGAAAAAAAAAGCTTTTAAATGGTTCCCTGCAGTCATTTTTGGTTAGTTAACAAACGAATTAAGCTTAGGAATGATAAAATGGCCAAAATCTATTTTGTAATCAGGTAGCTAATTTTAAGAATTTTCCACCTCGCCGTCTTTGAAGGCCGATTTTAGCCAAAGTAGCCCATTAAGTACTACTTGTTTTTAATGATTATGAAAGCTGAGAGTCTGGGGAATTTTTAAGACTTATTTAAGAACCATGAAATCACCTGATAAGATTTTTAATTTAATGTTGAAAATTTAAGTCATAATTCACCGAATGTAATTTTTTGACTTTACACCAACATTTTCATAGTTTTTACCAAAGTCACGTAGTTGATTATTTTATGCATAAAAGAACAACTCATAAAAATTCAGTAGCAAAAAAAAAATCTCAAGAAAGTTTTCTACTTTTTTTTAAAGAATTTTTTAAGTTTTTCAAGACGAAAATTTTCAAAAATTCGGAAAAAAATCATATCTCGAAAACTATAAAAAATCGCGGAACATACATAGGGGTGATTCGGGTACCCCAAGGGGTGTTCTATCTTTGCACTTTCGCTTGACACTATTTCTTGGGACACCCTGTATATATATATATATATATATAATATATCCTACTAATCTTTTTTCAACTCTACCCTCAGAAAGATAAACGGCTCAACTTTCCTTTAGATACAATGAGCTAGGATGTTCACATTTTTATCACATGTAGGTTCACATAACACAAGCCTAAATATGAAATGGCGTACTGCGGAAACCAATAGTTTTGGAGATATTAATTTTTGAAATTAGCTAAAATCCACTTTTCAAGCTCCATATTTTGGAATGTAGCTAAAGGAAAGTCCTTCCAGATAAACAGTGTTGGAATTTGCGTCGTATTTTGTTAATGTGTTAAAAATAGATATTCTTACAAATCTACGTTTCGGACTAAATAATCTCGTGATTTATAGACATTTAATTGTGTGCAAATAATAATCAAAGTTAATAATCGTGTCTGTGAAGTACAAACTCAGTGAAAAGTTTGTAACGACTTTTTCGAGCCAGTGTCGTTTTTTTTTGAGCTAAAATGAAGTGCTTCCAATGTGAGGACGACCACAGCGACGAAAATACAATACAGTGTGATGGTTGCAAGCGGAATATCTGTTTGCAGTGCAGTAATCTGACGAGTAGTGAGGCGCGCGTCATGGGGCTAAAGGGCAAGCGGACCCTATTGTACTTGTGCCCTGCATGTCGGGAGGCTTTATTTCAAGTGCCTAAGCTCATCAAATCGTATGACGGGTTACGCCAAGAACTGGATGAGGTTAAAAAAATGCTATCCCAGCCCATGAACCCCTCTCCACCACAGGCGACAGTCGTGGCCCCCGTGGCCCCGACCCCGCCGCTGCCGGACACCAATGCTATTCTGGAGGAGTTAGTGGAGCGTGAGCATAGAGCCGCAAATGTAATCTTGGTTGGTGTGGAAGAATGTGCCTCGGACATTGGTTTGGACAGAAAGCTGCATGATGAGTCAAGTGTTTCGAAAATATTGCAAGAAGTTAACAATGGTGGTGACTACTCTAAGAAGGTGGTGTCAGTACAGCGCCTGGGGCGCCGCGAGGATGGAAAAACAAGACCAATAAAGGTAGTACTTACTTCCCGTCAGGATGCCGTCTTGGTTCTTAAGAACAAAAACAAGGCCAAAAAAGAGGTAAGACTGTATGATGATAAGACCCCTATGCAGCGGGAGGAGCTCAACCAACTTAGAGATAGTCTGAAAAAGAGAGTTGAAAATGGTGAATCGAACATAACAATAAGATATGAAAAAGGGCGCTCCAAAAATAGTAGCCATTCAAAATAACTGACGTATGACAATAGAAATCCGTATATTGACTTTACTTTTATGTATACAAATCTTTCATCGCTACCACCTAAATTTGACTTGTTCCTTGTTGAAGTTACAGCGAGAAGCCCCTCCGTTGTGATTGTTACCGAAACATGGCTTAATGCCAACGATCGCAACAGTACATTCAATATACCCGGCTACACCCTGTTTAGGCTTGATCGTAATCACAAAAAAAGAAAGTCTGAGGGCAAAACTAGAGGTGGAGGTGTGGCCATGTATGTGAGAGACAGTCTGCGTGGTATCCCGATAGTGGCTAGACGTAATCCAAGATACATGTGCGAGGAGGTGGAAGCACTCTACCTTGACATACAATTTAGTTCATACCACTTCCTCGTTGTGGGGGTATATCGTCCGGACGACTCCGATGAAGGTACGTGGAGACCACGTGATACCAAATTAATGGAAAATCTTGTAGCCGCTTCAGAGAATAACACTTTAATAATTGCTGGTGACTTTAACTACCCTACCATTAAATGGCCAATTAATGTCAATCAATCTCAGTCAGGCTCAGCGGCACTGTTTAAACACTTTTTCATCAGCAGCAGTCTTCTGCAATTGGTATGCAAACCCACAAGGCTTCGACAAGGCAACATACCATCTCTCCTAGATTTAATTATGGTAAATGAGGAAACTCTTATTAAAGAAATCATCTGTAGACCACCAATTGGCAAAAGTGATCATATCACACTTGAATTTGACCTCCAATGCCATATACAGCCAGTAAAAAGCCAACCCTCATATAGAAGATTCTTTGATTCAGTTGACTTCGACGAATACAATGTGCATTTGGAAGAAAACTTACATGAAGTAAATCCTTCTGGTAATGTGGAACAATTGTGGACAGGAATCTTGGGAGCAATTAATACCACTACCAACAAACATGCTCCTGAAAAACTTATAAGAAATAAAACTAAGAACAAGCCTTGGATTGACAAGTGTGCCTTGGAAATGATTGCAGAGAAGAAACTGTTATGGGATATATACAGATCAACAGGAACAGAGAGTGATTATTCAAGATTTCGCGAAGTGAACAACAGATGTATCTCATGGACAAGGAAACAGAGAAGTGTATATGAATCTAAATTACTAGAATACGGAGATAAAGCTTTCTACTCGTACATTCGCCGCAGCACTACTTCCAAAGTGAGCACCCCTCCGGCTATCAGGACCCATAACGGAGACTTGGTTACTAATCCCAATGACATAGCAGAAGCATTTGCAGAAGAATTTCTAAAGGCATACTCCAAGGAACCGGCCATACACCAAGCTACCAAAGTTACCTCTTTTGCTTATGTGGAGAATAATTTGAGTGAAGTATCATTTACAGTAAAAGATGTTGAAAAGGCTATCTCTAAACTTAGGATCCAGTCATCCCCTGGCCCTGACAAACTCCCTTGCTGTGTTCTTATAAAATCTGTAAAGATTTTAGCACCAGCCTTAGCTGAACTACTGAATAGATCTTTTGAATCAGGATACCTTCCTCAGGATTGGAAACATGCCATAGTCACTCCAATCTACAAAAAAGGGGATAAGAGTCAACCTGCTAATTTTCGCCCAATCAGTCTAACTAGCGTGGTAGTGAAAATTATGGAAAGAATTATTTGTGATAAACTAACTTTATTTTTAAACCAGGAATCCATAATATCAGTCAAACAACATGGTTTTGTCATAAGAAGATCAACTGTTACAAACCTGTTGACTTGTGTCCATAGTTGGAGCAAAGAACTTGACAATAAGAACCCTATTGACATAGTATACCTTGACTTTGAACGCGCTTTTGACAAGGTTCCGCATCAACGTCTTCTACTAAAGCTAGAACACTTTGGAATACGTGGGCCGCTACTCAAGTGGATTGAGAACTATCTTCTGGGCAGAACATTTCAAGTTCGTGTTGGTAATTGTCTGTCTCAGCGAAAACCTGTTGTAAGCGGTGTGCCACAGGGGTCTGTACTCGCTCCCCACCTCTTTGGAATATTCATAACGGACCTAACAGAACTCCTAGTCTCGGAGTGTGCCTTTTTTGCTGATGATGGAAAGTTCTTTGCCAATCCTCTTACTAAATCAGGGCAGTTACAAGAAGATTGAAATCGCATACAAGACTGGACAAAGGATTGGATAATCAAACTAAACGCATCCAAATGCAACATTCTCCATTTAGGCAACAATAACCCTAGAGTCACATACACACTGGATGGAAACATTTTGTCCCCAATCGGCATGCAGCGAGATCTAGGGATTAATATCTCATATAATCTGAAGTGGGAGGAACACATTACTACCATAGTCAAGAAGGCGAATTCATTTCTGTATGTCATACGAAGATCTTTTTTAACAATGACTGTTGATATTTTTTGTAAGATTTATAAAACTTATATAAGGCCCTTACTGGAGTACGGATTTCAGATATGGCACCCCTACTTCAAAAAAGACATAGACCTTCTTGAAAGTGTCCAAAGGAGGGCCACTAAGATACCGCAGGCTCTACGTCGCAAATCCTATGAGGACAGATTGCTCGCACTACGTCTCACTACTCTTGAGGATAGACGCCTTCGAGGAGATCTTATCGAAACTTTCAAGATTATGACCCATCATTACAATCTGCCGAACTTTCAAGACATTCTTATAAGGAAAGATGATCTAAGACCCTCACGTGGTCACCAGCTGAAGTTAAACCGTGACCCCGCCGTCTCACTTGCCGCCCATCACTTCTTCAGCAATAGAGTGGTGTACAATTGGAACGCGCTATCAGATGACGTTGTTACTGCCACTTCCGTCAATGCATTCAAAAACAAACTCGACATCTGGCTTCGAACAAATAAATCAGTGCTCAAAAAAATTTACCAAACCTAAGAGACAATATTTCAACTAAATTTTAACACTGTTGACGTAGACACATCAGCGAAAGCTGCTCGTCTATAAATAAATAATAATAATAATAATAATAATAATAATATTATAAACGCGAAAGTTTGTGAGTATGGATGTTTGTTACTCTTTCACGTAAAAACTACTGAATGGATTTGAGTGAAATTTGGAATGGAGATACTTTACGCCCTGGATTAACACATAGGCTACTTTTCATCATCATCATCATCATCAATTTTGATCATTGTTCACGCGGGTGAAACCGCGGTGCGCAGCTAGTAATTTATATAATACATATAAGTACCTATTATATTATATGTATACCGACATACGATAAAATAACAGGCATACAATTATTAGAAGCCAAGTTAGGGACACGGCCATACCCAGGAGCATGGATCCCCGTAGATAATACCAAAGGGATGGATATAGAGGGTGAGAATCATCTCTGTAATACAATCCCAGGCACATGAATATCGGGCTAAGAACCACCTGAAAAGATAATACCGAGAGACTGCCAGTGTGTAGTCGTTTCATTAGTTGTAGGTAATATGGGTCAGCCGAACCATCCCTGTAGATACCGAGGGTATGTGTATTTAACGTTATTAAGGGTCAGAACCAATCCCATATATTATCATTCCCAGAGACATGAATATAGGGGTCAAACCCATTCCCGTAAATAATACCTATGGGTAGCGATATTAAGGTTCAGAGCAACGCCCATAGATAGCATCCAGAGACATGGTTATTAGAGTCAGAGCCACCACATATAGGTCAACTATAGAACTTGGTTCTATATGACCCTCTAAAGGAATTATCCTATTTAACCCTTTCCAAATTAACAGATTTCCAGAGATATATAGGGGTCAAAAACGTTCCTGCAGATAATACTTAACCAGGGCCTATATATGGTCAGAATCTTCTCCATAGATTACAACCAGAGATATGGATATAGAGATCAGAAACATATTTGTACATATATTGGATAGAAAATCACACCGGTTCTTAAAATCCACTACAAAAGTTACTTCGATTAAAGTTTAAAAAAAATATAGATTAGAGGGGAATAATATAGGGGAGATTACAGAAACAAAGAAATTGGTTGATTTATATTGTCTTTTATAGTTCATCTTTAAATGGTATAAAACATAGAAATTGTCTTTTAACAAGGCACATAATAATCTAAATTGCCCGAAATTCTTACACATGCAAGTAACACCTTTCACCACACATTATATTATAATACAACAATATAACATATTGTTTTATTTAAAAATTACCTACGTTATAACGGATTTTCCCAACATAGTTAAAAGATAATTCATTTATAAATTCCACTGCTCGGAAGCTTTACATTTTCTTGGTATTTTAAGTTAAATATAGACCTATCGTGTTAATGGTGATTAGTGCGAGACAAATGTATAATAACACTTATTGGAATGTCTTAATAGGTACCTATAATTGTTTGCTTTTTTGTTGTAGTTACTGGCTGTTTCAAATCTATGGTTTAGCTGAGAATTCTACTTTTAAATAGGTACTTATTTAAAAATCATGGAATTCTATTTTTGAATTCAATCATTTGTTTGTTGATTTGTATTTTGTTTTTATCACACTTCAATAGTTTTTGTTAGCATAAGCGCGGGTCATTTTTGACCATGAGTTCCATCTAGGTATCGATGGGGCACGCAGTATAAACGACGTAAACGGAGCGAACACTACGAACGAACGTACGTTTTTGATTTCAACGCTTCTAGGGAGCGATTTTTGAAAGTAGCTGGGTCACTAAATATTATCAAAAAGGCCTCAAATCACCGTTTTTCAGGAGATGTACTGGAGGAGGCACTTGTATTAATATCATAAGTATAAGAATATTAGTCATCAATGAGTTTCACATGTATAGAAATTTGGAAATCGTTGAATGATGACTTTCAAAAATTGCACCCCTGTTCAAGAAATTTTGATTAGAAGAATAAGCCCCGAGGTCTCCTAGAGACTATGACAACGGCGAATTATAGGCGATTGTGGAAGCTGACAGTGTGGAAGTGCCGTGGTGTGTCCTGTGTCGTGGTTAATCCGGCCTAAGAAAAGTTTGTCCTTCTGCTCCCGTGGATGTCGTAAAAACTGACAAAGGCATTACACCAGGGGATGGGCAGCAGCATTCTGATCAACCTGAGTACCTACTGAATACTAATACTGCGATCACCAATCCGCCTGCCAAGCTCATGGTGATTATGGCAATTCCCTTCATTGTATGGGGAGGCCTCGTCCACTGCTGCAGTGGACATCTTAAAGGCTGCTGATGTTGATGTGGAAGCTGATCATTCTACATCTATGGCTGATTTTGGAAACTTCTTAGTCAGTAACCCGAGAGGCAGTACAAAATGCCATTAAAGAGTTTCTTACATCCCGTCCAGCCGAATTTTACAAAAGAGGAATTCATAAAATTACCACTACACTGGTAAAGATGTATTGTATTGAAAGCATGGACGAATACTTCAGATAACTTTAATAAAAAAAAAGGCTTGAACCTTTTTGGTACAAATTGGCAATTTGTACTAAACTCGTGCCCCAATTCGAAATAATTGCTACAATTATAAATCAAAATAAATAAATTAATTCCTTGATTTTTTTTTATTAGAGGCAAAATGGAGAATAATTAAAATTTACATTACTAAAGAAATAACTAATTTATTAGGGATAGAGCGTAAAATTGCTTGCTGCAAATAATAAATATTATTGATTCTTGCTTTTTAACTACAGTTATAGTGGCACCTATTGCCACCCTGAACTTTCTGAAGCTTTCCTATATCTTCAAAAACTATTTAAACTAAAATTTTACCTATAGGGTAAAACAAATTTGATTGTAGAAACACAATTAGCGTAATATACATTACAATAATTTATATAAAATGCTATATGCCATCAACCTTTCTAATAAATGGATGAATAATCTTGTATAGATAACCATACAGTGTAATTTCTTTAAGAGAAGGTTATGCTTTCGCCCTTTTGTATATACGAGAACGAAGTTTGGTTCTATTTTGGCTATTATTTCTTTAAACTCCATGATCAGTACACTAATATCTAGAAAGGTGGAGCGCAGGTTTTGAAAAAAAAATGTTTTTTTTAATTTATGATTTGGTAACCATATAAGTTTATAAGAAACTACAGCACAATCGGCCTTATTACAGAACATGGTCTAAATCTGAATTTAGTCCAGGCGTACTAGTCTAGACTTAAATATCGACATTAGGCATATACGACTTTAATACGAAAGCAGGTGGTTTGTTTTCCGAAATCAATTCTCGCGCTACTACACAAATTTCCAAAGTATCAAACTGACGGATTGTGTCACATCACAATTGAGATGTCGAAATTCTTACCTCCTACAAGCAATCAACTAGTCAATTTGTAGACCATTGCTAAACTAGAGGGCTGCCTGGTTTTAGAAAAACCAGAGGTAAGAGAGATGCTTAAGTAATTTTTGGCATAAGCTATCTAGCTCGAAAGTTGTTTCTGGAAAACAAACCATCTGATTTTGTATTACAGTCGTTTATACCAAAAGTCGATATTTAAGCCTAGACTGGTCCTAGTTTAAACTCAGACTAAGACCATTTTTTGTAATAACACCCCAGGGGGTTAGATATTAGTGTACTGATCATTCATGGAGTTTAAAGAAATAATAGCCAAGTTAGAAGCAAACTTTGTTCGCGTTTTTAAGGGCATTAGCCCCTTTTACTAGCTACCGGTGACTTCTCTTAAGTCATTATTGGTACGGAAACAGAGTATAAAAGAAACATTATAAAGTGAAAACTAATTTCTAATAGAAAGGTATAAATAGGGATTCTGAGTTAATACTAGTATGGCAACACTTTGGTAACATAATAAAATCGTTGAATTACTTATAATATTGACATGGGCTTCATTGAGCTTATAAAGTATAAATTGTTTCTTAAACTTCTTTATTGTTTATCTGAACTTAATTAAATAGCTGATTCGTACATGTGTAAGTAGACAACTATTAGATTAGAGTATCTTATGTTACTGTTAGTAATGATACTTTTCTTTATGAATTTTCTAAGCTTGTATTAGACAACTGTGTAGGTATAACAGACGCTAAATTGTATTTTTTTAAATTAATAATACCTACAATTGAACATCTGTTATACCCACACAGTTGTCTACTACAAGCTTAGAAAATTCATACAGAAAAGTATATTTACTAATAGAAACAGACCCCCTTCAAAAAAAAGTGTTGCGAGCTAATGCTATATGGAAACGACTGCACCAATTTCCAAAACATATCTAAGTCAAAGAGCCAACTCACAAACATAAAAAACCCGCATTGAAATCTGGAAGGCAATACCCGTAATTTGACATTCAATTCAAAATAATCAATAAACATCATCTCAGTCATTTTTCGATTAATCACATGGAATCTTCCATTACTAATCATCAACCTTTCTGTAGCAGGTAGAATTGCAAAGATTAATTGGCCTTTAAGACCAATTCACACCGGATGCGTATGCAGCACCTAACGTAGACACGCGCGTCACTTTGTATGTACACGCTTGCGTGCGCGTCACGTAAGCGGTGTGCCATCTCTCATAGAGTTCCATACATTACGTCATGGTACGACGACATGCACGACGGGCGTCTACGCGTACGCAGCCGGTGTGCTGCAGCCTTAAGTACTTAGTATTTACTACGTCTATGTACGCAGTGACAGATGTGATAGTTGACTGAGATGTTTTTTTGTGTATACTTATCATCTTGGTTTGTAAAATACTCTTTGCGTTATCATATACTTAAGACACAATCTTCAATAATGTTTATGAATCTATCATGACACGGACTCTGACAGAATTGTGACAACTAGCCGTAGATGCCATAAATGAAAAAATGAAGTGATTGTGAATTGAATCTTCAAGAATCGGGGCTCTGAGCATACATTTCGGAACTACAAAGCCACATGTAAACATACAAATAAACACACCGTGACTTCAAATAATTAATAAATTTAAATAACGTTTATAAGGGTTTAGCTATTATTGATTATATTATCTAGATATCTATTCACAAATAAATTATCTACTACAGGTATCATCACATAATGAAGTGATATCAACTTAATAAACTAAATGAGCAATTGCATAATCTCTGCACCATAAGTCTGATCATATTATATATTAAGGAAATGTTTTATTTCCACTACTACCCAAACATAATACCTGTAGGACAGGTACACGTTTTTATACTTTTTCACAGAATTTTTGAACAAATCATGCAAATAAACCTTCACAAAATCTCAACTGTTACAAACAATATCACATTATGTAATTACTCCACAGTAGAATTTATCTGGACTAGGACCGGAATCAGCAGGGCAAGAGGTGTCCTGAAATTAACTTAAAGAATCTGACAAATTAACACCAAGCGATTATAACTTTTTTTATTTACCTTTGGCTTTGGTACGGTCTTGCTTGTCGTTATAAACAGCTGACTCTATTTCAACTATAGATACCGTATTATAACTACACAACTATTCACTTTTGCATCACCATTTATGTTTGAGTCTTATCCTCAGCATGATATAAGAACTCGTGATGACCACAACACATATAAAAAGCAGCGCTGCACATACTATCGAAAATGTTTCCTCGTCCATGTCATACTCATGCATAAAGAGCTTTGGATGTCTGTAGTGGCAGTAAAATGTGACTTTATCGGTGCAAGTTAGCTTAGGACGGCCCATGCCGTAGATCGAAATCACGAGACCGACAAGGCCGTGTTTTAGGAAGGAGATGTGGAAGAGCCATCGGAAAAAATAGGGAGCATCGCCGTAGCGGAGGAAGAAACCGGAGAAGATGGTGAACGGCATGATGAAGAAACATGGCCCGAAGACTACTCCGTTCTGTAAATAGAAATAGCTCAATTATTGCTTGTTAAAATTATATTTTCAGACTAACCTAGATCAATTTTATTGTTTACTGAGATTCATGGTATTCAGAGGGAACCACTCTCTGAAACAAAGATAACGGGTTTGATTTACGCACCAATGAGTTTCACTACGTGATAGAATCCGAAGTGAGGTCATCCGTAGAAGAACCAAGGTCACCGACTTAGCTCTCAGAATTAGCAAGTTGAAGTGGCAATGGGCAGGTCATATAGCTCGAAGAACTGATAACCGTTGGGGAATAAAGGTTCTCGAGTGGCAACCACAAACCGGATGACGTGGTAGAGGAAGGCCCTCCACTCGATGGACTAAAGACATTATAAACGTCGCGGGAAGTCGGTGGATGGAGGCAGCTCAAAACCGTTCACCGTGGCATTCTAAGGGGGAGGCCTATATCCAGCAGTGGACTTCTACAGGCTGTTGATGATGACGAGTTTTTAAAAACTTATGTGTTTTGTCCGCACATGCCCAAAATGGTATCAAATTAAGTGTAGACCAAAATCGTGAGGAAACCGGAAGAACGTCTTAGAAACAAGAATCAAACATCCACCTGTTCACTCTCGTTATGATTTAATACTTAGGGCTTCCCTTCAGTTGGAAATTATAGGCTGATTATACTTAGGTACACTCCTCTTAATACTGACCTGAACGTTAAACATAGATCCGTTGAGCAAGCCAATACAGATAGCGACGTACGAGACCATCAAAAGCGTCGTCGCAAATATCGAGAACCGCTCAAACTCGAAAGGCTGGCCCGTCATCCAGTACGTGATGCACGCGTAGATGAGCGTGCACACGGTTTGTGTTGGCAGTATGGAAACAAGAGTGGACGCATAGTACGCCCCTGTGGTATACCATCTATTGAAGTGCTCACGACGGACCACTGGGATTTGTTCTGGGACTGTAAACATTAAAAAAAATTGCAATTCGTTGAAAATCTCTAAAAAAATAAATCATCTAAATAAATCTTTAACTTAAACTGAATGTTGGTAACTGAACGATACGACAATAACTACTGGACTAGTTCAAATGCTGTACTGTAGTCCATATTTCTTTTATAGGTAAAATCCCGGGCATATGCTGTAGCTGTGACACTAAGTCCTTGCAACGAGGCGACGCATGATTCATTACTATCTCCGACAGCTTCATTATTGCGTGGATGGGTGCATCAACATCACTCTTTTGTCTACAATGTGCCATAGCAACAGGTGCAGTTAAGCTGTCTGTTTGACAAAAGTACAGAAAACAAAAAAGTTTAAAAAAAAAACGAAGCTATCGGACTTCTTAAAGAACGTAGCTTCAGTCCTTATTCTAAGTAAAGAACAATCAAAATAAAATAAATACTAAATGCAAAAAGGTAAAAACTACTTACAGCTTATAGAAACAGCACTGAAGGCCGTAAACATAAGGAACATCAGGCTAAAGTATAAGAAGTTGAAATTGTTCAGAATGTCCTTGGCATCTACACCGATGTTGAAAAACAACAAGCCAACTGACAGTGCCATGGCGAGGTGTATCCCGGTGGTCATCAGAAGAAACGAGGGGTCTCGCCATGTCGACTGAAACAAACATAAACTGGCTTATTAGTAAGCCCATAATATCTTTGGCATAGGCATAGAATACGTAATAACCACAGGGTATAGAGCTGTCTTCTTTTTGCTTTAGCTGATAGGTTCAATCAATCAATGCTATTATAGAAAAAATATAAGCCTAAATACCCATTACAGACGACGCACAGGATTACTCGCGCAAGTAATCTTTGCATGACATTTTGTTGCTCGATAGATAGAAAGATAATATTTTTGATATGAATAAAGACGACAACAACGGAAATATATTATAAATATTCTAATAAAAAATATAAATAACGTTTTACTATAACGGAACAACGATTCAACTAATCTTTATTATGTACCTAAAGTTATAGATTATTATGTATATGTATGTAAGTAATCAGCAATCATAGATAGGTACTTTATAAAAGTTAGGAGCTATTGTATTAGAATCACAGACGAATCATGGGCAAACTGTAATATCTAATTATTAGATACTACGCACCCATTGTGTAGTCAATAATGATTACGAAGGTATTGAAGAGTATATTTAACTATACAAGTTGATATGCATACTTAACAGTGATTTTCTAGACAAGGCATGCATGCTACACTTTTTCAATTTCACGAGAGACTAGATTTTTCCCTCGGTTTCACTCACGCGTTCCCCGGGATATAAGCCAATGTGTTGTTTGGGATCACGCACTATTTCATAGATAGATAGAGTAAAAAAGAAACAAACATCCAAACTCATTTATTATTTAGTGTTAGTTACTATGTCATATTTAAGACGGATGTCATTAAATAGGCTTCGTTTTATGAGCAGAGGATATGTTTATTGAAAGCAAAAAAAAAAACTTGTTTCTTAAAAACATGTCTGATGATAAATGCTTAATACTGACGACGATGATGGAGCACCGCAACTCGACCGGAAGGACGTTACCGAAGAACGTGTAATGACGCGGACACAAGCACTCCCCCCACCCCCGCGCCGGACGAGCCGAGAGGAGCGAGCTCAGAGACGCAGTGCGAGGAAGGACGCGGAGGGAGTGTAGTGCGGATCCTATACCCACCCTGATGAAGACCCTCGATTAGGGTCGAAACCTGTTGGTGCTTCCACCAACATATCGATACGTGAAAATTTCCCGTTTTTACAAAATGAATGCTTAATACTGACTAAACTTTAATGATAGAACGAAATATTCATTCTGCATAACAATTATTAACTTTGAAATATTTGCGACGGGCGCTCTACACTCGCGTGCAGAGCTATCCTACTAATACACTCGAGAGCAATGAATCCGGGTCACTTAAAGAATCCTAAAAATCTCGGAAACTAAAAATGCTAGGTTAATGCAATAAATTGTATTTAATAGACAATGTAATACTCCTTAAATGAAGGTATTAAAACTTCTTAGTTATTGTAAAGTTATATCATAAAAAAATCAAATTTGAAAAAGGGCCACTTTCGAAGATGGAACTACGAAATTACAGCATTTGGTTTTGCTTTTGTTTGTAATCTGTCATTTATCATTGTTTGATTTCTGTTTTTTTGTTGTTTTTTTTCTGCGTAAACGCAGTAATGGAAGCACGAGGAGGCAATACGAAGTATTAAAATTCAAGAAAATCGTAATAAAGTTAAAAAATTTCATGTTTCCTATTTTTGTTTTAAGGAGAGATCAGCAGTTTTTTTCTTTATGTAATTTTGTGTTAATAAAATGTATGGTGACTCATATTTTTTTTACCTTCATTTAAGGAGTATTACATTGTCTATTAAATACAATTTATTGCATTAATCTATCATTTTTAGTTTCCGAGATTTTTAACATTCTTTAAGTGACCCGGATTCATTGCTCTCGAGTGTATTATAAACGCGAAAGTTTGTGAGGATGGATGGATGTTTGTTACTCTTTCACGTAAAAACTACTGAATGGATTTGAGTGAAAATTGGAATGGAGATACTTTACGCCCTGGATTAACACATAGGCTACTTTTCATCATCATCATCATCATCAATTTTCATCATTTTTCATGCGGGTGAAACTGCGGGGCGCAACTAGTTATTTTATAAATTAAGTGTGTTATGTAGACTGCCGCGCACTTATATAACTCTCTCCTCGTGTTATCGATATATATTTGTATACATACTAAAGTATTTTGCATTTATAGAAGGGTAAAGACCAAGTTATATCATCGTTCGGATACGAGTCGCACATGCCACTGGGTGACAATGAACTGACAAACATCCATGATAAAGTTTATAATAACTAATGGATGAATGCATAATGGACTAACAAAAGTATAATGTTAACGTTATTATGGACACAATTTGTATAGCTAAATCTTCGTAATACATAACTATGCTATGTTACACGCGGTCAGCCACTTTGGATGCAAACTCTTCTTAAAAAAGTGTTTAATCTAACCTACCTACTTTTGATTTTGTAAAACTCTTCCTAATTCAACAATTTAACTACATTATTTACAAATTGGGGTAATCTTTTATTGGTCTTAAGTTTGTCACACGTTTTTCTGCTTTCGTTCGTTGATTACCAATAAACAAATAAATAAATAAATTATGGACACAATTTGTGTAACTAAATCTTTGTAACACATAAATATAATATTGTAAGATACCCGCCGTCATTACCACAGAATAAATATTAGTACAACTACATTACTTGCGATAATTAGTGTTCAAATTGCTATAAGTGCAATAAATACGTCGTAATGGCTCTTATTTTATTTTTTATCGAATATAGCGACATTTTTACTGAACACAAAAATAGTTATTTGTTATACAAGAGTGCAAAGTTGCTTTTTAACCGCGTGCTCAGTTTTGATGACCGAGCAAGCGAAGGATTCTGTAGCGAGTGATTAAAAAATTAGAATCCTAAGCGTTAGCGAGGGAATCAAAAGAGCACGAGGTGAAAAATCTTTGCACTCGAGTGCAACACGTAACTTTTCATCCCACCTCAGCGAGGAAATGACTTAATGCAAAAAAAACACTTACAATCACAAGATACTTTTGCGCATTTTCAACAGTTTCAGTCAATTCTGTTGGCGTCAAATAAACTTCATCGTCGCTAGAATCACTAATTTTAGGGTTTTCACTTGTTTTCAAGTTTCTTGTTTTTAACCTAAGGTTTTAACAATATGACGTGAAGAAAATGGCGCGCGTAAAGCAAATTTAATAAAATACACCAAGCAAGAAGGTTCCGAGTCTAAGTTTTTAACAAATTAAAAAAGGTAGTATGTTAAATTCGGCACCATGGAGGTAAAAGTAAATAGGTTTAATGATGTTTTGAATTCACAAACTTAGTGCACACGATGTTCTAAATTCAATTTTACTTTATCCTCTAGCGGATAAAAACGGCTTTTACACTCAGATATCGAATAGCAAAAATACTCTTTCCGAGATGGTGGGATGAAAAGAAGATCTTTACCTTCCTAATAGATTTAATATGATTTATGATTTATAGAGAATAAGTCAGTGCCATAATGTGTCCAGCCTAAGAATAGATCGCTCTATCTCTTCCCGTGGATGTCGTAAAAGCTGACTTAGGGATAACACCAGAAGGTGTGCAGCAGCATCCTCCTGAGTACTCAACATGAATACTGCGATCATCAATCCGCCTGCCAAGCGCGTATAAATGGCAATTCCCCCCATTCTATTTAATGGGGGAGGCCTCGTCCGGCAGTGGACGCCTAAAGGCTGCTGGTGATGACAATTAGTCCTTTGAGAGGAGGGCCTTCCTCTACTGCGCCATCCGGTTTGTGGTTGCCACTCGAGAATCCTACTAAGTTTTTGCGGCACATTAGTAGTTATCTACTATTATTAATAAGTGGTTACCTACTTTCTTACCTACTACCTACTTGTCTAATGTTAATAATGTTATGTATCTATTTTAAAAATTTATTTGTCTTCTTTATCTAAGCAATTATGTACTTACCTACTATCTGTCACTTGTCTACTGGAAGAGCCTAGCTTCCCACAACACAGGGAATCCTAGTGCGGGAGCTAGTGTACAAAATTATAATTATGTTACCTACGTTACCATATTTTTGGTATAAGTACTTAATGTAAATTTTTCTGGATCAATAAATGATTATTATTTTTATTATTATAATCTATTTATTCCCCAACGGTTGTCAGTTCTGCGAGCTATATGGCATTGCCACTTCAATATGCTAATTCTGAGAGCTGTCAGTTTTCATTTACAATTCTTACGAAAAAGCATCTTGACTTGTCCTGCCAATTCAAGAATTTTTACATAGATTTTATTAAATTTATTAGCTAGCTAATTAATTGTACATAAACCGAGTTACAGAACCACAACGCGGTATCAGCCGGCTGTTGAACTATCAACCTTGACTTGCACGGCCAGCGCCGTAGCTAGGGGCTGACCACTGGGGCAGCTGGAACGGGCGTAAACCGCAAGGGGGCGCACTCCCAGACACGCAACCTGCGTGATAGTTACTTCTGTTGCAATGTTGGCTGCTCTCGCTCTTAAAAGCAACTAATTTTTGCGGCTCGCTCTGCTCGCCGTTAACTTCTATTACACTATTGCCAACTTTCACTGTTAAAATGCTTAAATCTGTAACTGTTATTGTATTGTTTATCTTCCTACAAAATAAGTTTTGGGGGAACGCAAAATTAAAATCTTGCCCAGGGCACTCATGACTTTAGATACGATACTGTGTACTGCTACCATGTTGTCTGACAGTCCGGTTTTAATGTCATCATTCCATACAATCTGATTCGTCTGTCGGTGTGTGGTGCCTTACAGAACTGCAGGGCCCTAATTCTACTAAACAAACTGTGTTTGAATTGTTAATGAATTATCTCAAAATGGCCACTTTTGACACTTTTGCTATACAAAAAGTATCAAAAATGACAATTTTGTGCTCCGTTCTGCTCTTGGAGCGATTTGTTACATTTCTGGAGTCAAAATTGTTAAAAAAGGGAGTTTGATAGGTTATTATTACTTATATGTTGGTTAACTTGGGCCTTAACCTTTTGTTATTGTTTGCGAGCGAATTCGGTCGCTATGGTCCCTAACAAGCTTACCAAAAGTGATCTTCTAGTCAGCGTGGTGAACTGGTTCCATCGCGACGTGGAGTACGTGCTCTTCATGGCCAACATGATCTTATTGGTGGGGTTCTCCTTAGGTGGCGGTAATGAAGTCAGGTTAATCTCTTTAATGCTACTTATATTAAGGTTGTCTGAAAAGGAATAAGTTACCTTATTATTTTTTTCAAAAGGTTGTATTTTTTTTAGCTTCAGTCAAATGTCTGTTGACAATTTTTTTCTTAAATGTTTACCTGGAGGATTATTCTTTAATAAAATAATAAATATTACAATTACTTCATGTGGTTCGTGTCAAAAAGTGAAAAAAACTAGGAGACAGTGGGAATAGTTTTGTCGCGTTGGACGGGGGACGGTTCAACTCTCTCCTGTTGGCCCTAAAAGGTCGTGGACAACGGGGATAAACGCTTAATTACCTAGCTGAGAATCAAAAAATAATTTAATGATTAGCCAATTAATTCTTAATTGGCTCTTTATATTTCGATCAACCTATTATCGAAACTCAATTTAGAAGTTCCTGTGCAAAATGACAACATTGTAAATGGTAACTTGAAATACTTAATTTTGATTAACAGAAAAAGTCATTTAAAATTTATAATTACAAATAATTTAGTTGAGCTATCGAAAGACTGTTGCAAACGATCTAAAGATAACTCATAGATTCAAATGGTATCTAACTTTATCATAAAAGCATAAAATATTAAAAATGCCAGTAACGTAAACTTTATCATAAAAGCATAAAATATTAAAAATGCCAGTAATACATCATCCGCAAAAGGCATTTTAAGTACGGTCAACTAACTAAATGAGTTTTTAAAACTTAAAAAAGAAACAAAAATATGTTACAATAAGTAATAGTAAAAATATCACTAACTCTTTACTATTTGAAATTTAAAAAATGTTACCTTGTCACTTTGAAAACATGGTTTTAATATCTCAATGTTTATCATCGCTGACTGAACCGAAGAATAATTAAGTATTATTTACCTACCTATGTAATCAGTCTCATTAGTTGTGTTAGCTATCCACCGCATGCTTCTGCCATTCTCCGAGCTCTGGACTAGCTGCGACATGTTGTCTGCATCACATTTTTCTATTACTGTAAAAGATGAGAAACGTACATTTTAATTTATCTTCTACATCAGCCGATTGATATCCATTGCTGGATGATGCCTCTCCCATAGCATGCTTAGCGTGCAATGGGGTGATTTGCCATAATCACCACGCTTGGCAGGCGGTTGGATGCTGCTGGCGTAAACCCTTAGTCGCCTTTTACGACATCCACAGGAGTTGGAGGAGTCTTATTCTTAAGAGGTTTGATTACCAGTAGGGCGGTTACGTTATTTCTTACGCGAACGAAGTTTGCTTCTGTTTTGGCTATTATTTCATCACAATAGGGATACATGCGAGTTTTTCTATGAAGAGTTGGCGAATGCTACTGATATTGATTTTACGGCTAACACAGGCTTATTAACGTTTTCAAGACGCTAGCGAAACGACCGCAAATATTATTATTGATCAATGACATCGGGCTAGCAAATGGATATGCTGCCCATTTTCCCACATCGTTAACCTGTCTTTTCTGGAAGGATTATTTCCAGAACAGCTTAAAATGTCTATTGTTAAGCCTCTTTTCAAAAAAGGAGATAAAACAGACCCAGGCAATTACCGACCTATAATAGTTCCTATTTTATCCAAAATTCTAGAAAAGGCGATGGTTAGTAGAATTAATGACTTTGCTAACAAACATAAGATTCTCAACGATGCGCAATTCGGTTTTAGAAGGGGAAGCTCAACCTCTCTGGCTTGCTTTAATTTAATAAAGTTTGTTACAGAGAGCATTAACGAAGGTAGTAGTCCTGTGTTGTCACTTTTTATGAACCTTAGTAAAGCTTTTGATTTTGTTAATCACAAGAAACTCCTGGACAAGTTAGAGCATTATGGTATTCGCGGTAGAGCACTGGACTGGTTGACCAGCTACTTACAAAATAGGCAGCAATGCACAGAGATAACAAAGGTCACTCAAAACACCAAGCGTAGTTTTGTGAAGCAAGTGTTCCGATCTGATAGCATTTTGAGCAACAGTGGTGTCCCTCAGGGTAGCGTCTTGGGCCCTCTGTTGTTTCTGTTGTACATCAACGATTTACCTAATTTCACATCACATAAATGTGTTCTTTTTGCCGATGATACTACTCTTATTATTAAAGCTGACAAAAAAGATCTGGCTCAGCAAACTTTGAATAGTGCTCTCTCTGACGTCATTAACTGGACCACAATAAATAATTTATTTATTAATATTAGTAAGACCAAAATAATGCAATTTAATTCTTATAATACAAATTCTTTAAATCTTGACATTGAATATACACTCGAGAGCAATGAATCCGGGTCACTGAAGAATGTTAAAAATCTCGGAAACTAGGAGTGATAGATTAATGCAATAAATTGTGTTTGGTGGACAATGTAATACTCCTTAAATGAAGGTAAAAAAAATATGAGTCACCATACATTTTATTAACACAAAATTACATAAAGAAAAAAACTGCTGATCTCTCCTTAAAACAAAAATAGGAAACATGAAATTTTTGAACTTTATTACGATTTTCTTGAATTTTAATACTTCGTATTGCCTCCTCGTGCTTCCATTACTGCGTTTACGCAGAAAAAAAACAACAAAAAAACAGAAATCAAACAATGATAAATGACAGATTACAAACAAAAGCAAAACCAAATGCTGTAATTTCGTAGTTCCATCTTCGAAAGTGGCCCTTTTTCAAATTTGATTTTTTTATGATATAACTTTACAATAACTAAGAAGTTTTAATACCTTCATTTAAGGAGTATTACATTGTCTATTAAATGCAATTTATTGCATTAACCTAGCATTTTTGGTTTCCGAGATTTTTGGGATTCTTTAAGTGACCCGGATTCATTGCTCTCGAGTGTAATAGTGAGAAAGTAGATGAAGTATCTTCTTTTAAATTTCTTGGGATAAATCTTGATAGACATTTGAATTGGAAGGATCATGTAAACCAGGTGTGCCAACGGCTGAGCAGATTTGTATTTGCTCTTAAGAGGGTTCGCCAGACCGTTTCTTTTGACGCCGCTTTAGCTGCTTACCATGGTCATGTATCTTCGGTTCTGAGGTACGGGTTGTTGCTGTGGGGTAACTCAGTAGATGTTGAGAGGGTATTTAAAATTCAAAAAAGATGCCTCATAGTGATCAATAAGGCTTGGTTCCTTGATAGTTGCAAGCCTCTCTTCAGGAACTGTAAGATTCTACCTCTCGCCTGTATGTATGTAAGGGAAATTTGTCTTTTTGTAAAAACACATCCAACCTATTTTAAAAAACGTAGCGAAGTGATTGCTAGGCAAAAAAGGATTCGATTTGAGAATTTGCTTTACAAACCCCAATCCCATAAGGATATTTATAAGAGAAATGTTTATAATATGTGCATCACCATTTATAATAAATTACCAGGAGACATAAAAGAGTTGAATGGAGATATCTTTAGGAAAAAGTTAAGTAGATGGTTACCGGAGAAATGTTTTTATAATGTGAAGGAATATTTGGAAGTGACTAAATTAGTTATAAGACCTGACATTTTAAAATAAGTATTCTCGCAAATAAATGATTGATTTGATTTGAAATCTTTGCAATGTGATTGGTTAATATTTAACATTTACTATCGTCTCGCTAGCAACCCGCTATCGTTACTATAGTAAGTCAGCCTGTGCTAGCCGTAAATTCGGCTGTTCAAATGGGATGTGCATATGACACAAAAAGCTAGAAAAAACGGCATATATGCAGGCCGACTTTTGCGCTATTCTCGAGAAAATTTAGCGTGCGGCCATCACCGCCACCTTAAGTCAAATTAATACCTATAGCGTTTTACATACCAAACGCACACTATACGCATATCCAAAAACCAAACGCACATTAATTCACTTCCTTTATTCGAAACTTATACTATTATAGGTAAGTGTAATAAAAAGCCACATACTTACCAAATGCTTAGGTAAACCATACTGTTAGGTACTATACATTCTGTCTGGTGATTTTTGACTCAATAGAAATATGGCGAGCTTGGTATTACCATCCTGCTATGGTGAGGAGTGACACAGACTCATGACCGGATTTCAAAGATATCGCAAAACGGGCAAAACGTAATGCGTATCTCAAATACCTAGGCTTCGAAAGAGATAAGCCATATTTGTAGGGTTACTAAACTTAAATGTTAATTTTAAAAATACCCATTTAGCTGTCGATAATAAATTACACCACCATAGATTTAAATCATACAAGGTCACCAAAATAGCTCTTAGAATTAGCAAGTTGAAATGGCAATGGGCAGGATATATCGCTCACAGAACCACAGAATGAATATTAGTACAAACAGAACTAACAATCGTTGGGGAATAAAGGTTCTCGAGTGGCGATTACAAACAGGACGACGCGGTAGAGGAAGGCTCTCCTCGATGGACTAAAGACATTATAAACGTCACAAGAAGTCGGTGGATGGAGGCGGCTCAAGGCCGTTCGTCTTGGCATTCTAAGGGGGAGGCCTATGTCCAGCAGTGGACTTCTTTAGGCTGATGATGATGATCTACAACTTACCATTACGCAATAATATAAAATATTAGCGGTCCAAAATCGTCGATTGCATATTTGGTAACACTCTACTACTCTCTGAAGAAGTTCTACTGACTCAAATGCCACATTATTATCAATTTACTTGCTTGCAATAAGTTTATCAATTTCTTTGTTTAACTAGGTATATAAGACAATTACACTAGATTTAGTGATTAATACTATTGCAAGGACATCAACCTCTTATTATCTTTGAAGAGTCATTAGCTTATTATTATATTAATCTTTTACTTCACTAGATCCTGGTTTAAAAATTGTTTATGTATGTTTAAGAAATCTTGCCTGTGGGACAATTTCCTTAGAACAAACCAACCAGATGGGCTGTTAGTAGGGTTGTAAAGTGAGTAGGATGTAATAGGTAGTCAGGGTACTTTTTACATACTACCTCTTATTCAAAAACAATTTTTTACCTTTAATAGCTAATATAGCTTATGTCTTGTTTTGGCGTATGACATTTTAGATCAGAGAGAACAAAACAAAAGCTATTTTAACTAAAATAGGTTTAAAAATGATTATGTATGAAAGGGGTTTAAGGTCCTACCTGTAATCCTTTAGTCTCAGTAGTTCGGTTGTTTTGTTCGGTCATGGAGTAATGATACTAATAACTTTTTATTTAAAAAACCGACTTCCGCCATTTTATTCGACTAAATATTTGGATGAAAAAAATGACGAAAGAACCATAGTGGTGAAAGGATTATGATACTTTTTGAATGCAAATGCTTGGTTTGATGCTGAAAATATCAAAATCGCCATATGTATGCCTACATATTTGAGGAGTTCCCTCAATTCCTCATGGAATCCATCATCAGAACTGGATTCTGAAAAAAATGGGACCAATTGGAAGTATAACTATTCAAATAAAAAAAATAATTTTCCAAATCGATTCATAAACGCCGGAGATATGAGGTAAAAAACATAAATAATAATAATACAACCGAATTGAGAACCTCCTCCTTTTTTGGGAAGTCGGTTAAAAAAGTATCTGTAGTTCGGTTAAGGATATAAAACCAAAATGATTTCTCGTAACAAAAACATATAAGTACTTACATATTATTATACACATAACAGCGTACATATCTCCTATTCTTTCCAAGGCTAGTAGCATTACTTACAAAAATCCACTGGATTGTGGTACGGTGGGCAGGTCAAGTGCATTTGCTCCAAGTAAGGGCGGAGCAGCGGTACAGAGCCCATGTATGCACATTTCCCCCCCACTATAGCGTACAGTCGATCCACCTTCTGCAGTAGTGTGGCAGAGGGCTGGTGAATAGTGACGATTACGGTCCGTCCTTGTTGTGCTAATTCGCGAAGTAGGCGCACCATTTGCTTCGACATTGAGCAGTCCAGGCCACTGAAAATTAAAAGACCTTTCGTATGATACAATATAAAAACTTTTTAGGGTTCCGTACCCATAGGGTAAAACGGACCCTATTACTAAGGCTCGGCTGTCCGTCCGTCTGTCACCAGCAGGCTGTATCTCATAAAAAGTGATAGTTAGACAGTTGAAATTTTCACAGATGATGTATTTCTGTTGTCGCTATAACAACACATAATCAAAAAAAGAATTAAATAAATATTTAAGGGGGCTCCCATACAATAAAACGTGTTTTTTTTGCCGTTTTTATAGAACCGTCTGTCACCAGGCTGTATCATGAACCGTGATAGTTAGACAGTTGAAATTTTCACAGATGATGTATTTCTGTTGCCCCTATAACAACAAATAATAAAAAAAAATAAGGTGGCTCCCATACAACAAACGAGATTTTTTGCCGTTTTTATAGATAATGGTACGGAACCCTTCGTGCGCGAGTCTGACTCACACTTGGCCGGTTTTTTAATTTATGTTTTCGTTCTTATGTGAATTAACAGGACAGGTGTCTCGATGAATTCCTAGCCATATTGTTTTGTTGAAAGTTTCTTTCATCTGTTAGAATTATCAAATAAGCCTTCTGCATGGTAGCCAAAATTAACTATTTTGAGCCGTATTTATCCACTGAATTCCTATAACAGTTCATATAATGATTAGATTATGATCATTAGAGTAACGGTTGGAGGAAGTCGGATTTAGTATATTAGATTGTAATGTATCGAATCTAATCTATAAATAAATAATAATTATCTATAATTTCTGAAAGAATAATACAACTAATACAAGTACAATATACTAAATTTATATGAATACAAATGAAGCAGTTGAATTGATTGTTACACACAATCTAAAGATAGCTCAACTGATCCAAATTACTACGAGACGGAACCGTCTCCAAGACGCTGGCTGCCATGCTGAATGACAATACTTATGCGTTAATATTAATTATGTAATAATACAAATAAAGCAAATTTGCCAATCATTGATTAGAATTTTACCAGTAAGTATGCAAATCACGAACCTATAGTTATCTACAATAACAAGATATTACAAGATATTATATAACAGGATATATAGGGGAGGAAGGCTCTATACTAAATGGGGGAAGCCTCGTCCAGTATTGGACGATACCCTGCTGATGATGATGTTGGTAAAATTGTTAATACATTATTTACTAAAGTAAAAATATGCTCGTGAAAATTAATGGAATGTAAAAAATGCTGAAACTAAGCAGCATTATTTGTGATCTCATTACAAATAGGCATTTATAATTATTATTTTATCATTTAATGCGCCAAGAATTTAATGATAATGATTAATAATTATTAGATAATCTATCGAAATTACAGATTAAACACATTTTAATTCTTTCTGTAGTCGTAATATTTTGACAATGTAGGAAAAGATTCACACTCGTTGCTAAGCAAATAAAATACAAATAATGGCCGGTGTAGACGATGCACAGGTCTAAAAAAGCCACTTTATATGAATCATAATAATACGATTCATATAAAGGAATTGCTAAGGATCTGCTAAGAATTCGGAAAATATATTGCTACCAGGTGAATCTCACCATGTGGCAAATTCACCTGGTAGCAATACATTTTCCGAATTCTCAGCAGATCCTTAGCAATTCCTTTATATGAATCGTATTATTATGATTCATATAAAGTGGCCTTTTTAGACCTCCTGTACACAGTAATATTCTATTAGGTACACAAAAAAACTGGCTCATAAAATAAGCCTTTACTGCTTCGCGTCGCGTCGCGTTGGAACAGGAGTAATTTTAGTTTATAAGACGATTCAAAATGATCCTTGGGATTTCAATGAATAAAGTTCTTTTGACTTTGACTTCGGTAGGTAGGTATGTAAGCGAGAAAGAAGTTACGTGTCTGCGAAGCAGAAGATTTTGTTTCAGAACTTGCTACTGTGTTGCTACTGCACAAGTCATAAGGTATGCCTACCAGCCCCCCAATTACAGTAGCAAATGGTAATGGGGAACGCAACAATGGGGATCACTTTGGTAGCCTTAGCGCTATTCAAATCTTATGAAACTTGATTAGGGGAAACATATTGACCTAAATATTCCTCTTTCAAGATTCAAAAGATTTGAACAGCGCTAAGGCTGCCAAAATGATCTTCCATTGTTGCGTTTCCCATTGCCATTGCTATAAATTTTAATTATAATGTTTAATTTTTTTTCAGTGCCCGGTTTATGGGTAATTTAGTTTATAAGTTTGCAACACTGTAACTTTGTCGTATTTACATAGTTGATTACGAATCTAGATCTGAACTATTCTCAATGTTTACGTGTACGCTTATTTGATTGTAATCTGTTTTGTGAACCTATTAAATAAATAAATAAATATACTGTAATTGAGGGGCTGGTTTCAATTTGATTGCCTTCTATTATAAAGTGCTGTCTTTTTTCTCACAAATGATAGACAGGTAGGAATTCAGGAAGGTATGTATGTAAAATATGTAAATGTTTATTCGCGTACGAGTTAGACCTAGGTAATTAGATTTACGCGATAAAGTTTATGTTACTGGTGTTATATCATCATCACCATCACCATCTCCAGACTTTAGACGTCACCGTTGGCCCCCATAAATACAATGAATTGCCATAAATACCACGCTTGGCAGATGGATTGGTGATCGCATTATTCATGTTGAGTACTCTGGTGGATGCTGCTGCCCGTCCCCTGGTGTAATCCCTTAGTCGGGTTTATGGCATCCACGGGAGGAGATGGAGGGGTCTATTCTTAAGCCAGACATACCACGGCACGGTGAGTTGGTGATACAAGTTAGAAATCCAATGTTCCCTATAATTTTGGTAGCTCTATGTGTTGTTGACAACAACAAATGTTTATTTTTGTATTAAGATATTGTTATTCAGTGTTTGTTCATAACTGGACTAAACTTTATTATTATGTTTATAATTTTGTTCATAATGAAGTGGCTACATAGGCTTTATTTTAAGATTAATAATAATGGCGCTTAACTTTAGCTAATTGAGAAACGACAGCCCTAATTTTTTTTAATAGACTTACGAAATTTTTAGTGCTCTGAAATTTAAATTAGCTTTAGAGAAAGCTGCTTAGAAATACAGAACCTGTATTTATAAGCAGCTTATATAATTTGAGATAAAAATAGCGGCTCGTGAGTAAAATATCCTTTCAAAATGTATCTTGGTAATTAACACATTAGGACATTCTATGATAGAATAACATACATAACATAACATACATAACCCAACTGTCACGTACGTAGTCCTGATCCCACAACAGGTTTCCCTGTGTCGTGGGTATCAGGAACTATGTGTACCATGGTACCACAACACCCAGACCCGGAACTAATATTTGCAGATCATGCAAACATTTGTCCCGCAGCGGAAATCGAACCCGCAACCTTTCGCATCTCAGCCGGCTACTCGCCCTCCGCGCCACAGAGGTTGTCAAGTATAGTTTTTGTTTGTATATTATGTGTCATTTATACATAATAATATATGGATAGAAGATACTTACACGGGAAACGGATTAACGGCTTAATGGGTTTCTATTATACAGGTTATGTATAGGTAACAAAGAATTTGAGAAAAATAACAAAATAGCGGCTCGTGATTGAATTATCCTTTGTAAAATAATTGAACCCCTTTGGATGTTGGTTACTCAATCATAATCATGCCGTATCGTCTGCACCGATTCAGTTGCTGCCCATCCCCTGGTGAAATTTATGGGAGGACACGGAGACCCCTCCATGTCCTCCCATAAGTTCTATTATATTCTTAATTCTATTCTTAGGCCGGACACACCACGATCTGTGTGTAAAGGCTTAAACCTGTTGCACACTTGCCAGTAGTCAGAGAAAGGTTAAACCCTGACTGCGAGGAAGTCCAGCGGCTTATAGCCAAGTGACCCAATTATATCATGTAGGTAATGCTTTTAGCTTTCATTGAAGACACTTCTATCTGATGAAAATCCACATAGGCACAATCATTTCTTAACCCGTCAAACGTGGAAAATCCCTACTTCTAAGTTCCCAGCATATGTCAGATTTTTAGGTGACGTCACTTTTTTTTGGTTAGGCCATCGGAAAAAAAAATCTTAAGATATTAACGCTATAATTATATGATATGAATCATACATCGTTGTTTTCACTATGAAATTTCCTAACACTATTATAGGTAGGTATTATTTGATAGCTCAGAGCGTCGTGATGCTGCACTAAGATAAAAGTTACCTGGTGGGTTCGTCCAGGAACATGACTGGTGGGTCACTGATGAGCTCCAAGCCGATTGCTAACCTCTTCTTCTGCCCCCCTGATAGATAGCCTGCTCTTGTGTTGCGTACTTCTTGCATTTTCAACGCTTTGATGATTTCTTCTATCTGGTAGAAATAACATAACATACATAACATAATATAACACCCAACAGTCACACGTAGTCCTGATCACACACTAGTATGCACTATTATTATTAGTGTTCAGCTAAATATATTGTACGACCAAATATTTCTCAGTTATCTCTCGTACAAAATAAAACACATAGGTTTGAAATTAAAGTACCCTAATTGTTAGTACCTAATTATTCTGTTCCTAATCTAATTGGACTTCGTTCGATACGTTAGTCGATCTTTGGATTGGTAATAATTTTCTTTTGCGTGACTGATTACCCAGTCATGAACGAAAATTAACATTTTTAGAACAAGAAAATGGGTTTTAAATGTTAAGAAGTCAGGAAATAGGGGGAAGTGGATAAAGGTGTCGGAAACTTAAGGCAGTACCCCGACCAAACACGGCGTCAAGCTGTTTTTTTCAAGCCTCTCTCCTCGTTAAATAAAGCAAGTAGAAAAAAAATTAAAAGTCACCACATATATTTGACATTTTGTCATCAAGTTCCACGATTGGTTTAATGATTTAACGTCGTAAGTACTCGACAATAAACCCATGAAAAAATTGAAATAAATCATGATTTTGTACATCTTCTCTTAAAGTTCACGTTACTGAATTTTTTGGTTTACACAATTGGATAGTTAATTTAATAGTAGAATTATTACACGATTATTTAAAAAAATGGGTTCTCTTTATTTTTTATGAATTATATTTCATGAATCCGTACGAATCTGGCTGTGCGCAAGGAGCGGACCAGTCAGCCGCCGGTTCTCGGACGGATGGCTAGATGGCAGTACTATTAGAACGGACTACATAGGTGTCACTAAAATAAATAATTTGCGATGTATTGTAGAGGCGAAGTCCTCAAGGTCATTTGGTCAGGGTAGCGCCTTAACTAACAGCCCGAATCAACTCCTAAATGATGGTGAATTCTTCAACCTGTTTCTATTGATGTACTGCCTTCCTTTCAAATCTTTTTGAAAAATAGAGTAACATATACCGGTGGCCTAATTCTCTTAATTATTTTAAAACTACACTAAAAGTTGACCGAATCGAGATTGAATTATGAATTGACAGAAAGTTGGTATTCTGCTCCCTCATAATAACAATTTAGTCTACTTTAGATTAACGGTGACTACCATTAGAGTAGGATTATACAATCATTGGAAAGAGTGAAAAGAGACTCCACCAATTTTAGGTAAAATTATTAAAAAAAAATGACTACCGGTATATTGTAGTAACTTGAATCGAAGGCTTTCTCGTAGTCCACAAACGCTAGCGGAGCGAGTGGATGTAGATAAAGTAACATTCTAATAGCGATGACGCTAGTAGAAAAGTCCAAAATGTATGAGATTGACGTAAGCTATCGATATGTCACGTGGTCTTTTGTATTGTATTACGACTGTAGAAATAGAATCGCTTCGAACCGAATGCCGTTTGTCTAGGCCGGCTGTACTCGCATTCGTCTTGTCCGGAAAGCTGGAAGTCACCGAATCTACATGCGAGACGATTACAAGGAGAGTTACCCCCTTAAAAACAACTTATAAAAGTGCCTCAGCAGTGAAGCCACACATAGTGGTCAACAACTTCGATGACATCATTCTCAACATGGAACAATGTAAATCTCAAATCACTCACACGTCCACATTTCTGTTGTGTGCTGATATGGTTTCCCAGCTTCAGTTCTGCGGCAATCCCTAGCGATTCTCTGACTGACAGCTGGTCGTGGACCTTATCATCTTGGAGGATGTAGCAAGATCTCCGACGGAACTTCTTCTCGTTGCGTATTCTGCCGTTCACGTAGATGCGACCGCTTGAAGGTTTTCTGAAAAGGAAAGCTTAGTTATCATATTTGTAACATATTGTATTACACATTTCAAACTAATCAAAATGTTCTTTAACGTTTTTACTTATTTTAATTTATATTTTTTTAATTTACTTTTTGAACAATGGACTGTGCTGGTCTTCTCTTATCAGTTTATTCCATTTATAATAAATAACGATCAATTTTATTCTTCTATTAAATATATAATGTTTTTTTTCAAATAACTGGTCATTCAATAATCAATGAAGACAGTAAACTAAAAATGTCAAGATGTTAGTTTACGAAACTAATAAAATAATAACAAAGAATGTTAATAAATTATTAATTAATTTTTGTATATTTGTATAAATTTCATTTTATATTACTATATTTATTTATTATTAGTTTATTAATATTGTAATACATTACAAGCTTCCTCGATAACTACACAAGAGTGAAAAACACTTTTTTTCATGTTTGTTACCTCATATCTCAGTCGTTTACAAACCGATTTGGAAAAATCTTTTTTTATTTGAATAGATATACTTCAGATTGGTCCCATTTTTTTCAGAATCCAGTTCTGATGATGGAATCCATATTGAGGGAACTCCTTAAATATTGTAGGCATACATATAGCGATTTTGATATTTTCAGCAACAAATCAAGCATTTGCATTCAGAAAGTATCATAACCCTTCCCACTATGGTTTTTTCATATATTTTTTTTCATCCAGATATTTACTCGAATACAATGGCGAAAGTCGGGTTTTTAAATGAAAAGTTATTAAATTTACTTAACATACATACACGTTACCGTTTTTAGATAATAGAGTTGCATAGTGGTTGTATTATAAAAAATGTCAGTACAAGCCTATGCTTATGAATATTTTATTTTATTATTTTATTTTATTACCTACCTAAGTAGGTAGAATTACGTAAAAAAAAAACCATTCCGTAACAACTAGGACTATTTTCGAACGTCAAGCATGTGTCAAGTTTCAAGTAAAAGCGGGCCAGAGGGTTCAGTTTTAGACTGGACGCTTTCTACCTAAATCCTGTTTGATAATTATAATAATAATCTTCGGTCGTCGACCTTGAAACCGGCTAATAAATCCACTTTTTTTATCTAATATCGAAATATTCCACAAAGTTATCTAAGAAATTACATCAGGTGGGCCACTAGCTAGATACGTCACATATGACAAGTGCGTGTCGGTCTCTCACAAAGAGAGTTCGTAAACTATATTATTATAATATAATAGGTATATATTTTTGCCGTTCGTTGTTGATGATGATAATGATATTTATGTTTTACTTATAATATTATATTATATAAATTCAAGAAAGTATTTCGTTTTGCTAGTCCTACGTTTGTGTTAACCGCAGGTGAAGCCTTATTTCTCCCGTCCGAGTTGAAAAGGGAACATCTACAGTTTTTTCTAAAACTGAGCTTTATATAAGTACCACCATGAACAGCAGCATCAATGGTAAAGTTATTTTCTTCTTCGCTCTTGCCTACACGTAGCTACAAATAACCAAATGAGCACAACTATAAGTGGAGTTCATAATAAAACAAAACAAAGTAATACTTGGTAGTAGTGCAGTTTTGCATTCACAAAATTTAAATTTATAATTACATACAGGTTATACCAGTTTTTTAAACAAGTATCGAGTTTATTTCTAGAACCCCATCAAAAACATAAATGTCAAAATGGGAGCCAAGATATGGTTGGTTGTCGACTTCGCCGACAAAAGAATTGAGATCTAAATTAGGTGTCAAGTTCTGTAGGTAATCCTGTTTGAATCCTTACTACGTACCATCGTGGGGGTACTCGTAGGACACTGTCTCCTGAACAAACCTCCACAACATCGGAGCCACAAACAGCCTACTCTGCAGAAGGTGACTGAACAAAGAAGAATCGACTATCCACGTATTCCTGGTAACTGCTCAATGTGAACAAATCTTCAACAACCTGAGATCACTCTGCGAAGTGTACGAAATCCCAGGAAACCTTTGTACTTCTGGATGGAGTGAGGATGGATAACTACCTAGCCTAACTCTCACATAATATATACCTATACCCTGATTTTTAATTTCAGACAATTTTTGTAAAAAAACAAATGTCAAGATATGCCACTGTGAGTATAGCTATCATGATTGTGTAGCATACGTGTAAATTCACATATGACACACATACATGACACTCATACACACAGTGACATTCTTTTGTTTACAAAAAAAGTCTCAAATTAAAAATCAGGGTTATAGTTGCTGTAGTGTGGCCAGCTTAAGAATAAATCCCTCTGTCTCTTCCCGTGGGCGTCGCAAAAGCCAACTCAGGGATTACACCAGGGGACGGGCAGCAGCATCCACCTGAGTACTCAACACCAATACTGCGATCAACTATCCGCTTGGCAAGAGTGGTGATTATGGCAAATCTCCCCATTGCATTTTATAAGGACTCGTCTAAAAGCCTGCCATATGTATGTGCATAAACCTAGTTCGAATGCGGAAAAGGAAGTTTTTTTGCATTAAATTCGGGTCCAGCGAGCCGATATTCGTCCGTGTCCTAGTGGGACTAACTCAATCGAAAATTATCTCCACCCAAAAGCCGGGTTATAGTTCCAATTTCCAACCTACACAGGCCTGACAACTGATAAACCGACAAATACCTACCTACTCTACATTACATCTTTGCGTGAATGGAGAGGAAGCGACAGAGGTCAGCAATTGGATGTTTCCTCGTGAATTGAATCCTCGCGATGAGGCATTGATAGGACTAAAAAGAGTTTCTTTGAAAGTTTGAACATATTACGGTATAGTTGACCAGAAAAGTGTTAGGACTTTTAGTAAAAGTCATAATTCTAGATGGAGTTAACTTTCTATGTTGCAGTTGTAACGGGAAAAGCTGGCTAGAAACGTGCCAGTCCACCACGCTCAATAAAATAAAATTAAAAGGTTTAATAAATTATAAGAAAACTACTTATAATATAGGATTAAAGAGTAACCCTTTATTCATAATCATTTTTTAAACCTATTTCAGTTAAAATAGCTTTTGTGTTGTTTTGACTTATGACATTTTACATCAGAGAGAACAAAATAAAAGCTATTCTAACTAAAATAGGTTTAAAAAATGTTTATGAATAAGGCCCCTAAGATTTGTCTCTTTTTAATTATGTAGTTTTTTTGTATTCAACTTATTTTTTATCATCAAACATTAATAAAAGCTTGATTGTTAAATTAAGGTTTGACGACCTCAGTGGCACGGCGGCGGCGCGGTGGCGAGTAGCTGGCTGAGACGCAAGAGGGGCGGGTTCGATTCCCGCTGCGGGACAGATGTTTGCATGATCTGCAAATATTTGTTATTGTGGTACCATGGTACTTGCAGTTCCCACCCTACGATACAGGGAATCTTAGTGTGGGATAGGATTGTTGTGTGTTATGTTATGTTAATTACTAAGTAGTTATATTTCAATATTTTCTTTTCATAAAAGTCCATAGTATTTAGGTTCACTTTGATGAACGACTGTACATTGATAATGAACCTGTGCGTACTGGTTTGTGTTAGCTGTTTGCTTATCGAGGGTAGGATAACCAGCAGAGAGAACAGCTTATGCTGAAGATATTTTACAGGCAGGATATCCTAATGATAGGCTTGGTCGCTAGAAGCAGACGTTAATTAATCTAAGTAGTTAATAAGACGATTCAAAGATATCCTTATTATAACAAGCGTAGCGTGTGCTGTCTTGCATATTTTTGCTGATATTTATTAACTTTTGACTACCTTCCTAAGGTTTTTAAGTTCTCATTTACTATGTATCAGCAACTCCTTGCTCCGAGGCACAACACAGGCGCTTCTCACCTATAGTTGTAAGACGGACCATTTATGTAAGCCAAGCCGTGTTTGTTGCCTGATTCTTCTAGGCTTGGTCGCGTTGGAACAGGAGTAATTTTAGCTTATAAGACGATTCAAAATGATCCTTTTGATTTCAATGAATAAAATTCTTTTTGACTTTGACTTGGACTTATTATTCGAAGAGGGTATAGAGCGATATTTCATATTAATATAGCCCGCGATAGTACTCTCAGGGTTCGTTGAACCCAGGTGTGCCCAGCCTAGAATAGACTCCTTCTCTTCCCGTGGATGTCGTAAAAGCTGACTAAATGATTACACCAGGGTATGGGCAGCAGCATCTACCTGAGTACTCAACACCAATACTGCGATCATCAATCCGCCTGCCAAGCGTGGTGATTATGGCAAATCCCCTTATTCTATAAGGGAGGCCTCCTCCAGCAGGGGACAACTACCATCTGACAATGATGTAATTCTTCTGTTATACAGTACGTTTTTCCAAAAGTACAAAAGTTCAGTTTTCATGTTTTTTTTCAATTTTCACCTAAATAATGCTTCCTAAAAAACAAAACCCTCCTATATTAGTATAGTATATTATATATTATATTTTGTTATATACTATCTTGAAACAACCGGTATATAACATAACAAAAGAGTTGTGTGAACACCTGAACAGTCAGTATAACTAAATATATTATCTAAATATATTATATTGTGTGGCTATTTACACAAGCGCTTTATAACGTTAAAAACTGGTTACAGTTTAGCGATGCTGAATAATAAGTAATGTTTGGCAAAAAAAAGTTACCTGGTAGGTAATATTAGATTTTATTATATTTATCTGCTTAATCGTAGTAATTTGCATCTAAACTGAAAATTTCCGTGGCTAAAATTGTTGTAGAAACCGGGGTAATCAAATTACTTTTTGTAGGCTATATAAGTACTGGTTCCAGTCTTAATTTATTTATAAAACTTTTTAAATATGTCATTAAATTCGGTCAAGTTCAAATCGGATTCACGCACACAGGGTTCCGCATCATTTGTGCGGTTATACTACATACATTTTGTATGAAGACAACTCATTTTACCAAATTCTAAAGAAGCACATAGCTTTTATAGGTTAGTAAATTCTGTTGATTAGTTTATTAGTTTATTTTTTGTTATCAATTGTACTTAGTTTTTTTTTAATGTTGTTATGTATATTTTAGAAGTATTTTTTTTTGTTAATACGGGCTGTCATGAACATTATGTTCAAAAGCCGACAAATAAAAGAAAAAAAAACTTATTTTAAATTTAAACTTTAAATATACCTGTTCTTAATAGTTTATTAATAATTGGCAAGTTCAAATGGCAATGGGCAGGTCATAATAGCTCGCAGAACTGACAACCGTTGGATAATAAAGGTTCTCGAGTGGCGACCACAAATTGGACGATGGATGCAGTTAAGGAAAGCCCCAAGGAGATCTCGATGGACTAAGGACGTTATAAAGGTAGCAGGAAGTCTGTGGATGAAGCCGGCTCAGGACCGTTCATCATGGCATTTTATGGGGGAGGCTTTTGAACAGCAGTGGGCTCCTACAGGCTGATGACAATGGTGTTTAATAATTATTGTTTAGAAGCCTGTATAGTGGTGAAAGCCAAGTACTTCCATGTAAAGTCTGGTCTTTGTAGTTCTGAGTCATGTTTTTTTTTAGTAAATGAAGTGTAATTTGGCCCTTCTGATATTAAGCGGTAACCCCAGCAAATTACAAAGGCCTCTTAGGTTTTTGTACCTATTTACTTACTTTATTGAAAATTGGTTAAACGTCAAATTGAATCTTTCGTTTAAATGAATGGTATGTCGGACCGACCTATCAAAACTGGAAATTGCTTCTTATTACGATTTCGCAGTTTGAAACATAAAGCGCAATGTAATGCGAAATTGTCATCGAGAGCGATTACCAGTTTGATAGGCAATAGAAGGCGGAACCCTCGTTTCTTGGGCGAGTATTCTATTTATCCTGTCCATCATGAGTTTACTCACGTATAGCCGGACAGGATGTCCATGAGGCTGCTTTTTCCTGCTCCGGACTGGCCCATGATGACTGTCAGCTCGCCCGCATTGAACTCTCCAGAGAGATTGCTCAAGATGTTTTTTCGTCCTAGAACAAAAAACAATATTTAAGCCTGGGTTTCCTAAGGTCTTGAAGGTTCGTATCGAATCGTAGTGAAAGAAAGAAAATAAAGTTTTTTTTAATTTTTTTTATTTATTGTGGCTTCCATTTTGACCATTGCATTTTTTTTCGGAAAACAAACTATATGTATATCTAGTAAACCACAGATTAAAAAACTAATTACCATTAACATGTTTTCGAATATAAGAGTTATAAAAAAACTTATTTTGCCTTAAATACTTAAGTACATAAATAATTCAAAAAATAAGATTAAACGGGAAACGTTATATTATAAGGGAGTCTTTAGTCTCCCGTCTAAACGTTAATCACGTTACGTTAGTCTTTACGTTACGTTAGTTTAATTTAGTCCTCCTATTAATATAAAATGCAATGGTTACAAATGGATGCCACACTTCATTTTGGTCTTAGATGTTTAAAACTCAAACACGCTGTGGTGTGTCCGGTCTAAGAATAAAACCTTCCGTCTCCTCCCGTGGATGTCGTAACGGACTAAGTGATTACACCAGGGGATGGGCAGCAGTATCCACCTGAGAACTCGACACGAATACTGCAATCACCTATACGCTTGCCAAGCGTGGTGATCATGGCAAATCTATTGCGTTCTATGGGGGAGGCGTTATCCAATAAAGTACGTCTAACGGCTGACGATGATGATGATGAATCACGCATTCACACCGTAACGAATAAATCGTTTTTGTTTGAAATTTGTAGGTACCACAGATACACGTATAAACTATGTCTTTGATTGTATCGGGATGATACTCATCCCGGTACAACTTTCCCGGTGGAACCCAAGCGAAGGCGCGGGCAAAAACATGTTGTAAACATAAATATCAGCGCGTAACGTCAAAAATTTACGATTGATGAAACTATATTCTTCAAATTATAATACAAAGGTATTATAATTTCAAGACTTTATTACTTTAAAGTAAAAATTTAAAAACTTTAATAAAATAAAAAACCCATTTCATTTTGTGTTAACGACTTGAAAAAACTTAAGCACTTAGTTTTTGAGAAAAATTAAGAATTCACATTTCAGACTGTTTCCCCGAAGGGGTAGGCAGCGCTTAGAAGGGCCGCTTTTAAGATTAATACCTTACTTGAATAGAACAAGAACTATATTTTAAAATTGTAATAAAAAAAGTTTACCTACTCATGCCAAAAAAATATGGCGGGCGGAGTCATCCCTTCCATTTTTTGCGTTAGTTATCTGCGCTTGACTGATGGCCACTGTGGCTTAGCGTGACTTTAGGTCAAGAATAATTGCGTATTTTGAAATAAGATAAAATGATCAATGAAATGGTTGACATGTGAAGGGCCAAGGCTATGCAATAAGTTATGCACAAAGTTCCAATGCGTGTTACATAATATTTATGTTAGTTACATTTGGATGAACCTTTGCACATATAGTAAATATGAATAGATTCGAAAGGTATACTACTTACCAAGAATTTAATAGAGCATGATTTTATGACCAAATACAATCAAATCTTCGACTCGTGATTATGTGCTATTTTTGTGGTTTTGTGACTGCTTTTTGTGATAAAATTAGCAAATAATTTTATCACAAATACTAGTTAAGTAAAATTATTTCAATTAAGTTCAATTATTACCTCGGTTATTTTGGTTGTTTTAAATTTAATTCATATTTGAAATTATTATGGGTTTTGCGCATACGTTTTTTTATAGGAGTTAACTTTGTTTTTCTAAAAGTATAATTAATTATGTATAATTGTTATATACACATCATTTGTGTTCATTTCATGGTCGCTCAGTGGGCACTTTGTAGGTAGATATAATTTTTATTTTGTTTTATATGGAATAATTTGAACATATCTACGTTGTCCAATCTATTAGTAGATAATTATGTAGACACTTCTTTGAAGTCTCATCCTATAACTTTTTTAATATTTTTACTTACGGATTTGATTGAGATTTGATTTTCTTATTGGATTTTTATACGGAAGTATTTCTTAATAACTTATTTTATGCAAAACTTTTAATGTATCAATGGATGATGTTGTACGTCATACGTTTCATCAACACTAGCCGTAATCTTGTTTAGTTATTTATATCGCTAAGGTTAACCTTCCCAAATAAATAAATAAAAATATTTGCATGATCTGCAAATATTTGTTGAAGATGTGGGTATTGTGATACCATATGGTTACTCGTAGTTCCTGGATATCCACGATACAGTGAGTGATTCCTATTGTGGGAGCAGAACTATGTATGTGACTGATCAGTGTGTATAATTTGGTACCTACTTAAGAATGGCAACTTCTTAGAACCAGAATATTATAATTCCAATTCAAACAAGGAAAAAGATTTTTTACTTAGTTAAAAGTAGCTCTTTGTAAAATCAAGCGATATGCTATCTCATATAAAGCATAATACAAATTGACAGTGGCAGTAATTTACAACACGTGTTTCACTTAAAGAGATAAAAATAATCTGTATGTAGTATCAACAGCCTGCGTATTATCTCGTGTTATTCTTTCAAGGGAACTGATTTGGTTTATTTGGCTCCCTTAAGAGAATCCCCCTAGGGGGGAAAACTGAATCCTAACGTAAAAGGAAATCTAGAAATCCCCCTTTTCATTTTGGATATTCCACTTTTCCCCCCTATCGTAAATATTCTTGTCTATTTACACAATAAACAACAATAAATTACATATTTTTAATAATTTTAAAATGTGCTGAAGAATGTCTCACTTATATATTATTATTATAATCATAAATGCACAAGTTTGTGAGTATGTTTCATTATAAAACTTTTATAGGTTTTGAATCAAAATCTCATCAAAATCGGTTCACTCGTTTTAGCGTGATTGCACAACTACGCTTACTGCTGACCTGGGAAAATTCCGGTATCCTGTATATCCGAGTATCCGGACTACTCCTGCATTATTTTAATATTATAATCTTTATCTTTATCTTCTCTTATTCCAAATACCTAGTTAATAAAAAATAAATAAATAAATGCTGGACATTTCACACAACATTATCAAGCTCCAAGTTAAGCAGCTTGTGTTATGGGTACTAGATAACTGATATACTTATATACATTACATTACATGGGTAGATATTTTTTATTATACATATAAAAATACCCAGTACACTCTGAATAAATATCTGCAGAACATACAAATATTTGTTCAGAGGCGGGAAACGAACCCGCAACCTCCTGCGTCGCAGGCGAACCTTTGCCCGCCACAGAGGTCGTCAATGAATAGTTAATGAATACCAGAAAGCAAAAATGAACAGCATATTCATATTCATTTATTTAGCCTTGTAACAATAGATGTTAGTGCAAGTCACATAGTATAAAAGTCAAAATTTTTTTTTTTTTTTTTAATTTAATTTGGTACAGACAAACAGACGTTTCACTTTTATATATTAAAACGTAGTTGCAGGGAAGTAGGGATACTATTACAATGTTGTATCTGACTTTATGCAGTAGGTTATGAGTGGGCACTCGACCTAGAATGCTTACAAATTGTGAACTTCCTCCATTATCGTAGCAAATGGATGGTTCTTCGTAAACTCTGGAGAATAAATCAATTATTGTTATGAGATCGTGTCACTGATAATGTCGTAGGACATATCAGTCCCATTTAAACTCACCATGGTGTGTCCGGCCTAAGAATGGACCCTTCCATCTCCTCCCGGTCGTAAAAGCCGTCTGAGGAGTTACACCAGGGGATAGGCAACAGCATCCACCTGAGTACTCAACACTAATACTGCGATCGCAAATCCGCCTGCCAAGCGTGGTGATTATGGCAATTCCTTCGTCCAGTAGTGGACGGCAAAGGCTGCTGATGTTAAGAAAGCGTGTTACTCTATTGATGACTATATTAATGATAAAGCCGCGTGGCCTGATGTCTCTCTGCCCCTCGACTGCTAAAATGGAAATTTGCAATATCTGTACTTACCTATTTACATGGTTTTATTAAGTTACTATTTATAAGCATATCAAGCGTAGCGTGTGCTGTCATATAAACTTTTGTTGATGTTTTTTTCTTTTGACTACTTTTCTACGGTTTTATGTTCTCATTTACTATGTATCAGCAACTCCCTGCTCCAAGGCACCACACAGGCGCTTCCCACCTAGTGGTAAGACGGATCATCAAATTAAGCCAAGCTGTGTTTGTTGCCTGATTCTTCTAGGCTTGGTCGCATTAGAACAGGAGTACGTAATTTTAGTTTATAAGACGATTCAAATTGATCCTTGTGATTGAATAAAATATTTTTGATTTGATTTGATTTGTTGATGTGTTGTGATGATGAGATTCTTTAATAATTGATCAATTTGTATCATAATTACCCTCGCCTCGGCTTATATATCGTGGCGAGGCGAGCGAGTAGTCACCACGTCCCGATATTTCCCTTTAGTCCACGTTCGTAGCTGATCTTTGATAACCAGCTACAAACATGGAATTTTTTTCTTGTTTGAAATCCAGTTACGAGAACGGAATGTATGTGCCGTTTCGTCAATGACAGCTTGAACTATTTCTTTTCATGATGGAATTGGGTTGCCTGCTCTTAAGCCACTGCAATTCACCGCAGCTGCTTAGCCAGGCTTGTACTTTTAGTGAGTAGACCTGCCCCCCAATAATAATTAATAATTAATAATATGTAAAAGAAGTTTTTAGATGCGTATCCTTATACCTAGTAAATATGTAACAGACACGTATAGTATAAATAATAATACTCTATTCTATAAAATATTCTATAAATATTCTATAATTACAGTAGCAAATGGCAATGGAGAACGCAGCAATGGGGATCATTATTGCAGCGCTATCTAAATATTATGAAAATGGAATAGGGGAAACTTCTTGACCTATAAATATTCCTCCTTTCAAACCACAACACAGCCACAGACAGTCCACTCTGCAGGGGGTGTCTGAGCGAAGAAGAATCGGCTGCCCACGTAGTCCTGGAATGCGTGGGAGTAGCAGCTCAACGTGAACAAATCCTCAACAACCCGAGGTCACTCCGCGAAGCCTGCGAAGACCCCAGGAAGCTTCTGTGCTTCTGGACGGAGTTAGGCTGGCTAACTATCTAGCCAGTTAACCCTCACGCATAATGGACCATACATAGAGTTCGAATGCGGAAAAGGGAGTTCTTTAACATTAACATTAACATTCCTCCTTTCAAATTTCAAAAGGTTTGGACAGCTTTAGAAGCGTTGCTGCGCGTTCCCCATTATCATTTGCTACGGTCTCAATGGACCAAAGACATTAAAAAAGTAGCAAGAAGTCGGTGGATGCCGCCTCCATCGTTCGCCTAAGATCGTTCATCGTGACACTCTACAGTCTCTACAGTCCTATGTCCAGAAATACTTCTGTAGGATGACGATGATAATCATTCAAAGGTTTTCTATGTATAATAGATCGCTTTTTTAACCGACTTCACAAAAAAGGAGGAGGTACTCAATTCGGTTGTTTTTTTTTTTTTATGTTTGTTACCACATAATATCTCCGGCGTTTATGAACCGATTTGGAAAATTCTTTTTTTTTTTCAGAATCCAGTTCTGATGATGGGATCCATGAGGAATTGAGGGAACTCCTCAAATATTGTAGGCATACATATGACGATTTTGATATTTTCAGCAACAAACCAAGCATTTGCATTCAAAAAGTATCATAACCCTTTCACCACTATGGTTCTTTCATCATTTTTTTCATCCAGATATTTAGTCGAATACCATGGCGGAAGTCGGTTTTTTAAATGAAAAGTTATTATTAGCGATAGGACTCATTGTACACATGTTGTAGATGAAGTATTATTTTCATTGTTAAATGTGTAGCAACCCGACATTAAGGAGATAGGTGGAGCTAAGTACTGTCTGATAAAGCTGATTTTTGGTAGCATTTAATTGACAGACGATTATTGTAGATAGGTGCTGATAAAATAAATGTTTAAGTACCTTTAATTACATTGCACAATCTGAACAATTGAACCTTTAAAATCAGTCTATAAGTGATATCTTTCCTACAATGTTGCTTATCTATCAAGAAATGTACGATAAGTATATCCAAGGTTTCCTTACGATTAAAAAAGTTTTTAAAGTCAAAAAATGAGGAAAATTTGAATATTCAGTTTGACTAAAATTTTATGACAGGTGGATCTTTATCAGTAAGTATCCAAAAATGTTACCCACACTGATAACATGAAATGACTATTGCCGAAGCCATACAATATTTTTACCACTGTCATGTTTTATAATAATACTTAAATCACTGTTATTTTTTTATCCTGTAAGTCGAAATGGAAAATGTTCAAACTGGAAAGTGAACATAACCCAAAATATAATTATAATATAAATATATAATATATATATATAATATAATATAACTTTTCATTTAAAAAACCGACTTCCGCCATAGTATTCGACAAAATAATTTTGGATGAAATTTTTTTTATGAAAGAACCATAGTGGTGAAAGGATTATGATACTTTCTGAATGCAAATGCTTGGTGTCTTGCTGAAAATATCAAAATCGCCATATGTATGCCTACAATATTTGAGGAGTTCCCTCAATTCCTCATGGATCCCAGCATCAGAACTGGATTCTGAAAAAAATGGGACCAATCTGGAAGTATATCTAATCAAATAAAAAAATAATTTTCCAAATCGGTTCATAAATGCCGGAGATATGCGGTAACAAACATTAAAAAAAAAAAAAAAAAAAAAATACAACCGAATTGAGAACCTCCTCCTTTTTGGGAAGTCGGTTAAAAAATACAATATAGAGCAAAATTTCAAATTTTGTTGAGTTTTTAGCTCATCACAGCTCATTAACACTGCGAAAACTACCAGACCTAACACTCATGTTTTATTTAATTTGATGTAACTCATAAATATCATTAATTTAGCTACGAATATCAATAAACCAAAACCAAAACACGGTAAAAATCGTTCATTATTAATTAGGGGATGTTGTCTTTGTGGCCCAAGGTTTAGGACCATTGACTATGCGTCTCATTTTGCATTATTTAGTTATTTTTTGTTCGAGATAATTAACAATTAAAATATATATGTGATTAATTATTATAATTAATGTTATATGGTTTCCTAGCTTTTGCAAAACCAGTTTTTGCTTTTACAAGAAGTGTTGATCAGCTGTGATGACCAAAAAGAATAAAATTTGAACTTCACGATTGCTTCATTTGCCCAGAAAAAAACACACTGTCTTTAGAGTGTGTGTGTTTGTTTTGTGTGTGTGTGTGTGTGTGTGTGTGAAAATGGTTTAAAATTGATGGCATTTTGAAGTACTTGAATTTGAAGCTTTTATTTTAGCTTTGACGCACCACGGGTCTAGATATTAGTGTACTGATCATGTGTACAAAATTTCATGGAGTTTGGAGAAATAATAGTCAAATTAGAAGCAAACTTCGGATGCAAAAGGTCGTAAACGACCTACCGGTAACCTTCGCTTAGGTTCTCTGGGGGATGCTGTTGCCCATCTCCTGGTGTAATCCTTTAGTTGGCTTTTACGACATCCATGGAAGGAGATGGAGGGGTATATTCTTAAGCTTGACACACCGCGGCTATATCTATGTGCTGTGATAATAAAATGGTTTAGTTGAGACCTGTAATAGATTCTTCTTTGTTATGTGAACTTAGATAATATTTCTGTGGTTATCGAAGACGTATTGCATTTCCTTTGCACTTAAGATAACCGTATTTAAAATAATTAAACGCTCTACGTAGCGTTGACGTATTTTCATCTTAATAACATTATTGATTCTACCGACATATAATTTTTCCGCAATACACCAAGGTTATCTGGAAGAGAATGCATGTTGGCATTTAGTTCGCCTTTGTAGGTACTTATTTTATTGATTTTTGGCTACCTCTGTGGCGCGGCGGTCGAGTCGAGCCGGCTGAAATGCGAGAGGTTGCGGGTTCGATTACCGCTGCGGGACAAAAGTTTGTATGATCTGCAAATATTTGTTCCGGTCTGGGTGTTATGGCACCATGTACTCGTAGTTCCTGATACCCACGACACAGGGAATCGTAGTGTGGGATCAGGACTATGTATATGCGTGAATGTTGGGTGTTATGTTATATTATTTATATTAAAATAATATAACGTAGATATAAGTAGAGTATGACAAAAACAGGGTATATGCTCTACACAACGAGTATATCCAGAGACAATTAAATAATATTGTCTCTGGTATAACTGACTGAATTAGTCAGAGGGAGAAAAAGAGATCAAGAAAGTAGGATGGATGATCACAATCGGGAAAGGTTACCTTCGAGGATTTAGAGAATAAGCACAAGAGAGCAAAATAGCGTTTTTCGCAAAAGGGACGATGACTTGAGAAAGGGATATTATACATTGGCTAACTTTCAAGGGAAAGTAGTTGGTGAATTGGAAATTCTAATTCAGGTGGGCAATGCAGCAATGGGCAGTGTTGGGTCACATCAAAATTTTCCAATGGAGTATTTAACAATGTACAAATAACTCGTAATAAAATTTATTTTATTTTGCAAAACGGGAAATTTTCACGTACCGATATATGGAAGATACAGATAGGAAGAGACCGATATGGTGGAAGCACCAACATATCGGTAGCTCAGAGACGCAGTGCGAGGAGGGACGCGGAGGGAGTGTAGCGCGGATCCTATACCCACCCTGGTGAAGACCCTCGATTAGGGTCGAACCCTGTTGGTGCTTCTACCAACATATCGGACGTGAAAATTTCCCGTTTTACAAAATTTTACAATACCCACGAAAGTTATTTTAGTAAAAATTTATTTATTTGCTATTGTGTAAAACGTGTTGAAATTAAAAAACCTGAAGTTAGTTTATTTGCTACAACATTGTAGGTAATAATAGTCATCATCTGACGAAAGAAGTCTACTCCTAGACAGACGCCTCACCCAAAGAACGCCAAAACGAGTAGTCTTGGGCCGCCTCCATCCACTGATTTCTTGCGACCTTTAAAATGTCATTGGTCTATCTACATATAGTATTTATGATAAGTACTTACATTTAAAGGATCTGTAAAAATTAGTACCACATGTTTTAGCCTTACAAGCATCAAAATGATGTAATTAAGTTGTCATTTATTGAATAAATTGAACATGATAATTATGTTGACATTGATAAAAATATATAGTATATTATGAGTTAACCCAATTATGTAATGATTATCTTGCGTGAAAGAAACATCCATCTATCCATCAAAACAAACTTTTGTATTTATGATATTTAGTGAGATTAATTAATCAATTTGACATTGTGGATCCAAAGCCGTCGAAATTTTTTTTTTTGTATTTTTGTTGAATTGAGTTTGTAATTTTTCTGTAATACCTGTTAGGGGTTGGCTATGGACGTCCGGAACCTGATTATTATTATTGGTTCCAGGAAATGTGTTTTAAATTCCGGCTACTGCTTACTCCACCCCACCCGAAGGAACGACGTTCCGGATGTCTATATTTAAAAAAAAATATCATAGGAAATCCCAAAGTCATAAATTACATCTTTATTATAATAATATCAGCCTCATTAGTATCAATCAGCAACAGGGCATTGCCAGATGATAAAATATTACTGTACATAAATCTGTATTATTTCGCTGTCAATCTCAGTAATTACCTAGTTTTTAACCGACTTCCTAAAAAAGGAGGAGGTTCTCAATACGGATGTATTTTTTTTTTTTTTTTTTTTTTTTTATGTTTGTTACCGCATATCTCCGGCGTTTATGAACCGATTTGGAAAATTCCTTTTTTATTTGGATAGATATACTACCAGATTGGTCCCATTTTTTTAGAATCCAGTTCTGATAATGGAATCCATGAGGAATTGAGGGAACTCCTCAAATATTGTAGGCATACATATGGCGATTTTGACATTTTCAGCAACAAACCAAGCATTTGCATTCAAAAAGTATCATAATCCTTTCACCACTATGGTTCTTTCATCATTTTTTTTTCATCCAAATATTTTGTCGAATACAATGGCGGAAGTCGGTTTTTTAAATGAAAAGTTATAATTTTTGTATCTTTTAGTAACTATTTTTTCTCAAATAATTTATTGTTTTTTGTTAGTATTCTTGTGAATGAGTTCATCCGGGGAAGTACTACCTATTTTTTGAGTTTCGGTTTGAAGGGTACGGGTGCCGGTGTAATTACAGGCACATGCGACTTTTCATCTTTATGTCTCAGGGTCGGCAGCTCGCGTGTGATACCTCTAGTGTTGCAGGCGTCTATAGGCTACGGTCAGCTTTCCATCAGGTGGGCCGTATGCAAGTTTGCTGCCAAGTTATATAAAAAAAAACTGAAATTGTAATTTTGGAACTCTTTTATTTTCACGCGGAGGAGGGCGTTGGTTGCTACACAGTTTGTACTACTGCACTGCAGGTATCACCGTTTTCATTTTTGTACTATACCATTAAGTTACCATTCCAATAAAGATTTTAATTATTATTATTACTGTACTTATTAAATTATCAATCAAATGTGTATCATACGAACATACAAATAAAGTTTTAAATACCTCTACCAGCCAGTATTCCACTCCGGACTGTGTAGGTGATGTTGTCGAAGGAGATGTTGAGAGAATCCTCTGATAGTGAGGAGGAGGTGGTCTCCAGAGACTCGATTTCACTGGCCATGGTAAACTTTCACTATGTATAAAGTTCACAACACTAATATAGAACCACTAAACAACATTGGGCTTCCATTGAAATACTTTAAACACAAAGAAGCAACATTATTTAAACCAAGAATCACCCACGGTGGGTATAGAATGGAAGGTCTTTAGCTTTTGACAGTCTTCTGGCATCCGTTTCTTATCCAGGTATTCCTTGAAACTTTCGCTATTGTCGAAACACCGCGCTGTTGGATAACAAAGAAACGTGTTGTAAGTAAACAAAGGCTTGTGTGGCGCGATCACACGTGCACTCAGTAACCGTGGTATAGCGCGGACTGTTCGGACGAAGCGACATAGTGCCGATATTATCAGTCGTTCTCCCCCCCACTCACCCATCATGGCCACTCATCACCCAGCTGATTGCCGTTATCGTAGCTGTTGAACAGGGAGCTCCACCAAATGACACAGTATTCCCAAATATTACAGTTTCCAAATGTAAACAGTAATTTAGGTCATCAGCGCAGTAAACTTATAATTATTGTCTTGTTATTGCAAAACTCCTAAAACATAGCAAATTCAAACATTTTTATGCATGTAGTAGTTTTGTTAGTAAATAGTAGAGCTTCTTGTAAAAGAGTTCGCCCGGGGAAGTACCTATTGTTATACCTTTTCTGCCACCATGTAGTAGTGTAAAAATATATGCTAACCATCCAACTAGGTGGACAGTGTGGTTGGCCGGTTGGTAATAGACGGTAGTGTCAGCAATCCTGTGTTCCAGTTTGAAGAGTATAATGGATGCTGATGAAATTTCAGGCACATGAAACTTTTCAGCTTTATGTCTCAAGGTGACGGGCGCAGTGCATTGTCACGTAGGATGCGTCCTAGGTGGACGGTACCTAAGAGGTATTATAATTGTTATGGGCTAGGCTAGGGTTACCGCTTACATCGGTAGTGCAAATTGCAGTACAGTCATTTGCTCAAATAAAAAAAAAAGAAGTTAGCAATGATCTCAATAATAATAATGAAGTAGTAACTAACTCTATAAATTTTGTAGTACTTATGTTAAGTCAGTCATGTTTTCTAGATTTACCTATTACTATATAGAAGATATTTCGAGGTTCCTTAATACTCGTATTCAAAACCATTTTGTAGAGGCGTAGAGATTACAACGTATTACTTAGGTATGACGTAAATATTCAGTTACTGTAATTTTTACTGTAACTTGTAAATTTGCTCGATATATTCGTGTTAAAGTCTACACAACACTGTCATTGTTTATTTTTTAACACAAACATAACGAATTGACGCATTAGGTGTTTTTAATTTTTTTTTATTATTGTATAGGAAAGGCTGAGTAGGAAGGTCTCAATATTGCCGATGTCAAGAAGTTAGATTATTCAAATCGGTCAAGTCTTCTGTCAAGTCATGTTCAAATATGTTTTAAGTATTCGATAGTTCTCTGGCAGAAACATAATTTATATATATATATATATATATAAAAGTAATATTATTATATTACTGAAGTAGGTAACGAGAGAAATGCAATTTTATACCTTACATACACAATCATCTATTCATCAATATGATAATGGATTGTCTTCAGGTACATGTTTAGTTAATCGACCATTGTTGAATGTGATAGATATCTAAGTACCTAGCCTATAATGCTTTCTTCACTAAGTTTTGTCATGATCCCCGGCTTTGTATTACAATATTCCCTGTTTATCAAAGTTTACAAATGTATACGCACAGTGCCTACCTATTCTGTGGAAAGAGTATTCTAAACTCAGGTTTCGTAATTATAAATATTTTCATCTATATTGTTTATAAGACGATTCAAAATGATCCTTGTGATTTCAATGAATAATAGTAGATTGTATCATAAGGGAGCAAAATAATATTTTTACGGCGAGGGCGCTTTTTTGAATCCAGAACGAAGTGAGGGATTCTAGAGTAGAATCCCGAGCATAGCGAGAGATTCTTTAGTAGAATCCCGAACGTAGCGAGGGATTCAAAGTACGTCGCCCGAGCCAAAAATATATTTTGCGCCCGAGTGTTACACTCTACTTTTCATCACCCACTATGAGAAAATCAAAGGCGCCTCATATTTTATTTCAAAACAAAACCATGAATTTCTAACAATCCGTAAATAACTTATCATTTAAAAAAAAGACTTCCGACGTTGTATTCGACTAAATATTTGGATGAAAAAAAAATTATGAAAGAACCATAGTGGTGAAAGGATTATGATACTTTCTGAATGCAAATGCTTGGTTTGTTGCTGAAAATATCAAAATCGCCATATGTATGCCTACAATATTTGAGGAGTTCCCTCAATTCCTCGTGGATTCCATCATCAGAACTAGATTCTGAAAAAAATGGGACCAATCTGGAAGTATATCTATTCAAATAAAAAAAGAATTTTCCAAATCGGTTCATAAACGCCGGAGATATGAGGTAACATTAAAAAAAAATACAACCGAATTTAGAACCTCCTCCTTTTTGTAAAGCCGGTTAAAAATGACGAAATCGCGGGCCGTCGTTTCTAATTTGTTTTTTTTTATTCAGCCGGTGGCGCGACTATGGGCCGTCGTACCAGCCAGTATTTATTTAAACAATATTTGCGTTCGATTTCTTTGGCGCTGAACACTAAGATGATCCAAATTTAAAAAGGGCGCAGAAAAGATAATTGCAGCGCACTTATTTGTGTTTGATTCTTTTCAAGATGTTCCAAATTCAAAAAGGGCCGTAAAAGATAATTGCGGCGCACTTATTTCAGTTCGATATATTCCAAATTTAAAAAGTGCGCGGCAAAGATAATTGCGGCGCACTTATAGAAGCTTCATACAGAAAACACCACCTTTGGGTGCACTTAAAGGCGAACCAAGTCGTCCTTTTCGAATAGATGGGATGAAAAATTATTTTGACTTTGACTTTGGTACTCGAAGTTCCTGATACCCTGTGTATTGAGTTCCTAGTGTGGGATCAGGATTATGAATATGACTTTGGGTGTTATGTTTTGTTATGTAACTAATTACAACACTATTGAATTGACTGCGAGTTCTTCGCAAATGTCGAACAACCATAATATATCTTCAACGACGATTCGATTCGATTCTCCGATTATTAATTGACCATTGAGTTTAGCGAGAGACTCTATACCTTGAATTCGTAGTACAGTAGAGCCTTAGAGTAGAGCCATGCTTTATACTCCTTTTTCACGCATGAATGAATCGTATTTCCTTAATTTTTCTGATTAGTATGCCTACATACCTTTATTATTGATTTATGACGCGATCAAGCCCCGTGCAAAATCTATACTTACATAAAATTTTAGACTAACTTCTAACACGTTTTACTTTTTGGACATTTTTTAACTTATAAGTTATAAATTGGGTTAGACAAGCATACTGCCAGCTACCATTTACAATGGTATACTAGTGGAATAAGTCAGTGCCAGTTGTACCATCAAAGGTACTAGTGGGATTAATCGGTACCAATTGTACCATCAATGGTACTACTTAATGGAACATCTTGGACGGAGGGGAATGAATGTCTATCAAGTTCTATCAATGATTACAGTCATTAGAATAATAAGTCTTGAATGTTATGAGCCTAACAACAACGAAGTACTGAATCATCAAGTCTAGCAGCTATTTTAATCCACAAGCAACATACCATCACCAACTGTTAGAAAAAGACAACAAATTGTATTAAATATCTGTCTCTTTTTAACACTGGACTCACTTCTTATGGTAGAGCTACTTGAATATTCATATCGTCTGGGAATATTTAATTACTTACATGAGTGAGACCCGTTAGGGCGCATTTTATTTTATTTCGGTTAGCTATATTTATAATTGGACGTAAATAATAATAGGAATGGAGAATAGATATTAATTAAAGTAAATAAATAAATAAAATAAATCATCCCTCCTACCAGAAATTTAATTTTCTCTCGGTTTATTAGTCATACTTCGTCGCCCTTCATGACTAATATTCATTATTCATATTAGTTTTACCATTCTTATCTAAATTCATCGCCAAACATTGTTATCAGCGATAAAGGGACCTGAAGATTTTTCCTTGTTCCTCGCTGATTCATGACTCTGGGATACATTTTCATTTAGGCTGCGTTTCCATCAGAGATGAGTGAGGATGCGTAGCGACGGATGTGTTTGTTAAGAACCAATAGAATCACTTCATTTACCTAGCCTCGCTCAGCGCAGCTCTGGTGGAAACGGCTTAGCGAGCGAGGTTTTTATACGAACAAAACAAGCCAGGGATGTGTGCGTGGGATATGTGCGAGGAATGTGTACGAGGAATGTGTGCGAGGTATGTGTGTGAGAAATGTGCGCGAGAGATGTGTGCAAAGGACGGACGCGAGCAGTTGTGGATTTACATATTTGCCGCCAGAAGGCTATTCAAATTTTTCCACCTCTACTGACCTCTATAATTCGATACCCTAGTTCACAATAATATAATGATGATGAAGAAGACATTCAAAAAAATCGCCCTAAAATTTGCCGCCCTAGGCTCCAGCCTACTTAGCCTGCTGGTAAATCCACCACTGGACGCGAACGAGAAACTACTAGTAGTCAGTCTGAAAAAAGCCTAGGTTCGGTCTGTCCTACTAAGAAGCAAAGAGCAAGGCGTTTCCACCAAAGATGTGCGAAGTAGATGAGCGGTGCGAGGATGCGTAGCGAGGCTATGGAACGATGTGAGTGTTTCCACCAGAGATGTGCTAGGTAGCTGAGCGGTGCGAAGAAGCGTAGCGACCGAACGCTGTGAAACGGTGCGTAGATGAGCGGTGTGAGGATGCGCTACACATCCTCGCACCGCTTATCTACTTCGCACATCTTTGGTGGAAACTCTTTGCTTCTTAGTAGGAGAGACCGAACCTGACAATTAAAAGTTTGCAGATTCAAATAGGGATCAAGCAAGTCCTTGCCATATAAGGTTTTTGAAATAGTAATGAGAAACATATCATGCATTCACAGCTGAATAAGTACATAATATGCCTCCCCCATAATAATCATAGAGTGCCAAGCTGTACAGTCGTGAGCTGCCTGCATCCACCGACTTTCTTTTACCTTAAAAATGTCATCGTTCCATTGAAAGGGTGGCCTTTGTCCAGCTATAGGCTGATGATGATAAGAATTCCAATCTAAAACCTACGCTCCATTTACAATCGCTTTTACAAAAATGGTTGATTTTTCCTCATTTTTTCAATGAGTCACTACCTTGCCACTAAGTATTCTCTAAGCATTACCCGGATTTTGTCATAATCTGCATAATAAAAAAACGGTCCGATCAGTAAATTATTTCAAAATGTTCAGAGCTCTTTTCGAGATTCAGCCATTTCCTATAAACATCACGATCCCGTTTTGGAGATAAAAAAAAGTTGAATTTCCTTAATTTTAAACCTTCTGCTTTATTTGTGTCAGAAAGACTCAATTAAGGAGCGTTCTGTTACGGATCATTACCGTACCCTCATAGATTACCTTTAATTTATAATAGTTACATACATAGATCGTTAAAAACATCGCCCTCTTTGCTGATACAGTCGGGTAACAAATTTAACAATAGTCGTAACTTATTTTTTTTAGGGCTCAACATAGAAAAACAGTATTATCACAAGTGGATGCTCTGAATTATGAAGTACAAAATATAACTCACACTTAAACGTGAAAACACATGAGAATTCTAACTTTACTGGCGCGACAAAACTATTAATTGGTTTGAATTTTTTGCTACGAAACAGTCAAAAAAATATCGTGAGAACATGAAATACGTGAAGGTGGGGTGCCTATGTGGACACGGGGAGACCACAGCAGTACCAGAGGGATCGCGCGGAAGAAATCATCTGAAAATTGTCGTGATAATTTACCAATCGATGAACAAAGCGTAGACGTATATTTTATAATACTCCGCTGTATTCAAATCAGTCTTTGCTTATAGTGTTAAAGAAAGTGCGTATAAATTCAGTGCTGTAACTAACGCAAGTAATCCTCTGAGGATTGACGCTATAACTTAACCAATCATTGAATAGGCGTAGAGATATTCTTCACTGTATGCAAATCAAGTTTAAGTGTTGTGAAAAGTGCATGTAAATTCTGTGTCTGCGGGCGGCGTTTCGAGTTTCCCCGGTCTAAAGCTAAGTACCTAGGATAAGACGTAACTGGAGAAGGTTATGTAATATCTAAGTATTGGAGATTGTGATTTGTGTGATAATTTTTAGATTATTTTTCTAGGATCTGACTTTTATATTTGTGAACAAATTGACTTACTGATCATATGCATATGAATCACCGATTTACTGACTTCAAACGTGGCAGGAAATTAACTACGAATGGACTAAACTTTTTATGAAACATTTTATGGACATTATTATTAAATTAAACTATCAATTTACAAGTAAATTGAAAGCTTCTTGGAATCATGGATGGAAACTTAATTCAGCTTGCTTACAAAGCATGTTATTGCATGCATGCTAATGTACTGAGGAGTACATGAGGAATGTATATACGCTTAATGCAGACACACACACAAGCATACATACTCTCAATCCCATTTCATCACGTGTAGTGATAAGGAGGAAACCCACACACCATAAAATGATATATATGTATTCTCGTTAGGATGTGTCTGAAGCTCGTTACTCTGGACGCAGAGTGCGGGGTAATTACACCTCCCAACGAATCTTTTTATAATATGTACAATATCGAATCAAAGCTCTAGAGAGTGGGCTACTTAAAATGCTGAACTAAATGGAGAAACACTTTCTGAATTGAACAAATTATGAATCTTTATGAACATAATTATGTACTAACGCTATGATTATTGGTGGAACAAGTCACCATACCAGAGGAATTGAGGACGTGACGATGCTGAAATACCTACAAAACCATTATAAATACTCATCGCTGGATTTTATTACAATACCACTATGTGGACACTTCACCTAATTAACTGTTACCTTCGATACCCTGGTTGGGGCTTGTGACACGTTGGAGAAAAGTACATAGGGTCAACAATATACGTAAAATAATTACGTGACCCATATTATCATGAAATCTGACATTTGCCTTATATTTTAGTATTGTTTAATGTCGAAGAGCTTTGGTAGACAGCAATGATAGAGACGCCAAAATTTTCGTACGTCGATAGGGAACTTACACTTAATCGTGTACACCGATGGATTAAGAGATTTCTTTGCATTTCTCACAACGTGGGACTCCAAGAGAACTATGGTAAACTGGAGCAGTCGTAGTCCTTAGCTCGGAGACAACAAAACAACAACGGAAAACACACACACACACACACACAATGCTTTGCACGATCGCACGTTACCAAAAGCTTAGAATAACGCAGTAAATCAACCTTCTCAGTTATAAATAGTTAAAAGTTAATTTAACATAGCAACCAACTAGTTGTCTAAGTACTAAACAAGCGTAAACATAAGTTAATATTTGAAGCCTTCCACATGTTTCCACGAGCTGTATCAACAAGTACCTAAAGTATTACTTCAACACATAAATCGACTGATCTGACTGAAGACATATTTATGACAATGAACATGAACCACTTATATCCCGATACACTAATTACTTTTCCTCAAGCCATTTGTTAGAGTCGGGAAATAGGTATGACTCTATCTTCATTTTTACATTAAATCCTACAGGACCCTGATATCCAGAGAGTCAACTTACTAGCAGGGAAAGGAGATAGGGGTAAGTGACTTTTGTATTATGAGCAGCGCTTTCTTCCAACAATAAGTTAATTTATTTGACAGCAGTTTGCATTCCAAGTGTTAAGGTTACGCTAATCTTTGAATCTAGATATCAACCATTACATATAGACGATCACGAGACGACAGTAACATTAAACTATCTGGCCAAGATAAATATTACCAATTCATTACACGTTCGAGTCCAATGCTACGTATAATGTAAAGCATAATTCATCACATAGAATGTTTGTAGGATTGTTAGTTGGGGGTTAAGAGCTAAGGGGAGGGGGGGAGCTCACAGTTCCAAATTTAAGAATTATGAGATTTTCATCTTTGCTATTTCCATACAAAAATTAGACTTCATTGCTATGTCTTTTTAATGCTCGAGTTAGAATGATTTTTGTACAGCACTAAAACACACACAGGTCAGACCTTTATATTTCGTATGAATTTTAAGGGAAAACAAACAGTTCTTAAAATCTAATAACTAATCTAAAATTTAAGCGATAGTTTTTAGCCATTAAAATGTTTCCGCATATTGCATCTAAGTTTGCTTGCCTATATAAAGATGGAAAAATTATAGCAAAAATGGAAAAAAGAACTAAATCTGGCATAATAATCTACAAACAAAACTACAGCTATGAAAACACGTCAAACCAGTGATCTGCCACGATCTTTTTAATTTTATTCGCCTTTGAGTTGAACAAATCAAGTTCAGGAATGTGTCAACCAGGTTATTGTAAGTAACTACCGCTCTACTGAAGTAAGAGTTTTTCCTGTAGTTGGTTGCACTAAACGGAACTTCCAAACGAATTGGATGCCTTGCTGACCTATTCGGGATTTTTAATTTAATGTTGGCCAAGAGTTGAGGAGAGTCAATTCTACTCTGAGATCTTGCTCAAGAAGACAATATCCGCTATTTGACGTCTCTTTTGTAGCGGCAACATGTGATGCCTTCTACACCTTGCATCAATAGTCAATATCATGGCACTGAATTGAATGAATCTTAAAAATCTGCGTTGGATGGACTCAATCCTGTTAATATAAATATCATATTGAGGACTCTATACTTGTGAACAATACTCGAGTATGCTACGCATATAGGTGCAATATAATATTTTTACTTTTTTTAAACTGTGAGCTGGCTCTAATGACAAACCCCAAAGCCTTATTGGCTCTTTTAGCAATGTTATCAACATGCTTGTCATATAATAATATAGAGTCCTGTATCACACCAAGATCCCGAATCTCATCGACTTGCTTAAGAGAGATTCCCTTCAGCATGTAGCTACATTTAGTAGGTTTTAACTTTCGAGTAAATGTGATTGAGAAACATTTGGCCACATTGAGATTTAGCTTAGCTTAAAGTGATAACAAATAATTATTATTATTTGTTTCCTGTATATTCAATATTTGTTATATTTTTTTTATCAATAGATAAAAAAAATATAACAATTATTGAATATACAGGAAACCAAATAAGCTACTACTTACACACTTAATGAAATATATGGACGTTAGTCTACGCAGAGCTAAGTTTACGAGACCAACCGTTTCCTTTCCCAAACTAGGTACCAGTTTTTGTTTTTTGTACTCGTACAGTACCCTAATTTGTAAGATTATCTGCAGGTGCACATTCTTGAATTACTAATTTGATTTACACTGAGTTTGTCAGCTTCATTGAGATTATAAACTGATAATTTGGCTGAGGAAAAAGTAGAAAATATTAGTCATACGCTTGTTTGTGTTATCAAAATCATTTTGACTGATATAGATTGGATTGGCATTCGGAAGAGGAGATATGAAAATAGCTAACAGGTAAATAAAACAATGTTTCTGAAATAAATTATTTATATTACAACTATTAAATTCCACCAAATACTTAGACATTTAAAATTACTTACAAAATAATGTCATACATAATGAATTAGACAATTTTATTGGAAAGGCATAGCTTTCATTAAGGTCTTATTCTTAGATTATTTGGTTTTTTATTCAGGCTATTTGGGCTATTGGCATGTTTGCTTAAATTAGCACTTTGCTATAATAATTATGCTGTATTTGCACAAATATTTCCATTATTTTGCCAAAACAACACCTTGTGTTGTAGGGTAGATACAAAGTTTATTTTGTTAATATAGTAATACATAAATATTTGTGCAAAAACGCTGTGAATGTTGAGGGTTCAGTGTTATGGTTGTTATGGATTTTATACATAACGTTAACGTTAACGGATAACGTTGTCATAACGATATATTTTTCATAACTGTCTATTTTGCATGCAACGGCTACAGCAATATCTACCTCCTAGTCAGTTATCACCACAACTGTTTATCATGGTGTAAACCGTTAAGTTTAATTAAACTAATTTAGTTGCTGAAATTAACTTTTCTTCACAAATATTTACAAAGTTTTTTGTTCATCCTATTCACCTCACAAAATCAAAGATTTGAAATTAAATCAGAGAAAAAACAAAGCAACTAAATAAAATGAGTAGGTAATAATATTGCACCTGTTCTTCAAAGAGACACGCAATGAGGGGTTTTCACGACCGTTTCAAATCATGCTTTCAGCATTGAAAATATATGACGCTGCTCTGTAACGACAACGTAGAAATAATTTTCGTATCGTGGTATTTATTTTTGCCTACTTCTAAAAACACCACGAAATCACTAGCGCACACTCAAGAAGCAATCACAAACAGAATATCATGACTAATAACCACAGACTACTCAGAATAATAGTTTTGTACGCGTGCACCACAGACAATCTTGATTGATACAGTTGAGTCAGCGCCATCTATCAAACCAATTTGAACTACTTTTTTTCTTTTTAACCGAAGATGAAAAGCCCTTATTACTAAAAAAAATAAGTCATATAAAACTTGAATGATTTTTAGTTCAATAATAATATCTCGCCATAACAAGGTCAATGATATCAATACAGTGCAATTTGATCCTCAAATTTTGAGAAACAAGTGTTATTGTTCTAAATATCCAGGAATTTCGTCCCCACCATGTGACTGTGAGGCCCACCACGGTTTTTCGTCTCTTCGTCTCCACGTGCCACGTCTTACACTCAGGAATTGAACCTTATCGTGATGGCGTAACGATTGTTATTGTATGGTAACACATCCAAACTCTAACAGACCGAACGGGTCAGCCGTGGTATATTTGTAATTAGAACATCCGTTTTTATTCTTATTATATCACGCCCGGCCCGTTGGAGCCAGCTTTGCATCGTTATGAGAAATATATCGTTATGAAAGTTATGCATAACACTCTATACGTTATTAAATTAGGTATAACGTTTTTAATAACTGTCTATTGAATATACAGTTATTTTAAACAGTTAATATACTCTATTCTATACGTTATGATGCTCAAGCCTTGTTCACTGGCTACTGAAAATTGAGAAAAAAATGTTCAGTTTTCTAAATCACTTTACCTTAACCTATTTATGAGACTCCTAAATACTTATGTTTAATTATAATGTATTTAAAGTTCGAAAATATCAAATAGCTTATAAAAGCGTTAAGTAAGTACTTAGGTATTGAATAATTTATTTAAGTCACTCTAGAATGTTCCAGACAAAATTTAAATATATTTTTCGAATTATAATAAAAAGTTAATCGTAATTTAATAATACTTTTATGACGTACCTATACCTAACGTAAATGAAAAGGCTTACATTTTATCGGATTATCATAAACTTTTTTGATTTGAATTAAATTAATTTATACCATTTCTAGGTGTTATTGTTTAGTGAACCATGTGAAATTATATTTGGCAATTATATGTAAAAACCCTGATTATAAACAACAATTCCAAAACATTTACGTACAAATCTTATTCCATTATTTTATTTTTTATCTGCGCAGTGTTCTGCAAAATTGTAATCGAAAGCGATTATCAATTTGTTAGACAATACGGGTGCAGGTCTATCTCTTGTTAAGTCTATACCAGAGTGCCAGACAAGTCAAGAGGTGCATAATTACAGTCATCGAGAGAACGAGGGCCATGTTGCCTCCGACGTCGATGTTCTCCATGTCCATCTCCTTGAGAAATGTCTTTGGTGTGATGTAGTGGCAGTATACTGGAACAGAAAATTTTGGTCACTACTAGACATGGGATGCTGTTTGTATTGGTTTAGTGGAATCACAAGATTTCACAACCTGTTTGTGATTGGCTAGATCATTATGATGAATGAGATAAGGTTAGACCCCTCCCTTTCTTCTCGTGGATGTCATAAGAGTCGACCAAGGGATTACACCAGGGGATGGGCAGCAGCATCCACCTGAGTTCTTGACCATATGCGATCACCAATCCGCCAGCCAAACATCATGATGATTATGGCTAACCCCCCAAATGCTCTCTTCTTTTTTGTTTCGTAGGTCATACTTCAGAGGTCCCATATCATTTATATCGAAATTGATTCAGCGTTTTTTGAAAGAAGTCAGTTTTTGTTTTTTTTTCTTCAAACTCCATTAAATTTTGTACACATGATCAGTATATATACTAATATCTAGACCCATCGTATTGCGCCAGTTTTTTAAAAACTAGTTTTTTTTTTATTAACTAGAAAGTTTGTTCTAGTGAGGTCTACTTTTCGCAGAACTATACTAGAGTATTTAAATAGGTTGTCCAGGCAACTTGAACTTCTTATCTCGATCGTTAACGGTTTTCAACGCACCTTTGTGAATGTAGTGCGCAATGCTCGCTGCTAGCTCAAAATGATCAAAGAGATTATCATTTTCGCTTTATGCTTATAAAACAAGCATAGCACGCTCACGAGTATGTGTGCAGCGGTAAAAACCTATACTACCGCTGTTAAACACTAAAGATCGAAGACACAGGACACCCGTAATCCACGCTGGGCCTAGTCATGTTCGACTACCCTCACTGGTCGTAAACAGTACCTTCTGTCTATTATAATAGGCTATCGCAAAGACTCTTCACCACAAGTCAAGCTTCACCCTCTACAGACCATCACGAGAACACTGCTTCCCAATTAGATTAGGAAATTGCAATGGGGAACGCAAAAATCGGGATCATTTAGATAGCGCTAAGACTGCCACCTTAGCGCTATCTAAATCTTATGAAACTTGAATAGAGGATACTTCTTGGCCTAATTATTCCTCATTTCAAGTTTCAAAAGATTTGGACATTGCTAAGCCTATCAAAATGATCACCATTGTTGCATTCCCTATTTCCATTTGCTGCTGGTCTGGAGGTACTTACTTTTGGAACAATGGATCTTGGTCCTATTGAAGCCGTATACAGAATGAACAGCGACGTGGAAACCAGCTCTGAAGTAGGAGATGTGGTGCAGCCATCGGAATGGGTATGGTGTATCTGACAGCGCCAGACAGAAGCCGAATATTGAGAACAAGCAGGCAAGAACTGGTCCGATGAATACTGCGATCTAAAAATAAAGAATATAGCATATTACAATAGTTTTAATTTCCAGAGAAGCAGACGGCTAACGGGTGCAAAAACGTGGCAGATTTCAGAACAGCTTTAATAAAGCCATCATATGGGTTCCTATGTGTTCCGTGGTGTGTCCGGCCTAAGAATATATACCTTATATTCTTCTCCTCCCGTGGATGTCTGGAGTTGCAGGCGTACATATGCTACGGTAACTACTTTCCATCAGACGGGCCGTATGCTTGTTTGCTTATCAAGTAGTATAAAAAAAAAGTAGTAAGTATGTCTTGTTATGGGACTATACCAGGGGCTAGGCAGCAGCATATTAAGCAGAGTATTTAACAGCATATTGTGATCACTAATCCGCCTGCCAAGCGTGGTGGTTATGGAAAATCTCCCCATAGTATTGAATGGCGGAGGCCTCATCCAGCATTGGACGTTTACAGGCGGGTGATGATGATGATGATGATGGGTCCCTTTTTCTTAGGTATTCTTAGTTTTAGGTTTTAGAAAGAGTAGGAATCATAGAGATGTTCATAGTTTATGTTTTCAGGAGCGTTTTGTAATTTCGTAATCATAACACATTAAGAATTTTAGCGCCTGAGCTTTTTATATAAAAGTTCTTGCTTGACCAATGATCTAAAATATTCAGGCGCTCTTGGTATAAGCAGCAAGTATGACGACCTCTGTGGCGCGGTGGGCGAGTAGCCGGCTTAGATGCAAGAGGTTGCGGGTTCGATTCCCGCTGCAAGACAAATGTTTGTATGATCTGCAAATATTTGTTCCGCTGAGTGTTATGGTACCATATGATAGTACCTACTCGTAGTTACTGATACCCACGCACGACACAAAGAATCCTATAGTGTAAATGAAATGAAATATAAAATTAAATTAAATACATTGTGTGAAGTATTATAGTGTGGGATCAAGACTACGTACCTATGTTATGTTATTGTAATAGAAAAGCGAGGATTCTTAATTCTTAGTAGTTCTGTCAATTTTAGTCAATCGAATTACAAAGAAATTTTGAATGTTATTTATGTTATGTATAGTAGGATAGTTTTTAACAGGTCAAAGTTTTATGGACTCTCAAAAATTACCTTGGTAGGCGTCGTAGACCCAATGAAGTAGCCCCAAGCTTGCGCACACATAGAGGTAGCCACTACGGTTGCCAGGAACAAAGTCGCCCGTGTTGGTTCAAGGGGGTTATCCGTTAACCAGTAGGATAGCACCACGTAAGACACGCAGGAAATCACCTGGAATTGAAAGAGACATTGTTTAACATCCACATACCTTCATACACACCCCTTACATTCACACGAGTGTGATCCTGTGATAACCAGACTCTTATGAGACTGGTGGTAGCAGGAGTGCCCTCCCTCACTTACACACACTCACACACTCACTTACATAATTTCACATTTACTCACGTATACCTAAGCTAGAGAGCTGTAAAGTACCTATTTGAATTGTAATTTACCTCAGGATATTATTGGCTTTTTTATAGCATAAGTTATGTTTAACAATTTTAACAATATTTGCTGTTGATCTTCTCATAATCATTATCAATCAGCAGTTCACCATCAGCCAAAAAAGTCCCCTGCTGATGAAGGCCTTCCCCATATAATGCAATGGGGGGATTCGTCATAATAACCACGCAGGTAGGCTGATTGGTGGTCGCAGTATACCTATTCAGGTGAATGAGGTGATGAGGGTTTGACGACCTTCTGTGGCGCGGCGGGCGAAGGTTCGCCTGCGACGCAGGAGGTTGCGGGTTCGATTCCCGCCTCGGAACAAATATTTGTACAATCTGCAGATATTTGTTCAGGGTGTTCTGGGTATTTTTATATGTATAATAAAAAAAATATCTATCTATGTAATGTATTGTTTTAAGTATATCAGTTATCTAGTACCCATAACACAAGCTCTGCTTAGCGTGGGGCTAGATAATGTTGTGTGAAATGTCCAGCATTTATTTATTTATTTATTTAATGCTGCTTCCCATTCCCTGGTGTTATCCCTTGGTCAGTTTTAACAACATCCTTGGGTGTAGACGAAGGTGTTTATTTTTTTGTTAGTAGTAGAACTTCTTGTGGAAGAGTTCGTTCGGGTTCACCGTACTTATTTTTTTTTTTTGCCGCCAATCAGTAGTGCTTGCAATCTTGCATTGCATAGTTTCAGTTTAAAGGGTACGGGTGCCGGTGAAATTACAGGCACATGAAACTTTTCATCTTTATGTCTCAGGGTCAACAGCACGCGTATGATGCCTCTGGTGTTGCAGGCGTCCATAGGTTACGGTAACTACTTTACATCAGGTGGGCCATATGATTGTTTGCTTGCCTGATTGTTTGCTTGCCTAGTAGTATAAAAAAAAGGTGGACACGCCACGGCTAAAACTAAACGGCACCACACCAATAACAATTCAACAAATAATTAACTCTTCTAAACATTTTCATCTCGTGAACAATGATGAAAATTTATGATGATGATGATGAAAAGTAGTTTATGTGTTAATTCAGGGTATTAGGTATAGCCATTCCAAATTTCACTCAAATCCGTTCAACCGTTTGAGCAACATACACATACAAACATACTCACAAACTTTCGTATTTATAATATAAAGTAGTGTGAAGTGTTATAAATATAGAACTCCTCATATATTCACTATATAGATTTTTTTTGAGATCTTTTATAGACCTTAGTTTGTTACCTGGAACGGTAGCTCCACAGCAAGTATTGAGAAGATGTAAGGACCCAAGTTGTACCATCGATTGAAGTACTCTCCTCTCAGTATATCCATTTCCATCGGGACTGAAAGCGTTATATAAAAATATAATTATTATTGTCAATGAAGAAATGCTAGTCTAATTTTAGAGTAGTTTAACATTAGTAGCTGATGATGATTGAACCTAATACCGATTTCAACTAATTAAGAAATAATACATTATGACATAACACCCAACAGTCGACATAGACATGATCCAGAGGCCCAATTCTCTAATTTAAAAACATTAAATTCGCAGTCTAATTTCATCTCAGTCGCACTGTAATGTAACTATTACTTAATCTTCGCGTTTCTTGTGAAGAATATGTAATAGTTACAGTGCGACTGACACGAGACTGGAATGTTTTTAAATTAGAGAATTGGGCCTCTGATCCCACACTAGGATTCCCTGTGTCGTGGGTAGCAGAAATACGAGTACCTTGGTACCACAATGGAATGGAATGGTAATTGGAATAAGCATGTTATCATAAGCTAATAGCTACACAGTGCTAAAAATATTGTTAACCTTTTTTCTAATAGATTAAAAATAAAGGTACCGAGATAATTTAGAGTGGTTTAGCTAAGGACTAAGAAAGGGACCGCGATAATTTTTAGCGCAGTTTAAATTTAGAGAAATTCAAAAATAAAAACTAAATCTTTGTATGTCTATGTATGTATAGCTTTAGAGAATGTTACACAGAATAAATACCTATTTATTAGGTAGGTATCAAGTAATATTAAAATATACGGAAAATATTGGTTTACTCATTATTTTGCTAATCCTAATTAATTTGAATATAATCTACCGATCTATTGAAGGACGAAAACGTTTCAAACTTGATGAAAGTAATCAGTTGATAAATACCTAAGTACAGGAAATAAATATTAGAATTGCTAAGCTAGATAAAATACTAATTAAAAGAAACGCATCATCAAACGAACTAAACGTAATTTTCAAAAGTCTCAGTACCGCTTAAATACATACCTACGCCGGACATGCTTATTGAGTTACAAGTAGGTAAACGCCGCAATTAACTTTGCTGCGCATTTTTTGAATTTGGAACATATCGAACTCAAATAAGTGCGCCGCAATTATCTTTGCCGCGCACTTTTTGAATTTGGAACATCTTAGTGTTCAGCGCCAAAGAAATCGAACGCAAATATTGTTTGAATAAATACTGGCTGGTACGACGACGGCCCATAAAATAAAAACGCGCGAACTACAAACCAAGTTTTCGTAAATTTTCACGGATTGTTAGAAATTCTTGGTTTTGTTATCAAATAAAATATGAGGCGCCTTTTATTTTCTCATAGCGGGTGATGAAAAAAGCGCCCTCGCCGTAAAAATATTATTTTGCTCCCTTATGATACAATCTACTAATTCTTCGCCCATAGTTCTCTCAAAAACTGCTCCGTAAATGCGAATTACAGCCCTAGTAAATTTGAAAATAGAACGTGGTTCATTTCATTAATAATAATATGCTACAATTAAATACAGCCTCTATGACAAATTCTTATTTCTAAGCAGATACTTAAAAATGCAACTGGTCAAAGTCCAGTTGTGAAAAGGCGGGAAACCGGGATCGCTAATTAATTTCCACGTATTAGTGATGCAATTTTAAGTATTATACTCGGGTGTAATTGATCACTTACACCCAAAAATAAAACATACAAGCGAGCGAGGACGCTAAAATAACTCGGGTGTAATTGATAGCTTACGGCGCTTGTATAACTATATTCGACCCTACCTTAATAAGAACTTGAGATGAAACGTATTAAAAAATACTAGAGTAATAAAGAAATGGAAAACATTGCTATGCAAAGATTAATAATTAGGTAGGTATTAGAGCAAGTTATTCGAGATAAACAAATAATCTGGTAACTCAATATCAAATAAATTAGGTAAGTCAATGTTATTGCCCTTGATTTTTGATAACTTACCTGCATACTTATCTAATCATAACGATCATATCACTTTCGCAGAAATTATTAGATACCAAATTTACCTATCTGTTACAGTAGTTATACAACAAGCACAAAAACGAAAAGTAACTGTGTAGGTTTTTTAAAACGATCTATACCGGGCGTAAACAGACTACTCCTGAAAACTGAAACAGTGCATTCAGACCATGAAAACCAGCGCTGCTCCATATGCTTAGGCTTGTGGAGCAGCAATAAGCTGAGATAGGGCCTTTTCAGCTTCACATACGCATTGCGCAGAGCGGACTAATTAGCTATTGAGTTTTATTATTTCTAAATTATGTATAAGTATAATAGTATGTTTCTTGTGTCATTGTTTGTAATTTCTATGCTTTCCTTTATTCTACCTGTCTGTTCTGTGTATATCTGTGTGTTGTTGAATAAATGTTTTTCATTTCATTTTATTTTAATTTTTTTCATTTCATTTTTATTTCATGATTCTGAAAATATTCAAGAAGAAAAAACACGAAAAAAAAAATCTCACTTTCGGTCCGCTTTTTTCGTGTTTTCTTTATAAATATCTATAAAATATCGTTAAAGGAACACAAAAACCTAATTTCCATCATTAAAAACGTCAAAAAAAGCAATGAAAAGCACATGAGAAATATTGGCCCTACGGGTCGATCAGCTGACCGGGAGCGTTGAACTCGCGCGGCCGGAATAAATGCGTTCATTGCTGGCTGACAAATATGATACGAAACGAAAAAAAAGATTTTCTCCGGTATGAATCACCTCTCAGGCGAAAGCTATTTTATATAGCGGTGATATAGGTAGCTTTACCGGTACCTTCAGTATTCGGGAGCTGTCTTTTTACACTCTGTATTTTACGAGTTATTCTAATGCCGCTTTTGAGCGGCGCAGGGCCATTTTTTTTGTATGAAGGTCTATGTTCTTTTTGCGTAAGGCGCAGATAATGATAAGTGGTATACTAACAAGACAGCGTCACCGACATCTTCCCTGTATAAACGACCAGCAGCATTGATCCGTAGAGGTACACGTAGTTTCCGAGCACGGAGCCCGCTTCGTTTCCCACACCCAGGTACAGATAGCCGAATATGAGAGCGATCACTATGTGTGCAGCCACCCTGTACATGAAGAGAGACTGGAAAAGAAAAAAAGAGGTTGTTAAAACAAAAACCAAAAAACACTTTTTCATCAGCCTGTCCACAGTGCTGGATGAGGGCTTCCCCATAGCATGCATGATGTACAACGGGGAGATTTGCTATAATCACTACGCTTGGAAGGCAACCACGATTGGAGTTTAGTGTTACTGTCGCGCCACACCTGCGTAAAGTACCGCGACCGAACGTTCAGCGGCTGAAGTTTATTACTTGCGTAATTTCGGCTGATGTGTCATAGGGAATTTGAAAAACACTGCGAGCGTATTGAACCGAACGTTCGGTCGCGGTACGTTCTGCAGGAGTGGCGCTATACTTAAGTCTTCAGGTGGATGCTGCTGTCGTCTGCAGTCAAGAATACTGTCAAGTTATTCGGTGTTTTCAAGAAACTGGCTGTTCTATTATCTATCTCGCGACTGGTTTGCAACAGGCGTAACCAAGCATTGCTGTCAAATGGTAACTTTTGTATTAGAAAAGTGGCGTATGACAGCAATTGCAAACCTGTCGCGAGATAGAGAATACCGCTGCCGGGATGATTCTTTACAGCTAACTTTACTTAAAAAGATAGAATAGATAGAATATTCTTTATTGCACATAGGTGAACTTAATGCTAGGAAGCATTTTATACCAGCTAACCTTTGTGGAATGTTGATATCATTTTTGTAGGTGGTGCAATGTACGTATGAGGAAAAGAACTTTCAGCTAAGCTGAACGATGAGTTATCAAAGTATCGCGCAGATAAGGCGCGGCATGATCCGAATCCAAACATCCAAAAATCGTTTTTTTTTGTCCAATCGGCTTTGCTTTAAGTTGAAAATCGCATGTCATAATTTGACGATGAAACTTGCATCTTGCAATACGTTTGCACTTCAGGCTGTGTTCATTTTGAGTATTTTTTTCGAATTGGTCGATACAAATCATAGATAAAAAATATGCGGTTAGACACCTTTCAAATACAAGTTAGCTATTTAATTCGTAAATAAATTGTGTTGTTGCCGTTCAAAATTGAGAGCATTTGAATGCCAAAGCTTTTTTAAGGTGATCAATTGTGCAATTTTTTACTTTTTTCAAAATTCTGTTCAGTTATTATTAGTTATATTGTTCTACTATTTTTTGAATCTCGTCACATCGCACTGGGCGTTCAAAAATACTACTTTTGAGACCATCCTCGTCTTAACACTGTGTTTTGACAACTAATTACAGGAGTTCTGACTTCCTTTTAACTTTTAATTTATGTATAAATAATGTTATTGTACCTACTCGAAAGATAAGACACCAATTATTACTGGGTGTCAAAGGCCTCTTTCAGAGTTGATTTCATTTTAGTATTATTTCCTCATTTGGTCCAACAGTACAAATATACACAATTATTCATTATCAACACAGTTACATCTGTATCACTGATGCCTTTCAACAGTTTAGTAGTTTTATATCAAGAAAGAGCCAGTGACATGCAAGAAGATAGTATTATTTTTGGAAGACAGACTAATGTGAGAGATAAAAAAGTTTTTATGTAGGCAAGCCGTGGCGTGTTTGCTTACAGGATAAACCCTTCCGTCTCCTCTCATGGATGTTGTAAAGGCCTCTAAGGGATTACACCAGGGTAGGGCAGCAGTATCCAATCCACCTGAGTAGGTACTTTTAACCAATACTGCGATCACCAAATCTGCCTGCCAAGTGTGGTGATTGAAGACGTCCAATGACCGTCACTCACAGAATACCACGATGAACGGAAATGAGCTGCCTCCATTCACCGACTTCCTGCGACCGTAACAACGCTAAATGTGTCGTTAAAGCGGTTGTCGGTTAAATGGCCTGCCCATTGCCACTGCAAACTGCTAATTCTGAGAGCTATAATATGACCTTGGCTTTTATCCCGTAGGTCGTGAAAATCCAAACATAGCTCTCTCAATAGCCTATAACCTAAATACTTACATAATTTCTCGTAGTCATCAAGTAATTCCTGTATAGAAGTATCCACGTCTGCCGCAGGAGTCCAGAGGGCCTGTACATGTATTTTGAATTGTTTTTCTGTCGTTTTGTGTTTGTCTGGAGTTGTTTTGATTTATGTTCTGCCATTAAATCTGAAATAAGTTACTTAATTAAGTTTTTATTTATTTATTTTTTATTTGGCATTGTAATTTTTGACAGCCTTTAAAATAAATTATCACTAGAAACGGGATATTTACCATGATTTTTGAGCTTTATTGATTCCCGATATTTCGGCACAGTTTTTATTTTGTCAGTTATTAATAAAGCTAAAATATCATTATAAATATCCCGTTTCTAGTGATAATTAGCCTTTGAATGTTCCTATTTGGGACGTCGAGTAGGCAGATCTGCAAAAAATTGTTCCAGGTCTGGGTGCTATGGTACCATTACGGTACTTGTAGTTCTCGATACCCACGACACAGGAATTCCTAGTGTAGGGTGAGGACCATGTATGTGAGTGTTGGGCGTTAGTTACATATAACTATATTCATACATATAAGATTATTAATTCAAGCCAAGTAGTGTTTGATGCCCTAATTCTTCTAGGCTTGGTCGCGTTGGTACAGGAGTAATTTTAGTTTATAAGATTAACTATATTATTAATTTATTAAGACTTTACTTTATTATAAATAACATTTAAGATTCTGTGTTCTTGTGATGTGTGTAAAAACCAATTTGTTAACGTAAATACCTAGATTATGGTAATGCCCGTTTTGTTATTTTGTATTTGTTGACAGTTGCCGTAGATTATGTTTCTTATTTGTTACATTTTTTGATTATTTAGTGTCTTATGTGTTATCTTCCGTGACGTCACCAAGTGGTTCTGTCGGAAGACCAGCGTTGGTTGTAACGTGATTTACAACTGGCTTATGAAGACAGAGACCATTTTGTGACTCTATGCAAAAAAAAAAAATCTTTTTATCTTCAATTTTATATCATGTATTGTGTTTGAGTTACAAATAAAATATTATCTATCTATCTATCTATTTTACTAAAGATTGACTTTACATTGACGTAAATACTTACAAACAGTATTTGATTCAGTTCATGAAATTGCAATTACACTTATATAACTGCGTGATGAGTGCACGGACTGTTCATTGCATTTAAATGAGCTTAAGTACCTCATTTAAAATCTCATTAAAATAATATGCATAGGGTACCTACATTAAATCGATTAGCTATTCATTCGATACTGAGATTCTATTGTTAGTTAGACTGATTTAAATCTTTATAACACAATATCCTTAGTTTTACCTACCATAGATAGATATAATATTATTAATTACACAACATATAAGTATAATGGTGTACTTTGGTGTTAGCGCAGACTATTTTTAAATACTATTAGAATATCCTAACATGTCACCTTTTTTTCCTACTATATGTTTTATACCTCTAAACAACAGAAAAAACAGTTCTCCTACTGAACCAATAACCATAAAATTTCTGGCGTTGTCATATTTTTTCCCAACGTCCCCCAGTGGGGCCAGAAACATGGGGGACGCTGGGAATATACGTTAGTGGACAGTATGTCCATTTGCGCAGGATATTGGAATGAAACTGGCGTGCAATGAAAAGGGGTCACTTGGAAGAGACAAGATATCTCTAAGATAACTGAAATAAATTGTATGTGAAAAAGATTTTTGTACAAAAGCATTTAATGCCGTATGAAATATATTTTAATATGATTTTTATTTAATTCGATATCATGCATAGTTTGGGAGGTATTGTGGTTTCTAAGTGACAGTATTTCACTGCACGCCAGGTTATTTTTGACATAAAAGTCTTTTCAAAGCGGTAAGGCACAAAACATCATAATTATCATCAGTCTATAGAAGCCTCTACTGCTAGACATAGGCCACATGTAGAATAATGACAAAGTTTACATAACGTCATCTAGAAGCGATACTACTAGCGACTACTAGCGATGGGAGATTGACTGGACGTGTGAAACCGTAACTCAATTATCTTGTCGACTGTACTATTGACCTTGGCTATACAATCAATTCGCGACGTAGTGGTATCTGACGTAACGGGAACCAATCGCTCTATCCTGCTTTGGTCGGTATCGGCCCTTATTGTCACACTTAGTTTTTTTTTTTTTTTTATTATAGATTTCTAAAGATCATGTTTTTGAAAGGCAAAAGCTTTGTAAGTAGTACCTAAAGGTCCAGGTGAGGCATGTATAATGGGTACATTGCCTTCCCAGGTGCCGTCTTCTAAAGGCTCTGGTTTGAAGTAAGTCATGGCTTTGGCTGCTTTCACCAGATCCACGTCATGCTCGCCAGAAGCCACCTCCATCACTGAAATAAAAAAAATACTTAGATGACTTAATATTGTGGATTGCATGGTTCCAAAGGGGCTATTCTCGAAAAACCCTTTAGACATCCCATTTAAAGAGTATTTTGGGAATAACCCGATCCAAAGTATCAGATTATATGTAGAGCAAATATAAAAATGAACAACTATATGAAATAGTTATTTACATCAGCCGTATTATGTATAGTTATGCATAGTATGCAACGGGGAGAATTGCTATAATCAACACACTTGGCAGGCGTATTCGTGATCGCAATTTCGTGTTAAGTACTCAGGTGGATGCTGCTTTCCATCCCGAGGGCGTAATCCCTCAGTTGCCTTCTACGACATTCACAGGTGGAGTTGGAGGAGTCCTATTCTTCGACTGCGACTACCACGGCTCTGAGACAACGGCTCATAGTTATATACATGGTTATATGTAAACACTGAATACCCAACTGGCAAAATGTCGAAAAAAAACAGCAATGTAATTCTCAATAATACAATTGCCAATACCGCAACTAAAACTCTATAAGCGAAATTGCGTTTACATGACAAGCAAAATATACAAAAAAAAACCAAAATTGTTATTGGAAAAGAGAGGCAATGCTTTTAGTAATGCACTAAAGGAATGGCTTGCTATAAATTGTTTCTATTCAATTGAAGAATTTCTTGACATGTAAAATTATATTGTTCTGTGTGTATTGTGTTGTAAAATTGAATTGTTTTTATTTTTATATCTTTGACATATATTTCTTAATTTTGATTTCAATGCGCTTCCCAAAAATTCTTTAAATTGTTAATTATTAGGTACTATTATAATGACATGGTAATGGATGTATCTACCAAGTACCTACTTATGGGAACTAAATTATTTGTATGTCATAATGTATGACTGAGTATGTTGGACGTGTGAATTATGACCATCTATGTAAAATTACCATATTCAAAACAAATAAATTATCTTTATCTTTTATCTCTATCAAAATAATCCTAAAAGAGGTTTATAAAAGTTTTGCACGGTGACCGCTTGTCACAAAACAATGTTTGTTGTTACGCTTTGGCTCTGTAACGTTTTAGAACCATTTAGTTTACACTAACAACACATACACATACGTAACAGCTACATGATGGAGTTCATTATACTGAAATTATTTGACGACGACTTTTTATTTACGAATAAAAAACATAATGTATCTTTAAAAGTCTACGTGTATGTAACCATACATATATACCTACTTACAGCAAATAACTATGTCATTAAAAAAAACAACAATGAGTGAAAAGGTAGGTATCCTTATTACCTATTAACCTGTCGAAGCCGAGTTTAATTTTAAATCTATAATTAGTTAGTAACAAAAGAAACCACTGGCAAAAACTACGTAGGTAATAACATCATGTCATTTGCATAAAGGACAATGCGAAAAGAAAAAAAACAATGGGGTATGTTCAAGCACTGTCAAATGTTGACATAAAGAGGTCAAAAACAAAAAACTATTTAAATGTTTAAAATTCTTTTGTTTCAAATGATTAGCTATTTAGAGAATTACGTACGGCCGCACGGGAGGGTACAAAACGAACGAATTGTATGCATTATTTAATAAAAAATAAAAATTACAAACTAGTTAAGCCTAACGTGACGATAGTCCGATGTAAGGTACTAAAGTGAATATCAAAAAGTCCATTAATCACACCGGCCCAACAGTGGCGGGAAAAGCACATAAGGTTGCAGTGGGTGCACGGGGAAAAAGATATTCCCCGTGGTCCCACTGGTGGGTGAAGCTGGTGGGTGGACGGGTCGCGGCCCAAGCAACGTTGACGTATTCTTGGTAACCAGCGCACCTGGTGTGATGTGCAGGTGATCGTTGCGAAACGTGGCCAGAATCGCTGGAAATATGCCGGTTACATAACAAGTGCATTCGTCATATTTTGTTTATATTGACACTAATAAAGGATTTCAACAATTGTTTTTATCATCATCATCAGCCTATAGAACTTCACTGCTGGACAGAGGCCTCACCTATGGAATGCCACGACAAACGAGGCCGACAAAAGAGGTCTTCAGAGGCCTCCATCTACCGACTGTCTGTGAACTTAAAAATGTCTTCAGTATCTATACTATTTAGGCCTTCCAACTGTACTTCGGCTACGGTCGTCCAGTTCTGTCATCACTGGAGAACCATTATGCCCTAATGGTTATCGATTCTGCAAACTATATCGCCTGCACATTGCCATTTCATCTTGCTAATTTTCTGAGAACCATGCCGCGTAATCTTGATTCTTCTACGGTTCTCCTCATTTCAAGTTGTATCACATGGTAAATTCCGTGTATATCTCTCTCCATAGCCCACTTTGCGACTTTGAGCTTGTGTATGAGTCAGTAGTTAGCGACCATGTTTCAGTGCCATGAAAATTATTTAAGTTTAGTAATATTTAATATTTAGCGAACATTTCCGGATATAATTCTTAGAGGGGTTCTACACCAAGTATATTCATAATAATAATAATTCGAGTATTCGCAGTAAATCTCTACCATTAATAACATATATTTTGTTAGTAGAACTTCTTGTGAAAGAGTTCGTCCGGAGAAGCACTACCACCGTAGTACCTATATTTCTGCCGTCAAGCAGTAGCTCGCATTGCTTTGTTTCGGTTTGAAGAGCACGGGTGCCGGTGAAATTACAGGCACATGACTTTCCATCTTTATATTTCAGGGTCGGCAGCGCGCGTGTGATGCCTCTGGTGTTACAGGCGTCCATAGGCTACGTTAACTACTTTCCATCACGTGGGTCGTTTGCTTGTCTAGTACCTAGTACAAAAAAATGTTACCAAGTCCTTTTACAAGAGACAACTTACAGAAGTCAGCTGGGTTGTGGTACGGTGGGCACCGGAGTCCCGCGCTAGACAGTGCTGGTATAAGATACTCCCGGGGTCCGTTATACAGCGTCCTGCCATCAGCGAGAGCGTATACTGAGTCAATCTTATCGAAGAGCAGTGCTGAGGGCTGGTGGATTGTGGCCACCAGTGTCCTGCCTCCTCGGGCCAGGTTGTTCAGTAAGGAGATGAGGGATGCTGATGCTGATGAGTCCAAACCCCTTGAAAAGGAAAAAGACATTAGAAATCACATGACGGCTGTTGCTGTTGGATGGAGCTGGCTTAAGACTGTTCGTCATGGCATTCTAAGGGGGAAGCCTTTGTCCAGCAGTGGACTTCTACAGGCTGATGATAATGATGATGATAATACATATTTTGAGATCTCGAAAACGGCTCTAACGATTTCGATGTAATATGCTATAAGGGAGTTTCGAGGGCGGAAATCGATCTATTATAGGTCTCATCTCAAGGGAAAACGTGTTTTCCGAATTTTCCAAGCTAAGCTCAGCAAGTAGAACAACCTCTTAGGTAGTTAGATGTCCTAAGCAAACAGTTCCGTTGCGCGTAAAACGAATACCTGCATTATTATTCTCGGTCACGATTCTCAGTGCATTCACTTTGCCCCTAATATCCGAATCATTACATTTTTTTGCACGCATCGAGTCGTTGACTTCATTCCAATCATTGTCATTATGACCTTGTTTAGGCAGTAGGAGCAAATAAGAACAAATGACTAAATAATTGTTTGTATTAGTTTGACAAGGCCATGTAGCTTGCCGAACCGACAACCGTTTGGGGGACAAAGGTATAATAACCGAACGCGGCAGCGTTGGATGGCTCGGCGACATTTTAAGGTTAGCAGAAAGTCGGTGGATGGAGGCGGGCTCAAGAACGTCAGATAGATTAGATAGATTAACACTATTGTTTACTAGGAATACATGATAGGCAGTACAATGGACGGCCTTATCGCTGAAAGTGAATCCTTCCAGGCAACCTTTGGATGGGCAGTAACAAGTGAAGCAGTAACAGATGGATAAAATACAACTAAAACTCTAACCGTAAAAGAGGTTACATCCGCAACAAACCTTCTTGAAGATCGAGACCAAAGGAAACCTCTGGTGTTATCAGACCGCTGATGATACCTAGTATAGGTACTTACGTAGTAGGCTCGTCCAAGAACATCAGTGAGGGATCAGAGAGGAGTTCCAATGCTACTGCCAGCCGCCGTCTTTGACCTCCAGACAGATCCCGGCAAATAGTCTGGACTGTGCTGCTGAGGCCTAAGAGTGCCAGTACCTCATGGACCTGCAGAAATAAGGACAATTCAATGAGAGTTTTGTAATTTTTTTAGAACCTGCTTTCTGATGATGATACTTAAATTCAATTAAATGATATATTAAATTAAATTAAAAGATGACCACACAGCACGGCGCGGCGGGCGGGCGAGTAGCCGGCTGCGATGTGAAAGGTTGCGGGTTCGATTCCCGCTGCACGAGAAATGTTTGTATGCTCTGCAAATATTACACATATTATTACCTTTATTATTGTATTTTAAAATTTGACACGTAAATCGGCTTTTTGAATAAATTGTATTGTATTGTATTGTATTATTTGTTCCGGTTCTGGGTGTTATGGTACCATGATGGTACTCATAGTTTCTGATACCCACGACACAGGGAATCCTTGTGTTGGATTAGGGCTATATACGTATGTGTCTGATGGGTGTCAACGACACTGAAAGTTGACCGAATCAAGACTGAATTGTGAATTGACAGAAAAATGCTGCTCTCTCTTAAAAACAACTCTACTTTCGATTCACGGTGACCAACATTAGAGTAGGATAGTTATAGGTATATAATATATAGTTGGAAAGACGACTGGAAGTGACTCCATCTATACTTTGAATCGTTCATATATTCCGAGCACTTTTCGTTATAATCACAATACCGTGTTGTATTTTAAGATAAGAGAATACCATTTCTGACATCGAAACTAGATCGGAATTGGAGCGTGATCCGTTTATTTTGACTAATGTTTATTACAAGAATTGGGCTTCTAAACAAAAATAACAAAATATGCATAGCAAGTTACATACAAACTAAAAATAGAATGATTGCAACAAGTTTATATATTTTTTAATTTAGCTACTATATTGGCGTACATAGGTACTACACTTATACTTAAAGAGGGGACAATTATTAAAAAATCAAGACAGAAAAAGTGGAAATAAACCAGCCTTCTTCGAAGCTTGTTTTCAAAAATCTATTGTTCAACGAATTTGCCCGTAGTCCACCATGGAAAATGGTTTTTCCCGTGGACAATACCACGGATAATATTTTTTTTCCGTCCCTCCGTTCCGTCCTCCGGTGTCCGGTCAACCGGACAACGGAGGATTGTGTTTGAGGGACAAATGTAAATATTACAAAATAAGACTATTCTTATTATTGTTTTTTTATACCCGTGACAATATTAATAAATATGTGTTCTGATCGCGAAAGTTAAAAAATACTAATCGTAAATTATATTCCGTGACTTTGGCGAGTTATTTGTTTATTTTATTTTGAATCAACAACATCAGCCAAAGACACCACAATTATAAGAACACTGAGTAAAAAGTATGCTATGTTTAACCCTTTTTACCTGAGTTGAATAATAAGTATAGGTTTTGTATATTTAGTTAAAAATACTCATTAATCCTCCCTATATTGGCTCGATGCCATGTATGATAATTTATGGTAGGGCACTGAGGACAAAACACTACTGAATAATTTATAAATTTAAATTTACGTTTAAGTATTTATAAAATATTCATTTTATTTACCTATCTAAATGCCTACCTTGCCATTACGGGGGTAATGTCATCTGATTCTCTTGGCATTTTGCTAGTTTATATACCCGCGATGGAACTGACATGCTGTTTGGGAGTTGCAATGAGGTTGTAAGAAAATTTCAATGCCGCAGGCTATTCTATATCTCGCGACAGGTTTGCAACAGGCGTAAATTGTGCAATCAGAGGGCCTAGCCAAGCGGCATTCGCTTCGAAGCGATTCCAATTCTACAGTCGTAATTCAATACAAAAAACCACGTGACATATCGATAGCTAACGTCAATCCCAAACATTTTGGAATCTTCTACTGGCGTCATCGCTATTAGAATGTTACTTTGTCTACGGCCTCTGGGCTGTCAAACGGTAACCTTTGTATGAGACAAGCGACGTTTGACAGGCATGATCGCACATTTTACGCCTATTGCCAACCTGTCGCGAGATATGATCATGATGATTATCCCATGAAGTTCATAGACAGTTTTTATCGACAGGAAATAATAAAAAGTAGTTAGTAAGAACCCTACTAAATAGGAAAGGCTTTTTCATCCCACCATCTCGGAAAGAGTATTTTTGCTATTCGATATCTGAGTGTAAAAGCCGTTTTTATCCGCTAGAGGATAAAGTAAAATTGAATTTAGAACATCGTATGTGCTAAGTTTGTTAACTCAAAACATCATTAAACCTATTTACTTCTACCTCCATGGTGCCGAATTTATCATACAACCTTTTTTAATTTGCTTTACGCGCGCCATTTTCTTTTCACGTCGTATTGTTAATACCTTAGGTTAAAAACAAGAAACTTGAAAACAAGTGAAAAACCTAAAATGAATTATTCTAGCGACGAGGAAGTTTATTTGACAAACAGAATTGACTGAAACTGTTAAAAATGCGCAAAAGTATCTTGTTATTGTAAATGTTTTTATTTTGCATTAAGTCATTTCCTCGCTGAGGTGGGATGAAAAGTTACGTGTTGCACTCGAGTGCAAAGATTTTTTTTATTTTTTTTTGCTATTAAAAGGCAGCTTTGCACTATTGTATAACAAATAACTATACAAAAACTTGAGTGAAAGTCTTGCTTAGTATCGTCTAGTCATCGCTGAATGTATAAAAATGAATCAGACAGAGCACGTAACTAAGATGCCGTTGGCTCAAACACTGATTCAGGAGACGTTTTACGCGATTTCTAAAGTTAGCGCAAAAACTTGGCTGCGGTTTGAACCTTTTCTTACCTGTTTGATGGTACGTGCAAATCGTGAGATTATAATAGAAAGCGTAGGTACAGTCTCCTTATTCTTAGTTCTCCTTTTTCTTGTTATGTTGTATCACTGTATTTATATAAAAACTTTTCCTATTTTTATTTTTCTAAAATTTTACAAGTTTTCGGTGTTCATTACGAGCGTAACCAGAGGCCTAAAACATGTGGTTTCAGATTTACCTTTTCCTTTCTCTCTTGCGAGGTGAAGTCAGCCAACTTCAGAGCGGCTGCAAGGGACATGGCTTCGTACACGGTGAGGTGCGCGCGCAGGTCGTCATGTTGCCGGATATAGCGTGCACCACCCCGGCCTGTAGATTGAGATGCGCAAGCGCACACGCCGTTGACTGCGATCTCGCCTTTTGCTCCACGAGTCCTAAAGATAAAAATTAGTATTTAGAAAATAACTACTTTTTTCAAAAAGCGCTGAATCAATTTCGATAAAATTTATATGGGACCACTTCTGAAGTATGACCTACCTAACAAAAAAGAATCATCAATTAATAGTTAGCGGAGTAACGCGTAACAAAAGTCGGTTGAAAATAATAAAGTTGGTAACGAATAAAAGTGGCTAAGTCCATAATATTCGCAGCACTGGTGGCAGCTACTGAGAAAGTCGAGGTACCGTGCTACTTAGTGCCTTGCCCAGGACACTCCTATGGCACGCCATGATGATGATATTCACTCAGCTCATCATGAAGCTATCGCGATTCGCAGTTCAATGCTAGGCGTAAGGTCTGAGTCTGATTTTCGGATCTTCTCATTCAGTTTCTGCTATCTTTATCAGACTGGTCATTGCTTTGTCCATCTATCGTAATCAGATGGCTTCTCGCACTCATCATCATCATCTGCAGATGGTAAACGCCTACTACACGATATAAGTTTCTCACACTACGCTTGGCTAAACGAGGTCTCCACTCACAACCATACTCACTCCATGGCACAAAAACTGAACCAATAAGATCTCCCTTAACTCGAACATGGATTTTCGCAAGACCTTCTGTGGACTGCCATTTCAGTCGTCTAATCCTCTAAACTATTTTAAATAAGTTTTTTGTTGAAAAAAGTATTTTTCAAACAAGTCTTTTATTAAATTAGTGATCGGAATCGTGAGCTGATCAAAATGAGCCCAAACACTGTCAGGCTACTATTAATCATCGAGAAGTTCCGTTGTTCACCATCAGATCAGCTCGTCGTCACCATAATATTGTATTGTCATCTGAACTTGACAAGTATGAAAAATGTTAGCTCAATCGGTTGGGTGGAACTAGTTCATAATTCAGTTTCAAGATTTGTCCCACACTAACTAACATAGCTTGTAAAATGACAGTTTGCTTAGTACTTACAAATATCCAGCGAGAATGTTGAGGAGTGTGGTCTTCCCAGCCCCGGATGGGCCCATGATAGCAGTCAACTCTCCGGGCTTGAAGCATCCTGATACCCCTTTCAGGATATTTCTTTGTTCTGTAAAAAAAAATAAGCATTTGTTTAATAAAAGAGGATATTTATATCACTATATTGTTCTGCTATGTAAGAGGAACACAGCCTGGGGTGCGATATTTGAATGCCACTGAGTGACTAAATATCATCGTAAAAAGGCCGCAAATCACCGTTTTTTAGGAGATTTACTGGAGGAGGCACTTGTATTAATATCAAAGGCATAAGAATTTAGTCATCAATGAGTTTCAGATGTATCTGAAATTTGGAAATCGTGGAGTAAACGGCAATTTTAATGACGCATAGTCACTTTGAATATAATAATGACCTTTAAAAACCGCCACCCGGGTCGATCCGAATATCTTACGATTTTCTTTGGGTTTTTAGGGGCTATTGAACCTACTCAACCTACTCTATTGGGGTTCATGTACCAACCTGACTAACAGTAAAATAAGACCTATTACTAACTATATTGTATGTACATGTGAGCAATAAATAAATACAAATACAAATACAAAATACAAATACAAATACTTTTTTTTTGTACGTAATGTCTACAGATAAACGAAATATATTTAAAACGATAAAAGAACTGCTACGACGATTCCTATTATCACTAAATGTATGGTAATCTTCCAAAAAGATCAGAGGCCCAATTCTCTAATTTTAATACATTCCAGTCACAATATAATCTCGTGTCAGTCGCACTGTATCGTATAGTAACTACTACTTAATCTTCGAGTATGCATGCGAAGATTAAGTAATAGTAACTATATAGGTGACAGCTGACAGTGCGACTGAGACGAGATTATACTGCGAATTGAATGTTTTTAAATTAGAGAATTGGGCCTCAGAAGTTATCAAGACAAAACAAAAAAGTACAATGTCAGCTGTCTGTATTGCCGCAGGAAAAAAACTAACATATTCATCAACCTCATCATCAACCTGTAGGGTGTATCATAGGCCCCTAGAATGCCACAACGAACGGTCTTCAGCCACCTTCATCCATTGACTTCCTGCAACGTTTATAATGTCTTTAGTCCATCAGAGGGGACCTTCCTCTTCTGCTTCGCCCGGTTTGTGTTCGCCACGCGAAACTCTTTTTTTCCCAACGGTTGTCAGTTCTGCGAGCTATGATTTGCTCATTGCCACTTCAAATTGCTAATTCTGAGAGCTATGTCATTGATCTTCAGGTCAACCAAATTTGGGTCATTCTGGAGTCGCTAACTATTGGCGGTATAGATAGGCTCAAAGTAGCTATACTAGGAGTTTCTCTACGTGATAGAATATATATTGAGGAAATCCGTAGAAGATAAACATATTATTCCTATAAATATTATTCAATGGTAGTATTATTGACTGCCCAGAATTAAATTACCAATTGCACTTAAATCCCCCATCGAGGCTACCGCGAAAAAAAGCTTTTAATTAATGTTCCATTCACCCGAACCAGTTTGGTGCAAAATAACGCATTAGTTTGTTGCGCGGTTGTTTAAGCATCAACGCTATCCAAAAACAACAACATAGATTTACACGAGTCCCTAAAATCATCATCAACCATTAGACTTCCACTGCTGGACGAGGCCTACCCCATAGAATACAATGGGGGGATTTTCCATAATCACCACGCTACGCAAGCGGATCGGTGATTTCAGTATCGGTGTCGACGTGTCCTCCGGTGGATGCTGCTGCCCATCCCCTGTTGAATCCCTTAGTCGGCTTTTACGAAATCCACGGGAGGGAAAGGAGTCTATTCTTAGGCCGGACACATACCATGACACGGCAATGGTTCGTTTATGGGTACTAGTAGGTATAAACATTTTTTTGGTACCAAAAAAAATAATGTTCCGGATCAGGTAAATTTTAGAAGATATCCGATTTTGTTTTGTATATTAATTTTGTTATTTATCCCTGAATATACCCTCATTAAAATTGTTTTGATTATTGCAACTTGGGATTCCATCAAGAGAAAAACATTGTGGTTAGATTCTCCGAAAACGTACCGCACTGTGGTATATAGGTGTGGTCAGGTCAATATGTTATAAAATTACCCAACTGACGTCAAATGTACCTACTGATAAAAAAACCGTTTTGTTAATCACGTCAATCAGCCACTTAGTATTCCATAGCAATACCAACTGTCGATAGTTGAAAATGTTCCTCGTCTGGATACAAAGCTATAAATGCATAGAATTAAAAAGATCTTAGCAGATCGCTGGTTTAACATGTTTCCATAGTTTAATTTTGTTGTTTAATTTTGTGTGTAGATTACTATGCCAGATTTACTTCTTTTTTCCTTTTTTATAAGTTTCACAATATAGGCAAGGAACCTTAGATGCAATATGCGGAAACATCTTAATAGTCAATAGCTTAATTTTTAGAATAGTTATTAGATTTTAAATGTACTGATTCTTTTACTAAGAAAATAAAATTGACGACGTCCGTGGCGCGGCGGGTGAAGGTTCGCCTGCGACGCAGGTGGTTGCGGGTTCGATTCCCGCCTCGGAACAAATATTTGTACGATCTGCCAGATATTTGTTCAGGGTGTTCTGGGTATCTTTCTATGTATAATAAAAAATATCTATCTATGTAATATATTGTTTTAAGTATATCAGTTATCTACTACCCATAACACAAGCTCTGCTTAGCTTGGGGCTAGATAATGTTGTGTGAAATGTCCAGCATTATTTATTTATTTTATTTATTAAAATAAAAGGTGTGAATCCAATGAAAGAAGATATTATTTCTAAAAATTTAACATTGAAGTGATTCAAGTCATATGCATACGATTCGTCATCACTAGCTTCGTTGAACTTTATGCTAATCACGATCAAGGAAATAATGATGCCTGCTTGATTTGTAGATGATTAATGACACTTCACATTCCAGTTGACGTTCGTCTTATGTTTTTTATGTATATAACATTTCATTAAATATAAAAATACAACCGAATTGAGACCTTCCTCCTTTTTGTAACGTCGGTTAAAACCCGTATTCCGTCATTGAATTCGGCAATCTGCATGTTTTTATTTTCCTAAAGGTATAAAAAACAATAACTTGTTGCTGAAAATACCCAAGTTATATGTATGCCTATAATATTTTAGGAGTTCCTTCAATTCCTCAAGGATTCCATCATCAGAACAGGAAAAAAAACAAATAAAAATTGAACCAATCTGGAAGTACCTATACCCAAAAAAAAATTATATATCAAATAAAAAAAATCCAAAAATTTCAAAATCCAGTTTTGATGATGGAATCCATGAGGAATTGAGGGAACTCCTCAAATATTGAAGGCATACATATGGCGATTTTGATATTTTCAGCAACAAACCAAGCATTTGCATTCAGAAAGTATCATAATCCTTTCACCACTATGGTTCTTTCATCATTTTTTTTCATCCACATATTTAGTCGAATACTATGGCGGAAGTCGGTTTTTTAAATGAAAAGTTATTGTCCTCTTGCCCCACTTTTCTTTGTTCATTCTTGCGGTATGTCCCACGGCCCACTCATTGCCGTTTTAATTTTAGTGCATGTTCTAGGGCATTTATAAATTTAGTCTTACTGCGGATTTCTGTGTGTTTTATTTTTCCTTTGAATTTTACGCTATATATAATTCGCTTTATTGGTGTTTAATTTTATTAATTGCTTACCTTGTGAAAGTCCATGTCTGATAATGATAAGTAAGCGTTTGTAAAAGGTATATAGGTTAAGAATTAGCACTTATGCTAGGCTTTTTATTCTGGTATACGAGTGAAGCCGCGAGTGGATACTAGTTTTGTTATAAACGAATAAGAACTGTAATAATTATACATAATTATCGCTAGAAACGGGATATTTACTATGATTTTTGAGCTTTATTAATTCCCGATATTTCGGCACAGTTTCATAACGATTAGGGCATCGAAACCCGGTCCAATTTAAAAAACCCGAGTTTTCAGGTTTAAGTATAATGAAAAACCGGGCAACCGGGTTTTTTGAGCTTTTCGGTCTTTTTGTTATAATTTAAAAAAATACGAAGAAACTGAATTCAAATATAGATTTTCTACAATAAGTAAAATATAATAAGGGAAAAGGAAGAAATAATATAAATTAAACAATAAATTCCAAATCACAAAAATAGTTTTAATATTAAAAAAACTCTTTTAGACAAATGAGCCCCTTGTTCAAATCAAAACAACTATCAAAATACAAAATTAATAACTAGTTTACTTTTTAATCACTATCAATCAATCTATGATACACGCGCGTACCGCGTACCACTGCTTGCTTTGCTTGATTGGTTGTAAAGTACGCAGCAATGGCTTTACTTTTTAATTAATAATGTATCAAAACTAAAGTAAGTTCCAGTCTTTAATGCATTTGACACGGCACAAAATAACGACAAGAAAACGATTGTTAAAAAACCCGAAAAATTTGAATAAAATTAATTTAATAAAATGATTTTACTAACCCGGGTTTTTTTTCGACCCGAAAACCCGGAAAAACCCGGGTTTATCCGGACCGGGTAAACCCGGGCTCGATGCCTTAATAACGATAGCCGTAACGATCTACCCTCTTTCTCACTCTTATTACGAACACCCCTACCATCAGTTTCATTGTCACACTTAACTCCATCTCGACACATAACACTAACGGTATCCGACGAGCAACTGGTATCACACAATTATTCCGATTTCTACACATTCTCACCACAGGATTCCAGACTATAGACAATTCAAAACCATCTTCTCTATTGAATTTCCTATTTATTCTATTCCTTTTCTATGTTAATAGCCTTGATAGTTTCAAATGTTATAATTATACAGCTATTACTGAAGTAAGCTAGAATTAAGTAATACCTTGGATTCAATGATAGAGGAAAAGTTATGATGTGCTAATTAATGAACATAAATGTCGGGTAGGTAGGTATTTTTAGCAACAACGGTAGGGAAAACTGACGGAAAACAATGCTTTGCAGTAATTTAGACTGTGGTTTGTTCTATTATATATTTATCTATTGTTCGTTAGTAGGTATTTAAGGTGATGACCATGACATCCTAAACGTCAGCCACGGCGACTGTTAGTACTGTAGTACTGTAGTACTGTAGTGTTAACTAGATAGGTACCTAAGTACTTCATTAAGCAGATTACTTTGACGTATTTAGAGATATAGATAGTGATTGGCTATTACCAGGAATAGCATATTTGTTTAAACTTCTAAAGAACAATGACATTAGTTATCATTTATTACGTCAATCGTAATGATCTTCCTCACGAATTGTTTTGAATGGGTTGACGTTGGGCCAGTCATCAAATACCTACAGCGTTTGACCCATACAAACCCAATTTATGTGTCAGCACGTGCTCTATTACTAGAGCTGCTATAGACTTGAATGTCAATTTCAAAAATTGACCCATCGTCATCATCATCCTCAGTCATCAGACATCAGGGTGGTTATTCGCCATGACCTAAGAGATTCCTTGCCAATAACTTGTGTTCTAAACGCAAACGTGGTTCCTAAACACGTTATTTTGACAATTCGTAACCGCCTTGTCGCGTTTATGAAATCTGACATTGGCATACAGAATACGATTCATCAATGATTCCACGCAGATATCGTAACGAGCCCGCGTTATGTTACGTTTGGTCATAGCGAATAAGAGCCCTGATGATGATGATGCCATCGTGGACCCCCATAGAATGCCATGCTTGGCAGACGGATTGGTGACCGCAGTATTAGTGTTGAGTACTTAGGTGAATGCTGTTACCAATTCCCTGATTTAATTATTTAGTAATTTTTTACGACATCCACGGAAGGAGACGGATGGTATATCTTACACGGACACTCGACGACGAATCAGAGACTGTCATCATATGAAGTTTCGTTTCCTTCCATACATTTACTTGCAGTGCCCCTACCGAAAACGAGAAGAAAACTAAGGTTAAGGTCAGTAAATGAATGGAAGGAAACGAAACTTCATAATATAGTTTCGAAAACAATCAAAACTCATACTAAGCCCTCTGACAGAGAAGACCGTCGATAAAATTGACGAATCGTACAATTCGATAGCGCTGGAAATATGTGCTACATGTAATATATTGATCGATAAAAGTAACCTTGCTTCACATTTAGTCGTGCGTGAACACTATTGCATTGTATTCAATTGTATACTAAGGTAGAAGGTAACTTGACTGACAAAAAGCCAATGTCAAAGCCAAGGTTTTACGCATGTTCTCGAACAGTATTTGTTATTATTATTGGTTTAAAAACATCACATTTATGCTACCGATAGATAGATAAGTAATACCTTACTACTTACAAATTAGGAGTCAGGAGGAATCAAACAAAGGAGTTCTAAGAGATGGTAGGTTTTATGGTGATAGTACATTATTAGAACTTTTACTTATTAGATTTTGTAATTTATTGACAACGCCCGTTTTAATAATTATAACATAACATAATCATTTATTTATTTACAAACATGGGTAAATAGTAAAAGGTGACAAATAATATGGAGAACAAAGCCATGCTTTACCAATTTCGGCATGCAAATGGTAAGACATTTAAAATCATTTTAATAAAATCAAATTACATTATTAAAAATCAAAATCAAATCAATCAAATGTAAAATAAAAGGAAAAAATTCAAAATGTCAGATAGGTAGATTCGATACATTTAATTATAATACTGTCAGACAAGAATTCATTAATTGTATAATATACCTTTTTGGTCAATAAATCATTTAATTTTAGATTTGGTAACGCTCGAACAGAAAGGCGGTACTCTATTGAAAATTATGGGTGCCATGCAAAACACACTCTTGCGTAGACATTTTTTTCTACATGATACATTTCGACGTTTACCCTCTAGGCAGCTTCAACTGCAAACCATTGAAATAACTCTGGGTTAGCCTTGACAAATACAGCTATTTAGCTTATTTTAATGCAGCTGTAGTTAGAATGTTTAGTTCTTTAAAGTGTTCCTTACACAAGTCATGGCCTTTATACAGCGTTTCTGTGCCCTAAAGACTTAACTTTTCTGTAAACTTACCCCAAAATATTATTCCGTAACATAGAATCGACGCAACATGTCCATGATAGGCTGTAAGTAACGCTGACTCATTTGTAACTCTATTTAACTTGAAAAGCGCATACGCTCACATCAGCTCTAGTAATAACTTTTGTTTTATTTTTTGTGTACACATTAATGTTATACATGTATCCCTGAGTAGTTACTAATAGATCCCTTGGTTATGATCCTGTGGACTTTGGAGTTACTAATATGCTTGTCTGTTTTTAAATGGCTTTTGAGTAGGTAATCTTTCTGTAATTGTTTCGTTGAATTATATTGTACTGTGTGTAAATTTGACATAACCAAGTGTGCTGTAAAGCTCCTACGGTAATTAAATGAAGCGTTCCACTAAGAGCACTGATTTGAAGAGCACCAATCCTGAAATGAGTATGTGATGAGTACTCATAGTCCAGGAAGGGAACTAACTGAGTATCTATCTACCAGTGAGCACTCCATTGATGATCTAATGTTTTAACAAGATTTTAAGCTTCATTGACCTTCAAGAATCATGTTTGTCTAACTACACCATACAGAACGGTGACAAACACTTAATTAGAGATTAGTGCTCCTCATTACTGATTTGACGACCTCTGTGGCGCGGCGGGCGAAGGTTCGCCTGCGACGCAGGAGGTTGCGGGTTCGATTGCCGCCTTTGAACAAATATTTGTACGATCTGCATATAATTGTTCAGGGTGTTCAGGGTATTTTTCTATGTATACCTAATAAAAAATATCTACCTATGTAATGTATTGTATTAAGTATATCAGTTATCTAGTACCCATAACACAAGCTCTGCTTAGCTTGGGGCTAGATAATGTTGTGTGAAATGTCCAGCATTTATTTATTACACTGTATTTGTTTGACTCCAAACTTGATTAGTTATACTGATAGATTTTGTGCTTTAGATCCTTTGTGCTAATAGATCCCTGTTGCTTACAGTTTAATTACTGGTAGGTGACCAAGGGATCTGTTTAAAATGATTATTTTTGTATACATAGTTACCTTTACATAATACATACATAGTATTAATACTTACCCTATTGGCCGTCGGTAACTTCTATGTGGGTAGTTAATGAACGTAGGAATGTACGTTTCCTAGGAATATAATATAATAGAAAATACTTTATTGTAGGTACACTGCGTCCATAGGCTACGGTAGCTGCTTTCCATCAGGTGGGCCGTATGCTTGTTTGCTTGCCAAGAAGTATAAAAAAAACACATTGTTATAAAAAAAACAATATAAACTTGTACAAACATTACATAGATGCTCAAAGATGTTAAAATTGTTATTATTAATTCTCGCGGCTCGAAACAGATGTCGCTACTTATTTTTCACTTTGATACAATTTTTTATCTTTTTTTTTTTATAATTAATAATACTGGACATTTTTCACACAACATTATCTAGCCCCAAGCTAAGCAGAGCTTGTGTTATGGCAACTAGATAACTGATATACTTAATATAATAACATTACATAGATAGATATTTTTATAATACATAGAAAATACCCAGAACACCCGGAACAATTATCTGCAGATCGCACAAATATTTGTTCCGAGGCGGGGATCGAACCCGCAACCTCCTGCGTCGCAGGCGAACCTTCGCCCGCCGCGCCACAGAGGTCGTCAATCTGTTCGCTCGCCCCGAATAACTGAAACTATTATAATAAACTACTTTAAAAAAATTATTGTTATTGTTTTTTATATTGAAATTCTTCAATTTTGGACTTTACCTGTATCATTAGCATCATCATCAGCCTATAGAAGTCCACAGCCTGACATAGGCCTCCATAAAAATTGTTGCTTTCATATTTAAAAAATATTCATACAGATTCTAAAGCAGTAAAAATTAAAAAAAAACAGCAGGTTATGGGTTAACGTTTGTTTAAATGCCTTCACGTGGACGAAGTCACTGACGTCGACGTTACATTATTATAGAAATAAAAGAAATAAAGTATAAAGGTCCATATTTATAGCTGGAGTAAGTACGCAACAACAAATTTACATGTACTTGATAATAATACTTAACAACAATTTAAACATAACAACAGATAAAAAACGAATAGTAAAAATTATAATGGACAGCAAAAACTCTTGTAAACGACTTCACTTTAAATAGAGATAGTGAGAAACACAAAAAATGCTGAGATTGACTGAGTCAGCAGATTTGGACTGAGTTTGATCGACAGCGTCCGCTAAGGGGCCAGCGGAGGATATAATTGCCCATTCAAACCTCGGGCGAGTAGCCGGCTGAGATGCGAGAGGTTGCGGGTTCGATTCCCGCTTTTTATGAAAGTTTTTATGATCTGCAAATATTTGTTTCGGGTCTGGGTGTTATTACCATGTTAATCGTAGTTCCTGATACCCACGACACAGGGAATCCTCATTCCTACGTACACATGTGCCTGTTGGGTGTTGAGTTATTATGTATTTTTAGACGTTAACAAAATGATTGGCATTTTGTTTGTATTTTATTGGATTCAAAATTAAATTATAACCTCAATTAGTTTTTTTTATTGTAATTGTAAGTAGTGATTATGTGAAATCTAATAATTCATTGATTCAAGCGTGACTTTGCGGAAATCCTTTCTACAATATAAAATAGACGAACAAATATAATAGTAACAATTCCGCTCCTCTCCAACGAAAACTCTAAAAGAATTCAGAATTCTTTCAGAGTTTTCGTTGGAGAGGAGCGGAATTGTTACTATATTTGTTCGTCTATTTTACATTGTAAGTATGTGAAATCTGTAAAAATTTGCACGCCTAGTTATAAGGTCAAACATAATAGAACTTATTACGTTATTTTATGATATTCACAATGTTCTGGCAAATAAACATATCTTATCTTATCTATTGGAGTGGCGTTTGAAGGATGGAAGGGATCATGCCTGTGCTCGAGGCTAGTAACCAACCGTTGTAAGACTTCCACAGCTTGGGGAATTATCAAGGGATGTTTGGTTGAAAATAAATTCTATGTCCTAGTCTCCTATGGCCTTGGTTGACCCCGAGTTCACAATCCGTATATAAATTCAGTACAGCGATAAAAATAATTGCTATATATTTTTGCTGCTTTTTCTTCTTCGTCGTATGAACTACTGAACTCAGTAGGTTGGTAAATAATTATGTAAATTCATGAATTCATTTTATGAATAGCTTTGAATAGTATTACCACCCATAAATATAACACCCAACAGTCACATACGTAGTCTTGATCTCACACTAGGATTCCCTGTGTCGTGGCTATCAGGAACTAAGAATGCCATGGTGCCATAACACCCAGACTGGGAACAAATATTTGCAGATCATACAAACATTTATCCCGCAGCGGGAATCGAACCCGCAACCTCTCGCATCTCAGCCGCCTACTCGGCCGCCGCGCCACAGAGGTCGTCAAAATTAACTCTTTGACATGTTGACCTAGTAGCATTATTGACGGAATCAGCAAACGCTTTGTTACTCATCGTTGCTCATTGTGCAAAGAAAGTTTTAAGTGGCAAATACCTACACCACTGTTAAAAGACAGCATGTTTTTTAAACTTTCTTTTATGATTGTTGCCTATGAATTTACCTATAGAAAGTTGTTATATTTATACTAACATAACTTACATGTCTTGTACAACAACAATTTTTATAAAAGAACCAAGGTCATCAACACAGCTCTCAGAATTAGCAAGTTAAAGTGGCAATGGGCAGGTCATATAGCTCGCAGAACTGACTTTTTTTTTTTTTTACTATTATAGACCCTCGTTTGACCGCGATCTCACCTGTTGGTAAGTGATGATGCAGCCGACGATGGAGCACGAAGGTCTAGAAGGCACCTATTCACTCTTGCCTTGAAAAGACCCAAATTATAGTTTTCAGGAAAGACAGACGACGGCAGCGAGTTCCACTCCTTAGCAGTTCGCATAATAAAGGTGGAACCGAAACGCTTAGTACGAATAGAAGGTATACTAATGAGGTAAGGATGGTACTGAGCCGTGCGTTTGCTCGTCCTATGATGAAAAGGAGATGGTGGGATCAAATCATATAGTTCCTGGGCACATTCTCCGAAATGCAACCTATAGAAAATGGAAAGGCTAGCAACATTACGGCGGTGCTCGAGACTCTGGAGGTTCTCGAGTGGCAACTACAAACCGGACGACGCGCTAGAGGAAAGCCCTCTACTTGATGGACTAAAGACATTATAAATGTATGAAGTCGGTGGATGGAGGCGGCTCAAGACCGTTCATCATGGCATTATAGGGGGGTGGCCTATATCCAGCTGTGGACTTCTACAGGCTGATGCTAATGATGAACATTTGCCCGCGGCACCTCATGGAACCTAAGAACTTAGTTACGGATCTTACATACATACCTACATAAACGCGCCTTTTTCCACGAAAGGGTAGGCAGAGCCTCAAAGGGCCACTTTTCACCGTGGGTTGCACAATCGCAGGAATCGCATGACAAGTGGTGAGCTCATCGCCGCCATTGCTTTCCACGGCCAACTTGGCTAACGCTTTCTTCCAGTAATAACACACTCCTAAATAAGCCAGCAGCCAGGACAAATCTTATACCAACGAGAATTGCCCAACAAGTCCGGAAAAACGGATTTTATTTACATAAAAACCTTCCTTGTTTAATTCCCTACACACGACTGTGAAAACTGCTTAAAAATCCTCCTAAGTAGCACTTAAGCTCCATAAAAAAAACAAGCCAAAAGCCAAGTGGTAATTTATCCATGTACCTACTAGCCTTCCAACATTGTTATTAACTTCCCTTTAGTTTTACACTTGGTTTTTCCTGACCAAACTACCTATAATATATGCATGTAGGTATCTTGTATATTAAAACCGGCCTAGTTACACCTACACGTTAATAAATACAACATTTGAATCCGTCCAGTAAAACTCTAGTTGTAAAATGTACTTACAGGGGTGCGATTTTGAATGTCACTGAGTGAGTAAATATCATCAATAACTTTTCATTTAAAAAACCGACTTCCGCCATTGTATTCGACTAAATATTTGGATGAAAAAAAAAAGTGGTGAAAGGATTATGATACTTTTTGAATGCAAATGCTTGGTTTGTTGCTGAAAATATCATAATCGCCATATGTATGCCTACAATATTTGAGGAGTTCCCTCAATTCCTCATGGATTCCATCATCAGAACTGGATTCTGAAAAAATGGGACCAATCTGGAAGTATATCTATTCAAATAAAAAAAGAATTTTCCAAATCGGTTCATAAACGCCGGAGATATGCGGTAACTTGCGGTAACAAACATTAAAAAAAAAAAAAATACAACCGAATTGAGAACCTCCTCCTTTTTTGGGAAGTCGGTTAAAAATTGCTGTTAATCCCCGATTTCCAAATTTCTGTATATTGAAACTCATTGATGACTACAATTCTTATACTTATGATATCAATACAAGTGCCTCCTCTAGGACAACTCCTGAAAAGAAGTACCCCAGATAGTATTTTTTTCTAATTTAGTAAATAAATTATAGATATAACAGATATAACTATTGAAACTATCATGGTTATTAACATAATTATCACTAGAAACGGGATATTTACCATGATTTTCGGCACAGTCTCATGCGCCATGAAACACCGGGAATCAATAAAGCTCAAAAATCATGGTAAATATCCCGTTTCTACTGATAATTAAGATAAAACAGAGTAATTTGGTTGAAATTAGTAATAGTAACATTGTGTCTGCCTACTTAGGCGTTGCAGTGCAAACATTTCTAAATCCTATGAATGCCATCTACTTGACCTACAAAGAAACCTACTAATAGTCCGTTCCCCGTCAACTACAACACACCGAAAACATGTTGTAATGTTTTATGTTGTAACACAACCTTCAATCTCACCATTACCTTTGCCAAACCATGCCTGCACAAATCTCTGTTACTACCTAATTAGATAGTAATTTCAACATTTTTTATTATTACTTTAGGGAAAGACTTTATCGTCATGTCATCAGCAATTAAGGCATGATGATGAACGAGGCCTCTCTCATAGAACATAATGAATACGCCTGCCAAGCTTGGCGATTATGGAAATCCCCCCAGATTTGCCATAATCACCACGCCTGACAGACAGGCCCAATTCTCTAAACATTCCAAACACAATATAATCTCGTGTCAGTCGCACTGTCACGTATAGTAACTATTACATATTATTTTTCGCAAGAAACGGGAAGATTAAGTAATAGTTACTATACGTGACAGTGGAATGTTTTAAAATTAGAGAATTGGACCTCTGGTGTATATGCTGCTGTCCATCCCCTGCCTCCCAATCGCAAATGGCAAAGGGGAGCACAACAATGGAGATAATTTTGGCAGCCTTAACTTGAATAGGAGAAAATTCTTGATCTAAACAATTCTCCTTTCAAGTTTCAAAAGATTTGAGCAACGCTAAGGCTGCCAAAATTATCTCCATTGTTGCGTTCCCCATTGCCATTTGCTACTGTTAATTGGGGGGCTGGTCGGCCTTAGACAGATTTTACAATATCCACGGAAGGAGACGAAGGGGTCTAATTGTAGGCTAGACACACCACGGCACATGAGAAAGACTTCGATTGATGTTGGAAAGCAAATTGACGGTGACTACTGTTTTTTTTTTAATTGTTCTATCCGCGTTCACGCGGTACCGAGATAAAGAAGTACTCTGTGTGCTGGCTATAATGTAGGTATATTTTTTTTAAATTGTTCTAGCATCCGCTTTTGGCTTCGTTCACGCGGTATCGAGATAAGAAGTACTGTGTGTGTTAGTCCAGGCTATAATGTAGGTATATTTTTGCGAAATTTAATCTAAATCGGTTCAGTGGTTTCGTCGTGATAAGTTACAAATCTTCCAAACTTTCGCATTTTTAATGACGCTGAAACAGCGTTTACGGCAAGAAGTTCAACTACTTACTTGCTGACCACAGCTACACAAAAAATTAACTGTCATTGTTAGGTAATGATAATACTTATTTCGCTATTCGAGGTTGGTTAGCAAATGGTTTTACTTTTATACTCAGTAGTCGAAATAAAGACATCTGAAAGGAACCGTGGTGAATCGAAAACGGAGGCAAAAGAAAGGAGTACCTATATCTCTCTATTTACTTTGGGCGGTGACCGAGAAGCAGTGGCTTTTCAATTTACCGTAGGACCCGTTGTCTTTTTTCTTTTCTTTTAACAGTATAGTATTTAACTTCATTGCTATATTTTATAAAAGTATAATAATGTATTCAAATTATGTAAAAGTTGTATTACCATCTATCATTATTACTTTTAATATTTTACTCGTGCACTGCCGTCCGTTATTGCTTCGCTTGTTACCGCCCATCCCAAGGTTGCCTGAAAGAAATCGCTTTCGGCTATAAGGCCGCCCATTGTACTGCTATTTTTTATAAATCCTGTTATGTGTTCCTGGTGAACAATAAAGTGTTAATCAATCAATCAATCAATCAATCTTTTTAGGCAGCTTTCAAGTAACTGCATGACTCGATTATGATCTGTGAGTTAACCGATTTCTTATTACGAAATTCGCTGTATTTGCTTGTTTTGAACTCCTTCGATGAGTTCACTGGCCTGAAATTAACCTGAGTTGGTAATTCTAGCTTTTTGTTCATTTTGATATGTAGGTATGTACCTCAGAATAATGACTGAAGCATGTATATATTATGTACGGTGTAAGACACTAATAAGTAGGTGTAAGTAAGACATTACAAAGGTCGCATAACAATTTGATCTCCTTGCGAATTATTCACAAAGAAAAATGTTGAGTCTGTCATGAAAAACAATAGGCAACATTATTAAGTTACTATATCGAAGAAACTAGCATCCAACTCAAACTGAACTGAAGGCTTAGTAGGTACAAGTTTGATAGTATTAGAAATTATAATAAATGAAGTTTCGTTTCCTGCCATACATTTACTGATAGCGTCCTTAGTTTTTTTCTCATTTGCACTAAGCTATCAAAACTCGTACTAAGCCCCCTGATATCAAATAGATCATCAATAAATTGTGTTGTATTTTGTTTTGACATAAACAATTATCTTATCAAGACAATGTTTAATCTCGTACTCAGGCCTACCCTGACCATACTAACATTATTTTATCCTTATTGCCTTGACCAAAGTAATAAATACTTTATTGTCACCTGAAGCGAATACTTATTGTGAGTTTTGGGTGAAAGCGTTAACCACAATCGTGCAATTTCACTCACGGTGAATTGAACTCAATGAACGCATGTCATCGTTCAGCAAGAGTGAACGGAATGATAACCAAATCACTACATAAGACATAGCTATCACTATCATTATCATTGTCATCGTGTTTTTTTTTACATGTAATGGCTACACACAGGCTTACGGCCTGCCTGATGGTACGCACTTTACCGTCACCTATATTGACATCTGACACAGCAAGGGCATTGCCGGTGTGTTGCCAGCTTTGCCCCCCTGTTCCCTAACTGACAGTCACTCTTTTTCACGTTTGACAAGTAAAATTACCATCAATTGCTCAAAATTAGCATTAAGAATTGTCAATCGATGGTCATTTTACTTGTCAAACGTTAGTCACTGAGGACTTTCAGTTAGGGAATAGGGGGGCTGAAGGACACATTTTTAAATTTAATTAATTTATGAGAACAAAATAAATTTTACTCACAATTTTTTTAATGGCTGGAGTTAATGGCTAACGAAGTAAATTAAAAATGTTTAGCTCACATTTATGTTTGAAGGTATGAGATACTGAAGAGAGAGTACAGAAACGAGGTGAGAAGGTAATACTTAATAATACTTTTTGTTCAGAGCCCCAGCAACAGGGCGTTTGAACTAAATATATTTTTTTAGACTTGAACCAAACACTACGAAGCCTTATCATGCACATGACTCTGAAAACGTAAATGTGACGTCATTTAAATTATCGATGTAGCGAGTAAAAGCACTTTTATCAAACGCATCGATCTAATTAATCAGTGACGTACCTATATTGTTTTCCACTATTGCATTATTACCAATGTCTTAAATGTTTTCGGTAAACAGTTTTAATCTACTATCTAAATGCCAATAAAAGATTAGATTTTTATTTTAAGTAGGTACAAAATTGAAAATAATATTATGCATGGGTGCATCCGAGTACGCTGACACTATTCAAAAACATGTACTTACTTAGGTATGTAAAATATTTCCCAATAAAAAAACACCAATTTATCTATAATGTTAGTTTCCTTGATGATGCAAATTATATTTTAAATAATGAGATTATTAAGATCGTTTGAAAATTAATGAAAGAGTCATCAATAGGAATTTTGTAAAAAAAACTTTATTATAAATGTTTCATAAAAAAAATGCTTTTTTTGAGCTGTCGACTCGTGCCTCGGCAAACATACCTGAAGTGGAGCTCTTTGCTGATGCATAGTGAATCGTAAGTTCCAGAGACATCGGTAATTTCCTTACGTCAATACGCGTCGCTTGAGGTTAAAAAGAAAGTAGATGAGAGGTAGTATAATTTAGGTATACCATTCTACTCTTCGTTCTTTCCAGTTCATTCATGTTGAAGTTTGTAATTTCTTAATCATAACTCCGATCACTATATTACATAACATAACAGTCATACACATAGTCTTGACCCCACACTAGGATTCCGTGTATCGTGTTTATCAGCGTGATACCACAGACCCGGAACAAATATTTGCAAATCATGCAAGCATCAGCCCCGCAGCGGGAATCGAACATTTGCTGTTGATCTTCAGATAAATAAATAACTAAAATTTGATACATGCATTTACCATAGTTTTATTTTCTCAGAGTATAAACATAGATTAGACAATATTACAAATAGAACTATTCAAAAAAAAAAATCACAATCTTAATAAAAAACTAAAGCACATATTTAAGTGCACATTTATACTATTAGACGCCTCTTGTGCATTTCTTTTGTTTTTATTTTGTTAAGTTCTTGTATTTTTGTATGTTAGGAACTTTTGTTTTGCGCAATAAACAGTTAATCTGTGATCTAGCTGATATTACAAAATAGCAATGTGATCTCTGCATATTAATCTACGATGCAAGAAAATCAACACTAGCTCTCGGTATTCAATTTTATTATCCATCCGGTTTCAATTTTATTACCTATGTACAAGTTCAAGTTTATCAACCTTTAGATCATCTTGATAGCAATACAGTGCAAAATTATTAAGGTGTAATTAAACGACGCGTGATTTAGCGAACCCACTCCTCAACACAGGAGCGTGGATCAGAATAATGCGAGTCAAGCTCGCGCTTAGCCACTGCGCGACTTATGTCTTTATTAACCGACTACAGCAAAGCGAAAAGAGAGTTATGACTTTAGCAGTCTGTTTATATTTATGTAGGTTTGTTTATCTGCTCCCTCGTACTTTTGAAAATATTTGATGGTTTTCATATTCATTAATTCATCCATATTCATTTATTTATTGCTCTTATGCAGTAAGTACATTCATATTAGTAAGTATTGGTCTGATTATATTAGGTTAGTTAAGTACTTACACATAAACCCCGTTAGGGCGCTGCAATTTTATTAGATAAGATTAAATTATTATATTATTCAATTAAATTGTATGCATGCATTACTATTTATTCTTAACTAAACAAACAAAGCGGGTTAATAAACAAATGTAAAACAATGTCAATTTTATATCAATGGAAATCCTCTATCCTCTATCCTCCTCTATATGTATATATAAAAATCATTTGCTGTTCGTTTGTCTCGCTAAAACTCTAGAACGGCTGGGCAGATTTATTTGATTTTGGTTTTATTGTGTTCATAATTGTCACGGAAAGGTTTAAATGTACCGTGACCACCGGGAACACCGGGACCACGCGAACGAAGTCGCGCGCGGGCAGCTAGTTACAAATAAAAATGTCACAAATGTCTCATTTTGAAATCAATAATTTTTAATTAAATTAATTAATTTGATTGCGTAATTTAAACGCAATCAAATTTTTGTTTTTTTCGGCGCGGTTCGTTAAAGAACGAACCACGCTGAATTTAGCTTTATCTACGACGCGACGCGCCTCGTATACTTGTACATTATCACACTGCGCCTCCCGCCTGTGGAGGGGCTCGCGGTATCACGCCTCGTCTGACTGCACCTTTATGCCTTTACATTTACGAGACTATCTTTGTTAACCTATATTTCACACATTAGCAAACTAAGCAGTAAACATCTTCAAGGTCTTTTACAAGATTGTGTTGGTCCAAATTGTAATTTGTGTTAATATAAATAATATTACACCTAACAAAGAGTTATAATACATATTATACAAAAAATATATAGGTACGAAGGTATCTATCAATCTAACTATAAGATTGATCACTTTATTGTACACCAGGAACACATAATAGGATTTATTCAAATTAGCAGTACAACAGGCAGGCTTATCGCTGAGAGCGATTTCTTCTAGGCAACCTTTCAGTTATTGTATATGACTATAGTTTAGTGGTAATCCGTAAATATGTGTTAGGTGACAAAATGAGATACTTAATGGTTTTTGAGTTTTGATACTTACCTATTTCATCGAAACAGACGACCACTGTGGCGCGGCGGGCGAAGGTTCGCCTGCGACGCAGGAGGTTGCGGATTCGATATCCGCTTCGGAACAAATATTTGTATGAACTGCAGATTCAGGGTGTTCTGGATATTTTTCTATTTACAATAAAAAATATCTATCTATGTAATGAACCTATTGTATTAAGTATATCAGTTATCTAGTACCCATAACACAAGCTCTGCTTAGCTTGGGGGCTAGATAATGTTGTGTGATATGTCCAGCATTTATTTCTTTATTTATTTAAACATAGCTACTTAAACCCGTTGAATACATTCAAATACAAAGTCAAAAGTAGCTTATTCATTGAAATTATAAGGATCATTTTGAATCATCATTTAAACTAAAGATACTTCTGTTCCAACGTGACTTATATCACATACTATAAATACTGTCAAAACAGGAAAATATGGAAGATGTACCATTTATTACATTTAAATGGGATTATATTTCGGCAAGTGTATGATGTTATCATTCAAGCTAAATTTAAATTTGGTCGAAATTTGATCAAAGACAATATTTTTTATAAACCTCATCGTAATCATCAGCCTGTAGAAGTCCACTGCTGGACACAGGCCTCGCCCTCAGAATGCCTCGACGGCGAGTCGCCTCCATCCACCGACTTCCTGCGACGTTTATAATGTCTTTAGTCCATCGAGTGGAGGGCCTTCCTCTACCGCGTCGCGCGTTGCCGTTTTTGGTCGCCACTCGAGAACCTATATTCCCCAACGGTTATCAGACCAATCTACAAACCCTAGTTACATAAATTCACCGTCAGGCACGGCAAGCATGGCCAACTATGCCATTGGTTCTAGGTATTAACTACCATAACAATAAATAATAACTTAACACCAGGGGTGCGATTTTTGAATATCACTGAGTGACTAAATGTCATCAAAAAGGCCGCTAACCACCGTTTTTCAGGAGATGTACTGAAAGAGGCACTATTGGTATCTAATTGACGACCTCTGTGGCGCGGCGGGCGAAGGTTCACTTGCGGGTTTGATTCCCGCCTCGGAACCAATATTTGAACAATCTGCAGATATTTGTTCAGGGTGTTCTGGGTATTTTTTATGTATAATAAAAAATATCTATCTATGTAATGTATTGTTTAAGTATATCAGTTATCTAGTACCCATAACACAAGCTCTGCTTAGCTTGGGGCTACATAATTTTGTGTGAAATGTCCAGCGTTTTTTTTATTTACTTATCTAATGTATAAGAATTTTAGCCATCAATGAGTTTCAGATCTATAGTAATTTGGAAATCGTTGAACAAACGGCTACTTTACTGCCTTTTAGTCACCAAATGACTTTCAAAAATAGCACCTCAGGCTCGCCTTGAGCTGTAGAAGTGATTCTATTTCTGATAAATTAAAATGAAAACAATGCCGGTACCTGACGAGAGATCAATTTATTGCCACTATTGTTGCGAATGTATCAAGAAGTGAGGGGCTTCAAAATAACATTATACAAATATTGCTAGGTAATAAAATAATTCTAAATATGCAATAAATAATAGGTATGTGTCTAGTATTTATTATATTTAATGTAAGGATCACCACATAACACAAAACCCAATTTTTTTTATACTACTACGTAAGCAAACAAGATGCGGCCCACCTGATGGAAAGCGGTTACCGTAGCCTATGGACGCCTGCAACACCAGAGGCATCACACGCATCAGACTATTACGAGTTTTGCATTAATTTATTTATTTATATATTGGGAAACCAACAGCGATACATTATGAAAAAACTTAAGGCTAAGATTGCAGAAAGTACGAAAACAATCACTTTTCAAGTTGTGAGTATTCAACGTGACTTACGTAGTAACTATTTATGAATCTGTGCTGTTTCTATCGACTGCGCGGCACAGAATGATGAATAGTTACAATGTAAGTCACGTTGAATACTCACGACTCGTAAAGTCATTGTTGCAATGCAAAACTAGTAATCGGCCCTCTGATCCCACACTAGGATTCCTTGTGTCGTGGGTATTAGGAACTACGAGTACCATGGTACCACAACACAGACCCGGAACAAATATTTGCAGATCATGCAAACATCTATCCCGAAGCGGGGATCGAACCCGCACCTCTTGCATCTCGGCCGGCTACTGGCCTACCTATTGCCACTGAGGTCGTGATGTGAGGGTCAGGTTATCAATGTACATATATTTTTCCCGAAGGGGTAGGCATAGCTTCAAAGGGCCTCTTGTCACCGTGAGTTTCTCAATCGCTGGACGATGACAAGTGGTGAGCTCATTGCCGCCATTGCCTTCCACGACCAACTCGGCTAACGCTTTCTCCCAGTAATAAGACACCCCTAATAATATTTATTAAGTGTGTAATATTTTTAAATATTTTCATTAAGGGGGCGACTACCGTATTCACAATAATGTCAAGTATTGCGTCAGAAGTATTAATTTAGGGAAATAATAACAGGAAATTAAAACAACAATGATAGCCAATGCGTCATATGCAGATGTGATCTAACAAAATGACTCTTCCCATTTTGTGTTGGGTATTTTGTTTTGTTATGCTCTAGATAAAAATGACGCATATCCGTCAGATACTACATGAAATAACACGCAACTACCACATACCATAAGTTTTGTTTTTGTTTTGTTGTTCAAGGGAATTGTTTTATTAAGGGGGTTGTTTATGCGAAAACGCTTAAAAAGTGGTGAATTCTAAAGCCAAGAATTCTCTGTATTTAGCTTTATTCTTAGCAATATTTAAATCAATTGCAAAAATACTTCAGGATGAATAAAATGAAAGTAAGCTTTTTAAAAAAATTATGATGAACTTTGTGTAAAATATGATACTTTTATGCTGGAATCGGCAAATTCGAACAGTATTTCGTATTTTTACATATGTATTTTTGTATAGAAGAACATCAAAGGCGGCTCTCCTTTTTTTAACAGCCCGAAGAAGAAGAAGAACAAGATGATGCTATAGAACAGTTCTATAGCATCATCTTCGGCAATATACCTAAGCTTTTTTTTGTGAGAATTAATAAATAGTTTATTGGTCTAATTCACACAGCTATTGGAAAATGATGCCGTGTGACCAAAAAAAAAATCTGGTAGCAAAAACTGTTCTTATTACAATTTGCAATTGGTGGCATTTGGCATTTTGTGCCTCTTTTGGTTTTGAAACTGACGACAAATGGGGATTTATTTTCCTCGCACCGCATTTTGATATAGGTACAAGCTACAGGGGGTGCAATAATCTCGAGCACGTGAAGACGTCATGTCTCGCATGAAAATTGTATAGGTAGGCGTCATGAAAGATGTGACGTCATCACGTAGATGTGATTCGTGGCGGTACACATGTGAAAATGTCCAATAAGCTGAATAGCTTGATAGTAAAAATACCCAATTGTCAATATTTATTTCATTCATATTGATTCCAATTACTGGCAAGCTGCGCTTTGAGAGCGAATCTGCTCAGAGCGTTTCTGTGGTCTAAAATAGGAAACCCCAAAAGAGCCAAAATATACATACCATCTCTTTTTTACCATATCATGCGATTACGTCACCGTTTATAGAGAGCGAAGCGGCTTTCCTTGCACTCATCTTGCACTCGACTCTTATGCAATAACTGGTACCACGACGCTTGATCTCAGCGAAGATAAATCTGTGATTCGACATTGCTGCTTCATTTAGAGAAAACAACTTACCAGTTAAAGAAGCGAGCATTGTACGCAATATTTTGAATGTTATCGTCAAAAATAGTGCTACCGTTTTTGCGAAATTTCTAGTTAGTTCTGTTTTGGTAGATAATATACTCATTGGTTTGTGTAGGTATAGAGGTGTATCTCGTGAACTTCGTCTTATGTAACATCGAAAGTTGGTAGTTGGTACTCCATGGTACCTAATATTAATTTATGTAATTCTGTCTGTACAAGACTTTTTTTATCTTTTTAAGATATTATAAACGTCGCGGGCAGTCGGTGGATGGATGCAGCTCAAGACCGTTCGTCGTGGCATTCTAAGGGGGAGGCCTATGTCCAGCAGTGGACTTCTACAGGCTGATGATGATGATGATGATGATGATGATAAATTATATACAATAATAATTTACTATCAATCGTGAAACAAAATTATTTCAATAGATGTCACAGCTCATCTTTGAATAGGTTATTTTTTTACCGACTTCACAAAAAAGGAGGTTCTCAATTCGGTTGTATTATTTTTTTTTTTATAAAAGATCCGTATTCGCAAAACGAGGCCGATCTACTCGTTTTCCTGACTGATGTATGTATGCAACCCACCAAAGTATACAGCACCAGGAGATGGGCAGCGTCCACAACCAAAGAGTACTGTACCAATACTGCGATCAACCAACCCACTTGCCAAGCGTGGCGATTATGGCAAATCTCCACATTGCATTCTATACGAGAGGCCTCGTCCAGATGTCGACTTCAAAAGGCTGATGATGATGATGACGCTTGGTCACAAATCAAAATATTAAAAATCTTAATATTTTTTTGTTGTCCGTCTAAGTACATGTAATACCACGTAAAAATTACCATAAAATAGTGAAAAAACTGACTCCCCTGACATACAGGATGTCATCGAGTGACTAAACCAGTAAAATTCCCGCCAATCTCCGAATTCTAAATTTAAAATAAAAAATTTAACCTAATCTACCTTTGATAATAATACAAGTGCCTCCTCAGTAAATCTCCTGAAAAACTGTGATTTGCGGCCTTTTTTAACCGACTTCACAAAAAGGAGGAGGTTCTCAATTCGGTTGTATTTTTTTATTTATTTTTTATGTTTGTTACCTCATATCTCCGGCGTTTATGAACCGATTTGGAAAATTCATTTTTTATTTGAATAGATATAATTCCAGGTTGGTCCCATTTTTTTCAGAATCCAGTTCTGATGATGGAGTTCATGAGGAATTGAGGGAACTCCTCAAATATTGTAGGGATACATATGGCGATTTTGATATTTTCAGCAACAAACCAAGTATTTGCATTCAGAAAGTATCATAATCCTTTCACCACTATATGCATTAAAACAACTCAGAACAATGACATCAGATACCAACCTTAAAGAAATTTACTATGCATACATCCACTCGATTATGGCTTATGGCATAATTCTATGGGGCAACTCGACGGACTATGAACGTGACATTCAAAAATCGATGCCAAGGAGCCAGGACTTCAACCTGCACTTTATTATGTGGTTTATTTCAATAAAATATTTTACTTTTATAACAATAATAACATAACACATTGCAATTAATTAATTATTCTTGTCTCTGTTTAGTTTTAATTTTCTTTGTTAATCTTTGTTGTTTGTGTGTGTGTATTTTATATTTTCCCGTGTCTTTTTTATGATCTGCATCGTTGACACAAATAAATGCTTTTTCTTTCTTTCTTTCTTTCAATTACTTACAAAAAAAATCGTTTGTAACAATGATGTTTATAAACATTACCTGCGAGTGATAAAAGCCGCTGTGTAACTTTGATTTAACTTCATAATGGCCTTTTGTTTCGGCGATTGTATTTATTTACATAACATTTCCTGTTGGCATTCGTTTTATTCAAGTTTCATCATTACTTCGGTATGCTACCCTTTGTTCTATACCTGTATTAAATTGTATACCAAAATATATATTGTTTGTATTAAACAAACTTGTGCCGATTTGACTATCGTCATCGTACGATGGATGCTTCAAAATTCGTGTTTTTCCCCGTGGACCCACTGCTATGTATGTCCCACCGCGCTGGAGATGGAATTAAAAAACGAAACTATTGTAGCGCACTAGCTAAAATAAAGTAGTTTTTAATATAATATAGGAAAATAGCTTGTAATTATACATATAATTTTAATGCAATCTAAGTGTAAAAGTTTCGTCTCATATTTATTTTAGCTAGTGCGATACAATAGTTTTGTTTTTAATTCCATCTCTAGCGCGGTGGGACCACGGGGAAAAAAATCTCCGTGGTACCACCAGTGGGTCATAGCAGTGGGTCCACGGGGAAAAACCCCAAAATTCGGACTTCAGGCTGCTGTCGCTCGGCGACGCCGACGTAACTTTTACAATTATGAACGAAAATAAATGAAATTTGGTGAAAGGTACTTAGATAAGTAGGTACAATAATTAAAGTGCTTCCATTCTGACATACAAAAGACATGAACGCGCGCCGGGTGCCGTACTAACTAAATAAAGTATGGTAAAAAAAAAAAGAAAAAAACTTAAAGGAAAGATGAGGTCTTGAGACTTACGATGTCTCAAGTTGGGGACAGTGATATTTTTTTTTCACTATCATAGGACTACATAATGTGACTGTTGGGTGTTTTGTATTATGTATGTACCTATGCATGTTTTTTTTAAATCTATGACCAATATAAAATTACAAACAAATAAATTATCTTTATCTTTATATGTCTACACTGTTAGAAAAATTTCTGTAAAATTACATAAAAGTGCGGGCCACGTTCGTAGCCCTCACTTTTATGTGAAATTACATGTTTATGTGATTATCCATTCTGTCTGTAAATTTACATAACCACTTTTTTACATAAAATGTGAATAAAATTTATGTAAATTCTATTATGTAAATTTACATAACTCATTTTCCTATATATTTTTTTACATAAATTTCACATAAAATTATGTAATCCAAAATTACATATTATAATTATGTACTTCGATTTCACATCAAAAACATGTAAGGTGAATATACATAAATTATGTAAAAAAAATACATATAATGTAGGTAAATCTACACAAAAATGTAGATTTATCACATAAGTTTATGTAATTATTTCACATACATTTATGTAGCTTTACATATAATGTAGGTAAATCTACACAAAAATGTAGTTATTCCACATAAGTTTATGTAATTATTTCACATACATTTATGTAGCTTTACGTATATATAGGTAGAACTACACAAAAATATGTATTATTATCTACCTAGATGTTATGTAGATTTACATACACATACGTAATTCTACAGAAAGTGCAGAATTTTTACATACATTTATGTAGACTTACTACATATTATGTATGTAAATCTACCTAATAATTGTAATGTTTTTACATACATTTATGTAGTACTTACTACATATTATGTATGTAAATCTACCTATTAATTGTAATTTTTCACATATATTTATGTGATAAAATTACATTAATAAAATGTAATATTCAATACTACCAGGGGAATTTTACAGAATATTGTATGTGAAAATACACAATTTAAATGTGAATTTGCATACATTCATAGTAATTATACAGCCAAACTGTAATATTCTTTCTACCAGAAAATTACAGGTATTTTGTTCCTATCCATCGGCTTTCAGCATATAACATCAAGATCAACTTGATTGTTATGTCCTGAAGGCCCATGCGATAGAAATTACCAAGCCTGTAATTTACTGAAAGAAAGAATATTACTGTTTGAGTGTGAGCATAAACACCAATAATGTAGATTCACAAATAAATTGACTTCGTTTACAATATTCTGTTAATCATAAATACTAAATTTAAATGAAACCAATGTCAATTAGAAACCTGTATAGCTATATTGTCAATAAACAGTCAATGTATGTTAACTAGTTAAAAATAACACACTTATTGATAGTACAATTTTGTACAATATTCTGTTAATCATAAATACATAATTTAAATGAAACAGATATCATTTAGAAACTGGTATAGCGATATTGTCAAATGACAGTCAATGTATGTTAACTAGTTAAAAACAACACACTTAATGATGATACAATTTCAACAGATACAAAATGGTCGTAATATTGAACCTTATAACCAAAAATTTACATAACACAGTACCTAGCTAAAGTACGAAAAAAAGAATGTTACACAATAAGAGAGTGACAGCAACTTACTGAATGAAATACGATATAATTTTACCAATAATACAAAATCGTCCTAATATTGAACTTAAAAACCAAACATACAATTCAGTTGATATTGACATCAAAATTTACATAATACAGTAGCAAAGGTACTATAGAAAGCATGTTGTACAGTAAGACAGTGACAGCAAATTACTGATATACAGTGTATATAAAGTTCACAATACACAACAAACATATTTTTTTAAGAATGCGTGCTATCTATCACATAGTTAGATACAAGATAGATACACTAACCCATGATCTGAGGCCTTACCATGAGCTCTTATAGCTGTTCAGTGCAAAACTATTCAGTAGAAAATATTGGTTCACAATATTCTGTTAATCATAAATACTAAAATTAATCAAATAACAGTCAATGTATGTTAACTAGTTAAAAATAACACACTTATTGATGATACAATTTTGTAATCTCTTATGGATTCGGATATCCCCATACTGTCCCATTTAAAAAAAACACCCTGTATAGAGTGATAGATCAAGATTTATGTGAACATTACCGTGAAATTTTTGCTATTTTTTTTGGAGTTGTAAATGAGGATCGAATCTTCTTTGGAATGAGTGTGATCCACGCTTCACTCTCTCCGCGTCCCTCTTCACACTGTGTGAAATTTCTTGTACAGTTGATTATTTAAAGCGAGCCCGGATTCCATCTGAAATTAAATAATACAGTCAAATAACTATCACATAAAACTGTTCTACCTATACAAGTTAAGGTATAACGATCAGAAAACAAACTATACCTCAACTGTATAGCCACGAAAACTCTTAACTTCTCCACCATATTTCTTGATTCAAATAACTGATCTGAAAGCAACATGACTGATTTACACAATTTATTTTATTAAATAATAACTATACCACTGCACATTCTTAGCCAGTAAAACTATATTATGTAAGTAGGTACACCATCAAAACAATATATGGGGGCATATGAAGGACTACAACATGCCCTTGTAAAGCAATAAGTAACATAATTTCTTACCAAATTAAGTATTTTCCAAAATAATTCCTACAGTCTCGAAATCTTCAGACAATGACAATTTATTTGTGATGGAAACGATCTCCCCAAATTCTTCAGTGTTACACAGTGTTGTACAGTTGTACTTGGTTCTTTGAAGCGAGCCCGAATCCATCTGAAATTTAATTATACAGTCAATATATGTCATATAATTGTTCTATCTGTACAGGTAAGGTATTACGATCAGAAAACAAACTGTACCTCATCTCCTCAAAAATCCTTAACTTCTCCAACATATTTCTTGATTCATGTAACTGATCTGAAAGGAACATAATTGATTTACACAGTTTATTATAACAAATAATAATTATATCACTGCACATTCATAGCCGGTAAAACTATATTTTGTAAGTAGGTACACCATCAAAACAATATATTGGGGCAAATGAAGGACGACAACAAGAAAGGGCATGTTGAGATGACAGACAAAGGTCTTAAGTAAAACAATAAGTAACATAATTTCTTACCAAATTATTAAGTATTTTCCAAAATAATTCCTACAGTCTCCAAATCTTCAGACAATGGCAATTTATTTGTGATGGAAACGATCTCCCCAAATTCTTCAGTGTTTTGTTCAGTTACTGCAGTACTAAGGACAATTATTTATTATCCATTAATGCATTTAGTTAAAACTTTATGTCCAAAACACAGAGGGTCAGAGGGTCTGAAAAAATATTAAAGCTATAAATCTATATTCAAACTAACGTTAATGATATAAATATTATAATGTCAGCATACATAACACTCCTAGACTGATCCTGATTTTGCTCTCAAGCTTTTGTTTTGAGCCAAATCAACTCAAATGTATTAAACAACATGAGTTCTTGTTTTAGCAAAATACACAATCACATATGTGAAATTTCTTGTACAGTTGTACTTGGTTCTTTGAAGCAAGCTCGAATCCATCTGTAATTTAATTATACAGTCAATAAATGTCATATAATTGTTCTATCTATACAGGTAAGGTATTACGATCAGAAAACAAACTGTACCTCATCTGTATAGCCTCGAAAATCCTTAACTTCTCCAACATATTTCTTCATTCATGTAACTGATCTGAAAGCAACACAATTTATTATATCAAATAATAATTATATTACTGCACATTCATAGCCTGTAAAACTATATTATGTAAGCAGGTACACCATCAAAACAATATATGGGGGCAAATGAAGGACGACAACATGAAAGGGCATGTTGAGATGACAGACAAAGGTCTTAAGTAAAACAATAAGTAACATGATTTCTTACCTAATTATTCAGTATTTTCCAAAATAGTTCCTAGTTTGAACATATTTCAGTGTTAATATCTCAATAACGGTAACTAAGAAAAACTCTACATGGTAGGCAAAAAGAAAATAACCAAAAAAAATTTTGACAGTCCTTTTTTGTCGTGCTATTTGACTTACGGGCGCAGGAATTTTTGACAAAAACTTATCGACAACCAAAAAAATTTTTTTACACCTTGTATGTGCTTTACATCCTGTATATGACAAACTAAAAATAAATTCTACAAGGTACATTAATTGATGGCCGAGAAAAAAGCTACACGGTAGGCCAAAAAAAAACAAAAAAAAGTATTTTCACGATTTTGAAGAATCATTTTCCAAGTATTTTTTTTCTGCGATATATTGAGTATTTTTTCCTGAATGCCCCCTTATCGACAAACCAAAATTTGTTTTACACCTTGTATATGCTTAACACCCTGTATATGAAAAACTAAAAATTAATTCTACAAGCTACAAGTTCTACGTACTGGGTCTGGGTGACATATTTTAGTAGCCCACGTGGAAACCGGGGCTTAGAGAACTTCATGGCATATCTGAGTTATCCCCACGAGTCTACATTCTACGATTTTGAATAGTTTAGGAGTAATAAATATTTTAAATCTATGCTATGAGGTCCCCAACCCCTTGTTTTTATTTGGACTACTATAAATAGACCACCCTGAATAAGCATAGGTACTATTTATACTACAGCCCATTTAAACCGATACTTATTCTCAAACCAATCAACAAGTGAAAGCGACACAGGGAATCCTAGTGTGAGATCAGCCCCCCTATTCCCTAACTGAAAGTTACTCGGTGACTAACGTTATATGTGTCGTTGGTGTATAACACAACGTTGTGTGTCGTATGTATGTGTCTGTTGGGTGTTATGTTATGGATGTTATGTCTAAAGGCTGCTGCTGACGATGATGATGATGAAAGTAAAATTATAAAAAAAAAATGTGTGGGTCAGACACCACGGCACACATACACATTGAAATTGATGGCAAAAATATACCCTCGCTTTGTATACTCAGCGGCTTGATAATGTAGTATGAATCATACTACATTATCAAGCCGCTGAGTATATGAGTATGATTGATGAAATAAATATCAGTCTATTCTATAATATCATATAATAGGTAAGGTATTCTATTCTACAAGATATATTCTAAGTAACTGTGGGTTCTAAATACTCACAAGATAGCAACAGTTGAATAATCATCTGATAACATTTACCCTTTTCCAATAACTGGTTGATAGTTATTTCGTTGAGGCAAACTGCCTTCTTTACACTTTGGTCTGCGGACCACACTTTTATAATTGGCAATCATGCCAATTATGATTATAACTGCAAAGCCTGATTGATCTGTAACACAAAATACATCAATAGGCATGAGGCAAGCTAAGAAGGTACACTTATCAGAAGAACACAGGCAAGAGACAAACTTATCCGGAAAACCTCGTCAAAACTCCATGGACCAATATCTATCAGGAATCAGCGAAGGAGATTTGGGTTTACTCTGAAAGCTACAGTCATCGTTCCAATTCGCAATGTGAATGTGAAATAACCTAAAGATAGAGAGCCTGGACGAATTCATCAACCGCATAGCCGGCCTTGAATGGGTTCCTGCGGTCGAACAGGACCACCGAGGGAAGGCATACCCAAGGAAGCTGCTCCAAAGCGAGAGTGACGCCACGAGGCACATATACAGCAGGCCTCACCCAGAGGCACAAGATAGGTACCGTGTCACATAGGCTAAACGTAAGGACCCCAGCAAGGGGCCAATGCCTGGTGGCAGTACCGGGTCCCCCCACTCGGGTGGGAAGACCCACGATATGTACGCACCGATAACCAAAGCCACACAGTTCTACATAGTTTTACGAGACTCATTATCAAGCGTCTACACATTTTTCACACGACAAAATGGCGTTTGGTGTCTTCGTGTTTGAAGATAAAATAAAATTGTTTCTATAAAATAAGGTGTTCTCGAAGGGTCACAAACAATGCTAAATGTACTTACCAGCTTTGGAAATTTCACTACAATGTTCGTGGTCAATTTTCACCCGTTTGAAAAGACACAATACACTTAGTTGATTTGATTAGATTTCATTACCACGCGTTCTTTAAATAAGCTACACCGGTTAAAATGCCACTAAAATTATACGATATAACTCAAAAAAACATTAGAAATTGAAATAAAATCAAAATGGACGAGGTTTCGTTTCGAAAAAGCAGAAAAATTAACAAACGAACGTGTTTGTACCGCCCCGCTGCGTGAGCTCACAGAAAATGAAAAATGTTGCCAGCAGGGCGATTTTAAAACGTTGGATCCGATCCGATTCGTTAATATTTCATTTCGATGTGGTAAGTACCTAACTAAAACAATTTCCTCTAGTAAAACACAGTAAAAAACAATAAATATTGTATATTACTGTGGTTTATTAGAGAAAATTGATATAAAATTGTTTTAGTTACTTACCACATCGAAATTAATAACTAACTATCTTCATGAAAGGAGACTATTCACGCTTCATACAAATTTGGGCCACAACCTAGAAGTGCTAGCCAATGAAAAAAATGTTATTTAACTATAGGGCACATCGGTTCGAGCTTATATTATTATGGCACTAAAACTAAGGAACCAATGTTTTGCCTGATATCGCAGTTTGAAAAATGCAATTTCTCATATTATTGCAATGAAAAATTTATATTTATATTTTAATGATATTTAGATGTGAACTTATTCAGGGACCCATTATCAACATTTTATACTAAAGCGGTAATAATCTACGACCAGTCATTCAATTGTTTTTGATGTCAAAAGGACATGTTCCAAAATGGCCTTTATCGATGTACACCAGACAGAGAATGGCGAAAAAATCAGTGATTATCGTAAAAATACTCTTACTCTAATTTGAAGCATAGTTTACTGCACAGAAATGTTTAAAATTCGATAATTATTTACAATGGCAACATATTTTCCTGAGCAGGCATGACAGGGAATATCATGATTATTGCTCTGTGGTTGCTTGTTTTATTCGTTCGTTGGGAATAGTGTATCTACATAGAATGCGCTGCCTACGCTAGTTTTATTACGATCATCACAGTAAAAGTTCTTCTAGTCAATTTTTTTTATGCTTCTTGTCAAGCAGACAAGCTTACGGCCCACCGGATGGAAAGCAGTTACCGTAGCCAATGAACGCCTGTAACACCAGAGGCATCACACGCGCGCTGCCAACCCTGAGACATAAAGATGATAAGTCTCATGTGCCTGTAATTTCACCGGCACCCGTACCCTTCAAACCGAAACACTGCAATGCGGACACTTCTGTTTGGCGGCAGAAATAGGTACGGTGGTAGTACTTCCCCGGACGAACTCTTCCACAAGAAGTTCTACTGCTAACAACTACTACATAACAACTACTACTACATTTCGATTCTACGCGAAAATATTTTCCTTGCTCCAAGACCTTGGAGCCAAGACGTGAACGGAATGTAGTTCTAGTCAAAGTTGTCAACAGCTGTCGAAACATTTTACCACAGAGTAAATTGTATCCGCCCCGCCTTATTGTTTTGTCTTGTGTTGCTCTCCGTGAGAAAGACATTTTAGGAACCTGCATTAAATGAAGCGAAATAATCAAAAAATTACAATGGGAAGAGGTTTTGTATACATTTAGCCACGTTTACACAAGTGTATGTACACCGACAAGGGCTAGGCTCCATATATCTTGGAACAACACCTTTGGACAGTGGTATAATATTTATTTTCAGTATATAGAGTTTAAGAGACAAACAGACAAGCTCACCCTTACACAATGATTGTATTTTTGTTTTTTTTTTGTTTTTTATATTTGTTATTTTTTTGCATGCAACTCGCTGCAGATTTTCTGTTTCGTGAGAGGACATGTGACTAGAAAGGGTGCAACCTAGAATATTGCACTATTTTGATGACTTATGTGGCGCCGCGGGTGAGCAGCCACCTGAGATGAGAAAGGTTGTATGTTCGATTCCCGTAGCGGGGCAAAACGTAAGTTTCTTTATTGCTTGAGCTTTGAAAGCTGATTTGGATGCCATAAAAGGATCTACGCCACTAATCAATGAATTGTAAGAGTTAGCGATGCGTGTAATTGATTGATTTTTGACCATAATTTGTGCGATGGAATGGAACATGGAGCATAGCCGTATGGCGCATACGTATTAGAAGAGCTCTCAATCCTGGAGCACTATAGTATAAACGGGCCACATCTCGAGATGATAACCTCTTTTCTTAAAAACCGTACACAGTTAACATCTGTACGTGACACTAAATCAGACACTTTTTTATCGGATGATGTCACCGGCCCCAGGGCTCAATCATGAGAATTAACCTATTTTTAATACTTATCAATTATTTGACGATGGGTGCCTTATTGTCTCTTCGGAAACACTTATACAGTTAGCTGACAAACTCAACAAGGTGATGAACGAAGTTGCTAACTGGTTCTCAGTGAACGGAATGACACTAAATATTGAAAATAGAAATATTGTTCACTTTCACTTGGGAACGAACAACTATGCCCATCAACTTAATGTGTCCTGTAACGGGTTTACAGATCCTCTAGCTGACCGTGTCAAACAAACGTTTTCATCCCTTTTCACGCCCTTAGAGGGTGAACTTTCAAAATTACTTTCTTATTGCGCCAATACATCCTAAAATAAACAAACCCTGCAAATTTCATGTCTCTAGGACCAGCGGTTTTGGCTGTGCGTTGATATGTCAGTCAGGACTTTGAATTTTATGTATACAGAAGAATAACGTTGCGTTGAGCGGAGCGTGCGGCCGCACGTTGTATTCACCGGTCTACCATTGAACGCGGTCGCGGGCGGTGCTCATGATAAAGAGGCTTCTGAACTCGGTCTCGAAACGTCAGCAAAAGTGACGGAAAACGGTGGTAATTAGCCGTTTTTTCAATTTAAAACGAATAACGTTTGTCATTTTTGCGAGCTATATGACTTGCCCATGGCCACTACACCTTGCTAATTCAGAGAGCTTTGTCGGTGACCTTAAATTTTCTACGAATTTTCTCATTGTGGATTCTATCACGTAGTGAAACTCCTAGCATAGCTCGCGCCATAGCCTGCTGCACGACTTCAAGCTTACCTTACCTTCAAGCAAATATACAAACCATGTATAAAAACCATTAAAAATATCTTTAATTTTTGATCAGATGTATGGGAAGTATATTTTTTTAAACTGCGATAGTAGCTAAACTATTGGTTCTACAGGTTTCGTGTAGTAGTACCAAATGCTCAAATTAATGTGCCCATCAAAATAACATCGTTTTTGTCACTGGCCGGCACTTCCGATTCTAGACCTAAAATGAATGGTCTCCTTTGTTAGTTAGGTAGTAAAAAAGTACGATATGAGCTAATTTAGTGCGGCGAGCGAGCAAGCGGCGCGGCAGAGTGGAAAAGTGCCTAGTCGAAGTCAAGAGAAATGTCTGCTCTCCGCTTTGGTGGAAATAACCTGCCAGCTTTGCAGGACATCTCCTCTCGTCTCGTGCTTTGGTGGAAACTGGGCCTAATGGCACCTGTTCGTTTTCAATGTTTTATGTATACATTTCGTAGGTACTAAAATATTTTTTGGTGAAAAGATAGAAACCAACCTGGCTTAATACCTTTAATTTTTTACTTCCATTTATTCTTTTAATAATTACCATAATCCACCTTTTATTTTTACACCAAACTAAACTTACTTAACTGTTCTAATTGACTATAAAATTCACGATATTTTTGTCAATTCAATAAGTAGGTAAATGCCGGTCCCAAACCAATACCTACTAATATTATATTGCATCATCGCGTGACGGCGTGACCTTCGTTGTTGCTATGCTACTCAAGCTGTTGTCAGGTACCTACCTGTTGGTGCAATGTACCTAATAAACAAGTCAAAATATTCACAAATTCTTGTATTGTCATTAGAATATACATATGCAAAATTTCAAATTGATACGATAGTTAAAAATAGGTTAAAATAAGATTCTAAGATTTCAAGAAACAGAATATTACATAGTAACAAGAGCACGTACCTACCTATGCGGCTTACGGACGCTTCTGGATGTAGGTATTTCTGTTCAAAATTCAATAAGAAAATTTGATTAAGTACTTACACACTTACAGCTGTTAAACTGAAATACCTAGGTAGGCAGGTAAGTAGGTACTTGTACTTACGCTTAACACGTTTAATAATAATTGTATAATTAAGTACTCACCTAAGTAAGTAAGTAAGTAGTAAGTACCTACCTATCAGAAATTGCTGTTTTACTTGTACTTTGAATTGAAAATTATCCTCCAAATCAAAACAAAAGACCGACCAAGTGCAAGTCAGACTCGCGCACGAAAGGTTCCGTAGGTACCTACCATTATCTATAAAAACAGGCTAAGTGCGAGTCAGACTCGTGCAACGACTAAGGGTTCCGTACCATTATCTATAAAACCGGCCAAGTGCGAGTTGAAATCGCGCACGAAGGGTTCCGTACCATTAAGTATCTATAAAAACGGCTAAAAAATCACGTTTGCTGTATGGGAGCTCCCTTAAATATTTATTTGAAGTATTCTGTTTTGTAAGTATTTGTTGTTATAGCGGCAACAGAAATAGGTACATCATCTGTGAAAATTTTCACGGTTCATGAGATACAGCCTGGTGACAGACAGACGGACGGTTGGACGGCCAGCGGAGCCTTAGTAATAGGGTCCGTTTTCCCTTTGGGTACGGAACCCTAAAATTATGTTTTTTTTTTGTCAAAATTTTGTCCTATGTACAGTCTCATTAGAATTACATATATACGCAAAGTTTCAAATTGATACGACGATAAAAAATAGCTTAAAATCAATTTCTTAGAATTCTAGATACAGAATAGTAAATAGTTAGTATGAAATTTACCGAACCGTGGGTTTTTCAGAAATTCCTGTTTAAAGCTAACCAATCTCTTCAGTATATAAATGCGGGACAAAATATGTTTTTATATTCTGCAAATTAGGTAAGTTGTTCCGGGTCTGCATGAGTGTTATCGGAGCATGGTAGGTATATACCTACATGGGATCAAGACTACGTTTGCGGCTGTTGGGTGTTATGTTATGTTGTTATACTCACTTACATAACAAAACACCCAAAAGTCACATACTTACTTACATCATACTTACATAGTTCTGACCCCATACTGCTGGGATTCCCTGTGACGTGGGTATCGGAACTACGAGTACCATGGTAAGTACTTATTACCCAGACCCGGAACAAATATTTGCAGATCATGCAACCATTTGTCCCGCAGTGGAAATCAAACCCGCACCTCTTGCCTCTCAGCCGGCTACTTGCCCGCCACGCTAAGGAGGATGTCAGATTTAGGAGTGTGTTATTTATTACTTACTGAAAGAAAGTGTTAGCCGAGTTGGTCGTGGAAAGCAATGGCTGCGATGAGCTCACCACTTGTCACGTTTATGTTCCAGCGATTGTGTAACCCACGGTGAAAGAGGCCCTTTGAGGCGTGTGTTTATGTATGTGTATGGATGCGATTAGAGCCCGATTTACATTACAAGCTCCTTGAAGTCACACGCTTGCGAACGATAGGTAGGTACTTACCTATAGATTAATTGTCGCAGAAAATAATCAATCCTTAAAATTTACATGTGATATAAGTAGGTACTTACTTAATAGAACGATGGATGAGAGATTGTCTGGACGTCTGAAACCATAACTCATTTACTATCTTGTCAACTGTTGGTACCTACCTACCTACTGTTGACCTTGTGGCTATAAAATCAATTTGCTACGCGGTTGTATCAGCCGTGGAGGGAACCAATCGAGCCGTAGACCTCACCTGACATTACACTGATAAGTACCTACTTTTCCTACCAACTGTACTGAGAGCTATACCTACTTACATACTGTACTAGGAGATATCTAGATGCCTAGTTAGGTACCTAAGTACCTACCTAGTGGCTACCAGAACCGGCTGAAACGGAAGGAGCTGCCCGGATCTACCTGTACGTGATGCAAGGGGAGTGATACTAGACAAACGGAATCAATTCTCCGTCTGATCAAGACTTACTTTGGCGACAAGTACAACTCCGTCGACCCCTTACTTCTCGTTTACTCCCAGCGTCCCCCACCTGTCTGGCCCCATTGGGGGACGATGGGAGAAAAAAGTGCCAACGTTCCCTACTTGTGACAACGTGCAGAAATTTAATATTTAACCGTAGAAGAACTTTTTTTCAGTTTTTAAGTGTCCATTATGATGATCACTGAACACGATTCTGCTGTCAGAATTAAAAATAGTGGCTGCCATTTTGAAAGTTTTTGTTGCCGAACCAATTGCTTTCAAAATCGATATCTGAGGGTCCCTGTGATCACTGAACAAGAATTTGCTGTCAGAAATTTAAGAAAGTGGCCGCGATTTTGAACTTTTTTGTTACCGGACCGATTGCTTTCAATATCGATATCTGAGGTTCCCTGTGATCACTGAACAAGAATTTGCAGTCAGAAATTAAAAAATTGCCCACTATTTTGAACTTCTTTGTTACCGAACCGATTGCTTTCAAAATCGATATCTGAGTTTCCCTGTGATCACTGAAAAAGAATCTGCTGTCAGAAATTTAAAAAGTGGCTGCCATTTTGAACTTTTTTGTTCCCGGACCGATTGCTTTCAAAATCGATATCTGAGGTTCCCTGTGATCACTTTTCTGACAGTAGAATCGTGATCAGTGATCATCATAATGGACACTTAAAAACAGAAAAAAAGTTCTCCTACTGTTAAATATTAAATTCCTGCACGTTGTCACGAGTGGGGGACGTTGGCACTTTTTTGTCCCAACGTTCCCCAGTGGGCCAGACAGGTGGGGGACGCTGGGAGTCGTGTGTTTTAGCCCCTTAATTTTAAACTCAAACTCAATAACTCTTCCTTGTCATATCTTCTTATCTATTAAACTATTACCTATATACTTTCTTGGCTATCTTATTTCATTGTTCACCTGCAACAAGACAACAGTTCAATCTAGCGTATATAAGAAGCAGCATGTAAGTCTAGTGCTGAACGATAGTTCATATGCGTATGAATACTGTTGCGTACGCAATACAATTATTATAGGATAGATGTAGAGATAGAGGAACAAAATTGTTGTATTTATCTACTTAGGTAGTACCTACCTACCTACCTACCTAACTAGGTAGGTAACTATCTTAAGTACTTAAGTAAGTACTTACCTACCAAAAAGGAATTACATAGTAGGTACCATCAATAGTTCCTAAGTATATTCTAACGGTACCTACTACGGTAAACAAATTAAGTAGGTTATATGTACCTACTTAAATATTTTATGAACCTAAGCATTGCACATAATTATACCTACAAACTCTCTAAACTCACTTGGCAACAAGGGCACCGGCGTCGGCGGCGCGGGGCAGTCTAGCGGCCAAAAAACGCGCGCGCCACGCCACTGCCTGGCCGGTGGACAGATTGGAAACTAGGCGACGAATAATGCCTAAACATTAATTATAATAATCATTAAATTTTGTTTTTCAAAGGAGTTTGAAGGTGTTTTTAATAGGTAAGTATATTATTACTGGAGATAACTGGATGTGATTCATTTCAATTCAAAGTAGGCAGGTAAGTAAAAGTAAGTAGGTAGGTACTTCAAACGATAATTTATTGCGAAGATTTTAGTACTTAGGTTTTTTCTCTGATCCTAGTTGTCCCGTTGGGATGTCCCGTAGCGGGACTAATGGGATTTTTTTGTTCCAGTTGTCCCGTAATGATTTGGATGAAATAATCCCATTAGTCCCGTGACACCTAACGATGCGGTCTACTTACAATGATAGGAGGGTCCCTTATCACACTGGTTTTATCATAATAGCTCACTAGCGCAGGGTTACCCAGAAAGAACCAGTTACACGCAAGCCGAATGAACGAACGTCCGGAGTAGACATACCTTATAATACCTACAATCGTATCTATCTAGTGATAGAGGAATGTACCTACCTATACCGTAATCGTAGATACAAAATGGAATTAATTTGAAAGTCAACTCAGTATTGACTATTACATAGTATTGTCTGCTGGTATTGAATTTTTCAGAAAACTTCGTAATACTTCCGAATTCCCTAGGATTCCCTGGGAATGTCTGCAAAGTTACCCCTTGAGCGACTGTAGTCACGGCCATTTAGCAAATTGTAGGTATGTAAGTAACTATTTATGATCCATAGCAACTGCTTGCAAACCTCAAGGCTTCGCCAATTTTCGTAACTTTGCAAAAGGCTCCTTAAGGTATCCGAAGGCAAAGGCACCAACAGTTTGACTGGATTATACCTAGCCATCTAGCGAAATACCTTCTACATGCAAACTAATTCGATTGCTGCTTTAGTTAATATTTCACTAAAAGCTGAATGCAGAATGAATCAAACTCTGGGTGCCATTTGTTTAACAGAAAAATATAAACATAAATACCTACCTACTAATGATTCTAGGACTACCTTTTAGGTATTTTCGGCACTAAGTACCTCAAGTCTGTAATTTTTTTCATATTTTTTTATAAAATCAGTAGATTTAAATATGAGAATTAGCATTGCAAATGTACGATAGCAGAGATTCGGTATAACTTGTTATCTAATAATTACATCATGGTACGTGAAATTAATTTTGTTATGTAAAAAATATACTACAAATGTAAAGTTTTCCATACGGGTTTGTGAAAATACAGAATGACATGTACATTTACAGTAAGCTGTAAATATACATACAAAGTATGTAAAAATAACACAAAACAAGGTATAAATTACATCTAACATGTAAAAACACATTTAACATGTAATAAATTACATATGCATATGTGAAATTACAGAGTTTCTGTAAAAGTCAATTTATTTATGTAATAGTTACATCACGGTACGTGAAATTCAATTTGTTATGGAAAAAATATACTACTGCAAATGTAGTTTTCCATACGGGTTTGTAAAAATACAGAATGACATGTATTTTTACAGTAAGCTGTAAATATACATACAAAATATGTAGAAATTGCACAAGACAAGGTACTAATTACATCTCACATGTAAAAACACATTTAACATGTCATAAATTACATAAACTTTTGTGAAATATATAGGTATTTATGGCACTACGGCAGAAGTCTGTGGTTTTCCTTTTTTTGCTGTAAAATCTGTGTAGCTTACTATGTAGATTTACATAAAAACTTTAAAATCACAGAATTTATGTAAAAAGACAAATTTTTTGTGTGTTATTTCCATCACAACATGTGAAATTACATATAAGAACAGGTTAATTCCAGTTTTTATGTAAAAATTCACAAATTACCATGTATTATCACATATTTTGTGGAAAATCTGTACAAAAATACATAAATTCTGTAAAATATTCGAGAAATATGTGATAATAACGCAAATTATGTAGAATTAACGAAAATTATGTAATTCTACTGATTATTCTGTAGTTTCTCCCGATTATTTCGGTAAATTCTCATTTTTATGTAAAAATTTTGCATGTAAATTTACATTTTTTCTAACAGTGTAGATCTATTTTTCGCCCCAAAAACCTCCTTAAAGCAAGTTTAATTGAAATCATTATTATCGAGCAGTTTTCGAGATCGTAAAACATAGTATTATTATATATATATATATATATACACGGTGTAACTGGAAGGGTGGATCATCGGTGGCAGGGCGATGGGTGATCTTAATACCTATCGTTTTAACCCCCCTGTATGTTCCGCGATTTTCAGTCGTTCAAAAGTTAAAGTGTAGCCAAACTGTTAGGTCTACGACCGCAATTTTTGTTTTAACTTGTAGCTTAATAATAGACCTTTCGTCCTACAATATCGGTTTGAGTCGTTATTTGATTAAATTCCAAATAAAAAATAACCTTTACAAAAAAAACCCAAACTTAATTTTTCAACTAACTTTAAAGGCTCCCAGATAAAAAAAGTTACTGAATGTTTTTTTCTACAACCTACCTTAAAAACTACCTCCATTCATGGAGAAGTAACCCTGAAATTTTCATTTGGCTAGTACCTAGGCATCACGTTAAAATATTTTATTAAACGATGAAAGTGCCGATTATCCCTAATTACATAAAACCAATAACTAACTACTCTAAGGTCATTGCAATGTAAGTAGGTACCTACTTATTCTTATCAGGTAGCAGCAACCGGCTTGCATTAGAAATGAATAGCTATGGTAGCTAAATGTTTTTTTTTGTCTCGCTCATGCACTCCTGTGATTGGTTGATTAGGTGGGGTGTTTATGGTATTATTACATTCTATTTTTTTGAAGGACTTGTTGTTTCGGTTAACGTTCCTTAGTTAGCCCTTACGGGCAGACGATAAGCGACCGAAAAGACCGGGAAGCAAAACGTAACACAGGTAACTGTGTTACGTTTTGCTTCCCGGTCTTTATACTGAACCCTCTGAATTTGGCTTGTTTATTGGATTTTGATACTACATTGATTTGGACTGTTGTTACCTCGGAACGAAGACTGTGCGCGTTTACCGGGCTGTACGAATAGTGAGATTAGTGCATCATGCCATATTCTCCACGTCAATATGCAGAAATGTATTATTATTACGGGGCAGCTCAAGGAAATCGAGAGGCTGCTAGAATGTACCAAGAGCAATTGATTAGAAGAGGTGGCATACAACCTCAGACCTACCCTGACTATAGTGTTTTCTTACGTGTTTGTAACGCATACATGGAAGGTCGCATACCCGGTACTTCTCGACATGAGGGAGTGCCGAGCCATGCCACTTTGCAAGAAATGTAAAGGAGTATTTGAATGAAGTTTTTCCACGCCGATAGATTGGCCGTGGGGGGCCCAAAGCCTGGCCTCCAAGGCCCCAGATCTAAATCCCGTAGATTTTTTTATCTGGGGCTATTACAAAGAGTTGGTGTACAAATCCGAATATTCCTCCATAGAACAATTGAGGCAAAACCTAAACAAGGCCCAAATGAAGATCAGAGAAAAGGAAGATTCGTTCCGCAGGCTCAAAAGGAATTTTATTAAAAGGTGTAGGCTATGCAGAGCCAATAATGGAGCCCAATTTGAGCATTTACTATAAAAAATAAATAAATTACTCATATTTATTTTTTTAATTGACACAATCCCTTCCTTTGATAGAAAGAAAAAAATTCGATTTTAGCACTTGTACAATTTCAAGTCCACTTTTTAACATGATGCCATGATATTAGCCAAATGAAAATTACAGGGTTACTTCTCCATGAATGGAGGTAGTTTTTAAGGTAGGTTGTAAAAAAAAATTAAGTAACTTTTTTTATCTGGGAGCCTTTAAAGTTAGTTGAAAAATTAAGTTTGGGATTTTTTTTGTAAAGGTTATTTTTTATTTGGAATTTAATCAAATAACGACTTAAACCGGTATTGTAGGACGAAAGGTCTATTATTTAACTACAAGTTAAAATAAAAATTACGGTCATAGACATAACAGTTTAGCTACACTTTGGACATGAAGCCTAAAATCGGATTTTGACTAAAATTTCATAAAAATCAGAATAACTTTTGAACAACTGAAAATAGCGGAACATACAGGGGGGTTAAATCGATAGGTATTAAGATCACCCATCGCCCTGCCACCGATGATCCACCCTTCCAGTTACACCGTGTATATTGTATATACATAAATAAATAAATATATGCTAAACACATTTCACAGAACATTATCTAGCCCCAAGCTAAGCAGAGCTTGTGTTATGGGTACTAGATAACTGATATACTTAATACAATACATTACATAGATAGATTTATTTTATTATACATAGAAAAATACCCAGAATACCCGGAACAAATATGTGCAGATCGTACAAATATTTGTTCAGAGGCGGGAATCGAACCCGCAACCTCCTGCGTCGCAGGCGAACCTTCGCCCGCCGCGCCACAGAGGTCGTCAAATATACAAATATTGCTCGTTTACCTATTAGTATTGTTTATAATTAATTAATTATAAACAATACTAATTACAATTAATTAATTATTATAATATTAATTAATTTTATATAATAATATATATTAATTGCAAAATACATCAGTATATTCTGATACAATCAGTCTAATCCGATAAGGGCCGGTAGATTATAGTTTACGTGAATGTAGCCACTTAAGCAGTTTAGTAACACCAACGATTCCGGTTTCCTCGAAGGGATTATTTAGGACTTTCGACACTTGGCTATTCCGGTATGGGCGACTAAAGGTTGGGCTACATCTGTCCGCCCGGAACCGCAGATTTCCTTAACACTTTCTTTCACTCAGAAACATTATAGTTCGCTAGGCACTCGCACTCTTCGGTTTCGGGTCGATTCCGTACTTGCTCTAGCGAACGATATTTCTGAGTGACAGAAAGAGGATAGAGATACGGAAAATGTGGTTCTGGTTAGACAGATGTGGTCCAACCCAAAGGGCTATTGACCGACCCAAAGTCAGTACAACAACTTTTAAACCCGTTTTGAGGTTGGGCAGGTATGGTTTGACCGAGATTTGGTAATAATGACATACTAATTTGTGAATTATAATGAATCATTAGTTTTTTTAGCTTCGTTAGTGTTTGCAAACAAATCAGCAAAAAAATATTTGATTTGAATAAGTTGATACCTATTAATTATTAAGTTGTTTGCATTTGTGTGGTAGACATAAGTAATTATGATAATTATTATCATCACCATCATCAGCCTTTAGAAGTCCACTGCTGGACATAGGCCTCCCCCCCCTAGCCCCAGATACAAGGAAAGACAAAGGCCCAGAACAGACTGGAGTGGAGGAGTCTTATGCCCAGCTGTGGGTTACTACGAGCTACCAATGATGATGATGATGATATTCTGATATGACATAATTACAACCCCATTTAATTAGGCAGCCGCTCCGCCGTTGACTTTGACTGTGACTTTGACTTTGAGGATATACCCTGGTCGTCCTCTTCAGCCGTCTGACGTCCACTGCTGAACGAGGCTTCCCCCATGGAATGCTATGGGGCAGATTTGCCATAATCACCACGCTTGGCAGGCGGATTGGTGATCGCAGTATTGGTGTACACAGGCAGATGCGGCTGCCCATCCTTTGGTGTTTCCTCTTTTACGACATCAATGGGAGGAGACAGAGGGGTCTATTCGTAGGCCGGACACACCAAGGCCAACCCTGGCAGATTACAGACTTATAGTTCTGGTAGGTACCAGATAGCATATAACTATTCATTTAAAAAATCGACTTCCGCCATTGTATTCGACTAAATATTTGGATGAAAAAAAAATGATGAAAGAACCATAGTGGTGAAAGGATTATGATAATTTCTGAGTGCAAATGCTTGGTTTGTTGCTGAAAATATCAAAATCGCCATATGTATGCTTACAATATTTGAGGAGTTCCCTCAATTCCTTATGGATTCCATCATCAGAACTGGATTCTGAAAAAATGGGACCAATCTGGAAGTATATCCATTCAAATATATCAAAAATATACCAAAATTTCGATTAAAGAAAGTAAGTGGGTCTTTTATGGGGAATTCTGTACGGTTCTATATCTTCCAGAAGGTGCATTTAAACTTCCTATTCGAAGATTTAAATCCTACATAAAGATGAATCTAATTAAGAAAGCGTATTACACTTTTGATGACTATATTAATGATAAAGCCGCGTGGCCTGATGTCGCTCTGCCCCTCGACTGCTAAAATGGAAATTTGCAATATCTGTACTTACCTATTTACATGTTTGTATTAGATTATTATTTATAAGTATAACAAGCGTAGCGTGTGCTGTCTTGCATATTTTTGCTGATGTTTACTTACTTTTGACTACCTTCCTAAGGTTTTTAAGTTCTCATTTACTATGTATCAGCAACTCCTTGCTCCGAGGCACCACACAGGCGCTTCTCACCTAGTGGTAAGACGGACCATTTATGTAACTTATGTAAGCCAAGCCGAGTTTGTTGCCTGATTCTTCTAGGCTTGGTCGCGTTGGAATTTGAAAGGAGTAATTTAATTTTATATAAGACGATTCAAAATGATCCTTGTGATTTCAATGAATAAAGTTCTTTTTGACTTTGACTTTGACTTTGACAAATAAAAAAGAATTTTCCAAATCGGTTCATAAACGCCGGAGATATGAGGTAACAAACATAAAAAAAAAAATACAACTGAATTGGGAACCTCCTCCTTTTTGTGAAGTCGGTTAAAAATAAGCTAAAGGCACTTCTGGCTTGAGAAATGTTACTACACAGTGACAGAGTTTTTAACGGACGACCTGAGGAATGTTTAGTTTTTAATAAACTTTTAAATATTTACCTGTAACTACATAAAATGTTTGTATGCCTAATAATGGTAAGAGTGTATGGAAATGGCCACGTTTTTTGGCAGAAGCCATAAATTAGTAAAAATAGGTTATTTACGAATACAATCGTAAGCAGGACATAGTTTATTTATATGTCAAAGCAAAATGCTGAAAATTCCCTGAAAATTCACTACATTTTCCTACATAAGACATTTTTTTGATGTGTTTTTTTTTGTTACCTAGTAGAACTTCTTATGAAAGAGTTCGTCCGGGGAAGTACTACCACCGTTACCTATTTCTGCCGCCAAGCAGTAGCTCGCATTGCTGTGTTTCGGTTTGAAGGGTACGGGTGCCGGTGAAATTACAGGCACATGAGACTTTTCATCTTTATGTCTCAGGGTCGGCAGCACGCGTGTGATGCCTCTGGTGTTACAGGCGTTCATAGGCTACGGTAACTGCTTTCCATCAGGTGGGCCGTATGCTTGTTTGCTTGCCAAGTAGCATAAAAAAAAGCAATCGTAAGCAGGACGTAGTTTATTTATATGTCAAAGCAAAATGCTGAAAATTCACTACATTTTGAATGCAAAAAAATGTTTTTTCAAAAACTCGACTGTGGGCCATCATAAAAACCTAGAGACCTTAGATGGCCCACATATTTAAGTTTAATATTTAGGTCGTATTTACGAGGTATATAACGTAATAATTACGTTAATTGTTTGAAATCTACATCATGTACTTATCATTCTTACAAATAACTATGACTATGAATATGATTTTTTAAATGTTACTTACCCATCCGGAACTTATTAATCTGAAAAGAGTTCATAGTGCACGATATATTGCGGAACTCTAACTGCACAGTGGTCCGTGGCAACAACGGCATCACATTGTTATTGCTCAGTTCCATGGTTTCCATTACACCGGGCGTCATTTTAACTTTCACAAAAAAAAGTCACTTTCTCTGTCACTATTTAAATGCACTGTTTATATTGTCAGTTCTTTTCACTTATTTTATGAAGACGCCTTTAAGTTTCTAAGAAATGATTTTGTGTGGAAATATTTGTTGTTATTACGATTTAGGGACTTTGGATGCAGCTGTTAGACTTAACTTTCTTCTGTCTCTGTCTAACTTTACTGTATAATGTCCGTCCCTTTCATTGCTTCAATGAGTGTTGTGTTATCAGTAGATTCGTAGACTGGGTTAAGTTTTTATCACCGTTCCAAGTTCAGGGCAGTAATCCATTGCATCTGTAAATTGAGATATTATTTTTATCACTATTATTCAATAATGTTATAGTAATTATTCCAATTCAAGCGATAAAACCGCCCATTGTACCTGCTTTTAATTATCATGTTAAGTTTTGTGTATTTTTTATAAAGTTAAGGTGTTCAATAAAGTATTTTCTATTTTATTCTATTCTATTCATTGGGCTCTTTTAAGGGGTTTTTTGTTTACGGTATCTTTGTTCTCTATGTTATTGAGCCTACAAATGGTGTATTTAACAGCGATTGAAAGGCGAGACAAACGCACGTTTGTATATAACATAACATAACACCCAAAAGTCACATGCGTAGTCCTAACCCCACACTAAGGGCACTGTGTCGTGGGTATCAGGAATCTACGAGTACCATGGTACCATAACACCCAGACACGGAACAAATATTTGCAGATCATACAAACATTTGTCCTGCAGCGGGAATCGAACCGGCAACCTCTCGCATCTCAGCCGGCTATTCAAGGTCGTATATTTCATTAATTTCAACGAATTTGTAACGCGATGCGTGTTTTATGCACGTATGAAACGCGTTGATTAACAACGCCATGTGCAATTTATCTTAATTTATGGAGATTTAGATGTTTTGAACCTTCAAAACGTTGCAAATCCAAACAATTTGATGATGATAATGTTATATACTTGAACAAATTTTACGTCTTTCAAATAAGATAAGTTGGCTAACATTAACTTAGGTAAGTATATTATCTTTTTAATAGGGTAATTCTATATTTACAGAAAGAATAATAAGAGAATACAAAAAAAAAATACAAATGAAACAGTTGAGCTACCTAAAGACCGTTGCTAACGATCTAAAGATAGCTCAACTGATCCAAATCACTACCAGACGGAAGCGTCCTAAAGTCAATGTCTGTTTTCTGATGATTTAGGTATTCAATACAGATAATGTTATGACAAAAGTTCTGGTTAAATTCCAATAACACTCATATTATTATCGTAATCAATGCTTCCGCGATAATGTACGCAGTTATTTGTATCATCAACTAATTCATAACATCAGTACCCAATTAAATAATAACACATTATTATCATCATCATCACCAGCCTGTTTTGCCTCCCCCATTTAATACAATGGTGAAATTTGGATATTAGTAACAAATTTTTAATTAAAAAAAAAGAAAGATCCCTTGTTCATCTATCAGTAACTAACTTCTAAATTTTTGTGTTTAGATGTGTGGATGATTGCTTGCTCGATCACGCCTCAACGGCTAAACCGATTTCTATGAAAGGTATAGCTAAGTATAGATTATTGTCTGAATTGACACGTAGGTTACTTTTTATTTCGGTACTCCGTGATTATAATTAATGTTTAGTTAAATTAACCAAACATTATTTACAATACTCTTTAAAAGAGAGTAATTATCACGATATTATAATATTTTTCGATCCATGCCTACATAAAATCCTCCACCAAAAACAAACATTATCACAAAAACTTTAACAATAAATATTATCTTTCTCTATAAAAACATCGTCATAAGTTTTACAAACAAAATTAATCTCATTGTTGTCCGAATTAAAACTATTTGAATTGATTTAATTATACGTAATAAGCTTCTGTATTTTAAATCAACATAAATTTTAATCGTAACAATAGACAAGCTATCGACAGTGATGATTTAGATTTATGTAGCTATAAGTAGGTACTTACAATCTATCTATTGTGATTATCAATGATTGTTTCAATTTGATACCAGTGTTTCATATCGTAGCTATTCAAACATGTTATGGGTTCCATCCGCCTACTACAGTAGCGGCCTCTTATGAAGTAACTTTTGACAAACACACACTATCAAGTTGAAAAGTGTACATATGCGGCAAAAAATCCAACCAAAAAAAAAGCGTAAGCAACACATTTACTTAGAAGATATTCTTCTTGTTTTTTCAATTTTGATCTACGATGGATGTACATTCGGTTTCAGGCTTGAAAGCTGATTCTAGACACGGGCGCTAACGGTGTAGTGTAGTGTAACATGGATTTTGTATGGTGAAACCGATGAGCGGCCCTAGAGTACACTCTGTGAACCTCATTATCTATACAAAAATCACAAGTGAGAAGTGAGACTTCAGTCTCTGATACGAGAAAAGTAGTAGTGTATCTTGTCACCCAGGAAACACTGAACGCCTCAAATGTGTCCACCCATACAGCGGGGTCGACAGTTATTTGGACTACGTGCAAAACGTTCTGACACCCTTTGTTCTCTATTTCTTTTTCGCAATTAATGGGCCCAGCCCAGCCTTTACATTGATGCATGACAATGGGACAGGCCTAGATCCAACCGGGACTTCTAGAAGCAGATGATGATGACTAAAGTATTTGATAGAATTGCTGCTGTCAAAAGTTACTTCTTTGAATGACTGTAGTAGGTACGTATTGTAAATCAAAGAATTCCATTATGCTTATCGGAGTTTTGTAAACTGAAACTGTAGTTGAAATGTTTTTTCAATAGAGACTACCACGGCTAGGTAGGTATAGGTACTAGTTGAATGTTATATAACTAGTGTAAGTAAGTAGTATGAAGGCCGTGTTAGCGAAATTCTAGCTGATACGACTGTCCTTTCTCTCTGTCTAATTAATGATTATGTTAGTAATTTGAGAAAAATTAGAAAGATGGCATAATTCCTACCTAAGCCTGCATACTGACATACTCAAGTGTTTCAGCGAGAAACAGCATATTTTTAACCGACTTCACAAAAAAGGAGGAGGTTCTCAATTCGGTTGTATTTTTTTTTTAGCAGAATTTATTTAGTTATTGCGGCGCCCGGTGCGCGTTGATGTCTTTTTAACCGACTTCACAAAAAGGAGGAGGCTCTCAATACAGTTGTAATTTTTTTTTTTAATGTTTGTTACCTCATATCTCCGGCGTTTATGAACCGATTTGGAAAATTCTTTGACGACTGGACAGTGTTTGATAATTATCTAGCTACTTGACATTGGCAAAAATTAGTATATCCTCAGATGCCACTAAAAAACAAAACAAATTCAAATGTACCTATTTTATTCATTGAAATCAAATGGATCACTTTTAAATGTCCTATTAACTGGTCAAGCGCTCAGATTGGTCAGCTAACTTGAACGTCACACTGAATACAATACATATAATATTCGCATATATGTATATAGATAATTACAAATAAATTTACGCCTGTTCCAATGCGACCAAGCCTTGTTTGATTACGCAGTAGAATAAAAAAAAAGCAGCCTACTTCCTGCGACCTTTAATTTGTTTCTTTACCGAGATATTATTTACTAATAAACGTTTCACAGTTTCGTTCTCATTTTGTTTTTACGCAATTTAATGCTTATTAGTTTTAATAATATTCAGTTTAATTAATTTTATTTAAAACTTTAGTGATATTTGTACCAAATAGACATTATCATAACTTTTCATTAAAAAACCGACTTCCGCCATAGTATTCGACTAAATATCTGGATGAAAAAAATATATATGAAAGAACCATAGTAGTGAAAGGGTTATGATACTATCTGAATGCAAATGCTTGGTTTGTTGCTGAAAATATCAAAATCGCCATATGTATGCCTACAATATTTGAGGAGTTCCCTCAATTCCTCATGGATTCCATCATCAGAACTGGATTCTGAAAAAAATAGGACCAATCTGGAAGTATATCTATTCAAATAAAAAAAGAATTTTCCAAATCGGTTAATAAACGCAGGAGAAATGAAATAATAAACATACAAAAAAAAAACTACCGATTTGAGAATTTCCTCCTTTTTGTGAAGTCGGTTAAAAATTGGCTCAGCTGTTGTAACGACTAAGCAAATGTTTCAAACTTTTGCTTTTTAAAGTAGAATAAATGAATGACGAGACGATAAATGCACGTGTTTTGAGTCTATTCGTATATACGCGTTGAATTATTCAGGAATTTCGTCACTGAAAGGAAATGAGTTCGCAATAGATCAGCATTGAATAGATAAGTGCTTTAATTATTGCAAAATTGCGAATTTTCCGTCAGTAAAATAGTTTCAGGTATTTATTCGCTTCCCAGCTAGTGGTACGTTGGATCATCAAATTATGCCAAGCCGTGTTTGTTGCCTGATTCTTCTATATGGGCTTGGTCGCGTTGGAACAGGAATAATTTTAATTTATAAGACGATTCAAAATGATTCTTGTGATTTCAATGAATACAATTATTTTGGTTTGGTTTGGTTTATTATTTTAAACGAAAGAATTCAACATTTCATCTACCGCGTAAAATTGCGTGATACTTCCTGGCAGGGCCACATCAGCTTTTTTTCAATTTTTCGTCATAATAAGTAGTTCAAAAGTGAGACTTATTTCACAGACCATAGATTCAATTATAAAACTATTTAATTTAACCATATAAAAAAAGCTTGCCAACTATTTCACTACTGACTGACGAAACATTCGCTAATTTATTTTTTGCGCAATTCGAAAATAATGTGCACAATGCATGTAAAATGCATGAAATGCATCTAGCAATTCTGCTTGGGTCAGTGATTTGAACAGTGTTTTTTACCACAAGTTAGTTTAATATATTATGTAGGTAGTTTAAAATAGTTTTTTATCTGTTTGTTTTAATTGTTTTTAAATAAAAACCTACTAACTTAAGATATCAATATAACTTTTGAAAGTATCACGGTTATTAACATAATTGTCAGTATAGAAACGGGATATTTACTTTTTTTAGACTTCAGTGTACCCGCGTGATCATGGTGCATGAAACTGTGCCGAAATATCGGGAATTAATATAGCTCAAATATCATGGTAAATATCCCGTTTCTAGTGATAATTAAGATATCAAATTGATAACATCGTATATTTTTATTTCATTGTAATAAATTTGAACACTACCCACAATTCATTTTCAGAAATACGTCCCTTATTTCTTGCTACATGATTTAAATGCCATAAGCAAGTAATTTTTGCGAGCACCATTAATATTAAATGCAAATACTTATATTATATTTACTAACTACAAATTTGTCTTCAATTGTATTCATATTGGTATTATTTGTTTCATGTTTGTATTTTGTTTGTTAGTGTAAAACTAATAATAATAATTGGACTTGACGATGTAAGTATCTAATTATATTCAAATCAATTTTTAATAATAATAATTGTAGGGGGAATAGGTATAACTATTTGTCATCGATAATTTCACCATATTTTATACAATAAACTTAATTTAGATTCACCTAAAAAAACTGATTAGGGTAGCCAGTGTGCTCCGATTCCGATGGTATAAAGGAGAAATTTTGACACAACATTTTCTTGATAAAGGGTTTAATTTATATAAGCCCTATATATTATTATGTTAGTTCCAAACACGCACGGCGTGCGTGCGTCTGGAACTTAACCCCTTTCTAATTGAATTTAGCTGAATAACATTCTTCTTTTTTGTAATTATACAATAAAAAAATATTACTTACCACTGTCCACAGTGTATTAAGCAAGAATTTTGACGCAAGTAAAATATCCAACAACACACGCGTAATCAAACACGACTCACGACTGATAAATTCGAAACAACCGACCGCGACACACCCGACTCTAACGACGCAACAGTGCGACTGCTGGATGGTACTGATGGAGTACGGTATCTATCTGTCGTTGGCTCGGTCGATCGAACTGCTACGAGTGGTGAGTGGTGACTGTGACTGATAGTCACACAAACTACCCTAATTGATTAAACCTCAGTATGCTCATAAAACCAGTCAACGACCTTTTTTTTTTAAACTTCTGTCATTATTCTGCATAGTTAGCAAGCGTTACTTATCACGTGACATTTGCGAACTAGTAGCACCAATACCCCAAGCCATTGATAAAAAAAAAAACAAGAAGATACATTTTAAAACCCAGAGCGCATGAAATTTATCAGTAACATAACATAACACCCAACAGTCATATACGTAGTCTTGATCCCACACTAGGATTCCCTGTGTCGTGGGTATCAGGAACTACGAGTACCATGGTACCGTAACACCCAGATCCGGAACAAATATTTGCAGATCATACAAACATTTGTCCCGCATCGGGAATTGAACCCGCAACCTCTTGCATCTCAGCCGGCTACTAATAGCTGGCCACTATGTTTTATTACCTATTAGAAGTTAAACAATAACCTAACTTAATAATTGTGTTTGAAAATAATTACGTAACGATAATGAAACCTATTTACCTATATAGTTAAATAAAATAAACAATATGCCGATAAAAATCACATAAGAGAAATAAAAACAAATTAGTGTGCAAATAAAAAACAAAGAAAATCATAATGATGTCAAGAAACTTAGCTTAAGTACCTAATAAAAATGTTAATATTATTATTTAAAAAAGAATTTTAACTATCTATTAACTAAGTAGGTACATGTCAGTGGGCAAATGGCAGCCTGAGGCAAAAAAAAAACAAAAAAAAAAATCAAATCAAATTTCTCAAAATTATTTTATAACTACACATAAAAATGGGTCAAATACCCATAAAAAGCGGTGTTTTCGAACATCAATAATATTTTTGAAACTCTTTCTTTCAAGTGTTGATCGATTTTTCTCGAGTATGAAGTTAGGGGTCAGCATAATTTGTGTTCTGAGAAAGGTATTTTTGTATCGCTAAATACAGGTTCTAAATTAACAAGGACAGTACAGATTCTAAATGCGAAGACTGCTACACGGTTTTTATTAACCGACAATGACTTAATTATACCATGTCTATCTACCCTTTTATTTCAAATATGTTTGGATGAACACAAAATCTTGACTGGAAGAAATCACTCATTGCATAATGACGGCTCAAATGGTAAAAGTATTCCGTCTAATAAATCTAAGTCTATTGAATTATAAAATCATTGAAATTAAATATAAGTACTTACCTAGTTGTAATTAATTTTCATATCTGAACACTCAGATATCTCGTTTCCGGTACAGATGACAACTGACAGGAAGATACAACACAAAATTATGCTAATCGTAGTAATTTTAGCAATTTAAAAAAAGTAACGTCATGTACCTTGTATGGATTGTATGGAAATAATGTACCTACTAACATAATTATATAAAATTGCTATTTTCCAATTTGGTATTATATCTAGCAGCAAAGGTGATTTAATTTTTTGATATATCATCTAAAAAGATTTGGTAACCAGATCAACATTTTTGATTATACGAAATTATACCGAATTTCGTGACTCTGTGAACTCTGTGAATAATAAAATGATAGTAAATTAACGATTGTATTCAGAAAGCTTGCTCTTTTAAGATTATAGCTTATTAGGTTATATCAACAAATGTAATCTAAGAATGACAATGTGCGAAAAATACAGAAATATAGTAGTACCTACCTCTATGCATATTTTACAGGCGTCTACCTCGTGAACGTGTCCAATTTGTCTTGCAGCGGGATTCGAACCCGCAATCTCCTATACATACCTATACTAAATGTCTACTTGATAACTGTCGGTTTGCTCTATTCATTATAATGTAAATCTGTTATTGGCTGTCGGTTTGGAACATTGGTTTTATATCTTATTTCTAAGAGCTGTGGTCTTTTTGTGAAATAAATAAATAAACCTCTTACAGCGTCCTAGCTTCACGCGTTAGAAAGCTCTTAAGGTGGATCGTCTCGCAATGAGGGCTTTTCATCTTCGATTAAAAAGAAAAAAAATTGTTCAAATTGGTTCGATAGATGGCGCTGACTCAACTGTATCAATCAAGATTGTCTGTGGTGCACGCGTACAAAACTATTTTCTAAGTAATCTGTGGCTATTAGTCATGTTATTCTGTTTGTGATTGCTTCTTGAGTGTGCGCTAGTGATTTCGTGGTGTTTAGAAGTAGGCAAAAATAAATACCACGAATCGAAAGTTATTTCTACGTTGACGATGTTGACATTTCACTTTATTTTGACACTTGACTGCTACGTTACAGAGCAGCGCCAGCTATTTTCAATGCTGAAAGCATGATTTGAAACGGCCGCGAAAACCCCTCATTGGCGCGAAATTCGTGTTTCTTGCTTCGCTTGTGATAGCGAAAACTGATTTTGCGAAAACTAGGAGACCTAACACACAAGTTTTAGTTGATAGTATCTCATAAAGATAATTAGTTTAGCTACGAAGGGAAGAGAGGTCTTTGCCTTGCACTGATATCCAGTGTAGCAAGTTATGATACATTTTGGTTGAGTCTTTTATCAACCAGCAATTATACATAAAAAACATAAAACATACACTCAACAGTCACATAAGTGTCTTGATCCCACACTAGGATTCCCTGTGTTGCTGATATCACGAACTACGAGTACCATGGTACCGTAACACCCAGACCCGGAACTAATATTTGCAGATCATCTATTGTCCCGCAGCGGGAATCGAACTCGCAACCTCTTGCATCTTAGCTGCCTACTTGCACGCCGCGCCGCATAAGTCGTTTCGGCTGGGAAGTCTAGCATGGGGCTTATTTACCTGATGATTTATCACACTGCGCATAAACATAATCGTTAGAAATCTCACCATTATATGTTGTATTGTTCAGCTAAGTATATTAAGCATCATCATAATATAACATACCTACATTACACCTAACAGTAACATGTATTCATAATCTCTAGGATTCCCTGTGTCGTGGGTATCAAGAACTACGAGTACCTACTATGGTACCAATACCCAGACCCGGAACAAATTATTTGCAGATCTTGCAATTTATCCCGTAGCGAGAATCGAACCCGTCTCAGCCGGCTACTCGCCCTCTGCGCCACGGAGGTTGGCATTGTTTTTATGTTAAATACAGCTGCTTGATTTACGTGTATTTTTTGCAGTTACTAATTAATTCCTGCAAATATTTGTTGAGTTTCTACATTACTGGCATCCTCACATTGAGCTGCCAATCATTATGAAAATAGTCGGATCCGCTGTTAGTAGATACTTATCAAGTAATTAAATCTATGACTATGATTACAAGGGAGTGAAAAAGCGACAGCACGAAGTGTGTAGAGTCCATGTGGAGTGTTCTACATGCAACCAAAGGCCTAATTCTCTAACTAAAAAATAGTTAAAATAGAATTTAGATCATGTTTCGATCTTGTGTCGATGTCTTAAATGTCAGAAATGGTATTCTCTTAACTTCAAAATACAACACAGTAATGTGTATCAAAATGTGACCGAAACTTGAACGATACAAAGTTTTTTCGATAATTTTAGTTTAATTATATGCGAGTCTCTCTTTATTCTTTCCAATTATATATAATTAACTATACTACTCTAATGATAGTCACCTTGAATTGAAAGTAGACTAAATTGTTATTTATGAGGGAGCAGAATACCAACTTTCTGTCAATTCACAATTCAGCGATTCGGTTAACCTTCAGTGTAGGTATAGTTCTAAAATAGTTTAACATAGCAATGCGAGTATTACCATTCATTTTCATCATCATCATCATCATCAGTCTCTAGAAGTTCACTTTTGGACAATGGATCTTTTGGGAAAAGATATAAAAAAAATACATCCTACTAATTAAATGCAAAAGTTGTATTTTTGTTTGCATATTTTGTGACTCAATAACGCCGAAATGTTCGAACAGATGCCGTTTGAATTTGGAACAAAGATAGATTATGACCTGCCCCCGTATTATCTAACGAACTGGTAATCGCTTTTGATTACGATTTTGCAGTACATTGCGCCGCACACTTTAGCTTTACTTCAAGAGCAGAAATATTCAACACATAAAGCGCAATGTACTATTAAATCGTAATAGAAATTGATTATCAGTTCGCTACCCAATAACGGGGCTGCTTTGACACAGTTAGCTATTTTTAATCCCAGTTCCTCGCCTATGAAGCTCAAGACCACCCTGAACTTCGGCTGAGGTGAGACTGAGTTATGAGTTTCGTCACCACATCAGACATGGTGCGATGTATTCAAAATTACATAAGCTAGTAGAAGCTGGTAGAGACAGGTCAATAAACGGCCATGATGGTCATAATAATCACTTATAAAAGACTAGCATTTGCTCTTGGCTCCGCCTGCGTGGAATTTCTATTATAAATTATTTTTTATAATTATAACTGTACCTAATACATTATTTTGTTTTATCATCAATGACGCGCAGCGGGCTATGGAGAGAGTTATGCTAGGAGTTTCACTATGTGATAGAATCCGAAATGAGGCAATCCGTAGAAGAACCAATTAAGTTTAACTGTCATGAAAGCACTATTTAGTTCGTTTATGTTTAGTTTATTAATTTTTTGTGAATAAATACTAGAATAGAATATACTAGAAAAAGAGTAGAATAGAAAAAGAATAGAATAAATTTTATTTGCAACAACATTATATATACAATTTAGCAAACAGTTACACAAAACAAAAAATAAAATAAAATAAAAAATGTTGTTGCAAAAAGGCCCCAAATCAGCATATGCAGGATGTAAACAACCTACGCTGGTCTTCCGTTGGAGCCATTTTGCAAACAATATAATAAATTTGTCAAAAAAAGTCACGGACATAATGAAACACTAAATAAAACATACAAACAATAAAGTTCAAAAAAATAAATAGAATGAAAGTAAATAAATAGTATATAAGTCAAGTTATACACGGTAAACAATAATAAGTAAAACAGATATAACAATTATAAGTAGATAAAAGAAAACAAATATTAAATTATATAGTTATATAGCACTCGTATCATTCTTGAGGAGTTCCTGCTCACTTTGCCAATTAAGTAGGTATTTTTGAAGGTTCTGCCTAAACCCTAGAACATTTTGCAGGTTCCTTATTGGCGGTGGAATATTATTCCAGCATTTCGTTGCAGCGTAGCGGAAACTGCCTCTAAAGGCTGCTGACCTATGCCGCTGCGCACAGAGCTGCAACGAACACTGCCGGGGTTCGTAGGACCTCAAACTTGATGCACTCTTCAACTTCTGACTCAGGTAAGAAGGCGCATTATGCTTCAAAACACCGAATAAGAGACTTCCGAAAGAAGCTTCCGCCGATGTCTCATTTCAATACCGTGTGAGCATTATCTTATCTTATCTTAACCAATGTCAGCACCGACATAGCTCTTAGAACTAGCAAGTTAAAGTGGCAATTGGTAGGTCATATAGCTCGAAGAACTGATAACCGTTGGGGAATAAAGGTTCTCGAGTGGCGACCACAAACCGGACGACGCGGTAGAGGAAGGCCCTCCGCTCGATGGACTAAAGACATTATAAACGTCGCAGGAGGTCGGTGAATGGAGGCGGCTCAAGATCGTTCGTCGTGGCATTCTAAGGGGAGGCCTATGTCCAACAGTGGACTTCTATAGGCTGATGATGATGATCATCAATTGTTATACGCAGCGCACGCGGTGTAAAGAATTTTTCAACACACTTGCTCATAAAGTGGCTCTAATTTCACCGCAATTAGGCACATAATGACACCTATAATCAAACTGTGACTTTTTCATTGCTATATCTCGCAAGTGAGTTATAGAGTTTTTTTTATTTATTGGTTGAATTGCTTTCCTCTGATCCCAGTTGTCCCGTTCGTTCTTAAAAAAGTTTCGATACAAAAAAGATCGTGTTCAATAGAACAAATAAATTAATGTACCATGTGCTTGCTCATTTCATGCAACTTCGTATTTAAATAGATAATTTCAACTTGTACGTGTTTAATAAATAAAACTTTCACTCAAATATAACTTTTGTTTTCTCAGTAATAAAGAAAACTTTAAATTCCCCATTTTGTACGTGGATAAAACGCTAACCGTGGAAAGAAAAAAAAAAAGAAACCTCATTCCTTTAGTCTAGGTATGGCCGATCGCCATTGTTAGATGCGCGTACATAGGAAAACTGATTAATTTTTCCCGCCATAGCGAAAAATTTTTCACAACTCAGTTTCTCTGTTAAAACTATAGTTATTTTCTTCACAAGTGTGTTCAAAAACGTCGTATGATACACGTGTATATTAATGATTACCGTCCTCGGCTCTCTTAAGACCCTCGCCTTAACGGCTCGGGTCTCTGCCGTAATCACTATTTTTGCACACTTGTACCATAATGTACTATTATAGGTAATTTTTTACACTTTTGTTTACAAACTTTGTTTTGGAGTTTTCTGATATATAATTTTTTGAAAATAAAATATAGCTTATGTTACTCAGTGATAATAAAGCATTCTACAGGTGAAAGAATTTTTAAAATCGGTCTATTCGTTTATTACTTTACTTATTATAAACAAAAATACAAATCTTTTCTCTTTATAATATTAGTGTAGTGTGGATGTCGATTATGATACGAATGCTACGTAGAGTAGGTCAGTTAGGTTTATATGTTTGATTATGTATGTTAATATAAGCGGAACTGCTAAATATGAGTTTTGTTCTACTAAAGAGCTCGGCTCATATTGGCAACACATTTTGTTTCTACGAAATATACCTAAGATAAGATAAGATAATAACATAACTTTATTTTCAGAAAAAATAATAGGTACAACTAATACAAGTATTATACAAAAGTTGAAAAATACAAATAAAACAGTTGAACTATCTAAAGACCGTTGTAAACAATCTAAAGATAGATCAATTGATCCAAATCACTATCATAATTGAACCTAAGTACCTAATGCTCACGACAAACGTGTGCCACAGTGAGATAGCCACGTTTTATGTAAGTAATACCTACAGGTATCCTAAGTATTGTCTAACAAACTGGTAATCGTTTTCAATTACGATTTCGCAGCACATTGCGCCGTATGCTTCTGCTTATTGTCACAAGCAGAAATATTCAAGACATAAAGAGCAATGTACTGTAAAATCGAAATCGAAAGCGATTATCAGTTCGTTAGCCAATAAAGGGGCTGCACTGATGACGTGCCGCTGTGGGTTGTATTGTGCATTGTCCCCCTGTGCAAACCCACCCAGAGGACTTTGGGTTGGTGAGAATACCGTTGAAGTGTGTCCGAAGGTGTCGATGATGGAGAGCAGGATAGAAGTAGCTCCTGCACTGAGAAAAATTTTGAATTACAAAATACGAGAACGTTTAGTTGTGGTAAAATCTTGTTGCGGCTACCATAAAATAGTACTCTTTAATATATTTTCTAGTTGCCATTACATCCTTTAAGTTCACCTTACAATATTATTATCGTAAATTACAATTTACCAGAATTTCCAAAAATATAACAATACATTTAGTTACAACTACTAGAATAATGTTATCTATACAATGCTCTCTGTAGTTGCTATATTTTAATAAGGTACCGGTAACTAAACGCCATAAATACCGCCCCCGCTTCACCTCTCGGCGGAGATTGGGACAAATAATTTCCTAAAAATTCGACACTTTTTGCGACCGGCGGCGTCGCGTCGGTCGGTCGGCGGGTACGCGTGTGTTTGAATTGTGTGTAGATTGTGCTATACAAATGGACGAACAAGTGAAAGCTTTGATGTAGGTGTAATAATAATAATAATATCAGTAACAATAATAATTGTTTATCATAATAATAATATCTTCAACTAGTGAAAGACCCGAGTCTTAATTCACGTGGAGTTTATTTTCGATACAATCTTCAACACCCCGCTGCACCCCCTTTTTTAAGTCATAACGAAGAAATGGAAACCTGTGCACCCAGCCCATTTACCTAGTAATCGTGCTAACTAAGAAGCAAGGTATGTTTATTTTTTTATAACTATGTTCTGTGACCGAAGACACAGGCCAAAGTCTATTTTATTTTAATCATTATTTATTTAGCCTCACAATGTTCTTACTGCTGGGACACAGGCCTAGTTACTACCTAGTTAGAGTGATTGGGTCTTAACCCACCACGCAGAATACGGATTGGTGGTCGGCACATGTCTTTCGAATTTTGAGGTGTATGATTTCCTCACGATGATTTCTTCGTCGTTTTGAGCACATAGGTACATTATTCAAGTGAAAAAACACATCGGTGCATGCCCGCTACCGGGATTTGAACAAACGACCTCTGGTATGGAATGCGTGGGCCACCACGGCTTTATGATATTTGTATTCACATAGTATATTTATTACAGGTTTCAATGAGGAGGACATTCATTTTCTGAAGATGTCTCCATGGACCTTGAAGAGGAAAATGCCACTTAACGGTGATGTTCAGGCTCAAGCAATTAAGTGAAAGTTAATGATAGTGGTTCAATACAGCGCTGAATTATAGGCAGTATAGGTAATATGACAATAAAAAGATATTTATATTCGTTAATTATTACTTGTTTTTTATTCCAGTGATGTCATAAAGTTCTTAAACAATCAGCTGATCTTTTACTAAGTAAATCAAAATGCAAATGAGTAATGCAACTTTGGTACACTCATTTTGGCAATCAAGTTTTGCTAGCCTTAGTCAAAATGATTTAGTTGAGTTGTGTACCTATTTCCAATTTCTACCGTTATAAAGCAGCAGAGTTTGATTTCCCATAAAATTGAAATAGACTTGGATTATTGTAATTATAACCATTAAACTAAAAACTGCGGAAAAGGGAGTTCTTTAACATTAACCATTAAACTAGTATGTAGTTTGTACAATAAGGGCAGAATCTGTCTCGTCCACATGGACCAGCATTTTCCGTAACTATAGACACTAGTTACGGAAAATGCTGTTCCATGCGGACTAGTCAGGTCCTGCCCTTATTGTACAAACTACATACTAAGTTAATAGTAATAATAACAATAATAGATAGTACACATCACAATAAAATATAGTACACATTACAATAATAGATTTTACACATAACAATAATAGTCAGTAATCATGACAATAATTATAGTTTTCGCTACAATTATGTATATAGACACTATCAACCAATTTTGTTCACATAACAAGACACTGTGTCACTACTACTAATTATTCTAGTAATCTCTACTAGACTTTTTTGTTGGAATAACAACTACCACTAGTTCTGACAACTAGAATTGTTATATTATAGTCATAACTAAATTATACTCGCTGTCACAAAAGTACGAGAATTATTGTTAGGTTAGGCAGAATTTTAGTAAGGGTAACGAGATTTTTTTCTCAGTGTGCAAACCCGTCTTGGTCCTGGTCTCTTTTGTGGCCACACAATCCATGACTACGTGCTCTACCGTCTCTTCTTCCTGCGAGCAGCCCCGACATAGCCCACTGTCAGTGGCCCCAATCTTGTACAGGTGATGGTTTAGGTTGCAGTTTCCTGTTATGATGCCCACTACCATACGCAGGTCCTCACGTTTCGTTTTGAGTAGTGTATTCATACCCACAATTTATGCGAACGTAAATATTAAAATGAATATGTATACAAAAATTAAAAAGTTGAGCTATCTAAAGACCGTTGCAAACTATTAAAAGATAGCTCAGCTAATCCTATAATCACTAACAGACGGAAGTGTGATTAGAAACGCTACCATACCTGCATTGTCACGCTGAATAGCAATACCAATCCGGCAAAGCCACGCGTCGTTATTGAAATAATTTAGAAAATTTGAATAAATAAAATTCAGTTAGTTTCGATTCGACGGTATAGTACCGTTACGTCTGATACCACTACGTCGCGAATAAAAATCTATTGTTTGGTTTATGCTAATTATTCCCGCCACGTCGTGAATATCAAAAGTACAGTCAAAGTTAAAAATTCAAGCACTTATTTAATACGACCTCCGTGGTGCAGCGGGCGATTAGCTGGCTGAGACACAAGAGATGCTGGTTTGATTTTTGCTACGGGACAAATGTTTACATGATCTGCAAATATTTGTTCCGGGTATGGGTGTTGTACCATGGTACTCCTAGCTCCTGATACACACTACACAGGGGATCCTATTGTGGGATCTGCCTCCCAATTAAAGTAACAAATGGCAATGGGGATGATTTTGGCAGCCTTAGCGATGTCCAAATCTGTTTGAATCTTGAAAGGAGGAATGTTTCCGTCAAGAAGTTTCCCCTATTCAAGTTTCATAAGGTTGAAATAGCGCTAAGGCTGCCAAAATGATCCCCATTGGTATTTGATACTGCAATGAGGGCTTTTTAACTTAGATTAAAAAAAAAAGTAGTTCAATCTGGTTCGATAGATGGCGCTGACTCAACTGTAAATGCCAAGATTGTCAAATGTATTATCTGTGGTATACGCGTACTAAGCTATTATCTAACTGGTATGTGGATATTAGTCATGATATTCTGTTTGTGTCTGCTTCTTGAGTGTGCGCTGGTGATTTCGTGATGTTTTTAGAAGTAAGCAAAAATAAATACCACGATACGAAAATAATCTATTGATGTTGACATTTAACTTTATTTTGACACTTGACAGTTACGTAACAGAGCAGCGCCATCTATTTACAACGCTGAAAGCATGATATGAAACGGCCGTGAAAACCCCTCATTGGGGGGCAGGACTATTGTATGTGACTGGTTGGGTGGTAGGTATGTTATGTTGATGAGATGTGTATTAGATTAAGTTTACCGAAATAAATATTTGTACTTGTTGTTGTTGTTGTTGTTTTGAGGTCTGAGTGAGCATTGTATAATTAAGTTCTGTATCATTAAGTTGTGTATCATTAAGTATTGCAGTTGTTGTTGTTTTTATCACCTAATTCCTAATGATAAGTAACTTCGATTTCACATGAAAGCTATTAAACACACTTACTTCACAGTCTTCACTGTGATGACAGACTAATTTACCTATGAGTACACCAGACAATACTGGGTCATATCTTGCGAAACGATGCTACATCATTTCAATGTGGCTTAACAGCTAATAGATGAGCACCGATAATAAATTAGCAACCTCTGTGGCGCGGCGGGCGACTAGCCGGATGAGATGCAAGAGGTTGAGGGTTCGATTCCCGCTGCGGGACAAATGTTTGTATCTGCAAGTATTTGTTCCGGGTCTGGGTGTTATGGTACCATGGTACACATAGTTCCTTATACCCTCGACACAGGGAATCCTAGTGTGGGATCAAAACTGCGTATGTGACTGTTGGGTGTTATGTTATGTTATTATTGTTAATTCATCATTTTGTTGTTTATGCAAAAAGTTTTTTGTTGAAAATTATATTTAAAAACAAGCTTTTATTACAAAGGTATTATTTTATTTAATTACTTAGGGGAATCCGAATTGTTTGGATTGTGTGAAAATAAAAATATTGCATGTTTCTCACAGATTTGTAATAAAAAATGATTTGAGAATGATGCATCTAGTCACGAACACGTGAACAGGCGCTATTATTAATTTTATAGTAGTAGTGTAGTTTTCTATAGTGAAATATTTTTTAGAATCGGTTTAGAAGTTCCAGTGGTTACATCTCTTACAAACAAAAAAGTTATAGCTCAGTATAATATTGTAGTGACGAAGTATAGATAGGTAGTGGTACCATAGCTCGTCAGATTGTTCCCAGATTCATCAAATTAAGAAACTTTTTAAAATAAGATCACAGGTAGCTCAGAAAGGCGCTTACGCCCCTTTGCACGCGAAGTTTGCTTCAAAATTAGCTATTATTTCTTCAAAATCCATGAAACTTTGTACACCATGATCAGTACACTACTATCTTTACTCGTGGGGCGTTATTTTGTTATAAAATGATAATGGTTACCAAAATAATAAATAAACAAAAATATTAAAAACTAACGAACCACGTCTACTGAACAACAAACGTGTACAAAATTGAATGGAGTTTGATGAAATAATAGCCAAAATAGAAGCAAACTTCGTTCACGTTCAAATGAACATAAACACCCTACCCGTAATCTTCTCTAAAACTCAAAAATATCATCATCAGCCAATAGTAATTCCACTGCTGGTTGAGGCGTCCCTTAAATTTAGAACTCATACACTTACATTATGATTATCTTTATAATATAATGCAATGTGGGGATTTTACCACACTTGGCAGGCAGATTGGTGATCGCAGTTGTTGGATACTCAGAGTAGTATAAATAGTGCGTGACACTATATAAAGTAGTGTCACTTGTTTGGCTACTCGTAGATTGTATCAAATATCTGTTATCGTGAAATAAACTAAACGAGGAAACGTCGTTAACCTCCAATTCGCATCCATTTGATCCGTTGATAAACTTTTGGCATTGTAATGATATCGCAATAAAGTCGGCTAATAAAAAGTTTAAACTATTACGATCTTCCCGAACAAGCTGGGTTCCGAAAAGGCATAGAACCCATCCACACACAACGACAGATTATACAGAAGACCGAAGAGTATAATCCGCCGCTATGTTTAGCGTTTGTGGACTACGAGAAAGCCTTCGATTCAGTCGAGATCTAGGCATTATTACAGTCACTATAATGGCGCCAGATCGACTACCAGCACATCGAAGTGTTGAAGTATTTAATTTTGTACGGTATGTAAGCCCTATATAATAATTATATCCTAGAGTATACGAATCCTGTCAAATTGCAGAAAGGGTGACACAGGGTGATGTTATTTCTCCGAAATGTACACCTCTGCAATAGAGGATGTTTTTAAAATTCTACACTACAACGGATATCAAAATCATCAACATCAATGGTGAATACATCTCTTACCTTCGATTTACCGATGATATAGTCACCGTGGCAGTAACACCTGGGCACAAAGCTTTGAGACCCTAATACCGTCTCCCAACAGACTACCTATTGAACATGGCATGGTTCTGCATACGATCATGAGCAAGACGAACATCATATCAAATGCTCATGTAGCACCCATGCTGTTATACATTGGGAACGAATCTTCCTAAAATTAAAATGATTCCCGTATAACAAACACGGTTCGGTGTTTTTTTTGATGATCCTTCTTACTATACTAAATGGGAAGCACCTGTGTGGTAACTCAATAACAAGGACAAGCTGATACATAGAAAAAGAAAACTTTAAAAACCTTTAAGTAAATCACATTCAAGTTGTTGACCACTATGTCTATTTGATCTAACTTCAACAAAGAGGTCAGCGTCGGCTGGATTTTACTTGGATGGGCAGCGTTCAGGAAACTTCACCGTTATCTTCTCGTCCCAGATTCCGCAGATCCTCAAGAAGAATGTCTATAATCAGTGCGCGTTGCCACAGTGATGACTTACGGCACTAAGACGTGGTCGCTTACAATATTATTGATGGCCTCATAGACAAGCTCAAAGTCGCGCAGCGGGCTATGGAGAGGCTCGAAGTATCACTACGGGATATAATTTGAAATGAAGAGATCCGCAGAAGAACCAAGATCATGACAATGAAAGGACAAACGATCTTTAGATCAGAATGTGGAATCGGCGTCCCATTGGAATGCTCCGGCCTCGCCTACAAAACGTTATATTTGCATGACCTTTTCAATTTCCACAACTAGCAATTTCCTCGTTGATGTATAATTTAACAAAATTAATTTTGTTCTAATTAACACTGTGGAAATGCTAGATTAACACACTTTTGTGATAAACCTGCGCCCGTGACAACGGGTCCTAATGTGTAGAGGAATTTTATGAGTTTCAAAAATTAGCGCAAAATGAAGTGGGTTTTTTATGTGATAGTGTTCATTTACATGGCTTATCGAGCTGGTAAGTTTTATTGGAATTCATTTATGAAAGAAATAGCAAAGTCTTATGCCGAGATAGAGTAAAGTAAAGTATGTATATAATTATTTATTGTTAAAACTGTGTACCTACATAAAGGTGGTTATATTTTTAACTGACTTCCCATAAAACGAGGAGGTTCCCAATTAGTTTTTTTTTTTTTTTTTAAATCTTTGTTACCAATCTTTGTCTAACCTCCGGCGTTTATGAACCGATTTGGAAAATTATATTTTTATTTGAATAGATATACTTCCAGATTGGTCCCATTTTTTTCGGAATCCAGTTCTGATGATAGAATCCATGAGCAGTTGAGGGAACTCCTCAAATATTATAGGCATACATATGGCGATTTTGATATTTTCTGCAACAAACCAAGCATTTGCATTAAAAAGTATCATAATCCTTTCACCACTATGGTTCTTTCATCATTTTTTTTTTCATCCAAATATTTAGTCGAATATAACTTTTCATTTAAAAAACCGACTTCCGCCATTGTATTCGACTAAATATTTGGATGAAAAAAAATTGATGAAAGAACCATAGTGGTGAAAGGATTATGATACTTTTTGAATGCAAATGCTTGGTTTGTTGCTGAAAATATCAAAATTGCCATATTATGTATGCCTACAATATTTGAGGAGTTCCCTCAATTCCTCATGGATCCCATCATCAGAACTGCATTCTGAAAAAATGGGACCAATCTGGAAGTATATCTATTCAAATAAAAAAAGAATTTTTCAAATCGGTTCATAAACGCCGGAGATATGCGGTAACAAAAATAAAAAAAATAAAAAATACAACCGAATTGAGAACCTCCTCCTTTTTTGGGAAGTCGGTTAAAAATGGCGGAAGTCGGTTTTTTAAATGAAAAGTTATGTAAGTTGCAATAGTTTGCCCATTCGGACGTACATAACTTTTAATCTCAGGTCTACTCAATATTTCTACAGGGGGCAGGTAGGTAGGTGGGTAAGTACTATGTAAGACTATGCTCTATTATTTTATTAGTTACAAGCAGGGTCCATACATAATAATAGTGAGATCAGAATACTTACGTATCTAGATCTTTAGAAAAGTATTCATATTATCTTAATCAACCGTTAGACGTCCACTGTTTGGACGAGGCCTCCCCCATATAATGAACGGGGGGGAATTTTCATAATCACCACGCTTGGCAGGCGGAGTTCTACTATTCCACTAAGAGCATTGATCGAAAATATGAATCAGAGCTCAAAGTGGAATAGGATCGGTGCTCTTCAAACCGGTGCTGTTTCAAAGTTAAAGTCAAAGTCAAAAGAATGTTATTCATTGAAATCACAAGGATCATTTTGAATCGTCTTATAAACTAAAATTACTCCTGTTCCAACGCGACTAAGCCTAGAAGTTAGTGGAACGCTTCGGATTGGTGATCGCAGTATTGGTGTTGAGTACTCAGGCAGATGCTGCTGCCCATCCCCTAGTGTTATCCCAGAGTCGACTTCTACGACATCCACGTGAGGAGACGAAGGGGTCTATCTATTCTTAGGCGGATACACCACGGAACGCTGACAGTATTTATATACTTAAGTATATATTTTATGTACATAGAACGAGATCAAATATTAGATTTATAGACAAGATCGACGTTACTAGCACGTGCTAATGTTTAGCATTAGGTATTCCCGTCACTCTCAGACACGGGTGTTCTAACATTTGTGTGATAGTGACAGCATTACATGCGTTAGTCGGACGTCTATTTATCTCGGTCATAGTTACCTACGTGTTTTCATGTTCAGCGTCTATATTTAAAGATACTTAACATACCTCTGGACAAGACAGTTCTCTGGATTTGAAGACCGGACTAGCTTCATTTAAGTCAGTTTATCACGTTTGGAGGTAACTGGCCTCCGACAATATAGCGTCAAAACTAGGCTATCAAGAGTGTGGTACTTTTGATAGCCTAGTTTTGACGCTTCGTTTGTTTTTTTTTGATCACATCTTTAGGTCAGTGACCAGGTATTATATTTTAATACTTACTACGATAAGTAACTTTAAAACAAAAAAATCATTGGGTTCAGTCGTGTACGAGCCGTAGGTTTTTACGTGAAAACGTCATAGAAAAGACCTACAATTTATTTTATTTGGTTTCAAAGCCCTCTCTCAAAGCATTTCTTTTCGATTCTTAGTGATTTTTACATAAACTATACCAAGTTATCGTTCAACATTATTTTTGTGAATTGCAGTGTACGGTGCTAAGGCAGCAAATGAAATTTCCATCGAGAAAATCAACTATGGCAATGAAACATATTTAAAATCAGGCACTAGGAAAACAATCAACTGCAGAGCATCGAATAGGAATCAGCGGGTGAGCATAATTTTCCGAAATCGGAAAAGATGATTCATATTTATTCATATTTATTGGTACAGGAAACAGTTTATCTAATTTTGACGACAATAAGCCATTTTCACGGTTTATGATCAAAGAGTCAGATTAACCGCGTATAGTGTTGTCTTCTGAAGTTATATTGCTACTACGTGCGTGGGGTAAAAAAACTCCAAAAATGAAGCAGGATGACGTCAGAATAATCATTATTACTTAAGGCCAAAGCACACCGAAGATGTACGTATGCAGCACGTAAACGCGCGTGGACCTCTGACATTTAGGGTTACGCATACGTCCACGCTTACGCGTTTGTTTGGTGTGACGTTGAATGGGCATGACATTATCAATACCGCGATGACGTTCCCTCTGCGTAGGGCACGCACCCTGTTTATCTTTTGGGAGCTGCAATGCGTAATGTCACGCATTACGTCTACGTGCATGTGCACGTACGTAAGCGGTGTACCATGTCACACAGTTCCATACATTACAAAACAATGGTATGTGCACATCTACGTCCACACGTACGCAGCCGGTGTGCTGTGTCCTTTATTGCTTGTGGGTTCAAAACGTTATTTACGATTTTTTTACTATGGAATATTAAAAATTTAGAGAGATTTGAAATGTTATTCTTAAAAACCGAAATGTTTGACGATGTCTGAACGCCTTAATAACAGTAGCAACCAACGGTTTACTAACAATCTATAGTGAGTGGTTGATAAAACATTTTTGTCAGGCGCTAGATTACCCCTGAATTTTCCGTGTTTTTATTTCGTTATTTTTTGTACAGTTAGAATGGGTAGACCCATTCGGAAAAGTGATCAAGCGCGTGCCTACAAACAGACTGTTCACGCAAGAGCACTTCGTGACCAACCCTAATGGAGGAAGGGCTCCAGCACTGGCATTGACCTTCTCTGACCTGCTGGTCAAAGACACCGGGGTATACAAATGCAGAAGCGGAAATAATGAGCAGGATGTCACTCTTTGTGTTATGAGTAAGTTTATAAACATAAACAGGGCCATTGGTGTGATTAAAAACTTGAAACTTTATAAAAACTGCGAAACATCCGTCAAAATTTTCCTTAAGTGTGTTTAAGTGGACAAGTTTCTAGTCTCTGAATAGCTAGTCAAATACTTTATTCGCAAGAATAGGTACTGAGTTCTTAGATATTATTAAAACCGTTTTGGTTTGTTTAGTGTAGCCAACATCACAGCTCAAAGTCTTAATAAATAAGATTTTTGGTGAAAAATGTATTTTAAAAAACCAGCTTTTATTAAATTAGTGATCGGAACCGTAAGCTGATCAAGATGAGCTCGAAGAGTTCCATTCTCTACCTTCCATCTCCATCATTAGATCAGAGGCCCAATTCTCTTTAACCGAATCGAGACTGAATTATGAATTGACAGAAAGTTGGTATTCTGCTCCCACATAAATAACAATTTAGTCTACTTTCAATTCACGGTGACTACCATCAGAGTAAGATAGTTATATATATAATTGCAAAGAGTAAAGAGAGACTCCATCTACAATGCTAAAATTTTCGAAAAAACTTTGATTCGTTCAAGTCTCGGTTACATTTCGATATAATAACGATACAGTGTTGTATTTTATGTTTAGAGAATACCATTTCTGTCATTTAAGACATCAACACAAGATCAAAACATGATACGAACTCTATTTTAACTATTTTTAAGTTAGAGAATTGGGCCTCAGTTCGCCGTCATCATAATATTGTATTCTCATCTGAACTTGACAGGTAGGTATGAAAAATTTCAGCTCAATCGGTTGGGTGGAACTGGTTAAATTCAGTTTCAAGATTTTACCTAAATAAACATATAAACAATGCAAGTTAATTAAAAGCTTGTAATTAAAAAAATACATATACATTTGGTACTTAACATAACACCCAACAGTCACATATTAAGTAGTCTTGATCACATATTAAGTATAGTCTTCCCTGTGTCGTGATACATGGTATCTTATGTGTCAAATTAACCGTTTAGAGGCCTTACCATGAGCTCTTATAGCGATTCAGTTCAAAAACTATTCAGTACAAAACATCGGTTCGACGTGGATGTCAACGTCATCATTGAATAACTTTAATCGCAGAAGTCTATACACCTTCTGCTACTGTGCCTTTAAATATAGGTAGCTGTGGACATCACAGAATCAATATTTTGTACTGAATAGTTTTTGAACTGAATCGCTATAAGAGGTCACGGTAAGGCGTCTAAAAGGATATTCCGGCCGGCTTGCTAGCATAACCACCCTTTGTTACATAGACCTATGTTAATTATGATTATCGTAAGCAATTAAAGCTATATAAATATTTAAAAGAAAAAGAAGCTCCGTTTTCACGATAAAACTTATTATTACAGAGCCATCAGAATTCATAGACACGCCAACCGAAGTGACTGTTGAGCTGGGTCGCTCGATCACACTGACATGCCAAGCCAAAGGAGACCCAGAACCAAACCTCGTCTGGACAAGGAACTTCGATGAAATATCTGGTAAGAATATTGCAATCTTCTAAACATAGGTTCTTCATAGTGTCATACCTTCGCCAGATAGGTATATTTTGTTTCCAGGATGATTGTTGTTATTCATCACATAATATATATCTTTTAAACTAAGCATTTAAAAAAAACTTTTTGCATTTCTTGACAAAAGTTTTTTTTTCTAGTTTTACCCCAAAATTAAACTCTGAAATCAGAATTACGTCCATGATTGGATAACCTAATTATTACTAAATTTCGTTTTTGTTTGGTCCAGTAGATTCGGAGAATTTAATTAATTAATTTTGGCTGTGACAGACAGGCAACTGCATGTGACACCTTTGATGGTTTCGTTGATACCCTTTGAGGTACGGAACCCTAAAAAAAATATTCAAAAGAGAGACTATTAAGTATTAAAATATTGATAGCCTCCATTTTTTGAAGTTCAAAACAATCTCACTGTTTATTTGCAGAAAAAAACGACTCGTCGAAATACAAAGTTAACACGAAGTACAACAGCCAAGGTTTCGAAAGCCTTCTCACCATAAGCTCACTGGAGGCTGAAGACAGTGGAGTGTACACTTGCGTCTCAATACAAGACCCACTTCTGCATGATTGCGAAAACACAGCTGCATTGAACATCACTTTACAAGTCAGTTGTAAGTGACACAGACATGATTTTTTCTAATAGTTGTATGTAGCCTTAGAGCAGCTCTAAGGGCGTTATAAATACTACAACTAATTCACTAAAGAGGTCTCGGAGTACTCCACTTCTGCCCTCTTTGACATGTCGCAAGGATAATGATGAAAACGGGGATCTTATCAAATCGGGAACCCAGCGAATGATGAACTGCCCATAACTGCTTCTAAAAACCGACCATTTCCCTACCTGCATTTTCGTTTCAGATGCTCCTGTGTTCGAAAATGGGAATGATACGAAATCGATGTACGGCAAACTTAATGATATGTGAGTGTTTGCGCCGGAACTACAACTGCTTAATTAACTATTCTAAAGATACTTAACTATAAGATAAGATAGCTTAACTATTCTAAAGATGCAACTACTGGTTATTTAAAAGTTTTCGTTTCCATGGACCTCCCTTTTTGTATATCCAAGTCAAGCCGTGTTTGTTGCCTGATTCTTCTAGGCTTGGTCGCGTTGAAACTGGAGTAATTTTAATTTATAAGACGATTCAAAATGGTCCTTGTGATTTCAATGAATACAATTCTTTTGATTTGATTTGTCAATATCCACACACACACGCATCCAAAGGTGACTAAACACTTAACTGACTTGAATGTTCTGCATTGCCGCTAAACTTCTGATTTATTTTCAGAGTTGACTTGGTTTGCTCAGCTAGTGGATTCCCAGCTCTGACCTACAGATGGTTCAAAGCCGTCGACGACGACACACTGGCAGAATTTGACAAAAATCAAATAAAGTTCTCTGAAGAAGAAAACCAAGCAGTGCTCTCGGTAACAGCCAGTCCTACGACATTCGGACAGACGTACAAATGTGTGGCGACTAACACTTATGGGGACGCTGAGAAATACTTCAAATTGTTACAAATTGAAAAGCCTGAAAAGCTTAATAAGGTAAATTTAATTACGCAGCAACGGTGCTCACAATTGTACGATCAACGAAATAATAATTAAGTGGACTGCGTTATACTATTCAACTGAAGTTTGACAAGTGAGCAGTATCATGCTATGTCTGTTTTCTAGAGGATGCCAGCCTGGCCTCATTCTAGTCTGCATTTAGCAGGACGACACCGGCGAGCCGAGCAAGCTGCAAAAATTATTTATGATTAAAATCAATGTTAGTACCTAGATATATTTCCAATTCCTCATATATAAGCTCAATGCCACGCAGTAGGTTAAGAAGATAGCTATGAACGAGGAAATCCTCACAAGAACCAAGATCACCGACGTAGCTCTTAGAATCGCCCAGTGACAAAGAGTAAGCCATATAGCTTGCAGACAATCGTTGGGGAATAAGGGTTCTCGAGTGGTGACCATGATCCGAATGACGCAGTGAATGGAGGCATCCCTTTCGATGAACCGGCGACGTTTTAAAGGGTTGGAGGAACTCGGCTCAAGATCGTTCGTCGTGGCATTCTACGGGAGAGACATAGGCCTCCCCCACTATATAGTCCACTTGACATAGGTCAAGTGGACTTCAACAAGATTATGATCATAGTTCATGGGTCAATTACCCTGTGACCTTGCTCGAGAAGGTACTACTATGGGCAACAAAAAGGGCGTTTTAAAATTCTTAAAGAGTCGGCCTTTGGTGACAGTCGTCCATAGGCTACGGTAACTATTTTTAATTAGGTAGGCCGTATGCTGGTGGTTTTAGATTTGCAATGTTCAAATACAAACGTAATTAAAGAAAGTGCTTTAATATTTCAGGTAAAATTTGTATACTCTACTGATAATCTCATTGAATTCAACGTCGAGTGGTATAATGAAATCTCATTTCCAGTTGAAGGTAAACAAATACTTAAATCAACTTTTTTGATTATGAATAGTTTAGGTCGTTTTTTTAAAGCTGTTTAAATTTTTGTCTTCTCTCAGGTTTCCAAGTCCAGTATCTTAAGACAAAACGAAAGCCCAAGGACTGGAGGAAAGCCGACGAAGTGCTTGTAGAAGTTGTGGATGACGATTATGCACAGTTATTAGGCGAGTATAAGTATAATACTTATGCTATATCTACACGGTACAGACGTTTAAAGTGATGCCGTTTGTATTGAATGAGCTAGCCGTTCCTAAGTTATGAGCTTTACTTATTACCAGTGCATGAATTAAATATCACTTTAGTAAATTAAACTTTTATTAGGTACTTAAAATATAATTATAATTAGCAAGTTGACAATGGCAATGGGCAGGTAATATAACTCGAAGAACTGATAACCGTTGGGGAATAAAGTTTTTCGAGTGACGACCACAAACCGGACGACGTGGTAGAGAAAGTCCCTCCACTCGATGGACTAAAGACATTATAAACGTCGCAGGAAGTTGGTGGATGGAGGTGGCTCGAGACCGTTCATCGTGGCATTCTAAGGGGGAGGCCAATGTCCAGGAGTGGACTTCTACAGGATGATGACGATGATTAGGTACTTAAAAAAACGATCTAGCGGGATTCGAAATGTATCCTGGATCCTTGGCGATGAGGACGATACAAAATTTATGGGCATCATCAAAATGTATCAGCTTAGCGTTTATAAAACCATTAACGTCTAGTAAAATATGAATTTTGAGTGCTGAGGCCATACCATGAGCTCTTATAGCGATTCAGTTCAAAGACTATTCAGTACAAAATATCTGTTTGTCGTTGACATTCGTCATCATTTAATAACTTTAATCGCAGAAGTTTATAGACCTTCTGCTACTGTGCCTTTAAACATAGCTGCGGTCATCATAGAACCGATATTTTGTACTGAATAGTCTTTGAACTGAATCGCTTAAAGAGATGAGCTCTTTAAGCGATTCAGTTCAAAGACTATTGTGAGGCCTCCGTATATTTGATCTCTTTGTTACTTAAAGCCACCCCACGACGTTGTTTTGGGGTAACGATTTCATATAAAAGAGTTAATAAATGTATGGGGCTGATATAAATGCTAACCAGTGTAGGTAAGCACTACATAATGAAGCAAAGCAAAACATCTTTGAATTAACCTAAAAATAATATACCTACTTACGTAATAGAAAGGAATTTCAATCGAATGCCGAATTTAAAAGTATTTAGGGTGGTAAAAATAACTTCTTTATTTCAGGACTTCCAATCATTATCGATGAGTTGGAACAGGACACGAGTTACTGGGCACGTGTGAGAGCCACAAACGACGCTGGAGAAGGCCCGTGGTCAGAACCAACGATTGCTCATACCGAAGTGAAGAGCGAAGAGCCGGAGGAGGTGGAAACGCCAGAAGAATCTGATGAACCGGATGCTGCTGAGGTGACCTCTAATGCAACCTTCTATGGCATCTTCTTCACTGGTGGCATTGCTGTGGTAGCTGTTTTGTATATGTTTGCTATAAGGCTAGTTTAGTGCGTAAACTGCGTGGTTGTTTTTGATGATTGATTAAATAGATCAACTATGTTACTGGTTATCTCCGCATCTATGTTGATTGATATACTATTCTGCAATCTTGAAGCCAATTACATATTTGTAATTTGTTCATTGTAAAGGGTTCTGTGGGAAGTTGGTAACTCAGTGAAGCCCTCAATACAAACAAAATAAATGATTTAGATAAACCAACCTTTATATTCTTTTAAGTTTACTTAATAGCTAAACATTAGGTAGAAGATTTGGTATTAAGTACCTAACTTTATTTAGAACCAAAAACCCTAGATGTGCCGTGGTGTGACAAGCCTATAAATAGACCTTATCTCCTCCCTTGGATGTCGTAAAAGTTGACTAATGGATTACACCAGGGGATGGGCAGCAGCATCCACCTGAACACGATTATGTCTAATAATAAGAAAAGTGGTGTAGTCATTATTGGCGCCTTAATTATATATATTAGCAAAATCGAATGCAAGTTTAGTGCTTTCAAAATATTGCTGACTTCTAAATATTTTTAGTAGGTACAGTAGAGTTAAATAAATAACAATCAAAACAAAATGTGTCAATAGACTTTCCAATAGAGATTCCTTGTGTGAATCCCTGTTCCCTGTTATCGTGGGTATCAGAGACTACGAGTACCTACCATTGTACCATAACACCTATAAATGTTATAAATATATACAAACATTTGCAGTTGGATAAAATATTTCCAGATCATACATACGTTTGTCCCGCAGCGGTAATCAAACCCGCAACCTCGCAGAGGTCTTGTAAGAATACCTGCTACTACTTTCGTGTCACCGTTTCTTACTTGGTAAACGGTTCTTTCTTCTTTCGCTTCTTCTTTCTAAACTTAGGTCAAGAAACCAGCATGAGAAATAACCCCTGAAATAAGTCTAGTGACCAAACCAATGGTAACATTATCAGTGTGGTGAACTAAGTGGACTTTAAAATTAATCATCATCTAGGCGTGCATTGTTGGACGAGCCTCCCTAATAGGGGGATTTGCCATAATCACCACACTTGGCAGGCGGATTGGCGACCGATAGCCAATTGGTCTTTATGGCCACAGCACAGCACACTGCTGGATGCTCAGCCTTAGAATAGGACTCCTCCAACTCCTCCTGTGGATGTCGTAGGAGAGGATTACGCCCGAGGCAGAGGCAGAGGCGGCTCAAGATGAGTCAAGACGGTTCGTTGTGTCATTCTAGGCCTATGTCCAGCAGTGGACTTTTACAGGCTGATGATGACGATGATCACCTATTCTTAAATTCGTATGTTTGTATTGATCTCCATACAGACATACTTACATAGCCGTTGAATACATAACCCTTTCTTCCCCACTTAAGTAGTCGGGCTGATAAAGAGGTGTCATCGCGAGGTCTCAGTTCGAGGCGAACCACTAGTGTTAGTAGTTACGTTCAAAATATTAAACTTGTTACCATGCATAGAGCTAGGTGTGCAATATTATATAAGGAGACCTAAGATAAGGACCTTGCACATGCTAAGGGAACAACACAAATTAAGTATATTCTTGGTGGTTGGTGGCAGGCAACACTGCGTAGGAAAAACAATATTCAGTCAGGCCGTGGTGCAGAATTGTGCTTCTGTTTCTGTCTACCCGCAGAATAATAACTAAAGCAATAATATTCTGATTGTCTACCAGTCTATCAGTTTGTGTCAAACGGTCTATTGTGGTGAACTGTGCTTAGGAGCTTTATTTTGTTTGGAGTCTCGCTCAAGATTGGTTAGTACCTAAGTTTCAATGATTTGTTATTTGGTGGTTTTCATCATTATATATGATTATATTATTGTATCGTAACATCATCCTCATACTTTTACTGAAGATGTTTTCTCAGGTTGTATTCCTTTATGTTGTCACACTTTAAATCTAAGGGTTTTAAGTTTGTTATTGCCGTTTTACTTGTAAGTAGATAGGCACATTAAAAATATATTTTTATCGAAGGAAATACATAATTATACAATTACATATTTAAAATAGAAGTATGTATTTACCCTCATTATCTAATGCATTTCTCTTTCTGCCATCTTATGGGGCGATCATTTATGGTTTTGCGATAGAACTGTGGGGATTTCGAATCTATAAAATCGATGAAGCCATTTTGAACCGCTTTTTCTTCGCACAATTTAGGCACGCCTGTTGCAAACCTGTCGCGAGATAGAGAATGAGAGTAAAGTCTGTTGATGGAATCGGAAGGCGTCAACTTCTGAACTTCTCAACAATTTGCAAAACCTAGAATAGGCATGCTTATTAGGCTCTTTTAAAGTTGTTTTTTTTTAATGTTTAATGGTAGATGAGGGCCATGATCTGATGATAAACGGGACGTATTCAACGGATCTCCTTAACCGATAATTATACCCAAGTATTTATTTTCAGAAAAATAAAAAGCTTAGCTATGGCTGCAGAAAATGACATACACCGAGGGCTGCTAGAACAAATAAAGGAGCTGAACTGCAAACAAGATGCTGTGTTAGCAGCCGTCGGCAACCTGACTGTACGTGTTGGCGACCTAGAGGTTAGCAATGCTTGCGGCAATGCTAGGCAGGCACTCTACAAACAAGACGCTGCATTAACAGCCATCAACAACCTTACTGTACGTGTTGGTGACCTAGAGGTTAGCAATGCTTGCGGCAATGCTAGGCAGGCACTCTGCAAACAAGACGCTGCATTAACAGCCATCAACAACCTGACTGTACGTGTTGGCGATCTAGAGGTTAGCAATGCTTGCGGCAATGCTAGGCAGGCACTCTACAAACAAGACGCTGCATTAACAGCCATCAACAACCTGACTGTACGTGTTGGCGACCTAGAGGTTAGCAATGCTTGCGGCAATGCTAGGCAGGCACTCTGCAAACAAGACGCTGCATTAGCGGCCATCAACAACCTGACTGATCGTGTTGGTGACCTGGAGGTCAGCAATGCTTGCGGCAATACTAGGCAGGCACTCTGCAAACAAGACGCTGTATTAGCGGCCATCAACAACCTGACTGATCGTGTTGGTGACCTAGAGGTCAGCAATGCTTGCGGCAATACTAGGCAGGCACTCTGCAAACATGACGCTGCATTAGCAGCCATCAACAACCTGACCAGTGTTGGCAACTTGGAGGCACAACTAGAGGCCAGCAATGCTTGCGGCAACACTAGCCATGCACCAACTCGCACACACGGCTATGTCAATTGGAACTCCACCCACGACATCCTCAAAACTCAACACTGGCTTTTATTGTCCAAAATAATGAGTTATTCCAGAAATATCGAAAGAGGAGCTATGAATAATAAGTTTGAATCTAATTTTAGTATGCAATGCAGTGAGATCATCAATGAGGAAACTCGTTTCCCACAGGAGCCCAATTCGCTTGTAAGTATATATATAACTGTTTTATTTAAAAAATATATTTAGCCCCTCTCCTCCCTATATTAATCTTGCAACGGACTCCAAAAGACTTGTCGTCTGCATACCTACTTAGAGGAAGCAAGAAGATTCGTTTCAAACGTTGAAGATGGACATCGTTGTTATTGAACGGGCTGCAAGTTTTTATATCTGAATCGATAAATTTTGGCATTCAAATTCCACAAAACGGGTCGAGACTTCGAACTCATCTTATCGATTGTCCAATAAATTCAACAAATTTTACCGAATTTACTGAAAACTCTAGTATGGATCTTAATTTTGACATTTGTCATAGGTAACGCGCCGTATATATATAAAGCCGCGTGGCCTGATGTCACTCTGCCCCTCGACTACTAAAATGGAAATTTGCTATATCTATACTTACCTATTTACATGTTTCTATTAAATCGTTATTTATAAGCATAACAAGCGTAGCGTGTGCTATCTTACATACTTTTGCTGATGTTTATTTATTTTTGACTACCTTCCTAAGGTTTTTAATTTCTCATTTACTACGATGTATCAGCAACTCCTTGCTCCGAGGCACCACACAGGCGCATCTCACCTAGTGGTAAGACGGACCATTTATGTAAGCCAAGCCGTGTTTGTTGCCTGATTCTTCTAGGCTTGGTTGCATTGGAAAAGGAGTAAGTTAGGTTTATAAGACGATTCAAAATGATCCTTGTGATTTCAATAAATAAAATTCTTTTGATTTGATTTGAGTTAACATTTTGTAAATATAACGAAAATCTTGTCGGCTTTCTAAAAGTGCTCGATAGAGTTTATCCACGTGAGAAAATATGAAATTACAACTATTTTTCAGCATTTTTTGCTTATTGAACGAGCGAAGCGAGTTCTCTGAGTCAAGTTGGAAGAATCGGCGTTTGTATGTATGTATGTATGTTTGTCCGATGAAAACTTCCAAACCGTTAATCCGATCTTCATGAAATTTGGTATGGGGGTAGATAGTATTAGTACTATTTGTAGGTAAGGTTATGAGCTATATCGGTCAGGGGGTTGCTGAGATATTGGGGTCCAAGAGGGGGTAAAAAAAATAAAAGTGAGACAGTCAGATCAAGTAGGGTGTCTAATGAAATCGCTTTGTTTGGACATTTCAAAACTGTTTTTAATAAGTATTTAGCATTAGTAGTTTTCGAGATATTAGGGAAAATAAAAAACGTAAAAATCAAAAATTCTAGGGTACTTCCAGCAATCCCACAATGCTGAAATTTGGTATGCTTGCGGCTTTTGTGTCACAACTATAGGGAAAAGTCTGAAATTGAAGAATTTAGAAACTTGTACTCCATAAAACAGAAACCAATATAATATCCATTGTTGACCTCCCATTTCTAGGAATTTCAATGACGTTGGAGTTCTATGGTTTTCGTCAAAAGGACGTTATCAATTAATTCGTCAGGTACTTGATATAGGTACTAACAGGTATGTAGTATTACGCCCCGTTGCTTAGCCCTATTCAAAGGTTATTTCGATGATGTGTAGGAAATTAGAGTAGCTACTGATAGATCCTGTACTGTACTGTACTGGTAGACCTCGAGGTGAAAATTTTCAAAAATAATAATAGAAAATATGGAAATTACTTAGTTAAGTAGTCGGGCTGATAAAGGTGTCATCGCGAGGTCTCAGTTCGGGGCGAACCACTAGTTATAGCGAGGAGGGCGCGTTCGGACCTCAGCGGACATTGAACAACGTATAAAAAATGACAATGATCCTCGAGACTTCAATGATATAAGTTTGTTTATAACGTGTTGTTGTGTTTCTGAGTCGTGTAAGTTTCGTGAGATTTTCATAGTCATTCAAAGAAACCGCACTCATTCACCATAAAGACAATTTTTCCTAGGTTGTTTAAAAAGAAAATCAAAGTTTTTTGCTGTGTAATTTTATATATAACTATCTGAGAAAATAGTTCCATGCTTTCGTTTTCGTTCACATAGTTCCGTTTTTCAAATCAAATCGAAATCATTTTATTCATTGAATTTACAAGGATCATTTTGAATTGTCTTATAAACTAAAACTACTTCTGTTCCAACGCGACCAAGCCTAGGAGAATCAGGCAACAAACACGGCTAGGCTGATAATTTGATGATCCGTCTTACCATAGGTGGGAAGCGCCTGTGTGGTGCCTCGGAGCAAGGAGTATCGAACTTCATCGATCGATTCATCCATGCTTCCTCTGCCGATCGTTAAACAGATTGAATAACGAACAAATGGAGTTAAAATTTCGTGTTGCTATATTCTTAAATCGATAATCTGTTGACAAAATAAAAGTCTTGGTTATCGGTATACGTTATCAAGGCTAATTCCATTGCTAATACGACATGATTCGATAGATAAAGTCAGATTTTGTCAAAGGAGATGTTTCATAGATGTATGGAGCCTGGGCCTGCACTATGTACAGTATATATTAATGTAGCTAAGCAATATAGAAACCATTTGTTGTAGTTTATTTTCCATAATATAACTTCGTTTTAGTGTACTTCGAAATTATCTTTGCCAAGGAGAGCAACACAACACATTCAAATATGGCGGTCGGACATGCGTGAAATATAGCTTTGAGTAGTTTGTGGTTACGGTTACCAGCAGTGCTGCCAGCACCCTACTATCAATTTCGGATAGTGGGAAACTAAAAAAGGTCGCTTTTCACTATAAACGGACAGAACCAAAATATTATTGTGCATTATAAAATAACCAATGTAAAGATATAAGTAGGTAGTTTGGTTTTAAGTTAAATAATCTATGGCAGTGCTTCTTTAGAAGATATTAGCGAACCAAACTACTCAATCCAGTTTTGAGGGTATCAAAAATACTTTATTTGAAATATAATACACAGTTGTGTCCATAACGGGACGATTGTTTCTAAGGGACGATCTCAGTCAGACCCAATGGGACACAAAATTGACCCATATCGAATTTTCTGGCAACACTGTCAATTACACTCAATAAAACTGTCAGTTGTCAAAAGTCACTCGACTGTCCTGGCTGCCCTAAAAATCGGGTGACCATATTAAAAAACTCACAAATTATAATTTTTGTACCGCTGTATTAAACATCAAATTAATAAAATTGTATTTTTATGAAAATCCCCTATTTTTGTTATATTTTTCTGTGTAGTGTACCCAGAGCAGGCCCAGGATAAAACATCTCCTTTATCGAATGACGATCCTTGCTTGCAGCCGCGGTTAGACATATCTTCCGCACCGCTCACACGTTTTATTGCCCCATCGGCCACGAGTTTTTGAACTAATGTTATGTGCGTATAATATGGCTATACTCAAGTACTACCCGGGCTGCAAGTACGTAGCACTAGATTCGATAAAATTGACAATAAATTCGACAAAACGGGACTATGTAGAGGTAATAGTCCCGTTTTGTCGAATATTACTGTCCTACGTACTTGCATTGCTGCTATGATAACCGTTCATTGTACAATTTTAACTACATAATACTTACCTATAAATTATATTTTCAGGACGTTGTGTACGTGAATGTGAGCAATCCGCTAGTGTGGGCATACTTAGTACAACTACAGAAGATTAACGATGGAAATAGAGGTGCAAAAGGAATCGTAGAGAGCGTTTTGAACAATGTTAAAAACTACATGCACTCGCGTAGCAGTTTCGAGGACATATACAACCTCAAATGGGTCGAACCCCTCAAGGTATAAAGACACAGAGGTGGAAAAATTTCGCCACAGTTCCAAGATTTTATGTGAAAAAAATTGTAGTCTCTACTAAATTGAAATAGTTTCAAAATTACCTTCAACCTAAGATTCTTCATCATCATCAAACGCAAAACGTCCAATGCTAGACGAGGCCTTCCCCATAGAATGCAATGGGAAGATTTGCTATTATAACTATTTTGAAGTGAATAAGGTCGCGATAAACTATTACTGTACATGACATTGACAAAATATCCGCGAATAATACGGCAATGTACGGTGTAAAATATCGCCACGCTAAGCTGGCGAATTGGTGATTGCATTATTGTGTTGAGTTGATTGAGTTGGATATTGTTGCGTGCTTTTACTAAATCCTTGGGAGGGAACGGAGGGGTCTATTCTTAGGCTCCACTTCACGGGATATGATACTTACCTTGCTTTTAAAATTTTCTACACACATTGTTTTAAATATTAACTTACACCCCGCGGTTTTTCCGACTAGTAAAATAGTATGGTAAAATGGTGGCATCGGTATTCTTCTAGCACAGTCACGCACACATGCAAATTTATCACAAGCGTTCGAGAAATTTGTCGAGATCGATAAAAAAATCTCCCAAATTATATGGAATCGTATTCGTATTATGTTGGGAGGAAGAATAATTATCGACCTCAACTAAAACGACATGGCTACTGGTATTGACCAAAAAATAACAGTAGGTACCTGCATGTAATACATGCCGTAGGTATACGTACGCATGTCTCCGGACGTCATGGTGGCGTGAGAAGTGACGTCACTAATTTTCCCATGACTTCATTATTTTTGTAAACTATGGTAGAATTTTATATGTTTGTTGGTCCGATATGGGTGTTTGAAATAACAAAGTACATTTTATTTTTAAAATTTGTTTTTATTGAGGCAGAACACCAGTGTAGATACGTAACGTAGTAACAAACAATCAGTAGTGTATACAGGGTGTGCTTCACTATACACATGACCGATTTTATCTCAGTCTTTTCGGATTTTTGGGGAGGAAAAGTGGAATAAGCCTTTTTATAACTAGTTTTCCATCGGGAAACATAGTCTGACTAAGTCATACTGTAAGTGGTCATTTAAGTTTTTGGGAGTTTTCTTAAGCTTTTTACACCCTGTATATACTTGAGAATTACTTTTCAAGTATTACAAAATTCTTGAAATAATAATTAATAATGAACACTTTGTGTCTTTCAAACATTTTACAAAACACATTTTTAACAATGTTTATAATATTTATAGTAACAGAAACGACTTTATTAGCAGTCGTACCTATATCCCATGCCATTAAAGAATTAATTTATAGATAAATTCTACTCGGATTCTCGCTTATACTACCAATCCTATCTATTTTTAGGGTTCCGTACCTCGAAAGGTATCAACGGAACCATTTTAGGATCACTCACTTGTCTGTCTGTCACATCTTGTTTTCGCCGAATCTACTCGAACAAAAACGTTGATATTTTAAGGTAACCAAATCACGATGTCTAACTTTATTAAAAAAAAAACAGGGATTAATTTCGGAGTAAAATTGGAAATTTAAAAAGAAAACTTGCCATGTTACCTACCAAAGGTAACATGGCACTAGTTTTTATACGACCTGAACTAAAATAGGTTTAAAAAATTATTATGAATAAGGCCCTTTAAATTCGTACGGGAAACGTAATATACTTACTTGAATACTCGTATTGAGAAAATGCGTAAGTACCTAAGTATAAAATTGTGTTGATTGACTAATTAATTTAAAAGCTATGGTAACCTACTTGTACGGAACCCTATCAACGCGAGTCCGACCCGCCCCCGTATTGTCTGTCACACTGGTGATCGCTTTCGAATAAGATTTTACGGTACATTGCGCTTTATGTATCGAATATTTCTGCTCATGGAAAAGAAGCTAAAACACGCGGCGCAATGTACTGCAAAATTTTAAGCAAAAGCGATTTCCGGTTTGATAGACAATACCCCCCCCCCCCCCTCTCGCAATTGACTGGTTTTTTTATAAGTTAATTCTTTATTGGCGCCGGGTTGATCTAATTTTATTAAATTCAAAGTCATTTCATCAGAGGATTCTCTTTGAAGCCTGATATAAATTGATAGAAAGCTTTTAAAGCTAATTTTGCAACAAAGAACTCTAAAAAGGTTTACCAATTTTGAAACGCGGTGTCAATAGTACGGAAAACAAACAACCTACACAATAAAAAAATGTTGTCAATGACAGTATTGCCCTCAGATAGCTTATTGCTGAGGTATTGCTCCATAGTTTTTTAAACTTTTCGGTCGGAGTATACTGTATATTACTGTCCTTGATAAAGTACTACTAAACGAAAAGGAGTCAAAAACTCAAAATAATCGCAAAAAAATACGGGAAAGTTTGTTTATTTTGGAGACTTATTTGATTTCTATCTATATAGATCACTTTTATGGTAAATAAATGGCTGTAACTTATGTGAAATATAACTTACTTATTATGAATACCTATCAAGGTTATTGTGTAGAAATAAATAGCGCAGACCACACGGTAGGTAGGTAAGATAATACAGCAGGAGCAGCTACTTGCCAATCACGAATTCTTATATAAAAAGTGACTGGATTACATTAATATTTCTAGCTAATATTTTCAGCTTATTATATACATAATGCAAATATTTACCAACTTCAAAGCGACACATTATGAAATCGGGGCACAGCTCGGGTCACCGTGAAAACGACCCTATAATGTATAATGCATTACTTATTACAATAATTATGGTTTAAGCGTGACGGAATTATTATATCAGTCTTCCTGAAGAATGCGTGATATAATAATATAATAATAATAATATGTTAAGACGTGTGAGAAATTATTCTGCATTGGTCAATAACAACAAAATAACATACCATTACATCCAACAGCCACATACGTAGTCTTGATTCCACTGACTCATCTGGATCAGGAGCTACGAGTACCATGGTACCGCAACACCCAGACAAACAAATATTTGGAGATCATGCAAACATTTGTCCCGTACCGGGACTCGAACCCACAACCTCGTGCATCTCAGCTGGCTACTCGCCTGCCGCGCCAAACAGGTGGCCAAAAAAAATGTTTGAAATATTGTCAAAAGTAAGGCCTAAAAATATCTACACACAATAAATTCTTAGATATTTACTCAGAAGCTTGTTACATAACCTCTTACGCCATATTTACTTTACATAAATACCTACACAAGTGCTTTTAAACCAGTTCCTCATATACATACATTATACGATATACAGGCTGTAAAAGGACGGCTCCCGAATACTGAAGGTACCGACCGGTAAAGCTACCTATGCCATAGCTATATAAAATAGTGGTGAGTTCACAGAGCTCACCGCCCGCGCGTGTTCAACGTCCCGGTCAGCTGATCGACGTGCAGCGCCAATATTTCTTATGTGGTTTTCATTGCTTTTTTGAAGTTTTTATTTTTTAACGTGTTTTTTAATGATGGAAATTAGGTTTTTGTGTTCCTTCTATGATTTTTTATGGATATTATAAATAAAACACTAAAAAAGCGGCCCAAGAGTGAGAATTTTTTCGTGTTTTTAAGCTTAAATATTTTCAGAATCATGGTCTGAAATAGTCTGAATGCACTGTTTCAGTTTTCGGGAGTAGCCTTTTGACACCCGTTGTATAGATAAATAGATAATAGATATAAAACAATGGCCAAGCTTAAATTTAACTTGCTTTCTTAAAAGATCCTTGAATCTAAAATTAAATAATTATAAAATGTAATATTTACACCTATCAACATAAATTAGGCGCCTGCATACATAGTCGTACTAAAAAGACACAAACATTGATATTTAAAATAATTATTAAATGTGGGTTTATTTATTTTCGTACCATAAAAGGAATATAATGTAGGTACTCACATATTATAATATTCTTATGAATAATAAACCTAAGGCCAAAAATAAGGTGATGACTCGGTATCTCGTATACCAACATTTTGTGAGTTTAAACAAATAATTACAAATCGAATCCATTTACTTATATAATATTATGTAGGCAACATTTAGGTAGAACACTTATATAAAACATCAATTATTTTCTTAAACATAAATATATTATCTATCTACAAATGACTGGAATGCCATGGTGATTTAAATATAACTGTAGACAATAATCTTAATCTAAATGCTTCTTAAAATAAACTTTATGCCGAAACTGAAAACAACTTAATAATTAGGCACAGCACAACTATCTACATAATATGCTTGTCCAGAAAGAGTATAAATCGACTGAAAGAGGAACTAAAGCTACAAACAAAACACAAAAAAAAAATGTACTTTCTCAGGAGGCCTTGAATGTTTAATTGAATGAGTGAGAATGAATGTTGGGTAAGTTATGTAGAGATGTTTATGAATTTAATTTTATTCACCCTTTGAATAGTTAGTACCATCTATCAATCTATATGCCACCGTAGCTTTCCCATCACTACGCGTGGCATTATTATGCCAAGAGGGTATACTTAATCAAGACAATTATTGAATTAGTAAGCCAAATAACCGGAAAACAAAAACTTTTTGTGCAACATAAAATCTGGACACTAAGGACACTAGTAACAGCGCGTGATCACAAAGGCGACGACGACGAGTATCAAAGTTGTCGCCATTCGAACAGCGTCGTTGACTGTTTTGGCGGTTTCGCTGATTTCGAACCAGTCGGAGTAGCCGGCGGCGTTGAGGGTGCGCACGCGCACGTGGTATTCTGTGCCATTGGATAGAGGGCCGACGACAAACATCGTATCTGGAATATAGAAAACAGGAGTGCGATTTTTGAATGTTATCAAGTGACTATACGTCAGTAAAATTGCGGTTAATCCCCAATTTCCAAAACTCATTGATGACTAGAATTCCTATATCTATGATATCAAAACAAGTGCCTCCTCCAGTAAATTTCTTGCAAAAACGGTGATTTGCGGCCTTTTGGCCTGTTTCTTTCGTTCTTTGCCAGTTTGTACTAAATCAGATTGAGAGATAATATGAACCTGGAATGGGCCTCGTTACTTATGGCTAAAAAACCAGTGATATATATAATTGGTGAGAGTAGGGCTGAGTCTCAGCAGTTACATGGCATTTGACACAAACTCACTTTTCATGAACACAAATGCGTGTATTATGTTCATGAAAAGTGATTCCTGTTGTTTTTATTCTTTTATTTCTTCTACTTTATTTTGGAATGTTTTACTACATATCAGGGTTATCAAACTCTGTTATCAAGGTATGATGAATAAATTTAAATGGCTTACAACGCTGATGATGACAAATATCATGAATAGCTTACTTTCAGGATCAGAAATGTACACATCTTCAGAGAACTTCTCAGCAGCGTCCCAGTCTGGTGGAAAGTTTTTCTTGAATGGTACCAATTCGAAAGAGAAACCTGAAATAATAAGATATTTTTAGGATATAGTATTCTGCTGTTTAAATGCTGAACAGAGTAGAAATAGGTACCTATACTTGATACACATTGTATTTAACATACTCCTGTGAGCCTCTCACGCTGTTTTAGTAAAACCACGTCTTGACAGTAATTGTGAGACGGGAATCTAAGGGAACACAGTTTCATTATTAGTTCCTAGTTCCAAGTATGACGAATAAGTCTCTGTTTAAGCAGGTATCTACTTTTTTTTTTACTGTATCTTATCATACCTACATTCCTAACGTTTATGTATCAGCTAAGACTCACTAATAGCACTATCCCTACAAACCTTGGTGGTTTTTTAAGTGCTATTTATATATTATAATAGATTTAATACAATGTTAAAAGGTAAATAAATCAAAAAAAAATGATATTACTTCACAGTTTCTTTTGTGTTTTTGGCACAGAAGATGGAGTAAATATAAAATAATTAAACTCACCAAGAACTGTCAGATGCTCAGGATCGGGTGAGACGTCATCCTTCGCCGTCATCTCGCAAAGAGAGCAGGAGACGTTGAAAGTCAGCTCCGTCACGTTAGCGACGGCTAACTTTGCCTGAAATTTTGAACAACTACATAAAGGATGGTTGTATTTTTCAGTTGTATGATAGTCAATATTTAAAGTAGGTAGGTATGTGCTACTAGCTGTCAGATAAGACTGACTCTCTATCTCTCTCCCTATGTATATATATAACTATGCCGCGGGAATGTGGAGGTGCAGTGTTCTCTATTCAAATGTGTTTTGTAAGTATGGCAATGAGCTCGTTATCAGCCTGTCTACTGCTGGGAATAGGCCTCCCCTTAGGATGCCACGACAAACGGTCTTGATGCTTCCATCCACAGACTTGCTGCGACGTTTATCATGTCTTTAGTCCATCGAGTGGAGGGCCTTCCTCTACCGCGTCGTCTGGTTTGTGGTTGCCACTCGAGAACCTTTATTCTTTTATTTTTGGTAGGTATATAATATTACTAACACATTAATGACAATGTTAGAAAAGTCTGTCACGGTTGGGGTAGCGTTGAATGCTTCAGAAAGGTCTATTGAGATCCATAATATTGTATTCAATCGATATTGAACTTTTTTCAAGAAAAAAATAATATAAATAATGTTCTAATTGGGATTTTAATATACCTAAGCGAATCTCAACAGGTCATCATCATCACGACCTCTGCTGGACGAGGCGTCCCCCATTAAATACAATGGAAGGGGATTTACCATAATCACCACGCTTGGCAGGCGGATTGGTGATCGCAGTTGGTGATAAGTACCCAGATGGATGCTGCTGCCTATCCCCTGGTGTAATCCTATAATAAGGCTTTTACTATATCCACGGGAGGAGTAGGACGGGTCTATTCTTAGGCCGGATACACCATAGCTCAACATGTAGCATGATATAAACTATGGATCCAATAGGTAGCGTTAGGTTTTTGAAGATAACGAAAAAACTTACGAAGTCTGGAGGAACAGGCCTGGTGCCGAGTGACACGTGGAACACAATGGACTCCTGCCCCTTGACATTGGTCGCCGAGCACCTGTATTCGCCGAGATAGCTCGTGTCATGCATCCTCAGCACCAGAACTGAACTAGTGCCATCTTCTGCAGTCATTACCTGGAAATAAATTGGTAAGTATTTGATTAGTCCGGTTTATAGAGAAAAATAATTATCTGATACCAGAAACCCAATTCTAACGATAAAATATTTAAAATATTATTTGGAACATGATTCGATAGTATTGTGTAGCTAGCTACTAACCATAACTACCATAAGTGTACGCACGTAGATAATAATTATGTATGTACTTCTTCTGCTGTTTTCTTTTATCAGGGCCTTTATAATACAGGGCGTAAAAAGACTACTTCCGAAAACTAAAACAGTGCATTCACACCATGATTCTGAAAATATTTAAGCTGAAAAAACACGAAAAAAATGCTCACTTTTGGGCCGCTTTTTTCGTTTTTTCTTTATAAATATCCATAAAATATCGTTAAAGGAACACTAAAACATAATTTCCATCATTAAGAACACGTTAATAAATAAAAACGTAAAAAAAGCAATGAAAACCGCATAAGAAATATTGGCGCTACGGGTCGATCAACTGACCGGGAGCGTTGAACTCGCGCGACCGGAATAAATGCGTACATTGCTGGCTGACAAATACGATACGAAACGAAAAAAAAGGTTTTTTCCGGTATGAATCACCTCTCAGGCGAAAGGCTATTATATATAGGTAGCTTTACCGGTACCTTCATTATTGGGGAGCCGTCCTTTTACACGTTGTATAGTAGGTAACTTAACTTTAAGACTATTCAATTTTATTTAAAAAATAATATTATGTGTTCGATTTATGTAAAATCATAATAGGTAATTATTATTATTAATTGTTACTCAGTCCACCGCATTTTTGCCGAGAGATTGTAACCGCAGCGATGGCGGTGCGGCGCGCTAGATAGGCCGACAGAACCAGAAAGTGAGAGAATAACATGGATGCAAGAATCAAGGACATACGACTGACTGTGATGATGATGATAACTTACAGTTTCTGGGTCGACGATAGGGTTCTTATCGTCGTCGTAACCGTTCTCGCGCCGGAACCAGCGGTAGGTCGGGAGCGGGTTGGCAATAGCACTGCAAGTGATGTTTTTCCTGAAAATGTAAGGCAATTGTGTAATTTTGTTAACCACAATAGATAACACGAACATCTGTCGTAATACAGACGATCGTTATTATCAAATTGTAACCAAAAAAATTACAAAAATTTGAAGCCACTGCGATGCGCTATGTCTTTCATTGGCCAATATTTGACATCGACTATCGTCTCGATACCGTTAGATATTCGTGCTAACCCCACAGTATTGCATCGTTTGTTGGCCCTATTTCAGAGATACTTACGTTTCATTTAGAATAGCGTATATTTCTTCAGTCTTGAATACTTTGCTATAAGCGTATAACTCTTGCGTGTGGCTGTTGTAGAGAATTGGTTTATCTAAAAAAAAAAGAATGTTTAGGTACTGTTGATTCATTAACTCCATCGAGTGGAGGGCCTTCCTAACCGCATCGTGCGGTTTGTGGTCGCCACTTGAGAACCTTTAATCCCCAACGATTATTTCTTCGAGCTATCAAATGTACCTATGGGACCGCGGGCAGAGCCAGTAACTGTCAAGAGCGTGGACTGTACTGTAAGCTTTCGAATTATTGGCTGACTGTCTGGGTCCCTTGTACGGTTGAGCTGGGATTCTTAGGTTCTTGCAGGAATGAAACTCTTCAGTTGGAACAGGAGTAATTTTAGCTTATAAGACGATTCAAAATGATCCTTGTGATTTCAATGAATAAAGTTTTTTTGACTTTGACTTTTGATTCTGTTAATGGCTTGCGGCTGAGGAGGCTTTTCGGCTAGAGGTCTGAACACTGTGATGGCTCGCTGCTGACTACTCTGTTGACTGTTCTCTATTGACTACCGTTGATGACTACTACTCTGGCTGGACTAACTACTCTGTACTACCACTGTGGACTACGCTGTACCTACACATCATCTGATAGTGAAGTAGAAATAAAAGCTTGTAAAAATCAATTACTTTTTAACATATACAACGTGTTGTTTTGTACACTTGCCATATTTACGGAGGTTTCTATACTGCTAACACCGATGACAAATCAGTAAAAAAACATAGCTGAAAAATTACGTAGTTAGTAAAAATTTTGCAATTTAAAAATATCCACCCTTGTTTAAATTCACCGCACAAAATCAACCCCTGTGGCACGAGCCGCGTGGCGTGGTCTCCGCAGCGTTCTTTGACTTCTACGTTCTTTGGGGTCTATTCTCAAATTTTACTAGGGGCTTTTCTAGTGTGACCTAAAATTGTTTTCATAAAAAAATCAGTTATAGTTATCAGTAGGATTTTTATTTTATTTTTAGATGATTACGTATACATTATACCACGCGCTCTTCAAGTATGGCAAGTGTACAAAACAACATATTGTATTATTATGGCATTTTATAAAATAATTAACTTAGCTAAATTGGTAGGTACGTAACATAACACCCAACAGTCACATACATTCCTAGGATTCCCTGTGTCGTGGGTGGGTAACAGGAACTATTGGAGTACCATGGTACCACAACACCTAGCCCGAAACACATATTTGCAGATCATGCAAACATTTATCCCACAGCGGGAATCAAACCCGCACCTCTTGCGTCTCAGCCGGCTACTAATGTTTCAAAACAAAAATAAAGCAAAAGCGATAAATATAACTAACCAAATAAGGTAGGGGTAGGGTCTACCTTGTTTCAATGAATCAAACGACATTTTTGAACAGCAAAAACATACGAGGCCTCTCCAAATAAAAGTAAAAAGTTTTGTTTTACTGTGAAGATTTATTTCACGTGTGGTAGCACATTCACGTGTAAACTGATTGCCGCCGAAGACTGTCTACCAGCGCTTACCAGCACAGAGCTGCACATTTGATACTGTCTACAGCATGCATGTCAAACATGCGGCCCGCGGGCCGCATGCGGCCCAATGCAACTTTGACTGCGGCCCGATTAAATTTTAAGAACAAAGTATATTTTTCTGTAATTTTACTAAGTATTAGTATTAGTAATGATAATGATTAAATAACAGATTAGCGTCCTACCCCCCTATTCCCTAACTGAAAGTCACTCACTCACTAACGTGTGACAAGTAAAAATATGACCATCAAATTGATCAAAATTATCATGAAAAATTTACAATTGTTAGTCATTTTACTTGTCAAACTTTAGTCACCAAGTGACTTTCAGTTAGGGAAGTAGTACTGCCCCCCTAGGCAGTACTAATAAGTATATTATCTATGCAATGAGTTTGTTTTCTTTGTGGTTGGGTTTTGCGGCCCTCTGATTCTACGGTCTTTAGGCATTTGGCCCACCAATGACTTTGAGTTTGACATGCATGGTCTACAAGGTATATTTCCAGCGTCCTTCACCTATCTGACCTCCGTGGCGCAGTGGGTGAGTATACGGCTGAGACGCAAGAGGGTGTGATTCCCGCTGCGGGACAAATATTTGTATGATCTGCAAATGTTTGTATGATCTGCAAATATTTGTTCCGGGTCTGGGTGTACCATGGTACTCGAGTTCCTGATACCCACGACACAGGGAATCTAGTGTAGGATCAGGATTGTTATATGATGTGACCTCCATTTGGGCTGCCCCAGACTTATTTCCCCAAGGTTGTTCTTTCAGTGGCACTAGAGGTGGGAAACACTTACGTTGCACAGACAGATGGACAGTTTTGTCGGTGTAGTGAGAGAGGAGCTTCTGGCGAACCTTGCAGACGTATGCACCCGCGTCCATGTGCGTCAGTTTCTTGATCACCAGGGTGTGATTCGACAGGATATGGTACTTGTCTTCTGTAACATAAAAACATTAAAATTAAATTAAGTAGATACTTTAGAAAGAATTAGTAGTTTAGGAAAGTTGGCTGGAAGAGAATGCTACAATAAATAACAATAATAAATAAATAAATGCTGGACATTTCACGCAACGTTATCTAGCCCCTAACTAAGCAAAGCATGTGTTACGGGTACTGGATAACTGATATACTTTAATATAATACATTATTACATAGATTGATATTTTTTATTATACATAGAAAATACCCAGAACACCCTGAACAAATATCTGCAGATCGTAAAAATATTTGTTCCAAGGCGGGAATCGAACCCGCAACCTCCTGCGTCCGAGGCGAACCATCGCCCGCCGCGCCACAGAGGTCGTCAACACAACAACAACAACAATGACAATGTACAGTACCTACTTGTAACCTTTGATTATGTGTGTATATAATCAAAGCTTGTAACTTGTGCAATAAAGAATTTTCTATCTATCTATTTACCTATCTAAAGCCCCCTTAATACATTGTAAGAAGTCGGTGGATGGAGGCGGTTTAAGACCGTTCGTCGTGGCATTTTATGGGAAGGCCTATATCCAGTAGCGGACTTCTGATGATGATGATGATGTAAGTACCTACACTAGAAACTTTAATAGGGGAATATTCCTCCTTTAAAGTTTTAAAAGATTTGGACAGCGCTAAGGCTGGCAAAATTATCCCCATTGTTAGGCTGCGTTTCCATTGACGCGGAGCTGTGAGGAGATGAGCGGAGATGAGCGGAGATGAGCGGAGAATCGCGGTGAAAAGTGGTAAGTGTTTCCACTGAAGCAGAAAGGAGAGGAGCGGAGCGGAGCTAACTTTGGAATTGCGCAATTTTGAGCTCAGTTTGTCTCCATCGAGACGTGGCGTCACACCCTCCCCCACACCCCGGTCCGCACCTCGCCGCTTCGCTCTCCTAGCTACCCTCCGCAACGCACCGCCCCGCTGTCCTCCGCTCCGCATCACCTCGCTTATTTTATATGAATATCCGTTCAGCTCTGCCCCGCTCCGCTCGTGCTGTTTCCATTGAAGCGGAGCAGAGATTTCGAGCATAGTGATTGGTCAATTCATGCACCGCTAAGCACCGCTCCGCCCAACTCCGCGTCAATGGAAACGCAACCTTATGTTCCCCATTGCCATTTGCTACTGTAATTAAGGGATAGGTCGCGAGTTCGTATCTGCAGGGCGATGACACTAGCCAATGGCCATGGGGAACTCGGAGGATCATTTTGAACCAATTTTTGTGCCTTGGTCAGTAAATTTTAGGATTATTATGATTAGGGTACTTAAAAGGGAATCAAAAATACCCAAGGCACAACCAGTTGAGCACAGTAGTTGTGCCATGGATCCGGAAGGCTTAAGTATACTTATCAGTTTTAGAGATTATCATCATCGGCCTGTAAAAGTCTACTGCTGGACATAGGCCTCCCCCCCTAGAATGCCACAACGAATGGTCTTAAGCCGCCGCCATCCACCGACTTCTTGCGACGTTTGTAATGCCTTAGTCCATCGAGTGAGGGCTTTCCTGTTTTTGTGGTCGCCAGTCGAGAACCTTTATTCCCAAATGGATGTCAGTTCAGCGAGCTATATAACCTGCCTCCCATTGCCACTTAAACCCAACTTCAATAATAAAAATATAAAAAGCAGATAAGCAACTGAGGCCCAATTCTCTTTACAAAACATTCCAGTCACAATAATAATCTCGTGTCAGTCGCACGTACAGTATTACATAATCTTCGCTTATTATGTGAAGATTAAGTAATAGTTACTATTCATGATAGTGCGACTAGCATGAGATTATATTGTGACTGGAATGTTTTTAAATGAGAGAATTGGGCCTCTGGTTAAAAATATCCAATACTTACTATCCACAGGCAAGGGAGCGTTGTCTTTGTACCACACGACGGTTGGTTCTGGTATTCCGACCGCCTTACAGCTGAACCTTATGAGTTTGCCTTCTTCGCCTTCCATGGAGACGTTCCTGTTTGTGATGTTCACCTTTTCTGGAAACATTAAGTAGGTACTTATATAAGTACTTAATGCGAGTTAGGCGTATGCAAAGACGCGCGTGGTTCCGCTTTAGGAATTTTTGAAAAATCAATGGAACATACCTATGGAACATATTAAATACTTGAGGTACCTAGGTACCTAAGTATAGACCAAACAGAATCAAATCAAAATACTTAATTGTATTTATTGAAATCACAAGAATAACAAAATTTTGAATCGTCTTGTTAATTATTAAAATTACTCGTCCCAACGCGACCAAGCCTAGAAGAATTAGGCAATAAACAGAACACATACTTCGTCCATCTTACCACTAGGTGGGAGGCACCTGTGTGGTGCCTCTGAGCAGGGAGAAGCTGATACATAGTAAATGAGAACTTAAAAACCTTCGAAAGGTAGTCAAAAGTAAATAAACATCAGCAAAAGTTTATAAGACATCACGCTTGATATAGGTAGTAGGTACCTACTTAGAAATAACAACTTATTAAAAACCATTTAAAGTACTTACATAAGTAAGTAAATAGGTAGGTACCTATCTGTACCTACCTATTTTACTAGGTACGTAAATACGTAACGTAAATGCATACATTTTAGCTGTCGAGGGGCAGAGTGACATCAGCGGCCCAAGCACGAACATTTAACGTTATCGAGACGATAGCGAGACGATTGTAAACGTCAAATATTAACCAATCAACTTACAAAGATTTCAAAGCACCCTAATGTCATTGGCCAATATTTGACATTGGCGATCGTCTCGCTAGCGTCTCGATAACGTTAGATATTCGTGCTTACCCCACAGGTTACGCGGCTTTATCAGTACCTAAGTAAAAGAAGGGAATTTTCGCACAAATACAGAATTTGAAAAATAGGCCTACCTATAGAAACTTGTATCTACTTCTATTAATAACCGGATCGAGAACACTCGCAGAGAATACCTAGTTACCCAGTGAAATAACCTTGAACCTTTGTAAGTATCTAACAACTTTGTAGCACAATAACATTTGGATCAAGCAAGCGTAAGGTAGGTAAGAGGCCACATAAATAAAGGCCAAAGCACACCGGATGCGTATGCAACACGTAACGTAGACACGCGTCTCTACGTAATGCATACGCTTGCATGCACATCACGCAAGCGGTGTCAATTCAATGGGGAGTTTTCTGACAGCTGAAAGAAAATAGTTCTAAATCCATTCATAGATGGCGCAGTCCAGATTTGGTTGTCTAAATTTTGTCACTTCACTTCACTCGCTCATGCTGTTCGTCGATGAAGTATCTACCTATTTTGTTTTGTTTGTTGAAATTCTGATATATTTGTTAATGTTACGTTATTGTTATAATTTTTGTTGTTATTGTTGAGTCATTGTTATTTTTAAAGCCGAACCAAGACGAGCAGGGATTATGATTCATGGTCAATAATAGACTTGAAAAATGAGCTTCGAAATCACAACGCGAAACTTTGAGGAAAAAAAGCAGTGCTAGTTTTTTTACAAAGAGAATTTGTGCTCTGTGGTGCTTTTGCAAAATCTTCAGAAGACAACCATGGTGATTCACCGCCATCTACCGAAGTTTTAAGAACTAATTTTTCTATTTAATTGCCTCCCTGAAAACTTGTGAGGTTCACAGAGTGAACGTTGGGGGCGCTCATCAGTATCTCAATACAAAAACCCACACACCAGACGTCCGTGTCAATTGCTTGTCAAAACATAAAATCAGCAGGACGATTCTAAAACGTCGGAAACGTTTCCGATCGGATTCGTTAGTTTTTCATTTCGATGTGGTAAGTAACCAAACAAGTTTCTAACACTTTTTTCTAGTATCACAAATTGTTATATATTATTGTTATTTACTGTGTTTTACTAGAGAAAATTGTTTTAGTTACTTACCACATCGAAATGAAAAACTAACGAATCCGATCGGACATGTTTCCGACGTCTTAGAATCGCCCCCCAGCTCTCAGTTCCATACATTACAACGTCATGGTACGTCGACGTGAACGTCTACGTCTACGCGTACGCACTACGCAGCCGGTGTGCTGTGGCCTTTAAACTTGTTGCTCGTATGAACCGCTATCAGGGACTTCCCCTATTCAAGCTTCTCACTCATCGCACGCGTAATGTCGTAATGTAGGTACCTATGTTTACATTTCCGTTCGCCGAACCATCGACCACACCGCGCCGCCTCTTACATTGTGTTTTATACTAGCATTTGAGTGCGGCTCCACCTGTGCTTGCAAACTGCTTAAGTATTATAATATCGAGATCAAGTTGAATAAAAAAAGATAAGTAGGTAGATAGGAATGTGAAAAAATAATAATGAAAAAACTGTTTATTTTTCAACAATCAAATAGGCTTAAACTAATTCTTAACAACAAAGTACAATTTGAGTGTTGACAAGGCTTGTACTAAAATATTTATTCGACGGTCTTCACACTAGGCCAAACCTGTATCGTGAAGACCAAAAAATGTAGTAAGTACCTACACGTAAAAAATACTTCTTTTCAAGCCGGTCATTTAACCAAATATTAATGTCGCAAAAAGAAGCTTGGGTAGGTAAGGATACTTAGATAATTTTGTTGTTTCCCGTTAAGTACCTACCCTATCTACCCTTAGATTAAACATTATTATAAGTACTTACCTAATAATGATTGTAATTTAATCTTAATTGCGCATTACTTATTTAAAATTGTTTTCGTTCTTATTTCGAGTACCTACCTAGTTACTGATAAATCCTGTGGCTGTGATCCTGTGAACTTTGGAGTTACTAATAGATCCTTTAAATTTTTAGGCAGTTTTCGAATAACTAATAGATCCTGCGTCCTGTGACGAACTTGCTATTAAAGTAGTACAGTCAGCGAAAGTTCAAGGATTTACTATATTGGAAAACTTTTCATTTCAACATAGGTAGGTAGCTAGTTCATAAGCTATAGTAGTCATTAATTAACAAAAGAAGCTCTTTATTAACATTCCCATGAAATATAATTTTATAATATTCCAATGGTCAGCGGTTCCACTTCCTTTGGAATGTTTATATTATTCCAACAGCCCTATATACCTACCGTTTAACTTCTTTCCTTTTGTTCACTTTATCAAGGACCACACCACACTGTATACATTTAATTTAATTGATTCATGTCCTTTGACATATTACATGCAAAGATTTAATTTTGATTACATGTGCTTAGACAAGTCAAATTAACAAAGCAGTTAAGTACCTACGATTTTTTACAGCTATGTAGGTATACAAAAAATAGAAAAACATCTTATAATAAAACATTTAGGTAGTCACATTTTCATAAGCAATGTTTTATCAGCAAAAGCTTCGTTCAACTTATAATAACTTTTGTTATTTAGATGTCCTTTTATAAATAATTTATGAGTAATCTGTAATTTTTCGGGTACTTCCCCCACTAGCATTATTACCCAGTGTTGCCACTTTACGGAACAACTCGCTAAATGTAACGATATTTTAATAACATAACATATCACCCAACAGTCACATACGTAGTCTTGATCCCACACTAGGATTCCCAGTGTCGTGGGTATCAGGAACTACGAGTAGCATGGTACCATAACACCCAGATCCGGAACAAATATTTGTAGATCATACAAACATTTTAATTAAACCTGCAACCTCTTGCGTCTTAGCTAGCTACTCGCCCGTCGCGCCACAGAAGTCGTCCTATTCAAATTTGGAATTGAATCAGCAAAGTCAGCACGCCTAGTCGGGTTTTGATAGTTTTCGAAAACTATAATATGAAGTTTCGTTTCCTTCCATACATTTACTGAGAGCGTCCTTAGTTTTCTTCTCGCTGCAAGTAAATGTATGGAAGAAAACGAAACTTCATATAATAGAATTGAAATTATCGTGGCTTGGTATCATTTTAGAAAAATTACGACTGTACACCACGTACTTCATATAGTTTCGAAAACTATTAAAAGCCGTATTAACTCCCCAATTCTCTGAGTTAACTTGGACGAATCGGCGTTTGTATCTAAAGTTTCGATGACAATACAATAATTAAGTACTATTATGTAACAACTATAAAACACGATACCTACAATTTGGATCAAGCAAGGTAAGGTAGGTAACCTATCACCATTCAGAACTCCTCCGAGTATCCGTAGGTAGTAGGTACTTAATAATTATTTCTTTGACCGAATACTATTTTTTTTGGTGGCAACACTTCACTTTGTAGTTAGTTTACAAACAACACTAATTGGTAGCAGCGTTGCCATAAGGTAACTTTTGTTACCTTTTAGGTAACTTTTGCTTCCACCAGGTTACTTCCAGGTAACACGACTCAAAAGGTAACTTTTAGGTAACTTTTCGAAGTCAAAATATTATGAGTGAGTTTTCTCTGAAAACGTGAAACGGAACGCTAATTTATTTTCAATTTCGCCATTTTGGCTGACACAAAATTTTGTTACGACGTAAAAACACGTCTTTCTCTCTCACACTGATTAATACCACAGCGCCAAAGTATGAGCGTCTCGCTTGCTCAATTGGTTAGTGAGTGTTTATTACACGATTTTTTTTTTATTGAACCATTGTTTACAAATTAAACAATAAAATTATAGGTAGTGATCTTGCTAGTAATTTTTAAACAATAGCGTCCCACGTATCTACCTAGCTAAAGTTAGTAAAATGTGACCATAGGAATATGCTTGCCACTGAAATAAAGCCAGCGTTGATGGCTACCAAAGGAACCATCAAAACAAGCTACAGTGTCAAGCTACTAGTGGCGGTCTGAGAGGGGGGGGGGGGGGGGGTCATGAACCCTATGAGTAAAATTTCTGTTATTGCTGGTTTTGATGACAAGAATCACAAGAACTATGGCAGTTTACACTTCTGAATTACAAAATTTTCGCGGTTCGCTCCGCTCGCTGCTACCTTACGTATTGCTCTTTTCGGCTGGTCTTGTTACTAAAATCACAAAAAATTTGCCTGTTCACACATTTTAATTAGGTAGGTGAGTACAAAAAGTTAAGGCAGGGAAATATGAAAAAAAGTCAGGGCACCCTGATGATAACCCATATTTTTACCGCGCCTGCAACCTACATTATTAAAACTACCTATATTAAAATCTCAAACTATTTAGCGCCATCTATGGTGGTAAACGTAACAATACTCAACTCACGTCTGTGTGTTCCAAGGTCTGTTTACTTTTACTAGGTGCTAACCATTAAATACCGGAACGGAACGTCGGAATTGTATATTACTGTGTTTTACCAGAGAAAATTGTTAGAAAATTATTATAGTTACTTACCACATCAAAATGAAAAACTAATGAATCCGATCGGAATCGTTTCCGACGTTTTAGAATCGCCCTACTCATGACCTCACAAAAAAAGGTAACTTTTCCTAATAAAAGGTTACTTTTTGAACTCTCTAAGGTAACTTTTGACAAGAGCGTTGTGGCAACACTGATTGGTAGTGATTAGTAATGTATATAATTAAATTCTCTCTCTTCTGAGCACACAGTGCATAAAGTGATATTGTGCATAGCGCGTTTTGGCTGTTTTTTTGTAAAAAATAATAGAAATTGTGTGTTTACTGGCTTAACTAAGGATCTGTAGTGTGTGAGATCGACAGTAAGTATTTAACTATATTAACTAAGTATATTATTACCTACTGTGTTGTTGTGAATAAGATTGATCAACAGCCCGTAGAAGTGTACTGCTGGACAAAGGCCTCACCCCAAGCATGCCACGATGAATGGTCTTGGCCGGCCCCATCCACCGACTTCCTGCAACCCTTATAATGCCGAAATCTGCATTCGTATAATGCCTAATGTTAGTAGGTACGCCTGGCTGGACTAAATTCATATTTATATTTAAGACCATGTTTTGTAATTAGGCCGTGCAAGTTTGCCTATGTAGTTCTATAATTACTGGTACCTACCATTATACACTTGCTAGATTATTTTTATTGTGAAGCTTTCTACTAAGAGCACTGATTTGAAGAACACCGATTATGTTGACTGACATCAAAAAAGGAGGTTATTAATTAATGCGTCAGCTCACGGGCGTATAGCCGGTCTTAGTTTCGGTTGGGTTCAAGAAAATAAAAATTAATGTGAAAAAAAAACAAATCACCACATTGGTGTTTTTTCAAAAAGTATGATAACATTTTCAATATTTGGGGGGGTTTGAACCCCCCCCTGATTTTAAAGGATTTTAATAACAGTTTTTTTAACCGACTTCCCAAAAAAGGAGGAGGTTCTCAATTCGGTTGTATTTTTTTTTTTTTTTATGTTTGTTACCGCATATCTCCGGCGTTTATGAACCGATTTGGAAAAAAAATTTTTTATTTGAATAGATATACTTCCAGATTGGTGGATTTTTTTCAGAATCCAGTTCTGATGATGGGATCCATGAGGAATTGAGGGAACTCCTCAAATATTGTACGCATACATATGGCAATTTTGATATTTTCAGCAACAAATCAAGCACTTGCATTCAAAAAGTATCATAATCCTTTCACCACTATGGTTCTTTCATATATTTTTTTTCATCCAAGTATTTAGTCGAATATCGAAATATTTAGTTGTTTAGGCGGAAGTCGGTTTTTTAAATGAAAAGTTATTTAGTCTGTTTGCCGATGTGACTCAAGACCGTTCATACTTAGTTGAGTTCTATGGGGAAGTCCAGCATGATGATAATTATAAAATATTGTTTTCAGAAGAGTAAACATCAGTTATGGCAACAGAAAATGATAAGATCCGGAAGCTGCTAGAGCAAATGACGAAGCTGAACTGCAAGCAAGAAGCTGCCATCACGTGCGGTCAGGTTGCTATCGACGAACTGACTGCACGTGTTGCTAAACTAGAAGACAGCAATGCTTGCGGCAATACTAACCAGGAACCAGCACCAATTCGCACACAAGGCTATGTCAATTGGAATAGCACCCATGACGTCCTCAAAACTCCACACTGGCAGCTATTATCCAAAGTAACAAATATTTGTGGTGCCATCGAAAGAGGCGGAAATCTTTCATATGAGTCATTCACTTCTATTTTCGATAAGATGTGGCAAAAAGACGTCAATGAGGAATGTCGCTTCCCAGATATGTACGGAGTGAGTATCAACATACAATGGTTTTTAAACGATTTGAATGAGGGTTTTTTATCTTCAATTATAAAAAAAACAATAAATCGAATTGGTTCGATAGATGGCGCTGATCCAACTCTAGCTGTCATGATTATCAAATCGAAGGAAACGAAACTTCATTATAGTCTTCGAAAACTATCAAAACCCGTACTAGACGTACTGATAAGACAACAGGGGGCTTAGTGCAAGTTTTGATAGTTTTCGAAACTATATGAAGTTTCGTTGCTTTCCGTACATTTACTGACAGCGTCCTTAGTTTTTTTCTCGTTTTCGTTACGGGCATTGCAAGTAAATGTATCGATATAAAAAAAACTTCATATGCTTATACATACCTAGTTTCGAAAACTATCAAAACTCGTATTATGTTATGCCTCTTGATGTGTCCAAGTTATATAAGTACCTAAGGTTGTCAGATGCCAAAGGTCCCTTAATAACTGGTACTTTATTTTCAGAACAACTTGTTCATTAATGCGAGCAATCCGCTAGTGATGGCAGAAATGTTACTTCTTATGGAGATAAAGGATGAGAAGGATCGTCGTCGCAATGGCCTCGTAGAACGCTTTTTGAACAAATTCGCTGGTGAAATACATACACGTAACAGCTTCGAGGAGAAATACGGTCTCAAATGGGTCAAACCCCCGAAGAACTGAAGAAACTTTGAGGTGGAGGACTTCCTCAAGAGCTGGATATTTTCTTACATTTTTTTGATTTTGTTTAATAAAGTTTGCTATTCATATAAATTAAACTTATAACAATTTCGAAATGATCTTTAACTTACGGAACCTTACTTTTATGTTTGCAACGGAGGGGCCGTATAAGCTGGGGTGCGATTTTTTAAGTCATTGTGACTAAACGCCAGTAAAATTGCCGTAAATCCCCGATTTCCTTTCTCTATATTCTATAGATTATTTAATGACTAAAATTCTGATACTAATGATATCAATACAAAGTGCCTCCTCCAATACATCTCCTGGAAAACGGTGATTTGCGACCTTTTTGATGATATTTAGCAATGACTAAATATCACTAGTGGTTCGCCCCAAACTGAGACCTCTCGATAACACCTTTATTTTCCATTTTTCTATTATTATTTTTGAAAATTTTCACCTCGAGGTCTACCAGTACAGTACAGGATTTATCAGTAACAACTCTAATTTCCTACACATCATCGAAATAACCTTTGAATAGGGCTAAGCAACGGGGCGTAATACTACATACCTGTTAGTACCTATATCAAGTACCTGACGATTTAATTGATAACGTCCTTTTGACGAAAACCATAGAACTCCAGCGTCATTCAAATTCCTAGAAATGGGAGGTCAACAATGGATGTTATATTGGTTTTGTTTTATGGAGTACAAGTTTCTAAATTCTTCAGTTTCAGACTTTTCCCTGTAGTTGTGACACAAAAGCCACAAGCATACCAAATTTCAGCATTGTAGGATTGCTGGAAGTACCCTAGAATTTTTGATTTTTACGTTTTTTATTTTCCCTAATATCTCAAAAACTACTAAGGCTAAATACTTTTAAAAACAGTTTTGAAATGTCCAACCAAAGCGCTTTCATTAGACACCCCACTTGATCTGACTGTCTCACTTTTATTTGTTTTTACCCCTCTTGGACCTCTATTTCTTAGCAACCCCCTGACCGATATAGCTCACAACCTTACCTACAAATTGTACCAATACTATCTACTCCCATACCAAATTTCATGAAGATCGGATTCACGGTTTGGAAGTTTTCATCGGACAAACATACATACATACATACATACATACATACATACATACATACATACATACAAACGAACGACGATTCTTCCAACTTGACACAGACAACTCGCTTCGCTCGTTCAATTAAAAAGGTCGCAAATCACTGTTTTCCCGTGACAATAAAATCGCATGCAGTACATCGTATACTTACTTGCAAACACTATTTATAATCTAGACCTGTGGTGCGTTAGTTTATCAAATTAGAACAATATGGTTAACAAACCATAAATAAAAAAAATAAAAAAACTGATGAACCACGGGTTTAGATAACATAACATGAATTATGAATTATTATGAATTATGAATTGAATTATGAATTATGAATTATGAATTATAACACCCAACATTCACATACGTAGTCATGATCCCACACTAGGATTCCCTGTGTCGTTGATACCATGGTATCAGGAACTACGAGTACCATGGTCCATAACACCCAGACCCGGAACAAATATTTGCAGAACATACAAACATTTGTCCCGCACCGGGAATCGATTAGTACCACCATGACCATGGGTCGGAGTGTCGATAAGGGGGCACTGAGGAAAGAAGACTGTCAAATGACGAATTTTTTTTGCTTGTTTTTTACTTTTTTTTCGCTTATAGTGTAGAGTTTTCTTCAACCATCAATTAATGATAAAATAATTTTCTTCGTACGACTTACCGTTATTGAGATATTACCACTGAAATATTTTTCCTTTCGAGTCTTTTTTCCTCAGCGCCTCCTCAGCTACACCCCATATTACATACCTCCAACAAAAATATCTATATAGTCGCTAAAGTCTCCAGCCTTGCAGGTCCAATTCCCGCTGTCAGAGACGTCAGCGTGGTGGATGATGAGGGGCACCAGGGATTCGTCCTTGTCTCTTGTCATCTTTTCCACGTACACACGGGCGTTCTTGTTGGAGCGAATGGCCACTTTCTTGCCATGGCGGTCGTACCACTCGATTGGCTGAAATAATGTAATTTTATATTATGCACAACTTCACCTACCGGAACTTACTTTACGGGTCACTTAAGGCATGTTAATTTGACAGGTTTCTATGAACAGCTGTCAGATTTGACATACGTTATCTCTATACCACGCACTTCTCCGGAGAAGCAAAGCAAACGTTTTGCCCCACTGAATGTTATCCGATTTCGAGCATAATATCTCTCTTTTTAGTTAGGGTTAGAAATAGGTATTTGTTATACAAGAGTGCAAAGTTGCTTTTTAACCGCGTGCTCAGTTTTGATGACCGAGCAAGTGAAGGATTCTAAAATTTAATCACGAGCGTAGCAAGTGATTAAAAAATTAGAATCCTGAGCGTTAGCGAGGGAATCAAAAGAGCACGAGGTGAAAAATCTTTGCACTCGAGTGCAACACGTAACTTTTCATCCCACCTCAGTGAGGAAAAGACTTAATGCAAAAAAAAAAAACACTTACAATCACAAGATACTTTTGCGCATTTTCAACAGTTTCAGTCAATTCTGTTGGCGTCAAATAAACTTCCTCGGCGCTAGAATCAGTCATTTTAGGGTTTCCACTTGTTTTCAAGTTTCTTGTTTTTAACCTAAGGTTTTAACAATATGACGTGAAGAAAATGGCGCACATGATTACTTACTTACTTACTTACTTAGTGCACATGATGTTCTAAATTCAATTTTACTTTATCCTCTAGCTGATAAAAACGGCTTTTACACTCAGATATCGAAGAGCAAAAATACTCTTTCCGAGATGGTGGGATGAAAAGGTTATTTACCTCCTGATGGTTAATGACCAGCATAGGATTAAAAGGATCTAGATAACTACTGAAGCTGAGTCTTCAAGTTTGAGTTTAAACTTCAAATTATGACGAAATTTATTTATTTATTTATTGGGAAACCAACAGCGATACATTATGAAAAAACTTAAGGCTAAGATTGTAGAAAGTACGGCCAATAACAGGCTTCCACTTTAAATGCACAAGGTAATAGTAAGCGGATAACATTACATATACCTACCTACAAGGGACACGCCAACAATGGCTTAGATTAAACTAATCACATATACATGAAGAAACTACAAGTATCTTGGAAACAGAATTAAGGCAGATATAAAACATGCGAGAATAACCCAATAAATGATACAATTACTAAAAAAGTAATTGAACAAATTAGACAGTAGTAACTATCATAGATACCCAATCAAAAGGTCCTCCAATCCCTCAAAGTAAGTAGGTACAACTTATACACATAGGAGGTAACAACATTGTAACCAATAATACTATTTATCCTTTTTTAATTTATCTTTTCATTTATTCATCTTTACACTTATATAACAGCAAGCAAGCAAGAGGAGGTAGGAAAAGGAAAAAGGTGGATTTTAAGAAGTCTTTATGCGTGAGTGTGCACTCACTCCCTCACATGAGTGAGAGTTTTCACAACGAGCCCTCCGAATGTCAACTTAGTCATAGTATAAGGATCAATGTGCGAGAATCGACTGTTGTACGTGTTGGCCAATCTAGTAAGAACAGAATTTCGCGTGAAGTTAGTTCGGTGATGTGGGACATGGAATAACTTTGTATGACGTGTACGACACAATGGCACATTCAGTCCAACCCGATGCACCAGATCTGGACAATCAATCCTACTAGTAATAATATCATAGAACAGTAGCATATCTGATATTATTCGTCGATTGTATAGTAAAGGAACATTATAGTATAAACACGCGTCTTCATAGGTATCAAAATATTTTTTGAATTTATAATTTAGATGCTTAATAAATTTGGATTGAACATGCTCCAACCGTTCTCTATAGGTTATATATTGTGGGCACCAAATAGGACTGGCATACTCTAAAGAACTACGAACGTATGCGTTGTATATAATTTTGATACAGTTCAAGTCATTAATAGGTTTGCAGATGCGCATAACAAAGCCTAAATTCTTAAATGCTTTACCTGCGACGTAATTTACATGTACGTCCATCAGTAGTTTGTCATCAAGATAAACTCCAAGATCCTTAATTTTATCAGTTTTTGCTATTGGTGATCCTTGAATAGAATATGTAAAAGCAACAGGTTTAATTTTCCTTGTGTAAGATAAAGCCTGACATTTGTTGGCGTTTACTTTAATTCTATTAATGATATAATAATCGGATAATCTATTAAGGTCGTCTTGTAGTTTTAAGCAGTCATTGGGTTTATTAACATCTATGAATATTTTTGTGTCGTCCGCGTACATAAGGAACATAGAATGCTTTATACAGGTCATATAAATATACATTGTACAAGAGCGGCCCTAGATGAGATCCCATGTCAATCCCATGAAATGACATGTCTTTCTCCTGAGCACTCCAGGGTCTGATAAAGACCAGCGCCCCAATTATAGTAGCAAATGGCAATGGAGAACGCAACAACTGGCATCATTTTGCCAGCCTTAGAGCTGTAGGATTTTTTTTTAAAACTTTTTTATAAAACTACTTGATCCCTAGCAGCGGTAAAATGTGCATTGTCAGTTATTCATCTTGCTAATTCTGAGGGCTTTGTCTGTGGTATCTGTAAAAGCCCTGAGAAAGAAATCCTTGAGAAACATCTGAAGAATTTCTTGGTTTTGGTAAGCAAACAGGTTGGTTTATTGTAAATGTAATCTCACCTCCACTATGTTTCTTCCTTTACAAAAGATGCCTTTGGTTTCCCCCACGTTGTAGACTGTTGACCTCGCCATGATGCTCAGGGTTGGCTCTATGTCAGCCTCTTCATCAGATATCACTGGAAGAGAAGAATACAACTTGTTAGGTATAACGAATACAGTTATTAGCAAGTTGTTTTGGTATTAGGCTATAGGTAAGCGGTATCGAAACAAAATCCCCCAAACGATGTAGGTATTAGTTTTTAGTATAAAATATGTAGGTACTTATGTTAGTCTATAAGGTAAGTATATAATATTTCTATGGGCTTATTGCTTAGGTATATTTTTATTATTAATTTTCCATGTAGCCTGAAATAAATGCATTATTATGAAGTATTATTATTAGGAATCATTCGACACAAAAAGTAGATAGATAGAGAATTCTTTATTGCACATAAAAAAAGTACACAGGGGAACTTAATGCTGAAAAGCATTCTCTTCCAGATAACCTTGGTGTATTGCGGAAAAAAGATTTGTCGGTTGTTCACAGAAAGGGATATTTTTAACCGACTTCCCAAAAAAAATGGAGGCTCTCAATTCGGTTGTATTTTTTTTTTTTTATGATTGTTACCGCATATCTCCGGCGTTTATGAACCGATTTGGAATTTTTTTTTTTTATTTGAATAGACATACTTCCAGATTGGTCCCATTCATGAAAATTCAGTTCTGATGATGGGATCCATGAGGAATTGAGGGAACTCCTCAAATATTGTAGGCATACGGCGATTTTGATATTTTCAGCAACAATCCAAGCATTTGCATTCAGAAAGTATCATAATCCTTTCACCATTATGGTTCTTTCATCATTTTTTTTCATCCAAACATGCGCAATAGCGGAAGTCGGTTTTTTAAATGAAAAGTTTGTATTTATGTAGGTATATTTACAAACAAATGACTAAATCTTTTCAGTCATTTGTTTAAGCCTCTCATGACGATCATCCACTACCTGTCATACCTACTATTTTTGACTAAAAAATAGACCAACGTTTTGTAGTGTTTTATTCAAACTAAGTAGGTAGGTAACCTTACAATATGAAGTAGGTACCTACATACTTGAATAAAAGTTCATGTCATGTAACTCGAAGTGCGTCTCATGTTAACAGCTAGCACTTGACACCGGTCTCATTAACTTAGTTAATTAACACGCATTCAGGTAACGGGAGGAGGTTAGGCAATCTTATTTGTAAACGCAATTAATTAGGGTACTGCTAAATAAAATCTCATTTGAACTAGGTAGATTCATCATCATCATTAGCCGAAATAATTCCACTGCTGGATGTGTTTTCCCCATATAATACGACGACAAACGATCTTAAACCAACTGGCCGCCCGTATCCACCGACTTCCTTCGACCTTAAATATCGTCGATTTTCTTCAACGGTTGTCAGTTCTGCGAGCTATATGGTACCTATGCCCCTTCAACTTGCTAATTCTGAGAGCTATGTCGAATTTGTCTGAGAGTATGATCTTGGCATTTCTAGAGATCTCGTCGTTCCAGATAATTATCACGTAGGTAGTGAAACTTTGGAGCATACAATTTGTATCAAAATACCGGTTCAAATACCCCTATAAGCCCGAAAGGAGGGTATTCCAAACGTCATGGCAAACAACTTTAGTTCTCATCATCATCATCATCACCAGCCTGTTTACGTGTACTACTGGATGAGGCCACCCCCATTGAATTTAATGGGGGTATTTGCCATAGACACTACGCTTCGGAGGCGGATTGGTGATCACAGTCTGGTGTTCAGTACTCAGGCGGATGCTGCTGCCCATCCCCTGGTGTAATCCCTTAGTAAGGCTTTTACTACATCCACGGGAGGAGAAGGAGGTGTCTATTCTTAGACCGGACACACCACAGTATACTTTAGTTCTAAGACTATAAATTTAAAAGTTGTCCATTGACCCATGTACATGTACATGTTGGTACATTTCTGGAGGACAGCTTACGAGGCATTTCATGAATGAAAAACTTCGAAATTTATAAAATCGTAGAACTAAAGTTGTTCACCTAGATGTGTGGAATACCCTCCCCTCGGATTTAAGGGGTATTTTGATACACATTGTATAGGAATGCTTGAGTGTAGCTCTCTCCATAGCCCGCTGTGCTTTGGAGAGATCTAGGTTATGATCGACATATAGTCTTCTCCGTTGTCGTGCCAATGTTTCTTATGACAGCTATTCTTATGATAAGCTGAAACACGCTTTTTTTGTACGTTTCGTTCTAGTTTCGTTTTAATTTATATCAAAAAGTCAGTTCGTAACATTTTTTTTGCAGTAACTACCTAAGTAAAAGTGGTCGAGTAGGAACAAAATTAAAGACTTACTTACCTAAGCAAAGTCAGATGCCAGAATCCTCTCCGGGAGCCTCATAACAAGTCCTTAATCCTAAGGTAGGTTAAGATAATCTTAACAGGTGGGATTATAACCTTTAGGTAAAGATCATTAATGTGAAAGTATAGGTAGATGTTTGTGTATTACTCAGTCACGCTCTAACGGATAGAGAAATTTCTTTGAAAGGTACAAGGATTGAGATTACGGGTACTTTTCATCCCGGAACCACGCGAGGGAACCCGCAGACGGACTCGAGTTCATAACTCTGTTCATTATGACTGACGAGGTATCATTATTCAACATTTTAATTCAACTGCCTGAATAAATGACTTCTCGCAAGCCTAATTACTTTCATGTTTTGTATTTCCTTAAAAAAGGCTTTCAGTAAACGTTGCTCGTTACTCATCTCTGCAATAAGCGTCACAATGATTTATTTTACTCTGCTTATTGGAATTAGCGACTAGCATTTTATTTACATCTAGGTGTACGTGTTTGAAAAACACAATTTGTTTGCGAATTTTAGTAGTGAGTAGTATTCCAAATATCGGGATGGAACAGAATATAATATAACACCCAACCATCACATACATTATAGTTCTGATCCCACACTAGGATTCCCTGTGTCATGGGTATCAGAAACTTCGAGCACCATGGTACCACAACACCCAGACCCGGAACAAATATTTGCAGATCATGCAAACATTTGTCTCGCAGCGGGAATCGAACCCACACATCTTGCGTCTCAGCCGGCTACTCGCCCACCGCGCCACAAAGGTCGTCATGACGTGACTTGTGACTCTTAACTTGTGTGAAACAAGAACAAGACAAGACGCATGAAGTTTAAAACTTTTCGGATGACCCGAATTATTGGAACAGTTACTGATAGATCATGTGGTTTAGGTCCTGAACTTTGATGTTACTAATATATCCTGTTGCAAAATAGGGACATATGGTGTCCCGATTAAGGCTAACCAACGACGTTAGCACAGACCCCGGAATATCGGGACATCTATTAAGTATAACCCCTTGTAAAAGAGTTCGTCCGCGAAAGTATCTACTACCAACATACCTTCTTCTGCCGTCAAGCGTGTGTAAGCACATCCTTTTGATACCCGCATGAAGGGATATACTAGTTGAATAAGTATAATTACGTGTAACTAATAAACTCCTGCTGTGCCGTGGCGTGTCCGGCCTAGAATAGACCCCTTCGTCTCCTATTATGGATGTCGTAAAAGCCGACTAAATAGTAGGACTAAGATGGTAGACAAAGACATATTATGTCACGCGCGAGAGAGAAAACGTTGTCGATTTCGGTTCGTTTATCACGCGCCCACGGCAAAACAAAATGCTAACTCGTTTGATTGGCTTAAACCTAACTGTTATGACTACTTCGTAGTATTCTGTGGTGTTTTGTCTATAAACCCTAACATGGTGCAATAATTGTATAGCATGTTGTCATGTCTACACGGCCTCTATCTCGTCGATCATTTTCACCGAAGACTAAATATGAGATAAATGGAGTTGGTAGGTTGTTAGGGAAAACGAACCGGTCGACATGAAGACATAACGAGACACATGACGTCTCAGCACGAGATAATGCTGCGACAACATTTTCTCGAGATGCGCATGTTAGCACTACAGGGGAAGGGTAGCCGTACACCTGAGTACATAGCACCAATACTGCGATCACCAATCCATATGCCAAGCGTGTTGATTATGGCAAATCCCATTGCATTATAATATGGGAGAGACTTCGTCCAGCACTGGACGTATACAGGCTGGTAATGATGAATGATGATGATGGCTAATATAACAAAAGCTCAGACATGTTGTTACTCGAGCATTTGTCAACAATTATTATGTAACCAAGTCCGTCGGAAACACGAAAGTTGCCAAGTAAAGTGGTATTTATCTTGTTATTTTTCCTGGCAGGCCGACGTACTAACGAGATAAGAAGGCAAGTGTAGTTGTCACCGAAAGTTTAATGTTCGCGAGAAAACATTAAGGCCAGAGAGAAGTGGTCAAAGTTGTTCCCGAGTTCATCTTAACGCCAAGTGGCATCCATTAGCAAGTTCACTGTAACGAATACAGCTGAAATGTACTGATGGAATAACTGGGAAATTATCCTGTCAGAACAGACGTAACATTATACAAACGTAGGTATTATAGGGTGTCTTAGAGTTGAATCATTCTATTCGCAAAGACACTAGTACTAGGCCATCATCGTCATAATCATTATCAGGCTGTAGAATTTCACTGCTGGACATAGGCCTCCTAGGTCTTGAACCATCTCTACTCTATCCACCGACTTCCTGCAACATTTATAAAGTCTTTAGTCCATCGAGTGGAGGGGGCCTTTCACCCTTACCGCGTCGTCTAGTTTGTGGTCGCCACTCGAGAACCTTTATTCCCCAAATGGTTTCAGTTCTTCGAGCTATATGATCGGCACATTGCCACTTCAACTTGCATACACACCTGCGCTTGCTTTACAGTACTAGATAGGTACTACGAAAATAATGCGCCTTGGCAAAAAATGGTTGGAAGCTGTGAAACTGGAACTCTTCTCTCGACTAAATAGAAGATAGGGGCATCCAAACCATTCATGACACCAACCTTACGGTCCTATGCTTGCTAGAAATGTGCCACAGAATTGCAGACCCTATCTCTACAAATTTTCTGTGTGCTATCCCACCACTCTACTATTCTAGAAGTAGGTATACACTAAACGGCCTTGATCAAAGGCTGCACTGGCTTGCCATTTCTATTCTAGTATCAATTTAAAACGTGTCAATATTAATTGACAACACAAGGATCAATTTAAAATTACTCCTGTTCTAATGCAACCAAGCCCTGAAGAATAAGGACAACAAACACTTCATTTGATAATCCTTCTAACACTAGGTGGAAATCTTCAGTGTGCTGCCCCGAAAACAAGGTGAAGCTGATATGCTGTGAACTTAAAAACCTTAGGTATAGCAAAAGTAAAGAGAAGCAGCAAAAGTTCATTATGCACACGCTACGCTTGATATAATATTACTAATAAAACCATGTAGGTAGGTAAAGATATTGAAAATTTACATTAACAGTCGAGGGGCAGAGCGACATCAGGTCACGCGGTTTTATAATTAATATAGTAATCTAAAGTGTAATACGCATTCCTAATTAGATTATTCTTTACGTAGGATTTAAATATTCGAATAGGTAGTTTAGATACACTTTCTGGAAGTTTGTTAGAGGACCGTACAGAATTCCCGTAATTTACGGATCGGAATCAGTCTTACTCTCATTTGACCGTTTTATTTTATTAGAGCCATAAATAGTCATCATCATCATTCTGTTTGCTTCCACTGCTGAACGAGACCTCCCCCATTGAATACAATGAGGTGATTTGGCAGGCGGATTTAACTTACTTAGGGATTACTCCAGGGAATCGGTAGCATCATCCGCCTGAGAACTTAACACCAAACTGCGATCACCAATAGGTGGATTGGTGATCGCAATAATCCTACTATCCTATCCTACTAATATTATAAACGCGAAAGTTTGTGAGTATGTTTGTTACTCTTTCACGTAAAAACTACTGAATGGATTTGAGTGAAATTTTGACTTTACGCCCTGGATTAACACATAGGCTACTTTTCATCATCATCATAATCATCATCATCAATTTTCATCATTATTCACGCGGGTGAAACCGCGGGGCGCAACTAATCACCTTTTACTATATCCAAGGGAGGAGAAAGAGGGGTCTATTCTTAGGCTCAACACACCATCCGGCACTCCAGAGCCACAAATATTGTCTCTGTAAATTGCAATGTTATTTTACAACAAACTCAATTAGTCAAATTGCCTCTCCCAATTCGTTTAAAACGTCAGTTACCATTTCGTACGGATTGCGATCGACAATAGCATGCATTTATTTTTGGTACCTACTTCAATTGGTATGTTAAATGGTACGTGTATTTTCGTATGGGCGCTTATGATCTAGGACTTATCGCATAAAACACTAATAAAAAATCGTGTGTTCAAATTAGTGGCCTAACATTTACCTACTATAGTATAACTTATCCCGCGACTCGTTTTTCTTGAAGGAGTAAGCATGGATGGGTGAAATCAAAGTATATGAAAGTGTTTGACGACCTCCTTGGCGCAGCGGGCAAGTAGCCGGTTAAGATGCAAGATGAGCGGATTTGATTCCCGCTGCGAGACAAATGTTTGCATGATCTGCAAATATTTGTTCCGTAGTTCCTTGATACGCACGGGGAATTATAATGTGGGATCAGGACTGTATGTGACTGTTGGTTTTTTATATTATGTTAAGCAATTGCTGACTTGCTAAGATTTTAATTCATTAATTTTGATCACATTCTCCATGCTTTTATGCTCGTTGATCATCAGGAAGGTAATTCTCGTAAGTAATTACAATCAATTCACAATATAATGTCATCTCTTTCATCTTTCGATTAATCATCAGCTTTTCTCACGCTCAAGGAGACATTTATTAGTGCGAGAAAGATAACGTAGGTGTAGGTATGCATGCGAAGATTTAGTATTAGTTACTACGTCTACGCATACAGACTTTGCAGTTAACTAAGGTGAGATTAGATTGTGAATTGAATGATAAATATTACAAGAATCAGGGCTCTGAGGCCCAATTCTCTAACTAAAAAATAGTTAAAATAGAGTTCGGATCATGTTTCGATCTTGTATCAATGTCTTAAAAGTCAGAAATGGTATTCTCTTAACTCAAAATAAAACACTGTAATGTGATTATATCGAAATGTGACCGAAACTTGAAAGATTCAAAGTTTTTTCGATAATTTTAGCTAAAGTAGATGGAGTCTCTCTTTATTCTTTCCAATTATATATATAACCATGTCTGACTAGCGAGTCAGACATGGATCTTCAACAAATTCACAAATAACAAAATTCAAACAACCCAAAGAGCAATGGAAAGAAGCATTCTAAATATTAAAAGAAAACACAGACAAAAAAACATAAATATTAGAAAGAAGACAAAGGTTATTGATGCTCTACATCATTGTAGAAAACAAAAATGGAAATGGGCAGGACATTTGGCCAGAATGAGCAACAAGAAGTGGACGAAAATTGTAACAACTTGGCGCGGTCCAGCCGGTAAACGAAAAAGAGGTAGACCGCTAGAAAGGTGGGAAGACGAACTTAAAGAAACTGCAGGAACTGACTGGATAAAAATAGCGATGGACAGAGAGGAATGGCATAATCTGGAGGAAGCCTTTACTCGGATAGAGATCCTTGAGTAAAATATTAATAAATACCTATATTTAACAATGTAATAATTTATATATATATTATCATAGAAAATGTATTAATACTAATTTTTTAGTTGCATATAAAACGCGTGTATAAAATATTAAATTAAATTATAATAAATTAATGTGCATGAATATTGTTTAAATGCATGATGATTATTTATAATTGTATGTTAAAAATTAATCATTAACTATTTAAGTATCAATTGTTACTCAAAGGATAAATAAAAGGCTTTATTATTATATATATATATATATATATATATATAACCATCCTACTGTAATGGTAGTCACCGTGAATTGAAAGTAGACTAAATTATTATTTATGAGGCAGCAGAATACCAACTTTCTGTCAACTCACAATTCAGTCTCGATTCGGTTAACTTTCAATGTAGTTATAAAATAATTTAGAGAATTGGGCCTCTGTTCTAAAGCCGTGATGATAAAGAAGACGACAAAATAGGAAAAAAGAATCACGCCAGGGTTAAAAAAATTTACAATGTAAGCTTATCGAATTACCATTCAATGAACTTTCACTAAAGCTTACACCAATAAAGCACGCACGAGCCACGAATAACTGGATTCATTATAAAGGAGCGTCGAATTTGTTTTGTATTCATCGCTTGCAAAATAAGGTGGCTGGAAAAAAGTTAAGCCGTGTATTTGCAAAGCGATATTGTTGCCTCGGGTCACCTGTAAGTCCAGCAACATCGCTCGACACGATATACTAAGGGCCTTATAGCACAAATATCTGGAGTTATTGAAACGATCGTATATGGTAAATAAAAACAAAATTAAAATTGTCAATCCAAAATATTTCAAGCTCCGCAAAGCTATTCTCTATCTGGGTTTGCAGCAGGCGTAAATTGAGCAATCATTGCTGTAAAACGGTAATTTTTGTATGAGAAATGTGACGTTTGATAGCAATTTACGCCTGTTGCAAAAGATTACGGAGGCCGATGCCACTGGCCAATATTTGACATTTACAACCGTCTGATATAGGTGTTGGACTTTTTCTGCTCTTTCGAAGGGAGACGTCGTCCTTTTTTATTTTATTTCAATTACTAGTGTTTTTTTGAGTTATATCGTGTAATTTTGGTGGCATTTTAACCGGTGTAGCTTGTAACGAGCACATAGTAGTGAATTAAAATAAAATAAGTGTATTGCGTGTCTTTTCGAAGGGGTGGAAATTGTCCAGGAACATTATAGTAAACTGCCATCGATTTACTAAAACATGACTTGACAGAGGACCTGACGACTGGTCATTGTTTGTAATTATCTATGCTACTTGACATTGGCAAAATTGAGAAAATCCCCAGATGCCATTAAAAAAATAATTGAAAAAAAAACCGTCTGATAATCATGCTATGCCTTATGCCCACTGCGTGACTTTTGGTTTAAAACTTTGCACAACAATATTTGGTAGCAATTCTGTGCTGTATTATCTAAATTAAAAGTGTGGTGAAATTATTGCACAACCTCTCTAAAAAAAATCACTTTTAAATAAAAGAATCATTTTTAGAGAATGATGCACAGAAACGTTATCAATGTGGCTTTGGGGGGTTAACATGAGCTCTTATAGCGAATTAGTTTAAAAACTATGCAGTACAAAATATTGGTTCGTCGTTGACATTCACCATTATTGAATAACTTTAATCGTAGAAGTCTATAGACCTTCCGCTATTGTGCCTTTAAATATAGCTGCGGACATCACGGAACCAATATTTTGTACTGAATAGTTTTCGAACTGAATATAAGAGCTCATGATAAGGCACCTGGTTAATGTTAATGTTAATGTTAAAGAACTCCCTTTTCCGCATTCGAACTCTATGGATGGTCCATTATGCGTGAGAGTAAACTAGCTAGATAGTTAGCCAGCCTAACTCCGTCCAGAAACACAGAAGTTTCCTGGGGTCTTCGCAGGCTTCGCGGAGTGACCTCGGGTTGTTGAGGATTTGTTCACGATGAGCTGCTACTCCCACGCATTTCAGGACTACGTGGGCCGCCGATTCTTCTTCGGTCAGACACCCCCTGCAGAGTGGGCTGTCTGTGGCTCCGATGTTGTAGAGGTGTTTGTTCAGGAGACAGTGGCCTGTGAGTGTCCCCACGATGGTACGAAGGTCCGGTCTTGAAAGGTTGAGCAGACGACGCGTGAGCCGTGGTGAGACAGCCGGAAGAGCTGCTCTTGACTGTCTGCAATCCGTGGTCCGTGCCCAACGCTCGTTGTGTTGATTTAGGGTGCGAAGCCGCATCCAAGTGCGTAGCTGAGAAAAGGGTAGAGGTAGGAATGGAGATGGTCCCTCTGTGGTTGTTCCCGACCCTCTTCTAGCCAACTCATCTGCGGTGTCATTACCCAGCGATCCACTATGTCCCTTTATCCATTGTAGAGTCACCTTGTTTCCTATGGCGATTCTCTCCAGGGCCAGGTGACATTCGTAAACGAGCTTGGAGTTGCAGCTATGGCTCTCCAGAGCTCTGAGTGTTGCTGAGCTGACGGAGAGGATCCTTACATTGTAGTCTGTGATCCCTCTCCTGCTCATTGCGGTGGCGGCTTCGGTGATGGCCACGCATTCACATTGGAAAATAGAACTGTGTGTGCCTAGCGTTAATGATATATTAATGTTGAGATCAAGCGAGTGTATTCCAGCGCCAGTTCCTGTATGGTTTTTGAGCCATCAGTGTAGACACGGACCTCGCTGATTCCTGATTGATCTCTTAGGTCTTCGTAGAGTTGTATGTGGTAGTGTTTCCGAAATATGTGTTGTTTAGGGATCTTATCACACGAGGCGGCTAATAGCGGTTCGTAAGTTATCGCTCTGTCTAGGATGGATGCGTGCAAACTCCTAGTATTTCCCCACAATCCTAGGTGCTTGGGTCTGATAGCGGCCATGGTTGCTTCCTGCTGTATGAAGAAGTCGAGCGGCGGTAGGCCCAGAATGGTCTCAAGGGCGGCTGTCGGTGTTGTTCTCATGCAGCCCGTGATTGCAGAGCATGCGAGTCTCTGAAATCGCTGCAGCTTAGTAATCACGGTGCTTAGTTCAGTTGGTATGTTTAGATAATGATTCGCAACAGGATGGTAAAAAGTTGCTCAACATTAGTCGCCTAATGAATACACAGCTTTTGGTTGTTGGAAGAATGTTAAGCACCCGGGAAACGCATAGCAATTCGTTTAACTCGTTTAGGGGAGATGAAACAAATGTCTGTGGTTTTTTAGCGAAATTAAGAACCCACCAATATTTTTTCACGAAACAGCTTTTAAGAACAAAGAACCTTCTCCCTACCAAACTAATAGTCAAAAGTAAAATGTTAAGAAAATCAGCAAAGTTTATAAGACAGCACACGCTACGCTTTATATAAATATTACATAATCATAAATAACAACCTAAAAGTAGTCCCTTTTGATCGAGTTACCTCAAAAGATATATATAATAATAATTAAATAAATATTTAGGTATAATGCCAATGAGGGCATTATACCTAAACATGAGACTAACTGATGTAAGATGTTCATGTGTAATAGTCATAATATTGTGTTTGCCAGAAATTGATATAATTTAAATTCAAATGGTTACTCAGATAATTAAAACATTAAACAAAAACCAGATACGCGTACATCCAACTCCTAACAAAGAGATTCTGTGTCGTGGTTAGTGAAATTACAAATCCAATAAAAACTGTGAAACCCAATGTCATGATGTAAATTATCGTTCAATTTTATTTCCCTCGTCATTGTTGGCTATCAGAAAAGTCATCTCTCCCATAAAAGCTTTAAAAAGTTTCATGAATAAATCTCGTAAGCTCTCTAAGTTATTTATATAAAACCAATTTACTTATCTTCTGCCGATACAACTACCGGGCGTGAAGTAAGCCGTTTAGACGCGCAATAATTTATGTTCAAAAATTTCCATTGCGCTTAAAAACGGCATAGTAAAATCAGTTTTGCTGTACTATTTTTTTTCCTTAGCGTACATTTTTATCTACCCTAATAAATAAATAAATGCTGTACATTTCCGTAACCATATAATTTTATAAGAAACTAACTTAGGTCTAGCTAGATGGTAGGGTGTACCTACTAATTATGTGTACAGTTTCATGGAGTTTGAAGAAAATCTAGCCAAATGAGAAGTTCTTCGTTCGCGTGCAAAAAGGCGTGAGGGCATTATATGGACCATATTCGTAATTGTCATCGCTACGATGTTTGTTGCAAAACCCTGACTAGGGCCTTAGTTGGCATACTCATCAGGTGCGAAGTTGAGGCAGTGACATCATGAAATACTTTCTAATTTAGTTAACGACTCATTTTCTTTACTGCTAAATGAAATAGGGTTCATGGGTAAAACAGTCGTAAAACACTTTTCTCTATCATTATTAGAGGTTGTATGTCTCGGGGACTAGGATATGCGTATCATTTTAAAGCTGGCTGTCGAACAAAGTGAAGCTGAATAATCGACCAATATGATATACAGGCTCAAGACATTTCATTTATTAGTTTCAGGCAGAAGTGTAATACCACGAAGACCGTCCTAAGTGGACGTGACCTGTGAGGGCATTGTTGCAGGTAGAATTCAGGCACCGCCTAACATAAAGGGTTTTAAGTATGTTCCGTCACTTGTTAAAATAAAATATGATCACTGATGGAGAGCTGAAGTGGTGGTGTGGGTACCGATTATTCACACCCCGCCCGTCCCTGTCACCAACGTCCTCAGGCCGTAAACAAAGTAACATTCTAATAGCGATGACGCTAGTAGAAAAGTCCAAAATGTATGAGATTGCCGTAAGCTATCGATATGTCACGTAGTCTTTTGTATTGTATTACGACTGTATAGAAATAGAATCGCTTCGAAGCAAATGCCGTTTGGCTAGGTTTAGCTATTCTAAGTTTTTAGCACACAATTGACACAGACCTATTGGTGTAGTTTAGCAAGGATTTTGTATGGCGACACCGATGAGCGCCCCTAGCGTACACTCTGTGAACCTCATTTGACCATGATGACATTCAAAACTTACACTCCTGCCACTTGAAGTATACATGGACGTAAGAACAAAACTTAACCAAAATCGGGCCACAGCTAGATTAGGACACATCTTTCCGGCCACCGTGAAAACAACCCAAGAGTTTCAGAGAATCTGTCACACCTTATCGCCAGTGCATGTGCTAGGTTTTATTCTACCAAGTAAATTTAATTTCAGTTTATCCGAGAATATTGGAAGGGTCTAAAGTTTGAAGTTGTCGTTTCCGAAGCCTTTCAAATGGAGTGTTCGAGCTCGTAAAATTGATATTTGATCGGAAGACCTCACTTGGCGGAGACTTCTGAGAAATTAGTAATTGCTTATCGCACGGCTTCTTACTTTCTAAGACGTAGTAAGACATTTTCTTTTATCAAATCTATTAAACACGAACGAGCAATATTTTTATATAATAATTTATATTTTGAGAGCTCAAACACGGTTTTAACGATTTCGATGAACTTTGCTTTAAGTGTTTTGGGGGCGAAAAAACGATTTAGCTATGTCTCATATCTGAGAAAACGCGTTTTTCCGAGTTTTCCGAGTAAAGCTCGGTCACCCAGGTACTATTAGTTATCAGCGATACCGGCCTAGTTAGCAAGTTGAACTGGCAACTGGCAGACCATATAGGCAGAATCTACAACGTTGGGGTATGAATGATCTTGAGTAACGCCCACGAACTGGACGACGCAGTGTAGGAAGTAAGGGCCAACGACATTTTTAAGGTCGCGGGAAGTCGGTGGATGGAGGCTTATGCTCGTTTATGTTGATAATGATGATGATGATACGTAATTGAAAAACGTATTATATGGTTTATATGACGAACTCACGAATGAAACGCAAGAAATGCTGATTCGATTCCCGCTGCGGGACAAACGATAGGATGATCTGATAATATTTGCTCTCGAGTCTGGGTGTTGTAGTACCATGGTACTCGTGTTCCTGATACCCACGGAACAGGGAATCCTAGTGTGAGATCAGTGTGGCTACTCTTGACGCTCTACTCCAATCCTAATTCAGGATTTAGTGTCATTTTTCGTCAGAGAGTATTACATTCCTTGGTCATTTGGTACTCTTGAATTCAATACTAGCGCACAATTTGAAATGGAAATTGGTGGAATTTTATGGAACTAAGTGAAATCGACTTTCTCTGTTGTTCTTCACGAGTCAACACGCGTGCTTTATCTCAATTTCAAACTTGATTTGTTTCAAGAGTGCCAAACAAGCGTTATTAGGATTGAAACTGGATTGCGATTATAACTGTTTTCAAGAGTAGCCCTGCAGTACTATGTTGTGACTTTTGGGTTTGTTATGTTATGTATGTTAAATATTATTATACAAAATAGGCGTTAGTGACTTCTTAAGCTCAAATTTTATTGATAAATCAGGTAGTGGTAACCACATGGGTGTTGTAGTAACTGAATTTCTATAACTCACTCATTCAGTACGCCTTCGATCGTGACAGGCAGTTCACAGAGCAACCAATAAGACGATGTTCATAAATCATCTCGGCGGTTATTACTTCGCACCTCGCTCCTCGTAATTACGCCACTCACAACTCACGACTCATGACTCACGACTCACGACTCATACGGAATAAACATCGCTTAAGTTTCACAATTAGTGTAACGTGGTTGAAGAAAGTAATCCATTTCATGTTTTAAACACTAACATGTTTTAACTAAGTTATGTAATAGTTATTAGTTAGTTGGTAGTTAGTTAGTTTTTTTAACCTATTTGTGGCCAACGGAGCTGATTATACCTTATAGTACCTATCCTTAAATAATCCTTGGTTAAACTTTCATGAAAGCACTATTTAGTTCCTTTAAGTTTAGTTAATTAATGTTATGTGAATAAATTTTATCTTATCTTATCTCAGTTTTTTATTGTTATTTTTAAGTATATTTGTTTTTGTCCTTATTCAAATAAAAAAAATACAATTTAATCAGTAGCAGTAAAATCAAACAAAGTCGAGCGCCAGTTTTACGGCGATGGAGAGAGCTATGCTCGTAGCTTCTTTACCAGATAAAATTCGAAACGAGGTGATCCAACCATTAGTTGGTAGTAGAACCAAGGTCACCGACATATAGCTCTCAGAATTAGGAACTCGAAGTGGCTGGCCATTAAGCTCGCAGAACCGACATCCGTTGGAAAGTAAAGGTTCTCGAATCACAACCACGAACCGGGAAACGCAGTATAACCCACCACACGATCGACCAGTGACATTGTAAAGGTTGCAGGCAGTATTGGGATGGAGGTGGTACAAGACCGTTCTATGAACAAGACTACGAAAACTCGCTACGGTCAACGGCTACGGGCGCTACGAAATCGCTACAAGTGAAGTACTACGAAAGAAATTCGCTACGCAGCATGTAGCATACCTTAAATCATTTTCTCATGTTTTAATATCGACGTATGTCCGTAACATCGAACTTGGCAAAGATAGGTACTCAAAAATTCATGCAATTTGCCTGTCTATTTTACATTAACTGAAAATGCATTAGAGAACCAAACGCGGGATTATAATGAACACACTACATGAGCAACTGCATTGTGGATGAACTGCTGTGAGTGATAATGTAAAATTGATTTTAATTTGCTACATTTGCGACTGTATTTCGAATCATGAATATCCTGTAAGGGACAGATGAAGGCAAGTTCTTTTATCAAAGCTTGATAAAGCAAATAAACTTAAGAGTGAATATTTCTTGGTACAATACTTATTGCAATTGCTGGACGACCGACATCCACCGGCCATCACGTCTATCTGCTGATGATGATGATAATGATGATTAGGTCAGCCTATCCAAACAGCATTCGCTTCGAAGCGATTCCATTTCTACAGTCGTAATACAATACAATAGACCACGTGACATATCGATAGCTAGCGTCAATCCCATACATTTCGGACTTTTCTACTGGCGTCATCGCTATTAGAATGTTACTTTGGCTACGGTCTCAGGTGTAGGTAGAGGTAGGTATGTCCTTTACGAAGTATACGTACCTATGTAACTATGAATATCATAGTGATGCATGTAATTGAATGCCTTCATCAAACGTCTAGCTACGGTAGTAAAGTAATGAAGTACAGTTCGCCAGCTTGAGACTATATTTACAGAGATTTTATCAAAATCGTAATAATCTCTATACCCTTGCAATAAGGATTAGATTCCCATAGGTCTGTAAACTTCTGTAGTTTCTATGTGTTCGTGCACCTATGTACATTACGATATGATTGATGTAGCTACGTAAGCGAATATTTATTCAGGCATTTTACGCTCGGAAAATGAAGTTTCTTAGTGAAAAATATTGTTTTAATGTATTTCGTGCGAGAACTTAGCTCTACAACATTTCAAATAAAGTATGTTTTTTTTTTAATTTCTTTGGCGTACATCTTTTTGTATCCTAATAGTATTACAATCTAGCCGTAAGTCAGGCTAATAAGTAACTAAACATTGAACTAGATTTATAAAATAAATTATAGCAAAGAATGTGTACATTGACTTTTATTACTGTCTCTTATTAAGTGGAGGACACTTTGTTCTTGTGTTCTGATTATCTAGCACTAAGTTTTATAGGATTATTTATGTAGCATTTATTAGTGTAAAATTGTTTAAAAGGATAATCTGAAATATTCTCTTATTTAGGATCAACTTTCTCAAACTTATCTCTGTTTTAGGGAAATCTAAATTATATGTTTTTCATAACTACAACAGGGGCTTAACCATGAGCTCTTATAGAAGTATTGCTTTAGTCTTATATTGTCGTACCATGACGTCCTTAAAGTTTGCTTACTTTCTCATTGCAAAGGCTAAGCAATCTTGACGACTTCCTTTCAAATTGTTCACTCAAAGCGTACCATGAGGTGACTTTTGACAGCAAAAAATATTGTTTTTGAGTCAAATCTAGCAATCATAAAAAAGTTGGGTATTGGCGGCGTAAATAATATTGCTTTTCATAATTTACTGGGAAAACACATTCAACTTTCAAAAACATAGTGTGAAACGTGTCTAATTTCGTTATTAATTACAATAAATGTAGTGTAATCATATGGAAAACCCTAATTATATACAAATTTATGTTCTGCTAGATGAACAACAAATACGAAATATTTGAGTAATTGGAAGCAGATAACACTGATAAAACTCTCTAAGGAAGCAGTGCCGAAAACATGTAGCTGACGCCCGGAAACCCGACGTGCTTTGATGCCGGAAAACTCATAAACACACCACTTGAAATTTCTCAGAGCGATGAAAACTAATCAAATTTTGGTACCATTTCATTGTTTAATAAACTCAATCACAGAAACAAACATTTTGATTTGTAGGTTTGTACCTTATTACACTATGTCCGTCATTTTATTATAAATTAATAAAGAAAACAAATACTTTATTCACAAGTTAGTAAAATCATCGCGCCGAAGTGTCGCGCCGCGTGGTCGAGAACTCGATTTGTAAACGCATACATTGGGACGTGTTGCGAAATACGGTGCGAAAGTGATAACGCTATACGAAAATAGAACGTTGTCTCTTTCTGTCTTAAAGCAGCCATAGACAATCATTCATTCTTTTACATCACTACGCAGGCTAAAAGCAATATTTTGACGTGACAACGTCTTATAATTCGATAGAGCCGGCTGCACGCACGAAAAAACATGACTCATGCGGCGTTACCTCGCTCTGAGGCGTTCCATGTAAGGCTTAAAGTGCAAGCGAGAGCGCGGAACGAGCGACAAAGAAGCACAATCGGCCACAATCGTCAATCAATCGGGGATCGGGCAATCGTTGTCACGTTCAACTATCGTCAGTAAACCGACTTTACAGACAACCAATTTTTTAAAAAAGGTCATGGTACGAATCAAGGTAATGTTATTTGAGGCTTGAAACAAAATGCTACGGAAACGTGATGGATTTTAATTTGTTGGTGGTTCGCCCCCAGGTCCTCTGATTGCATTCCTGCATGCGTAAACTTCAATTTCAGACGGTCGCTTTGAGTCGTTGCAATACGGACGCATGGAGACACTAACTCCGTGTAAGCGTCTCTCTGATCATGGTTGTGCCTAAGATGGTCCGATAATGTATTGGAGCTTCTACCAAATAAAACACCAGCAGAAATAAATGAAAATACCTACCTATGTTCAGAACCACACCAAATGCTCAAATGATGTTTTTGGAACAATGTGCAAGCGAAAAAAAAGCGGAGTAAAGAAAATAAAACAACAAAAATATACACGAAATTACACTAATATTCAAAAACATATTCACCATACTGGTGTTTCTTCAAAATTATCAGATTTTGACAACATTTTGAATAATTAATTTACCAAAAAAACTTGTACAAAATACCTTCATGACTTGCAGTTAGAGCAGTAAAAGAATCTAAAAAGCAAGTCGAGCTGAAACAAATAACAAGCCAATTTAAACTCTATTGTCACGACACTAATCGCATTTTAACAAGCTCCACTAGTACAACTTTTTGCCCCAAAATGTTTTATCCTGGTCCAATTACGCAAAAACAAAGAGGTGAAAACTATGTTTCCGAAAGCAAAAAGGGTTTAGGATACACCACTACAAAGGGAAGCGTCACTACTAGGTGAAAATAAAATGAGTGCAAATAAATATACCAATTTGCATAAAAATATTTCACAAAGCTATTTAAAAAAAAAAACAGCTAAGTGTGAGTCAGACTTGCGCACAAAGGGTTCCGTACCATTATCTATGAAAACGCCAAAAAATTCACCTTGTTTGTATGGGAGCCCCCTTAAATATTTATTTAAGGGGGCCTTAAATTTTAACTGTCTAACTATAACGGTTCATGAGATACAGCCTGGTGACAGACGGATGGACGGACGGACGGACAGCGGAGCGTTAGTAATAGGGTTCGTTTTACCCTTTGGGTACGGAACCCTAAAAACGACAAACGGGGTTTTATATTTACTTCGCAACTCTAAAACACAGTCTTTACACCGGTTTTTTCAGCTTTTTAAATAAAAGTATTAATTAAAAGTAGGTTTTTGAATACTCAAAGATTCCATTATTATTAGCTCACAAGTTATTTTTTAGACGGAAACAGCCGGAACATTAAAGAAAAAGCCGGACACCTAACAACCATACCAGGGACACGTGGAGAATGCAAACCAACTTGTCTTTACACCTCTTTGTATCAATAGTGGTAAAAAATATCGATACATTTTTCACTTGTGACGTTCCTGTCACAAGAAGGCAATTTCTCAATCTGTATTTATTGTTCTTTCATGCATGAGATTTTATATTGATATTCATATCACATTGTGGATTCATAAATTGGCACTTGGTGTTCCAATAGATACCTGTTTGATTCGATGCGGTTGATATCGGTAAGCTCTTTGTGTGCGGGGGTTTTTTTTTACAATCAACCCGGCCTTGTTTCACATGGATAAAATTGTTATTGTACCTGCACTATACCTTATATGAATACCTATAGATGACAAATTAAACTGAGACTGGATTGAATGCCTAGATTAATTCTACATACTAAATCTTGCATGCTCTTTTTTTAGTTCAAAAGGTCTCCAAATTAACGAAAACTCATTTGCATTTGCAATAGGTACTAAATTAGTAGTTGTAGTATTAGGTACTAAATTTGGTTTTTTTTTAATGGCATCTGAGGATTTTCTCAATTTTGCCAATGTCAAGTTCTTGATATAATCAAACACAATGTCCAGTCGTCAAAGTCTTCTGTCAAGTCATGTTCTAGTAAATTGATGGCAGTTTACTAGAATGTTCTTGGACAATTTCCACCCCTTCGAAAAGACACGCAATACCATCGCAATACACTTATTTTATTTAAATTCACTACCATGTGCTCATTATGAGCTATACCGGTTAAAATGCCACCAAAATTACACGATATAACTCAAAAAAACACTAGAAATTGAGATAAAATAAAAAAGGACGACGTCTCCGTTCGAAAGAGCAGAAAAAGTACCTTTTTTTAAGTTAAAAAATTTCATTTATTACTTTTTAATGATAGGTGCTGTCTTGTGCTGTCTTCTCCTGTCTTGATGTGACAGATATTATCTCAGAATAAAGACTAACATATTCTGAGGATATTATTATGCACTATATAAAAAAAAGAAAAAAAAAACTTGAGGAGACGGAGAGGTATTTTCTTAAGCCAGGCACACTATAGCATTACACTATTAGGTAGGTACTATTAACTACTTATTGTATAGCAGCTTAAGTTATCTGTTCAAAACAACAACAATGCTTCATACAAGCCTATTCCATCATATTACGAGTACCTATTATAAGCGGATTACTTGAAGCTTGCACAGGAACAGCGATTTGTGTTACCAACTGTACCAATACCTACCTATTCCATGTTGAAATATTATTCAGTGTCTAGTGTTATACGTAAAATAAGAAGGTAAAACATCAATCAAAAGAATTAGATCCAAATTTATCAAAAAAAAACTAAATAATAATAAATATACACAGTCTACATTCTAATATTATAATAATATTATTAGCATTACATACATGATATACATTTAATTATTAATATTATATATAACATAACACCCACATACGAAGTCATGATCCCACACTACGATGGGTATCAGGAACTACGGGTACCATTGTACCATAAATACCAGACCCGGAACAAATATATGCAAATCATAAAAACATTTGTCCCGCAGAGGGAATCGAACCCACACCTCTTGCGTCTTAGCCGGTTACTCGCCCACCGCGCCACGGAGGTCGTCCAATACAACAATATAGTATGGTATCAAGCAACAATTATTCTCTAAACAAACGCTTAGGGATAATGTTGTCGGAAGGCGCTATGTGATTTTGTTCGGAAGCAGTCAAGTCCTGAAATGATGATGATGTAGGTATCTACCGACGTCATCATCACCAGCCTGTTTACGTCCACTGCTGGACGAAGCCTCAATCATAATCAACATAATCAACACGCTTAGCAGGCGGACTGGTGATCGCAGTTTGGTGGTAAATACTCAGGTAGATGATGTCCCTAGTGTAATCCCTTAGTAAGGCTTTAACTACATCCACGAGAGCAGAAGGAGGGGTCTATTCTTAGGCTGGACACACCACGGCACACGTACCGACGTACGTTCTAAATAAATAATAAATAAATAAATGCCGGACATTTTCACACAACATTATCTAGCCCCAAGCTAAACGAAGCTTGTGTTATGGGTACTAGATAACTGATATACTTAATACAATACATTGCATACATAGATATTTTTTATTATACATAGAAAATACCCAGAACACCCTGAACAAATATCTGCACATCGTACAAATATTTGTTCCGAAGCGGGAATCGAACCAGCAACCTCCTGCATCGCAGGCGAACCTTCGCCCGCCGTGCCACAGAGGTCGTCAACAAAACATGTTGAACCAATCTCGGTGGAATTAAGGTCTTGCTTGTTAGTCTTAAGTAAAAAGTTAACTTGTGTAATGTACAAAGTTGCCTATACGTTTCAGCTTGTAAAGCCACACCATTTTGTATAATGTGTTATACGTGGCTCGTACGCGCAAGGTGTGTGAAATATTATGAGCGAACAAAATTATATGCAAACATAATATAATTTTGCAGGTTAACACGAGATAACTGAATATTTTATTAAAAAAATTAGGCATGGTTTCATGGACCCTTAGTAGATACATAAGGCCATATCTCTACAGCTTTAGCAATAGTACAGTCAAATTAGGTGATTTTTTGCACAAGTGTGGAACTAATTAGATGTAGTAATGAAAACTTTTCTAATTGTTTTGTATGGCTTAAAAATCACCTCTAATAATAAGCACCAGTAATTTCACCCTCCGGAACAGGGTGAAATAGGGTGAAAACCTTATAATATCCGTAACTTTATGGGGGAAATAGAAGTAGTCGGTGCAATTTGGCATAGACTTTGAACCGTTATGATCTACATTTGCACCAAGTATTTTTTAAATCCGACATACGGAACATACAAAAAAAAAATCATTTACAAAAAAAACTTTTTGTGGGTATTGCGGCTCCGGGAAAATTAAGGTAGTCGGTGCAAATTGATAGACTTATCAGAAAAATGATCGAAATACATTACCAGGTTTGCACCTTGGTGCGTCTCACGTAAGGCACTTTTCCATATTTTATTGTCGCTCTACTTCGGGGAAAATTAATTTAGTTCTGGAAATTGACTTAAACTTATTCATTTAATTAGTACTACATCCGCCAGAAGTTTTATACTGGTATTTAAGTACGGAAGATGCATTTGTTCAACACTGTGTTCCTTACATGCACGTGGTTTTTATTAAAATCATAATGCACTAAGACAGTCTCTCTATACGTAATTTAACTTGCATCAAGTAATTTATTTCTATTTTAAAATTTACGGCCTTTTAAAGTTTGTACCTAATATTTAAAAGGGTTCCGTAAGCGCCAGAAACGGTGCAAACCTAGGATAAGCTTGTTTTCGTGTCATCTAACGTTTCCATAAGAATCCACGACTACACGACTTAGGTCCACACTTTTTGCTAATTTGCCTGTACTACAAAGGTAACAATGAAAAAAGAAAGAGCATAGTTCTTCCACAGTGTTTATTGGACTAGATGATAAAAATGCTTCTCTTATAATAGGAGACTGTTGCCGTGGCATGTCTGGCCTATGAATTGATCCTTCAGTCTCCCGTGAATGTCGTAAAAGCTAACTAAGGGATCAAACCAGACCAGCCCCCCAATTACAGAAGCAAAAATGGGGAATGCAACAATGTGGATCATTTGGCAGCCTTAGCGCTGTCTAATTCTTTTGAAACTAGAAAGGAGGAATATTTAGGTCAAGAAGTTTCCCCAATTCAAGTTTTATAAGATTTAGGTAGCGATTAGGCTGCCAAAATGATCCCCATATTTGCGTTCCCCATTGCCATTTGCTACTGTATTAGGGGGAGGGGTTGGGGGGGGGGGGCAGAGCATCTACCTGTTCACCATTGTCTAATCAGTACTAATACTGCTATCACCAATCCGCCTGCGAAACGTGGTGACAAATGATCAAATTGTATTTAATGTGGTCTCATCCAGTAGTGGACGTATAATAAGGCTGCAGATTATGATGAATTAGACATTGTAACCGTCCACTTAAAACGAAGAAAGCACGGTTTACCTTTAATTTATCGCTCCACCTGGTTTCGCAAAACAGTCTACTAACTAATCGCCCCTAAAATTAATACGAAAACTTTGATTGATTTGGAGTATTTGTTGCCGAAATTATAAGCTACGTATAATTTTGCGAATATATATTTCGATTGGAATCTTCTCTCAACAATCATCATTATCAGCTCTGTATGATTTAGGGCTCCCCCAGAGAATGCCGGGACGAATGATCTTGGGCCACCTCCATACACCGAATTACTGCGATCTTTAAAATGTCGTCGGTCCATCGAGTGGCTTCCTACACTGCATCGTCCGGTTCGTGTTTGTTACTCTAGAACCTCTTTCCCTAACAGTTGTCGATTATGCGCACTTTGTAGCACATTTATAGCGTGCCTATATTGCTAATAGTGAAAAAAAAATATCGGTGTCGTTTTCCGAAGTTAGTCTGAGTACCCGATGGCAACCATCTTCTAGTTATAGGTCTCTGCCCGATGGTGATAAGATAATGATGAAATTAATAATTAAAACCAGGAGCTTATCAAAATGAGCCCAAACACGGACAGTCTAATCTATTATCCATCGAGCAGTTCTGTTGTCCTTCCTTCACTATCCATTAGTTCGCTGTTACCTCAATTTTTGGATCAAAACTTGATAGATATTGCTTCAAAATTGTTTCGCAAGATTTGAAACGTACTAAAGAAACGCAAAACTATTTCAATAAAAGCTTGTAAAAACGGATAATACTTCTAATAATCTGGAATAAATTCCCATGCACTCGCTTTCATACGCTGATATCGGAAAAGTGCTTGCAATTCACGTCACTGGTCCGACAAAACCTCTATTGAATACCAAAGGCCGCACTGAATCAAAAAGCAGGTTGTCGCTGATTGCCTGTCTACTACTGTGGCGCTTACAAGCACAAAGCCACGCATTTGCGAGTCGTATCGGTAATCGTCGTTGTTCTTCGTGTTTGTTGATCTTAGGGTCATTTACCAACTTGAGATGGTGGCTCCAAAAAGGGCTTTGTGATGGATGGTCAAGGATTCAGGTTGGCTGGCAGAGGATCTTTTGATGCACATCTTGATTTTTTTAAATCTAGGACAAGACAAAGCAGTTACTATGTAAATGCGTATTATTTGTGCACATACATTTTTCGTATGTCAAAATCAATTTTGTGCAAACCCGGGATTCCGACAAACGACATTAGGATCCCTGTAGTCGGCACCGACAACCTGCTTTGTACGTAAATTGGTCCATGGAATACTTACTGCATTTGCTAGTTAGATACATGGTTTTATTTTATTCTCTCTGAGCGGAGGAAGAATATTTTTACTCTTTGTCGCACGTAATTGAATTTCGTTCGGAATAAGTAGGTACCTACGATGTTTCCACGATAGGAGGACTCTTGGAGAATGTACGTTTGAAACCTATTGTCTTCTACGATAGGTGGCGAGTCTTATATAGATACCTCTCTGATGTTTTTCTTCTTTTATAGTCAATTATAATTGAGGGATTGCGTTAGAAGATATCTATACAAACTTCGCGACTCTACGTGTCGTTTATTATTCGTAAGTATGATTTTGTTCTACAGTTTTGTAATAATTTTTAGATAATAACTTTTCATTTAAAAAACCGACATCCGCCATTGTATAAGACTAAATGACCTGGATGAAAAAAAAAGTGATGAAAAAACCATAGTGGTAAAAGCGTTATGATACTTTCTGAATGGAAATGCTTGATTTGTTGCTGAAAATATCAAAATCGCTGCATGTATGCCTACAATTTTTGAGGAGTTCCCTCAATTCCTCATGGATTCCATCATCAGAACTGGATTCTGCAAAAAATTGGACCAATTTGGAAGTACATCTATTCTAATAATAAAAAAAAAACAATTCGGAGTATAATCAACGGAGATAATATGAGGTAACAAACATAAAAAAACAACCTAATTGAAAATCTCCTTTTTTGTGAAGTCGGTTAAAAAACAAGATTATTTGTACAATATAAAATAGACGAACAAATATATAGTAACAATTCCGCTCCTCTCCAACGAAAACTCTGAAAGAATTCGACACGTGTTTCGCCTCTCAACGAAGCATCCTCAGGAAACAGTAGGCTCACTGCGTGCTAGAACGAAAAAGACACACTACTGCAAAAACTCCGCAGCCATGTTGCCTCTTCGAACGCCGAACAGAAAGTGAATCCACCTGTACGCCAACCGCCCTTATATAGACCCACCGTTATCTCTCAGACTAGCCCCGCCCCCTGACTCCCCACTACCTGTCGTAAAAATGCGTAATAGCGGCGATCTGGGCAAACCAGTATTCAATTCATTGAACAGTGTAGTACTCGTATTGTATTTTATAATTTCTAAATTTTCCAACACAGACAGCCGAAAGCCTTTATTACACGTATGTAAAATACTAAACGAATGATTATTATTTAACGAATGACCAGTATCAATTAAATGTTTTGCAAAATGAGATCTTTCTGGACAATTGTTCCTATACGCTGCCAAGTGTTCCTTATACCTTGTTTGAAAATTACGACCTGTTTGCCCCACATAAATACCATTACATTCATCACAAACTAACTTGTAAACACCTGATTTTGTATGGTCCTCTAATCGATCTTTGCCATTACAGAGCTGTCTTAGTGAATTGTTTGTTTTAAACGCTACCCTTATTTCATTTCTAGCCAGTGTTTTTGAAACCCTATCACTAACCGAACCTAAATAGGTCAAACTGCCCACATATTTCTGTGGTCTTTCAGGAGGTAATGGATACAACAGAGAACGAACCATGTTCCGACGTTTTCCCTTAATTATTCCATCGATCATATTTCTATTGTACCCGTTACTTTCAGCTATGTAATAAATTACACTCAGCTCCTTATTATAATTATCTTGAGAAAGTGGCACTGACATTAATCTATGAATAAAACTACGATAAGCTGCCAACTTATGTTGGAAAGGGTGACATGATGACTCAGGAATAGTAACGTCTGTATAGGTTGGTTTTCTATAAATTTGAAAATCGTGCCTATTGTCTATTCTTGAAACAGTTAAATCCAAGAAATTTAGAGCCTTATCAACTTCCAATTCTAATGTAAACTTAATTTTCGGATGTAAATTATTAATCTTCCTAACAAAACTGTCAATTTGACGCAAAGTACCCGTCCAACACAAAATTATGTCATCAACATAACGGTAGTAATATAAAATAAATGACAATAATGATGAATAATGATGGTAGTAATAATAGGGTAATGGAGACAATGTTAGCCATAGTAATGGTCAGCAATCATGTCCACATACGTTTCATCAACGTGTTGTGAATTTAAGTAATGTTCAATTTTCAAATTCAGAGTTTTCTCTTTTGGAGAAGGGACTTAAATACAACATGCAGCCTGTTCTGTCTAAAAAACCTTTAGAGTCTTTGGCGGTAGATTCGGAAATAGCGATAGTGAGAGGTAAGAAGGATGAGGCTGTCAAACATCAGGTGGCATTGCATATTAAGCAATCTTTGAGTTCTTCCAACATGTTGCCAAATTCAGGAGATGTTGGTATTTATAAATCTCTGAAAAACAAGGTTGATCGAAATGATTTAGTGATTTCTAAAGCTGATAAAGGCAATACAGTGGTTATTTTGGATAGGAATAGTTACGATCAAAAGGTTACAGATATCATACAAGGTAGTGATTTTCAACAGTTTGTTTCCGACCCTACTAAGGTTTTTTCATCAGAGTTAAAACATATGACCGAGAACGTTTCATACATTGAGCCAAAGTCATTAAAGTATGTTGTTCCCATGAATCCAAGGGCTCCAATGTTGTACGGTTTGCCTAAAATTCATAAGATTAATGTTCCTATTCGCCCAGTGGTTTCTTATATCGGTGCCCCAGCGTATGGTTTGTCTAAGCATTTAAATTATTTGTTGAAGTCGAGATCAAATTTTCATCCTAAGTTTAGTCTTAAAAACAGTTTAGACTTAATAGATAAGGTTAAAGAAGTCAATTTGCCTCACAATGCGAAATTGATGTCTTTAGATGTTGAAAGTCTGTTTACAAATGTTCCATATGAGGAGTGTTTACAGATTCTTGAAGGTCATTTTGAGAGGCAGAGAGTACATCCAGGTGAGGCAGATGAATTGATTTCATTGACTAGAATGTGTATGGAGCAAAATTATTTTCGTTTTAATAATCAATATTTTAAACAAAAGGAGGGTTTAGCAATGGGTTCTCCATTAAGTCCACTTATGGCAGATATTTTCATGGACTATTTTGAAAATAAATATATTGTCGGTCAGCCTCACATTTTATATTACTACCGTTATGTTGATGACATAATTTTGTGTTGGACGGGTACTTTGCGTCAAATTGACAGTTTTGTTAGGAAGATTAATAATTTACATCCGAAAATTAAGTTTACATTAGAATTGGAAGTTGATAAGGCTCTAAATTTCTTGGATTTAACTGTTTCAAGAATAGACAATAGGCACGATTTTCAAATTTATAGAAAACCAACCTATACAGACGTTACTATTCCTGAGTCATCATGTCACCCTTTCCAACATAAGTTGGCAGCTTATCGTAGTTTTATTCATAGATTAATGTCAGTGCCACTTTCTCAAGATAATTATAATAAGGAGCTGAGTGTAATTTATTACATAGCTGAAAGTAACGGGTACAATAGAAATATGATCGATGGAATAATTAAGGGAAAACGTCGGAACATGGTTCGTTCTCTGTTGTATCCATTACCTCCTGAAAGACCACAGAAATATGTGGGCAGTTTGACCTATTTAGGTTCGGTTAGTGATAGGGTTTCAAAAACACTGGCTAGAAATGAAATAAGGGTAGCGTTTAAAACAAACAATTCACTAAGACAGCTCTGTAATGGCAAAGATCGATTAGAGGACCATACAAAATCAGGTGTTTACAAGTTAGTTTGTGATGAATGTAATGGTATTTATGTGGGGCAAACAGGTCGTAATTTTCAAACAAGGTATAAGGAACACTTGGCAGCGTATAGGAACAATTGTCCAGAAAGATCTCATTTTGCAAAACATTTAATTGATACTGGTCATTCGTTAAATAATAATCATTCGTTTAGTATTTTACATACGTGTAATAAAGGCTTTCGGCTGTCTGTGTTGGAAAATTTAGAAATTATAAAATACAATACGAGTACTACACTGTTCAATGAATTGAATACTGGTTTGCCCAGATCGCCGCTATTACGCATTTTTACGACAGGTAGTGGGGAGTCAGGGGGCGGGGCTAGTCTGAGAGATAACGGTGGGTCTATATAAGGGCGGTTGGCGTACAGGTGGATTCACTTTCTGTTCGGCGTTCGAAGAGGCAACATGGCTGCGGAGTTTTTGCAGTAGTGTGTCTTTTTCGTTCTAGCACGCAGTGAGCCTACTGTTTCCTGAGGATGCTTCGTTGAGAGGCGAAACACGTGTCGAATTCTTTCAGAGTTTTCGTTGGAGAGGAGCGGAATTGTTACTATATATTTGTTCGTCTATTTTATATTGTAGAATGGATTTCCGCAAAGTCACGCTTGAATCAATTAATTAAGATTATTTGTAACTAAAATAATACTCATCAGCCCATTCAGTCCGGTTTGTGGTCGCCACTTGATTCCCCATCAGTTGTCAGTTCTGCGAGACCACCACAACCAATACTTTGTTTATGAATATAAAAATAATATTTTTCTTACTGTTACATTAACTTATTGTAGCTACAGTAGTTAGAATTGTTGCGTTTGTTTTTTTATTTAAATTTAGAATAAATAGATTATTATGCTCCGTTTTCTAAACATGTCCTACAAGTGCCTGCAATCGTTTGTAACTCACAAGTTGGTGTATTAGGCTAAGCGTTTTCGGATAGCTCTTAATGGCTACACGTTTAGGTGTTGGAGTTCTTACACCTATACAAGTTCTTACGCTAATGATTCTTGGCTGAATTCCACTTGTTTGTAGGTACCAATAGAGAATAGTTACATCTGCTTTCTTATGGAGCTAAAATATGTTTATAAAAAACCTCTACATAGTCATATAGGAAGATACCAAAGAAGATAAATACTTAATAACTTAATAACTTAGTCGAACCTAGTTATGTACATAATTTTATGTTCGACTTGGATGTTTTTGATCCTAATACCAACAGGTTTAAGCGATGTCTCTTTAAAATCTTGATATTAGGTTTCAATGATAACAATGTTTAATTTTTTTTTTCAGTGCCCGGTTTATGGGTAATTTAGTTTATAAGTTTGCAACACTGTAACTTTGTCGTGTTTACATAGTTGATTACGAATCTAGATCTGAACTAATCTCAATGTTTATGTGTACGCTTATTTGATTGTAATCTGTTTTGTGAACCTATTAAATAAATAAAATAAAATAAAATAAAATTGTCTACCTGCTCATAAATTGTTTACCTATACTTTTTTATCTGTTGTTCTGATGTGTGTGTAGCTAACTAGGTTTTTTTTTTCATCTAGGTCATTACTTACCCACTACATTTTGGAAATTCCACTTCTTTTAAAAAAAATTGCATTTGTATTTTATTTATTTATATAATTACATACCTAACTACCCAAATTGTTATTATTGTAACTCTTGGAAGAGTCTAGCCACCCACAACACAGGGTATATCCTAGTGTGGGGGCTAGTAGACCACTTTGCTTAATACCTGCCTAATCTATAATTTAGGTTAAATTGATTGTTCAGTTTAGGTAGTTTATAAGTAAACTTTGTGACATGATTATGTTTTTACAAATAAATAAATAAAGATATTGAAGAATGTCAATCTTGAACCAACCATAGCCAAAGTACAGATCCATTTATCTGAACTATTAAGGTTTCCAGTAACACCTCTTTGAACTGTTCTGCTGTTTTTTTTTGGTTTATTGTTTAAGAATTCTGAAACACTGCGTGCATCTTGATAAGTCTTATCTACAAAGTTTCATGGAGAACTGCATTTATTGCATTTGTTATAGGATAGTATTTATAGATTAAATTAGAATATTAAGCACAAAATGTATACAATTCGAAATCAGGAGATCCGTTGAAGAACAAAGATCACCGACATAGCTCTCAGAATCATCAAATTGAAGTGCAAATTGGCCGTAGCTCGCATAACTGACAACCATGGAAAATGAAAGCTTTAGAGTGGTGACTAAGAACCAGACGATACAGTGTATAAGAAGGCCCTCCTCTCAATGAACAATAGACATTTTAATGGTCACAGGAAGTCGGTAGATGGAGGCGGCTCAAGATCGTTCATCGGGGCATTCTAAGAGGAAGGCTTGTCGGTATGTTCAGCAAACCTCAACATGCTGACGATGATGATGATGACTAAGCACAAATCATGACATGTTTATCTATAGATCGAGCATTTATCACACTCAACGTATGAACTTACTAAACATAAACGAAATTTTCAATGAAAAATTGCTCAAATATCGCTTGGAAATTGCGCACCATTTTATGCGGTCTAGGAAAACGGTGCATTTACATAAATATTCGTTTATTGGGACAAATCTGTGGTTCGAGAGAAAATCTCGCTGTCTCGGCGGAAAAACAGACGCGTAAGAAAAGGTTCACGATCTCTGAAATAGTGCGAATGGCGGCGGCAAGGATAAATGGCTTAAAGCACCAACACAAGCAAAAGTAGAATTCAAATATGTGTGTGTATGTAAATCTAAAGAAATCACAGGTCACTTTTCCAAAGACCAAAGAAGGAATTGCTAAGAAACTCACTAGAGTTATTTTTAAGTTTCCAATAATACGTTATTGATTATGGTCTCTAAGTATGACAGACATGACTACTATCTACAACACATACTGATACACAACACAATATATTGATTCCTATACCTTCATATTTATTTTTAATATTTAATATTTTTCTTATTTCTTTTTTTTTGGTAGTTTGTTCAATAATAATATGTTCAATTTTGTGTTGTTTTTTGGAAAAAACAAAACAATTATCTTCCTTTCTATATTTATCTATTTGAAGGTCACATTTTTAATCATCCACCAACAAATCCTACGTTTAGAATTTGTGTAAAAACACCTATAAATTCGGTTTGAGAGCCAGGTGAAAATTTACAATGTAACGAAATTATGCCCAATTTCCTGACGTAATCAGAAGAAAGGGCCAATCAAGGAGAACATAAAAACGAAATTACAGCATAGATGCAAAGAAATCAGAGAACATGAGGGCTTTACATAAAAGCATACGGCTCAAACACGTTTAGTTTAATTTTTTTCGGAAATCGGATGACGGAAGCCGGATCTAGTGCGTAAACTACTATAGAAATTGTTCTACGACTAAAGCGGACCGTATTTTCACGGATAAGAATCGGACTCGGATCGGACGTAGTGCGAAACCGCCCTTATAACATAGGCCTCCGATTCTTTAGAAACGGCGACTCTCAATGATTGCCCTTATATTAGTGGGGACGCAGGTGTCAAATATTGCTCTGACATTAAAAATCGCGATCACTGCAGCCGTTATAATTATGACATTTGCCACTGTTTAAGAAAACAAAGCTTTTTAATATTTGTTTATAAATAATGTAATATTTGTTGATATAGACGTTACTCTATCATTTAGTCGCCAGAACAGCTAACAATCAGGGTATGCGCTTCACTGGGCTGTGAGCGCTAAATATCTGGTAAAGCTATAGCTTCGCTGTCAATACCCGTTGTGTTGTGCTGACGCCTGACATACACCCGTCTGATACACTTTACACAATCCTCTCGGCTCTGACACTAGAGTTTTCTAAAAATGAGGTAGCCGTCATATTTCGGATATAAAATATTATTAGCATTTTAAGTCGTAATTTAGTTATCTTCATCAGGTAAGTTTTTACTTGAATAAAATATTATATTACCTACGTTTTTATTAACTCGCATTTGTCACTCGCTTGTTTGTCTGTTTCATCATCATCATTTCGTTTATTTTCGTTTCCCACTGCTGGGTATATCCTTTCGCTTATGCCAACCTCAACTGGTTTTTTTATATACTGCTTTGCATGCTAACAATCAAATGACCCACCGTAGTTATCGTAGCCTATGGGCACCTACAACAAATTCGGTATAAATTTTGCAATTGATTTTTAAACCAGTTCCATCCAACTGATTGAGATGAAATTTTGCATATCTGGATAAGTTCCAATTAAAACAATAAAAATAGGGTGACATTGAGCTGATCTGATGATGAATACGGAAGGTGGACAGCGGAATTCCTTTATAGATGATAGTAGACTAGTAGCGCTTAGGCTCATTTTGATCTGATCACAATTCTGATTACTTATTATAAAATTAGTCGGAAGTAAATTTCATAACATCTTATTTTTTTAAATTACGTTTTCACCCTAAAACTTTATTTCAAGCATTAGGGGCTAATCTTAGTCACCACTTTATTACGTGCATCAAATGACGGCTGACGCTTTATTGAGAAACCATGGGGTTTACTAATAACATTTGTATAGCCGTGGAATAACTATAAAGCACTTATTTTGACTTTGACTTTGTTAAATTTGAAACAGGCTGTCATAAAATTTTTTTTTGTAGTTTGTCACATTGTTATTTCAATAAGGTTATTTTAGGTACTTACTTAATTTGTACTTGTGCACAAAATTGTCCTTATTTCGTGAACATAACAAAAGGAGCATCTCCGAAATCCAGCAGCAAAACGCTGTACAATGTGTTTTGTTCAAAATGAAAGCGAAACTCCAATTCTATTAATATAACTTTTCATTTAAAAAACCGACTTCCGCCATAGTATTTGACAAAATATTTGAATGAAAAAAAATGATGAAAGAACCATTGTGGTGAAAGGATTATTATACTTTTTGAATGCAAATGCTTGGTTTGTTGCTGAAAATATCAAAATCGCCATATGTATGCCTACAATATTTGAGGAGTTCCCTCAATTCCTCATGGATCCCATCATCAGAACTGGATTTTGAAAAAAATGGGACCAATCTGGAAGTGTATCTATTCAAATAAAAAAAGAATTTTCCAAATCGGTTCATAAACGCCGGAGATATGCGGTAACAAACATTAAAAAAAAAAAAAAAAAAATACAACCGAATTGAGAACCTCCTCCTTTTTTGGGAAGTCGGTTAAAAAGTATTATCCGGATTTATTATTCTCTGAATCATGATTATAAAAACGCTTTAAAACTCTTAAGTAGCTACTCATTCATGAATGACAAACCTATCTACATAGCCATAAAATTCAAGCACATTTCAAGGGTGCTTCTAAACAATGGTATACAATGTAAGCAATTGGAAAACTGTGTTTTGGAAACATGCATAGAACTAGCAACAATCAAACAACTGTTACATAACCACTAAACCTATCACTAAATCTATCACAAAATCTCTCACTAAAACTATCACTAAATCTATCACTAAACCTGGCTATAGCAAGATAATCAGAACCAGAGTTGTTGTGGTTCCAGATAATAAGGTTATGTAAGAGAATGCTTAAAAATTAATGAATGAATGCTTGAATTAAGTTCGCCTTTGTACTTCTTACCGATAAATCCTTCCTACTAATATTATAAACGCGAAAGTTTGTGAGTATGGATGTTTGTTACTCTTTCACGTAAAAACTACTAAATGGATTTGAGTGAAATATGGAATGGAGATACTTTATACCCTGGATTAACTTATAGGCTACTTTTCATCATCATCATCATCATCAATTTTCATCATTATTCACGCGGGTGAAACCGCGGGGCGCAACTAGTAATATAATAATATCGAGCAATAAATAATTTTCTATCTATCTAAACCTATCACTAAACCCTATAACTAAATTTAGCAAGCAATAATTGGATCATTTGACAATCTAAGTTGTTATCTTTTCAAGTAAAGGCATTCAGCGTCTGGCTGGCTAGAAACTGTCTGCCAATTCAGACTAGGTCAGTTTGGCGCCACCTTGTCTCGCCAAAAAATATAAAGTCTTTAGACATTTATGTTTGTTCAGACTCCTGTCCCACATCTCTGTGAATCGATATCGAACATCATATTTTTCCTTCTTTTTACTATGTAAATTGAAATCGGTAACGTATATGTGTTTTCGCGCGGAGAACAATCAATCTCATTTTAAGCGTCTTTGATATGAATAGCCAAGTTGTTACTTTGAAGTAACCCAAGTTTGATCAAGACAAAATTAGGATTAAAATTTCATAAATTCTCTGGCATTATTAGCTATTTATTCAAAGTGGCCTCAGAAATAGTAAAATCAAAGAACAGAATTAGAATTGCATAATGAAATTATAAGCTCAGCTACGGAAGGACTATCATAAAACCATAAGTAGTCGGAATCCGAATAAAGCCGGGGCCTTTTCGATGAAAAATGGGTTAATCTTACTCTGATTAGAGTTTTCTTGAAGGCATATTTTGTATTTGTTGATACGAGTATCTTAATAACATGTGAGAATTCTTCAATAGTGAGTACCGCAACATATCTTGATAACGTTTGAGAATTCTTCTAGAGAGAACTAAAGAGATTCATATATTTATTATACCAATTCAACGGTTTTTATTAAAATAGTTTAGTTTTAAATAAAAACAACGGGAGAATCTTCGAATGGGGCCAGCACTGGATTGCAGATGGTAGGAATAATAATCAAATCCCCATAATCCGAATCGCTATAAAATACAAAGAGTAGCTTAGGCTGTATAATTTACTGAAGAGTTCTCGTATTAATGCTGGAGATTCATTCAAATTTTGAAGTGTTTTTATATTGAACTGAGGGCCTATTACGAGTTTTCCATTTCCAACAATCACTTTGCGAGTCGTGTGTATTCAACGTGACTTACGCAGTAACTATTTAAAAATCTGAACTGTTTTTATCGACTGCACGGCACAGAATGATGAATAGTTACTATGTAAGTCACGTTGAATACTCACGTCTCGCAAAGTGATTGTTACAATGCAAAACTCAAAATAGGCCCTCTGAACACTTCAAGCGATATTGATATCTAACAATCTTCGTCTGTAATTTATTTCCAACCCAATTACGAAGGTTTTACGGTTTAACGAAGACTATAAAATGGTTCAAAGTTTTATGAGCAAAAGTTGAATTTCGAATTAGTTAATTTAGAATTTCTAATACAGTTTGTCATTCGACTAAATTTCGAGATTTCTACTCTATAGAGTATAGTGTACTTTAACATCATAGCTGTAACATAATATTCTCAGCTTTAGTGCACTATTTAGAGTCCCGCAGATCAAGGGAAACAACGGAACCATTATAGGATGACTCGGGTGTCTATCTGTCTGTCTGTCACAGCCTATTTTCTCCGAATCTACTGAACCATAGAAGCAGAAGTTTGATACAGTTCCCCCCCCCCTAAAATGTTGAAAAATATGGAATATTAGGCTTTACTCAAACGGGAAATACTCAGAATGAGAAAACACACCCAACAGTCACGCACATATCCCACACTAGGATTTCCTGTGTTGTGGGTATCAGGAACTACGAGTACCATGGTACCATAACACCCAGACCTGGAACAAATATTTGCAGATCATGCAAACATTTCTCCAGCAGCTGGAATAGAACCCGCAATCTCTCGCATCTCAGCCGGCTACACGTCCGCCGCGCCACAGAGGTCGTCAAAAATGTGTGTAAAATTGTGTTAATTGACTAATAAGTTGATTGGTCTGTAGTGGTTACTACGTTAGCCTACTTGTACGTAACCTTCTCCACGCGAGTCCGACTCGCATTTGACCAATTTTTGTAGTAAGTAAGTATTTGAACAAATATCTGTACGATATGCAGATATTACTTCAGGGTGTTCTGGGTATTTTTCTATGTATAATAAAAAATATCTATTTATGTAATGTATTGTATTAAGTATGTATATCAGTTATCTAAGTAGTAAGTACCCATAAAACAAGCTCTAATTAGCTTGGGGCTAGATAATGTTGTGTGAAGTGTCCAACATTTGTTTATTGTTATTATTTGAAGTGAGTAATAGCACATTTTCTTACATTTGGATATACAAAGATAAAAATTGTTTCAGCCAGTAACTCAAAAAGTTAGTTCTATATAGTTATTTATTCAAGCCTAACATTACCTTGGAAACTTTAGATCTTGGCGTGGTTCAGTAAATAAGTATAGTTAAAAAGACTGTGTAAAAGTCATAAATGCAGAATTCTTTTACTCTCACAGACACTACAAAAGGTGTACTGTATTTATATGGTTTCTTGAAACGGTAGAAAGTGCACAAAAAAGATTTTGTTCTCTTTATGTTATTTTATTTTTACATTTGCTATGTGGATATTTTTGACGACTTCTGTGGCGCGGCGGGTGGAGGTTTGCCTGCGACGCAGGAGGTTGCGGGTTCGATTCCCGCCTCGGAACAAATATTTGTACGATCTGCAGATATTTGTTCAGGGTATTCTGGGTTTTCTATGTATAAAAAAAAACTATCTATGTAATGTATTGTATTAAGTATATCAGTTATCTAGTACCCATAACACAAGCTATGCTTAGCTTGCGGCTAGATAATGTTGTGTGAAATGTCCAGCATTTATTTATTTATTTTTAAGGTTTCTCAATAAGGAATACAATGGGGGGATTTGCCATAATCACCTCGGCGGATTGGTGATCGCAGTTGCGGTTTGCTGTTGCCCATCCTCTGGTGTAAAGCTTTTACTACATCCATGGGAGGACACGGAGGGGTCTATTATTAGGGCGGACACACCAAGGCGCAATTTAGAACAACCTGGGGAGCGATTTTTGAATATCACTGAGTGACAGTTAAGTAAGTTAAGTATAGTTTAGTGAGTGTTAGTTTAACATTGATTATTATTTTTTACCTATACCTACTTATGAATATGTTTAATGACCTGTAACCGTTTTCGTTATCAAAAAATTACTATGACTATGACTAAATATTGTCAAAATGGCCGTAAATCACAGTATCCGTACCTGGAAACAGCAAGAGGGAGGCCATTTTAAAAATTTATTGCGATAGTTTTATTAACGTAGGTACCAGATTACTTACAATTTGTATGAGAAAACATTTTATTAGATTTGACTAACTTCTGCTGCTCCGATTTTTTCTTCTGATACAATGAAACAATTCTTAAATAAAACTGAGCCGATACGCATTCAAAAAAATGTTGATCAAAACTACTCATTTTTATGGAGAACTCACGCTTGACCAAAAAAATAAATATGGCAAAATCGTTTTCATACAAAATGAGCAAATGGTTCCAAAGACAGTTTTCCCGTATCTCTTATGGATTCGGATATCCCCAAACTGTCCGATTTAAAAAAAAACACCCTGTGTAGGTACAAGAATTTAGTCATCAATTAGGTTCAGATATATAATAAAGGAATTTGAAAATCATGGAATAATAGGAAATTTTACTGACGTTTAGTCACTCGATGACTAACAAAAATCGCACCCCTGTATAGTTTACTATACTTTGCAGTAAGAAAAGTAGGTCGAGAAAGCACGAATTAGGGAAATGTAATTTAAAGGAGCAGCCGGCGACCCATGTCTCTTTTCATTAGACGTGGAAATCCGTTCTCAATGTTTCATTGTTATCACAAGGTATTAGAGTTTAAAGATTCCTCTCTAACAAGCTGGGACATGGACTCGTAAAATGTAAGTATTCTTGGGAATTGATGAAGGTCTTGTTCGGTTGGTGGGTTTAGTAGCTGTAAATACACTGCGATATGAAAAAAACAAACGAATTTAGGCAAAACGTTACGTTAAAGGTGAAACGTTAGCAAAGTGGCGTGAAAATCAAATGTTATTATGTGTTTTAGTATGTGTTTTTTGTTGTGTTTTGGGTGTTTATTGTGTTTTTTGATTATTAGCTCATCAACATTTCTTGAGATAGCGAACACTGATTTTACGCGTGGTACTTCCAGGCAGGACCAAATCAGCTTTTTGAAATTTGATTTCGTTACAAATAACGAGCTGAATTTGTACATAAAAGTAGTTATAGAAAAAACAAACATGGTCCTGCTAGGAAGTTACTACATTGTGACACACCAAAGGTGTTAACAGAATTGGGCAAAGTTAACCGATTTGAAAACGGGAATAAAGAGACCTAACACAAGTGTTTTAATTGGTTGTATCTCATCACTAACATTAATCGAATATCATTAAAACAAAAAACACGATAATATTTTAATTTCGCGCCGCTTTGTTAACGTTCCTCTTTAATTTACACGTACGTAGTATTATTACATCCTCTTTACTCGCACGTACCAAAACACAAAAATAAAACAGCTATCGACCACGCTACAGTCTCAGTTATGTGGGCGGGCAGTCGTTCGCCTGAGATGAACCAAAAACACAGTTAAGTTCTAGCATACAATGGATTTCGTAAAATCATTTTTGTGGCTTTTGTTACGCCGAAACAGGAGGCTTTACCGAAATAGAGTTAATTGGTTCATACATTTATCGTTGACAACCGTTGGGGAATAAAGTTCTCGAGTGGCGACTACAAATGGGACGACGCAGTATAGAGAAAGGCCCTTCTCTCGATGGACCAAAGATATTGTAAAGCTCGCAAAAAGTCGGTGGATGGAGGCAGCTCAAGAACGTTTCTCTTGGCATTCTAGGGGGGGGGGGGGCTTATGTCCAGCAGTGGAATATGATGATAATGATGATTATTTTTATCGAAAATAGAAAAATGAAAGTCGACTTCTCAAACTTTATCTTCAATGGTGGTTTTTTGTCACGTATCATCGCACGTGTGAGTTGCGTTCGGTTAAAGGTCGATTCACACATATCAGTGAAGTCACAGTTCCGGCAACGTGAGCAGCAAAGAAAAAAGAGAAAACGGATGCATGAAGCATGGCAATTTGTTCACAAAGGCAAATCATACAAAACCCTATTTTCACGAACCAATTCTATCAATCGCTCGTCCTCCATTTTGTTTTTGATGCCGCAGCGTCTGTGATCCGCCAAAAATATCGTTGTCAACAAATACGTCCGTGATTGCCTGTGTCGTCACTGACACTGACAAGTGGGGATGCGTTCATAGAGAATATATGAAATAATTTGCAACTGTGCCGGTACTGTGTCGGAACTGAGGCTTCAGTGATATGGCTAAGGGCGATTCACAAACAACAGTGCCTATATACCTGACCGACAGTTCCGTACCGTACAGTCCCGTGGCGTGCTTTTCATACATGTCAGTACCGACATGACGCGTGCAGTGATTTTTAGTACCAATTCAATTAACTTTTCGTCGTCTATCTTGGAATACTACGACCGTCTCAAGCAAAATTTATTGTCCGCTAGAAATTCACGTCGGATCACGGCGCGCGTTGGTGCAGCGCTGACATTACTGAACGTCACTGTCACTGACGAGTATGGATAGCGTCGTACAAAATGTATGCTACAATATCATATTTCACTGACACTGATTGGATACGGTACTGATCGGCACGTGTCGGTACTGTGCCGGCACTGTTGTGTGCGGATCGGCCTTAAGACTGTGACTAGTTTGTGCGGGTTTACCACATAATTCAACTGTTATCGTAATGGTATTGCATGCGAGTGCTATGACGCGTTTCCAAACTAAACTGCTACTCTCTACAAAGCCTTTACGATGCAATGTAGCACTGCGGCATGGCGCGGCGTAGCAAAAAAATTTCAAGCAAAGCTAAGTGTCAATTGTTTTCAAATTCTTACCACGTGGTATGGCTATATATCAGCCTAACCACACATAATTTTTTCGTCGTGAACTAGTTTTTTACATGTGAATAAGTCCCATAAAATAAATAAATAAGTGCTGGACATTTCACACAACATTATTTAGCCCCAAGCTACGCAGAGCTTGTGTTATGGGTACTAGATAACTGATATAATTAATACAATACATTACATAAATAGATATTTTTTATTATGCATAGAAAAATACCCAGAACACCCTGAATAAATATCTGCAGATCGTACAAATATTTGTTCCGAGGCGGGAATGGAACCTGCAACCTCCTGCGTCGCAGGTGAACCTTTGCCCGCCGCGCCACAGAGGTCGTCATGGAACTGATAACCCAATTTGTGATAAGTAGTACCTCGTAGATGCAACTACAATACCTCGTAGGTCACGTCTTTTTAGGCCATGCTCTGCGTATGTAATGTTTTGTAAACGTCACTCTGAAAGTAGTTGAAAATTATTATCATCATCATCAGCCTGTAGAAGTCCACTGCTGAACATAGGCCTCCCCCATAGAATGCCACGAGGAACGGTCCTGAGCCGACTCAATCCACCGAATTTCTTCCAACGATTATCAGTTCTCGAGCTATATGAACCTACCTGCCCAGTGCCCATTGATGCCACTTCAACTTGCTAACTCTCAGAGCTATGTCGGTGGTATTGGTTGTTCTACGGATAAATCCTCTTACCACGATACCCACGACACAGGGAATCCTAGTGTGGGACTACATAAATATGTATGTTGTATATTTATGTAAATTAAGCAACGTATCACGAACCTTTTACCGGCTGTAGTCGCTGTGCGCATGGAACCTTCAATCTGCTACATTTTTGGAAGCCTTTTGATACTGTCCTAAACTCTATTCGGCAAATTTATCACCTTGACCGCACGCTAAGGCTTCTTTATGACAATGTGGTGGTTTTAAGGTGTAGCAATATTAATTATGTCATGCGTGGTTTTCGCAACCGAGGTCATGAATTAAGGCAGGAGGCCATTACAGCGACAGGAAATTTGCACGCCCCGCGTTTTGCGTTAATACGGCTATAGTTACATATAATACGGATATGGGACACTGGATTTAACCGTATTGGTGCAACGCCTGGTTGTAATTAGTGTTTTGGTTTAATTTTCTAATTATAACCATTGAATAAGAGTAATAAATTAATGATAATTTTGATTTTTACTAAATGCAATTTGATTTCAGAGTTCTGTTGTTTTAAACACAAAATAAACTTTTCTGATTTGATACATACCTGCACACACATACATAAACACACGCCTTTTTCTCCGAAGGGGTAGGCAGAGCCTCAAAGGGCCTTTTTTCACCGTGGGTGCAGAGTTGCATGAATATAGACGTGCGTGACATGTGGTAAGCTCATCGCCGCCATTGCTTTCCACGCTAACTCGGCTAACGCTTTCTTTCAGTAATACACACTCTTAAATAAGCCAGCAGATATATTTTTATGTTATATGTTTTTAAAGAATTTAAACAGTTGATTTATCCCTCGCCTAAATAATTACTAACCTGAATAAAAAATATTTTATATTGTTCTAAAAAATATTATATAAACTTTTAGGTGATCCTTGTCAAGAATTTAATTAATTAACATTTAACTTTCTGAATACCCGTTACTCTGAAATCATAGCAGAAAGTTTTAGAATTGATGTTTGAGTATTTTACATTTAATTTTAATCATATACCTAAATATGGAAATAGCCAGAATAGATTATATTCATAATATAAATAATACTAGTTCAATACTGTATGTATCACATAACATATCATAACAACCAAACCAACTTAGATAAAAACCGAAATTTTGTAAGTTCTTAGTTTATTATTTTGTTGTTGTAATGTGGTTTGTTCGTATAAACAAGTAATACCAGCGAAAATTGCCCAACAAGCCCGGGTTCTAGTTTTACTTTAACCTGTGGCCTGTGTCTAGGCACGGCCCAGTTGCGGTTTTGTTGCCCATTAGACATAACGATACCGCCCATCTGTTGTGTACTCAGCCTAATTTAATTGCCGACGTATGACTAATTTCTACTAATGTCGAGTATACCTTTAAACTAACAATGTGAAGGCCACTTTTAGGGCACGGTAGACAGTAAACAGTGGTAACATCTCAAATTAATGAGTTAGTCACGCGACTAGCATAATATAGATATTAGATATTAACATGAATGACACAGTATAGAGCAGCGTAAACAAGCAGTAAGAACACTAACCTCTGGTTACTGTATGAAAAGCTTCGACTGGTGGAAATTTTAGGGAAAGGAATTGAAAATTACCACCACATATTTTTAAGATTTTGTAAAAACAATTTGAATAACAATTTTGATTCGTGACCAATAATAGAAGAACAAGAATAAGTACGCAACATTTTAAAAATAAAAATGGAACAGTTCAAAAAACCGTTGCAAAATATCAAAAGATCTACTGATCTGTATCACTGCTAGACGCTGGATGTATTTACACGCTAGATAGAAAGAAAGAAGAAAGAGAAATATTTATTTGCTACAAAAAACAGGTTAGACAAAAAGGGAAAAAAAGTAAAATAAAAAGGTACAAAAAATTAAACTAAAAAGCAGCTAAGCTAATAATAATAATAACATTAAGTAACAAAGGTTATTATTATTATAAACAAATCAAATAAGTATAGATAAAATAAAACTAGAGATCTGATTCCCCTGTGCGTCCCCGATCGCTGCAGCAAATAGGTTTCAGCTCAGCATTGTGCTGGATAATTTCCAAGAAAATATCTAGCGCTGATTTTCAACTAAAACCAGATTTGACCGAAATCACGACCAACGGTGATGAGAATGACACAACATACATAATTAAACAAATAAACAATAAAGTGAGACCGTCCCATCAGTATAAATTATATAACATAAAAATATTCACAAACATAACAAAAATCGTCGTGGATTGACCTCAGAACAATGACTTAGTCATTAATCCGGGGGACAGACCATACATAATTATGTAAATGAATAAAATAAATAAAAACCTTCGCTCTTTATCCAATTATATAGAAGAGACCTCATAATGCTCCGAGAGAGAAACACATATATCAAGCTATGTGTATAAAGCAATGACTTATATTTCGACGTATCATTGCGACATATCATTAGTGGTGAGTAGTGCTCATAACATTTACATCATTTTGTGCAATAACTTACTTATAACCACAATCAGGCAGCTTACTTTCTTGTATAGTACAATTGGATCGATTCATATGATCGACTTATCGTTGCCAATAATGTTCTCACGCTCCTTTTGCACGGTCAGCAGAAACTGTTTAAGTTTGAATTTAAAATTGTTTATATTCAGCAGGTCGCGGATCGGCGGGGGTATGTTATTCCAGCATTTGGTTGCTGCATAACGAAAACTGCCTCTGAACGCTGCCGATCCGTGTCGCTGCGTGGCTAGCTGTGTGGAACACTTCCTACCGGTACTAAGCTGCTAAAAAAAAAGATAGCAAATCAAATCCCTCAGGAGTTAGATAGATAGAAAATTCTTTATTGCACATAAAAAAGAAGTACAAAGGTGAACTTAATGCTAAAAAGCATTCTTTTCCAGAGGAGTTGATCACAAAACCAAGTATCGAATAGGCAGTAACCAGAATATTGAACGAAATAGAATGAATCTCAAGCGCAGCTCGCAGCCTTTTTGATGTACCTAGTTACTGAAAAAACGCGGGGCCACAACATGCTGTTATTCAGAAATTCTTCTAAGCACTCCAACTGACTGACTGCTTACTACTGCTTGTAAAACCATACTTACTGTGCTTTGGGTAAAAGGTATCGTGATAGCTTTTAGGGAGCTTTTGACCTTACTATGGATAGGCATGACGCCTAGTTTGCTTAACCTAGTTAACCGGCCACCTGACGTGAGTGTTCCATTATATTATAAGTGATAATGATATAAGGGTGAAATTAAGTTATTATGACGGAGCTTTTGATCCGGATACGAGAGGTGTTATGTTTTATGCCCTTCGGTCTATTTGTGCCATTTATACATCTTAGAAGATACATTATAATAAATAAATAAATGCTGGACATTACACATAACATTATCTAGCCCCAAGCTAAGCAGAGCTTGTGTTATACTAGATAACTGATATACGTAATACAATACATGACATAGATAGATATTTTTTATTATTCCTAGAAAAATACCCAGAACACTCTGAACAATTATCTGCAGATTGCACAAATATTTGTTCCGAGGCGAAAAACGAAGACGCAACCTCCTGCGTCGTAGGTGAACCTTTGCCCGCCGCGCCACAGAGGTCGTCAAATATTTTAAAACACAGTACTTAAAGGTAATTGCACACACTAGATGCCTATTCCTTCCGTCATTGTCTGTTTGTGCGGCCTTCCGGACCCATGGCACAACTGCTATGCTCAACTGGTTGTGCCGTGGGTATTTTGATTCACTTCTACACAACTGAGTTACCAATGACGCAACCCAGACCCTCGGCACAACTACTATGCGGGATTATCTCAGTAATTAGTGAAATTATTCAACATAAGGTTTTTTGTAGGTACTTGATTGAATAGTTGAATTTGCAACGTACTCGCAATCAATTCAATAGTATGTACTAGAAACTAAAGCCATTCAATATTTAATAACTCTTACTTTTCTATTCTCAAGACAAAAGATCATAAACGCAGATGTAATACCCATTATCCGTGGAAGTGAGGTCATAGAAACTCCATTTGTACCTTCGCTCATGCGTTACCCAATACGAAAGGTTCGCTGATTTATACGGGATTAAAACAATTTGTGGTCAGTGGCTTCTGTTACAGGAAATACCTACGCTTCCATCCCTTTGGTTTGTCCTGGAATTGCTTTGTGGAGTTTACCTACGTACAAAAGTAATGTTAAATTAATATGTTCTCTTTTCAGGGGCTTTGCATTTTAAATATGTCCGTTTCAATGGTATAGCTACAAGTATCTAACAGTAACCTGTTTTTAAAATCTTTTTAATACTCATTGTAATGTTACCTTTGTGGGTTTTGGTTATTTTTTCAGAAATCACAAAAATCCCTGTTACGTGTATTTGTCAGACGACACAAAAAATAAGAAACTTTTCCATAAATGTATGTATATACAATCATGGCAATCAAATCAAGTTCATTGAAATTACAAAGATCATTTTGAATCATTTTGTTATTTGACTTAGCATGAGGGTATTTTTGATGGGAGTTTATTCAACGATAACTTTCGAACCGTTGATTCTAATGCCACGAAATTTGTTAGTATTGTTGATACAAATAAAATTGAAAGTAGGTTTGTGAGTTAACTTAAATCCCTTCACGTATAATCTAAGTTATATGTAAGTATAATATAAGCTAAGTTGTGATTTATATGTAGGTATTTTAATCTATAGCATATATCTTGTTATAGATCTGGTAGCAGGTATCAGGCTGTCAGACTATTTAACTCTCTACCTACTGAATTGAAAGCTGTTGAGAATTTTAATAAATTTAAATCTGATTTAAAACATCTATTGCTGAAGGAATTCTATCGATGACTTTCTGAATAAAAAATTCTAACTTTTAATTATTAATCTTATTCAATGTAACAATATATTAGATATATGTATTTATGTAATAGCTTTTTTTCGGTCGGGGCTGTGAAGTTATGGAATATGCTTCCATTTGGTATTAAGAACGTTGACTCCAAAGTGTGTTTTCAAAGGCTGACTCGTGAGCATTACCTTAAAATACTGTACCTAAGTATCCGTAATTTTTTCTTTTTCGTTCTTCCAGATTTTTAACCGACTTCCCAAAAAAGGAGGAGGTTCTCAATTCGGTTGTATTTTTTTTATTTTTTTTTATTTTTGTTACCGCATATCTCTGGCGTTTACGAACCGATTTGGAAAATTATTTTTTTATTTGAATAGATATACTTCCAGATTGGTCCCATTTTTTTCAGAATCAAGTTCTGATGATGGAATCCATGAGGAATTGAGGGAACTCCTCAAATATTGTAGGCATACATATGGAGATTTTGATATTTTCAGCAACAAACCAAGCATTTGCATTCAAAAAGTATCATAATCCTTTCACCACTATGGTTCTTTCATATTTTTTTTTTCATCCAAATATTTAGTCGAATGCAATGGCGGAAGTCGGTTTTTTAAATGAAAAGTTACATTATTTTATTATTTAAGTTATATCGTTTAGTCTATGTATTTTATTTATTTATTTTGTGCTTTTTAGATTTCATTATGTGTTACCACCTTCTTGGATGGCAGGAAGAAAATGACTTTGGCATTATGCCCGCCATTTGTACATTTACTTTTAGTTTTATGTGCAATAAAGTATATACAAACAAACAAACAATGCGTATTTTGTGTGATATATTTGAATATTATTTTATTCCTATTTCGATAATTTTTAGTTTTAGGTTATTTTAGTACAGACACGATTTTAAAATTGTTATTAAATAAATAAATGTATGTTTAAATATGAATATAAGTTATGCATTTATATATGGGCTTGTTGATAAGGTTTTGTAAATTTCTTAATAACCCTGAAATAAAGATAATATTATTATTATTTTTATAAAGGACACAATACTACTGTTGATAGATGTCCAAGTAACCGTAAGCGTTGGGCAGAACTACAGTTCTATAGAACTTTGATATATCTAGTTAGAAGATATTCTATGTTCTTTTATTGAACTTTTTCAGTGTAGTACTTCTTGTAACGGCTTTTCACCAAATAATATGATAAAATAATCAGGCTTATTAATAAACATAGTCTATTATTTCGTTCATCATCCTCAGTTACCTCGCTCAGAGACGTGGGAGAAAGTAATCACGTTCTTGTAATTTCACCGGATAATCCGGCCCAGCCCGGAACTAGTCTGTAAGCCGGGTCTATAAGGATGATATAAAATTGCTTGAAAGCTGACTTGCAATGTAAGTTATCCAACACACGTTTTATTACCCGACTACACGCAAGCAAAAGGAAGGTTATGATGTTAGCAGCCTTTGTAAGTTATGTAGTATGTAAGTTTGGTCATCTTCCCTTGTAGGTCCGATACTACGTGACGGACTTTGAAAAATAGTGTATCATTATGAAGGGTCTTGACGTTCCACGTGTCCTAGTTATAGCTTATTACTTGTCTGACCATCTTGCCATCTCTTCCTGTGGATGTTGTACAAGCCAACATAGTGATTTCAGCATGGGATAGGTAGCATCCACCTGAGTACGTAACACCAATATTGTTATCTCTCCTATCCGCCTGCCAATCACGGTGATTATGGTCATTGTATTTTAATATATGTAATAATATTAATTAGAGATAACCACAGACAAAATAATTAATGTCCGCCACACAGAAATGAGAAATTACATAAATGTAATAACACCCCAAAACCCCAAGATAACACCCCAATAGTCACATACAGGAATAACGAGTACCATGGTACTACAACACCCGACCTGGAACAAATATTTGCAGGACATGCAAACATTTTCCTGCTGTGGAAACTGAATCCGCACTCGCGTTTCAGCTGGTTACCAGCACGCCACAGAGGTCGTCAAATAGCATGTAGAATTTTCGATCCAAATATTGAACTTGTTAAAAAAACCTAAAACCTTATTTTACAATATCCCTTTTACATAATAATTTTACGATCGCAGTTAAGCCATAAATAATTAACTAAATCCATCCAGCCTAATTAAATTTCACCAATTTCATCATCTGAATTTGCAAGCAAACTACGTCCATTCGGCTGAATAAATAGGCAAGCATAAGTAGATTTACAATTCTAGTGATCAAATATACCTTTACACTTAAAATTAAAATCTTTACAACTTTATCTTTACATTACACCCAACTGCCACATACATTTATATAGTCCTGATCCCACACTAAGATTCCCTGTGTCGTGGGTATCAGCAACCACGAGTACCATGGTACCATAACACCCAGACCCGAACAAATATTTGCAGATCATACAAACATTTGGCCCGCAGCGGGAATCGAACCCGCAACCTCTCGCATCTCAGCCGGCTACTCGCCCGCCGCGTCACAAAGGTCGTCAAAGCGCTCCAAGCACAGCCTTTAGTCTAACCCCCTTATTCATAATCATTTTTTAAACCTTTTTTAGGTTACATAACTTTTGTTTTGTTCTCTCTGATGTAAAATGACATACGCCAAAACAAGACAAAAGTTATTTTAGCCATCAAAGGTTTAAAAATTGATTATGAATAAGAGGGTAAGTATTTAGCTAAAAATTTACATGGATGTATTGTGTAGTGTAACACAGATATATATATGGATATATATAATAATATGGAGATACCGATGAGCGCCTTTATCGGCCACTTTACCGCATTTTCCATACAAAAAATCGTGTTATACTACACCATACGTCCGTGTCAATTGCATGTTAAAACTCACTTCGGGCTCTGTGCACCTATATAGCTAATCAAAGGCTGACAATACAAAAATAAAAGTGTTTTTATCACGGGATACCTGAAAAATTATTTGAGACCTTTATTGATAAAGATATCGGTAAAGTAAAGGTATCTATTTGACTAGAGGCGTAAAGGTACTTCTGCTGGAGTCTGATATAGGTACGGAGTAATTTATGAACGACATTCATTGCCGCGTCACTGCAATGTTTGATGTTGTTGAGCTCTGTTCGACTGGCAATGTATCTAGGTTTATTTCACTGAACACGGACTGTGTAGTTTGTTGATAGTCGTAGTAGTAGAGTTTGGTTAGAAGTTTTATTGTTAGTGCTGGGAGAAAATTCTACATTATTAGGCTACATGCACACAGATACCAGAATGCCATTACGACGCCTGCGCCTGTCCTCTGGTATTTACGATAAGTAAATAAGTACGATAAAATAACGATTCGTTTTTTTTTGTGTGGCGGGTGAGTAGTCGGCTGAGAAACAAGAGGTTCGATTCTCGCTGCAGGACAAATGTTTGTATGATCTACAGATATTTGTTCCACGTCTGGGTGTTGTGGTACCATGGTCATCCTGGTAGATCCTGATGCCCACGACACAGGGAATCCTAGTGTTGGATCAGGACTATTTATTTAATTTATTTATTTTATTTTATTTATTTTTATTTATTTGTTTAATCTGTTGGGTGACATGTCATGTTATTTTAAGTTAAAATGGTAAGTGATGACAGTGTGGTGTTGTGATACTTTAATTAGTTTTTATTTTTTTTATTCTTTTATGTGTGGGCTTTTGAACATAATTATTATTATTATTATTATGTCATTTATTTTTCAATCAACAAGGATCACTGGGTTAGTAAAATTCACCAAGCCTGCCTATTCTATGGTTAGTGAGAATATTTACAATAATTTAAATATGTCATCATCAACACCAGCCTGTGGAAGTCCACTGCTAGACATACTCAACCATTTGATCAAAATAAAAATCAACACAGGTACTTAATTAAATTAAAAATGTCAATACACGGCATGTCATTATTAAAATTACTTATAAATGTCATATTTGAAGTGATTGTCATTGGTGAGGGCATGCATCATAGTGCAGTGGTACATGTATACACAGTCAGACCTATTTGCAAATATGCTCAGAATACCGTTGGAGCTGGCCCGAACCCTGCGCACCAGAGATGTTCCCCGCTTGCGCATGATGCTGTAGAAACAGTCCACGCGCTCCTCAGCGAACATCCCCGACGCGCTACAGAACCGAGGCAGCCCCATCAGCATTCTGAACGCATTATTATACTGCACACGCAGGGCGCTGTACTGTTTTTGCGTATGATTTACCCACAGGCTGCATGTGTAAAAACTCGAACAGTAAGCCTTAAAAAGCGTTGTTTTCACTTCTTTGGAGCAGCGTGCAAACCGGCGGGCTATCATGTTCGCTCTTACAGACAGCGCCCTCCGTTCCCTTTCAATGTCAACATCATCCTTCAAGTCAGAGGTCAGGAAATGTCCCAGGTATTTAAATTCGTTTACTCTCTTAACAGGTGCTCCATATAACTTTATGGGTGGTATAGAGGACACTAGACAACTTCCTCTGGCCTGAAAGACCATGCACTCACTTTTATTAACATTGTATTTTAGGCCATGTTCATTAGCATACCTCTCACAAATGTTAAGCAATTTGGCTAAGCCACACGTAGATGCACTCAACAGCACCATGTCATCTGCATAGCTAAGGTTATTGACGCAGACACCGTCAATGTAACAACCGACACGCGTGCTGCTGAGCTCACCAATCAGCGCATTCACATACAGGTTGAAGAGCTTCGGAGAAGTCAGCCCCCCCTGTCTCACCCCGCACTCCAACCTGTATGACTCCGAGTAAGCTCCTGACCATCGCACAACATTGACCTGGTTACGATACCAGAACTTAAATATGTCATTAAGTTCTGGTGGCAATTTCAGTTCTGTTAACTTCTGCCACAGCACGTCATAACTAACCAGGTCAAATGCCTTCGAAAGGTCTAGGAAACACGCATAGATGGGAGTTTTACGATCAGTATAGTACTTGACAGTCTGCTTCAAACTCAAAATAGCCGTATCTGTTGACATTCCAGGTCTGAAACCAAATTGATTATCATGAAGTTCCAGATAACGACTAAGTTGAGCATCAAGCAGACTATCCAGCACCTTTGCTACAACAGTGGCCAGTGAAATCGGTCTGTAGTTGTTTTTATCACTAATGTCACCGGTTTTATTCTTTACGATAGGCACCACCACAGTTTTCATCATCTCAGCCGGTAGGTATGAATGTCCTATACATAAGGTATAGAACAAGGCCAGTACTCTAGGCAAATGGGGGCCCGCATTTCTTAGGTGTTCTATGCTGAGACCATCGTGACCAGGAGATTTACCACGTGACATAGACTTTATAGCTTTATATATGTCTTTGGCTTTAAATCTGTTTGTAATTCCTGACCATTTGATCCCTCATCGATCAACGACCTTGATGGTCCTAACGGTGAGTGCACGGCAAAATGATCACTGAACATTTCTGCTATGCCTTTTTTATCAGTGATTCCAGCAACACTCACAGGTAAACCAGGCTTACTATTTAGTTTACTAGTGGTTTTATAATGTTCATGACAGCCCGTATTAACAGAAAAAAATACTTACTTCTAAAATACATAACAACATTAAAAAAAAACTGAGTACAATTGATAACAAAAAATAAACTAATAAACTAATCAACAGAATGTACTAACCTATAAATACTAATACTATGTGTTTCTTAGAATTTGGAAAAATTAAAATACTTTGGAAAACTCCAATATTAACAATGTTAATCCCTACTTCCCTTAAAACCTTCTTTCTGCCTTTCAACTTGATTCCGGACACATTCCATCAAGACATGGTATATGCTTTAATTAGTTGTACGCGGCATTAGAAAATTTGATAATCTTTCTTTCTTTCATTGACACAGGGAATCCTAGTGTGGGATCAAGACTACGTATGTGACTTTTGGGTGTTAGGTTATGCTAAGTGATAGAATCAGAAATTAAGAGATCCGAAGACCAAGATCACTGACATAGCTCTCAGAATTAGTGAGTTGAAGTGGCAATGGGCAGGTCAACTCGCAGAAAAACAGTTGAGAAACCAAAGTTAGTAAGTTAATTTATATTAAATACATGTAAATATCATACAATCGCTCAACAACGCAAGATACACGGTTGCGCAACCTGTCTAGCAATGTCGCTAGATGTTTCAATGGACACTTGTCGCAGAACAAGTTGCTAAGTTAATAGAATCTTTATCTTTGCTGAAACTTAAAGATAAGATAAAAAATACCGTAATTCGTGGAAAAACTAAGTTAATAGACGCTCTTCAACATTCACAAAAGCTAAAGTGGAAATGGGCGGGCCACGCAGCACGATCCAAAGGCTCTAAATGGACGAAACGAACAACAACGTGGGCAGGGCCAAACGGCACGCGAAAGCAAGGACGACCACAAGAGAGATGGGCAGATGAAATCCTGAAAACAGCAGGTAAAAGATGGGTCAAGATGGCTCAAAATCGACAAGAATGGCAAAAAATGGAGGAGGCCTTTACCCAAAGAGGGGTCCTTAATTAAGTTTAAATAATATAATGTATGTTTTTAGCGTGTTATCTATTTTGATTAAGGAATAAATAGGCTTTATTATTATTATTATTATTATTATCTTTTCCAGGCGATTGAGTCTATATAACTATTTTGTATTTAGTTTTCAACGAACCAGCAAAGTTGCATTTGCATCTTAGTCATAAGCTTTGGAAGAGCAATCAGAACTGCGCTAAAGAAAACATTCCTCGCACCAATTAGTTGTAACGTTAATCCTAAGATACAGTACGGATTTCCTGTAGAACTGAAACTCGCGCAGTTGGCGCTTTGTTTCGTGTATCTGAGGAGCACTTAGTACCTCGTAATGCGTAGAGAGTGCTGCCATGTAATTCAGTGTAATAAAGTCACTCATAGGCATACATCAAGTGGGGGCACGGTTTGTCTATTTTCTATAATTATGCCCATAATGTAACTAGTGCGACTCGTTTGACTCTCAAGACTTAAGACACCGCGGCGCGGCAGGGTATGATCCTAAAATCCCAACATCCAATTTTTTTTTTATTAAATCGCCTTTTAATCCCAAAGCTTTTTTAGGGTGGTCATTTGAACGATTTTTATTTGCAAAACCAGACTTTTTCAAAATTCTGTTCGGTTACAACTGTAACATAGTTAATATATTTTTCTTTTTTTGCATTTCATTATTTAACCTCGTCATGGAAAACGTCGTCCAAGGTGTTCAAAATACTTCTTTTGAGATCAGTCCTCGTCTTAATCCAAAGACGATATTAGATCGTTTATCAAAAATGACTGCGCGGTTCACCGGGCGAGTCTCGCAGTGTTTCACCAAACCGCTCAGCAAGAGAGACAGCGTGTAAGAGACAAAGACTTTATTATCGGTACGGGCATTTCATGGAGTTGCGTTTCTAGATTATTACTATCCATCGTTATCCTAGGATAAAGTTTGTGAAATTAAACGGTAAATCTGCAGATGGTGGATTCGAGTTTTTGCTAGACATTGTATTAAGACATTAGTGTCGAGTGTAAGAAAGCGATATTTTAGTTCAAATATTATGTTCGTTCTTACTCCGATTTAATTAATCTCATTTTCTTACAAGAGGCACGCCGTTCCTACTTTTCTTTAAACTTTGCCATCCTAATTACGTTAAGTTTGATAAATCCGATTTATGTACCTACTGAAAAGCTTTCAAGAATTGATTACCTACCTACTAGAACATCAGTCAATAATCTTCCTACTTGCTAGACAAATGTATGATCTGCAAATATTTGTTCCGGCTCTGGATGTTATGGTACCATGGTACTCGTAGTTCCTGATACCAACGACTCGGAGAATCCTAGTATCCATGACTACGTATGTGACTGTTGGGTGTTATTTTATTTTATGTTATGTTACTGCTGGGATTTGGCTGGCACTCCACAAACCTATGCCACTTCCCACTTCGCAAGGCTTTCTCTTCAAACTAAATCATTCAACGCTACCATACAACTCTACAACATAGCAAGAAGACTATTAAGTCATATAAAAATTTTGGCTGTACGATATGCAGGCGTTTAACGAACAAATGTTTAAAGCCTACGCAGTATGAACAAAATAGTAACAAAAAACCAGTCAACGCGAGAACAGAAGAAGAATTAATTTATCAATGTTATTCTAATTTAGTTCAGACGCTGTAACTTTTGTACTTATTCATTATTTCAATGTTCGTATTCACAAACGAAATACTTATGTTTCACAACATGTTTGTTCTAGTTTAATTAAAACGTCAAGCTCAGAGTCAAAGCAATATTTGTACCAGTATAATAACCTGTTTTGTGACCTATTGCTAACTGTGACTGTAATGTAGGCTTTGAATCACATTTTGAATGAATACAAAGCTCTTAAAAAGTGCAAGCCTGATCTAACTATCGATGCGTTAAATGGCGCTAAAGAGCAGAGTACTTTTAGATTATAATAGAATGGAGAGTGTCAGCTAACACCAAACCATGACACAACACCAAAAAACCATGGAAGCAATCATTTTAACCAAACTCCAGCCGGTCTGTTTATCAATGAAGATACATAGATAGATTAACACTTTATTGTACACCAGGAATACCTAACAGGATTTAGTAAAATTAGCAGTACAATAGGCGGCCTTATCACTGAGAGCGATTTCTTCCAGGCAACCTTTGGATGGAACGAGCAAAGCAGTAACGAAACAGCGGTGCACAGAGTAAAAATATTAACAATAATGATAGAATGATAAAATACAGTTTTTACATTAAACTCGAATACATAATATACCTACTTTTATAAAATAGACCAATAAATAGTAATTAGTTAAATACTATAAACGGTAAATACTATAATACACCCTGATAAGAGAAACAAAAAGAATGAAGCCACTGATTTATTATTACTTCTTATTATTCTATGTTTTTGTTCAAAAATGAGGAATTTAATTCAAAATTTATCCATCTAACTGCATCGGGTCAAGTATACATCTTCGTTTTAAGAATCGCGCTCGCCCACGCTAAAGCGTATTTGAATGGATTGGCATCAGGAGGCTGAGTCGTTAGTTTTTTGCAAACAATTGACATGGACGTATGGTGTAGTGTAACACGGATTTTGTGTGGCTACACCGATGAGCAACCCTGGCGTACACTCTGTGAACCTCATTTTCCATACACCGATGACACCGAGCGTGTCATCGAAACCGGACGTTATGGCATCATCCTGTGCAAAAGTCTCAGAATAATAGTCTTTAGGCATACTGTTTCATTTGGCATCTTACGTTTAGGGTAAACAGCTTTTTATGCAAATCTCATGTTTAGGTATAATGCCCTCATTGGCATCTCGCGTTTAAGGTAATCCGATCATAAAGGCTTTAATCTGATTTCAAATCACAGAATAATGGTTTATTCTGAGTTTCAAATGTATGCAATGACAGCCACGCAATGCATCTTAGTTACCTCACTAGTGGTGGTACGACACGACGCGTCACAAGTTTCCATGTCTCAAAAACAAATCCAAAATACCTGAAACAAAAAAAAAAACTGTTGATAAAATCAATCAAGTAGTAATTAATATGTCCGTAATGCCTTAAAACTTAATTCTTTGATCAAGAATAAAACTGACCGATAATCACTGATTAAAATCAGCTCTTGTCCAAAAGGGTTCCTAACAAAACCGCTCTGAGACTAATAACTGGTTTGTGCAATCTGTACAGTCGAGCTTCATATGCTACAATCATGTCGCATAAATTTGCATCTGACATAACAGCTTTGGTTGTCAGATAGCACCAATATTTAGCTTGGTGGCACTTTAGTACTATTTGGTACATGGATGTTGTACATTATGCAATTTGACATAAAAAAATGTCATAAAAATTCAAAAAATGGGAGCTCTTAATATTGATGCACTGTGATTAAAAACCTCTCATATATTAGCGAGATCTGACTCGCAATTCACATTTGAGTTTCTTAATCCTCGTCTACTAATAAGTACCTTTGTGAACATTAAAATTTAAAGAAAGTTATCTAATAACAAATCAACAAACCGATTTGTTCTGCCTGGCAATGCTTAATTTAACTTGGATATAGGGTACTAATATACAGTACAAAACAAAATTAAAAAATTAATCACTCAGGGTACTTGTATCCAGCTTAATCGTATCTTTGTAAGAAACTTAATCAAAGCAATGATGCGCTACTAGTGGAAAAAATCATAAACGCAACGATATATTTTTCTGTAGGCCAGTAACTGTTTGCTTGGTACAACGCAGTGTTATGTAGAACAGCTCTCGCTCGATAGACCTAAGATTTTTGGGAGGTCGCGGATGATCAGTGGATGAAAACAGTTTAAGATTCTTAGTCATATTATTCTTCAAAAAAGGTATATGACCAGCAATTTTATTGACTTCTTCCATTTGAGGATGCTGATCACTATTTGTAAGGAAGACCCTAAAGGAAGGTCTCTTTTATGCAGTGATTTATTTACGCGCGTAGCAAAGCCTAGCAGTGCTGCTACGACTTGCTACGCGCGTAGCAAAGCGTAGAAGTGCTGAAGTGTACAACTACAATATTAACACCTCACACATTATACCTACCATTGCATTATATCTGACACCCAGAGAATAAATGTTAATCAATCGGACAAAAGATTCCCCTTTAAACAATATCAGCCTAGTTTTGCTCAGGGGGGCTTTGGCTGGCTCCGTTCCGTGGATTGTGTATTAATAACTCTCGGGGCTGCTATCATAATGGCTGTTTAATATATTTAATGGATTCTGTTGAAACAGTTGTTTATGCGGCCGGGCTCTTGATAAATAAACAGGCTTTTAAACGACCGGCTTTTTGATAAATAGTCCGTGAGTTGCTCTTTTCCAGGCGCGAGTGAATAATGTATTAGAAGAAATCGGCAATGTACATGTTTATATTAAATTATTATTCCGATTGTTATGGAATTGGACCATTATACAGATATAAACAAAATGTAGTCTACATTTTGTTTAATGAAATGTTGCATATATTTTGAAAAATAAACATTTTAAAAACAACTACACAAACAAAATAATAACTGTTTTTTTATACAAAACAGTTTATTTATACAACTGATCTTGATCACCAATATTATCGCAGCCAATAAAAATCCACAGCTGGATATAGGCCTACCCCATGTAATACTACGACGAATAGTCATGAGCCGCCTCCATCTACCGACATCCTGCAATCTTAAAATAATAACGAAATAATTTAACAATACAACACAAACCGGAAGACGCACACACAGCGATTACACTACTCACTTTTACTTTTACTTTTTAACCGACTTCCCAAAAAAGGAGGAGTTTCTCAATTTGGTTGTATTTTTTTATTTTTTTTGTATGTTTGTTACCGCATATCTCCGGCGTTTATGAACCGATTTGGAAAAATATTTTTTTATTTGAATAGATATACTTCCAGATTGGTCCCATTTTTTTCAGAATGCAGTTCTGATGATGGGATCCATGAGGAATTGAGGGAACTCCTCAAATATTGTAGGCATACGTATGGCGATTTTGATATTTTCAGCAACAAACCAAGCATTTGCATTCAAAAAGTATAATAATCCTTTCACCACTATGGTTCTTTCATTTTTTTTTTTCATCCAAAATTATTTAGTCGAATACAATGGCGGAAGTCGGTTTTTACTTATTATTGTGTAATTACACAGCGTCGTTTGTGTGTGTATTCAAAATAGGACTATAAAATTATTTCAATAATTTTTAAATACATTTTAAAATTACTCGCGTTTTAATGTAGAAAATACCTATCATCATCTGCTGGTTGACATCCACTGCTGGGCGAGGCCTCCCTCATAGATTAAGGGGATTTACCATAATCACCACGCCTGGCAGGCAGATTTATGATCGCAGTATTGGTGTAGAGTACTCAGGAAGATGCTACTGCCCATACCCTGGTGTAATCCGTTAGTCGACTTTTATGATATCCACGGGAGGAGAAGGAGGGGTCTATTCTAGGCTGGACACACCACGGTAGCGAAAAATCTATCGAACCTACTTTATTGGACGTATTTCCTGCAAAACACAAAACCCTCTTTGTTTTTTTCATATAGATGATGATTCAAAGTAATAAAGAAAGACATAAAAGTTATGGAGAGCATGTTGTGTCCAAAAAATTTTGAAATGTGTCAGGTGCATGAAAGAGCCTCTACAAGGCACTCTGAATCCTCACCAAGTTAGTTCTTTTACCATCAATTATGAGGCCACCATACCTTAAATTGATCACTGACCAAGAAACAATCATAACGAAGTCAAGTTATGCATACCAGGTCCCTATTACTGGTATTCAGTTATCAGGCCTCAAGCTTCAAGATCCAATCTAATTAGCTCACACTTCAGAGAATGACCGTCCGCCATCCATCGTAGGTACATCGATAGCTTAACATAACCTCATCTAATTAATATACAGCACAGTAACAAGAGTGGCCACACGTTAGGCTTTTGCGGACATATCAGGTTTTTGCAGGCCACAAAAAACTTTGCTTGGGTTTGCGCAGCCATGTAAGCGTCAAAAACAAAAGAGCGACAAAAACAAATGAATAAGCTAAATGCACGTTCAAGGTTACGAGATTGCGAATTTTGCTACGAGGCGTAGCAATCGTAGCAATCGTAGCAAACAAGTATAACCGTAGAATAAAATTGAATTGTGTGCCTGATTTTCGTTGTTAGCTAAGTTGTGGTCGTAAGCCTCATTATTACAAAGACTTACAAATAAACATAATTATAAAATAAAAAATAAAAAAATAGGTATAGGTAATTAGTAATTATAAAATAGACAAAAAAAAAGTAAGCGAGATACCACGAAACCAATAGCATAAAGACTTTATGAATACAATTTCTATCTTAAATACGTCGATAATGATTAATTCACCAATGTTATTGCTTATACTTATTTAAGTAGAAATTTTTCTATAATTTTATGCGTGTTTTAAAAATTTTCTTAATACTTTCTTAGCCTCAATTGTCATCCTATTTAATGGTTGACCACTGTGCTTAGTAATAGGACGAAGTAAGTGTCCTCAGCCACAATTACTGGACATTGGCTAATAGGTGGTAATATCTGATTGGTATATAGGTACCGACTGGGCATATTCAGACATCACACAGCATAATAAATGAAATGCTAATAACTTGGGATAAGCATGTATAATCCGGTAATCCAAATTGAATGGAGTAAAACCACTCGAGAACCTTTATCCCCCAACGGTTATCAGTTTTTCGAGCTATATGACCTGCCCATTGCCACTTCAACTTGCTAATTCTGAGAACTATGTCGGTGACCTTGGTTCTTCTACGGATTTCCTCATTTCGGATTCTATCACGTATTAAAACTCTTAGCTTAACTCTCTACATAGCCCGCTGAGCAACTTTGAGCTTTTCTATACGTCCAATAGAATTAAATTGTAGAGAAATTAAAATTTGGTTTCGGACTAGCGATAACCACCGACGAAATTTAATAACAGTACGGCTAGAACACGCGTACTAAAGTTACCAAGACGCTAGCGAGATGACCACAAATGTAACTATTGACCAATGCCATCGGGGTTGCTTAAATTCTTTGTAATTTGATTGGTTAATATTTTGCATTAACGCTAGTTACTTGCTATCGTTACTACCGTTAATCAACCTGTGCTAGCCGTATTGTTGACCTATTAGAAAAAAAGAAAATAGCTGTATATTCATACTTTGTTCATGAAAGTTTGCCATCTTATTATTATTACTTAGATGAGCGTGATTCCTTACTCAGGGGTCAGTTTCTTAACTCTGGTAGACCATAAAGCAAAAGAGTACAGAAGTTAGGGTCTTTTGATTTTTATTAATAAAACCCTGGCTTGGATTTCAAACTTCATAGCAAGGTATTATATTTTAAAAATCTAGCCTTATTTCTAGAACGTAATCCTCACTGATGTATTGGCTATTGATCTATCTTCGACTTAGTGCACTGTCCTCAGCGGGATCTATACACAATACAGGTCATTAATCTTGTTTGGTACTGAAATCTATTCAATTGGTTATAAGATAAGCTCAGTCATTATCATATTCAGGCCATTATGAAAACAGAAGTAGTTACCGTCATAATGACGGCTATACTATAGCGGAGATGCAGCAAATGATAATAGCACTGCAGCAATAATATAAAACCCAACAGTCACATACATACCTATTCCCGACCCCACACTAGGATTATATGTGTATCAGGAACTACGAGTACCATGGTACCACAACACCCTGACACGGAACAAATATTTGCAGATCATGCAAACATTTGTCCCGCAGCGGGAATCAACAGGCCAAAACATGGACGTAAAATATTTGTTATAGCGACCGCTTATTTAAAATGTCTTTGGCCCATACAAAATAGATTTGGCTGCACGTCGGGAACTTCAAGTAACATCAAAATAATGTTTAAATAATTATAGAATCGAAATTATCGTGGCTTGATATCATGAGGAAGGACCTATAAATGGTCAACGAAACGTCCGCAGGAGAATAGTAAGTATAGTACGTGGTGTATAGTCGTAATTTTTCTAAAAAGAATAATAATACGTCAATATTAGTACTTATATTAATTAAATTTATATATTATTATGTAGGCAAGATGGTTTCAACATTCTTACGCTCCTCATTTCAAATTAGATTAATTGGTACTTACTTGAAATATTAATATTTAATGTTTCAACCTTATTAAGATTCTAAGAGGACGGCTGCCAGAAGTTTGATCTATTACACCGTCTTCTCGCTTCAAGTATCATTCTTTTATTTTATTACAATTTACTCAAGAGGAAGCCTTGGACATTTTTAGGCAAGATTACAATTTTATAGCCTATAAGAATACATTTAACTCCTGTAAATATCTTATAACAGCTGCATGTAAGTGTGAAACTGTTTGATTAGGCAAAAATAAAAACCAGGATTTTCTCCTCTATTTCTGCTTCTTGTTATCATCTAGTAGATGTCCACTGCTGGACCATATACCTCCCCTATAGAATTACTTGACGTATGGTCTTGCAACATTATATTTTTTTTAATATCTTTATAGTCTAGTTTTATTATGAACTGAGATGCTGAATGCAGTACTTCTTAAGATAGTGAAAACGGACTTAAGAAAAATTCAAGTTTTAATCGAGTATTAACTGTTTATCTACGAATGTTCTTAAACAACAAAAGAAACACTTTTTGTATTCAAATTCACGATTTAAAATATTTGGACAGAGCTTGAGACTGACGTGTTCCTAACATGCCGGACTTAATTAGTTTCCGCATCAAATGCTGCATATATGACAAGTTGTAAGCTCCAGGCTTTTGAGGAGCGGAACGAACGATTTGGTAACAATTAGTATTCTGGGTTGTTTTTAGATGATAGAGAAAGTAGTATGTTCAAATAACTAAAATATGAGTTGTAAACGGCTTATAAAATAGCGTTAGAAACCCAAAGCTTCCGTCTGGTTTAACGTTTTAGTTATGCTAGTCAAACTTAGAGCATTTAAAATGCTCTAAGAAGTCAAATCTTTGCATGCAAGTTGAGTAAGCTGTAAAACTAGCATAAACATTTATTATGACTGCATATTAAGAAGTTCTATTATTTTTATCAATGTTAGGTATGGTTATCAGACAATCAGTTAATCAGACCTGTAATAAGATTTTTTTCACACCACCTGCTCGACAATGTCCAATTACAAATCATGCAATCTCAACGTAAACGTAAAGCATTGTCTCTCTAGGGATATAAAGTTGTATGAAACTCCCTAGGGATTAAAGTGATTTGAATTTGGAATGTCAAATTCGTGTGGAGACTCGTGGAAAACTCTAAGTAAAAAAATGCCCATATGGCATTGTAAAGAGGTTTGTTCGAAAATCGAACCGGCCACCATAAGCAGAACTCAAAAAAAAAGAAAAAGGTGCGTTTACAAAGAATGTGAAACAAAAGATTCTTTTGTTTCACATGACATTTTAAAATTAACATGAATATTGCAATAAAATTTACTGAAAATTACTGCTATTCATTGTGATTTTCAGTAAATTTTATTGCAATATTCATGTTGATAAAAAATTACAAACGATAGTGATTCTACTCCAAAGTTTATCAAAACAGACGCTTTAGAGATTATTGATAATGTACTACCGCAAAAATCAAAACAAGCCCTGGCTTTTTATTGTCTCGCAGAAAGTGTGAAAAGTAGAGTATGCTCCTCTGGAATAAAGCCTGTCTTCGTCTTGGGCAGCTTGATCCCCTCGCTTCACTCAGGACTCTATATAACTCCCTCGCTACACTCGGGAGTTAACTTTAGAGTCCTTCGTTACGCTCAGGGTTCAATATGCCGCCCGTGACATAAGACACTGCTTTATTCCCTTAGTGCATAATCTACTATTAATATCCCAAAAATTGCCAATCAGTTGGGGACCGTCTCATTTACACGAATTTGACCAGTGGTGCAGCGGTTAAAGCGTCTCCGTATCATGCAGACGTTCTCGGGTTCGATCACGTCCGGGCCTGCAGTCTCGACATTGATAGCGATTGCGTAGCGACCGAAATCGGTCGCTAAGTCTTACCGATGACATTTTAACGATTTTTGCTAGTCTCTACCATCGGAACTATCGATTTTTATCGGAATCGTACCGAAAACTTCCGTCAACTTTACGATTTCTGTCAATGTGATTGCGAGCAATTTTGATAGCCCGCTAAGTGTGGTAGCGATCGCTACATTAAAATAATATTGTATAAATGACTGTGGTTTGTTAGTGCAGTGTACGCAGTAATGGTGGAAGCATATTTAGCGTTAGATTTGTTCATCCTCGAACATCGCTACGTACGAAATGGTAAGGCGACGGCAAATCGCGAGAAACCGTCGCAATAGCCAAAACCCGCTTCTTTTGGAGAAGATGAGTTTCTTAGACCACAGAATCACAAAAGAGATGTTAACCCAGCTCGTAGATGAACTACGGCCATCTTTCAAAGACGAGGGCTTATGGGCTTTCCATCGAATTTTAAGTGTGCCTTGTTTATTTTATGAAATTACCTACCGCTGATGATGTAAGCAGAAGCTTACCTATCAGTAGGGAATCAATGTGGCACATTTGCGAATTGTTTTAACTTCACCGTTTTCTTCTTGTAGATACTAACGGTACTCCGATTTTACGCCTCTGGATGCTATCAGCTACCTTTCAGGTTGGTCTTCTGTGGGGTAGTATGAGTCAAAAATCCGTGAGTCATGTAATTTGTCAAGTAACCCTGTTAAGGAAGTACTTAAGTACATCGAATTTCCAATGACTCAAATAGAGCGGCAAACTGCTAAACAGAAATTTAGAAATGTACCTCAACCATTCCCAGACGCGATCAGAGCCATAGACTCTACACATGTAAAGATTTTGGCACCAAGGTTGCATGAAGAAGCGTATGTGAGTGGACACCATGAGGGTTATTCATTTAATGTTTCTCATAAGTCCATTTAAAATAATAAAGATAAAATGAATTCTCATAACTTCAAAATATTTTGTACGTACATCAAATGATAAGAAAATTACTTACATAACGTAGAAGAAAGTTTCCATTCAAATACTGTCAAATACTGAACTATGAATACGGTTTTTCGTTAACTTTGCGACGTCTCAATTTACGATCTTGCACGGTTTCTTGGTAGTAGAGACTTGCGTTTTGCGAAAACGTCGGTACAGCAAGCGAATAGTTTCGCTAATAATGATCGATCGGTAGTTTACGATCGGATCGCTATCAATGTCGGGACTGCAGGCCCGATTGGTAAGTTTTGGGTATATTAGAAAATCTTAACTATACTAACGATTAGGTACGCCAAGTTCGAATTATAAATCAAGTTGAAACTAGATTCTCTCGATGTCAAGTTATCATTTAAATTATTTGAGATTTAGCTTGCACTTGCACTAAAGACTTAAAAAAGGTTTGGCACAAGTATATGTAGTTCTTAATCTCGTAGATAAATAGATGTCAAATAAACGATAAGTACGGCCATAGTTTGGCTATGGTCTCACTCATGTTTAATTTAAAAAACAATAATAGGTAACTATCACAAACTACTAAAAGTAAATTGAACAGATAAATATAAGCGATGCTCTATTCAGTTGAACACTCGATAACAAAGGCTGGTTTCGCGATGCGGTCTCAAGAAGCTCTTGCGTTTCGCAAAATGTTTCCTTTTGTAAGTTATCAGCGACTTTGGCTTTTATTTTTAGTGAAAACAATCTATACTTCACAGTAAACACAACAGACATAATGTGTTTAAAATAATAGTTTAAACATTAGTTAGTATTTTATTTTTACATGATTGCTAAAAGGAATAGTCACACCGTTAAATTATACTAGAGGGACGATTGTCTAATCAACTTTTGCCTTTTTATGAAGTATTATTTCGATGATGGGCATGAAATGATACTCTTTTTAATGCGCCCTGGATCCTTTTACCAGTGTGGTTATTTTCAGGGCTACCAAACGTCACATTTTGAAAGATGGATGAAGTCAATTGTTTAATTTTAACCGACTTCACAAAAAAGGAGGAGGTTCTCAATTCGGTTGTATTTTTAATTTTTTTTTAAACAAAGATAACCAAGTGTCGATGATATGTGAATTCACAGGTGAAACAGAGTGTTTCCAGTGTTGAAAGTTTTCTACAGATGCATTTATTTTAATAAAGCTGGAATAACTAGTTATCATTGTCAACGAAGTCACACAAATAAAGGAATAGTAAAGTTGAGTCAACACTTCCAGGTTCCGTTTTTCCATTCTTAAGAAAGAGTTCACCAAAAACAGCACAAAGTTATGCATAAAACTTCCTGCTTTTTGAAGACGTTACGAAGTTCCTATTTAAGAATTAGGTATGAGTACTAAGTAAGGGTACCTAAGGAAACATTTCTTCATTTTATTAAGTCTGGTGCCATTAAAGTTTTGAAATGCGTATAATTTTCATAGAGCCAACTCTACTTTTGTTCATCTAACTAGAAGTGTCCAAGTTTCTTGTAATGAGTTTGTGGTTCTTATATTGCTCACAATCATGTTTAATGGTTCCGTGGCGGGTCCGGCCCAAAAATAGACCCTTCTGTCTCCTCCAGTGGATATTTTTAATGCCAACTAAGGGATTACACCAGAGGATGGGCATCAACACCATTTCTGTCGCCATTGACCTTGCATTCTATGGGTGATAGCAATCTCTAGGTCATCATTACTATCAGACTTCTACAGCTTGATAGTGATGATGATGAATAGTAGATAAATAAATGCTGGACATTTCACACAACATTATCTAGCCCTAAGCTAAGCAGAGCTTGTGTTATGGGTATTAGATAGCTGATATACTTATAATACAATACATAGGTAGATATTTTTATAAAACATAGAAAATACCCAGAACACTCTGAACAAATATGTGCAGATTGTACAAATATTTGTTCCAAAGCGGGAATCGAACCCGCCACCTTCTGCGTCGCAGGCGAACCTTCACCACTGAGGTCGTCAGAGATGTAACAATAGATTTAAATATATGTTATGTTACATTATGTTTTCATATATAACGACGAAAGTTCTTTTCTCTTGTAGGTAAATTAGCTGCAAGCTTTGACAGTACTTTCGTTCTTAGTAAGGGCCTCGTTAGTCGGGTTCTATACAGATAAGTATGAAATACTAGAACGCAGGCTTCCCCGCTAACAAGCACATCTGACATAAGCTCCAAACTTTATCTTGCGCGCTTTATGTTGATGAAACAGATATCAGTTTTGATCTGCTTCACGTAAGGAGTCAGAAATTTGATCAAAAATTTTATGAAACAAAGGAAACATTGATATCCATGTTTTTTTTTATAGAAAACTATATCAATGGTTTGGTTTTCGAATAACACACATACATAGTCCTGCTGATCCCATGCTATAAGATTCCCAGTGTCGTGGGTGTTAGGAACCACGAGTACACCATAGTACCACAACACCCAGACCAAATATTTGCAGACTATGCAAATTTGTCTCGCAGCGGGAATTGAATCTGCACCTTTTGTGTCTCAACTGGCTAGTCATTCTGCACGCTACGGAGGTCGTCATCGAATTATTTGCATTAAAAGTTTTGGCACTATATATCAACATAGTGAATGAGGTAATTATGATTGGTTTAATTACCTTTTAGGCAGAATTTAGCTTAAACTTTCTCTAATTTTTTTCTAATTCATTGTTTATAAAATTTAAAACACTGTGTTCCTTAATATGTGTTATCCTCATAATATATTCAAAAATAATAAGAAGGTCTGACTTGTAATATTAAAATTTTGGTGCAACGTTTCGCTTGATATGAGCGATATTCAAATTTTATAATAATATTTTTTTTTTAATATGTTTTGGTTGTTTTTGGTTACTGGATATCTGTTATGTTCGAGTCTTTGCTGCTTGTCTTTTTTTACCTTAATAAAAACATATAAAAAGTAAAAAAGAAATACTAAAGACTTTAACTTCAATATTCAGGTGCTTTACAAATTACCTAATATTGATATGAAAGCTGCCTTCCAAGAAATCAAAGAATATGTTGTATAAGAATAATATAATTATCAAGAAAGCTTCATAACATGTTTATGAAGCCTTTGTGATAAATAATTCTTAGAATATATCAGTATCGTAAGAAACATTATACTGCTTGTTGAGATAGAAGACTCGGTTTTGCCTTTGTATCTGCTTAGTTACCGCCTTGTATAATAATTGAGTTCGTAGCTGGCGCCCAAGCATCACAGTACATCATCATTAGCAGCCTGTAGAAGTCTACTGCTATATAACTGTTCTATAATGACCTCCGCTATTAAATGTCACGACAAACGGTGTTATTCCGCCTCCATACAGTAGTGCGATCGTCGTCGGGCCATTGATTAAATCAAATCAAATAAAAAAAATCATTCAATCACAAGGACCATTTTGAATCGTCTTATAAACTAAAATTACTCCTGTTCCAACGCGACCAAGCCTAGAAGAATCAGGCAACAAACACGGCTTGGCTTAAATGGTCCGTCTTACCACTAGATGAGAAGTGCCTGTGTGGTGCCTCTGAGTGGTTCGTATACTGCGTTGTATAGCTAATGGTCACTTTTTGACAATATATACTCCCCAACAATTATGGTTTTATGTTATGGCATGCCCATGCCCACTTGCATGGCGTAGTTCTAAAAAATATCAGTGTGCTGTGGTATATCCGGCCAAAGAATAAACCCATCCGTCTCCTCTCGTGAATGTCGTAAAAGCCGACTAAGGGATTACACCTAGAGATGGGCTGCAGCATCCACCTGAGAACTCAACACCAATACTGCGATCACCAATCCACCTTCCAAGTGTGGTGATTACGGCAAATCCCCCCATTTCATTCTATGGGGGAGGCCTCGTCCAACAGTGGACGTCTAAAGGCTGTAATTGTGAGCAGGAGTAATTTTAGTTTATAAGACGATTCAAAATGATCCTTGTGATTTCAATGAATAAAATTCTTTTTGACTTTGACTTTAATGATGATGATGATGAGGTTTGCACCTAAAATCTACTTTCTAATTAAATAATATGACTTGACGCAAATCATCTTGCCGTTCAGCGATATTAAAATAAACAAAATGAAGCATTAACAGTTTTTAATTTTCACTGCTCAGATTGAGGTCATAGAGCGAGATAGACCTTTTTACCAATTCTGAAAAATCCCCGACCCCGACCCCAATCCTAAAACACTCACTAGCAGAGTTTCAAATAAATAATGATAACTACATGATAAAGCAGTTTTGCAGGAAATTTATGAAAGAACTGTGCTATCTTTAGCCATTTAAAATTCACTCAGTGCAAGTTTCGCTCCCAAGTTAAAGCAATAAAACGATGTACATAGTGAGTTTATAGCAAGCACCGTCATAAAGGTAGATTTTGGAGACGGTTTAAGAATCTTGCTATAATAGTTAAAGTGCATCACACACGTAGCAGATGCGGTAATATTTTATATGCGTATAAAAACTTATCGCATCTGAAAGTATCACACACGTAGCAGATACGATAATATAGTACAGGCAAATTAGCAAAAAGTGTGGACCTAAGTCGTGTAGTCGTGGATTCTTATGGAAACGTTAGATGACACGAAAAGAAGCTTATCCTAGGTTTGCACCGTTTCTGGCGCTTACGGAACCCTTTTAAATATTAGGTACAAACTTAAAAAGGCCGTAAATTTTAAAATAGAAAGAAATTACTTGATGCAAGTTAAATTACGTATAGAGACACTGTCTTAGTGCATTATGATTTTAATAAAAACCACGTGCATGTAGGGAACACAGTGTTGAACAAATGCATCTTCCGTAAAAAAAAACCAGTATAAAACTTCCGGCGGATGTAGTACTAATTAAATGAATAAGTTTAAGTCAATTTCCAGAACTACATTAATTTTCCCCGAAGTAGAGCGACAATAAAATATGGAAAAGTGCCTTCCGTGAGACGCACCATGGTGCAAACCTGGTAATGTATTTCGAACATTTTTCTGATAAGTCTATCAATTTGCACCGACTACCTTAATTTTCCCGGAGCCGTAATAACCACAAAAAGTTTTTTATGTAAATGTTTTTTTTTGTATGTTCCGTATGTCGGATTTAAAAAATACTTGGTGCAAATGTAGATCATAACGGTTCAAAGTCTATGCCAAATTGCACCGACTACTTCTATTTCCCCCATTAAGTTACGGATATGTTTATGGTTTTCACCCTATTTCACCCTGTTCCGGAGGGTGAAATTACTGATGCTTATTATTAGAGGTGATTTTGAAGCCATACAAAACAATTAGAAAAGTTTTCATGACTACATCTAATTAGTTCCACACTTGTGCAAAAAATCACCTAATTTGACTGTACATATATACGAAAATGATACATTCACGCGGAAACCTTCAAACATCATCATCGATATATTTGTATACACAGATCTATGTATAGGTATCTGTCCATCATTTGATATACGGTGTGTCTAAATAAACAGTGCATGTTGCTTGTTGGTTTTAACGACCTCTGTGGCGCGGCGGGCGAAGGTACGCCTGTGACGCAGGATGTTGTGGATTCGATTCCCGCCTCTGAACAAATATTTGTACGATCTGCAGATAATTGTTCAGGGTGTTCTGGGAATTTTTCTATGCATAATAAAAAATATCTATCTATGTAATGTATTGTATTAAGTATATAAGTTATCTAGTACCCATAACAAAAGCTCTGCTTAACTTGGGGCTAGATAGTTTTGAGTGAAATATCCAGCATTTATTTTATTAACTTTATTATTCAAGTAAAAAAACTTACATTACTTATTAATACTGAGCCTTAAGACACTAATTAATTCAATATTAACTTGAACAAGCTTAATATTGTTCCTACATACACTACGTCTAACTTTCTATCTAATTATTAATAATTAATTAATTAATTATTTTAAAATGTTCATTGAATAAAAAATTAAGAATACTGCGTACCTTGATAAAGGCTTACGCTGTTATATCTACAAAATGGTAACTTTTTCTGATTTGTAGTTTATGTAAATAATATAAATAAAAAAATGCTGGACATTTCACACAATATTATCTAGCCCCAAGCTAAGCAGAGCTTGTGTTATGGGTACTACATAGATAACTGATATACTTAATACAATAACATTACATAGATAGATATTTTTTATTATACATAGAAAAACATCCAGAACACCCTGAACAAATATCTGCAGATCGTACAAATATTTGTTCCGAGGCGGGAATCGAACCCGCAACCTCCTTCATCGCAGGCGAACCTTGGCCCGCCGCGCCACAAAGGTCGTCGAGGAAATAAGAAAATAATATAAGTTGTTTCATTAAATCTAGCTGTAGTTTATTTTCAATGTAATAACAACCAGTTGGATCTTTCTACAATTTTGTAGATATAATTGGATAAGACTTATAAAGGTAAGTACTAAGTAGAGTAATGGAGTTGAAGCTTAATTCAGTCGAAAAGTGCTTTGGGGAATCCTTAAGATTTCAGAGAAAAATCTAATATTCAAAACATATTACAAAATTTTACCCGGTATTTATTTATTACGATTGTTTTTGCTCTAAAAATATCGTATAATTAAATCTCGTTTTTGTGAAACTAAATGTTATGAAGGGTTCCGTAGTCAACTAAAGGTTTCCTAGTTTCGCTTTTTTTATCAGCATAATTTACGAAGAGACTACGGACATTAATTTATAGGCCTCCGTAATAAGGACAAGTGTTCTGAATACTAAAATAGCTTTCTTTTGTCTCAAATGTCCCTCTCGGAGTTGATTGCTACATACATTTTTCAGAATCCAATTACGTGGGTGAAATCCTATTAATAATTTTGTAAGAATAATTATGAGAACGACATATATGTTACTTTTAGAAAAATAACGACTATACACCACGTACTTTACTATTGAGGAAGGACCTCAAAATGATCAACGAAACGTCAGCAGGAGAACAGTAAAGTACGTGGTGTATAGTCGTTATTTTTCTAAAATGATACCAAGCCACGATAACTTCAATTCTATTATTAATGTTACTATTTAAAACATTGCAATAATGAAGGACAATTAATGTAGGGACCTTGAAATGTGCTAATGCATACACACACACTCTGTGTCATTGCATACTCCTGTGTCTTTATTCATGATGATTGTAGAAATTTGAAGTTAAAATTTTGTTTTATAAACTTTTTTATAGAGAAGTATTTTTTTTGGGATGGAGTGTACGTGTGTCACTTACGGAATTAAGACGTGGTCGCTAACTATTGGCTGTATAGACAATCTCAAAGTCTTGCAGCGGGCTATGGAGACATCTATGCTAGGACTTTCACTACGTGATAGAAACCGAAATGAGGAAATCCGTTGAAGAACCAAGGTCACCGACATAGCTCTCAGAATTAGCAAGTTGAAGTGGCAATGGGCAGGTCATATAGCTCGAAGAACTGATAACCGTTGGGTAATAAAGGTTGGCGACCACAAACCGGACAACGCGGTAGAGGGAGGCCCTCCACTCGATGAACTAAAGACATTATAAACGTTGCAGGAAGTCGGTGGATGAAGGCGGTTCAAGACCGATTGTCGTGGCATTCTAAGAGGGAGGCCTATGTCCAGCAGTGGACTTTTATTAACCGATGATGATGATGATGATATACGTGTGTTGCTACGGTTCACGGTCAAGACTTGAACTGTTGTTCCCTAGTGGTTGTCAGTTATATGTCCTGACCATTACCATTTCAACTTGCTAAGTCTAAAAACTAATGGGTGTGTTTTTCTTTACAAATTTGCTCCTTTTTTCTGCAATAACTTCTTATGCTCGTGTTATTCACAGGGTTCATGAAAATCTGTTTTCCCCAAAGCTTGGAATCACGTTTCGTATTAACGTCAGTATTATCTGTGGTGGGTATAATGATGGTGTTTGCTCACGAAATAATGCCACAATCACATAGAAAACAGGTAACCAATAGCATTCTACTATCTACTCTACTAGTTTATTTACAGGGTTCCGTACCTCAACAGAAAAAAAGGAACCTTGTCGTGTTGTACGTTTGTCTTTCAAGACCCTTTTTCTCAGAATAGTTTAAAATATCAACACAAAATTTATCACAAATAAATAATATGATTTCTGAGTTTAGAGTGCCCAATAAAATGAAACTTCTGACTCAATGCATTAAAATGATATGGAAATAAATGTCTAATTTTTGTGAGGAAATCGTGAAAGTTACAAACATCTAGGGTTCTTCCAGTGACCTCACAATTATGAAATTTTAATTACTAAGAGTTTTTATGACACTGATAAAGTAACAAGCCTAAAATTGAGGAATTTTTTCTCCACTAAAATGGGATAGTGAAGTCTAGAACTCGAAACTCTGTCAATTTTAAAACAATTTACGTACCTATCGGAACTGTTAGGGTGCGAGCCTCACTCACACTTGTCCGTTTACCATCATGAGATAAAAGTTAAAAAAAAGTCTCATGTACAAAGTGGAACACAGCATTCCTGCTTTGTGGCAGAATTAAGTATCATGACAGTACTTCCCCAGTATTATTTCACTAGTAGCTCTACTACTACTGACGTACCGCACAACATAACGGGTACTTTTAAGCTGGTTTAGCGCCGGTAAACAGGCGCTGGTAACCTGCTTTATACGTGCATGTAAGCTGTATTGATATTATATTCTTTTACATTGGTAATAAGGAGGATTATGTGAAACTCACGAGGATTTTTAACTCTTACATTATCTTGTTACGGGAAAATGTAAATAGAATTTTCTGGTTATTTCTCCATATTTTGTAACCATTTTGTTCAGGCAGGTGCTTTGTCGCAATTGAAATAATAATGTGTTATGAAAATGTTTCGATTTAAAATATTTGTGAAACAATTACTTTTATTATGAACTTCTTGAAAAAGATCAAAACAAATATCATAACACCCAACAGTCACGTATATAGCCCTGATCCCACACTAGGATTCCCTGTGTCGTGGGTATCAGCAAATACGAGTACACACCATGGTACTAAATGTAAGTATAAGATTTCCTGTGACCTGTCTATCACCTTTAAAGCGGTCAAAAAGTTATTGTGGTAATGTTTTCAAATTATTCGTTATTCTTGAGCAGAAATTTACAAATCCTTATCAAATACCGAATTTTTATCTATCAAATTCAACATCGATGATCTCATAAATGGTCTTAAAGTTGTTTTAGGGAATCATAATGCGGGTACTTCATAATCATGAGCCTATAGAAGTCCTCTACCGGACATAGACCACCCCAAAGAATGCCAAAAAAAAAAAAAACGGTCTGACTTCACTATTTATAATGCTTGCGATCTTTCAAATGTCTTTTAAATTGCAGTGTTGACTGATGATAATTTAACCTTTTTTTTAAAGCTTAATTTACCCTTCATTGTAATTTTGACGATAAATACTTTGAATTCGACACAAAAATGTAGCATTTCCCTCCAAACGTTGTGCTACGATGATTTGGCATTAACATACATAAACAACAGTCACATATTATGTTGAGTGTTATGTATGTTAAAGTAATCATGATCCCACACTAGGATTCCCTGTGTCGTGGGTATCAGGAACTACGAGTACCATGGTACCATAACACCCAAACCCGGAACAAATATTTGCAAATCATACAAACATTTGTCCCGCAGTAGGAATCGAACCCGCAATCTCTCGCATCTCAGCCGGCTACTCACCCGCCGTGCCATAGAGGTCGTATTTGGACGAACCGTAATTAATGCAGCACAAATATTAAAAGTACTTTGTATGTTGTAGCGATTGGTTCACGTGCCATCGAAGCTACGGCGTAGCACTGAAATCTTATTTTACTGGAACATATCTGCGAAGGTATTTGAGTCATATTTCAGAGGAAAAGTACCTATACGCGATGGCAAGTAGATATTTTATATGACAGTGGAATAATTTCCCACCGGAGGAAAGTTATAACGCATAACCGTCTAGTAGTGGACGTATTTCAGATCATTTTGATTTAAAAATTTGATTCTAAAATCTGCAATTTTTTATTACTTTGCAGTTTAAATTTTGATTTTTATTCGTTATTTAATTATGCAGCATTCAATTACTTTATGAGTTTTTTATTTTTAATTTTTTATTGAACGAATAACTGTGTTATTATTTTTTAAAAATTATATTTTAAGGTTGAATGAAACACATATTACTGGCAAGTCACTAAACCTATAATTAATTAAATAATATTAAAATCATAAAGTGCGTTTTTTTAAATGATATCAGTTAAAACTATATCTATCTCCAACCAAAGGGAGTTATATTCCCTATAGAAAGTTTCTCGTCTTGAACCCGTAAGTCAGCAAAGGAATGCGTGACTTGAATCATACATATTTCGTACACACAACCTCGTATCAATCGTACCAACTTTGCAAAATTATCGAACTATTCGGTCTCACGTCCGGCGCAATTGATTTTCCTAAAGAGAAGTCTCTATAGTTAGGTTAGTTAGTTATTATTAATAACTTTCGAGTTATCCAGAAAATCTGTCATGTAAGTGAATCTATGACCTCCGTGGCGCGGAAGGCTGCAGAACAAAAATTTGAATGATCTGCAAATTTTTATTCCATGTCTGTTGTGGTACCATGGTAGGTACTTGTAGTTCCTGATACCACAGACACGTGTGTCCCACGATAAAAGAAATCCTGGTCTGGGATCAGGATTATGTATATCTAACTGTTGTGTGTTATGTTATAAAATTTGTTCTAAAAACTGTGCACAGCTTCACAATCATCCAAAAAAAAAAAAAAAGTCAGTCCACCTTTTGATATGGGTTTCACTCACAGAACACCAAGACGAACAGGTTTGAGCCACCTCCATCCAACGACTTCCTATGACCTTCAAAATGTCGTCGGTACATCGAGATGGAGACTTTCCTATACTGCGTCGTCCGCTACATACTTAGAGCATTTACCGGATGGAGATGACAAAGGTGGGCAAACCCCTCTGCCAAAGTGGTATAGCCATTTTGGCCATATGCGTTGTATAAAACTTGTTTGTGTGACAGCTTTTATTTGCGTGTGCATTCATAGAGACGTCAACTTTCTGCATGAGTGTGCGTGAGTAAGTAAACGTGTGCTGTAAGTACGTGTTTATACCTCGCCTCCCTCCAAAAGTGGCAGAAATAATTGAATACTATAGAAGTTACTCTTGACACCCCCCATTCCGGTATGCTCTAAGGCTACAATTATAATATGCGATTCGTTTGAAGAGGTATTTTCAGTAATCTATAGATTTGATCAAGTATATTATTTTCGATATAAGCTAGATGTATTATTTGTTATGGAATTAGGTTGCTAGCTCAAAAGCTACCGCACTCCTAACAGCCAGGGTTTAACCTCTCAAACGTGCCTAGTTAGTTAGGGTAACAACATCAGCTATCCACCAACCCGCATTGGACTAGCGTGATGGATTAAAAATACATTAACACTCAATGTTAAGCTTCAAATAAATAAGAAATAGATCATGTATCTTGACCATATAGCCCGTCATTGGCTAGTTTTACTGTAGTTATTTGTTAAGTTTTAGAAATGTATTCGTCTAAATACTACGTAGTTTATTATTCTACTGCTGACGTGACCAGAGATTGGACGGCAATGTCCCCGTTTCACAGCCGTCAAAGAGATTGCGGGCGGTGCTCATGACGAAGGACCTCTAAACGGTCTACGAAACGTCAGCAGGATAATTAAGTACCTGGTATTTATTTCTAAAATGATACCAAACCACGATAATTTCAATTATAATTTACTTACATTCTTAAAACAAAAAAGCCAGTCGCTTGCAAAATTGGGTTTTTTGAAATATTTGGCCCGCGCCGTATGCGACGAATTGGTAGTTAAGTATTCAAAACATCATACATTTTTTAGTTTATGATAAAATGTTGTTCCATATACACCATCAGGAATCCACTTATGTGCGACGAAATAGGACCGAGTAGGTGTGCGTTTATCGAAATACCTATTTTACACTTTCATACCTATAACTTTATTGTTGGATTTTTCAACACTAACCTTCTGTATAGGTTCTCTCATAATACAAAAAATCAGAGACAGAGGAATTAAAGTAAGGTTCAAATCCGTACAGACTCGATTATAAGCAATTGTCAGTTTTGCTAGCTGTATTGATAGATCAAATATATAAAGCTAAATAATGTCCCATTTTCAACACATTTGTACAACAGCAGAAGCCAAATCCTGATTATTGTCCATATTTTTTATAGGCACATAACTCACGGATTGCGGCAGTATAGAATCCGTTCGTTATTAGGCCAGATAAGGCAACAGCTGCCCGCCCAAGTAGAATTATTGCGATTTTAGAATAAGATAACTACAAAACCTACAAAAACTTTTTTATTGTAGAATAGTATTCATCTATCACGTGATTAAGATCTGAAAAGGGAGATCCATAGAAAAAACAAGGTCATTGATATATAGCTATATAGCTCTAAGAATTAGCAAGTTAATAAGTGACATTGGGCAGGCCATAAAGCTTGCCAACACCCGCAGAGGAGTAAACGTTCTCAAGTGGCAACTACGAACCAGAGAGCATAACATAGGACTACCTTCCGGCCGGCGGAAGTTAATACGGGCCCATGTTAACGGGGTGCGGGTTAATGCAAATTTTATGAATTAACACTAAATCAAAAAAGGATCAATGTTATCATCACACAGTTAATGCAAGAAATCAACGGTGAGTGGGAAACATTTGAACTTGCGAAACACAATGTGAGCGCAAAACAAGATTAACAATATGTAGGTATGATTAGGATGAAATGTGTCAATGCAATAAAATAATACTTTTATTATTGTGTTACACTGAATTTTTACTTTGAATTTTTACAAGGAACTCTACAACTGGAAAAAATAGGAGATTTCGTCTGGCACGGATGTCAAACGATCTCTCTATAATAGGGGGCCTGCGAAGGCCGCAAGCTAATTCAATTTGAAGCGAGTGTCAAAATCAGCTATCCCTGGTTGGCACCGGGGCCTCTCCCCCTGCATGCGCGATGGGTGTACGAGCCGTTCGGAATTTGTATCAAATTAGGTGGTGTTCCGTAATACCAATAATTATGAATAAACACCTAATGTTTTATTTTATCTTGTTGTTATTCTGTAACTTAACAGTATATGTTATGTTCCTAAACACAGAATACTAGAAAGCACGTTATTTTTAATACGAAACAAATAAGATGAAAACATGTCGTAAAAATAAACAAAATGGAATTCGCTTAAATTTCGCTTTAGTTAAGTATTTTGAAACAAAAACTATCTAGGAACCTAGATAAATACTATCCGAATCCGAATAATAGCATAATATGGCGGAAATATGCTCGAATTACGAATTATTTTGGTATTACGTTTGCATGGGCAGTTCATCCTTCCCCGACCCCTTAACAAATCAAACTAAACTCTAAGAACGATCATGAGTGAGTTCCAATTTCAAAATTCTCATAAAAAAAATTGGTGTTCTCAAGATAATTTTCAGAGTTGAGTTCGGTCTATTACTACGGGCCTGAGAGTCTTTTTTGTGGACGAAGTAAATCAAATGGTGTGCACTAAAAATAATAAAAAAACTATAGCGGCACGTAAACGCACCATTACCTACGTCCTTGAACGAGACTTGTTGATCCAATCACAATTTAGTAGCATCTATGAAAAAAATAGTCTATACTTACAAAAAAGTATTCCAGTTCACTATTCGACCGATATCAGAAACATTAATTCGACGCTCGATATTAGGCCGAAGTTGCGTAACAGCTGTTGAAGTAGAATTACTGTGATTATAGAACAGAGCCACAAAATCGTTCGCTTATTACAGAAAATGGCTTCGCTGTGAGAGTAATTAAGCTCCAAATGACGGGGGAATCTATTGCTACTTAGCATTGACATCTATAAATTCTATATTTAATCGTAGAAAGCTCTGCATTGAATAACATTTTGTCCTAGATTTGCTCGGCATTTCCGTAAGCTGTCGTTGCAAATGACAATATTCTTGGAAACCGGATGAAACTGAATCGCGTAAATATTTTTTTTTATATGATGTAGAAAAAATCGTAGACTTGTTCTGTAAAATAATAATTTAATCTATTTGCTCGCCAAACAGAACCAATGTAAGTAATATTGGTTAGACTAAAGTCCGAGATATTTCTAATTAATTGTTTAATAAGTTGAATGGTTTGAAAGGTACGGGTGCCGGTGAAATTACAGGCACATGAGACTTTTCATCTTTATGTCTCAGGGTCGACAGCGTGCGTGTGAAGCCTCTAGTGTTGCAGGCGTCCATAGGCTACGGTTACTACCTTTCCATCATGTGGGCCCGCATGCTTGTTTTAATTGCAAAAAAGTATAAAAAAAAAAAAAAAATTGAAAAAGTGTTAGCTGAGTTGGATGAGCTCACCACTGTTATATATTCCAGAGATTGAGTGACCCAACAGTGAAAGGAGGTCCTTTTAGGCTCTGCCTACCACTTCGGTGTGTCTATATGTAAACTGAAAAAAACCTAATTGTGTGCAAAATGTGCACTGTTAAAATTTACACAGTTGTTACAACATATTATTGTACACCTGAAACTGGGTAACTGAAAAAAAAACAGTTAGGAAGCTAAATAAAGGTTTATAAACAGTTACAGGAAGTTTTTAGTGAATAGTAGCAACGTATCCTGACAGTAATTGTAACGATTTCACTCAGTTACAGTAACAACAATAAAAGATTGACACTGTTTTACCAGTAAAATTAACTGTTTTACTTAAACTGTTTTAGTTATGTTCACGTGCTTAATGTGTTGGCTCCATTTTAACCTCGCAAAACAGTAACTTTTATCAGTTTTTGGGTTACTCTAACTGTATATTTAAATATCATAACAAGAACGGACTTCCGTTTGCTACATCCTGACATCTATTTTCCTTCAATTACTGCCATTAAATTATGATTTGCTATGAGTAAATTGTTCTTGTTTCTCTGAGGAATGTTCCAATATATTTGAATTATCGGCTCAATCCGATTCCCGTCTAGGCTGGTTAACTCACTGAATAATTTGTGGAATTCAAAAGCAGTTGCCTCGAAGTGATTGCTAAGTCTATTATCCAACAAGAGACTGACAAATTCGTCATGAATTATTTGATTTGAAAACGAGCAAGATTCATCTAGAATTTATTGAACGAGCGAAGCGAGTTCTCTGAGTCAAGTTGGAAGAATCGGCGTTTGTATGTATGTGTGTATGTATGTATGTATGTATGTTTGTCCGATGAAAACTTCCAAACCGTTAATCCGATCTTCATGAAATTTGGTATGGGGATAGATAGTATTGGTACAATTTGTAGATAAGGTTATGAGCTATATCGGTCAGGGGGTTGCTGAGATATTGGGGTCCAAGAGGGGGTAAAAAAAATAAAAGTGAGACAGTCAGATCAAGTGGGGTGTCTAATGAAAGCGCTTTAGTTGTACATTTCATAACTGTTTTTAATAAGTATTTAAACTTAGTAGTTTCCGAGATATTAGGGAAAATAAAAAACGCAAAAATCAAAAATTCTAGGGTACTTCCAGCAGTCCCACAATGCTGAAATTTGGTATGCTTGTGGCTTTTGTGTCACAACTACAGGGAAAAGTCTGAAATTGAAGAAATTAGAAACCTGAACCATAAAAAACAATAACCAATATAACATCCATTGTTGACCTCCCATTTCTAAGAATATGAATGACGTTGGAGTTCTATGTTTTTGTCAAAAGGACGTCATCAATTAATTCGTCAAGTACTTTAAATACTAAAAGGTATGTAGTATTTACGCCCTGTTGCTTAGTCCTATTCAAAGGCTATTTCGATGATGTGTATAATAATTACCTATAGAGGTTAATTTTTTTTCTCAGTAAATGTTTTTAGAAATCGGTTAGAAGGGTGAAGAAAGTAAAATATGCAAAAAAATATCTCGAAGATACTTCAAGTTCTCTGGTAATGCTGAAATTTATTATTTAAGTATATTTTGTTCCACGGGGAGAAGTCGAAAATTGAGGATTTTTTCTTTGTAATATGCATTTTTAGAGAAAAGAACTTAAATCTTTAAAAATTAGGTAGCAAAACTACAGCTAGATGGCACTGCTTAATTAAAAAAAACTTTTATTTTGCTTCACATTTCTTTCATGTTAGAGAAATTGACTCGATAGTTTTAGATTTCTGATGGATCATCCATACAAACATATTACATAGCCGTTAAATACAAAACCCTTTCTTCCCCTCTTAAATTAGTCGGGCTGATAAAGGTGCCATCGCGAGGTCTCAGTTCGGGGCGAACCACTAGTCTTTATGAGATGAGATAGTACTATACTAAACATAGTACTACTATAGTAGTATATAATAGGTCTTGTGACTTAACTTTTTTAAAATTCTGAAAAGATTCTGATTGTGAGTGTTAGCGTAGAGAAAAAATAAAGTATAACTAGAAGACTGCTAAACACAGCCTAGAAAGGCGAGAAACCTTAAGAAAAATAGTCAAAAGTACCAAGTTGAGTCGATATAAATACCTAAATGGCTTGATCTTCATTGGGTAGAGATAAAAAGCAAAAAGCTGCAAGGCCTTTTCAACGTTAGGAATAACAAAAAATAATAAAATATCTGATTTAATTGGATCCACATTCCACATACATAGTTTTGATAGCAATACTTGGGCTAGTCACTCTCACTGCACATCAGTACATGATCAGTAAAATGGCATATAATGATTAAAACCTTCATCAATTTGATGAGGTGATTAATATGCAAATTGATTGTTTGAAAACCATTAACTACCCAATTAAGATAATACTCTGTAATAAAACAAGTATGATGGCGCTCCCTCGTGCACTGGTTATCCAATATTGTAATCACAGTGCCTATATAATGTATGAGTACCTATTCGATTCGGTAAGAAGGATGCCTATGATAGACTGGTTTTAAATTCTTCAGGATTGAAAGTATGGATCGTGGGTCGATAAATTTGTCGTCTCGATAAACTGACTTTATCTATAGAATCTAGTCGATAGCATGGAACTTGTTTCGATAAAGTATATCAAGATTTTCAAGATAAATAATAATAATAATAAATTTATTGATTCAGATACTTAAAATCCATTTTTTGTTAGTAGGTAAACTTAAAATTATATGTTAAAAATACATCATGGCAGTTAAACAGTGTCTGGTGGAAGTTATTAAAAACTTTTATCCGAAAAAAATAAATCCGTTTTTTTTATAAAGAAACGATAATAATGATTATCGATTTAAGAAAATGCCAACACATCATTTTGAAAGCATGGATGAATCGATCGAGAAAGTTCGATAAATAGAACTATGTCGACCGAATTTGGTAGAATGGAATTATAAAAATATTAGACATTCGACGCAAAAAACTTTGGTTTCCTTCTTAAAATAACCTTGAAAATATGGCCTTCATGGTAAATGAGTGTTAATTTTTTGATCGAATTACCCTTTTATTATAATACTATTTATTAAAATTGAAATATAATATCATAAACAAGCATTAATCATTGAAGTCGGGAGGATCATTGGTATCTCTGATACGCCGTTAATTGATCCTCTCTTCGCTTATCGAAAGAGCATGATAATAATTTAATTTTCATCATTTTCTCTTATAAATTCTATCGAGCACTTTTAAAAAGCCCACAAAATGTTCGTTCAACATATAATTGTTACCTATGACAAATGATAAAACTAGGATCCATGCTAGAGTTTTTGTATTCGGTAAGATTTGTCGAATTTATCGAACGATTGATAAAGTGAGTTAAACATTATGGAAATAAATCGAACAATCTACCATCTCTGTTACGAAAGAAGAAAGCATAAATACTGTTGTAGTTCATTATACAATTGAACTTAAATACTGTAAAAACTGTATCAGCTTACAAATAATTATGTCAAGCGCTCACTGTGCATTACGATTTGTATGGCTTTGCATCGGTTGCAGTGAGGCACTTAGTTGCAGGCAGTGCCGCCCTACTATCCACTATTTCATAATTGCTCGCCGCCCTGGGGTTGAGAGCGATTTAATCAGTCTTTGTTACCGGAATTTTATTTTTAATAAATAATACTCTAAAGATATTGGTCCCTTGGTTCTCGGTGCCTAGTAACTAGTCTATTAGTTTACGCCACTTAAAGGTATATGTAAATAATTAATCAACATTATAATATAACTTAAAAATTACTAATCTCAAAAATTACGATAAAACCAGACAAACACAACACAAAAATAAAAATATTAAATCTATGTACCTAACAGTGGAAACATTATTGATTGATAATTCTTCTAGGTTGAATTGCGTTGGAACATAAGTATATTACGTTTATTAGACGATTCAAAATGATCCTTGTGATCTCAATGAATAAAATACTTTTGAATAAAAACGAATATTTTTGGTTTTTTTTTCAGTTACCTACAAAACCAGTTATGAATATTTCTACTTCATATTTTAATTAGTTTGTTGGTTGCCTACCAATGAAATAACGATTTGGTATTATTCCTGTTCGACATAATTACATTGTTCGTACAAATATTAGCCAATTACAAGAGTTGGCGAGAAATTTTCTCGAATTTCATGTACAAGGTCGGTTAGCACATGCTGCTTTAAGATACACGTAGTAGTGCAGATAATTTTGAAGACAACTATGAAAGCTGATCTCTAAAACTATCAGATACCTAGAACAACTCAAGTTACATAATAATCCAAGTATGTTAGCTGGCTTTCTAGACGTGTCAGTCGAGCCCACTTCAACTTGGCAGCTTCCTGACACGAGAGGTGTAACATATTCAGCATTCCTATTTCTTAGCTAAGAGTAAACTTTGAGGCACATTTTGCATGTACCGGATTTCTGGTTTCTATTTTCAGCTATTATTATTTAAAAAACACTAATTTATCTAATTAAAATTATTGTGGCTTGGTATCATTTTAGAAAAATTACAATTATACACCACGTACTTTACTATTCTCCTGCTGACCATTTTGAGAAAGGACCTTAAAATAGTCAACAAAACGTCGGCAGGAGATAGAGAATAATAGAGAATAGTACGTGGTGTATAGTCGTAATTTTTCTAAAACTAATTTATCCCTCGTGTCTCTTTTTAATCACCCTGCCTGAGTGATTGGTGGTGATTCTACGTTGGTAGAAATGTGCAGTGCAAGGATTACCTACGCCTTGCATCGTATTTCTATGCACTTCATAGCTTATATAATTTTATTAACATAAAATAACCCAAAAGTCACATATAGTCCTGATTCCAAATTAGGATTCCCTGTGCCGTGGGTATCAGGAACTGCGAGGAACATGGTACCACCAACACGCGGAACAAATATTTGCAGATCATACAAACATTTGTCCCGTAGCGGGAATCAAACCCGCAATCTCAGCCGGCTACTTACCCGCCGTACCACAGAGGTCAACGTTGTTTGATGTACACAGTTTTGCCTTTATACTATCAATCAATGATCTCTATGTAGTACCCGACTGAACTTCTAGATGTATCTTTAATGATCAGTTTACTTCGAAGTATATAGTTTTTTTTCTGAGGTGCATCATACATTTTTCTGACACATGTCGCATCTTCACTTCTTTCTCCAAGTATTTCTCAACCATAATCTAGCCACGACAGAAAATGTGTTTGACTTCGCAAAACATTATCAGTACCGTTGTCATGATGTCATCATTTTTAGAAATACCCAAAAGGTTATTTTCTTCGTTGTCATAATGCACGTCGTTAAATCTTTCTTGTCCGTAATATCGAGTCTATTATAGTTACTATTTCAAAGCTATACTGTCCGAATTGGTATTCAGAGATTCCAGTGAATGGAGAATGCGAAGTTCCACAGGCAATAGAATGGGGTACAGTGGGACAATCATAGTCAACGTTCAATTGGGAACTGTGGGAATAGTCCGAGTCAATTTTCAGATGATATTCACATGGAAAGGTGTAAAGGATCGATAATCTAATGAATACATAGTTGATGCGACGTTTTCGTAGCACGCCTACACGGCTGCTACACAAACTGTAGTGCCAACACTTGACGTTGCGTAGGTTCGTAACAAAGGGCTGATTAAATCTGTGTTACACCAAACAATAAACTAGTGGTTCGCCCCGAACTGAGACCTCGCGATAACACCTTTATCAACCCGACTACTTAACCAAGTAATTTCCATTTTTCTATTATTATTTTTGAAAATTTTCACCTCTATACCAGTACAGTACAGTAACAACTCTAATTTCCTACACATCATCGAAATAACCTTTGAATAGGGCTAAGCAACGGGGCGTAAAGCGTAATACTACATACCTGTTAGTACCTATATCAAGTACCTGACGATTAATTCGTCAGGTACTTGATATAGGTACTAACTTGATAACGTCCTTTTGACGAAACCATAGAACTCCAGCGTGATTCAAATTCCTAGAAATGGGAGGTCAACAATGGATGTTATATTGGTTTATATTTTATGGAGTACATGTTTCTAAATTCTTCAATTTCAGACTTTTCCCTGTAGTTGTGACACAAAAACCACAAGCATACCAAATTTCAGCATTGTGGGATTGCTGGAAGTACCCTAGAATTTTTGATTTTTACGTTTTTTATTTTCCCTAATATCTCAAAAACTACTAAGACTAAATACTTATTAAAAACAGTTTTAAAATGTCCAACCAAAGCGCTTTCATTAGACACCCCACTTGATCTGACTGTCTCACTTTTATTTTTTTTACCCCCTCTTGGACCCCAATATCTCAGCAACCCCCTGACCGATATAGCTCATAACCTTACCTACAAATTGTACCAATACTATCTACTCCCATACCAAATTTCATGAAGATCGGATTAATGGTTTGGAAGTTTTCATCGGACAAACATACATACATACATACATACATACATACATACATACATACAAACGCCGATTCTTCCAACTTGACTCAGAGAACTCGCTTCGCTCGTTCAAATATTCTTAAGAATTGAGCCATCCAGCGGTATTATTTTAATAATAACTAGAAATGAGCACACAAACATTATTCCTAACGGTCACTGATTTATAAGATTTTCTATTTTCAGACGGAAATTAATGTCATTATATCAATTCAAAGTCACATTTACTAGACCAATTGTTTTATTTTATAGGAAAACACATAATTGTTAAGACAAATACTTAATCAATGTTGCTGCATTTTAAAGTAATCATTAATTTAGCGATTGGAAGTGTATTTGAGTTATTGAGCTGAAGCTAACCGGTTTGATTGTTTGCTGATTTAAAACCTTTTTGCTGAGTCTCTGATGGTTTTATACCAAATCATTTTAAGAGCCACACACAATTTAAATTAAGGCCAAGAATTTAATTATTCAATACGCGTTATATAATGGGTCCAACTACAAAACGATCACTCTATTTTTATATTTATACAAAGTTGTAAATTGTGACAGAAAGTAAACGTACAATTCAGGATGCCTTTTAGTCAATTCAATTCAATTCGAAGTTTTTTATTGTAATCATCATCATTATCAGGCAGTTTGAGCCCACTGATGGACGAGGTCATTGAATACAATAAGGGCATTTGCCATAATAACCACGTTTGTCAGGCGGAATTACCATACCCTGGTGTAATCGCTGAGTACGGCTTTTACTACATCCACGGGAGGAGACGGAGGGGTCTATTCTTAGGCCAGACACACCACCGCACTAACATATATATATTGCAATAAAATGACAAAATAATTACAATACATATTTATAGGAATATGTACACAAAATAAACAATTCCAAAATGTACGCGACAATTTATCAAGTCTAGGTAAACCAGAATTCCATATTTAAATCATAGATTCACAAAGTAATATTCACACACACCTGCGGTACACGTTCAATTTAATAACGGAACTTCATGTTCGATCTGCTACGGGATAACATTATATGAAATATTATCAGACCGGTACATTCACTGAAACGTTCCCGACAGGTGGCGTTTTTATTGAAAAAATATAATATACAAATGGAATTTCTGCTGAGTTGTTTTAGCATTGTAACTGGTAATTTTCTAGTTCATCTGACGTTTTTACCTACGTACTATTTTTTTGCTTCTTTTGCCTATGTTATGCAATGTCTTATGTTTCTATTATTAAACATAAAATCCATAAACCTGAAATGCTACTAGATAAATTTTGTATGTTACAAAAAATTTCATATGGAAGATCGAAATAGATGAAAAATAATATTTTGGTAGGCAGAACATAACATAGCACACAACAGTCACATACATACCCCCTGTTTCATAATCATTATCTAAACCTATTTCAGTTAAAATAGCTTTTGTCTTGTTTTGACGTACGACATTTTACATCAGAGAGAAGATAACTTTTCATTTAAAAAACCGACTTCCTCCATTGTATTCGACTAAATATTTGGATGAAAAAAAAATGATGAAAGAACCATAGTGGTGAAAGGATTATGATACTTTTTGAATGCAAATGCTTGGTTTGTTGCTGAAAATATCAAAATCGCTCTATGTATGCCTACAATATTTGAGGAGTTCCCTCAATTCCTCATGGATTCTATCATCAGAACGGGATTCTGAAAAATGGGACCAATCTGGAAGTATATCTATTCAAATAAAAAAAGAATTTTCCAAATCGGTTCATAAACGCCCGAGATATGCGGTAACAAACATAAAAAAAAAAAAAAAAATACAACCTACTTTTCCGACTTTAGCTTAATATATTATAATAGCTTTTGTTTTTAACCGACTTCCCAAAAAAGGAGGAGGTTCCCCTCCTCCTTTTTTGGGAAGTCGGTAAAATAGGTTAAGAGCATGATTATGAGACAGACCGTTAGTCCTGATCCCACACTAGGATAACCTGTGCCGTCGTCGGTATCAAGGAACAACCATGGTACCAAAATAACCAGACCCGGAACAAAATATTTGCAGACCATGCAAACATTTGTTCCGCAGCGGGAATCGAACCCGCAACCTCTTACGTCTCAGTCAGATGGCTATTCAACCATCGCGCCACAGACATCGTCAAAACAATTACCTCATATCTCCGGCGTTTATGAACCGATTTGGAAAATTCTTTTTTTATTTGAATAGATATACTTCCAGATTGGTCTCATTTCTTTCAGAATGCAGTTTTGATGATGGAATCTATGAGAAATTGAGGGAACTCCTCAAATATTGTAGGCATACATATAGCGATTTTGATATTTTCAGCAACAAACCAAGCATTTGCATTCAGAAAGTATCATGACCCTTTCACCACTATGGCTTTTCATAATTTTTTTTGAATCCATATATTTTCTCGAATACAATGACGAAAGTCGGTTTTTTAAATGAAAAGTTTTTGAAAAGGTATTCATGGACAGAATTGTTCAAACAACCCTTGCTTACGAATAAACTACATTTAATATCGTCCCACTCAGTTCGGAGCTGTAAGTAATATCTGTAAATTCATCTCAACTAGAAAGAAATTAAAATCTGTGAATTATTGGCTTGGAAAGCAGTCGTTACGTCGGAAAAGCTGTTGCAAAAAAGTACATTATGCAACTGAAAAAGCACTAGTCGAACGCCACCTGCCGCTGTCGTTCCACGTTATTGCATTTATACGATTCTCCGTTGGTTCTCGAGGCGCATTCAGAATTTATCAAATCTTACTAAGCACTGTTTTCCTGGTTCCACAAGCCTTTATTCTGTTAGAAAATGTACGTGTAGGTTCATGAGCAAGTGAAGAGATATAATGGTGTTTGGTGTTTGTTTTAACAGACTATTAGTTTTATTCAAAGAAAGATTGCTTCGTTCTGTTATGCCCGGGACTTGTAAGCCTTATTGCTACCCTGGCTATTTCAGGTCAGCATCTCTAGGACTTAGTTAGGGACGGACCTTCAGTCGGTATCCATCATTCAATCAGAGCGGTTGCCAAAAGATAATTTTAAATAACTTTTTGTTCATTTCTATACTAAATAAACGTCGGTGTAAATTCGATCGTTTTTTAAAAAGGCAAACCCTATTCATCTCGTAACATTGGTGGCAGCGGTGGGATTCGAAAATTCCAGTGCCGGTGACCGCTCCGCAGACTCGCTCTAAATCTAATTATCCAGAAAAGTGAAGTGTTATAAGTGAATTCACTTACCTGTGTATCCAGTGTCTCAGAAAATCCTGAAAGGATAATCTGAATAGTGATAAACTTACCGTGACGTCCTGAACCTGTCACAATCAGATCCTGGAAAAGGATCCTGCTCGGCTCCTGTGGTTAAGTAACCACATCCTGATCTACAATTACCTGTCTTCGGCTGCCTAAAGAGTGCTGCTGCTGATCCTGAAGGAAGTACCTACCTTACTTCCACCCTGCTTCGTGTTCATCTCTTCGTGTCATCCTGTACCTAAAATCAATCAAAAATCCATCGTCGCATCGACCTCGAGTATAAATCAAGAGTTCCAGATCGCAAATCCCAGACACGAGACGTGTCTTATCGCATTGGAATGCATCCGGCCGCCGGCGCCGTCGTGTTTATATTCGCCATTCAAGTACTATCGTGAGTCTTTGGTCATTGTATAGTAACGCTAACGTTAGGGTTCAGTGTAATATTTAATAAGCCTGAACTTAATTAAGTGCAGTTTCAATATTGATATATTCTATTATAAGTTCAACGTGCAACTTGTTCCCTTGTGTTCTCGCTGAAGAACTATTATGTCCAAAGCATCTAAAACGGAAGAAAGCAAACTACATATCGAAATCTCAACACCGGGACAAGTCGCAAGTGAACCACTTAAGTCACCCCTTGGTTCCCCACGAATTACGAGAGCTGCTGCTGCGGCTACCGTAATGGCGGGAATGGAGTTAAACACTCTGTTCAAATTCATCAAACCATTCGATGGTAACCGAGAGACTCTAAATTCATTCTTGGTAAACTGCAACAATGCCTATGATTTAGCCTCTGAATCTCAAAAACACATTCTTTTCAAATACATTGTTAGCCAATTAAGCGGAAAAGCGGAGGTTGCCTGCTCTATAAAAGAGTTCACATCCTGGGAACAATTAAAGGAATTCCTAAAAACACAATTCAGTGAACGTAAACACTATGCACATCTCTTAACCGATCTCCAGGAGAGCAAGCAAGGCCCGCAGGATAATGTTAGTCAATATGCATTGCGTATCGAGACCTGCCTCTCACAATTACTAATCGAAATATCGTGCTCTAACACAAAAATAAAGGAGATACCTGGCCGCACGGCGGCTATGGAAGATCTCGCGCTCCATCACTTCCTTATGGGAATGCACCCTCGTATTTCGAACATTGTGAGATGTAGATCTCCCAAAACTTTAAATGAAGCCATTAATTTAGCCATATCCGAAGAACGCATTCAACAAACATTGTACAGACGCCCGCAAGCCGAATCGAGATCTGGCAACAACAACAACTTTAACAAATTTAAATCAGGGCCATCGAGGCCTAGTTATGTATCCACTTCGCAGAGGTCATCAAATTTCGCTCATCAAGGGTCATCAAATTTCGCTCATCAAGGGTCATCTAACGTCGTTTGCCGTTACTGCAAAGTTGCAGGTCACGATATTTCCATGTGTAGGAAACGCGAATTTAATAACAACCGTTTTAAGAGCCAGCAAAATCCGACCAGCAGCCAAGGTCCCTACAGACCACCTCAACGCGTAACTTTCGTCGATCAGCCAGACGTTGACCAAGACGTTGGCCGAGATGAGACTGATTTTCCTTCTGAAATTGATGATAATTTAAACGAGTAAATGTCTCGCTCCAGTGTCGCTCGAGACAGAGCCACAAAGTCGACACCCTAATTCAATCCAAATCCTCTAAATCCATGACTAACCAACAGGGTAATCAGCCCCAAACTGATAGTCATAATAACGGTCACACGGGTAACCAGCCCCAAGCAAGCGCCAAATCTTCTAAATCCATGACTAACCAACAGGGTAATCAGCCCCAAACTGACAGTCATAATAACGGTCACACGGGTAACCAGCCCCAAGCAAGCGCCAAATCTTCTAAATCCATGACTAACCGACAGGGTAATCAGCCCCAAACTGACGGTCATAATAATGGTCACACGGGTAACCAGCCCCAAGCAAGTACCAAATCCTCTAAATCAATGATCAACCGACAGGGTAATCAGCCCCAAACTGACGATCATAATAATGGTCACACGGGTAACCAGCCCCAAGCAAGTACCAAATCCTCTAAATCAATGATCAACCGACAGGGTAATCAGCCCCAAACTGACGGTCATCCAGCTGGAATAGGCTCCAGCAGTATTCAAAATCCAAAAGTTTCTACAGTATCCAAAGAAACCAATGTGGAAATCTATGAAATAAACATAGACACAACTAAAAGACTATTACCTCACGTTCTGCTAAATTCTCAAGCCTCAGACGTCCCACTTTCCTTGCTGGTTGATTCGGGTTCAGCCATATGTTTATTAAAACAATCCTGCATCAGAGAAAGTCAGAAACTTATCAAAGAATCGATAAAACTAAAGGGTATAGACCCTGGTGACGAGCCAACACCAACCGAAGGCCATTTTCAGCTCAGATTAGAGCTTAACGAAAATAAATCCGTACCATTCAAATTTCATGTAATAAAAAACATTAGTTTGCCATACGATGGCATTATTGGTACAGACTTCCTGACCTCCTTCGGTTGCAAAATAGATTACACTCACGATACTCTCAAGATAGGGAATTTAAAAATGAAGTTACATTTCTTTGACCCCCTCTATGTGATACCGCCTCGCACCGAGACAGTTATTGAATGCTCGGTGCAGAAGACTGATTTGAGTGAAGGTGTCATTTTAGATCAACACATATCCAATGATCTACTAATCTCCAATTGCATCGCGAGGGTCAAAGAAAATAAACGGATAAATTTGACAGTAGTTAACACCTCTGAACTTCCAATTAACATTAATTCAAATTTAAATCTAAAACTCGAACCTTTAAATGTTTATGCAGCACAGTGTGCTACAAACACTTACAACAACACATCCGACCGTACATCCATGGTAATGAAATCTCTAAAACTCAATCATCTAAATCAAGAGGAGTCTGACTCTCTTCTAGAGCTCTGCTCCCAATATTCTGACATTTTCCATCTCTCCGATGACCAGTTATCCTATACAAATATCCTTAAACATCAAATCAAAACCAACAGTGACATTCCCATACATACAAAATCCTATCGTTTCCCAGAATGTCACAAAAAGGAAGTTGAAGTCCAAATTGGCAAGATGCTTCAAGACAATGTCATTGAACCATCATCCTCTCCTTGGAGCTCTCCAATTTGGATTGTTCCTAAGAAATTAGATTCACAAGGTCAAAAGAAATGGCGTATAGTCATCGACTATAGGAAACTGAATGACATCACCATCGGGGAAACATATCCAATCCCACAAATATCTGAAATCCTTGACCAATTGGGGACAAGTAAATATTTTACAACTTTGGATCTCGCTTCCGGTTTCCACCAGATCCTTATCTCTCCAGAGGACGCTTCAAAAACAGCCTTTTCCGTTCCTCAAGGTCACTTCCAGTTCACTAGAATGCCATTTGGGCTTAAAAACGCCCCTTCTACGTTCCAAAAACTGATGAATACGTGTCTTACAGGGTTACAGGGCACCAGGTGTTTCGTATATCTAGATGACATAGTCATTTATTCATATGATCTGACCTCACATATTGTCAACCTGAAAGCAGTCTTTGAAAGGATCCGAAACTTCAACTTAAAATTACAACCTGACAAATGTGAATTCCTTCGAAAAGAGGTCGCCTATCTAGGGCATATCATCAACGAAAATGGTGTCAAAACAAACCCTGATAAGACCAAGGCGGTGACTGAATTTCCTGTCCCCCGATCTCCAAAAGACATTAAATCATTTCTGGGTCTAGTATCCTACTATAGGCGATTCATACCCGAATTTGCGAAACTGGCAAAACCTTTAACGTCCTTATTAAAGAAAGATGTTCCTTTCATGTGGCAGAACGAACAACAACTAGCTTTTGAGATCTTAAAAAATAAACTAGTTACTGCCCCTGTTCTAGCCTATCCAGATTTCACACAACCATTTAATCTGACGTGTGACGCTTCAAATTATGCGATATCCGCCATATTATCCCAAGGCACAGTTGGTCAAGATCGCCCTATCGCCTATGCGTCCCGTACACTCAATAAAGCCGAATGCAATTATAACGTGACCGAAAAAGAATGCCTCGCGATCGTCTTCGGAACCAAAGTGTTCAGACCTTACCTTTATGGTACTCGCATCCAAATTCTTTCTGATCATAGACCATTGCAATGGTTATTCAACTGCAAAGATCCAGGCTCAAGGCTCGTTAGATGGCGTCTGAAACTGGAAGAATTCGAATATGATATCCGTCATAAAAAGGGCAAAATTAATACAAATGCTGATGCCCTATCCCGGTTCCCTGTTAATCCAATCCAACCTGTGGAACCTACAACATCCAATCCCATCAACGAAGGAGAGCCTAATCCAGAAATGGATAGGGATCTGATGGATCTTCTTATATCCCCACCTTCGTTTAATCTTGACGAAGTCACACAACCATCTCCGACTCTCCTCGACCTTAGTGAAGACTTTGTTCCATTACCTGATATGAACTTACCGTCTAACATACCTGATAGCCTTAGGGAAGAAATTGAAAGTGAAACAGTGGACTTACCCAATCCAATTCCTGAACGAATAAACCTTGATCAATCAACACCCCCTGAAACCGAACACGTTGGATCGCCAATGCCATCCACAAGTGCTTGTCCAAGTATTCCTAGTGACGACTATCCTAGCTTTTTGAAAGAAATGGCCAGTAAAGATAAGTCCTTCAATACAAATATTGAAGAGTTTAATGAGAGTCTTATGAAATGTCCAACGAAAATTATTTTAGTTCCCACATCTATCGATCTAGATGAATCAAACCTATATATCCAGGAAATTCTAGGTGAATCAGAAATAGAAGCCAGTGTAATCAACTCTGAGAAAGAACTTTTTTCATTCCAGAAGGTCGAATCTAATAATAAAATATATTACTTACTTTTTACAAAAGTACATCACTTCGACGAAGCCTCGTATCCTGAAATCTTCAAAACCCTTAAAACTATAAGAGACGAATTAGTTGTTTTCCAAGAAATTAATGAAATCAGCATATCAGATATGAAAAATCCTTTCGAGAAACATTCGTTTATAAAAATTTACAACATTTTAACTTACCTGTTCCATAACACTCAAATTAAAATCAGAATATATCATAATAACGTGATATATCCAGCCCCAACTGAAATTAAGAAAATTCTTTACGAGAACCACGATATCCCGATAGCAGGCCATCTGGGATCCCTGCGAATGTATCACAGAATTAAACAAACATATTATTGGAAAGGAATGCGCGGCGATATCGAATCATATGTAAAACAATGTAAATCTTGCCAAGAAAATAAGGCACTCCGAAAAATAAATCGTGCCCCAATGCAAATAACTAGTACTTCTACTGAACCAGGGCAGCGTATATCGCTTGACATCGTCGGCCCACTCCCTGAGTCAGGGACGGCCAAATTAAGATTTATACTTACTATCCAAGACGATCTCACCAAGTTTTCTTCCGCGTACCCAATCCGTAGTACGACTGCTGAAGAAACTAGCGAATGTTTAATACATTATATATCCATTTTTGGTATCCCCAAAATTATCTTAACTGATCAGGGAACCAATTTCACTTCAGACCTCTTTAAGAAAACCTGTGAGTTTCTAAAAATCAAGAACCTTTGGAGTTCTCCATATCACCCACAAACTCAAGGTGCTCTGGAAAGAAGTCACTCAACCTTAAAAGAATACCTTAAATCATATATTAATGACGAACAAACCAATTGGCCGCGTTATGTATATACAGCTATGCTCGCCTATAACACAGCTGTTCACTGCACAACCCACTACACACCCTTCGAATTAATGTTTGGAAAGAAACCACATATCCCCAATTCAGTTTACGAAGAAACACCGGGAGCAACATACCCCGAGTATGTGCGTATGCTGCAGAACCGACTGAAACATTCAAGAGATAAAGCTTTAGAATCGATAAGGAGGTCCAAAGAGTCCTCCAAGACTTACTATGACAGTCATACTCGCCAAACTAAATATAAAGCTGGCGACTATGTCTACCTGAAAAATCATCTAAGGCTGCGTAAGGCGCTTTCACCTATTTGGAAAGGCCCTTATAAAGTGATAAAAATAAACGGTAATAACACACTTACCCTACTCATTAACCGGAGACACGTGACGCATCACTTTGATCAGGTGAAGCCCGCGGATGTCCGGAACGACCTGTAAATAAAACATATATTAAAAAATAAAGAGAAGTAGTTAAGGAAATAATAATATTAGAAAACATATTTTTTTTTACCTTACCTTTTATTTTACCTTTTATTTTGTTTTCTCCTTTTTTTTTATTTACATTATTAATATCGTTTAGATTTAAGAGTTAAGGATTAAATTATTAGGATTAATTTTATTAGAGTACTCGACGTAAACTTACCTGAAGAAATATAAAATTATTGTTGCAGTTCAGTGCGAAGTCAGTCTCATCAAGGTTTCAACCAGCCGATCACTTCAAGCTCGGGCTTATTCTTCGACTATTTAGGCAAATTCCGAATAAGTAATGTTAATTTAGGAGTTTTAATACCGATAGATATATCACATTTTGGCCCACATGTTCAAAATATAGAAATTACCTTAGAAGCTACAAAACAGTTGTGTAATCAAACCCGAATTGTAGAAGTCGAAATAGAATGTCACAACATGCTGCAACCATTAATAGCGCGATATCAGGATATGAGTACAGAGTTTTCAGCCATTTCACATTTAATAGATAGTAGATCTAAACGCAGCGCATGGATAGGAGGTTTAGGAACTATAGTTAAACAAATCTTTGGAAATCTAGATGAGAACGACGGCTTAAGATATGACGAGGCGATAGAATCGATATGGCAAAATGAGAAGCATATGGCTAAATTAATGAAAGAAAACATTTTAGTGGCTACCTCAGCCATAACGTCATATAATAGTACACTAAGTAAAATAAGAGAAAATGAGGTTAAACTAAACGGAGCTGTCGACAAACTCTCGCTAATCATAAAGAATATTACCGAAATAACTAATGGTTTACAAGTACTGTCTAGTATTCATGAAATCCTAGATACTCTGGAAACATCAATATTTACCTTATCTTTTCAACTAGAAGACATTACCAACGCTATTTTATTCAGCAGACAAAATATCCTGCACCCAGCTATTTTAACACCACGTCAACTATACCGAGAGCTTGCCGACAACCACAGACACTTACCTAGTGATCTTGATTTGCCTGTTGCTTTAGATATTAACTCTGTTCATCTTATATTAAGTATTTCTAGTTTAATATGTTACTACGTTAATGATAAGATAATATTTGTGTTGCAAGTGCCGTTGGTCAATATACAAGAGTATATGTTGTTTCAAAACATCGCTCTACCAACGCCCTACAATGTGAAACAATCTAGTGTATTCAGTCTTATTGTTCCAAATAGTAAATACATAGCAATGACCAAAGACAAATCACACTATTGTACTTTAAATCAACTACAGGACTGTAAAATAGTGAATCCCGGAAATTACCTATGTAACATTGAAAACGTTTATGTGACCGAAACAAAGCCAACCTGTGAAATCGAACTATTGACCAAAACGATTAGTGAAAAACCTCTACAGTGTGAAGTTAAAACTATTTCCGGAAAAATTGACATTTGGAAACCCTTGATAAACAATAGATGGATATATGTTCAATCGGAACCGAACAAAATCTCAATTGATTGTGCTAACTCTAAATCATTGTATGAAATAACTGTTTTAGGTACGGGTATATTAACTATCCCAATTACTTGTATTGGTTACTGTAAAAGCACTATACTATTACCTAGATTTAAACAATTAAATATTACGTCACCTATCAACCATATCCCTGAATTTAATTTAATCAATGACACTTGTTGTAATTTAGTAAAAGTTAGTAATATCGATAATATGTCCTCTATTAACCTAAATAATATAGATCTGGATAACCTGTATGCAGGAAACAAGGACATTTTGGATTCTCTTGTAAAAAGTTTGGAATTAATAGAACATCAACCAAATTATCCGCATATAGTGAAATACGGGACGTATTATTCAACACTCTTTATTGTATCCTTTTTGCTATTTTGTTTATTTGTAGTCTATGTTATTCTTAGGAGAATTTGTAAATCTGGCAGCAACCGACCTCTTCAGGTTAAATTTAGGAAACCTAAATTGTCATCAATTTCCACTGACATTACGGACAGACAGGACCCAGAAGTAGAAATAATCTCTGTTGCACCCTTAAGGACCCAAATCTAACAGAGACTTTGAATAACCCCAAAGTCTCCTCTTAAAGGGGGAGGTGTTATGCCCGGGACTTGTAAGCCTTATTGCTACCCTGGCTATTTCAGGTCAGCATCTCTAGGACTTAGTTAGGGACGGACCTTCAGTCGGTATCCATCATTCAATCAGAGCGGTTGCCAAAAGATAATTTTAAATAACTTTTTGTTCATTTCTATACTAAATAAACGTCGGTGTAAATTCGATCGTTTTTTAAAAAGGCAAACCCTATTCATCTCGTAACAGTTCCATACATTTTGTGATTTACCTTTTTTGTCAATTTCACGTTACCTTCTCAGTAGAGATACTTTTGGTTATTGGTAATATATGACTATGAAAATAAAAAAGCAAATTGAATGAAGTGTGCAGAAGTTGGAGTAAGATAATTCGGTCGTGACGTGACAATCTGGGAATATGGTCAAGTGACCCGAAATGCTATAACTTGTTCATACATTTTTTATTAATTAATTAATTAATTAATTAATTCATTCATTAATTCATACGAGTCAAAATCAAGAGCGCGCCGTACTCTTGTTAAAGTTTTAAGCAAAATTGATACTTTGCTATTATCCAAAACATTTTTAAATTAAATGTGGCACCATTCTGAAATTTGCCTTGCATCTTATTTTAAAACTGTCTATGAACTCAGTCCGGTTGCTTGCGAATTTCTTGTTTATAAAGTAGTTAGTAACTTGAAAGTGTTGCTTATTTAACTTAAAGTTCACAAAGTTGGGTAGCATTTCATTGTTGTTTTTATGTTATTTATTACGTACTTTTATTGTTTTAACAGAGTTGGTGTTGCCACATCTTCTCCTCTCAGATACGGCAGAGCCTCAAGACGAAAGTCTATAATAAATGGGTTTTGCCAGTAGCGATGACTTACGACACTGAGTAGACGTGGTCGCTAACTATCGGCTTTATACGCATGCTCAAAGTCACGCAGCGGGCTATAGAGAGAGCTTTGCTTCACTACGTTATAGAATCCGAAATGAGGAAATCCGTTGAAGAACCAAGATCACCAACATAGCTCTCAGAATTAGCAAGTTAAAAAAGTAATGGACAGGTCAGCATAATATAGCTCGCAGAACTGACAACCGTTGAGGGATAAAGTTTCTCGAGTGGCAACCACAAACCGGACGTCGCAGTGGAGGAAAGCTCCCATCTCGGTACACTAAAGATATTATAAAGGTCACAGAAAGTCGATGGATGGAGGCGGCTCAAGACCGTTCATCATCGCATTCTATGAGGAAAGCCTAACCAGTGTCTGTGGTTTTAGCAGACGATGTCTATACGCTATCATATTAAGAAGCATCTTGACGTTCCGCGTGTCCATCCCCCTGATTTCATAATCATTTTCTAAACCTATTTTAGTTAAAATAGCTTTTATAACTAAAAGTTACAAATTTAGGATTTATTTTTGACGTAGGTTAACCCAGATTTTGGAAAACTAAGTGGCTACTTGCTTACCTTCATCAAATGACGTGCCTGTCAACCTGTACTTGGGACATTGTAGGAAAATGAATTGTTTGAAGAGCGACACTCAATCTGCCGACTAAGGTTTTGAGTTATGGCCCACGCCTCGTTTTCGCAATAAAGCCGCTAGCTCACTTCGGTATAAACTCACTACGCTATAAACTTATACTTTGATGTTGGTGGCACACAGCTTTTTACGAATGAGTGGTTTAATGACGTCACCTATTTAGTTTCTACAGATGGAACTAGACCATTTACACGCTTAGATTATCTTAACTTTGGCTAAATTAGTAACGTGTGTTATATAGGGAGTTTCGTTTTTATGTACCCTCACAAAACAATTAATTGTTAGTGCTGACTGTCCCCTTATTTTATTAAACTTTTACGTACATTTTATGATACAGACCGTCATAAAAGAGAAACGAATCTTTGATAGCTCATTAATGTTTAATACATTAATACATAAAGACCTCTTCATAAAGATATACTAAGAGGTACCTAACGCAGAAAGTTTTCAGATATTACTGTCTTTCACCAACTTTCTGTGACTTTTAAAATGTTGTAGGGCCATCGAGTTGTGGGAAATCCTACACTGCGTCGTCTGGTTCATGGTCTCCACTCAAGAAACTTTATGCTCAATCCACACCAAGATGGTAGCATCCCGCAGCGGATTTCAGCGCCTTCGCACGCTCAAACAGCTTTGAATCTCTGCATCCACTCATTCAAAAAACTTGAATATTTCATTCGAAAACTCGAGAAGAATAGAGTTTTAGAATATAACGTTTTTCTCACAAATAAAACAATAAACAAAGTAGGTAGAAGTAAGTAATTAATTGACCATAATTGAGGCGTTGTACTTTGTAATTGTGTATTATACAAACAATAGCCCGGATTTCTCAACTTTTAATTAAAAGATTATGCTATTTACGTAGAAAGCAGTTTTCGGTCGGTGCTTTACAAGTTTAGTCAAGTCTAGTCAAAAAGAACTTTATTCATTGAAATCACAAGGATCATTTTGAATCGTCTTATAAAATTACTCCTGTTCCAATGCGACCAAGCCTAGAAGAATCAGGCAACAAACACGGCTTGGCTTACATAAATGGTCCGTCTTACCACTAGGTGAGAAGCGCCTGTGTGGTGCCTCGGAGCAAGGAGTTGCTGATACATAGTAAATGAGAACTTAAAAACCTTACGAAGGTAGTCAAAAGTAAATAAACATCAGCAAAAATATGCAAGACAACACTCACGCTACGCTTGATCGTCCATGAGGTGTATGATGTTTTGTTGTTTAACTATAAAAAACATCATACACCTCATGGACGACCTCTATGGTGCAACGGGTGAGTAACCATCTGAGACGCAAACGGGTTCGATTCCCGCTGCGGGATAAATGTTTGTGTGATCTGCAAATATTTATTCCGGGTCTGGGTGTTGTAGTACCAATTGTACTCTTAGTTTATTGATACCCACTACACAGGGCATCCTATAGTGTGGGATCAGATCTATGTATCTATGTGACTGTTTGGTTTTATGTTATGTTATATTAGCGCGGGTTTGTATACAATAGGCTGATACAAGTTATGGACAACCCTTCGTCTCTACCCATGGATGTAGTAAAAGCCGTAAGGGATTTTACCAGAGGATGGGCAGCAGCATCCACTTGAGTACTTAACACCAATACTGCGTTCACCAACTCGCCTGCCAAGCATGGTGATTATGGAAAATCCCTCCATTGCATAAAATTGGGGAGGGCTTGTCCAACAATGCAGATCATCAAAAGAAAATATAAGTGTAAATTATTTAATCCAAAATAACGGTTCTTTTTGACAGATTAAAGATTCCAAGCTGAAGTATTTGGTATTAGAATCAGGCTACCAACGCCGATGCTCGTAGATGGTGGCATCAGCCTGCTTCCTACGTGAATGTAGCCTTCGACGTGGATAAGTCGACAGGTGTCACTTGGATTACCATAATGAAAATACGGTAGCGTTCTATTCAACAATACACCTATCAATCTCATTCTTTCTTTTGTCTTTCTAAAGGTTTTCTACGAAGTATATTTTTTACATAGCTTTCTTTTTCTATCTATCTATCTATCTATCTTTTTCCTCCAACGGTTATTGGTTCCATGGCCTGCCCACTGCCACTTCAACTTACTAATTCTAAGAGCTTTGTAAAAAGGAATTAGCAAGTTTGGGCTGGTCATATAGCTCGCAAAACTGACAACCGGTGGGGAATAAAAGTTCTCGAGTGGCGACCACAAACTGGACGACGCGGTAGGGGAAGGCTCTCCACTTGATGGACTGAAGACATTAAAAACGTCGCAAGAAGACGCAGGTGGACGGAGGCGGTTCAAGACCATTCGTCGTAGCATTTTAGAGGGGAGGCCTATGTCCAGCAGTGGACATCTACAGGCTGATGATGATGATGTAAATAAGTTATCGTGTAGAGACCACAAACCAGACGACGCAATGTAGGAACATGTAGGTTCCCTCGATGTACTGTCAACGATAGAGACTTAAAATAATATTTTTTATTTAGTGTAATCGCATCGTATTCTAAGGCACCCTGTATTACATAAAATTATGCCTGTTTTCCGGAGGGGTAGGCAGAGACCACGGATTTCCATTTGCTACGATCCTGACATAGGTACCTCTTTTGCTTCATTCACTCTCATTACATTACCCTGTACTACGAATTAAATATTTTAAATATTGAGATTACAATCGTTGATAATGTATTATATTTCATAATTATAATAATAATTCATCATCATAAATCTAAGATTGTTGTCTTATTACCCTCGAAAATACTTCTCTTATGAAAATAACTGCGAAACCAAATTCAGTAGAGCACAAGAAAACTTTCCGAACATATTTGGTACGGCATCTGTATAGTATCCGTTATAGGTAGGTATAACTATCTAAACTTTATCTTACTGAAAGGTTGTACAGTCAGGGTCAAAAATCATTAATAAAACTCATATTTATTCATTTGAAGCAATTTTGCAGTTTATGGTCGAGATAAATAGACTTTTCTTAAAATGCATTATTAGCTTAGCACTGGTCACTGTCACACTCATGATAAAATACTTGAGATAGAGAGTGTCAGGGAAAATGCTAAGCATTAGAAAAAAAATATCTCGGCTTGAGCCTTGGTTATGTTATTGTTATTATGTTCATTACTGACAGAGACGCACACAACACTCCTCAATTTAATGGACTCATTTAAATATAAATAAAATAGATTTGATATAACTTTTCATTTAAAAAACCGACTTCCGCCATTGTATTCGACTAAATATTTGGATGAAAAAAAATGATGAAAGAACCATAGTGGTGAAAGGATTATGATACTTTTTGAATGCAAATGCTTGGTTTGTTTCTGAAAATATCAAAATCGCCATATATGCCTACAATATTGGAGGAGTTCCCTCAATTCCTCATAGATTCCATCATCAAAACTGGATTCTGAAAAAAATGAGACCAATCTGGAAGTATAAAGTATATCTATTCAAATAAAAAAAGAATTTTCCAAATCGGTTCATAAACGCCGGAGACATGCGGTAACAAACATTAAAAAAAAAAAAAAAAATGAGAACCTCCTCCTTTTTGGGAAGTCGGTTAAAAAGTTACTGTTAGTGTTACTAAGAAACGTCATAATATCAAACGAGATGTAACTCTACTGACTGCAATGAAAATGCGTAAAATCTTAGGAAAATTCAATTCTTGTTGCAAGACGTATTTATAAAATATATTTATATTTACAAGATAATTATTATAGTTACTTATTTTAGATGTATGCACATATTTTTATGTTGCTACCGAGATCATAACAATCATTTTGGTATCACTTATTTTTATTTATGGTTGTAATGTAAATAAATAAAAATAAAATAGAAGACCCCCACATTTTTTGAACGTAAAAGTAATACAGATCTTAAATAATGTTCAAAATATTTTGATTAATTCACAAATTCATTTATCAAAACCACATGTATATTTTTTTAAAAGTGTTTTGAAAACTTTTCCTTTCAACCGTGGTCATATTTGGGCCAAGCAAATTAACTTGAAATACCTTTTGTTATAGGTTACAATGGTAAAATGATTTAGTGCCTTTTGACACTGACTGTACTGCCTATTTGGTTTGATATTTCGGAACCATAATGTAATGGCGTAATAAACGTATATTATGAATTGAGAGTTCCTGGCGTTAAAAGTCATAAAATATAATTATTACGTGTAACAAAATACCTAAAAATCTATACTTATTTGTAGATTTTAGTAGCACTTGGTACAGCGTAATAAATTGTCCACATTACTCGGAATTTAATCCTTAGAATAGCAATGATCGAATAATTGCGTTTCTCTAAATACATTCTTCGGTTCGTAGATGTTTATGGATTTTGAGTTTTATCAGAAAAACGTTTGAATTTTGATACAAAGATCTTAAGCACAACTCAACTCTGAGAACGATCTTGAGAACAATCAAAAATTACATTTTTGTATGGAAATTTTGAAATTGGAACACACTCAAGATCGTTCTTAGAGTCAAGTTCGATTTATTAATATGGGTTTTAGTCTCGACTGAATTTATGGCTTTCTTGTAGTCCGCAAACAATAAACAAAGCGGCTGATTATACTTTTCAGTTTTCTGTATAATGAGGGCTTTCAATATTCCATAAAAAAAAGTAGTTCAAATTGGTTCGATAGATGGCGTTGACTCAACTCTAGCTGTCAAGATCGTCAAATCTTCAGTCAATCTGTGGTGCACGCGTACTAAGCTATTATTTAACTAGTCTGTGGCTATTAGTCATGGTAATTCTGTTTGTGTTTGCTTCTTGAGTGCGCGCTAGTGATTTCGTGGGGTTTTAGAAGTAGGCAAAAATAAATACCACGAATCGAAAATTATTTCTACGTTGTTGATGTTGACATTTCAATTTATTTTGTCACTTGACAGCTAAGTTACAGAGCAGCGCCATCTATTTTCAACGCTGAAAGCATGATACGCCCGTGAAAGCCTCTCATTCGCCGGTGCGTGTAGATGCGGTATTTACGGTGCTAAAGCTTATTTATAGAAAAAAATAAATTAACCAATTGATTAGAATTTGTGCCGTAAAATAGAAATCTCGGAAATTTCCTCTGTTGTGTTGATTTATACGTCAGACTCAGACGATCACTTGCTATGAGTGGGGTCGCGTCAGTTCGGAAATGTGAGAATAAGGAACATTATTATGAGTTTTATTAGCTGTCACTTCGTATTTGTGTTATTATGAGAAGTGATGAGGATTGGTGTGATTATTGGATTAATTGGGGTTAGAGCCGTGGTTATTGTTTCGTGGTTAAGTGTGGGTTACCAGTTAATATGAACTTAAGAAGAACATCCAGTTAATATGAACTTAGGAAACTTGCATGTTACGTTTTATGTTTGATTGGGAAGATATTCTTCTGTCATTGTTTGATATAACTATCAGCCTTTAGAAGTCCACTGTGCTGGGCATAAGCCTTGCAATAGAATACAATGACGAACTGTCTTGAGCCACCTCCATCCACCGACTTACTGCGATCTTTAAAATGTCAGTCCATCAAGACCTTTCTGTAATGCATTATTCCCCAATGGTTATCGGTTCTTCGAGCTATAAAATCTTGGTTCTTTTATACGAGTCTTCCCCGGATTCTATCACATAATGAAACTCAGAGCATAGCTCTCTCCATAGCCCGCTGCGCTTATGTTATAAATGCACAGGGTTAATTATAAGTTATAGGACCGTAGTATAGACACTTAACATACCTATATAATTAAGACCTCAATACTTCCCAACTCCAAAGAGTCTTATTGAGCATATATTTTAGTTTGTTTAAAAAAAACTTAATTTAGCTTACCAAGCTCCCATGAATGTTCTTTTATCCAACAGATAACATTTCTAGTGGAGTTGGGCTGGACTAGAAAAACCAATTCCGCTTCACAAAGAACGCCAATTTATGAGCCAATGCACGCAAGACCGGACGGACGTGTTTCACTGACCGCACGATGTAATTCCGAAATTAATTTTGAAGATGGATAGGTAGAAGTTGGAAGGCTTTAGTAAATTAAAAGATGTATATATAGCTATTATGAATGCATACGTTATTCCTTCCACACGCGCAGGCAAGTTGCTAGCACGTGTGGGTAGCCTAATAGACAAAAATAAAGATATTCCTAGACAATCTTGCTGTAGATGAACGAAGAGAAGTATCATATCTTAAGTATCTTATCATATATTATATCTTAAGTCACCAAATTCACTGACATAGCTTTCAGAATTTGCAAGTTGAAGTGGCAATAGTTCGCAGAATTGACAACAGTTGGGGAATAAAGTTTCTCGAGTGGCGACCACAATCCGAACAACGCGGTATCCGAACTAAAGACGTTATAAACGTCGCAGGAAGCCGGTGGATGGAGGCGGCTCAAGACTGTTCGTCATGGAATTCTAGAGATGAGGCCTATAGGACATAATATATCCAGCAGTGGACTTCAATAGGCTGATGATGAAGTCATAGTTAAAAAACTTTAATTTACATACTGAAAATTAAAGTGTTGTTTTATCAATTATCATTGACAATCAGTCAATTCACTAAACACTATACTTATACCGGGCGTAAAAAGACTACTCCCGAAAACTGAAACAGTGCATTCAGACCATGATTCTGAAAATATTTAAGCTGTTAAAACACGAAAAAAATGCTCACTTTTGGTCAGCTTTTTTAGTTTTTTCTTTATAAATATCCATAAAATATCGTTAAAGGAACACAAAAACCCTATTTTCCATCATTAAAAACACGTTAATAAATAAAAACGTCAAAAAAAGCAATGAAAAGCACATGAGAAATATTGGCCCTACGGATCGATCAGCTGACCAAGAGCGTTGAACTCGCGCGGCCGGAATAAATGCGTACATTGCTGGCTGACAAATACTATACGAAACAAAAAACAAGGTTTTCTCCGGTATGAATCACCTCTCAGGCGAAAGCTATTTTATATAGCTATGATATAGATAGCTTTACCGGGTACCTTCAGTATTCGGGAGCTGTCTTTTTACACCCCGTATAAATAGATATTATATACACTATATATATTAATAGTTGAGCAGTGGGTAACACCCAGACGCTCAGTGGAATCCAGAGGCCGTAGACAAAGTAACATTCTGACGCTAGTAGAAAAGTCCAAAATGTATGAGATTGACGTAAGCTATCGATATGTCACGTGGTCTATTGTATTGTATTACGACCAGTGACGGATTAAGACTACTTGATGCCCTAAGCAATCCACGCCAGTGGGCCCCCTATCCGTATGTCAAATAGAATCGGTCTTTAAACCTTGGGCTGATCGCAATTCCGGTGCATTCGAATTGCCGAATGCACTAGTGGGCAAGCGGGAGTAGGGTTATGACTCTAAGTCGAAGGGTTAATCCGTCACTGATTACGACTGTAGAAATAGAATCGCTTCGAAGCGAATACCGTTTGTCTAGGCCGGCTGCTTTACCAAATGAAATCGCAAAGCATCCCCCTTCCTATGTCATGCTCACAGTTGCAAATCAAACTCTGTTCATACTAGGCATGCAATATCGGATTATACGGCCGGCCACATGCATCAGCACGTTCCGACAGTAATGCTGTCGAACATCGTTCTGATACATAACGGCGGTGGCACGTGGTGAATATTCAAACGCGTGTGCTATTCCAATGGAAGGGTATGCTGCAAACTTTGAGCTTTAGGCACAAAAGCTGGAAGCTAGCTGTGCAGACGCTTTGCTTTCAGAGGGACCAATACCGTACAGTGATGGATGGATAACTAATGTAGTCTAAAGCCAGCTGCTTATAAATATATAAATAGAAATTATTTTAACCACTAGACCAAAATTAAACTTAATATTCACGAATATTTTCCGTTTTCCTTAGAAATTTCATGACTTAGGAAATCCTTAATGAAAATTCATTAAGGTTTTTTCTGTAAACCTATTTATGAGTATGACTGAGGCGTAATATTCCAAATTTAGGGAAGTTTTTATGGGGGGGTTGATCATTTTTCAGATAGTAAGCATTTTAAAAATATAAAAACATATTCTTGTTTGTCATATAATCATATTTTATTTTCTCTATTACTCTTAAAGACATAACATTACACCCAACAGTCACATACATAGTCCTGATCCTACATTAGGATTCCCTATGTCGTGGGTATCAGGAACAACGATTACCACGGTACCACAACACATTTGCAGATTATGCAAATATTTGTCCCATAGCGAGAATCGAACCCACACCTCTTGCGTCTCAGCTGGCTACTTGCCCACCGCGCCACAGAGGTCGTCAAGAGTGAAGCGTAGACTTTGTTCTAAGATAACTTTCAAGCCGTTTATCCAATTGAAATGAAATTTTGTAAATAAGTTGGTTATATCAATACATTTGACAAATTCATATAACTATATATATATGAGCTTAGTCAGTAAAGGGTTCATTAAGATAGGAGTTAATATCGAGAGGTCTTAGTTCTGGGCTAATAACTAGTTATTTGCGCTACAATACAAACACAGCTATGCTCTTAGCTATAGCGTAGTTAGGTAATATAACTTGCCAACTAACCTACCAACCAAATTTCATATGGCGATTGGATCAATAGTTCGAAAGTTATTGTTGAACAAAGTTCCATTAATCATACGGAAGCTGAGCCCTCAAGTTAACACTAAGAACTCGCTTTGCTCGATCAATAAAAGTTATACAATATGTAAAACACACAGCATTATGTGAATTGTGCTGCTATGTGTAGCGCAACAGCAACTGCGATATGTGGTTATGCCACAGATTCTAAAGCTTTGGATTCAATAACTATACAAAATGTGATTTTGGTCTGTCTCCAAAATTTGCAAAAAATAATGGTCTACCTGGTTATAATCTTGATCTGCCTGTTGCTATATTATTAACATAATGGTCATGTGACTTCCTATTTATGTCAAAACTAAATGTAAGTATGTGAAAGCAATATAACTTTTCATTTAAAAAACCGACTTCCGCCATTATATTCGACTAAATATTTGGATGAAAAAAAAATTATGAAAGAACCATAGTGGTGAAAGGATTATGATAATTTCTGAATGCAAATGCTTGGTTTGTTGCTGAAAATATCAAAATCGCCATATGTATGCCTACAATATTTGAGGAGTTCCCTCAATTCCTCATGGATTCCATCATCAGAACTGGATTCTGAAAAAATGGGACCAATCCGGAAGTATATCTATTCAAATAAAAAAAGAATTTTCCAAATCGGTTCATAAACGATGGAGATACGAGGTAAAAATTATTATTATTATTAAAAAAAAAATACAACCCAATTGAGAACCTCCTCCTTTTTTTGAAGTCGGTTAAAAAGTATTGAAATAAAAATATGAGATAGGTGTCAGTTTTTATTTTTTTATTTTTTGCATTGCTCGATCTATGGTACCTAAAAACTTCTTTATCAAAATCTAAACTCTCCAACAACAACCTTGTTGGTAAGTCCTACATTTATCATGTTTTACAACGATCTTATAATTGAATTAGTGTGCCCTTAGTGTAGACGAAGGCTTATATGCATAAAGAATTTAGAATGTATTAAGGGGAATGTATTTACTGCTTACCGACTGTGAGCAAGTATCTCAAAGTAATAATTTAAGCTTGTGCCAGACAACCTTTTTTATTCCTTTTTTTTTTATGTTACTTGGCAAGCCGACAAGCTTACGGCCCACCAGATGAAAAGCAGTTACCGTAGCCTATGAACGCCTGTAACACCAGAGGCATCACACGCGCGCTGCCGACCCTGAGACATAAAGATGAAAAGTCTCATGTGCCTGTAATTTCACCGGCACCCGTACCCTTCAAACCGAAACACAGCAATGCGAACACTACTGCTTGGCGGCAGAAATAGGTACGGTGGTAGTACTTCCCCGGACGAACTCTTTCACAAGAAGTTCTACTACTAACCAAACTACACTATAACGAAAGAGTCATCAAAGGTGATTGATTGTTTTATAGTTAACTTACCCGATGCGAGAAATAATTACCATTGGACGCTTATGGCGGCAGAGCCATTACAAATCCATAATTTGTGATAAAAACCTTATATGATTGCTCTCGCATGTGGCGCGAAATTCAAATTTTATTGCGTTTTTGCTCATTACAGCTCATCAACACTTCTTGAGATAGTAAAAACTGATTTTGCGAAAACTAGGAGACCTAACACACATGTTTTAGTTTATAGTTTCACATATAGATCATTACTTCAGCTACGAATACTCTTCAAAGATTTTTACAGTGTTTTTTTGGTTTAAAGGTATGCGTAGCTTAACTAATGACATTTATGAGATACTAACAATTAAAACATGTGTGCTAGGTCTCCTAATTTTCGCAAAATCTGTTTTCTCTATCTCAAGAAGTGTTGATTAGCTGTGATTTACAAAAAACACAATAAAATTTGAATTTCGCGCCACATGCGAGAGCAATCACCTTAAGGTATGTTATTTGTTTGTTAAAATTTGACATTTGGGAAACGTTTTGAACCCAAAAAAAAACCCTTTGATATAACAATTTTTTCTGGAAATTGACAATAACTTTGTACAATAAATACTAGACATCATCATTATTATAATCAACTTGTAGACTTCCACTGCTGGATGAAGCCTCCCGAAGAATGCTCACCACGCTTAAGCCGGGTCTACTGCGCAATGTATTGGTGTTTTACAAGCAATAACATGTTTTGCTAACATGTTTTGTTAGAAAATTTGACGCAGCAGATTCGGCTTTATAGGCGATCGCAGCATTGGTGCCAGTTAAGAAATTCCCCTTCGGCCGCTATGACAACTAAGTTTCACAACCAGTTGTGAAAGAGTAGTATTCGGATGCTGCAACTTCACTTGGTGTATATTCGCAAATGTTTTCGTTATTTTTCCAAGGTAAAATCAACCTTGATTCTATCGGTACATAATGTTGTTTTCCTTGGCAAAATAATGCAAACATTTGCGAATATACCTACACCAAGAGAAGTGTCACCAGAAGAAAATAGGCCGTGACAGATAGACAGGGCCCCAATTCTACTTAACAAATTGTTAATGAATTATCTCAAAATTGTCATTTTTGACACTTTTGGTATAACAAGCGTAGCGTGTGCTGTCTTGCATATTTTTTTTGCTGATGTTTATTTAATTTTGACTACCTTCCTAAGTTTTTTAAGTTCTCATTTACTACGTATCAGCAACTCCTTGCTCCGAGGCACCACACAGGCGCTTCTCACCTAGTGGTAAGACGGACCATTTTTGTAAGCCAAGCCGTGTTTGTTGCCTGATTCTTCTAGACTTGGTCGTGTTGGAACAGGAGTAATTATAGTTTATAAGACGATTCAAAATGATTCTTGTGATTTCAATGAATAAAATTCTTTTTGACTTTGACTTTTGTACAGCAAAAGTGTCAAAAGTGGCCATTTTGAGATAATTCATTAACAAATCAAACACAAATTGTTTAGTAGAATTGGGGCCCTGATAGAATGATCATATATTATAATGGTCCCGTTGGTAGATACCTTTTGAAAAACGGAACCCCAAAAACTATAAGACCAATATTGTGTATCACTGGATTGCAAAACTATACAGACTCGCGTCAGGCCAGGCGATTTATTAGTCTCCAAGTTTCATCACCAAAGTAATATAACATCAGAGGTATTCGTTTATTAAACTGGACCGTGACCTGCGTGGGCAAAGTTTCCAGACCATTTAATATCTATTTTCTAAGTTAGTTATTTAGTAGTCCTTTATTTACCTAAACTGACTGTTTTACAATATATGAATTATCTCAACATTCTCATAGCTCAAACGTCTGTCTATCCTATTTATTAGGGTTCCGTAACTCAAAGGTGCCAATGGAAACTTTATAGATAACTTTGTTTTTCGTTTATCAGTACGTCTATTTTTAAGGAAAGGCTAAGGGGTATCTAGTTGAAATAATTCGAAATTAATTAATTTATTCTGTGTATATTATTATTTGATAAGTTGAATTTGGAGGTTACTTTCAAAACTTGTTCAGTTTATGATATCGAGCGACCCTACAACATTCTGAGAACAATTTTTTCAACAAAAAAACTATACGGAACCTTCAGGCCACGAAGCCTATTTGCTCTTATCCGTTTCATTTTTATTCGTTCCCTTGTAATCTTATGTATCATAACATAACATAACAACCCAACAGTCACCTACATTGTCTTGATCCTACACTAGGGTGTGTCGTGGGTATCAGGAACTACAAGTACCATGGTACCATAACACCCAGACCCGGAACAAATATTAGTAGATCATGCAAACATTTGCCCCGCAGCGGGAATCAAACCCGCATTCCTGCGTCTCGACCGCTTCGCCACGGAGGTCGTCAAACACTTTAGCGATTCAATTTGTTGATTGTTCCATCGCCTCTTTGCTCAGCTTTAGTGGACAAATAGCTATTCGGCAGAGACAGACAGTCTACTGTCAAAGCTTTGACTAATTAGGTAAACACAAATACACACTCAATAGTAGGCGTGGACAAACGCGCCTGCTATCGAATTTGAACCTTATAAAGGGTGTAAAAAGACTACTCCCGAAAACTGAAACAGTGCATTCAGACCATGATTCTGAAAATATTTAAGCTGAAAAAACACGAAAGAAAAATGCTCGCTCTTGGGCCGCTTTTTTCGTGATTTGTTTATAAATATCCATAAAACATCATAGAAGGAACACAAAAACCTAATTTCCATCATTAAAAACACTTTAATAAATAAAAACGTCAATAAAAGCAATGAAAACCACAAAAGAAATATTGGCGCTGTCCGATCAGCTGATCGGGGCGTTGAACTCGCGCGGCCGGTGAGCTCTGTGAACTCGCCGCTATTTTATATAGCTATGGCATAGGTAGCTTTACCGGTACCTTCAGTATTCGGGAGCTGTGTGTTTTTACTCCCTGTATAATCAACATTAGTCTTAAGCCACTTAACTGCTCAAAAAAATAAAAAAAACCGACTTTCCAAAAGCGCTGAATCAATTTCGATAAAACTTATATGGAACCACCTCTAAAGTATAACTTACCAAACTAAAAAAGAGTCGTCAAAATCAATTCATATTTGGTGGAGTAATAACGTAACAAACATACAAATAAAAACATACAGTCTAATTGAGAATGTCCTCCTTTTTTTGAAATCGGTTAAAAACAATAGGGTTTATTTCGATAGCATGTCAATAGTTTTACACAGTCTCAACGCAATCATTTTCAATACCAAAACATTTTCTGTACTTAGATCACACTCTCCCTGGAGAAATCTCTTTAAAACGTATCGTTATAGTCATAAAAGTGATTAATTAGTCAAGATCCATTAGTCGGATTTGCATAAATTTGCATGCTTCTATTATTGTGCTTGCCTTTTCATTATGACGTAAGCAAAACTAGCTTGATAGAGAAACATCTATGTATGCCTATAAGGGCGCTGCCACACGGGCGTTGTGGCTGCGCTGTGTTCGGCGCTGCGACGACACGGAGCGGTGACGCCCCGTAGTTCTACATACAAATCTGAACGACATGCCACACGGGCGTTGCCGGTGCGTTGTGTCGTCGTGACGCGCACGCGAAGGAGAAGAGGCTGATGAGACGAGGTGGGGAAGGGAGCTGAGTTGAAACGACAGAGCGGCAGCGCAGCATATCGAAGCATAACATAGCTGCGTTAACGCAGCGCCAACGCAGTGCTTGTGTGGCATTCACTGCGTTGAATTGCCTGTTTGGCATCGCCCTTATTTTGTAGAGAAGTCCCCTGAAAGTTAAGAGTTTTTGATACGTTTTAGGAACACTGATATATAATGTGTATGAAACAAAATGGATAAGTGCTGAGGTTTGGTTTAACTGCACTGCAAATGGAATGTAGCTATTTCGTTAAAAACGAAATACTCACAGTGCATCTGGGGAGCGATTTTTGAATGTCACTCAGTGACTAAATATCACCAAAAACAGGTCGCAAATCACCATTTTCAGGAGATGTACTGGAGGAGGCACTTGTTATGATATCATAGGTATAAGAATTTTAGTCATCAATGAGTTTCAACTACCATTTATATCAAATTTTGAAAATCGGGGATTAACGGCAGTTTTATTGAAGTTATTAGTTCACATAAAAAAATCGCACCCCTGAGTTTTCAAGTGAAAAGGTGAAAGTCGTGCGAATAGTAGATAGGTGAGGCGCCTAGCTGTCGGGACTACGTGGCACCCGTGACGTCACAGCGAAAGTTATCTAGCTTTCTGGGTTAGGTTAGGTTAGGTTAGGTTTGGAACTAAGGACTCAAGCCAAATGGTTGAGCAACTTTTATTTGATGTAACGACATTTTTTAGCTGATTTTATGCAGAGATAAACGTAAAAAAACCTAAAAGACTCAGTACTGTGAAATGTACCTAGTTAAGCGTCAAGTAAATGCGGTAGGCGAGTCAATTATTTACCTTAACCTTGTTATTTCCACCACGTTTGTAGATATATTTTTTTATAACCGTGGTTGTTAAGGTTCATAAGGCTATGTTTTTGGTTTTTTTTTTCTCAAATAAAAACGAATATTAATCTTATTTTAAACCGTCTTCAAAACAGGAGGAGGTCTTATGTTCGACTGGATGTTTTTTTAATGTATGCACGCTCCTCGGTCACTGTTCGCTTGTAACACCGGATGCATTGTGCCCCTGTTCGTCGTGTGGTAAAGTGCCATAACCTTTATTTAATTGAAATTAACACTATTATTTTCTTGTTATCCTTATATTTACATTTAAAAATATGTTGGTTATTGCGCTTTCCAGAGTAAATTTATATAATGCATCCTTATTTGTATTTATTATTAATTTTCATTAACCTTACTCGAATTTAATATTACTAAAAATTTTCTTTATGAACATTATTTTTAGACTTATGTATAAAACTAATATGGTATAACGTTGTGGACTACATTTTCAAATAGTCTTATATACTTTAAATTATATATTAACACAGATTGTATCAAACAAAATAATTAATTGTTTGTTTTCATTAATTATTATGTCGTCGCAGGAAGTCTGTTTGTCATAGCACTCTTGGGAGGAGGCCTAAGCCCATCAGTGGATTTCCAAAGACTGTTGATAATGATTGTTTTTAAATAAAATAAACTGTACTGCGTTTAAATAAATGTTTAATAAAAACAGGGCTTTGGTATGAAAAAGCAACACAAATTAACAACACGTCGAGACGAACTCAAAACATTTCCAATAAATTATTTACTGAAATTCAGACTATTTTCAGTCCATCTTACATTCCTAGTACTACTCTACTAAAATAATTAGTAATGAGTTTTGAGAGGTATCGATTTTCAGTAATAACCTCCTAAAATAAAATCACAAAAATTTACAAACAGTAGAGACACTTTGAAGAAATGTGAAGTTCTGTTCGCCCACACTTCCTTACAACGCACACTCGACTTAGCAATTGGATGAAGTTGGCTGATTAGAAGACGTGGATGGAAAAGGGAGTAGGTTATGAAAACACCCTGTAGAAGACAGGAATATGCGGTCTGTGTCATAATAAGTATAATCACCATCATCATTATTAGCCTATAGAAGTCCTATTACCTATAGAATCATTATTACCTATAGAAGCCTGTAGAAGTAAACGAGGCCTCATAAATTACAATGGGTATGGAATTGCCATAATCACCACGCTTGGCAGGCGGATTAATGATCGCAGTATTCATGGGATGTTTAGTTCTCAGGTGGATGCTGCTGCCCATCCCTTGATATAATCCTTTAGTTGGCTTACACGGCATTCATGGGATGAGATGGAAAGGTCTTTTCTTCGAACAGGAGTAATTTAAATTTATAAAACGATTCAAAATGATCCTTGTGATTTCAAAGAATAAAGTTCTTTTGATTTGATTTGAGTTAGGTCGTACATACAACAGCACAAGTACCTATAGTGTGAATCGACATCACAATCTATCTCTACTGTTTGTAATGATATATACTGTTGTAAGGTTTATTTGATATTAATTCCACTGAGCTAACATTAGCCTACTTTCATAAATTTAATAGGACTAAACTTAATACGGTATTTGATTTGATCATAAATTTAATTGGAACATTCGAATTCGCTGTCGTAGTACTTTAGACGAAGTTTTAGGAATACTTATATGATTTCAGCAATTCAAAGTCCTGACTGATTGACATATCACAGGCTGAAAGCCAATACACACCGGTAGGCCTAGTGTGAGCATCGCGTTTACGTGGCAACCGCGTAAACGCGCGTTTGTTGAGTATACGTAAAAACTGCGGAGTCCGAGTAGTTTTTACGTGTACTTTAATTTTGCCGGTTACTCAATAAACGCGCGTTTACGCGGTTGCCACGTAAACGCGATGCTCACACAAGGCCCTCAGAGAGCTGATTCTACGTTTTGACAAGCAATTGGCACGGACGTCAGAGGCCCAATTCTCTAATGTAAAAATATTCAATTCGCAGTATAATCTCGTCTCAGTCGCACTGTCATGTATTGTAACTATTACTTAATCTTCGCGTGTCTTGCAAAGAATATGTAATAGTTACTATACGAAACAGTGCGACTGACACGAGATTATAATGTGACTGGATTGTTTTTAAATTAGAGAATGGGCCTCTGGTGTAGTGTAACACGGATTTTTGTATGGAAAATGAGGTTCACAGAGTGTACGCTCATCAGTGTCTCCATACAAATATCCACACTACACTACACGAGACGTCCGTGCCAATGGCTTGTCAAAACGTAGAATCAGCTCTCAGATGCGTATGCAGCACGTAACGTAGACACGCGCGTCACTTTGAAAGTACATGCTTGCGTGCACGTCACGCAAGCGGTGTGCCATGTCTCATACAGTTCCATACATTACAACGTCATGGTACAACGACGTGCACGACGACATCTACGCGTACGCAGCCGGTATGCTACAGCCACACTTCTTCGTTACACTGTGTCATATGTTTGAATTCAGACAATAGAAACTTGCAATTTGACTCATATTTTAGGAGTGGGATGAAACTAGAATTATAAATTTTATAAAATAGGTTGAGTTTATATAAATTCCTAAATGGGTTAAACGTCATTGGGTTGAAACAAGAAGTAAGTACTTACTGAATTTGGAGGATGTATTTCTTTTCTGGTCTAGGTGTGCACTAAAAAAGGAATTTCAAAAATGATGAAGGTACGTTTTACCTGGAATCTGTAACACTTATGAATTCCGCTAATAACCTTGAAATGTATAACTATACAGGTGTACCTATGTTAGTAGTAGAACTTCTTGTGAAAGCTTTCGTCCGGGGAAGTACTACCACTGTTCCTATTTCTGCCGCCAAGCAGTAGTGCTCGCATTGCTGTGTTTCGGTTTGAAGGGAACGGGTGCCGGTGAAATTACAGGCACATGCCTCTGATGTTACAGGCGTCCAAAGGCTACGGTTACTTTCCATCATGTGGGCCGTAAGCCTGTTTGCTTGCCAAGTTGTATAAAAAAAAGTATAACTCTCACAAATCATTAAAATACTCCAAAATATATTCATACATCCAGACTTTGGAAACCCACGCGTGATATGTTGGAAACATTGTCAAAGAAAAATAAGTTTACCATTAAATAGAGCAAAACAAGTTATAATGCTATAAATTTATGGATGGAGGTTAGATTTATCCCTGGGTATGGCGACAGGGTGGCGGGACTGTATGGCGCCACTGACGTCACCGGTCGATGAGACTAAATCAGATGATCAGCCAAGAAACTAGCCAAATGTGCTATGCGGGTTTTATTTGGCAACTGTTGAACTAGCAAAACCTAGTTTGCGAATCGATACCTCCTTGAGACTAATTTATAGAGGCTAGATGCTTACACTACAAAAGATAAAAAATATGCTGCGTAAGTATCTGTCAGTTGGGTGTTATATTTGTTTCCTAAAATATTTCATTATTTCAGGTTTTAGAAGAGAGGAGAATAATTTAGAAATTTATTGTAATTTTATCTTGTCCAATGTTAATGTTGATTTTATATAATTTAAAAGTTTAATTAACGCATTTATAAATAGCTTCTTTTGTATGATACAATATTTAAAATATTGATATCACTTAAAAGCCTCTAATGGGGTTTTTGTTTTATGTCTAATACTGTTAGCTAATTTGTGGATAATGCAGTGGGCAACACTATAACCTAAGACTTTATATCGTAGCTGTTTATTGTCCCTGAATAAACAAATAAATAGTAAAGTACGTGGTGTATAGTTGTAATTTTTCTAAAACTATACCAAGCCACGATAATTTCAATTCTATTATTACTAAGATTTACCAATGTGAATATTATTCATCAGCCGGTAGACATCCATTAATGGATGAGGCCTTCCCATAGCATATGCAAAGCGTGCAATGGGGGGATTTGCCGTATCACAACGCTTAGCAGGCGAATTGGTGATCGCAGTTTGGTGTACTCAGGTGGATGTTACTGCCAATTTCCTGGCGTAATCCCTTAGTTACCTTTAACGATATCCAAAGGAGGAGTTGAAGGAGTCCTATTCTTATGTCGTGACTACCACGGCACACGACAAATGTAACATTAGGTTGATTATAAAATGTTATCATCATCATGTTTACCTTCCATGTTGAACGAGGTCTTCGCCATAGAATGCAATGGTGGGATTTGCCATAATCACCACGCTTGGAAGTCGGAATGGTGATCACAGTTTGGTGTAAAGAACATAGGTGGACGCTGCTGCCCATCCCTTGGGTAAGTCTATTCTTAGGCCGGACCGGACAAGCCACGGCATAAAAAAAATACATTAAATAATGTTATAAAATGTACCTAGCTGAAAATACGAGTGATCTATTCAAGGTTTTTCTAATCGGTGGCTTCTCTTTTAAAGACATATTCTATAGCTTGGCCACTAACACAGGTAGAAAAATATTCTTTTAGCTATATTGGTACCTGAATCTAAGCCACAAAGTCTTTAGAAGTCGTCTGCAGTTCCTTTGTACATAGAAGTTTTCAAAGGAATTCAAAATAAACTACACGCAAAACTCCATTTCCCGAAAGGCGAAAAGATAGTGTCGAAAACCGGCAACATGACAGGCATCTTTTGTCCATTTTGCGGCCAATATTTGAGTAGAACGAGAAAAGTAAGCCGGTTGCAAACAGGGTGTTATTGGATAAGTTTCAACCTTTATAAAGGTTGGAGAGGTTAAGTCGTAATATAAACTTTGAGCTGTAAGCAGTTTCTCCACCGCAGCAGAAGTTTGCATTTAGTCAAAGACTTTTTGGTAAAAAGAACTAATAAAAATAGAGTAAGAAGTTTGCTACTTTATTCCGCGTTTTAAGAGTTCTAAACTTAGGCAAGTGTACTTATTCTTATTAAGGTGTTCCTGGATTTTTTTTCAAAGAACAAGCAATGTACAATTGCGAATGTTTGCCTAGCGATGAAGCCTTGCGATTGTTCGATTGTACTGTAAAAATGAATTTATATGAATTTCCTATGTTGAATTCTATGTGGGAGTCCTCGTCTAGTAGTGGATATCTAAAGGCAGCTGAAAAAAAGGAAATCCTAAATGACAAGCGAACAAACTCGGATAGACAGTCCAGATGATAGGCTTCACCTAATATCATTTCAGCCTTCTATTCAATGAATAAATGTATTAACCATAATATATACCAACGAACTTCGAAGCTTCGGCCCGCTTCCACTCCAAATATTGCTATGCCCTAAACATAAGGGTCATTATGTATTTACCATTTTTAGCTTTAAGACCTCACCATGTAACATAAGAATTGCAATAAATAATATGAATATGATTATGAACTCCTAAAACCTGGCCCACAAAAGGCTTCAATATAGGACTTATTATGAACTGATTCTACGACATATACAATTCCACCAATAAGATATTTGCTAATCTAAAGATTGCCTGAAAATTTTATCAAAATCGGTCCATCCATTTTGGAGTCCATAGGGAACATACACACACGCGTCGATTTTATATTTATAACATAGATATTAGTAGATTTTTGGTTTTATTTGACCTTGTGTGATTCGGAATATATTTATGACCTGTCGATTAGAAGGACATTGAATCTATTCTTAAAGGAATTTCAGTTGCTCATCACAATGATTACTTCCTACGCATTTTTCAATTATAACCAGAATGATCGCATGATGTCAGTCATTAGGGAGGGGCCAAAAAAAAACAATTCAGATGATTTAGTAGACAATGCATTTAGAGCTAATGGAAAAAAGTTTATGATACCATTGATCAAAGACATGACTAGGACTAACTTACAACACTGGATTTAATAAAGCATATATAATTAAACTTTGTGGCATGATTATGTTTTTTACAAATAAATAAATAAATATAAAAGTGGCAGTGGGCAGGTCATATAGCTCGAAGAACTGATAACCGTTGGGGAATAAAGGTTCTAGAGTGGCGACCACAAACCGGACGACGCGGTAGGGAAGTTATATTATAAACAATCAAATGGGCGGTCTTATCGCTAAGTAGCGATTTCTTCCAGACAACCTTTATGTACCCAACTATAAATTGCAACAGTAGGTAAGTACTTATAATCGATTTTACATGTTTCAATTTGTTTTTAATGAAAAATCGTTTGAAACAAACGCCACTGCTTTTTTTGAGTATAAAAATAAAACGTACAAAATTTAATAAATAAATAAATAATAATAAATAAATGCTTGACATTTCACACAACATTATCCAGCACCAAGCTAAGCAGAGCTTGTGTTATGGGTACTAGATAACTGATATACTTAATACAATACATTACATAGTTAGATATTTTTTTATTATGAATAGAAAATACTCAGAGCACCCTGAACAAATATCTGCAGATTGTACAAATATTTGTTCCGAGGCGGGAATCGAACCCGCAACCTCCTGCGTCGCAGGCAAACATTCGCCCCCGCCACAGAGGTCGTAAAAAAAACCAGTGAACTCTTATGAATATACATCACCATTACTTCAGAACTTCTGGTAAAGTTTAGCAAAATCCGTTGTAAATCACAGTTGTAATACTTAGAAACACATTGTAACAATACTTTCTGTAATCGAAGCGACACATGGCGTCACGGACGCAGAAACATATGCCCAAGACGCATATTCAAGAGCACACGAGTGTAAGACGAACAGAGGTACAGCTTTACTAGTGTCGAAAATCAAATCAAACCAAATCAAAATAATTTAAGGATCAATTTGAATAGTCAGTTAAGTTCCAAAAAAAAAAGAAAAACAAATTGTGGGTTTTCTTTTTACGATGGCATGGCTCAAACCACCTCTACTTACCACTATTTTAATAACATTAAACAATAAGGATTGATAAACCTACGACGTGGTTGGATTGGAATAATATCATAAAAAATCTCTACCAATATCTGTAATCAAAATTCAGATTCAATTAAATTATTTATAACTTTTCATTCAAAAAACCGACTTCCGCCATTGTATTCGATTAAATATTTGGATGAAAAAAAAAATGATGAAAGAACCATAGTGGTGAAAGGATTATGATACTTTTTGAATGCAAATGCTTGGTTTGTTGCTGAAAATATCAAAATCGCCATATGTATGCCTACAATATTTGAGGAGTTCCCTCAATTCCTCATGGATTCCATCATCAGAACTGGATTCTGAAAAAAATGGGACCAATCTGGAAGTATATCTATTCAAATAAAAAAAGAATTTTCCAAATCGGTTCATAAACGCCGGAGAAATGAGGCAACAAACATAAAAAAAAAAAAATACAACCGAATTGAGAACCTCCTCCTTTTTTGGGAAGTCGGTTAAAAATTCATAAGAGTTGCCAGTTGCAGTTTTTATAGTTCGTAATTTAGTTATAATTATTCTGGTCTAACAGACAGAATAAGAGCAAACGATATCATTCTGTTTGTCAAGACCAGCCCCGCAATCACAGTAGCAAATGGAAATGGGAAATGCAACAATGGGGATCATTTTGGAAGCCTTAACGCTATCTAAATCTTAAAAGACTTGAGTAGTGGAAACTTCTTGACCTAAATATTCCTCCTCCCAAGTTTCAAAAGATTTGGACAGCTCTAAATGGTGCTGCCAAAATTATCCCCATTGTTGCGTTCCCCATTGCCAACTGCTACAGTAATTTAAAAAAAAAAGCTGGACATTTCTCACAACATTATCTAGCCCCAAGCTAAGCAGAGCTTGTGTTATGGGTACTAGATAACTGATATACTTAATACAATACATTACATAGATATATTTTTTTTTATTATTCATAGAAAAATACTCAGAACACCCTGAACAATTATCTGCAGATCGTACAAATATTTGTTCCAAGGCGGGAAACGAACCTGCAACCTCCAGCGCCCTTCGCCCGCCGCGTCACAGAGGTCGTCAAATTGAGGGGCAGAGCTGACGGTCGAAGCAGGCTAACCGAGTTCTTTATCAACCAAAACTATAAGCTGTTTCTCTGCGTAACTATATATTGTTGTACCCTTGTGACAAGGGTATTCAACCCTCACAAATGCCTGTTTACAGATTCAAGGCCTTTTTCACAAAAACTGTGTGCGATCATCTAAATAGATATTACCCTATTACTTACGAAAGTTCCGAAGCCCCATGTTGTTTAGAAGTGTGTTATAAATGTTGGGGATCTCCTCAAACCTTTTTCTTATTCTTTGTGCTCATTTTAAACCGACTTCAAAAAAAGGAGGAGTTTCTCAATTCGGTTGTATTTTTAAACTAATACTGATTTTCCATCACCTTAGATAGGCTGAAACCCACTAGACAAGTGGCCTGGCAAAATATGAATGGGCTCACTTATTAAAATATATCAAAAGCTAACTAATGCTTAAAATATTGCTATCCCTTACTATTAGATAACGTCAAACAGTAATAGTAACATAACATATCACCCAGCAGTCACATACATAGTCATGATCCCACACTAGAATTCTTTGTGTCATGGGTATCAGGAACTACGAGTACCATGGTACCATAAAACCCAGACCCGGAACAAATATTTGCAGATCATACAAACATTTGTCCCGTAGCGGGAATCGAAACTGCAACCTTTTGCATCTCAGCCCGCTACTCACCCATCGCGCCACAGAGTCGTCAAAATATGTTTATACTAATTTTAAACAAAGAAATACAAGTACACGCATAAATATTAAAAGAATTTTTACTTCAATGGTATCGTTTTTTTTTATCTTGTGTGATAGTCACATAACAATACAGATTTAAAAATTCGAACAACGATGAAACGAGTTTCCGCTCTGATTTAAATATGAATTTTATTAAAGAAACCCACTCTCAATGAGAGCGTTCAGAGAATTCCGCTAATAGCTAAGGGGTTCAACCATTTAACCCTCGTGACCCATCGTAACAAAGTTACTGAGACAGTTACTTCATTGGTGACTAAAGAGACAGAAAATGTACTTAATCTCTACAATAGGGAACAAATTACTTTTGGAAATTCGACCGATTTCCAAGACAAAAAATTTATAAAATTTGCAAGCTTTGGTAAAAACCATTTCGTCAGGTAATCATTTTTTTAAGATGATTTAGGGGTGGTTCATATAATACTTACCTACCTATTACCATGCATTGAATCTTTTGTAATATATATTTATTTATTTATTAAAAACAAATACAATGAAACAGATTATCTTCTATATATCAATTGCTGTTCGTTTGTCTCGCTAAAACTCTAGAACGGCTGTGCGGATTTATTTGATTTTGGTTTTGTTGTGTCCATAATTGTCACGGAAAGGTTTAAATGTACCGGGCGGGACCACCGGGAACACCTCGACCACGCGAATGAAGTCACGCGCGGGTAGCTAGTACAAAATAAAATAAATTATGAAGTTAGCAGGTATAATAACAACGATCTTATAATTCACAATAGATCCAGGGTCACGTACAAAATGAAAGCTAAAAACTGTCCGCATGGATACATACTTATACAGCTACATTTGTTTACTAACGAACAAAGATGAAAGTTTTAAAACAGTTCTAAGTTCAACCTAATTACAACCATGACACCTAGCAAAAAAGTAGCAAATCTTCAAAATATTATCTTACACTTACGATCATTCGTCACAAAAAACGAGCAAAGCAATTATATTACTCCTGTCACTTGTCAAATCAAAAGACATAGGTTAAACAACTAGTGTGAAATCAACCTTAAAGAGCTACAAATAAAGTTCTTTTTCCCGTTATTACCTTGCGAGCTACATCCATCCGTTTCCATGGTTTCGCTTCTGTTTGCTTCTTCAAATTTAACTACAGAAGGTATGGAGTCGCGTTGATCACTTAAATAATTTATAATATGCACGTTAAAGTTAAGTTAAAATTATTTATGTTTTGGGCATGTATGTTTGATATTGATAGTATATATACTTGTTATTTTATTAACGTTCTGTTGTGTGTATATTTATGTGTATGTTTATGTTTTTGGCCAAGATGTCTATCGCTGGATGTCACAAATAAAAATATCACTAAATTCCACATCTTTATATTCATGTTTACAATCTTTATAATACAAGTACAGTTTAGTGCAATAATTTGATCAAAACCCAAAATGTTTAAAACAGCTCAACATTAAAAATTTTCCATTCTGCGTACCTACAGGCTGATAATGAAGCCCTAGTTATAAAAAGCTCAAATATAAAAAATATATGTTCTGTTACGTTTGTCTCGTTTCATAATAAAAAAAGATATCGACCATCAAAGTTTTCCAACAAAAACCGTAAAGTGCTTGAGGGCGGGCGTACAGGCGCCTGCCGTAGGTTGGGCATTTATTTGATATTTGGGAAATATACCTATAATATGATAAAAGAATTTGAAAAAGTACTGTTTTTTTACGATAATGTGTTCTATAAGTGATTCTGGTTCATAAATTTTAACAAAGCGAGAGGACTCATTATCAGTTGGTATAGATGTAAAGGGGTTGTTAACCAAAGATTTGGTTAAATAACAGTAGCGTAAATGGATTGCTCGGAAAGCTAAAATAAAAAAAAGGAAAGCCAAGTATCTGATGAGAGTTCAACAAACAGACACAAAAGTAGTATTAAAATTTTTTAAAGTTCTGGTAAAAACAAATTATTACAATACAAATCTACTCCATGCATCTACTGTTCTGTTACAGACAATTTTGCGTCAACGTTGGCCAAACATTTGTAGCGGTGGTTTAAAATCGGTAATTTTGATCAAAATTTCATACTTTTTGTTAGTTTAAAGCTTAAAATACAACTTATTCTACATGTACTTAACGAAAGTAAGACACTCCGGCCGTTAAATTGTTTTTTCGGGGATTATTTTTGCAACTTTTAAATATACATTGCGGCATTGTGACACGTGTTTACATTGGCTTTGTTTGAAGCGAACTAAATCAAATACAAACTCACTTTTCAAGTGAGCTTAAATTCACCGAGACGTTTTTATTGCGCCGACCCGATATCTATGTGAGTATTAGAGATCGTTGTATAATAAGTTAAGTTCTGTTAGCAGCCGTGCTAGGTTGCACCTGAGTTGCGGCGGCTAATTCTTCCTATTATTTATTCTAGAAACTTAAGATAGTTTGGTACGATAAGTACGCAATACGAGTAATATACTGCAAGAATTAGCCGAATTTCGTTGTTTTCTTATGTTTTTAACAGATACCAGAGGCCTCACCTGGATATTCGACTATAGCGATTCAGTTTAAAAACAATTCAGTACAAAATATCGGTTCATCGATGACATCCGTCATCATTGAATAACCTTAATAAGTCTATAGACCTTCTGCTACTGTGCCTTTAAATATAGCTGCGGACATCACGGAACCGATCAAATCAAAATAATTTGTATTCATTGAATTCACAAGGATCATTTTGAATCGTCTTATATAAACTTAAATTACTCCTGTTCCAACGCGACCATGCCTAGAAGAATCAGGCAACAAACACGGCTTGGCTATATGCTTGGCGATATTTTGTACCGAATAGTTTGTGAACTGAATCGCTATAAGAGCTCTTGCTAAGGCCTCAGTCCTCTTTGTGTTAAATCCCAAGATAATGACTCCATGTTTTACTGACAGGTATACAAACTCATATGAATTGAACATCTAACATCATGCAAGATGATGGATGACACTTCAAGCTCAAAGCTGCATTCACAGAGACTCCGCGACTACTGTTTGTGATTATTTCACGGCTTTTGGCAGCGTGCCCTCTGACTTTTCTCCGAGGAGGATTAATTGCATCCTGCCTTTGGCATGTTTCACGATTCCTCTCATTTTTATGCTCGATGTAGATTGTTGAGGAATGCGGATTTGGAAGTCGGATGTATGTGCAAACCTTCAATTGAAAATCATCATCATCATCATCGTCATCAGCCTTAAAGTTAGTAGCAAAACCAAGTGGTTTTAGGTTGTCTTTGTGGCCCATAATAAGACAAGGTGCCAAAAGCACTGGCAGCATTTCCGTTTCCTTGAAATTATTATACAGAAAGATTACTCCCGAAAACTGAAAAAGAGCATTCAAACCATGATTCTGAAAATATATAAGCTGAAAAAAACACGAAAAAAATGCTCTTTTTTGGGCAACTTTTTCCGTGTTTTCTTTATCCATAAAATATCGTTAAAGGAACACAAAAACTTAATTTCCATCATTAAAAACACGTTCATGAATAAAAACGTCAAAAAAGCAATGAGCCACATAAGAAACCCTACGTGTCGATCAGCAGGCTGGGGAGCGTTGAACTCGTGCGGCCGGAATAAATGCATACATTGCTGGCTGACAAATGCGATACGAAACAAAAATAACTTTTCATTTAAATAACTTTTCATTTAAAAAACCGACTTCCGCCATAGTATTCGACAAAATAATTTTGGATGAAAAAAAATTTATGAAAGAACCATAGTGGTGAAAGGATTATGATACTTTCTGAATGCAAATGCTTGGTGTCTTGCTGAAAATATCAAAATCGCCATATGTATGCCTACAATATTTGAGGAGTTCCCTCAATTCCTCATGGATCCCATCATCAGAACTGGATTCTGAAAAAAATGGGACCAATCTGGAAGTATATCTACTCAAATAAAAAAAGAATTTTCCAAATCGGTTCGTAAACGCCGGAGATATGCGGTAACAAACATTAAAAAAAAAAAAAAAAAAAAATACAACCGAATTGAGAACCTCCTCCTTTTTTGGGAAGTCGGTTAAAAAAGGTTTTCTCAGGTATGAATCACCTCTCAGGCGAAAGCTATTTTATATAGCTATGATATAGGTAGCTTTACCGGCACCTTCAGTATTCGGGAGCCGTCCTTGTACACGCTGTATATCTCGAAAAATTTATTTCAACTAGGGAAATAAGGGCAAAAAAATAATGACGTTACCATAGGTACCTACATACTTACTTAGTTTTAATAAAAAGGAAACCAAGACGTTATTTAAGCTCTTTCCGAAATGAAAAGTTGTCCCGAGTAAATAACGCACGTAGCTAAGGAAAATACTGACAAAACAAACTCCTTGATCATTCCAAAAGGAAACTTCAAAGAAAAATATTGTTGTTTTTATCTGTGTTGTTTAGTGACTATTCAACCCATATTCAAACAACTAAATAAAACAACTGGCTACATACATTCAAAGTTAACTCATATTTTTTGCAAACCACGCCAAGGCAATGGTAATTATTTATCTTTGTTTGGATGTGTTCACCATATACACACCCACACTCACTTACATTGCCAGTTTTAGTAGAATAGTTATCTAAAGTTTTAGTTAGTTTCTATTTCTGTTATTATTTTTGTTGTATTATCTCTGAAACTATTAAAACGGAGGAGGGCGTTGGTGTCTGCGACTCAGTTTTTATACTTCTGTAGATATCACCATTTTCCCGTTTTACTGTAGATATACCCTGCTATTTTTTTCCAAATAATTTTCTTAAAAATTTCTAAGTAATTTTTTTGTTTTGACTACAAAACAAAACGTGTGTTTCCTTCAAAATGGACAATATTAAATCTAAAAAATTAACAATTCGGAATTAAACCCTGACATCAACAAAATTTACTTGAGAAAGGATTACAATCCTTGAAGTCCTAATCGACCTGTTTCTCTGAGGTCATTGAACTTGAACAGAGGAACTTCAAAGATCCAACTCGAATGGGCAGCGTTCGGGAAACTACGCCATATAATTTCGTCACATAGGTACCGCGCAGAGCTTCAAGACGATAGTCTATAATAAGTGCGTTTTACCAGTGATGACTTACTGCACTGAAAAGTTTGATTGCTACCTATTGGTCGTATAGACGCAGCTCAAAGTCACGCAGCCAGGCTATGAAAAGAGCTATGCTAGGAGTTTCACTACGTGGTAGAATCCGAAATGAGGAAATTTGTAGAAGAACCAAATCACTGACATAGCTCTCAGAATTAGCAAGTCGAAGTGGCAATGCAGGTCATAATAGCTCGCAAAATTTACAACCGTTGGAGAATAAAGGTTCTCGAGTGGCGACCTCAAACCGGACGACGTAGTAGAGGAAGGTCCTCTTCACAATGAACTAAAGACATTATAAAGATCAAGCAGGAAGTTGGTGTATGGACTTCAGTGTCCAACAGTGGATTTATATGCTGATGATGATCATGAGAGCCTAGTGAGTCGCTGGAAATACACGTTCTAGAGTTATCGCAGGCGGCGTACCTACTGCGCGCTTGGCCCCTTATATGCTTTTGGGCAATTTTCGTTGGTATAAAATTTGACCTGGCTGCTGATTTATTTAGGAGTGTGTTATTGCTGGAAGAAAGCATTAGTCATGGCAGCGATGAGCTCTCCACTTGTCACGTCTTTAAGCGACTGTGCAATCCACGGTGGAAAGGGTCCTTTGAGTTCTGTTTGTAGTAAAGTAAAAGCAGATAGTTTTCTAAAATATAAATAGTAGTAATATAGCAAAGAATTAAAAATCTCTTTGTAACGTACTTTGTTTCCGTTTGTAGTAAAGTAAGAGCTGATAGTTTTCTAAAATATATTTAGTAGTAAATTGGCAAGAACTTAAATTAATTATTTTCTTTGTATCGTGCCCGTAGCGCATAGATACGAAACTCACAACTCTAGTGCCAGCAGTGAAACGTAAGGGCTCTCAGATCTGCATTCGAGATGCAGAGAGTCCACTTAGTTTGAAAAGGCCTATTCTACTTGAGGTCACTCGAAATTTATGTTTGCATTACACTTGCATTTCATAAGTTTTATAGTTGCCACTTGCAATTGTGAATATTGTGTGTAAATACTAACCGATGCCGTGGTGTGTGCGGCCTAAGAATAGAGCCCGCCGTCTCTTGCCGTGGATGTCGTAAGACAACTAAGATATTACACATGGGGATGGGCAGCAGCATCTACCTGAGTACTCAACACCAATCAACCGACAAGAACAAGCGTAGCGTGTGCTGTCTTGCATATTTTTCTGATCTTTATTTACTTTTGACTACCTTCCTAAGGTTTTTAAGTTCTCATTTATTATGTATTAGCAACCCCTTGCTCCGAGGCACCACACAGGCGCTTCTCACCTAGTTGTAAGATGAACCATTTATGTAAGCCAAGCCGTGTTTGTTGCCTGATTCTTCTAGGCTTGGTCGCGTTGGAACAGGAGTAATTTAATTTTATATAAGACGATTCAAAATAATCCTTGTGATTTCAATGAATAAAGTTCTTTTTGACTTTGACTTTGACAATACTGCGATCACCAATCCGCATGCCAAGCGTGGAGATTATGGCCAATCCCCCCATTGCATTTTATGGGGGAAGCTTCGTCCTATAGTGGAGTTAACGGCTGATTAAGAAGAGCTACTTACATAAAAGCTTAAATGACTAATTATGGTGTAAACTAAAATAAAAAATAATTTGATTACTATAATCCTATAACAAAAATCTAGAACTAAAAATCTGTTTAATTTTAAATAATAAAATACGTACACAGTTACCTACTCAATAGACTTGTCTAATAAGTACTCAATTGAAATATACATTGTAATGGAACAGAGGTCATGCAACCAATCAACGCTTAGAAAATCAATGAAGAAGATTGTTTTTTTGGGTTCCGTAGTCTTTTATATCAATCCGATTCAAGGCTCTGTTCAGTTCAAATGGGGTTACGTGGATAGCATGAATGAAAGAGATAGGTGCGCCGTATGGTCGAGGACTTGGATATGCGTACCTTCGATGTCCTGACATGCTACAATCATCTACAAAAAAGGCAAAAATAATTTATAAATTGTAACTCTTTAATTCATATGATGTCTGTTTCTTTCACATAATTTTAGTCTTATATTACACAAACAAATTCCAGATTTCCGTTTGCCTCATCAGCTAGACGATGGCTAGTGGACAACAACACACTTACGAATACATGAAATCAATATCATCATCATTATCAGCAGCCTTTGTGTACCCTGTGTGTACTTTGTGTGTAGGGTGTACACAATGAACCATTTCCCATTTTTTGCATTAAAGCTTTATTGTCAAGTAACAAACAAATATATGTCGAATTCATGTGAAATATGTGATTTTCCTGCATGGTTTCCATGTGTAGTGGGTATCAGAAACGAGTACCGTGGTATCACAACACCCAGATTGGGTGATTCGACGGCTATCACCCTACCCTATTTGTCAACTACCTACTTTTTACGAGTATTTCAAGTTTTATGCAAGAAGTCCTCAAAGTGGCACACGTTTCCGAGTCTCCGAGTTTGCTGGCAGAGATCAGATGGGAGCGTCAGTGGCGTCATAAAAAATAATGAGAATCCTAACCAAGCATACGTGACGGTTTTGACAACATGAAGAACTTAGGCGAAAATAACTTTCCCTCAAAGATATTGGATCAATAAAGTCGAGTTATATAGAAACAGTCTGTGAATGCTGCCCATGATATTTAACGATGGGTAAGCTTTACCTGTGGTGTGGTGTATCTGACCTAAGAATAAACCCCTCCGTCTCCTCTCATGGATGTCTTAAAAGCCGACTAAGGGATTACACCAGGGGGTGGGGAGCAGCATCCACCCTGAGTACTCAACACCAATAATGCGATCATTAGTCCGCCTGCCGAGCGTGGTGATTATGGCAAATCCCTCCTTACATTCTATGGGGAGGCCTCGTCCAACAGTGGGCGTCTAAAGACTGCTGGTGATGATGAAGCTTTTTTATACTTCTATCAAAAATAAGGGAAAAACATTAATATACAACTTCGACACTATTGGGTATCTCAATAACTAAAAGTTTTTTTTTTTTTGTGTTTTCAGTTACAACTTTGAGCAGATGAGTTGTGGGTGAAAATTTTGTAGGAGAAACAATCCACTGATTCTTCCTCCTTCCGTTACAAATCGAGCCCGATTACGTGGTTTCTCTTTAACCTTTTCGGATAGCTAAAAGCAATAATAACTAAAAGTGTGGTTCAAAAAAAAATTAAGACCAGGCATACTATCCCAAAAATTACCAACCAGGCAGGAATCGAACCCGATGACCGTGGTGCAGCTGTTTACACATCTTCGTAACAACGGTCATAATATTATTATAAAATCTTGCCTTTGATAGTTAAAATAGCTTTTATCTTGTTTTGGCGTATGCTATTTTAAATCAGAGATAACAAAAAAAACTATTTTAACTAAAATAGGTTTCAAAAATGATATGAACTATGAAAGGGTTAGTATTTTCCATAAGTTTGGGTATTGTTTGACATTTTTGACAGTTTATTTTACTTCATATTTTTATTTAGATTTTGGAATTTTTTGTTATAATATATGAATATGGCTATTATGAATAGATAGGTAGTAATTAGTGTAAACTATTTAATTAATTAATATGTATTTCCTGTCTGACATGTCTAAGTGCCTAGAATTGGTAGATTTTAATGAGTAGGTACCTACCTATCAGTATACCTAGACTAAATATTGTTCATATAAATCTAAGTTCTTTTTTCTAAAACTTTTGTCTAATTAGTGCAATGAATTAATCTTTCTATTATTAGATAGTCGTGCTATCTTGCTTTGGGTTCGAGCAAAAATCTATACAGGTGTGCAAATTTCTAAACGGCTTAGTGACAATACAATAAAAATAAATTACAACCATTGTTAAAAAATATAGATTGGAGTCAAGTTGACGATTTGGAATGCCCGATAAAGAATTATGATTATATAAAACACAGCTTGACCTCATGTTATGAAAAATCTAGTTATACAGTTACAAATAACTTAAAAAAATATGTAAGATATTGGATACCCTGTATATTGCCAGGTTGTTTTGCTCCGCTGACACGCTGCTTGGCGCGTTCGGCTGAGTGATGTGTGAGTGTGAGTTTATGTGTCACTATTTGCCTATTGTGTTTGTTAAATAATGTTTTGATCTAACCTTTTTGTTGATTGTGTAGCAGCTATAGTGTCTCTAAGTACCAAGACAAACCTTGTAGGGTTTTTATGGTACTTATTTAATTGAACAGTATGTAAACAACTTTTAGATGAATAAATAAAAAAAAATAAAAAATTGTGCCAAAAGATAAATAAATGAATTGAATTGAATTTGAATTGTTAAAAACAAAACAAACAACAGCTTATTGAAAAAACTACAAAAAAATAATCTAACAAAACTTCAATAGCTAATTAACTCTTTCAGTGTCGTGGGTTGACATTGTAATTAGATTGAGCTAGATTAGTACAGGCAAATTAGCAAAAAGTGTGGACCTAAGTCGTGTAGTCGTGGATTCTTATGGAAACGTTAGATGACACGAAAAGAAGCTTACCCTAGGTTTGCACCGTTTCTGGCGCTTACGGAACCCTTTTAAATATTAGGTACAAACTTAAAATGGCCGTAAATTTTAAAATAGAAAAAAATTACTTGATGCAAGTTAAATTACGTATTGAAAGACTGTCTTAGTGCATTATGATTTTAATCAAAAACACGTGCTTGTAGGGAACACAGTTTTTTTAGTTTTTTTTAGTTTGTGGCTTCGGGAAAATTGATGTACTCGGTGCAAACTTACACAAGGCTTCTATGTGTATTATATACACTGTATTAGTTTTGCACGCTACTCCGAATTACGGATCATGTCTTTTTCATATATTTATAAATTGTGCTTCGGGGAAAATTGATGTAGTCGTGGAAATTTTACTATGATATCTATTCAATGTTTACTACATTTGCACCTAAAAAAAAACACAATTTTCTTACCGGAAGTACATGAATAATTAATCTCAATAAAATCAACAGCGCGCAGAGGTGCCTGTGGGACGAGACTGGACCTTGGTACTGGACGTAACGGTAATATACCGCGCGACGTGCCTACTATTCATTGATCTGTGGCGCAGTGAACCGCGAGTTGTCTATTTGGGCGATGCTACACGAGCGTTGTCGCTGCGTTGCGATGACTGAGCGGTGACGCTCCGTAGTTCTACATACAAATTTTGAACAACATGCCTTGCGTTGCGTCGTGACGACGCCGACGCAACGCACCGGCAACGCCCGTGTGGCAGCGCCCTATCATGCTATCAATCATTGCAGTTTAGGCAAGCGCGAGGTGGCTTATTTCTATGCCTGGCGTGAAAACATTGACATGTCGACTTATCATTTATATTTTTTATATCAGTTTTCGACTCCCAGCGCACCTTGTCGTGCTACGGGAATTTGATATCTCAAGAAATTCAACTAAGTTTAGGAGAAAACCAGGTGTGCAAAAATGTATATAATCTTAGTAGAAAAACATTTGAACATATCGACATGTCGTTATCCCAAAATCTGTTTTCTTTTTTTTCTTACATATCGACTCATTTTCTTGTAAGTATTACTTTTACCTCTTCATCGTAATAACAATTACCAGATCACCATTAACTTAATAAATAGAGTTATCCAACTATTGCTGCATCAATTTGCAATTTATAAACTTTATATCTCGCTATGACAACTCAGTATCACCATTACCAAATCACTATAATTTAGCACATCGAGTTATCTAACTATTGCCTGCATCAATTTGCATCGAAAGGGAGCCATTCTATTTTGTCGTTCGGTTTGTAGTCTCCACTCGAGAACCTTTATCCCTCAACGGTTATCAGTTTTGCGAGCTATATGGCAAATTATTACGTAAATTTTCATCAAGTATCACACAGGAGATGTGTGAGGAAGCTTATAGCGGCATGCTATAAAAAAAACAACAATAGGGTCGCTTAATTTTCCTATCTTCGCTCAGCTTAGCGGCGGTGCGCAAAAAGCTCAGCGAAACGAAGTCTTTTGCATACATTTTCAACATATGAAAGTTATATGAAGTTTCTTAACAAGTTTTACAAGATTTAGGTGGGTTTTAGGGAGGATAAACAATAGTTAGATTTTAATTTACAAGACTGTATTAAAACAATTTGATTAATATAATGCCTTTTATTCAAGTACGAATTTGGAATTAATCCAAATTAAAGTACATTATTCCATAAAAAATACTATAGGTAACTGTAACTGAATAACTCATTGGTAACTAACTTGACAAGTTTTACAAAACTTGAAAAATGCATCTTCCGTAAATAAATACCAGTATAAAACTTCCGGCGAATGTAGTACTAATTAAATGAATAGTTTAAGTCAATTTCCAGAACTACATTAATTTTCCCCGAAGTAGAGCGACAATAAAATATGGAAAAGTGCCTTCCGTGAGACGCACCAAGGTGCAAACTTGGTAATGTATTTCGAACATTTTTCTGATAATTCTATCAATTTGCACCGACTACCATAATTTTCCCGGAACCGCAATACCCAAAAAAAAATTTTATTCTAATTATTTTTTTTTTTGTATGTTCCTTATGTCGGATTTAAAAAATACTTGGTGCAAATGTAGATCATAACGGTTCAAAGTCTATGCCAAATTGCACCAACTACTTCTATTTCCCCCATTAAGTTACGGATATTATAAGGTTTTAACCAATTAGTGATAAGTGTGACCATCTATTTTACAATACAGATTATAAATAAATTAAAACAGGTAAATTTTCAATGAACAACTCCCAAGAGCCAAGAGAGCAAACTAAATACATCGTTTCCCATTCGCACGCCAACTTTCACTTTGCCTAATCAAAAGTATCCAATTCTATTAGCAAGTTCATTGCACTTGGGTAATTATTATTAACTAGCATTTTGTCGCGGCTACACTTCAGTTGTGCTGGAATAAAAAAAATAGCTGATCTTTTTCAATCTAGGCGAAAATATATCTGTAACAAATTTCATCGAAAACATTCGGCATTATATAACATAATATTTTCGCTTTTAATATATTACATTCTGCGGTTGTATTAAATTCTAATTAGTTGATGTTCTGTTCAGCACAGGAAGTAAACTTAACACTATTTGCCTCAATTAAGGACCGTAGTGGCCCATTTAACTAATATCGGTCACTGTATAATGTCTGGTACGGTAGTATAATATGTTAATATTATACAAAGGTACGCCAGTTTAGAATTTTCAGGACAAATTATAAAACAGCCTATTTATAGATTCAAAATAATAAAAAAATACTCTTAATAGCAGTTTACGGAAATTTTCAGGAAATAGTAAACCAATTTTTGGGATTTGACGACCCCACCGTGGCCATTATTCCGCCTGAATGGTAAAACGGAAACGAACGCACGGATGAAATCACTTAATACAGACGGACAGACAATGTTATTGTTATGATAATCCTTATCGATTATCCTAATGAATCCTTTGTTGACGTTTTGTCTTTAACGATATTCTACAAAGGTACCAGAGTGGAGACAAAACGGGATGATGACTTAGCTAGACGAAGGTATATTATAATTATTTTTACGCTTATCTGAAATAAGAATCCATTCGAAAAATCACAGCAACTCTACTGTCGTCTTTCATCTTATGGTAACTTATCATTAGGTGCTTATTGAAGTTCGGCAGTAATCGTTTGACGATCTTTGTGGTGCGGTGGGTGAGTAGCCGGCTTAGATGCAAAAGGTTCGATTCCCACTGTGGGACAAATGTTTATGATCTGCAAATATTTGTACCGGGTCTGGGTATTATGGTATGGTACTCGTGATACCCACGACACAGGGAATCTTAGTGTGGGGTGATTATGTATGTGACTGTTAAGCTAGCCTTCCGAACAGCAAACTACAAGCGACACCACCAGCTGCAGGCCGCAGTGTTGCCGCGCTCGGAATCAATTTCATAGAGATTCATAGAAACCAGTGGTGTCGCTGTTGCAATTTGCGGTCTGCAGCCCATCTCGGAAGGCTAGCTTTAGGTGTTGTTATGTTATGTTTGTTATGTTAAGTCTCTAGTATCAACGATTCAAAGAAAACCCAAAAACATACACTCTACGTGGACATTAGGTTGACCTTGAAGCATATGTACATAGTTGCCAAGTAGGGACTTAACTAGGAAATTAAAATTAGGTCTCATCAAGAGATCGTGAGAGAGCAATCACAAGTTTTACTTTGAAAATTAATTGAAACTCAATGAACTGAAATCAAAATGATGTTAGAGCTTTGAAGCCACTGAAATTCTCAATTGCCAACACAAACGTCTATGGGCCCAATTAGTGCAGGAATTCTGAAATATCCGTCCTTTGAAAAGCTAATTGTGTTAAAATGGCGGGACAAAACGAAGCCATTGCATTGCAGAAGTGGCCATCGCGTTTCTAGACTCAAATGAATAGAATTTGTTGATAGTGATCTCAAATTAATTCAATGCGTTTCTTTAAAAATACATAACAAACTTTTTTATCATAAATGTAATTTTCTTTATCAGCCTGTTTTCGGCCACTGCTGGAAACGGCTTTTACGACATCCACTTGAGGAGAAAGAGGGGTTTTTTCTTAGGCCGGACACACCACAGCAAATGAATGGTGACGATGGAATGTAAGGTCATGTTTATTATAATATTTTAAATATATATCTTGTTTTAAAGGATTAGAGAGAGAGCTATGCTCGGAGTTTTACTGCAGGATAAAATAGAAATGAGGAGATCCATTGAAGAACTAAGATTACCAACATATCTCTCATAATCAGCTAGCTGAAGTGGTAATGGCCATATAGGTCGCATAGCTGAAAACTGTTGGGAGTAAAGGTTCTCGAGTGGTGACCACAAACTAGATGACGCAGGGAAGGCCCTCTGACCAAATACATTATAAAGGTCGCAAGAAGTTGGTGGATGGAGGCGAAGCTTTTTACTAAGAGCACCGATTTGAAGAACACTGATCCTATTCCACATTTTAATAATTTTTATCCTATATTAATATGTTGTAATTCCACAGAGCACCGATAGAAACTATGAATTGTTGCTCAAAGTGGAATAGGATCGATGCTCTTAGTGGAAGGTTTCATGGAGGAGAACCGAGACCATTTACCATGGCATTCTATTGGGGAAGGGAGGGGTTTTTTCCAGCATGTATTTTCTTTCTTTTGTCATAGCATTGTACTCGTAAAAGCTACTTTGTACCCAACAAACGACTCGGTACAAAGTGGTAAGAAAGAACGACAACCCTTGCATAATATTAAAAATAAGGTTTCCGTATTGATGGAACATGCACTAGTACATAACAGCGTAAGGTGGATGAAGCCATAGGAAGGAGCTTAGGTAATAGATCCGTTTCGAACTTAATTTGGGACTATTATCTATACGGTAGTTCAAACAGCAATTAACTTAGCACCTGTGGGGAATATGGAGAAATAGATAATTATTATATCAAATAATCTCGCTTACTTCCTTAGAAATACCTAAACCTTTTAATTGTACTAGCTTCACACGATAGTGTTAGTGAATGTTGAGAATTAAACTTATTAAACGCTTCTCTTAGTTAAGAGAGGCGTTTAGTAAGTTTAATTTAATTTAATTTGGGTTTGATAGAATGAAATACGACAATAAGACGAGCGTGGCAGAATTCTTCAGATCTTCTGAGGCTATTTAACCTCTTAGGATTTAATTATAATGATTATACTTAACACAGTTTTCAGAGAGTTTTCAGCACCATATGATTAGAAAAAAATATGCAACCGAATTGAGAACCTACTCCTTTTTTTGAAGTCAGTTAAAAAGTAAATAAATGACTGCGAGTCCGTCGCTAATGTCAAATTATTGGCCAATAACTGCACTCAATTAAAATTGTGGCTTAAAATCTTGATCCTACAATTGCGATGGACTTGCAGTCGTTTCGAAAGCGCAAGAAACTTGATAGATTACTTCAAGATGGAGTTTTTTACATAACAGTTCTAACGAGGTGTTTACAGTAGTTATAAAAAAATGTTACCACTTATCATAAATCATAATCATAAATCATAATCATCTTTATTTGGAACAAGTTAAGATACAAAAACAAATGAAAAACGATGATACCCGCAGAAGTAAAAAATACTGTGTCGCAAGTATCAACGCCCTCCTCCTTATTGTGGAATAAAGGGTTCCAAAAATATAAAATGATAACAGAGCAAGGTAATGCTAGAAAATTTTTGAAAAATACAAAGTAATAATATTAAAAACTGATTAAACATGGAAGGGCTAAGTAATTAATAAAATAGATAAAAACCAAGTTACTTATCTATGATCGTTAAGTTTAAGGAAACTGTAAATTAGGCGTGTTTGTAATGAGTGTGTGTGTGTGTGTGTTTGTGTGTGTGTGTGTGAGAGAGAGAGAGTATGGTGTGTGTGTGTGTGCGTGGGTGTGAGTGGGTGTGTGTGGGTGTGTGTGTTAAGAGTGTGTATTATTCAGCGAACTTTAAGATTTTTTCAGTATCATCATAAGATAATGATAAGAGCCATTCTAGGCACTTTAATTTGCATTTAAAGTGAGAAAGTGGGAATATGTTTAGCTGTAGGTTTATTCTGTTGTACAGCGACGGGCTTATGTAATAAAAATGACGACTTGCTAAGGCCGTCCGGCGTCGTTCGACCACACAAACCTTGTCCGATCTTCTTTTTGAATGAACGAGCTCAGGGTCATAATATAATTGGGAGTGTTTGCGAAGGATAGTGTGTAGGATAAAGAGTTGTCGGACTGAGGGAACTTGGCATAGTGAGTAGAGATCAGAAGTGGGAAAAAGAATAGGGTTCCTTGTAAGTACTTTAAGTACAGCTCTCTGTGCTCTTTCAAGTCGTATCATGATGGTTTTGACTGCACATCCCCAGGATGTGATGCAGTAGGACAGAATGGACTGGGCTAAAGTAAAATAAACAGTTTTCAATGTTTTGAAATCCAAGACGGATCTCAATGATTTAAATACAAAAATCAACTTTCTGACACGTGAGACAGTTGATGCGATTTGAGGTTCCCAAGACATAGCACTATCGATTAAAACCCCAAGGTACTTCAGAGAAGAAGTGCGTTCAATCACTACACAGTTACAAGCACCTGAAGCAGAGTCTAAAGGACAAACATGAGCACAAACAGAAAAGGAAGAGGGTGGTTTCGAGGCTTGGTTGAATGCAAAAGGGATGTACTTAGTTTTCAAGATATTAAGTGTAAGAAGGTTTGTACGAAGCCAACTCATCACTACTCTTAGGGAGCGTTCGGAGCGGTCGCATGTCTCCTGCCAGCTCCGACCGTGCACAAGAAGGGCCGTGTCATCGGCATAAGTAATTATTTTACAGTTTGGTAAAGATAGACAACACAAATCATTAACATAGATCAGGAATAAGGTTGGACCAAGGACGCTACCCTGTGGAACGCCAAAACCGATAGTTTCTTCTTTACTTTTTAGCCCATCTATTAGTACATACTGTAGACGATTTGACAGGTAGTCGCGAAAAATATCCAGAGCAACGCCTCTAATACCGATATGTTCCAGTTTATTGAGTAAAGTGGGGATTGATACAGAATCAAAAGCCTTAGAAAGGTCAAGAAAAATTCCTATTGTTTTTTGCTTGTTATCCATGTTTTTGATAACAGTGTCTGTCAATTCTAAGACAGCATCTTCGGTAGACTTGCCACTTCTAAAGCCAAACTGTTGCTGAGATAAAACATTGTTTTCAGAAATATATTTTGTTAGTCTACTGTTTAAGAGCTTTTCAAAGATCTTAGACAATACAGTCAATACCGAAATTGGCCTATAATTTGAGACACAGTCCTTATCCCCACTTTTAAAAATAGGATGCACAACAGCTTTTTTAAATGCGCGTGGAAAGACTCCAGAAGAGAGAGCAGTATTAAAAACATGATTAAGTACTGGAATGAGTGTGTGCCTGGCTGATTTAATTACTAAGGTAGAGATGCCATCCCAGCCAACTGCGCAGTTATCTTTCAGATTATGGATAATGTTTTCTATTTCTTTGTTGTCAACACTGAAAAGAACCATGGAGTTTAAGAAAGGTTGACTGGTGCTAAGGACGGACTGGATTGGAATAGCATCCACAATAGGAGCCGTGTTTACATGTGACTTAACTTGCATTTCTGAAGCGAGGTTTTTCCCAACGTTCGCAAAGAAATTATTTACTGTATTAACAGAAGAAGAGGGGTTATCGCACAATTTTAGCAAATTAGATGAATCAGCCTTTGTTTGATGAAGGTTGGCAATTTGTTTTATAATATTCCAGGTTGCTTTTGGATTCCTCTTGGCTTTTAAAATTTCATTTTGATCATATTCTCTTTTTATTTTTTTTAAAAGATTATTGCAATAGTTACGATACCGCTTATAAATAGTTTTATGGAGTTCATTATTGGAATTTCGTTTAAATTTCCGGTAGAGTTTGTCTCTATGACGAATACATTTTAGAAGTCCAGGAGAAATCCAAGGCTTAATGATCCGTTTTTTGCTAGGGATAGGTACAAGGTGACTATGTTTTGTAATGATCGTGGAGATAAGATTAACTAAGGTATCCGCTATAAAGTTGGGATCTTTCATGTGCATAAGAAAAGAAAAGTCTGTATTACTCAAATCAATTAAGATAGCGGGAAGATCATTACGTTTAGAAAATTGTTTCGAGGTGTTTAAATTTACGTTAGTATTACAGCAAAGAAGAACAGGGGCATGATCAGTTATTTTAGAATCTAAAACTAGAGTGGTAGCATGGTATTGTGAGCGGAGTATGACATGGTCAAGACAATTACCTAATCTCGTTGGGTAGCGATGAGTAGGTAGCATTCCATGTGAAGCGACCAGAGTTAGATAATCATCAACTTTGGGCTCGGTGTTCTCCGGAATTATATTGATATTTACGTCTCCAATGATTGTAGTAGTTTTATAAGTTTTTAAAGAGTTAAGAGTGACGTCAAGACAGTGTAGGAACGGTTTTACATCATCAAATGACGGTGATCGATATAGCGCTATTATAGCAAGGCTTGGAGAAATCTTTATAACAATGCAACTTGCGTCTGTAAAAATAGGTATTTCAACTTTATATTGGAGACTGTTTCTTATATAAGCTACTACTCCATCATTTTGATTATTATAATCCGTTCTGAAACTATCAAAGCCCGACAGTGATGGTATGTGGGGAGCCTTGCTCAACCAACATTCACTTAAAATAACCACATCAATGTAAAGCTTGATTCTATGTAACAAAACCAGGAGATCATTAAAGTTTTTGTTTATACTCCGAATATTAACATGAAGAATCTTTAAACCAGGGTGATCACTCCTAATATATTTGCTTGTATCTTCTGGAGAACAAACTAGTGTATCGGATACTGATATTTGTTCAATATCGTTACTTACCTGGTTGAGATCATCCATACTTGAGGTTAACGATAAACAAAGTATCTGGAACATTATACTGCGAAGGAATAAGAGTACTTGAGGAATTACGAATGCTATGTAAGTGGCAGCATTGCCAAAATACTACCATAGACTCTTTTTGTTGCATTGTGGGAGAGTAGCAGTTACGCTGAATATTGGTATGTTTGAGTGAGGGTGTGTGTGTGTGTGAGGGTGTGTGTGTGTGTGAGGGTGTGTGGGTGTGTACGTGTGTGTAGTGTGGAAATATTATAGTTTTAACAAAAATACTTATAAAATTACAAAAAATTAATAGAAAAACAACCAAATAGCAGAAAGCTATAGTAAAAGGAAAGCGGCAAACAAGAAACAAATTGATATGGTTAGAGCACGCTGGATTCCCCAGTATTTCCAGTCACTTTGGGTCCTTGACGTTATCCAAGTCATTTTCGTTCATTACTCGGAAGAGAGGCCCATTTTCTCGCCTTCGAAGAAAAATCTTACCATGCGACACCCAACAGAACATTAAATCGTTGCTCTTAGCAAACTCTCTAGCCAGGTAAAACAATCGCTTCATTTTAGGCGAAAGGTTCTCTGAGATGAATATCTGCTTAGGTGGACCACTTAAATGCAGGTGCTCTGTGGTAAGTTTGGATGTACCTTTGTTAAATTTGCGGTACATCATAACCATTTTTTCTTTCAGCAGGGTGCTAGTAAGGTCAACTATTATCGTCCTTTGAGCAGGATCTTTATTGTTGATACGAAAAATATCTTTTACTTCGTTATGCTGTATCGGCACATTTAAAGCCTTACTGGTGTTGATGAAGGTCTCCAACAGAGCAGTCTTGCTTTCCGAGGCAGGTGCAGGAATATTTCTGATTTCCAGACATGTAGATCTAGAGCTACGCTCAATACCATCCAACCTATCCTCCAGCGACTTAATGTACTGGGCATCCGCTTTCCGTCCAACTTCCAGTTGTTCAACTCTAGTCCTGAGTGCGTCGTGTTTTTCCGCCAGGAAGTCAACGGACGAGCGGATAACTTCAACCGCAGAGCAGATATGATCGGACCTTTTTCCTTGGTCGTCTTTAAAATCTTGAAACATTTTACGCATTTCATCCATGAAATCGTTAAGGACCTCAGTATAGCACCGCTTTCGCTTACGGATATTTCCTTTAGGATTTTCCGTCAGATTAGGAGACGCACGTTCCGACACTTATTCTAAAAAAACTCGTGCTTAGGCTACACAACCACAATTAATTCCATGTAAAAATGATCCATTAACAAGTAATACTATTTACCAAAGGAATCCATCTATTTCGCAAACAATTTGGAGTGGCCATTAGCTGCCTACGCTCGTCACTAAGTATCGTTGACCTGCTCAGCGACTTTTAGGGTTCCGAAGTTAAATGATGAAAACGGAATCCTTCTATACTATATAATATACGTTCGTATCACACGGTAGGTAGGAAAAGAAACATATTCTAATGGTCCAAAACTAGAAACGAGATCCGATATGAGGAAATAGGGGAGAAGAACCAATATCAACGACATAGCTATCAGAATTGGCAATTTGAAGTGGCAATGGGCAGGTCATATAGCTCGTAGAACTGACAACCGCTGGGGAATAAAGGTTCTCAAATGGCGACTACAAAGCGGAGGACGATGATCCTCCGGTTTGTACAGGTTGATGATGATTATGACGGTGGTGAAAAGCACCGCCGGCCGTGGTGAGTCCGGCCCAAGAATAGACCCCTCCATCTCCTCCCGTGGATGTAGTAAAAAGTAACTAAGGGATTACGCCAGGGGATAATGATTAAGGCAATTAAGGAGGTATTTTATGGGGGAGGCCTCGTCTAGCACTGGATGTCTAAAGGCTGGTGATGATGATGACACGCACCCTCAAAGTCCTCAAACTCCGAGTGCAAGTGCTGTCTTCTGACGAGTAGGTAAGTTATATCACTACTCAGGCTCAGCTAAAAACCAGCGTCGAGTAGGCAGCTTACCTTTTCAGCATCATGCTGAGCTGACGCCATTTTGGCGCGCAACTGAAACAGACACTCATTTAATTTGTATGTCCCAAACTAACATAACAAACAGGTCAAATTAAATAAAATCTTGTAAGTATTAAAAAAAACATTCTTTTCTTTCATGTTCTTAGGAGGAGATTGCTTGGAAGCTTGCTTCTAATTTGGATATAACTTAACTCCACGAAACTTTGTACACATGATCAGCACACTAATATCTAGATCAGGCGGTGCGTTAGTTTCTTAAAAAAATATTTATTGGGATTTCTTTTTGACCCACATTATTGCCGCGATACCAATCCTTAGAAATACTACAACACAACTCCATCAATTTGGCTGTTTTAGCGGCCAAAGTTGAATTAAAAAACAATTATTTTTACCCCAAAAATAATTTTATTAAAAGCTGACAAATTCATGAATAAGTAAACGTCTTCGTAAGCGCCGCTGTCTCTTAAATATGTTGGTGTCACTATACGACTCTAATGCAAGGAATCTCTTTATAAGCATGTTTCTATATACCTACTATGTTACTGGTAGCATGCATAACACGTGTATTCGCACCTTACGTACCGTTGACCTGTCTGAAATGGCGTATTATCCTTCGGTATAACAGGGCTCGGTCGCCGCGCCCCGTTTACGACTGATGGGGAAATATCGTTAAGACGCTGCAAACAGTCACATATTAGGCTACACTTGAACGTATCTTTAGCAAACTTTACACAGTTTTTGGTAGCGAAAAGAATATTATGCTGTTAATCTTCATCATATATCCATGGGCAAAAAAAGTTCAATAAGCGATTTCGAAAAAACATAAAACGTGAAGTACCTTTAAAATGAGCTTCTATCGTAAATATCTCTGCAACTTATCAACGTACGTTATACAGGGCGTAAAAAGACTACTCCCGAAAACTGAAACAGTGCATTCAGACCATGATTCTGAAAATATTTAAGCTGAGAAAAAAAAATGCTCACTTTTGGGCCACTTTTTTCGTGTTTTCTTTATAAATATCCATAAAATATCGTTAAAGTAACACAAAATCCTAATTTCCATTATTAAAAACACGTTTATAAATAAAAACGTAATAAAAAACCAATGAAAACCACATAAGAAATATTGGCGCTACGGGTCGATCAACTGACCGGGAGCGTTGAACTTGCGCGTCCGGAATAAATGCGTTTATTGCTGGCTGACAAATATGATACGAAACGAAAAAAAAGGGTTTTTCCGGTATGAATCACCTCTCAGGCAAAAGCTATATTTTGTATAGCTATGATACTTTACCTTTACCGGCACCTTCAGTATTCGGGAGCTTGCTGTCCTTTTACACACTGCATAGAGCCAAGTAAATTTATATTGTTTACATATTTTTTTCGTTATTTTAGCTCCCTTTTGATTTCGCGACTTATTCTCACTTTCTAACTTCATAATAATCATGACCTGCTTACGTTCACTGCTGGACGAGGCCTCGCCATTGAATTCAATAGCAGGGTACTATGGTATTTTGTTTTTGCTGTCCTGTGGCTTACTTCTTTGAC